>CM074550.1:5554871-7954871 GCA_037305995.1 Sclerodermus sp. 'alternatusi'
CTTTAGCCCCGTCTTTCAATAGAGGGGTATTGGAGGAAAAAAGCAAAGAGATATTGGCGCTGATCTAAGAGAGATAGTCTGATAAGGGGAGGTATCGCCTATGTTCTCGCGATACTCTCCGTTTCTCTCTATACCCCTGAAACTTCTCCGCCTTTCCCCCGATTTGGGATATATGACGTCATGTGCGAGTGAAAAGGAAGATATGCCTTCTTCTTTTTCAGCTATACTCGAAGTCAGCCATAGACTATGGTTTGTACTGCATCATTGCCGGTCAGTGTACAGGGTGTAACAATGATATTAGGAGAAATTTTAAGAGGCTGTATTGGGAGTAATTCTAAGACGATTTTTCATTTACCACATTTTAATCTGAAGCTAGTTTTTGAGATATTTAATGATACAGGTACTATTAGTTAGACAGAGACGGATAAATAGTTGAAGTGAGACAGAATAGTGTTATCTCACTCTCATATTTTGAGAGTTGATTTCTGATGCAATTTTAAAAACTTTTAATTTTAAGAATTTTTAATTTTAGTTGATAAAGAATTATAAGCGAATCTGTGAATAATTATTTGAAACAAGTATCACATATAGTTTTTGTTTAATTTTGCCACAATGAACCCGGCAATGTATGCAATAACATGTTCTGAGTATGGAGTTTATTTCCAAACTGTTTTAATATAATTATGATCTTCTATTGTTGGATTTAAAAAAGACACATTTTCTACAATATTGCTTGAATTTTTATAATTTCATGGAAAAAAAGAACAATATTCCATCAGCCAAAGAATTGGACTTATTATTTAAATTTATTCCATGCATATTAACAGTCTTTTATAAGCAATTTCAAGTTGTTTATTATTGGGATTATTGTTGAAGTCCCCTCTACTCTAATTCAACTAAAAAACGTTTCTAAGAATTGCTATGGTAATTTAATACTTCATAAATAAAGTTCATAAATATTCAAAGAATTTATAATTTGTAACGTGCCATTCTTATGCCCGTTGAGCCGATGCGCCGTAGCGCAGTGATCAGTTAGCGCTAAGTGAGCGAATAAGTTTTTGCCGAACGACTCTATCCCGCTGCATAAAGGAGTAAATCAAAACAATGCATAAAATAGTTATGCTACTGAGCCTAGACGATGGGTTAAATTTAAATGTGCTAAATACAACACATAGTAACAACTCATAGTTATTATGTTCCGCCATGTTAACTTACAACAAGTTGAGTAAAGTGAGCGGAAAAATTTTCCGCTACATAAAATGGCGTCCGCTCAGTAGCCGCTCACTTAGCGCTTTTACTGAGCGGTAACGTTCAGCAGAAAATTTTACAAAAGTTTCGCAATGTTGAGTCTGCTGAACGCACCCATTATCGTCCTCACTGTCACTTGGTCCGCATAGTGGGGGTAGCATCGTTCCCCTATTCTGCATGAAATGCTCACTCTCGCTTGGCTCAAGTATAAAGTACTTTCATTTCAATTGTATGAAAAGTATGAAAACAATAGAAAGTACAAGAAAAACAGGATTAATTTTTCATGCTTGAAAACTTTCTCCTACCCAGTATTCTTCTCTCTTGTCTCTTTCTGTTGTTGTCTTTCAGTTTGTAGTGTGGGTTGACTTAAGTTCTAGTAATAACCATTTTTAAGTACCTCTGAGTGTGTATATGCGTGTGAAGAAATTGTCAGTAGTGTAACAATAGGGAAAATGAGAAAATGTTAGTTGACATTTCTTTCATAAAATTTTGTCTTAATAAGCCTCCTTTAGTCGATTTCTCTTCTTTATATCTGTTGCAAGGTCATATTTTTCTCCGAGGATTATAACCATAAATCTATATTTTATCTTCAGTTATAACTGAAAGTACTTTTGTATGAATTGTCCTTTTTTAAGGATAATTGTGTTTGAGACCAAGTTGGAATTTTATTCCTTTAACCATTTGAGTTTCAAACAGCGCTACGGTGTTGTTCAGATTTATTATCGAAAATCCCCAACACATTTGAAGGATGTAATCAATTAATGTACCCACAGTCTGTTGGGCATGTTTAATTTTACTAATAAAGGAAAAGCCCACCTCAGCAGTAATTCTAGCCGCTCGGAATTATTGTTGAAATTGAACGCGCCTTTAACTCCCAAGTTTCGACCTCTATTCAAAATTGACCTAATTCCCCAATATCATTCTAAAGATTCGTTCAGAACATTTATTGACATCTATTCTCCGATATCTCCATTCCTATTGACAAGGATTATATTTAAGGATTATAGATTTAAATAAATAAACAACCGTACACGCTCCGCAGTACGTAACAAAATTGGTGACAGCGGTGGGATTTGGTATCGTATTACTCCTAAAAGAACTTATCTGACTTTAGTAAAATGACTCATAGTCCGGGAAATAATTTTTCCGCTAATGGAAGTCTTAATTCTAGCTTTCGCGGTTTATCAGATTACTCTTATTACTGCGCTATGCAACTTCCTTATTTTTCGGGAGTCTCATCGGAACTTGATAACTTTATTGAACAACTCGAAAATATTATCCTATGTTCCCCTCCCGAATGTGAAAGACAGATTATTAATATCGCCCTGTGCCGATTAACGGGACCCGCCCGTGATCGCACAAGAGGGATTAATTTCTTAACCGCTAAAGAGCTGGTAGAATGGCTCACTAAAAATTATAGAGAACATGAAACCTTAGAAGAAATAAGGCGAGAAACTGACACTTTGATGATGAACCCAAACGAAGAATTTTTAACTTATTCACAAAGAGCTGAAAAACTCTATAGGAAACTCCTAAGAGCAACTAAGAAAGAATATCACTCAGCCAACCCTTCTCAATTGACAGAGGCTGTAGATACTCAAATGGCAAGTAAATTCTTATACGGGTTACCCTATCATCTTTTCCAATCTGAAATGCATCATTCACCGAAAACTCTGACAGATGCCATACAGATAGTAAAGGACGCAGAACGAAATAATAAAAGGTATTACGACTCTGCTAGATTTCGAGCTAAAACTATGAACCAAGGTTCAATTCATGATAAAAGATATTCTGAACCGGTGAAAATACTTCGTAGAGAAGAAAACCTAGCACCAACCGGTATACAGGAAGAATTATCATCTATGAAAAGTACTATGTACGAAATACAAAAACAATTGAAAGAAATCAATAGGAATAAAAATCCAGCTAAACCCGCTAGAGCTATCCAATACCCTCAACCTCCTAATCTATATTCTAATAATAATAGAGAATACACGGATCCACCGGGGAGACAAATCCAGGAATATCCGACAAATCATTCCAATTATCGTACTCCCGGGGTAAAGCCTCGATGCACTTTCTGTAATAGAACAGGACACGAAGCAGCATCCTGTTACTCTAGACAAAGAAGTAACTCGTCAGTTATACAAGGACCAGGAGGTAACAAAGGGAACCAAAATACTTCTTCCGGATCTTTAAACTGGCAACGGTCCATTCGGGCAGGCGCTCCAAACCAAGAGGGACCTTCCACCAGCGCCTACCAACAACAATCGAACCCATTATAAATAATGAGGAACCACTAACTCATGAACCCGTAATTGTTATCACTCTTAAAAATCTACCGTATTGTGTCGAACAATTTAACTCGTTCATGTTAGATACAGGGGCCGAATGCAATGTTATATTCGATGATTATTTAAATGAACCTTTCTAAAGAATGCCCGCGTATTTTCCAACTTTATCTGGGATCGGCGGTTCAGTGGAAACATTCGGATCTGTTAACATTCCCTTTAAGGGAAGATTAGCAAATTTCCATATCGTCCGAGAATGGGGACTTCCTTGTACTGGAATTTTAGGAATGCCCTTCTTCCAACAATTTAAAGCCGAGTTATCTATGTCTTATTCCACTATAGTTACAGACTAGGGTTTATACAAAAACCGACATTTTAGAAAACCGGTTTTCGAATAGTAATTTTTCCAGAAAACCGGTTTTAACCGGTTTCGAATTTTTATAAACAAATTTTTTGCTCGAATATTCTGTAATTCGAACAAAAAATTTTAACATGTAACGATGTAAAAAGTCGTTGCACTATCTCCGATCGATTCTTGGTCCCAAGCGGGGGACCGAGAACAGGTTGAGCACCCTCGGCGCCGAGACGTTGGGCTGATTGTCTGGATCAGCTGGCGGCCTCGGTGAGTCGGAGTGAGATAGCGCATGTCGAGCCGTGCGCTATCCGACGGCCGAGTGTAGCAGAGGCTGTCTCTGTCTCGCTCATTAGCGCGGCGTTCGATACAGGGCTGAACCGATTTCCTCAGCCACAACAACATTTGAAATGATATTTTTTGTGGGTGAGGGAGGACTTGAACTGTCAATCCGACAGTTCAACGACTTTCCCTCACTTCAATGTCAGACTGCGAATAGTTGACATCGGCGAATACCGGATCTCGAGTTTTAGAGCGTTTTAAATTGTATTTATTGTGTGGAATTGCGTGCGTGGGTACGTGGTGCGTGGTGCGTGCTGCGAACACTCAGCGCTTTCTGGAGGACATCAGCGACTCCGTAGCGGAAAAGGAGGACAGGAGGGATCCATTCGTAGGAGGCTGCAGGGCGAGAAGGAAGGCCGGAGGATCCACCTGAAGGACTAGCGTGTCGAGTGAGTGGACTGCACCTTGCGTATCCGACCCTTTTGCGTAGCGTATTTGTAAAGATCCGCGTATTTTACCCGCGTAGGTTAGCCACCTTGCTGCGCCGGAACGTCATTAGGGACTGTTCCAGGGCGCACCGGTATATCGGGGTATCCGGCCTTCGGGTTGGACAGTCTCCTCCTGAAGGACCGGGTGATCTCTGTCAGCGGACAGAGAATTCCCGTTTCCTTGCGGATTCGCGAGTGTACCGGCTAGCAAGAACGCGTGCGACGAGCGAGCGGGCGCTCCCGATTCGAGTAGGGAAAGTTGTACATAGTCTGTAGATTTGCGAGCGGAATCGGCCGCACTAGTATAATAAATTATTATATATAATAGTTCTTGCGTATTAGTTATTTCCAGGTCATCCGCGTTCCCTAAAGAATCCCACCCGGCGGTCTCATACCTCTCCGAGTCGGTCGGAGAAATTATTTTATACCGCGACCTGTTTTCCTGGGTTTCACCCAGCCGCGGGAAAAACTCTAATTCGCGTGTTATAAACAGAAAATTTAGAGTGATTAAAAGCAGTTTTTGACTGAAATTATTTACTGTTCAATTTTATTGATAGTAAAATTTTTTTATGCAATTTAGTAGAACAAAGAAATAATAGTTGACCAGGATTAAATAACTTTAAAAACAATTTTTTGTTGTTTATGCATAATTTTCACATATAAGGATGTAAATATTTTTATAATAGTGAAACGAGTTATTCAGCAAAAGGTTCGAATAAATAAAAACAATATATTTTCATATTTTTATAATAACCATATTATTTTTTTAAAAAACAATGTTATTAGATACAGATGGATACTTATTAAAAACAATTAGAAAATATATAACTGTGTATTATATAATGTAAATTATAATCAAAGCCGAAAGACAAGAGTAAATAAAGTTTATGCATACATACTTATTAAAATCAATTTTAGTTTTAAAGACAATTAAGCAAAGGACCGAGTATTTTCTATTCCGGGCAATTTTAATACAAATTTAAATATTCTATTTATTTTTTTGTTTAATGAAATATGATTTCAGAAAACAGAGGACATCTATCGATTTGCTATTTAGCCGTGTCCTTAGTTTATTCACAAGATTCCCCGAAATAGAAAATACCCTCTCACTTGCAACCGAACTAGGCTTAATCGTTTTTAAAGCCTGATATAATAATTCTAAATTTTTTGTCCTTTTATTTGTGGCTTCCAGGGCCAAAAACTCTTTTCTTAGAGTTTAAGTAGAGGAAGTCACTTCTTCCGGTTCCTTTAAATATTTATTAATTGCCACTTCCATAGCAGTTTTCAATAAAACATTGTCTGGCTCTTGAATATCGCTTTTATCACGTTTTTGAATATCACATTCTTCCCCTGTAGAGTAATCTTTATATAATCTTGATAATATTTGTCCGGATAACTTAATAATGTCACTTTTCGTTGCTAATGGAAGGAATTTATTAGAAGATTTCGTTAAAACAGTTTGAGAATTTTGTAAATAAAGGATAAGTGTAACTAATACTGTATCTCTTCTTTCTTCAATCCGTGCCTTTATAGCGTGTAATAATTTCTGACTAATTTCGGATTTCAAATTTTGTAGTTCACCCAGCAAAAATTCAAATATACCTTCACTTGTTAATAAATTTGCGTCTTGTCTACCTAAAGCTTCGGCTGCTAATTTTATCGGACCTAAAACTTTAAGGAGTTCTATAACTTTGTAATATTCTTCTTCATCTTCATTCCACATATGAGAAGCATTAAGGTCATTCAGAGTTAAAACAACACATTCTTTTAGGTGTGCAAATCTTTCTAACATGGCCTCTAAACTATTCCATCTTGTTTTACAATCAAGAATAAGATTATATTCTTTCTCGTATTTCCGTTTCACGTGATTCTGAAGAATGCTATTTTTGACAGGGGATTTTCTAAAATATTTGCAAATTTTCCTTACTTTACAAATAATATTTGTATAATCATCCAATAATTCAGGAACAAGTAATTTATAATTGTTTATGTCAAGAGAATCTAATTCTTCAAAGTCATTATCAGATTCGTCATTTTCAGAGTCCTCACTTGTAGGATTTAAATCTGTTTCCAATGAACTTTTATTTTTATTATATAATATATCAGTAACTGCTAAGTGTATGGCATGTGAATAACACAGTTGATTATTCGCTGATGATATGTGGCCAAATTTTTTCATAACAGCAGCACCATCATTTGTTGATGCAACTATATCGGTTGATAAATCAAGATTAAAAGTTTTTAGTTTCTCAGAAACCAATTTTAACATTGTTTTAGCATCGCAAGTACTTGATATCGGAGCTAATCCTAAATTAAAATCTTTTTCAAGTTGATGTACGCTAATATTTAAATATCTTCGATTTCCTTTACTAGTCCATTCATCTATAGTTATAGAAAATTTTTGCTCTTTATTCTTCATACAATTTAATTCATTTATAGTTTCATTTTTTATAGTTTCATAAAACTTATATATAAGATTCATAACTCTAGAATTATTTTGTGGTAAGCAATAATTTCGTTGTTGCAATGACTCTCGTATGAACGAGCTATTTGTTATGCAATTAATAGATAGTCCATCCAATGCAGCAAGCTTTGATACAATTTCTTCTAAACCAGTCCTTTTCACAAAGTTAAGAATACAGGGCGGTGTACTTGTTTGTGAACTCGGGCCGGCATCAGTTGATTTTTTCTCGGTTATTTTATCGTGCACTGTTTTCAAATGATTATGTAGACTGCTTGTGCTTGATCCTTTGCAAGTAAGCATTTTATTGCAATAAATACAACGGGCTTTATCTTTTTCTACTTTTTTGAAATAATTCCACACGTCTGACATTTAGGACTACAAAAATATAACAAATATAAATAAAAATTTATATTTTTATAATATTAAAATATGTTATCTACTTACATTTTGTATAATATCATCTATATCAAATATCGATCAATGGCACTGAACACTGAATTTATGAACTGTACATAAAGAAACCAGAAGACAAACTGATATAAAATCTAAATTAATTCATCCAATAGACAAAACACACCGTTTCTTGGAATCATATTGGACCTATATGATTCCAAGAACCAAACCGCTTGCAACAGTGTTTTCATCAATCTAGTACATTTGGCTACATTTGTCATTTTCAAAATTTTTTTAAGTGTTATTCATACATTGAAAACCGATATTTTCTACTAAAAAATCGGTTTTCGAATTTCATAATATTCTCCAAAAAACCGGTTTTTAAAAACCGACAAACCCTATTACAGACAATGATCTCTTAAACCCTATCAGGTTCAAACATTTAAGAACTATCAAGAAAAGGGACATCATGTTAGACGAAATACCTGCCCTTTGCAATCTGATATCTAGAGAAATGACGGTTCTAAGGAAATCAAAAATTAATGAAAATAAGGTTAATCATGTCTCGACAGGAACACCCTGTAAGAAAACTGTTACCTTTCATGATCAACAAAATGATATCATTGACACAGGAGAACTCTTAAGCCTGGAAGAAGAACTGCCGTTCGAAAGAAGTTTATCCGTCTACAAAAATTTCGAGGAAAGAAAGCAAATGATCATAGAAAAGGTACTAAATAGTAAAAAGACCGTGTGTGATCAAAACTTTTTAGAAAAGTTGAAAAATCTGGTAGAAACATATACCGATACATTCTACCTTCCCGGAGATTCTCCATCGGACATTTCAATATCAGAGGTATCACATAAAATTAGAACAACAGATGAAACAGCGGTTCATGTCAGACAATATAGATTAGAGGAAGCACTCTTTGACGAAGTTGAGAGGCAAGTACAAACGCTCCTAGAAAATGGAATAGTAGTACCTTCCACATCTCCATATAATTCTCCCACTTAAGTAGTCGAGAAGAAACCTGACTCTCAAGGAGTTGTGAAAAATCGCGTAGTCATCGACTTCAGAGTTCTCAATAACAAAACCATTGGTGACTCATTCCCACTACCTTTAATAATAGATATTTTAGATCGACTAGGAGGTAGTAAATACTTTTCAGCATTTGATCTAGCTAATGGATTTCATCAGATACCAATGGATCCAAAAGATGCCGAGAAAACTGCTTTCTCGACACCATCGGGACATTATCATTACCTCCGAATACCATTTGGACTTAAAAATGCACCAGCTACCTTCCAAAGATTTATGAATCATGTTTTAGAAGGATTAATGGGAAAAGGAATATTCGTCTATATGGATGACATTATCATCTATACTGACACTTGTAACGCGCGTTTTTTCGTAACCCCGGGAGGAGGTGAATCTCCCGAAGTTACCACGCCGTCACAATAATTTAATAAGAAATCACCGGAGCTCCTCACCCTTGAGGAAACCGACTCCGGTGAAAGGGGCCCAGAGGAGGTTCTCCCGTTGCAGAGGACTAGGCGGTGTAAAAATAATGACACAATTGGACTAATGTCGACTCGCGGATTTATTATACGACTCTATATAAAACAATTATACTATAAGTTCCCCGTAGGGCCGCTAAATACAAGATGATAATTATTTATAATAAACCGCACGGGGTGCCCGTACACCCACGATAGTCTCTCATAGGATAGACGGACTTTTCGGTAGTCCGTCGGCGTCGGCAACGCAGAGACCGCTGAGCTCTCTGCAACAACGGCCCCCACGTCACAGGGAATGGGTTGTCTGAAACACCCAGGAGCTTTTCAGGCAACCTGGGCGGACGTTCCCCGGGGATGAGGACTAGGTCCCGAGCTCGACGACTGCTGCGACAGTCGGAGCACACGATCCCATACAAACGCAACCGGGTACGGACTTGACCGTGCCCCTTGACCGGCACTTAACGCTCTCCCCAATAAAAGAATGAGCGCGTGGCGCTCCACTTACTACTTCGGTCGGTCTCCAAGACGTGCAGTGATGGTCGGAGGGATCTTCCCGTATCCGGTAGCTGGTCCCACGGGTTAGTATTCCAGATCCTGTCAATCCCAGTCACACCACTACCACACAATTCCGGACACGATTCTTGGCCGAACCTCGCAGTAGCGGATGTGTAATAATACTTCGCTCAGCGATACACGCCCGTACGCTGAGACGATAATATTAGAAGTGAATAGCCAGCTGATCGCGCGATATCAGCTAGCCCCAGTAAGGGAATTTAAATCAGTTAAATTCCCTTCAAGGACGCCTCATTAGCTAACACTAGCTTAATGATCAACGGTAATCAGCTGTGCCGAACGACAACAACAGCGATCACCGCTGGCGTCCCGGACCGAGCTCAGCTGATGCTATCATTAGGAATATTAATATATTCCAATCAGCTGAGCCTGTAACGGATTTTTATAATAAAAATGCCACGTTACACACTTTAGAAAACCACCTTAAAATGCTACGACTGTTATTTGAAAGACTCCGCAAACATGGTCTCAAATTACAACCAGATAAGTGTGAACTGATGCGTACGCAGTTAGCATATTTAGGTCATATCATTTCATCTGATGGAATTAAACCTCACCCCAGGAAAATCCAAGCTGTAAAAGACTTTCCCAGGCCTGTTACCCAAACTAATGTTAGGGAATTTCTAGGACTAGTAGGATACTATCGAAGACATATAGAAAATATCGCCAAAAGAACCAAACCATTAAATGACCTACTGAAAAAGCAGGTAGTGTTCAAGTGGGGTAAAGAACAAGAAAATAGTTTCCAAGATCTAAAACAATTATTATGCACGGAACCTATTTTAAAATTCCCTGATTTCAAGGAACCGTTCATCGTATCATGCGACGCTTCAGATTTCGCCATAGGAGCCATTCTCAGTCAAGGTACTCTGGGCAAGGATCTACCTATAGCTTATGCTTCGCGTACTTTAACTAAGGCTGAGAAAAATTACTCCACTATCCACAAGGAAGGATTGGCGGTTATTTATGCTATCCAACAATTTAGACCTTATTTATATGGTCATAAATTTTTAGTAATAACCGATCGTCAACCCTTGGCTTGGCTAAGTAAGGGGAGCGGCCCGTACAATCGAATTCAAAGATGGAAAGTCACTATGGATGGATATAATTACGAAGTCATGTACAGAAAAGGAGTCTCTAATAAAAATGCAGACGCTCTATCTAGGAATCCACAACCTGAAGGAACAATCGGTAATATCTTTCCTTTATCAAATCGAAGAAGTAAAGATGGGGAATACATTCCCTCAGAAGAAGTGGGTCCCATGCCCGAAGGTATAGGCACAAGACTGAAACCCAGATCTTGCTCTTCAAGCACTAGGAAAAGAATTCGATGTAATGTTCAGGAGCTGGAAAAGGATTCAGATAACGAAGAATATAATGAAGAAAATCCTTCACCCTTTAGGGAATCGCCCCAGGCAGCAAGGTCCGAAAGAGTCGAAATAAATGACACGACCCTGCCTTCATTGCAAAGTCAATTATATTCAGATGACGAAGAAGTAGAACATGCTAGCGAATACGACGATGTATTTTTACCACCTACTTATGAAAATACAAATGTCAGCAATACAAAAGTTAGTAAAGAACCAAGAAATTTTGAAAAAGAATTAAGCGAATTCACAGTATCTGACGCTAACCTACCCAGAGGCCGATCAACCTTATTACTAGTAGAAATCGAAAACCATTACTTTGAACCAATAGCCGACCCAGACGAAACATCATATTCAGAAGTTACAATTAATTACGAGTATGATGATCGAAACGAAAACGTTGACAACAGCTTATTCAAGCGTCACTTGATATACCCTGACATAGAGACCGCTTTCCGAGTTAGGAAACCGGACACTCTGTGTAACATACAAGTAGTACCTGAAACCTTAACCGCAAAACCTGGGAACTTCGTTCACATCTTTTCAAAAGATGGGAATATTGAAGATCCAGTAGGTTGCACACTTGTAGAATCAGGATATTTGAATACTAAGGAGTTTGCTAAAAGGAATCTCCAATTAGGTGATGTTTTCGTACAGGAAAATGAAGGTTCCAAATTGATTGGCATCATTGGGAGAAACCATAATTTTCAGACTATGAATTTCGTCGAAATTCATACTGCTTTTTCTAAATTTAAGGAACATCTCCTTAACCACCAATTAAGTTCGTTCAGAGTCAGCTCTCTTAATTCTGGACCTAACATTATGACAACTAGACACTTGAGAAATGTGCTAGAATCAATATTCAGAGAAAATAGAGTCAACATATACATATGTTCTAACGTTGTTACAACTCCACCTAAACAGTTGAGGAATGACATAATCCAAGATTATCACGAGACCTATCTCGGCGGTCATAAAGGAGTCACCAAAACATACCAACGAATTAGAGAACATTATAACTGGTCAAAATTACACCAAGAAGTCCAGGAGTATGTCCAAACCTGTGAAAGTTGTCAGAGACAGAAGCTAGTCAGGGTTAAACCAAAACTGCCAATGTTAATAACAGACACCCCTGTGGTACTCTTCGATAAAGTAGCTTTAGACACAGTTGGACCTTTACCCGAGACACCTTCAGGGATTCGTCATATTCTCACCATGCAATGCAACATGTCGAAATACTGCCTCGCGGTAGCAGTTCCTAATATACGGAGTGTGACCATCGCAGATGCATTAATACGACACCTGATCATGGTATATGGTACACCCAGAGCTATTTTAACTGATAGAGGATCATCCTTCCTTAACTTGATGAAAGAATTAATGGAACAACTTAAGGTCCGCCATCTAACTACATCAGGATATAGACCCCAGACCAATGGATCTCTGGAAAGAAGTCATGCTGTGTTAACAGAATATTTAAAACATTATATTAACCAATATCAGGATTGGGATACACTGTTACCTCACGCAATGTTCAGCTATAATTCATCTGTTCATGAGTCTACAGGATTTACTCCTTATGAAGTGATATTCGGAAGAAAACCTATATCACCATTAACTATTGCACCTCCTTTGTTGACATATAACGAGTATATTAAAGAAATGTCCGAACATCTAACACAGATCCACAAAATAACTCACGATAATCAGATAAAAGCTAAACAAAAATCTAAGGAATATTATGATAAGAATTCCAAGGAAATAGAATATCAAGTGGATGACATTGTTTTTGTTTTGAAGGAACCTCGCAAGAATAAATTCGATGCGCATTACGTGGGTCCTTTCCGAATAAACCAGATTACTGAAAACCACAACGCCGTTCTAATTGATAAAAATGATAAAACCTTCACGAAACATCTGGACAAATTAAAACCAGCTCGAATTAAAAATGAAACCTTAGACACAGGATAACATATTTGTCTTATCACTTCCCTTGGTTTCCTTTAACTTCCATCCTTTCCTTGTGTATATTCTAATTTTATATATGAATAATTCGATATCTAATTAATTAATATAACACTTTAGGATACAGGATGATTACTATTATCTTTATGATAATATCCTTGTCCGCGGGGGCCACACAAGAGACCATCACTAAAATAGAAGAATCACCTGGTTTATTTTATGAACATTTGGACTCTATCTATTTATCACCCACAGACTGGAAATTAGTTACTTATGTTGATATAGGTGAAATGTTAAAAAATAGACCTAACGTGGAATTAATTTGCCAATATGAAGGGGTATGCGATCAAACCAATGGGTTTAAGAAAATCATGATCACTAAGATCGACCAAATATTAGGTTTAGAAACTATCCTAACTGGAACCCTCCACCCAACATCTTCATCTAAGAAACACTCTAAAAGAGGAGCACCCCTCGGAATCATTGGATCATTATCCAAATCTTTATTCGGCACCCTTGACCAAGAAGATGCCGATAATTTATATAAAGAAATTGGTAAACTACAGAGTGAACAAAATGAATTGACATCCATAATCGTCAACCAAACACACATAGTTAAATCAGAATTCACACAAATACATAACAAAGTGTCTTCTATCAACCAGAAAATCCAAGCATTGATAAATTTTTCAGAATCAGTAAAATCTAACTCAGAATCCTTAGAAAATCGTACAGATTACCTAGCAAATCATATAAAATTAATTAACTATGAATTACAAATCCAGGAATATATAGAAAATTACTACGAAATGATTAGTGCGTTAGTTTCGTCACTACTATTTGCAAAACGAGGAATGCTTCATCCTGCATTACTACCACCACAAAAATTGTTGGCATCCGTCAAAAAGTTTCAAGAAACTCAACCGGAACTCAAATTCCCTTTATCAGATTCAGAGATCCTCACAGAGAACATTGAAACTGTATCAACTATGCAAATAAGTATTAAGAATGACGTTATCATCCTAATGCTGAATATACCCTTGGTATACCATAAACAATGGGATTTGTATAAAATGCACCCGTTCCCCACATCCCAAAATCTGGGAATTACAAATGGATCCTATGTCAATATAATCATTCCAAAAACCGATTACTTAGTTATCTCTTCAGATAAAACTAAATATTTCACACCAGGTTCAGAATATTTGTCATTGTGCCAAACACTTCATCGACATAAGATATGTAAAAATAGACAACCGGTTCGTAATACCGAAGGTTCAAAAGTTTGCGAAGTTAATCTACTCCTTCAACCTCATGGGATGAACTGGTATACCTGTAAAGTAATTGTTTCTTCTAGTTCAACATCGTTTTGGGAAACCCTTAGTAAACCAAACGAATGGTTATTCTCCCTAAATAAAGAGGAAAATTATATCATATACTGCAAAAACTCGTTCCAAACTAATGGACTAATAAGAAACAAGGGCATTTTGCATCTCCAATCCGGATGTCTCGCCACTATCGAATCGGTAACCTTGACTAGCACAGGAAATGTTGAACCATCACCTATAAAAATTCATCAACCATCCATACCCTTCAACATATCAATGGCAGTACCAAATTTTGGAGAGCATCACATTAATATCCTTCGGTCGCTTCCTATGGAAAATCATGAGAATATTAAGGACAACTGGAACCACGGAAAGAATAGCCTATCCTTGGATGCTCTAATAGACAGAGCTACAAACCTACAAAATACTGAAAAAAATCGACAATGGACCACGGACATACCTGCAATATCATACTCCGTAACCGGATTAGGAGGGATAATATTACTTGCAGGGATGACATACATAATATACAGAAACCAATGTAAACATCAGCGAGTTGAACAACCCACCGACAAATATCAAGAACCTCATGCAAAGGAATCCGAAACCCGATCCGAGTCGACCATTAACATCGTCAGCAGGCCGTTCACCGTCGTCCATCAACCTCTTATCCATCAACGATCATCGGTTTACGAAACTATAGATGAGCTTTCCAAAAAACAAAAACATCGGAATATTGTCCAAAACAGACCATTACCATTTAAACTAATAGAAATGCCCCCTGAACCACCTATCATGCAATCCCTCATCTGCAGAAGCAGAACCTCATCTACCACATCACTTCCCGATATAGATACATAATCAAAGATTTAACTAACTATTCATCCAATAACAATAACTATTTAAATAAACTAATATTTTATAATAACTGTCATTAGCAACTAACCTACTAACTAGACCATTATACTAAATCTCACTACTCTCATTCTAATTTTCATAACTTAACGTAGGTTTCATAATATTAATTTTCATAATAATTTAGGATAGGGTGTAGAAATAAGAAAACTATAAACTTAATCTATTTAACAAAAAGTTTTATTTTATTTCAAAATTGGGACAGGGATTACAAAAGGGAAAAAAATTAAATCCAAAAATAATTTTTATTTATTATCTTTATTAATTTTTCTATTTTCTTCTTAAAACGACCACTACTTCCCGCGCAGAAACCCTGAGAGGCCTCCCGCGCAATCCCCTCCAATCAGGGACCATCTTCACAAGTTCCTCCGGGTAAAAGGTGGACATTCCATCCCAGTAGGTCCCATCCCATGGTACCAAATACTCCTCCAAACCAAATAGCCTCCTAAGATTTTCTCCAACCTCCTCCGATCCCCAATACCAACTTGAGAGCCGCTGGTTCTCCTCTCGGTAGTATCTAATACAATCCCTGTATTTTACATTTATGTACCCCTTCTTTGCTGGATACATTTTCTTCTATAACATAAAAATCAGAATCATAATTATTAACCAAAAAAAAAATAACAAACTATTATATTAAGTATTTAAAGTTTAACTACATAAAATATTTATCAAAAATCTACCACATTAACAAAAGATCATCATTTTAAACAATACTAACTAATATCACAAAATAATATATAGTTATATAGTAAGGTACTTACATAGAATCTCTTTACCACATCTATGTTTTTCACAACTGTTTATTCGTAGACTGACAATTCGTTAATAATCAACTCCAACTGGCAAACTTGTTTATATAGTCTTCATTCAGTAGAGAACGCCGAAATTTTCGATGACATTTGCGATTTTTAACAAAAGCGTAGATACTCGTATCCACGTTTTATTTAAGTAGGGGGATGTGAAGTATAGAATTCAAAATTTCAATAAAAGAAAGTTCGTACTACAATGCAATAATTTCCCAATGAGTAGGAATGTACTGATTGCCGAAAGACGGAAGAGATTCCCAAAGTCCATTTGACTTTAGCTCCCAATTGCTCAGGTCAATCACCACACGTGCCACGAAAATTCATGAATATCAGAAATGTATTTCTTAATACTTCCTGAACATCGGTAATTGGGAACATACAGGAAGGAAATTGCATTTTTAATTGCTCATGGCAACCAGAAAATAGGGCATTAACATCACGCATTTCACCATCTAGAATGCAAGCTCAGCGGACCCTCTTCATGGTCCGATATCTTTGCTTAAAAGAGGGAGTATCAAAAATTTATATTCAGTATTCACTTGACTTGAGAGATTAATAATTAACGTATTGAATTGTTCCGTGATTTACTACGGCATCAATAACGTAAATTCTCAGATTCGACTTGCACTTGTCGCTAGAAGATTATTCCTCTTTAATAGGAAATCTTCTAGAACCAAAATACTAGATTATCGTCAGCCGGTTATTAGTGCATAACGACGTGAGAACGGATAATACTAGATTTCGGGAATCCTAGTGATACTCCTCTTTTACATAGATTCGTTTAAAATATAACATCTTTGTGAAGAGTCATTCTTGTGTATTAATGAGTGCGTAACCAGTATTCAGCAGAAATACTACACCTCCACGAATCACTTCGCTACCGTCCTGGTTGCTACATCTAAAGGTTATCTTTTAATTATTATTTATCGATAAATTCTGTATTGAATTCAGAATTTACACATCCCTCTCCTTGAAAATTAACTATTTGAGGAATTATTTAATAAAGATAACTTTAGTCGTATATCGGATATCTCCGAGGTTACTTAAAGAATTGTTATAATTATTTATGAGAATTGTAATTGTTTCGAGATTGTAATAAACTATTATAATTCATTCTTAATTATTCTTAGTCATTTTACCTAAAAATCAGATAAGGTACGCTTAGCGTTTTGACCAAAGGAAAAGCCCACCTCAGCAGTAATTCTAGCCGCTCGGAATTATTGTTGAAATTGAACGCGCCTTTAACTCCCAAGTTTCGACCTCTATTCAAAATTGACCTAATTCCCCAATATCATTCTAAAGATTCGTTCAGAACATTTATTGACATCTATTCTCCGATATCTCCATTCCTATTGACAAGGATCATATTTAAGGATTATAAATTTAAATAAATAAACAACCGTACACGCTCCGCAGTACGTAACAAGTTACATTATTTGTATGAGCATCTCTTCGCTTTCTTCGCAACCAATTAAGATAAATGTTTTATCGCATTATTCGGCATTTTTCAACAATATATTTCCAATGAACTTTGAGACTCAAACATTTCATTCAAAAATATCTTTTACAATTTAAAATTAACAATCTATTTGATATTGCAATAATATGCGTCGAAAGAGTTTTCCTATCTATCGATTCGTTCCCTGATTTTTATGAAAAGTTTGACTGCAGATTTGCTTTTTATAGACTATTTTGAAATAAACCCATGGATTTTAATGTGATTATTCCTGATGTAAAATCAAATTGAAATGTCCTGGTACCACTTTTCGATCCAGAGCTTGGTTTTTGAGATAGTGCATTGAAGTATTATTTTATCTCACTTCACACAACTATCTACCTGACTCTGTCTGACTAGTAGTATTAACTATTATAATAACTATTTAATTAGTAGTATTAGTTAATACTACCAGTTATATTTATATAGCGTGTCCAGAGAAAAAGGAGACATTTTTTGAGGGGTAGTTCCTGACGCTATTCCAAGAACTTTTTTCTCTTGACATTTTTTGATGTAAAGCTTCATTTTCGAGATATTCAACGATAAAAATGCTATTAGTTAGACAGAAACACTCCGATAGTTGAAGCGAAACAGAGTGGCCCCATCTCACTTCATTATCGGAGAGTCTCTGTCTAACTAATGGTATCTTTATCATTGAATATCTTGAAAATAAAAATAAAAATAGCCTCAGGAACCACCCCCTTTAAGGAATTGCGGGCGTTTTGTAACTTTCTGTATAACCTTAACAAAGTATGAAAAGTAAGTTAATGTCTTGTCTCAATAAACTATTTTTTATTATACTTAGCGGTGATAATTTCGTGTATGCGACAACAAGCATTTCAAATGCACATGATGCTGTCTTCCTCTGCTGAGATACCTTAAAATTTACTAAAATACATTCTCCTTGCTTCTCATGGGATTTTGCAGCGTATTAGCAATTTGTCATTTAACTTCATGTTCTCTTCAGTTTTAGATTTTTTAATTCTGGCAACTTATCTGTAATAGATTAACTAGAAAGTAAGTAAGTCAATTTTCTTAATTTTAATTTTTTTAAATCAAATGTTTTTTACCAGCCTAGAGCTTGGAGTTTGAGATACTCGATAATAAAGATACTGCTGGTTAGACAGAAACAGATAGATAATAACTTCAGTAACAATACTAATAAGCAATGAGTACTTATTCATCGAAAACTTATTAAGTAAAATTGTGAAAATTATTAATTATCATAGATTATTCATAATGAGCTTATTTCAGAATATGAAATTATTAGAATACAGGGTGTTTCAGTGAGATACGGCCAAATCTTAAGGGGTTGTAAAGGAAGTGATCCTAAGATGAATTTTCATTTACCACATTTTGATATGAAAGATTAGTTTTCGAGATATTTAATGACCCCTCTAAAAAACATCCCGATGTAAAAAAATACGCCAAGTAGATATACCCTTTCAAAAATACACTTTATGTACAAAAAAATATTTATGATATATACCCTTATATAATTATATAATTTAATATATTATATAGTATAATTTAATGCATTTTCTTTATAAGAGATATAATAATAATAAAATAAAAAATAATTACTTGCATTTAAATACAAAAATTAATTTATTTAAAAATTGTACTTATTACAAAAAATACTTTATTTTGTTTATTCTTTTAAAAAGTATTGAAATCATATATAAAATAAAGCCAAGTATATAACTTATAAGTTTATAAGCAAAAATTACAATTTTTTTATATATAGTTTATATTAAACAATATGCATATAATATAATATAATTAATTTATAAACAATATGCATAAAAGTTTTTTACAGATAGTTTATAAACAATTTTTTTATAATTTTTTTATAAAGAACTTGGCGAGCCTCCATTCTTTTTTAAATAACATTTGATTTGAAAATATTTCTTATAACACATTGTACCTCCAATACTAAATATATGTAAGAATTGATGCATTATCACCAATGGAATGTGTTTGCCTGATGATGTTTCTAGTCCTGTTAAAATCCAACAGCATTGATGTTTATTTTTTGGAATAATTTGGTTTTAATAATCTTCTCGAATAGCAGCTACGGATTCATGCATAGAAATATGTAAATTGGCTTCTAGAATAGTGGAGATGAAATCCTGTAGACAATTTTTGTAATCTTTTCAGATACCAATGGCGAGGAACTGCAAAATAAATATTATTAGAAATAAACTGTATAATAACTACGTATTCTTTTTGACGAGTTTTATACTTTATTTTTCATGCAGAAATTACGAATTAATGTCAGCGAATTTTATGTATATTGGTCATCTAGCAGCTACGAATTCATGCCGAGATATTTCCAATTATTGTCATGTAGCAGCTACGAATTTATGCTGACGAATTTTTCATTCTTGTCATGTAACTGCTACGCATTTCTATCACTGAATTTTATCTTCTTTTAATGTAGTAATTATGAAACTTTGTCGACGAATTATCTGTTCTTGTCCTGTAGCAACTACGAATTCCTGTCAATGAATTTTTTCTTCTTTTAATGTAGTAATTACGAATACTTGTCGACGAATTCTATGTTCTTGTCCTGTAGCTGCTACGAATCCTTGTGGATGAATTCTCTGTTCTTATCATGTAACTGCTACGCATTTCTGTCACTGAATTTTATCTTGTTTTCCTGTAGCAGTTAAGAATCATTGTCGTAAAATTTTTATTCTTGGTTTTTGTCATGTAACTATTACGCATTTATGTTGACGAATTTTTTCTTATTTTAATGTAGATGCTACAAATTCATGTGAATGAATTTTTTATTCTTTTAATGTAGTAATTATGAATCATTGTCGATAAATTATCTGTTCTTGTCATGTAGCTGCTAAGAATTATTTTCGACGAATTCTCTGTTCTTGTCCTGTAGCAACTACGAATTCTTGTTAATGAGTTTTCTATTATTATCATGTAGCTGCTAAGAATTCTTGTCGACGATAATTATTAAACTAACTACATATATATATATATTATAAAACTAACTACATATATATATATTTTAAAACTAACTACATATATATATATATATATTATAAAACTAACTACATATATATATATATATATACCCCCTAAAAAACATCCCGATGTAAAAAAAATACGCCAAGTAGTTATCCCTTTCCAAAAACCCCCTTATTCAAAAAACCCTTTATGTCCAAAAAAATATATATATATTATTTATACACTTATATATTTAATGAATACTCTTAATATTCTTAATACAAGGTATAACAATAAAAAAAATTAATTGCATTTTAATAAAAAAAATATATTTATTTAAAAATTGTAGTTACTACAAAAAAATAGCTTTATTTTGCTTATTCTGTTAAAAAGTATTGAAATCATATATAGAATAAAGCCAAGTATGTAATATTTTTTTATTTATTTTATAGTTTCTTAATGTATGCTGATTTCTTTTATATAAAGTTTATAAACAGACAATATGCATCATATATAGAGATAGTTTATAAACAAAAATATGCATCAAATATAGTTTATAAACAATATGCATCAAATATAATTATAAACAATATGCATCAAATATAGACAGTTTATAAACGATATGCATCATATATAG
This sequence comes from Sclerodermus sp. 'alternatusi', assembly GCA_037305995.1. NCBI lineage: Eukaryota > Metazoa > Arthropoda > Insecta > Hymenoptera > Bethylidae > Sclerodermus > Sclerodermus sp. 'alternatusi'. The sequence goes on from CM074550.1 coordinate 5,575,961, forward strand.
ATAGTTTATAAACAATATGCATAAAATATAGATAGTTTATAAACAATATGTGTAAAAGTTTTTTATAGATAGTTTATAAACAATTTTACAAAAATTTTTTTATACAAAACTTGGCGAGCCTCCATGCTTTTTTAAATAACATTTGATTTTAAAATATATCTTATATAATACATTGTACCTACAATATTAAATATATATAAGAAATGATGCATTATCAACAATGTAATGTCTTTGCCTGATGACGTTTCTAGTCCTGTTAATATCCAACAGCATCGATGAATATTTTTATGAATAATATGCGTTTAATACTATTATCGAATAGCAGCTACGAATTCCTGCCGAGATATTTTCAACAACAACAATTTTCAATTATTGTCATGTAGGAGCTACGAATTCATTCTGACTAATTTTCAATTCTGGTCATGTAACTGCTACGCATTTATGTCACTGAATTTTATAATATTATTTTCCTGTAGCAGCTACGAATCCATGTCGGCGAATTTTCTGTACTTGTCATGTAGCAGCTACGAATACATGTCAGCGAATTTTATGTATATTTGTCATATAGCAGCTACGAATTCCTGCCAAGATATTTTCAACAATTTTCAATTATTGTCATGTAACAGCTACGAATTCATGCTGACGAATGTGATTTTCCATTCTTGTCATGTAACTGCTACGCATTTCTATTAATGAATTTTCTCTTATTTTCCTATAGCAGTTATGAATCATTGTCGGCAAATTTTTATTCTTGTTTTTTGTCATGTAACTAATACGAATTTATGTCGACTATTTTCTCTTATTTTCATGTAGCTCCTACGAATTTCTGTCAATGAATTTTTTCTTCTTTTAATGTAGTAATTACAAATCCTTGTCGACGAGTTTTTTAATCTTATCCTGTAGCTGCTACGAATACTTATCGACAAATTTTATGTTCATATGTTCTTATCCTATAATAACTAGGAATTTATGCCAACAAATTTTATCTTATTTTCATGTAACAAGTACGAATCTATGTCGACACATTTTATGATGTTTTCATGTAGCAATTATGAATTTATAATAATTTTCTACATATTATGAAGAGTGTGAAATTTTGAAATAACATGTTGATTGTGTGTCATTTAAAAAAGGATGGAGGCTCGCCAAGTTTTGTATAAAAAAATTTTTGTAAAATTGTTTATAAACTATCTATAAAAAACTTTTACGCATATTGTTTATAAACTATCTATATTTTATGCATATTGTTTATAAACTATCTATATATGATGCATATCGTTTATAAACTGTCTATATTTGATGCATATTGTTTATAATTATATTTGATGCATATTGTTTATAAACTATATTTGATGCATATTTTTGTTTATAAACTATCTCTATATATGATGCATATTGTCTGTTTATAAACTTTATATAAAAGAAATCAGCATACATTAAGAAACTATAAAATAAATAAAAAAATATTACATACTTGGCTTTATTCTATATATGATTTCAATACTTTTTAACAGAATAAGCAAAATAAAGCTATTTTTTTGTAGTAACTACAATTTTTAAATAAATATATTTTTTTTATTAAAATGCAATTAATTTTTTTTATTGTTATACCTTGTATTAAGAATATTAAGAGTATTCATTAAATATATAAGTGTATAAATAATATATATATATTTTTTTGGACATAAAGGGTTTTTTGAATAAGGGGGTTTTTGGAAAGGGATAACTACTTGGCGTATTTTTTTTACATCGGGATGTTTTTTAGGGGGGATTTCACTCATTTTTGTAAGTTTAGACAACAGAAAATAAATATTTGGCAACAATATAATAAAGGTATATACATCTAACTTACGTGTAAATTTAAAAATTGATGCATTGTTTAATTAATCGTTGATTATTTATTCACTTTGTAGAAATAATAAGTAAACGTCTTTGGCTCCTCTGGGCCATTGCTTCTTTTGAACAAGAGTATCATTAACTTGAAGCCATGATTTTTTGTTCTTTTCCCTCAAATATGAAGTATAATGTCCTGCCTCTACTGATCCACCATGATGCAAGATAGCACTTTGAACAGTATAATTATTACCTGCAATACGTAGCTTAGTAGTTGGTATTGCTTTGATACTGTTATTCGTTATTTTCGATACTACACCGTTTTCGACAGAAAACAAGAGCAATTGTATTATCAAATATTGTCCAGCCCTGGTAATGTCTGTCTTTTCAGTTCGTGTATTCAATCCACAACTGACGCAAGCTTCTTGAATATCATGCCATTTTGCAAAAGCTTGTTCAATAAGTGATTGCAATTCAGTAGATTTTCCCTTCTTATCGCGGGGAAGTGGAACCGAAAGGATAATGTTCCTTTGTTCAGTAATTGTAGTGTAATTGCACGATCGGCAATGAACCGTAAATGTTAATTGATGTTGGAAAATATTTTGAATATCTTCTGAATTTTCCAACAATTTGATTAAAAATTCTGAAGCATCTTGTTGTTGGTGTTGAATAAATATGTCTCCTAAAAATTGTCTAACACCAATAGAACTCAAATGTCTATCAATAATATTATTACCCATATATGCCTCTGTCAAAATTCTCAATTCGTCGTTTTCATTGCGGCGAAGCCACGTTCTTCTGACAATATCGCAATGAAGTAGGCATTGCAAACTTGCATTCGCATAGCACGAAACATTGTCAGTATTAACAAAGCCTTTAATTTTTTCGTAATCGACAACAATATCATTATTAGTATTTTCTTGTTCCAATATTTGTTGATTTGTGGTATGTTTCGGAACTGCCCATACTAAATCGTGAATTTTCTTTATTCCACTGTTTTTCTTCGATTGAACATCAATCACTGTAAGATCTGGTCTGTATTCAACCCTTAAACGATTGTACTCTATTATTGCCGACTTACTAGCTTTTATGGAAACTGGATCAAAATTAATTAAATGTAACCCCTCTGATGAAGTTACTCGTGAAAGTGCAACGTAAACTTGTCCACAGGAAAATATGGAATTTCCCGCGTCGACGACTGCCGACTTTAAAGTCAAACCTTGACTTTTGTGTATGGTAACGCCATAACTGAGAGAAAGTGGAAATTGATGACGTACAACATATGATTTTTCCATTATCTCAAATTTCGTCGAAACTCTTTCGATACTGTGCTCCGTGCCATTTTCCAGGACAAGTTTTATCTTGTCAATATCATCATTATTCTCATTATTTCCTATGGATCTGGAAATATCAATTATTTTTCCTATTGTTCCATTAACAAGGCCGAGCGTTACATCAATATTACGTCTCAGCATAACTTTTGCACCTACTTTAACAATGATAATTCTATTTAAGCCTGCCGTACGAGAGTTATCTTCTTCGTATTTGTTCAAAAGTTTATTGACTTGTTTCTTAAAATATGGCGGACAATCGACTACGTCACGCGCAATCAAAGGAACCTCTTCATTATCTATTTCCTTCAACATTGCCGCATTAAGTACATCACATAAGTAGCACGTAGGAAACAGACAAATTGTATCGGTGGACAAATTATTTATATAATCACATAATTCGTTCAATCTTGCATTGATATTCGACGAAACGAATTTTATCTTTCTCGATTCCAATAGGCTCGCATCTTCTTTAGTCGTGACACCTAAGCGGATTCTCGACAATAAATTTCGATAAGTATTATCACCACTTTGGCGCATATTTATCGTCAGTTCGTCGTAAGCGAACAAATTGACCCATAGATTCGTCACTGCCAGTGAACCTAAACACTTGTCGCGTTTGTCCTTGCGTATTTTTACAAAAGCCGGGTCTTCGTGAACTGGCGGCAATTGCAGCAAATCACCGAATAGAAGAATATGCTTTTTGCCGAACCAGCCATCATCAGTTTCGCTCGTGTCAAATATCTCTGTTAATCGCAAATTGATGTACATGAGCGTTATATTCGAGACCATAGATACCTCGTCAATGACGAATAGAGTCGTATCCTGTAATTCGTCTCGCAGAGTTTTTAGAACTACATCGGACAAAGGTCTATACTTTGGGGTACATCCATGCTCCACCGGCAATTGAAATAGCCTGTGCAACGTCAAACCGTCTATATTGAATGCAGCTATACCAGTTGGTGCAGTAACAGCCGTGTCCTTATTCATAATTTGTTTAGTCCAACAACGTAAAGTCTTAATAAGGAAGCTCTTGCCTGTACCGCCTTCACCACTCACATATAACCGAAGTGGAGTCTTGTGAGAATCATAATTGGTTATAGTATTTGTCACGTGATCGTATATTCTACGTTGATCGACGTTTAATTCAGCAATCATCTGCGTTAAATTCAAATCAGCTATTTTGTTTCCAGCATCTCTGAACTCTTGCATCGCACCTTCCGCCTCAATAGGATTGCATTGTAACAAAGCATCGTTCGAAGTGTTTGTGCATTTGTCATTATCATCGGACTTTCCTTCTTCAACATTCAAATGTTGATTTATTAATTCCTTGACATGTTCAAGGCCTTTGCTAATTTCTTCTATGCGTTCGTGGTACCTTAAACAATCGAGAAGTTCGTCCTTCAATGCTGCAAATGCATCGGCATAGGTATCGTAACCCATCTTCAACTCATTCGTATCTCTCCATGGCTTAAATAACAGCAATATTGCATAGAAATACTTTTCTGGTTGAATGTGCATGTTGTACGTATAATGATTAATCAAGTAACCATTTTGTCGTTTTTTCAAATACAGTTTTGCACCTTCTGCAGTAAATTCGAGACAACTGTCATTATTCTTAGGTTTAACCCTAACAACATCGTACCACTTTGCATAGTCATACAGATTTAAAGAGTCTAGTTCTGACGGTCTGTTCGGATAATAATTATCTATCAAATTCGGACAGAACAAATCTGTTGATTCCGAATCGAGCTTCTCTATTTCACTTCGTGTCTTAATTTTTTTACTTCGGATTTGATTAACATCCAACCACCTAATTGAGGTATTTTTGTCAGTACTATGGAGTGGAATTCCTAATAGTATGTCAGCGGCCTCCAGTGCTCCGCATTCTCTATTATTCAAACTTCTTAATGCAATGTTCCATAAGATACTTCTCAATGATTTGGTGGAATTAACAATATCGAAAGTATCAACTTCATAACTGGTTTCGGTCTTAGTTGTATATTTGGTGCAATACCAGTTGAGCAACGTTGACCTCTCACCAATAAATTGAATATCCATATTTCCTTCCCATGCGGTAAGGATGGCTGGATTGTAATCATTAATATTTTTCTCGCGTATTGTACGCGGTAAATCGTATAGACGACTTTTCGATTTCAATTTCCTTCTATTGGCGACAGAAACGGCTACATCCCGTAAGATCATTTCATCCGTTACTGGCCTTGGAAATCCAAATCTGCATTTTCTTATAAAACCTTTTTTCGTCTTTCTATTTCTCAAGCAATAATTATTGTGATGGTGCTCCTGATGCTTGGTGACTCGACTATGCAACGTAGGTGACACATTTGCATTTGGTTCTCTGCATGTTACATATTTCAGGATAAATTGAAGAACCTCTTCATTCGACGAAACACCCATGATTGGAGCATCCTCGATCCAAATTAGCATATGACAATGCGGCATGCCTCTGCTTTGGTACTCACGTCGAACAAAGTAATGCTTTACTTTGCCGATAGGATTGTCCGGTGAGCATATAAAGTCAATCATTGCAAGAAATTTATTCTGTAAAAATCTAGCTGCAGATACTGGATCAGCAGCGATAAGCTCATTGACAGAATTAATTGAAGCGAGACTGGGACTTACCTCTTTTATGTATTCTGCCAAATCTGGCCATAACCATTCTGCTGGACTCAATGTTAGAAACCATGTGGCTGGTCCATAATCACGAGTCATCGCGTTAATATTGTTCCTGACTCTATTCCAATATTGTCGTGTATTGGGCAGCTTTCCAAATATTGTTTCCAGATTTCCTTCCAGCTTTTTTTCCGACATCAAATTTAGGAATTCATTCGCAGTGTATTTTTCCTTCACGTTGATGGTCATTAATTTATGATAAATACCACTATTTATCTGCCGCATATTCGCATTGTTCAGTAAGAAGAACAAGTACTGTACGTTTAAGCGAAATTGCGAATGCTTAGACATTATTCTTGATTTGACAAAGTCAAATTCCCTTATGTGTAAATTTCTTTCCTCGTATATACCATTTTTACCATAACAGTATATATCGGGAAAGCACATAAGATCCAATTGCTTTTGACGATTGTCGAAAGGCTGAGCCTCGACTTTCAGCATTTGATACAGATTCGTTGACATGTCGTTCACTCTTTTCTCATACATTGGATATACCGTGTATTGCTCATAGTACGATGACTCTGGATCTGTAATTTGAGTCAGCATTGCCACCGCTTGTTTCTCATTCTCAATAATACCGTTATCCATATTATTATTACTTTTCTCATTATCAATATTGCTATCCATATTGTTGTTATTACTATCATCATCATTATCGACATCATCAATATTTTCTTCATCCATATCTTCTATGGTAAATTCCGTATCATTGAGACTATTATCTTGTAATAGCCCTTCGGGAGAATAAGGCAAATTGATTTTAGCGTAAAGAGGATTATTTTCCTTCAGCCATTGAAGAACGTTAAATACTTTTTTAACATCTACCAAATTCTCCCAAACTAATTTGGATCTTGTAGGAATTCCACGTACCAGGATGTATAATTCGTGGTGATTATTAATGGGTCTCGTTGCCGGACATATTTTCTTTAAACTCTCTTCTATCGGCAACGGTAAATGAAAGATTCTTCCCTTCAACTTTTGCACCATTTGTTTATGCGGTACCTTCTTATTCGCCACTGTGCCCATTCGTTGAATGCATTGAAATGCCTTTGCTCTCTGAATTAATATTTTCTCATAATCGTTGAGAGTAGAAAATACTGTAGGCATTTTACCAACGTAAAGTTTGTTGAGAACACACACTGGTGGCAGAGAATTTTTACGGAAATATTGTAAACAATAGTGACATATTTTGTCAGGTTCGATATTCTCCTTTCTCAGATATGTTAGCAAATTATCCCAGTGTAGACCACTCAAAGGTTTCCTTGTTCTTCTCAAGCATGTAACATCTTTTTTGAAATGCAACTTTTCGCCTGAAAGGCTTTTTTATACGTTGCTATAATTCTATCTTCGTTTAAGTCTATTTCAGAAACTTTAACATTTTCCAATATATTTTTCTTTTGCAGATCGTCCACGATCTTTTCTAATGTGGCAACATCGCCAATTTCTAAATATTCATCAATCTCCCTTATTTTTTTATACTTGAAGATTAATGAATTTATTAGTTTCTGTACATTTCTCACTTGTGGATAATGCGGACATAAGAAATTCACAGCGAGTAATAGTGATTTACACACATTCGGATTTATGTAGCATCCTTGAGAATGTCCTTTTTTAACAATGGAATGTTTTACTGTGCAGCGTCCTATGCGTTTAATGAGAGCAGGTACATTTCTCAATAATTTGCAATCAAATATAACTTTGAGCAATTTATGCGCCCTTCTCCCCGGCCCCGCCTCGTGGCCCATTCTCGGGCCCTTTCTAAGCGCCGTGTCCTAGCATCTGAAAATACAGAAAAATATTTGTTGGTTAATATCCAAATTGGTTATATTATAAAAATATTTTACATTACATTACATTATATTACATTATATATTTAGTCTCTACTTCAATTATTTTAAAATTTGTATATTTTATAAAAATATAATAATCCTTATACTACTTAACGGCAGCTGAAGCTCCTGCATCTGTTTTTTGCCGTAACAGGATTTTGCCGTTATTGAAATTTAACTGTTGTAAAATATGATGTTTTTGTTGGCGCAGGAATTCCAACTCAGAATATTCTTGTTGTTGCTGCTGGTGCTCTTGCTGCTGCTGATGCTGCTGTAGACTTTGTTCATTAACATCCAATGTTTCTTTAAAGTAATTTAATATTTTGATCAATATCATTACTCATCATACAGTTTGCTACAAAATTCTCACAATTTCTTTAATACGTTTACTCCTATTGTTAAGTCGAATCGAAAAGTTCTGTAACAGATAGAGACATATAGATAGTTAAAGCGAGACAACACTAATTTGTTGTCATCTTTCTATCTCACTTTACCTATCGGTTCATTTCTGTCTAACTAATAGTATATGATCGAAAAATTTTATAGTAAATTTTGTCGCGATTTACTGTCAAGAGTAACTCTTTTAAAGAAATTGCACGAATTTTGTAAGAAACATTATAACATATATGTTATACTTAATAAAATAAACATAATTTACTTACTATTGGAATTATCCATTTTTTTAATTAAATATTCATGTGGAATCTGTAAACAAATTACGAATAAAGGTGAATAAAACAAATATATATTCAGTGTTATTTTAAGATAGTTTAACAATAGTACACGATACTTACATTCTTGTCCTTCGATTACATTCAATTTTAATTTTAATGTTTTCATTCAAAACGCAAATGGTTGGTGGGGATATGCAAAGAGAATGGGGAAAAGGGGTGTCGACAAAATAGTAGGTGGGTGCTTATTATTAATAATTATAAAAAATTTAATTAAATTAACTAATTTTAATTATTAGAAATAAATAATAATCATTTAATAAGTAAGTGAGCGGAGGGGGTGGTGTAAAGGGGGTGGGACGCAGGGGTGTCGACAAAATAGTAGGTGGGTGCTTATTATTAATAATTATATAAAAATTTAATTAAATTAACTAATTTTAATTATTAGAAATAAATAATAATCATTTAATAAGTAAGTGAGCGGAGGGAGTGGTGTAAAGGGGGTGGGACGCAGGGGTGTCGACAAAATAGTAGGTGGGTGCTTATTATTAATAATTATATAAAAATTTAATTAAATTAACTAATTTTAATTATTAGAAATAAATAATAATCATTTAATAAGTAAGTGTGTGGAGGGGGTGGTGTAAAGGGGGTGGGACGCAGGGGTGTCGACAAAATAGTAGGTGGGTGCTTCTTATTACTAATTATATAAAAATTTAATTAAATTAACTAATTTTAATTATTAGAAATAAATAATAATCATTTAATAAGTAAGTGTGTGGAGGGGGTGGTGTAAAGGGGGTGGGACGAAGGGGTGTCGACAAAATAGTATGTGGGTGCTTCTTATTACTAATTATATAAAAATTTAATTAAATTAACTAATTTTAATTATTAGAAATAAATAATAATCATTTAATAAGTAAGTGTGTGGAGGGGGTGGTGTAAAGGGGGTGGGACGCAGGGGTGTCGACAAAATAGTAGGTGGGTGCTTCTTATTACTAATTATATAAAAATTTAATTAAATTAACTAATTTTAATTATTAGAAATAAATAATAATCATTTAATAAGTAAGTGTGCGGAGGGGGTGGTGTAAAGGGGGTGGGACGAAGGGGTGTCGACAAAATAGTATGTGGGTGCTTCTTATTACTAATTATATAAAAATTTAATTAAATTAACTAATTTTAATTATTAGAAATAAATAATAATCATTTAATAAGTAAGTGAGCGGAGGGGTGGTGTAAAGGGGGTGGGACGAAGGGGTGTCGACAAAAGAGTAGGTGGGTGCTTATTATTAATAATTATATAAAAATTTAATTAAATTAACTAATTTTAATTATTAGAAATAAATAATAATCATTTAATAAGTAAGTGTGCGGAGGGGGTGGTGTAAAGGGGGTGGGACGCAGGGGTGTCGACAAAATAGTATGTGGGTGCTTCTTATTACTAATTATATAAAAATTTAATTAAATTAACTAATTTTAATTATTAGAAATTATTAGAAATAAATAATAATCATTTAATAAGTAAGTGAGCGGAGGGGGTGTTGTAAAGGGGGTGGGACGAAGGGGTGTCGACAAAAGAGTAGGTGGGTGCTTATTATTAATAATTATATAAAAATTTAATTAAATTAACTAATTTTAATTATTAGAAATAAATAATAATCATTTAATAAGTAAGTGTGCGGAGGGGTGGTGTAAAGGGGGTGGGACGAAGGGGTGTCGACAAAAGAGTAGGTGGGTGCTTATTATTAATTATTATATAAAAATTTAATTAAATTAACTAATTTTAATTATTAGAAATAAATAATAATCATTTAATAAGTAAGTGAGCGGAGGGGTGGTGTAAAGGGGGTGGGACGAAGGGGTGTCGACAAAAGAGTAGGTGGGTGCTTATTATTAATAATTATATAAAAATTTAATTAAATTAACTAATTTTAATTATTAGAAATAAATAATAATCATTTAATAAGTAAGTGAGCGGAGGGGTGGTGTAAAGGGGGTGGGACGAAGGGGTGTCGACAAAAGAGTAGGTGGGTGCTTATTATTAATAATTATATAAAAATTTAATTAAATTAACTAATTTTAATTATTAGAAATAAATAATAATCATTTAATAAGTAAGTGTGCGGAGGGGGTGGTGTAAAGGGGGTGGGACGCAGGGGTGTCGACAAAATAGTATGTGGGTGCTTCTTATTACTAATTATATAAAAATTTAATTAAATTAACTAATTTTAATTATTAGAAATTATTAGAAATAAATAATAATCATTTAATAAGTAAGTGAGCGGAGGGGGTGCTGTAAAGGGGGTGGGACGAAGGGGTGTCGACAAAAGAGTAGGTGGGTGCTTATTATTAATAATTATATAAAAATTTAATTAAATTAACTAATTTTAATTATTAGAAATAAATAATAATCATTTAATAAGTAAGTGTGCGGAGGGGTGGTGTAAAGGGGGTGGGACGAAGGGGTGTCGACAAAAGAGTAGGTGGGTGCTTATTATTAATTATTATATAAAAATTTAATTAAATTAACTAATTTTAATTATTAGAAATAAATAATAATCATTTAATAAGTAAGTGAGCGGAGGGGTGGTGTAAAGGGGGTGGGACGAAGGGGTGTCGACAAAAGAGTAGGTGGGTGCTTATTATTAATAATTATATAAAAATTTAATTAAATTAACTAATTTTAATTATTAGAAATAAATAATAATCATTTAATAAGTAAGTGTGCGGAGGGGGTGGTGTAAAGGGGGTGGGACGCAGGGGTGTCGACAAAATAGTATGTGGGTGCTTCTTATTACTAATTATATAAAAATTTAATTAAATTAACTAATTTTAATTATTAGAAATTATTAGAAATAAATAATAATCATTTAATAAGTAAGTGAGCGGAGCGGGTGTTGTAAAGGGGGTGGGACGAAGGGGTGTCGACAAAAGAGTAGGTGGGTGCTTATTATTAATAATTATATAAAAATTTAATTAAATTAACTAATTTTAATTATTAGAAATAAATAATAATCATTTAATAAGTAAGTGAGCGGAGGGAGTGGTGTAAAGGGGGTGGGACGCAGGGGTGTCGACAAAATAGTAGGTGGGTGCTTATTATTAATAATTATATAAAAATTTAATTAAATTAACTAATTTTAATTATTAGAAATAAATAATAATCATTTAATAAGTAAGTGTGTGGAGGGGGTGGTGTAAAGGGGGTGGGACGCAGGGGTGTCGACAAAATAGTAGGTGGGTGCTTCTTATTACTAATTATATAAAAATTTAATTAAATTAACTAATTTTAATTATTAGAAATAAATAATAATCATTTAATAAGTAAGTGTGTGGAGGGGGTGGTGTAAAGGGGGTGGGACGAAGGGGTGTCGACAAAATAGTATGTGGGTGCTTCTTATTACTAATTATATAAAAATTTAATTAAATTAACTAATTTTAATTATTAGAAATAAATAATAATCATTTAATAAGTAAGTGTGTGGAGGGGGTGGTGTAAAGGGGGTGGGACGCAGGGGTGTCGACAAAATAGTAGGTGGGTGCTTCTTATTACTAATTATATAAAAATTTAATTAAATTAACTAATTTTAATTATTAGAAATAAATAATAATCATTTAATAAGTAAGTGTGCGGAGGGGTGGTGTAAAGGGGGTGGGACGCAGGGGTGTCGACAAAATAGTATGTGGGTGCTTCTTATTACTAATTATATAAAAATTTAATTAAATTAACTAATTTTAATTATTAGAAATTATTAGAAATAAATAATAATCATTTAATAAGTAAGTGAGCGGAGCGGGTGTTGTAAAGGGGGTGGGACGAAGGGGTGTCGACAAAAGAGTAGGTGGGTGCTTATTATTAATAATTATATAAAAATTTAATTAAATTAACTAATTTTAATTATTAGAAATAAATAATAATCATTTAATAAGTAAGTGAGCGGAGGGGTGGTGTAAAGGGGGTGGGACGAAGGGGTGTCGACAAAAGAGTAGGTGGGTGCTTATTATTAATAATTATATAAAAATTTAATTAAATTAACTAATTTTAATTATTAGAAATAAATAATAATCATTTAATAAGTAAGTGAGCGGAGGGGTGGTGTAAAGGGGGTGGGACGAAGGGGTGTCGACAAAAGAGTAGGTGGGTGCTTATTATTAATAATTATATAAAAATTTAATTAAATTAAATAATTTTAATTATTAGAAATAAATAATAATCATTTAATAAGTAAGTGTGCGAAGGGGTGGTGTAAAGGGGGTGGGACGCAGGGGTGTCGACAAAATAGTATGTGGGTGCTTCTTATTACTAATTATATAAAAATTTAATTAAATTAACTAATTTTAATTATTAGAAATTATTAGAAATAAATAATAATCATTTAATAAGTAAGTGAGCGGAGGGGGTGTTGTAAAGGGGGTGGGACGAAGGGGTGTCGACAAAAGAGTAGGTGGGTGCTTATTATTAATAATTATATAAAAATTTAATTAAATTAACTAATTTTAATTATTAGAAATAAATAATAATCATTTAATAAGTAAGTGAGCGGAGGGGGTGGTGTAAAGGGGGTGGGGCGAAGGGTTGGGACTAAGGGGTGTGAAGAATAAAAAATAATAAAAAATAATAAAAATTTTTATAATATTTTGTTAACATTATTTCTAATAAAATTTTATTTAGGAACTCGGTATTTCGCGAGATAGAGCCATGTGACGTCACATTCTGACGTCACGATTGACACGATTGACACGATTTCTAGCGGTGCGAAAAAGATGGAGATGGAGACGACGACGACGACGACGACGACGACGACGGAACTGAACATACACTTTTCAAAAATTGAAAAATTAAAAAAATTATGCAGATGCACTTTCTATGCATTTTGGTGCATTTTAACAAATTTTTTTTTTTTTTTTTTTTTTTTTTTTTCGTTTTTTAGATTTAGGATGTCTTAAAACATATTTTCGCGTTAAAATTTTCTAAAAAAATCGACATAAAATTTTTGATGTTTCGGGAAAAGGATACTCGGTGTCTCGCGTACAGTAGCACATGACGTCACTGTGAGGCTATACTACTTGGCGCGAGACTCTACCGAGTCTCCTGATATATTAAAAAAAGGAGCCCCATCCACGCTCACTTTTGTGTGACGCAACCAATGAATTCGCCACTCCAATTAAAAAAAATGTAATGAGAAAAAGAGACAGCAAAACTTATAGAAAAACTGAGAACAACGATTTATATTGTCGGAAATTCCGATAAATCGTTGTTTTTTATGATATCAATAAAGTGCTTTCTCATAAGAGAAACATCAGTGCAGTATTGTTTTTTGCTCGGATCAAAACCCAAAACTATTGAGGTTGCGAATGCAGCGGCATAAATTCCGCAACTCCAAGAGTCTGGTTGCGTCTGTATCTTAGGAAAACTAATGCTTGATATTGTCACCATAGGGTACCGCAAGGAGATGTATTCTTTTTCTTCCTTTGATAGCTTTTCATATGTAGACGAAGGCAAGCTGTCGTACACGCGAAGTTTACAGCCATCAAAGAAGACACATCTCCAATGATCAGAGCAATTACCTCCAATTATCTGCACACTTTTCAATTTCGAAATTGGTTTCACAAAGTGATTGTATGCTACATACAAAACACTTTGTGTCTCGAAGTCTGATGTTTCTCTTATAATACTGAGAAATTTGTCTAATGATTCATCATTTAATTTTCCATCAATTGGCAAGACATTTTTCTCAATGTTCTCTATAGAGGCATTTGCTGCATCAAGAAATTGACGTTGCATATCGTTCTTTTCTTCCGATATGCAAACTTTCACGATGCAGCAATCTTCCTCTTGACCAATTTCCGGAATATTATCAATACTACTAGTTTTTCTTTTTCTAGTTTTGCTTTTTTCATCTTTTTCCATTTTTTCTTTCCGCGCTTTATCTTGAGCTTCCAAGATAAAGGGCGGATCACGGATAGACATATTTCTAATATACCTACTATCAAGAATTTCGGGAAGAAGACAATGCTCGTAGAATTTTATGAGCTTTGTCTTCATTTCTGTCTCCCAAAATTCTTGGTTTCTATCTACTTTAACTACAATGCTGCTTTTCGGCGTCCAAACAGTGAACATGCAATACTGTCTGTTAGTAATGTGCAGCTGTCCTTGCACTTGATAATAATATTTGTGACGAATGTTAAGTTCTAACTTATCATTTTTTGTCACAAATATTCTTTTCAAGTGTGCAATTTTTTGGATTGCTTCTTCCGCTGACATGTTCTCGGCCGATGACGGACACTTTATCTCAACAAGGCCGTCATCGTCAATCAGTCCGTCAGGAGAAGCACCCAAAAAGGGAAATTTGCTATCGATAAATAAGCCGCATTTTTCAATGGGCTTATTTATCTTTTTCATTAAAATTTCCCTAGCATTCCTTTCGTTTTCCTGACCATAATGGATTGCTGCAGTGTCAATAATTGGCGGATATAATATTTCCTTTACCATGCCGGCACAAGACGTAGTGTCTCGCCTGCGGCATATTTTTCCAAAATTTGACGCTGTTAGCATATCTCTTCTTATGGTCATCCACAATGGAGAATCTACCTGATCTACCGTATCGCGTTCGATGTTTTTCGCATTTTGACCATTATCACTCAATTTTTGATAATGGTCCTCGCGTAAACGATCGAACACTTCTTTCGGCAAATCAGGCTTTTCAGATTGTAGCCCATAATATTGATTTTTATCGCCCGTGACGTTAGGAACTGAAGTTCTGCTACCTGTCACGGGACGATTCTCTCTATTTAGGGCTACTTTTTCTTTCCGCCGATTCTCCAATGTAGAAACGGTTATTGGAATGCTTTTGCACAATCCTTTATAGAAGCCTGACAAGGCTTCTTGGGTATTGTATTGAAGGACAGCTGCATTTACGCGAGCGTTGTAAGAACCTCGCGAACCAAAATTAATCCTCTTTCCAGCAATATATTTGCAGATAATTGCATGGAAAGATTCAGCAGCATTATTGGTTGCATTTATTATCAAACTTGCAGAATGAGCAGCCATATAGCGAATAGCAATTTCTATTTTTGCATACAGTCCATGTACCTTCAAATAAGGAATAACATTTCTTTCGCTTTTATTGCATGTTTGACTGTATGCACGATTATCACATCTATGGTGCTCACCAAACAAATGTTTGGGGATATTTAGAATATCCTTCTGCAGTTCTGATTCTTTCTGCAATCGAGAGCTGTTTTCTTTTCGTCGTGAAGCTGCTGCACTTTCAACAGCTTCGCGAATTTTTAAAATGCTATTTTTTATCAGATTTCGCATCTGATATAATCCAGCTTTTCTTTGACCCTTCGGTTGAGTCATTTCTGAAACAGTTCTCAATTTTTTACACAAATTTCGGAGCAAATGATTAGTGCATTCGATTTTCTCGACCTGCACCATTTGCTCCTTATATGGGTCATTATCACGAATTGATTTATGAACATTACTATCACCATCGGCGATAAATGTTCTATAAATCAATCCGTGCATTTCTATACTACTTTTAAAACCTTCTACTATGGAATCTGATTCCATACTAGCAGAGGTTTTATTCCTATCAAAATTTTTAAAACATTTATGTGGCCGGGGATGATTGTCACTGGATAACGATATCTTACGGTCACATATAGCGCAATACTTATTGCGAATACCGACAAACAGAATCTTACCTGTTTGGTATCCTACTATCGCGCCAATTCCTGACAAGGAATTATAGTTTGTCCCGTAAGAACGTTTGGACCAGCTGCCATCCACGACCACAGTAATGTAAGGGATACCGTCAATGATTTCTCCATTTGCAACAGCTATTTGTTTTTCAGCTTCGCCAGCTGCTTTCATTTCACTCATAGCTGTTTTCGTGAAATCATCGATCGTTTCATCCATGCATTTACTGAACGTTTTTGTAGACATGCATGGAATGTTCATAGCTGCTAGAAACTGTTCTGCTTGGGAATATCCGATCCCAGTTGTAACACTACCAACTACTGCAGCTTTGTTAACATTTAGCATGTCTACATCGTCAGTAGGTTCTGACCAAACGCTGCTTTCGTAGTGACACATGTCACAACGAAAGAAGAGTTGAGTCAGAAGGCCTCGGCGAATCGTTTTTTGCAGTTTCCAATCTGCAAATCTGCACTCTATTCCTCGAGAGTGTTCAGTGAACACTCTTTGAATTTCAGAAATGAGGAAACTGAGGTCCACGATTCACCGACCCTCGCAAACATTTGGATTATCGATATTAGCGTTTTTCACTTTTTCTACAGAAAAAACGCTTTCATCGCTAAGTCCTGTTTGCGTTTCACTAACTACACTACATGCAAAAGAATTTTCGGAGTTATCGGCAGCGATAACATCAATATTCTTTTCAGAATATGAGTCGCTGCCGATATTTTCCTCCTTACCTCGTTTCGCCTTTTCCTCACGCAAACGAGCCTGAATCCTTTTGCAAATTAGCTTCCGAGATACTCTGGAGCTCGATGGGAATAGCGAGCTTCCGCATTCTCTTCTTCCCATGCTCTATTGTTCTAATACATAAAAAAATTAAAAAATAAATAATTAAAACACAAAAACCTATTATAGATAAACACGCGTACACACTCCAGATAAATGCGCAAACACATACAGGGTGTCCGGAAATAAAGGAGACATTTTTTGAGGGGTGGTTCTTGAGACTATTCTTAAAACATTTTTCTCGTGGAATTTTTTAATTTGAAGCTTTATTTCTGAGATATTCAACGATAAAGTTGCCATTAGTTAGACAGAGACGCTCCGATAGTTAAAGCGAGACAAAATGGCGCCATCTCACTTCAACTATCGGAGCGTCTCTGTCTAACTAATAGCACCTTTATCATTAGATATCTCAAAAACTAAGCTTCAGATTAAAAAATTCCACGAGAAAAATGTTTTAAGAATAGTCTCAAGAACCACCCCTCAAAAAATGTCTCCTTTATTTCCGGACACCCTGTATACAGTTGCACGCATACACTTGACATACGCAACGCATGCTACACACACGCTGTGACAGCTAGTTCACACGTGGAGCACACACACACACACATACTCATCGTCATGCACGCACGCTTGAAAAATGCAGAAACAAGTAGTAAAGAATATCGAAAAATAAACTCCGATTATTTGTTATAACTTGTAATAAAGTAAGCTGCAGGAAATAATTTCTTTTTTATACGATTGTCTCGAAGTATTTGGGAAACGTCAAACAGTAAATATTACCCCCTTTATTATAAATAAACAATTAACATTGAAATAAGGGACGGATATATCAACAATGCAAATCTATGACATAAAAGTTATACATTAAAGTTAAACAAGTTCATGAACAAAGTTTTCATATAAACATTTTAACATTACGAAATCTAACCTGTATTCTAATCAGCATGTTTTTCCGTCTTTTCTTTACTTCTGTTTCAAATCTACTCATAATAGTAATAAATAATGATAAGCTTACCTCTGCTGTTGTTAATATAATAAAAAGATTTCGCACAAAGCACCACAAACAACACTAAAAGCACTAATAAGATGGACAAACAAATCTTAGTTGTCACTTTTATTATGTTATCGCGGTGCCAAATTTTTTTGCGGCGCGCGCACATACATATGCTAGATAGTAAGGAGAAATACATGAAGTTTGTAATTTCTATTTAATTTTGTAGTATATTGATGCGTCGAAGTATGAAATTAAAACTTTAATATGACATTTCTTGATTTCATTTATTAGTTAGGAGAACATCCCAAAATGACGCCTGACTATTGGACGAGCTTCTGAAGGATAATAGTATATATAAAGTCTTATCAATGTGTAAAATTGCAGCTAATAATTGTTCCCCTTTTTTTAAAAAATCGCGTATATTCCAGTTTACTTAATATACTAATAGAAACAAGAGATGTCATGTAGTAATGATTGGCCGAGCGGATTACGCCGAAGAAGGTATCACTGTGGTCCTAGGATCGATTCTATATTCCTAATTTTTTTTTTTTTATATTTCATGTCCACATCATTGTTATAACTGTAATAAAATAAATTTTTTTTTGTAATTCATAAATATTATTTAATTTTCCGAAAAAGAAGGGAAAATATTAATATAACAATATTGAAATTGCAGGATGTTAGAATGACATGTGACAGAAATGTTAATGGTTGAAGAGGGGGTGATTCGAGGACGAATTTTCATTTACCACCTTTTTATATGAGACTTAGTTTTCAAGATATTTCATATAATTGCACTATTAGCTAGACAAGGACAGTCAATTAGTTAAAGGGAAATAACACCACTCTGTCTCGTTCAACTACCTGTCTGTCGTTGTCTAGCTAATAGTGCAATTATATGAAATATCTTGAAAACTAAGTCTCATATAAAAAGGTGGTAAATGAAAATTCGTCCTCGAATCACCCCCTCTTCAACCATTAACATTTCTGTCACATGTCATTCTAACATCCTGCAATTTCAATATTGTTATATTAATATTTTCCCTTCTTTTTCGGAAAATTAAATAATATTTATGAATTACAAAAAAAAATTTATTTTATTACAGTTATAACAATGATGTGGACATGAAATATAAAAAAAAAAAAATTAGGAATATAGAATCGATCCTAGGACCACAGTGATACCTTCTTCGGCGTAATCCGCTCGACCAATCATTACTACATGATATCTCTTGTTTCTATTAGTATATTAAGTAAACTGGAATATACGCGATTATTTAAAAAAAGGGGAACAATTATAAGCTGCAATTTTACACATTGATAAGACTTTATTTTACTATTATTGATTTTGGTTCATTTTATTCGCTGAAATATAAGGAATATTAATTAGTTTTAATTTTTTAATTATTTTCAGTTAGTTTTAAATATGTTGAAGGCGTTTGCCAAATAGGATATCGGATTTTTTAATTTTATCAATAATCGGCTCTGTGTTCGTTCAATTGAGTCATGAACAAAATACGCGCCGCATCTCGCCGAAAATAAGGCGGTATAGTGTTGCTTCAAAGGCGGTAAGTATTGAAAGTCATTGTATTCCTTCTGCGGACACACGCATACTACATTTCTATATCGCATAAAGAACAGCGTTTTGATTGGTCCAAATGGAAAGAGTGGTGGTCTTTGTCTTTCCTTTATTCTGACTAAATCTCCACCAGCATTTCACTTTACATCGCGACAACGCAGTGTCCACTACATCAGCCATGGTGAAAAGAAAGACCGTAAGTACACATTTTGCATATTTTTGAAGCAGCATTTTTTAATATACAGGGTCTAACAAAACTACCGCACTTCCTTAAAAAGGGGGTGATTCCTGACGCTATTCTAAGAACTTTTTCCTCTTGCCATTTTTTAATCTAAAGCTTAGTTTTCCTGATATTCAATGGTAACGATGCCATTAGTTAGACGGAGACACTCCGATAGTTGAAGTGAGATAACATTCCTCTGTCTCATTTCAACTATCTATCTGTCTTTTTCTAACTATTAGTACTTATATTATTTAATATCTCGAAAACTAAGCTTTAGATTAAAAAATCGTAAGAGGAAAAAGTTCTTAGAATAGCGTCAGGAATCACCCCCAAGGATGTGCGGTAGTTTTGTTACACCCTGTATATTGTTACAAAGTACGTACCGTGTTACAAACGGTATTACGGTTCTCATATTTAATTATTTATTTCATTTTTTTCCAGAAAACCAATATCGAGGAATGGCCGTCCCTGCCGCCTGTGAGGGGCACCCGGCAGCACTCACTGCCACCCGCGCCACCCGCACCGCCCGCGCAGGAAGCGCCACCCGCACCGCCCGCGCAGGAAGCGCAACCCGCACCGCCCGCGCAGGAAGCACCCCCGGCGCCACTCGCACCGCCCGCGCAGGAAGTACCCCCGGCGCCACCAGCACCAAACGCGCAGGAGCAAGTGCCCGAGATTGTAAGTTTGCAATAATTTTTTTAATTTAGTAATTACATTAATTTCACTATATAATAACACATATAACTAACTATTTTCTTTTTTCAGGCTGAGCAAGTAATACGGGCACTTGCCCTCAATAGAAGGAGGCGGATGAGGCGGCGGCGGGCGCAAAATCGCCGGATTTTACAAAATCCACCTGCCGTCGCCCATCCGCAACCGCGGCCACCACCACCAACGCAGGCTTACCCATATGGGTACCTGCCGCCAGCGCAGGCCCACCCATATGGGTACCTGCCGCCGCCGCCGCCGCCGCCGCCGCTGCCACTGACGCTGCCACTGCCGCAGCAACTACCGCTGCCACTGCGGCATCATAATTATAATTTTTTGCCACCGCCACCGCCACCGACAGCTCCGACTCAGCAGCATATTTATTATTTATTTTTTTAATTTATATTATTATTATTATTATTATTATTATTATTATTATTCTATTTTAAATAAAAACACTTTCCTTTAATTTCATTTTTGTTCTTATTTTATACCCAAATGTTTATTTTATTCTTCCTTTCACCTCGCATCCTTTCACTAGCATCCCAATAATACAGTGTGTCCGGAAAAAAAGCAGACATTTTTGGAGAAGTGATTCCTGACGCAATTCTAAGCTTTATTTCTGAGATATTCAACGATAAAGATTCCATTAGTTAGAAAGAGACAGATACATAGATAGTTGAAGCGAGACAGAGTGGCGCTACCGCACTTCAACTATAGGAGTGTCTCTGTCTAACTAGTGGAATCCTTATTGTTGAATATCTTAGAAATAAAGCTTCAAATCAAAAAATGCCAAGAGAAAAAAAGTTCTTAGAATAGCCTCAGAAACCACCCCTTAAAAAATGTATCCTTTTGTTCCGGACACCCTGCATCATATGAACGAAAAGATTTTATCGATTTTTGATGGTTCATCAAAAATTGAAAAAATCTAGTTTCTAAAAGAAAATATAGGTAGAAAATATTGCGCTTTTTCTCATTCCGATGGGATTTGAGATAAAGGCAAAGAATATGCTATTGTTCATTTAAAGTAAACGCCCAAGCGAGAGAGCGATAGCCGGCTCGCTGCCGTCGGGAGAACACATGGCATCCTTGTCTAGGCGTCCAGTGTACGCATAAATGAAATGATGATTATTACAGATATTTGACACTTCATCAAAAATCTAAAGAATCACATCGCTAGAGAAACATTTGCAGAAAGCATTGATTTTTGTTTCATTTCCATAGAACTTGGGACAAAGGCAGGAAATTTATACTCGCTGTGAAGAAGAAATTGTGCGAGCGAGAGGACAATAGTTGTCTCGCTGCCAGCGCTTAGTCACGTGCTTATAATATCGCGTTTTTCTATCCCCTTCCCTCTATCTATATATGTGTGTGTGCTTGCCTCCTTGTAGTGGTGCACTACTACAAAGTAATAGGCCATCTATAAACAAAACGCTGAACTACTTTTCGTTCTGTTTTATCATTTTCGAGATAAAACAGGACTGATATTTTAGCAATTTTTTAGTATTTTGTATTTATAAAAGTATGTGCACATTTCTTGGAATTTTTAATCGAGACTAGGCTCAAACGATTCTCTAAATATGTGGCTATGTACGAGATTTCTTCTTTTTCCAAAATACCTACTGCGTTTTTTACTACAGGAAAAATTGTTAGTACACATTTGTTTATTGTTAAATTTTTATCGATTTTCGGAAAACGAAAGAATCTCGTACATTCCTTACACTTCATAGAGTATACCTGTCAAACCGTTCTCAAATCTGTTTATTTATAACGACATACTTTTATAAATACGTTTTTGGTCGGTACAGGATGCTCTTAATGGCAGTCTTTGCTGCATTTCGATCAAAGAAATTGAATAAAATTTAAAGCAATGCTCACGAACAGTTTTTGCTTCTAAAGGAGAAAGAGACTGAACAATATTCTCACAGTCGGGACCTAAATATACGTCTTTTAAAGGCAAGAAATTGGCAATGTCTGAAAAATCAATTTGATTTAAATTATCTAAATATTTAATATTAATACAATTTTGCGCTATTCGTTGAATGAAGCTGTAGCTTGTATCAACCAATTTATAAATGATAACGTCTCTACTTTGAAAAAACGCGTTAAATTTATTAAAATACGTCAAAACATAATTTAAAAAATGAAAATAAGCTTTAATGCTATCGCTATTTAAAAGTGTTAAAATTTTGCCCGCGGAATCTATTTTTTCGTTAAAAAAAGCATCTTGAAAAAATAATTTTAAGCATTGCCAATTTTCTAATAATCTTTCAACACATTGTTGTGTTGTAAGCCAACGCGTTGCTGCAATCTTTTTAATTTTTAAAGCTTTAATATCGCAAAATTTTTGAAATTCGCGTAAAATAGCACAACGTTTCGCACTGCCCGAAATAAATGTTGCTATGTGATACATTAAATAATCACAATCCCGAGGCAATTGCTGAGAAGATTTTTTTGCTATTATGGCTGATGTGTGACATATACAATTTAAACAAATTATCGATGGAACATCAGCTCATAGCCGAGTTAAAAATGAGTCCCGGGACCCTAACATAACCGGAGCATTATCTGACGCGAAACCAATAATATTATTTAACGGTATATTAAAATTAATAAACGTATTTTTAAAAGCGTGATATAATTTTTCCGCGGAACAATCAGACGCGTTAATTGCAACTAATTTCAATAACTCTGTTACTACTCTATTACAATCCGGTGACAAATATTGCACTGCTATACAGAGAGTTTTACTGTTACTAATATCCGTACTTTCCTCGACTAAAACTGAAAAATATTGTTTTTTTTAAATTTCTACTGTTTTCTCTGTTTGGCACTTTTCTAAAACATTTTTAATTATATTAGTGCATTTAGTTCGGCCAAGTGTTATGCGTTGTGCTATAAGGGAATCGGAATAGCTATCTTTAATAATTTCGACTAAATGGTCAATCGATTGAACACTAATATTATGTTCTACAAAAAAAGCTGCTAATTTAATTTCCGCGACTTTAACACTATCGTTAATAGGCAAATTTTGATTAGCGGTTATAAAGCTTAAAGCTTGTTCCACTCCTGACATATCTACATCATTTTCTACTTTTTTTGCCATTAAAATACGCATATTTTCTACATGCTTGTCAGTTACTGCATGCTGTCGTAGATGACTTTTTTTAATATTAATAATAACGTTACATGCACGACATGCAACTTTTGTTCGATTATCGTCGACAGGTAGAATCCAATCTTTAAAAATAGATTTACCAGCCCACAAATCGCGAAAAGATTTATTATTTTTAGCACTTACCTTTGGTATTGTTCCGGTCGATCCTCCTGCACTTGATGAACAGCTGGGTTGGCTTGGAATATTGCTCATTTTGTAAAATTATTTTTACAATTTTTATGAGCGTCTGGAGTCGGTTATATCAATAACACGACAATTTAATAAAACAATTGACAGTCAGTTCGCGCTTCTATTCGGTCACGTGACAAAAGCGCGAACTTAAATTTTAATTTATCTTTTCATTATATTTACTATTTCGTAAATGTTTGAGAGGAAAATACATATAAATAAAATATATATTATTTTATCAATACAATGTTTTATTAAATGAAGATGTATTACATTACAAAAATTTACATCATGACTTAAGTAATTAATTTATTTCAATTATTCAGATTTTCGCCAAACAAATATTTTTTAATAATTAATTTCTATTATATTAACAAATTTAGTAAAATTTATACTTCTCTAATTCCTTTCAATTACTTTTTTTTTACATTCCAATTTGACATTTATGTGTTAGTTTAATGTAACTTAGTCTCACAGCTACAGTCAGTTACACACTATCCAAAAGAATAATAACATATACAGTTAAATATACAAAATTTTATTTTCTATTATTAATATTTATAATAAATAATTTATTAAAATATTTTTTAATAAATTACTTTTACAACATACATACTGTTGGAAATTTAATATATTTATTAATAATTTCTTTTATCAATAATATAAATCTTTTTTATAAAAAATTTTATATTTTCATTTAAAATCATAAGATCGTACAAAAAATATAAAATTCAAACAATTTTTTATTGCTACTGGGCGACTGGTTTCTCTATCGACGATCCTAACATGGTGGGGATTGAAATAAGTGGAAGTCATACTGCGCATGCGCCAGAATAGTCCATCTGGCAAGTCTGAGTTAGGGAATCTTGAGCCGGCTCCTCCGGTGATAAGCTCACCTGGACACCTCATTCCAAGACCAGTGGGAGCATGTGCTCCTCGCAACCAGGATGGCCCCGACGTCTTAAGTGCAGTGCCTATTTGCACACCATCCCTGGCTCGTGTCCACCATCTCTCCAGATGAAGGGGACATGGACAAACACCCCAGGAGGCGGATCGACGTCGCGCCCTCCAATGGATCAAAATGACCTTATTCCCTCCCGCAGGAGTTGCTGGCGGTACATCAAATGATCCCCTCGCCCTTCGATATCACCCAAGTGTGAAACCGGCGCTACCTAAACGGCACACGAATCACCAACACCACTACTTCCGCACTCACAGATTATCTTCTCGCCTTCACGCTTAACAGCCTCTGACTTCTACCCCCACAAGGGTAACCACTCTCTTCAGCCCCCGCAAGGGCGACTTCACTCTTCAACCTCCTCAAACGACTCCTCTTTTCGACCCCCGCAAGGGCGACTTCACTCTTCGACCTTCTCAAGACGACACTCTACAGCGCCCACCATAGGGCCCCCTCTTTGGGCCTTCCCCTGCCCCCTCGCCATACAGCAGCTCCCCCTGGAAGCGTTCTCCTTGCAGGTACTCCCTGCGAGCGATACTCGCGAACAATTCTTTTACTATAATAGTAATTGTTTAAAAATTATATTAAATATTTTTAATTAATTCCTGAGTTATTTTAATCATTTTTCCTAAAAATCAGATAAGGTACGCTAAGTGTTTCGACCAAAGGAAAAACCCACCTCAGCAATAATTCTAGCCGCTCATCTTATTTCTCATCCTTACAACTCCTACTCGTAGAGGATATTTATTTAAAGGTATTAGAGTTAAACATAATAAATAACCGTACACGCTCCGCAGTACGTAACAAACCTAAATAAATCCTATAAAATATTATATTGGAATTTTATAATCTACTAAAATCTACTAACTTGTACACTAAGTTAAAATTTTAGGGATAAGATATCAATTAAAAATATCATTTAGACATTACATAGCCATTAGATTAGCCATAGACTGTTTTTTTTATATATGTATTTCTCTGTATAAATTTAAAAGTATTTAATAAAATCTTAGAACAATTACAGCAATTCTTATTACAATGGAAGTATAACCAATAATTATACAAAATGATGTTGTGCAATAGAAACTTCAAAATATTATGTATTATTACGGTTTACAATTTATTGAACAATTCTTTAAATCTTGATTATTCAAGGAGAGGGATGTGTATATCCTAAATTCAATATAGAACCAATCGATAAATAATTATTAAAATATAACCTTTTGATGAGACAACCAGGATGATAGTGCAGTTATATGCCAGAGTGTAGTATTTCTGCTGAATACTGGTAACGCACTCACATTTACTAACACGAGAATGACTCTTCACACGAATGTTAACTTAACTGATCTATGTAAAAGAGGAGTATCACTAGGATTCACGAAATCCAATATTATCCGATCTCACGTCCTTATGCACTAATAATCGGCTGAAAATAATCTATTATTTCGACTCTGAAAGATCTCCTCCTGCTAGAAGAGGAATGATCTTTTAGCGACAAGTGCAAGTCAAATCTGAGACTTAGGCTATTTGATGGCGCAGTAAATCGCGATACCGGTCAATAGTTGAACAATTAGAGTCTCTGGTCAAGTTGATACTGAATATGAATTTCTGATACTCTTCCTTTTAAGCGATGATCTCGGACCCTGAAGAAGGTCCACTGATATTGCACTTTGTGTGGTAAAATACGTGACGTTTTGCCCTAAATACTGGTTGCCATATACAATTGAAGTGCAATTTATTTTTCTGGTGCATTTTTAATTACCAATATTCAGGAAGTATTAAGAAATAATTTCTTAAGACTTATGAATTATTGTGGTACGTGCCTTGAGTGACCCGTGCAATTAGGAGTAAAGTCCAATGGACTAAGGAATCTTTTCCACCTTAAGTAGGACGTAAATTCTTAATTATTGGAAAATCATTACTAAAAGTTGAAGTGATTGAATTGCACTGTCATTGAGCGAGATTGCCTCTAGTACGGCCCACGGCCGCTAGATGGCTAGGCCCAAGCGTCTCGCCTATACGGCCCTCGCTAATCGCTTCTCGCTAGTGATAAGAGGACCACGTTCCCTTATCACTAGCGACGAAGTACCTGCCCAGTGCAGTATCCAGCCAACCTACTACCTTATCAAATCTTGAGGGCTCTTCAAGGTTTGTCCTATCTTTCGTTCCAGTCTTTAGCCAGGACTCTTGGCCAAAGACGACCTCCTGCCTTAGCAAGGGCTCGCTTGTTAGGCTCCACTCCCTGGATGCTCCAGAGATCTTGCCACGCAAGTATCTGGTAGTCGCGGGTAAAACAACTTCGCTCCGGCTACACTCGCCCGTCGAGTGTTCAGCCCGAGATTTTGTGATCAGAACCGGTCAGTTTGTCCGATTCTCTATTATAAGGGTTAATCACCCAACTAGATTATTTTTGATTACTTGTAAAAGAAACATAATTTCAGAATACACTGTTTGTCTCAAATAATCTCTTTATCTTCTTCATTAAACCACCCAGCCACTCTTTTACTTTTCAGCTCGTGTAATCTCAGTTTCTAATTGCGCACAGTCATTCTAAATTTTAAAACTAAAAATTTAGAAATCCGTATACATAAGAAACAGTCGTTATATGATTAAAATTTTTTATATCTTTTATTTATAATTAATAATACATAATTTTTTATAAGTGTGTATATTCATAATAAAATAATAATATACATGAATATGTGGCACACATTTAAAACTTTTGAGTTTAATATTCATTATTTATATTCTTTTTTCTAGTAAATGTAGCAAAGTTTGACAGCGTTCTTTTACCTTAAACAAATTTAAAAATACAAAATATAAAATATATTAATTCTCCGAATATATACACACTGAATCAGTGAGTCCTTGATGTCGGAGTCATTTTTGACTCAAATCGATACTTCATTAATATACAGTGTCTAACAATGATCTGCTTCAAATTTTAAGGAGTTATAGGAGGTATAATTTTAAGATGATTATTTATTTACCACTTCTCGATTTAAGACTTAGCTTTAAAGATAGTCAATGACAAAGATGCTATTAGTTAAACAGAAACAGTCTGCTGGTTGGAATAAAAGAGAGTGATGTTATCTTCAACTTCAACTAGCTGACTGTCTCTGTCTAGCTAATAGTATTTTTTATTGTTAAATATCTTTAAAATTAAACTTCAAATCGAATAATGGTAAATAAAAAATCATTGTAAAATCTCCTTATCTACTACTCCTTAAAACTAAAACTAAATCATCTAAAACTCCTGTATGTAATATTCCATAAATTGTCAATGTATATGTAACTGCTAGGAATTCTATTAGTGTGTGCATAACTGCTAGGAACTCTATCAATGTGTGTGTGAATGCTAGCTAGCCAAAGATTTTTGTTGACTCCGACACCATATGTAGGAGATTATGTGATAGAAGTTAGAATTATAGTATTTAAATAAACCTATTAAAATATATATAAAAAGAAACATTAAGAGAAAAAGAGAAAATAAAATAAGTATTTTATATTAAGAGAATAATACAAAAACAAAGAGAGAGAAAAAAGATAATGCGATTACTAATACTTTCTATTTATGATTAATTTAATTCATAAATAGGGTATTCTAAAACTTGTGCATCTCCATTAAAGATGCTACTCTTGATTTTTCAATCCGAAGTTTAATTTTTGAGATATACAATAAGTATACTATTAATTAGGTAGAAACATACAAATAATTGAAATAATATCATTCTGATTTTTATTTTTCTGTCTTCAACTATCAGTCTGATTCTGTCTAACTAATAGTATCTTTATTATTAAATATCTCGAAAACTAAACTCTAGATTGTAATATTGTAAAGAAAATTAAAACAAGTCACTTAAATAACTATTGTCTTTCGAATACAAGGCAAAAAATGCTTAAATATTAAATTTATAGTTCAAAGTGACACATAATTTGACAATATTAGTGTTCTTACAGATAATAATACAGAATTTTATTTATATTCTATTAAAATATTTTAAAATAAACAAAATGTTATATTATAAATATACTATTTTAGGTCTCTAAAGGTTAGCTGCAATAGAAAATTCCAAGTACTTTCTTTGACACTTATAATGTATTTTTTCGTAGTTTTTAAATTAATAAAAATTTTCAAAATGTAGTCCGTGAGTATTAATGCATAATCTAAATCACTGTTTTATATAGAATAAACTGCATAATAAATTTTATCTGTAGGTATCAAATTGCAGGTCTTTCATATCTTTTGTAGTTATTGAGTTTTTTTATAAACTTTTTTTTATATTTCTTCAAAATAAAAATTACAAGAAGTAAAATATGAAGAACTTATCTGCCATTTGTAATATTATGCACAGAATGGGTAAAATATTCATCTTGTTTGTACCACATTAGTTGTCAATTGTCTAAAGGAACGCCTTCTAATAATACTGGTAAAACTTTAATTAACATTTCTTCATATTTATTATTCAGAAGATTATTAATATTCAGGTCGAAGCTAATCTTCAGAGACTATGAACAACCTATGTAATATAAAACATTAAGTTTATTTTAAAATACTTTAATAGAATATAAATAAAAATTTGTAATATTTCATAAAAAAAAAGTTGACAGTCATACGACTTTATAATATATATATAGGGTGTCCGGCAAAAAAGGAGACATTTTTGGAGGGGTGACTCCTGACGCATATCTAAGAACATTTCACCCCTTGAAATTTTTTAATTTAGGGCCTCCTTTTTAAATTATTAATGTTTTTCTGTGCGAAATGTGATTGGCCCTGGTTCGCAGACTAGCATCCGCTGGCGCGGTCGCGTGCTGTGACGTCAGCAGCACAGCGCCGTAGCCAGCGTAAAGTGCTACGTCTCCCCGAGGCACGCAAATCCTTAAAAAATGTTTATAATCACATTCGCATAGTTATTAATAATTTATTGTTGCCTAATTATTCAATGAGAAATATATCAAATAGGTGTTAATTGAATAATTGGCATGGATCCATGATACTTGTTAGTTTTTAATTAAAACAACTGTTAATTCACTTATTTCATGAAAAACATAGCTGACTAACAGTCCTCTAATGAATAATAATAGGTATAATTAATTACAGATTGTTAAAATTAATATTTTAACAATCTAGACAAAGGCAACATGCAACACATTTTAATTCGTTAATTTAATACTGTTAAACACTTACCACTTACTGCAAACTTTCCTAATATCCTCATCCTGTCGTGGAATGGCTTTCCTTTGGGTGGAAAATTATTTAACATCATAATTTTCCAAACAATTATTGATAAAGTGGCATAATATAACCACAATCACTGCACGAACACTTTTTACCTATTTTTCAACACTTCAATTAACACTATGATTATCCACAATGTTTTAGAATATTTGTAACTTTATTAATTATCACTTTAAACACTAATCGCGGAAATAACTAATTAATTTATACAATAAATTGTGAGATTATTGGGCCGCCGTTGTCCATGGAATCTCACACACGTGTAGCACTCACTTGTAAAAAGTAAACATAAGACATGGGCTAGGTCAAGATCACCAATTACCTCAATTGTGTACGTGCTACACGTGTGTGAGATTCCGCGGACAACGCCGGTCCAATAATCTCACAATTTAATGGATAAATTAATTAGTTATTTCCGCGATTAGTGTTTAAAGAGATAATTAATAAAGTTACAAATATTCTAAAACATTGTGGATAATTATAGTGTTAATTGAAGTGTTGAAAAATATATAAAAAGTGTTCTTGCAGTGATTGTGGTTATATTATGCCACTTTATCAATAATTGTTTGGAAAATTATGATGTTAAATAATTTTCCACCCAAAGGAAAGCCATTCCACGACAGGATGAGGATATTAGGAAAGTGTGCAGTAAGTGGTAAGTGTTTAACAGTATTAAATTAACGAATTAAAATGTGTTGCATGTTGCCTTTGTCTAGATTGTTAAAATATTAATTTTAACAATCTGTAATTAATTATACCTATTATTATTCATTAGAGGACTGTTAGTCAGCTATGTTTTTCATAAAATAAGTGAATTAACAGTTGTTTTAATGAAAAACTAACAAGTATCATGGATCCATGCCAATTATTCAATTAACACCTATTTGATATATTTCTAATTGAATAATTAGGCAACAATAAATTATTAATAACTATCCGAATGTGATTATAAACATTTTTTAAGTATTTGCGTGCCTCGGGGAGACGTAGCACTTTTTACGCTGGCTACGGCGCTGTGCTGGTGACGTCACAGCGCACGGCGCTGTGCTGCTTACGTCACAGCGCGCGACCGCGCCAACTGATGCTAGCCCGCGAACCAGGGCCAATCACATTTCGCACAGAAAAACATTAATAATTTAAAAAGGAGGCCCTAAATTAAATAATTCCAAGGGGTGAAATGTTTTTACATATGCGTCAGGAGTCACCCCTCCAAAAATGTCTCCTTTTTTACCGGATACCCTGTGTATATATATATACAGGGTGTAACAAAACTAGCGCACTTCCTTGAAAAGGGTGATTCTTGACGTTATTCTAAGACTATTTTTCCTTTACCATTTTTTGATTTAAAGTGTCAATTTTGAATTATTAAGGATTTTGTGTACATAATTTTATCGGTTGTCATTCGCGGGCTCTGACGTCACATCGCGGTGACGTCTGCAACACAGTTCCGTAGCTAACATATGAAAATAGTGGGTCAACCCACGACTTTTAATTGTAAATTATTTAAAAAGGTTTTTTTAAATTAAATTATTTAAAATCATTAATAATCCTTATTTTACTTAATATTTAATTAAAATTTATTTACGGCAATTATTAATTGGTTAATTGTTAAGAATGTATTGAAATTCTTATTTTTCATAATTAATCAATTAATATCCAATTAATTTTTGTAAAAATTAAGAGAAACTTTAATTATTTATTGAATATTAAATAATTTCTCTTAATATTTACATTAAATTAATTTTATTTAAATTTTAATGCAAAAATGACATACAATTAATCGTTAGATAAAAATTAAATTATTTATTTTACACACCACTTACTTCAGAATGATAGAAAATCCTCATCCTGCATTAAGATCTTCTTTTGGCTGAAAGGTTCTTCGTTTATTCAATAAAAAAAAATTATAAAACTAAACAATATGACATAACCACAATAGTTAATTTTTGCATTTGTCATGTACTTCACACTTCGTCACTTGATGCAATTACTTGAACCATGTTTCGGGATATTAATCACTTTAGAAACTAACACTTTTTATAACATTCGCAAATAAATAATTAATAATTAATATTTGTGTTATCTGTATTTACGTAATTATGTATGGACCGGCGTTTTCCACGCGATTCAACTAACGCGCACAAATCGAATATCCGCCACCTGATGATTTTTATAATAATTATAAAATGACATATTCTTCAATATTAAGTGTCATCAAGGAGTCAGTGCATAAGCCGAGTAAATGTGTGGTATCACACATACGCACACATAAAAACCCATACATATGCATTTCTTTTTTTTTAAACTCATAATATCATAATTGAATAATATTAATATTTTCTTAATTTAAAATATTTATTCAATTTTATAAATTTATTTATTTATAAATTATGTTCATTATAATTATAATTTTTACATTTACAATTCATTTTCACTTTATACATTTATTTCTATACAATTTTAATTATAATCATAAATACTTAATAATACACGGATTAAAGTCTGACTCTGTGTCACATATTTAGCTCACAATTACATTCATTTTATAAAAGAATTAAAATTTAAGTTTTAATGCTTTCGTAGTTACTATTTTAGCATTTATTTGATAATAATCGACGCAATTATTAATCACAAACATTGCAGCTTGCTTTACTATGGCTTTAGGGCTGTACTTGCGATGAATTCAATGTCTCTTGAGACTATTAAAAATTCTAAATATAACAAGGACCTACAGAAATGTGTTGAGGTGAGTTTCAAATTCTTAAAATGTTTATTTGGGTCATTGTTATACCTTGTTTAATAATGCATTTATAATCATAACAATTCATAAGATTAAAGATTATTAGTATTAATCATAAAAAATAATGTATTCAATAATTTGTTTTATTAATATTATACAAGTGTATCTAGTAGACATTGATTTTTATATCGTTGAGTTGTCATTGGTAACTGAATAAAAATTTAAGATTTGTGATATTAATTCGTAAATCAGAGCTGTTTGAATAATTTCATGAAAAATGAGTTATTCTAATAACGAATATTTGGACATGATTTATTTATACAGCCAGTACATGTCTCCGGTTAATACAGCGATAGCATATGCAGAAAAATATCCCAATCGCAGAAAGCCTGACAAAAATGTGATTAGAAGGCTTATACAAAGAGTGCGTGACACAGGAAATGTTCAGCCAAAAATAATTGATACTGCAAGACCAAAAAGTAGAAGAACGGTTGAATTAGAAGATGTAGTATTAAGAACTGTAGAAGTTGAGCCGGGAATAAGTACAAGGACTTTGGCAAGGGAATTTGATGTAGACAACATGTCTATACATCGTATTTTAAAAGATGATGGCCAACATCCGTACAAATTTATAAAAGTACAGAAATTACAACCAACAGATTATAGAAAAAGAAGATTATTCTGTGAATGGTTGCTCGATAAAGAAGAATCAGAACCTGAATTTTGCAGAAATATTTTATTTTCGGACGAGAGTAAGTTCGACCAGGAAGGTGTTTTTAATCATAAAAATACTCATTTCTGGTCGAACGGAAATCCATTTGTCCTGAGAGAAAGAGGATACCAACATCGATGGAGCATTAATTTATGGGCTGGAATCGTCGGGAACAAAGTTGTAAGTCTTATTATTTAAAATTATGATCTAAATGTAGAATTAGTTAATTTAATTTAATGTAATTTGTTTTTAAATAACAAATCCCACTTTTGTTTCAGATCGGACCAATTATAATACCCGATCGCCTCACCGGGGAAATTTATGAAAATCTTTTAAGAAATGAATTACCAGAACTGCTTGAAGATTTGCCGTTAATAAAAAGGCTGCACATGTGGTTCCAACATGATGGTGCTGGTCCACATTATTCTACAGTAGCAAAGACTGCTTTAAATGAAATTTTTAGACAAAAATGGATTGGATGCGGAGGACGAATCGAGTGGCCCCCAAGATCTCCGGATTTAAATCCGTTAGATTTTTTCTTGTGGGGTCATCTCAAAACATTCACATATGACCGGGAAATTGAGGATCGAGAGGATTTAACCGTAAGGCTAGATGCCGCGCTAGGTACCATCACAAATGAGATGTTGGAGAGAATGCAAGAGAATTTAATTAAATGAGCAATATTATGTGTTCAAATGAACGGAATGCAATTTGAGTATCTATTGTAAATTGTAAATTGAATTATTTTTTCTAAGATACATTTTAATAATTTTTATTTATATATTATTAATGTAATAATAATTTTTTTCAGATGTTCTAATCCGTTCTACATTCTGCCAAAATTTTCATCTTTGATGGTAACTAGTGTGGGTACCCTCTGACCTCATATTTCCATGTCATATGTGAATGTTTCTCGACCTCCAAATCCTATCCATTTCATCGGAAAATTTTATTTAAAATGTGTCAGGTACTGTAGAATCATGTGGATCAATTAATGGCAATGATTCAATCATTTCTGTAGGTTCTTTTCTTAAAATATTTTCATAAATTTCTAAAGATTATTTTTAGACTTACTGAGTCTAAAACTAAATGCTCCATTAATATTGATATCCTATTTCTTTGAAAATTGATTTCCGTTCAATTAGTCATTTGTATTTCTTTAATTATACACATACTGTTTGAACTTTCTTTTTGAGGTTTCTGCAAATCCAATAATGCTTCTTCTTTATCCAGCA
Source organism: Sclerodermus sp. 'alternatusi' (assembly GCA_037305995.1). Taxonomy (NCBI): domain Eukaryota; kingdom Metazoa; phylum Arthropoda; class Insecta; order Hymenoptera; family Bethylidae; genus Sclerodermus; species Sclerodermus sp. 'alternatusi'. Next base: position 5,610,553 of record CM074550.1, read on the forward strand.
ATCATTCACTAAATATTATATTTTTCTAATAATCTGTTGGTTTTAATTGCTGACATTTTATAAATTTGTTGAAGAGTCCTTGTACGGATACCATGCTCCTTTTCTACAATTCTTAAAATTGAAGTTGTAATTTAAACGTTCTTTTAGTTCTTGACCTTTCAGTACCAATTTTTACTGGATTCCACGTCACATCTCTTATATTGAAACTTACAGCTTATGCTATATTTGAGGTATGTATAAAAAGTACATACAGGGTGTCCGGAAATTGGCGTACTTCCTCCGAGGGGTAGTTTTCTGAGTGAAAACCGAGTCGAAAAGTCCTTGGCCATTTTTCAATCCCGAGCTTAGTTTTTCAGATATTTAATAATAAAGGTACTATTAGTTAGACAGGTATAATCAATTGATTCAAAGGAAGTAGCATTTTTCTGTATCACTTCAACTATCTGTCTGCCTTTGTCTAACTAATAGTACCTTTATTATTAAATATCTCAAAAACTAAGCTCTGGATTAAAAAATGATATGACTTTTCAACTTGGTTTACACTCAAAAAACTACCCCTCGCAGGAAGTGAGACAATTTCCGGGCACCCTGTATACGTGTATTTTAAGATTTTCAAATTAATTTCAACACTTTTCTATAGATAATTATAAAATTAAAAATGTTTAATATTCTTTAGAGACATTGAATTCTTGAAAATCAGAAGCCCCAAAGCCCTAATGAAGCCTTAATTTTTATCTCCCGTTACAAGTTTTATTGAAAATTAAAGCCACTCTTCTTATTAGGGTTTATACAAAAACCGACATTTTAGAAAACCGGTTTTCGAATAGTAATTTTTCCAAAAAACCGGTTTTAACCGGTTTCGAATTTTTATAAACAAATTTTTTGCTCGAATATTCTGTAATTCGAATAAAAAATTTTAACAGAAAATTTAGAGTGATTAAAAGCAGTTTTTGACTGAAATTATTTACTGTTCAATATTATTGATAGTAAAATTTTTTTATGCAATTTAGTAGAACAAAGAAATAATAGTTGACCAGGATTAAATAACTTTAAAAACAATTTTTTGTTGTTTATGCATAATTTTCACATATAAGGATGTAAATATTTTTATAATAGTGAAACGAGTTATTCAGCAAAGGGTTCGAATAACTGCTTGTGCTTGATCCTTTGCAAGTAAGTATTTTATTGCAATAAATACAACGGGCTTTATCTTTTTCTACTTTTTTGAAATAATTCCACACGTCTGACATTTAGGACTACAAAGATATAAAAAATATAAATAAAAATTTATATTTTTATAATATTAAAATATGTTATCTACTTACATTTTGTATAATATCATCTATATCAAATATCGATCAATGGCACTGAACACTGAATTTATGAACTGTACATAAAGAAACCAGAAGACAAACTGATATAAAATTTAAATTAATTCATCCAATAGATAAAACACACCGTTTCTTGGAATCATATTGGACCGATATGATTCCAAGAACCAAACCGCTTGCAACAGTGTTTTCATCAATCTGGTACATTTGGCTACATTTGTCATTTTCAAAATTTTTTTAAGTGTTATTCATACATTGAAAACCGATATTTTCTACTAAAAAATCGGTTTTCGAATTTCATAATTTTCTCTAAAAAACCAGTTTTTAAAACCGGTTTTTAAAAACCGACAAACCCTACTTCTTATAGTACAAATTTTAGCGTATGCTATATTTGAAGTATGTATATTAAGTACATGTACATAATTTTAAGAATTTGAAACTCACCTCAATACATTTCTGTAGGTCCTTGTTATATTTAGAATTTTTAATAGTCTCAAGAGACATTGAATTCATCGCAAGTACAGCCCTAAAGCCATAGTAAAGCAAGCTGCAATGTTTGTGATTAATAATTGCGTCGATTATTATCAAATAAATGCTAAAATAGTAACTACGAAAGCATTAAAACTTAAATTTTAATTCTTTTATAAAATGAATGTAATTGTGAGCTAAATATGTGACACAGAGTCAGACTTTAATCCGTGTATTATTAAGTATTTATGATTATAATTAAAATTGTATAGAAATAAATGTATAAAGTGAAAATGAATTGTAAATGTAAAAATTATAATTATAATGAACATAATTTATAAATAAATAAATTTATAAAATTGAATAAATATTTTAAATTAAGAAAATATTAATATTATTCAATTATGATATTATGAGTTTAAAAAAAAAGAAATGCATATGTATGGGTTTTTATGTGTGCGTATGTGTGATACCACACATTTACTCGGCTTATGCACTGACTCCTTGATGACACTTAATATTGAAGAATATGTCATTTTATAATTATTATAAAAATCATCAGGTGGCGGATATTCGATTTGTGCGCGTTAGTTGAATCGCGTGGAAAACGCCGGTCCATACATAATTACGTAAATACAGATAACACAAATATTAATTATTAATTATTTATTTGCGAATGTTATAAAAAGTGTTAGTTTCTAAAGTGATTAATATCCCGAAACATGGTTCAAGTAATTGCATCAAGTGACGAAGTGTGAAGTACATGACAAATGCAAAAATTAACTATTGTGGTTATGTCATATTGTTTAGTTTTATAATTTTTTTTTATTGAATAAACGAAGAACCTTTCAGCCAAAAGAAGATCTTAATGCAGGATGAGGATTTTCTATCATTCTGAAGTAAGTGGTGTGTAAAATAAATAATTTAATTTTTATCTAACGATTAATTGTATGTCATTTTTGCATTAAAATTTAAATAAAATTAATTTAATGTAAATATTAAGAGAAATTATTTAATATTCAATAAATAATTAAAGTTTCTCTTAATTTTTACAAAAATTAATTGGATATTAATTGATTAATTATGAAAAATAAGAATTTCAATACATTCTTAACAATTAACCAATTAATAATTGCCGTAAATAAATTTTAATTAAATATTAAGTAAAATAAGGATTATTAATGATTTTAAATAATTTAATTTAAAAAAACCTTTTTAAATAATTTACAATTAAAAGTCGTGGGTTGACCCACTATTTTCATATGTTAGCTACGGAACTGTGTTGCAGACGTCACCGCGATGTGACGTCAGAGCCCGCGAATGACAACCGATAAAATTATGTACACAAAATCCTTAATAATTCAAAATTGACACTTTAAATCAAAAAATGGTAAAGGAAAAATAGTCTTAGAATAACGTCAAGAATCACCCTTTTCAAGGAAGTGCGCTAGTTTTGTTACACCCTGTATATATATATATACAGGGTGTAACAATGAGGTGGGGCCAAATTTTAGGAGGTTATAGGGGATGATAAATAGAACATTTTTTAATAATATATCTGTGGTCCCTGATCCTTCTACTGGGAGTTACAGGTCATCGAAGATCCACCTGTTTTTGGTGTGATTGTACCGCTGACTCAGGACCGTCAACGCTTGGCGCGTGCCCCACTCGCCTGACTTCAGTCATCTATGCTAGATTTTCAGGATAATTTATTTTTTATTTAAAAGAGGAAAAAATGTATGAAAGGACACTAAATGTAGTGCCAGAGCTCTATTTAAATATCATTTATGATACCTACCTCATTTCTTTAATTCTGTAAACCCCTGCTTGGGGATGTAATCGCAGCGGGTCCTTACGGCTGGGCTAGAATCATCATTTCTTTCTGTTTTCCTTCCAAAAAGAAAAACAGAAAGAAACGATGGTCTTCTTCCGCATCATCTTCTTTCCTAAACACTAACACTGTACACTCATACACTCACACACACAGAACCACTAATATTCACTACTAAAACATCACTCCGCGATATTTAAATTAAATGTTCGATATGCCCGCCGCGATTTGTGATACACAATCGGTATCTTTTTAAAATGTTTTCCCGAACCGCTGTGAAAATGTTGTTATTATTTTGGATCCCACTGCACGCCGCAAATATTCTTTCAGTGAGATCCTCTTCATTCACCACGGGAGTGTTATAAACTAATGACCTCACGTACCCCCACAGGAAGAAATCTAAGGGCGTGAGGTCTGGAGAACGCGCTGGCCAAGGTTTGTGGCCACCTCTACCGATCCACCGATTTGGAAAAGTGGTTTTTAAATGTTCACGTGCGCGCCGCGTAAAGTGTGGTGGTGCTCCGTCACTTTGGTACCACATGTTCGCGCGGATGTCCAATGGTACATTTTCCAAGAGCTCCGGCAGCACTTCTTCTAAAAATTGAACATAATTATTACCGTTCAAGCGCGGCGGTAAGAGGTATGGACCGACGATTTGGTTATCAATAATTCCGGCCCAAATGTTTACTGAGAATCGATTCTGTTGCGACACAATAGTTATTGCATGTGGATTCTCTTCACTCCACATGTGGCTATTACGACTATTGTAATAGCCATTCCGTGTGAAGCACGCTTCATCAGTGAAAAGCACGCGACGAGAAAAGTCCGGATTTTCGCGGCACTTCCGAAGAAACCACTGACAATAAAGTCTTCTCGGCTCAAAATCTTCCGGCTTTAATTCTTGCACCCTTTGTAAGTGGTATGGGTGCAAGTTTTCTTCGTGTAACACTCGCCACACACTCATGTGATCGGTGCCCATTTCGCGCGCGATGGACCGTGTACTTTCCGTCGGATCTTCTGTTACGCGATCTAGTACATCTTCTTCGAATTCAACACTTCGCGTTGTTCGACTACTCCCGGGAGCGGTAGCAGGCTTTAGCGTACCTGTATCGCGTAATCGCTGAGCGATTTTAGTAAAGATTTTCCGGTTCGGACAACGCCGATTGGGGAAACGTTCGCGATAAATCCTCTCAGCTTCTCGTGAGATCCCATTAGCCATGCCGTAGACAAAATGCATGTCAGCTAATTCTTGGAAACTATAATTTTCCATAATTAATTTTGCACTGAGCACTATGCACTGGAGACTGATCAGTACGTCTTTAATCCGTAAAGATAACTGACCCACTTTTGTTTTAATACATAGTAAATTGGTCACTCGTTTTTTGCAAAGTAGAGCCATTACAGTCTTTTGTTTTAATATAGACGCGTAATGTGAGTGTATGTGAGTGAGTGTATGAAAACCCTATCTTCTTTCCTAAACACTAACACTGTACACTCATACACTCACTCACATACACTCACATTACGCGTCTATATTAAAACAAAAGACTGTAATGGCTCTACTTTGCAAAAAACGAGTGACCAATTTACTATGTATTAAAACAAAAGTGGGTCAGTTATCTTTACGGATTAAAGACGTACTGATCAGTCTCCAGTGCATAGTGCTCAGTGCAAAATTAATTATGGAAAATTATAGTTTCCAAGAATTAGCTGACATGCATTTTGTCTACGGCATGGCTAATGGGATCTCACGAGAAGCTGAGAGGATTTATCGCGAACGTTTCCCCAATCGGCGTTGTCCGAACCGGAAAATCTTTACTAAAATCGCTCAGCGATTACGCGATACAGGTACGCTAAAGCCTGCTACCGCTCCCGGGAGTAGTCGAACAACGCGAAGTGTTGAATTCGAAGAAGATGTACTAGATCGCGTAACAGAAGATCCGACGGAAAGTACACGGTCCATCGCGCGCGAAATGGGCACCGATCACATGAGTGTGTGGCGAGTGTTACACGAAGAAAACTTGCACCCATACCACTTACAAAGGGTGCAAGAATTAAAGCCGGAAGATTTTGAGCCGAGAAGACTTTATTGTCAGTGGTTTCTTCGGAAGTGCCGCGAAAATCCGGACTTTTCTCGTCGCGTGCTTTTCACTGATGAAGCGTGCTTCACACGGAATGGCTATTACAATAGTCGTAATAGCCACATGTGGAGTGAAGAGAATCCACATGCAATAACTATTGTGTCGCAACAGAATCGATTCTCAGTAAACATTTGGGCCGGAATTATTGATAACCAAATCGTCGGTCCATACCTCTTACCGCCGCGCTTGAACGGTAATAATTATGTTCAATTTTTAGAAGAAGTGCTGCCGGAGCTCTTGGAAAATGTACCATTGGACATCCGCGCGAACATGTGGTACCAAAGTGACGGAGCACCACCACACTTTACGCGGCGCGCACGTGAACATTTAAAAACCACTTTTCCAAATCGGTGGATCGGTAGAGGTGGCCACAAACCTTGGCCAGCGCGTTCTCCAGACCTCACGCCCTTAGATTTCTTCCTGTGGGGGTACGTGAGGTCATTAGTTTATAACACTCCCGTGGTGAATGAAGAGGATCTCACTGAAAGAATATTTGCGGCGTGCAGTGGGATCCAAAATAATAACAACATTTTCACAGCGGTTCGGGAAAACATTTTAAAAAGATACCGATTGTGTATCACAAATCGCGGCGGGCATATCGAACATTTAATTTAAATATCGCGGAGTGATGTTTTAGTAGTGAATATTAGTGGTTCTGTGTGTGTGAGTGTATGAGTGTACAGTGTTAGTGTTTAGGAAAGAAGATGATGCGGAAGAAGACCATCGTTTCTTTCTGTTTTTCTTTTTGGAAGGAAAACAGAAAGAAATGATGATTCTAGCCCAGCCGTAAGGACCCGCTGCGATTACATCCCCAAGCAGGGGTTTACAGAATTAAAGAAATGAGGTAGGTATCATAAATGATATTTAAATAGAGCTCTGGCACTACATTTAGTGTCCTTTCATACATTTTTTCCTCTTTTAAATAAAAAATAAATTATCCTGAAAATCTAGCATAGATGACTGAAGTCAGGCGAGTGGGGCACGCGCCAAGCGTTGACGGTCCTGAGTCAGCGGTACAATCACACCAAAAACAGGTGGATCTTCGATGACCTGTAACTCCCAGTAGAAGGATCAGGGACCACAGATATATTATTAAAAAATGTTCTATTTATCATCCCCTATAACCTCCTAAAATTTGGCCCCACCTCATTGTTACACCCTGTATATATTGCCTTCATCTATAAAAATACTAACACCTTCATATTATGTACAAATTTGAACCATGAATTTAATATCTAAGAATTTATTGTTCAATATTAAAAAAAAAGTAATTATTTACGTGATCTGTATTAATTGACTCATCCCGTATTCAAAACGATACAAATCGATAGCACTTCCTTAAAGGGAATGATTCCTGACAATATTTTAAGAACTTTACCCCCTTGGCATTTTTTGATTTTAAGCTTCATTTTTAAGAAATTCAATGATAAAGATTGTATCGTGGCATTTTGTAAAAATGCGTTACTAACTCAGCCGATCTGAATTTTATAAAATTCAATATGATAGCATCGGCTGAGACTCGGTCCGGGGCGCCTCGGTGATCGCTGCTGTTGTTGTTCGGCACAGCTGATTGCCGTTAACTCTGTTTATTTTGGCGTTAGCTAATGAGGCGTCCTCGAAGGGGATTTAAATGATTTAAATTCCCTTACTGGGGCCTGCTGATATCGCGCGATCAGCTGGTCGGGGTCTTTACCTATGAATCGTCGTCGCGAGCGGACGTTTGTCGCCGGATCATCTTATTCTATTATTCGTCTTTGTGAGCGGACGTGTGTCGCCGGACCGCTTGATAGCTACAGTTTTAACCTGGTTGAAGTTCCTAGTGATAGTGGGTAATAGCGACTTTGAAAGGAGACGGCAGCGGACACAGAGCCGACGCGGAGAGGACAGCGGAGAGTGGTCTCCATAAGCACGGACAACCGATTCATGGAAAATAAGCCGACCTGGAAAAGGACTTGGGAATAGATACCGGAAACAACGAAGTAGTAAGTGGAGTGCCGCGCACTCAGACATTTGCTCTTGTCTTAGCGCGTAAAGAGCCGGTCAAGGACAACGGACTTGACCGAGCCCGGTGAGCGTTGTCTACGGAATTGTGTGCTCTGGTTGTTGCAGCAGCCTTGGAGCTCGGGACTTAGTCCTTATTCCTCAGGGAACGTTCGCCAGGTTGCCTGAAAAGCTCCTGGGTGTATTAGCAATATCGCAATAAATCCGCGAATAAGGTCAAGATTGTCTAATTTATTTGTACGGAAAGTGCCTAGCCCTCAACCTCGGGAGAACCTCCCCTGGGTCCCTTAGGTAGTGGTTGGTTTCCTCACGGGTGAGGAAAGCCGCTTACTAAATTAACTAAAAATTAATTGTGACAGTGCTATAGCTTCGGAAGCATCACCTCCTTCCGGGGTTAACAAAGTACCAGCTACAAGATACTATATTAATCAGACAGAAACTCTTCAATAGTTGAATGTAATGCCACTCTGTCTCACTTCAACTATCGGAAAATCTTTGTCTAACTAAGGGTGCCTTTATCATTGAATAATTTAAAAATCAAGCTTCAAATCAAAAAATGCCAAGAAGAGAAAATTCTTAGAATTATGTTAGGAACCATCTCTTAAAAAAGGTTTTCTATATTTTCGGATACTCTATATAATAATGACAATTATACAAAAGCCTTAAATATATTTAATTACTTCTATTTTTTTCTTTCCCTTTACCTTTCTCGTAGAATATCATGAATGTAATGGGTTTTAAATTCTAATAGATAAAAACATCAGAATCAGCTCTACATCTTCCGAATTTTATAAGAAACTATTAATTATTAGCATTTAATAAAAAGAAATTTAAAATATTTAAAAACAATTTTCATAGCAATTTCTGAAAGTTATAATAAATAAAATTATATACCTGCTTCACTGTACGATTTCCAAGTAAAGTGCTAATATTTATAAAAGAATTTTCAGAGTACTCCTTTTTAATGTTTTGTAAAAGAATCATATCTTCATGTCTTGTCCAAGGTTTAATGGTTTTATTTTCCACATCATAATTGTTTTTTAAATTATTATTTAAATTTTGATTTTTTAAATGTGTAACTCCTTTTATATTATAAGCAATGTCTTCTTTCATTGTAATTAATCCAGGAATTGAATCTTTATAACAAATTTAATTATAATAAGGAAAAAAATATTAAATTTAAATATATATAAGGTTTCAACTTTTTTCATAAATTTAAGGGGTTATAGAGAAGGTGATATTAACAAGGCGTTTTATTTACCGCTTTTCAATCCGAGGTGTAATTTTCAAGATGCTAAATGATAAAGGCATTATTAATTGAAAAAAGACAAAAAGATTAGTTAAAGCAAACAGAGTGACGTTATTTTACTTTAGCTAACTGACTGTGTCTGTCTAATTAATAGTAAGCTTTATCGTTCAATACCTTGACAATCAAGATCGAAAATGGTAAGTAAAAAAGTTTTAGAATTATCCCCTCTACAATCCCTTAAAAATTTATGAAATATTTTATTGTTAAACCCATTATGTACAAATATATACTTACGTATTTTTTGTATATTACTACAATTATTTACTTTTGAGTATTGTGCTTTATTTTGTTCCGAGCACTTTATACATCCTTCTAATGATTTACACACTACACAAGTATCAATAGTGTCTCCAATGTTATGTTCTTTGTGTGGAATTTCTCTTCTTTCAAATTTTTTTTCTCGTTTATTTTTAACGTGTGAAACGCAAATTTTTTTTATATTTACACTTGTTTCATTTGCAGTTCTTACTCGTTTTAAAGAATTTTCTTGATGTTTCAATCCTTTTTTCACTTTTGATAAAATTTTATCTATTTCTTCTGTATCTTTAGATTGAGAATGTTTTTGAATACATTGCTTTTGTCTAATTTCATTTAAACTAATAAAATTTTTTGATGATTTTTGTCGTCCCTTATTTACAATTGTAGGGAAGTATTTATCAGTTGTTTTTAAAGAAATACGTGTAATATTTTCTAATTGATCTTCTTTACTTCCAAGATATGTAATTTTGACTGGTCTTAGACCTTCCACTGTTTGGAAATATATTCTCCCATTTAAAAACTATAATCAAAAAAATATATTACTTTAAAATAAATAATATTATTTAAAATAATTTTCATATATTTCACTGTATATTTTTACTATCATTAAATTTATATTTTTGATATACAGGATATCCGGAAATAAAGGAGATATTTTTTGAGGGGTGGTTCCTGAGGCTATTCTAAGAACTGTTTTCTCTTGGCATTTTTTGATTTGTAGCTTTATTTCTAAGATATTAAACGATAAATTTGCCATTAGTTAGACAGAGACGCTCTGATAGTTGAAGTGAAATGGCGCCACTCTGTCTCGGTTTAACTATCAGAGCGTCTATGTCTAACTAATGGCAAATTTATCGTTGAATATCTCAGAAACGAAGCTACAAATTAAAAAATGCCAAGAGAAAACAGTTCTTAAAATAGCCTCAGGAACCACCCCTCAAAAAATATCTCCTTTATTTCCGGATACCCTGTATTATATAATATAGGCTACATAGAGTGTAACAGAGTCGATAGTAATCTTTACACCCCTTAAAGATAAGGGTGAGATAAATCGAAAAGTTCTGTACAACTTTTGCCGAAAATACATAATTACTGAGTTGTTGCAAATTTAATATTAATAGGTATAGACCAATCTCGGGGCTTATTTCAGCAGCGATGGCGATTTCTTTAAAAATGGGCATGTGAACAGGCGTGGCTTCCACCTCTTTCTCTCCTGTTGAGTTAATCTATTGGGTTGTTCGATAATTAATGTCGTTTTTTTTTCATATTTTTTAAAGTGAATTTATTTATATTAACAACAAACATTAATCAATAATATATTGATAATTTTGTTGGATGACCTTTTGCCATCTTTCGGTAAGTTGAAAAATTCCACGTTCGAAGAAACTTTGGTTTTTAGAAGCAAAGAACTGGTCCAACCCATTTTTAACAGCCTGATCGGAATCGAAAGTTTTACCATTCAAATGGTTTTGAAGGGAGCGAAACAAATGGTAATATGATGGTGCTAAGTCAGGGCTATAGGGTGGATGTGGCATCAGTTCCCAATTGAGCTCTGTTAATTTTTGAGGGATTATCAATGAGGTATGGGGTCTGGCGTTATCCTGATGGAACATCACGCCTTTACAATTGGCCAGTTCAGGGCGTTTTTTCTTCATTTCTTCATTCAATTTTGATAGTTGATGACAGTAGACATTCGAATCAATAGTTTGGTTTCTTTGAAGCAGCTCAAAGTAGACTATACCCTTGTAATCCCACCACACAGAAAGCATAATCTTCTTTTGGTGAATATTGGCTTTGGATGTCGATTGTGGGGGCTCATTTTGCTTGGTTCATGATCGTTTTCGGACTACGTTATCGTAAACAATCCATTTTTCATCACCCGTTATGATTCTTTTTAGAAATGGGTCGTTTTGGTTACGATTCAGTAAAGAGTCGCATATGTTAATGCGTTTGGTGAGGTGGATTTCCTTTAATTCGTGAGGAACCCAAACATCCAGTTTGTTTACGTAACCTAGCTGTTGTAAGTGCAAGTAAACGGTTGAATTTGATACTCCGAGCTTCTCTCCTATCTCCCGAGTCGTCATACGCTGGTTAGTTTCGATTAACGCCTTTATTTTGTCGTTATTAGTAGTGGTTGGACGACCAGTATGTGGTGCATCTTGCACATTAAAATTTCCAGAACGAAAGCGAGCAAACCAACGCTGACACTGGCGTTCAGTAGGGCAGTCCTCACCATAAACTTCACATAATTTTTTCCGAGCCTGCACCGCATTTTTGCCTTTTCGGAAGTAAAACAATAAAATATGCCGATAATGCTCTCTTTGATTGTCCATTTTCAACTTAATATTAACCAACTTGTTTTTTACTAATGACGCTCAGTTTTTGACTGAAGATATAGTCTAAAGTCTAATCTTTAAAATAGTGTATAATAATGTAAACCACGCAATCCCAACTACCTGAAATATGAAATTCATGCCATCTATGAGAAAAAAACGACATTAATTATCGAACAACCCAATATTAAAAAGCGGTAGTCTTCGGCGCTCTTTGACATTTTTTAGATGGTAGTAACTTATACGTTAATGACTCACTTATAAATTTTAATTTTAGAAAATTACTTTTTCTCATCGGATTGTCATGAGAGTATTATCAAAATATTTCTGGCGTCTTCCTAATAAAAATGAGACCAAATACGAATTATGATAAGATAATTATTGATGAAACACACTCGTGATAAGATTTTTACTTCAATCATTAACTTAGATTGACAGACGACTTAAAATTATCCTATCATATTTGTGTTTGATCTCATTTTTATCAGGAAGATGCCAGAAATATTCTGGTAATAATACTCTCATAACAATCCGAAGAGAAAAAGTAGGTTATGAAAATTAAAAATTATAAGGGAGTCATTGACGCTCAAGTTACATACTAGTATAAAAAAAATGTCAAAGAGTGTCGAAGACTACAGCTTTTCAATAGGACAATTCAGTGGGTGAGAAAGAGGTGGAATCTACGTCTGTTCGCTGCTCATTTTTAAAGAAATCGCCATCGCTGCTAAAATCAGCCCCGAGATTGGTATATACCAATTAATATTAAATTTGCAATAACTCAGTAATTATGTACTTTCGGCAAAAGTTGTACAGGACTTTCCAATTTAGCTCACCCTCATCTTTAAGATATTTTGAAGTAAATAATTTGATTGTAGCTAGAAATTGACACGTTGTTTAAAAGCTACATTTTGAAGTAAAATCTTTATAAGGGTTTATTCAGAAAAGAAAAATAAATACCGCAGAAATGCAAACATTAAACTTAAAATTTAATTAAAATTAAGAATGTCCCTTTGAATCGTTGAGAGCCGATTTGTACTTTTGCTATTGGTTTTTCTAAGTACAGGATGCTATAACTTCAGTGAGATACGACCAATTTTACGAGATTGTAGAAGATTTGATTCTAAAACGATTATTTATTTATCGTTTTTTATTTTAGGTTAAGATTTAAACATACTTAACAATAAAAATACAAAAATAACAAAGACAATCAGTTAATTGAAGTGAGATAAAAGCGTTTTTTCTTATTTAAACTAATTGACAGTCTCTGTCTAACGAGTAGCACCATTATCATTGAATATTTTGGAAATTAAACCCTAAATAAAAAAAAAGTAAATAAAAAATCATTTTACAATCACTTCTTTAGTAACCTCTTAAAATTTTAAAGGGGATTATTATTGCACTCTGTATACAGAATTTTTCAATTTGAATTTTTATTTTCAAGATGTTCAACGATAAAGATGCCATTAGTTAGACAGAGACACTCCAATAGTTAAAGCGAGACAGAGTAAGGCCACTTTATTTCAACTATCGGAGTGTCTTTGTCTAACTAATGGCATCTTTATCGTTGAATATCTTGAAAATAAACCTTCAAATCAAAAAATGTCAAGAGGAAAAAGCTCTGAGAATAGCATAAGCAATCACCCCCCTTAAGGAAATGCAATCGATTTGTAACACCCTGTATAAAGGGTATCCGGAAATAAAGGATACATTTTTTAAGAGGTGGTTCCTGACTCTATTTTAAGAACTTTTTTTCTTGACATTTTTTAATTTGAAGCTTTATTTTAGAGATATTCAATGATAAAGATGCCATTAGTTAGACAGAGACACTTCGATAGTTGAAGTGAGATAGAGTGGTGCTATCTTCAACTATCGAAGAGTTTCTGTCTAATTAATATAATATCTTTATCATTGAATTTCTTAAAAATGGAGCTTAAAATCAAAAAATTCCATGAGGAAAAAGTTCCTAGAATAGCATCAAGAACCACCCCTCAAAAAATGTATCCTTTTTTTCCGGACACCCTTTATAAAAATAAAAACCAAACGTTAAATCAATAGTGTGCTGGTTGATTATTTTGCTATTGCTTTGTACTTATTTTTATGTTATGTAGAAGATATTTGCAAAATGTAAGCACACAATCATACTTTCTGTAAAAGACTAATTCCTGAAGATACAGGGTGTTACAAAGTAACCACACTTCCTTTAAGTTTTATTCTTAAGAGCAAATCAAGGCGAAAAGTCCTTTACTAATATTTGATTTAAAGCTTAGTTTTAAAAATAGTAATAAATATACCATTAGTCAGATAGAGACTCTCTGATAATTGAAATGAAACGAAGAAATGCTTTCTCACTTCAATTCTTTATCTGTCTTTATCCAATTAATGGTACTTTTATCATTAAATACCTCAGGAACTAAGCTTCACATTAAACAATAGTAAAGAACTTTTTACCTTGGTTTACCTTTAGGAGTAATTACTTTAAACGAAGTGCGGTTATTTTTTAACACCCTATATACCGAGACGAAAAGTTCTTTACTATTTTTGATCCAAAGTTTAGTTTTTTGGATATTTAATGATAAAGATACTATTATTAAGAGATAGACAAATACTTAAAATGATGTACCATTCTTTTTTCTATTTGTCTCTCTTCAAGTATGTGACTGTTTCTTCTAATTATATTTTTATTGTTGAATATCTTTAAAACTAAATTCGAGATTGAAATGTGGTAAAGACTTTTTTAATTCGGTTTACTCTTAGAAGAAATATCTTTAAAAATGAACGGTTAACTTTAATAAAATAATCTAGTAATATTTAATAATATATAATACAGTATTCTCTGGTTAAGCTTCTCGGTTTGGATCCAACAGGATAGCATTACTTTTTGAAAAGTGAAATAATAAATAAAATAAAGCATTGCAATTTGTTTTTTAGAATTTAACAGATTTGAATTAAGTCTTAAATAAAAGAAAGTAAAGTTAATTATAAGATATTAAATTAATAAATAGAGTAATTATATGTATAAAAATTTAAAAATTATCTGAATTATGTCGTATTTGGATTCAATTTCGTCGTAAACATATAAGAAAAGTATTAAAAATAAATTGAAAAATATTTAATCAAAATGGTTAGTTTTAATTTCTACTAATGCATATTTTTATAAATACCCGGATTATTGTTTAACTTCTCGGCTCAACGCTTGTCACTTAAGTTGAGACGAAAATATTGATGGAAATAACTCTATAACTTTTAACCGGGATAAAATTGACAGCATTTAACCAGAGATGACTATACAGGGTGTCCCGAAATAAACGCATTTCCTGTTAAGGGGTGATTTCTGACATTAAACTAAGTCGAAAAGTTATCTTTTAATTATATGGGTTTTTTGAAATTAATTTTATTGCCTATCGTTCGCATAGTATCATCATGAGTGATGTCATTTTGTTATGACGTTAGTGAGACAGCATCGTAACACTATAAAAGAAAAATAGGGATCATCGAAGGTTCAAAAATTTTAAAAATTAGACTCATCAGTAACGGTAAGGTCCACAGCAAATCCTTCTTAAAGTTTTGATTCTGTTTCTCTTCAATAAACAGCACTTCTTTCTTCCAATTAATAAAAGATCAAACAACCACAATTATCAATAAACACACTAGATAAATTAATTAACTTTACAAATTAATAAATTTATGTAAATACGCGGATAAATTAGAAATTTTATAACCTAAATTATCTGATTAACAGACGAATTTTGTTTGTCATTACACGTGAATGAACACAATTGCAGTTTTTCATTTATCGAAATCAAATTTTTCTGATTTTCTTACAAGTTCAGACAATTAATATTATTGATTTTCTAACATACTGACCATTCTTAATTTTCAAAAGTATGAAAATCAATAATACTAATTGTCGGAACTTATAAGAAAATTAGAAAAATTTTAAGTTTGTTAATTAGACAATTTGAGATATAAAATCTTTGATTTATCAGCGTGCTTGAGTAAATTTATTAATTTGTGAAGCTAATAAATTCTTAAAAATTGTGCATATAGGTGATTTGAGTGATAGTGTGTTAATTAATAATTGTGGTCTAGTTTGGTATTAGTTCATCATTGTGATTTTTATTAATGGAAAAAAATAAGTGCTTTTTATTAAAAAGAAAAAATATTAAAACTTTAAGAAAGACCTATAGAGCTTACAGTTATTGGTAAATCTAATTTTTTAAATTTTCGAACCTGAAATGATTTGTATTTTATTTTAAAGTTATTACAGTGCTGTCTCGCTGTCACAACAATTTGACGTTACACATAATGCCACTTTGCGAGCGATAGCCAATAAAATTTATTTCAAAAAACTTTTATAATTCAAAGATTATGTTCTGTATTTAAAAGTGGCCAAGGGACCAATTTAATGTCATTAACCATTCACTAACTGGGAGTGCGTATATTTCCGGACACTATATAAGTATTTATAAAAGTATATAAATTCTAGTAATAAATAATAAATAAATATTTACTCTTATTCCACATGATATACAGTGTTCAGGAACTCCTTTTGAACTTTCTTCTAATTTATGACAAATACATTTACAATTATCTCCGCCATAACGGTCATCTTGTGATATTATAGAGGATATTTCTACATTTTCATATAATTCAGAAGCTCCTTCAATATATATTTTATTTTTATCATGCGGGCCTAAGGGACATGCTAAATTTTCAAATAAGTGAGGCATAAATAACCTAGAACAATAAAATCTTACATTATTAAATATATATAGATATCAAGTGATTATAAAATTAAATACATATTATAAACTGATCAAAACTAAAATTGCAACACTTTTCATGGTCAAAATATGACAATTTTCAGACTGCTGTAGCTTTGTTAAAAATTATGATAGGAAAAAATTGAAAATATTGTTATTAAGGGTTGATGTTACTCTTTAAGAGCTATTTAGTTAAAATATTTAAGTATCAATCTTTCGAACATTCTAACTTCGTAAATAGAAGTTCATTAAATATGTTTCATCATATACAGAGTGTAACAGAGTCGACAGCAATCCTTTGCACCCCTTAAAGATGAGGGTGGGATAAATCGAAAAGTCTTATATAGCTTTTGCCAAAAATGCATAATTACTGAGTTATTGCAAATTTAATATTAATTGGTATAGACTAATCTCGGGTCTTATTTCAGCAGCGATGGAGATTTCTTTAAAAATGGGTATGTGAGCAGGCGTGGCTTCCACATCTTTCTCACCTATTAACTTGGTCTATTAAAATGCGTTAGTCTTCGGCATTCTTTGACATATTTTTTATGCTAGTAACTTAATCGTCAATGACTCACCAATAATTATTCTTTAACTAAACAGACCTTAAAAAGGAACGTTTATCCTTAATAACGCTGTTTTCAATTTTTTTTCCTGTCATAATTTTCAACAAAGTTACAGCAATCTGAAAATTGTCATATTTTGACCATGAAAAATATTTCGATTTTAATTTTGACGAATTTATAATCATATATCATCATTTAATACAGGGTATCGGAGAAAGGTTTCCCCTTGACATTTTTGATTTGAAGCTTCATTTTAAGGTATTTAATGATAAAGATGCCATTACTTAAACTGAGACATTTCGATAGTTAAAGTAAAACAAAGAGGCGATATTCGTTTCAACTAGTTAACTGTCCTTGTATAACTAATATTAGCTTTATCATTCAATATCTTGAGAATTAGGTTTTAGATCGAAAAATATTTAATGATAAATCGTTTTATAATTACCCCCTCTACAATCCCTTAAATTTATGGAATACATCAATCAATGTTACAACTTGTATACAGGGTGTCCGGAAAAAAAGGAGACATATTTTGAGAGGTGGTTCCTGACGTAATTCTAAGAACTTTTTTGTCTTGATATTTTTTGATTTAAAGCTTTATTTCTGAGATATTCAACGATAAATTTGCCATTAGTTAGACAGAGATACTTCAATAGTTAAAGTGAAATGGCGCCACTCTGTCTCGCTTCAGCTACCAGAGTGTCTCTGTCTAACAATGGTATCCTTATCGTTGAATATCTGAAAAATAAAGCTTTAAATCAAAAAATATCAAGACAAAAAAAGTTCTTAGAATTACGTCAGGAACCACCCCTCAAAATATGTCTCCTTTTTTCCGGACACCCTGTACAAGGTGAATAAAAATTCGTGTATCCTATTTAAAGGGATTACTTTTCGGGATGAGTGGTACCAAATTATATAGAAATTTATTGCATACGGTCTGATTTTATGTAGCCGAATTGTATACAGATTTTATTGAACCCGACCGATTAGTGCATAGTTAATTTTTCCAGATTATTGATCTTTTTGTTATGACAGATGATAATCTGAGTTAAAATTATAATGTAAGAATCAGATTTTAAGTAGTTATCACCTGATAGTGTGTTTCAATTCGTGCATATTGTAGAATGTACAAAATGTAAAATATATAAATAAATAATTTATAATTAAAAATATGAAAACATATATACTTCTTATGGAAACCAAGACAGGTATGATAGGAAAATGAGAAAATCGATCTCTGCATATTACGGTCGTGTACAGTTATATGCAGGTACAATTTAGATGTACGCAAATAGTCTGTGTACACGCCGGCTTCTTTCATAAAACACTATTATTTAAACAGAGACAAAAAGGAAGTTGAAGTAAGATAACACTATTCTATCTTTTGTAATTTTTCACTTCTATCTATTTACCTATCTCTGTTTAACTAGTGGTATTTTTATAATTACATATCTTGCAAACTTAGCTTATGAGAGAAGCACATGAGGTGTAAGTAGCCGATTTTTATACAGCTTGATAGGTAAGTTGGGGGACAAAAAAGTACAATTTTGAACATTTGCTCAGACTCTTAATATACATTTTTTTTAGTTATTAAAATTTAAAGTATACACCCGTTCGATAGTTAACACGTTAAACGCCACGCCGGTTTTGCATGCCGCTCCGTTCACGCCACAGTTGGCGATTTAAAAACCGAGGCTTGTCTTCATATGTTTACCTCTCCACTTGCCGATGAGTTGCAATAGATGGCCTTATTTTTTCCAATCGTAATAAATATCTTTTTAGATTTGTATCTTTATAGTTCCTTCTTCTTGGTAGAAGGTAAAAAACAAAAGCGAGGCCTAACGACGTCCAAACGCCTAATTAATCTTAATAATCCTGCACACAAATCGTAACCCAGTTTCGTGAATCTTAAAACTCTTCTCGAACTTGTAGATCAAAAGTTCAAAATTTTGTTTGCCTGATAATAGAGATGTCATCAAGTGATACATCTAGCGAACAAATTTTGCTGCCTAGACTTCGTCATCGTCGTATATTGCGCTCGTCCGAAGATGATGGTTCATCAGAGAATGAATGCGTGGATAATAATACAACGGGTGATCAAGAATGGTTCGATCCACGAGGAAATCAACCTAATATAAGAGCTTTTACGGGCGGGCGAATGTGTGGTTGACCTGCATAATATATCAATACAAAATTGTCTCAATGTGGAAGACTTTTACGCGCTACTAGTCACGGAAGAAATGCTTCAGAAAATAAGTGATCAAACAAATATATATGCAGTACAAAAACAAACAATAAGTACTTCGAGGCGTTTAGATAAATGGGTCCCTACGAATAAAAAAGAAATAAAGCGCTTATTTGGGCTTATTATGTGGATGGGATTGATAAAATATCCAATGATAAGTTTATATTGGTCCAGATATCCTCAATATTATCATCCATTCCCTCACAAAGTAATGAGCAGGAACCGATTTGAGATTCTTTTGAGGATGCTTCATTTTTGTAACAATGAAACAGAAGATGTCACCAACCGTTTATATAAAATCCAGCCGATTATCGACGAGTTGAACCAAAATTTTAAAAAGTACTACCATCCAACGGAATTGATTTGTATTGATGAATCAATGATTCCATTTCGTGGACGAATTATATTCCGACAATACATGAAGCAGAAGAGACACAAATATGGAATAAAAATTTTCAAACTCAGCTGTGGCCTCGGCTATACGTACAATTTTAGTGTCTATACTGGCAAAACTTTCGACAAAATGAATACGACGCCAACGAATGTAGTAATGAATTTATGTGAAGAAATATTCCAGAAAGGCCATACACTTTGTACGGACAATTATTATACCAGTGTAAATTTGGCCAAAAAACTCATCGAAAAAAATACTCATTTGATTGGTACTTTAAGAAGTAATCGTAAAGATAACCCGAAAGAAGTTGTGTTCAAAAAATTAAAACGGGGAGAATGTACCGCTCAAGAGAATAAAGAAGAGATCACAATTTTGAAATGGAGAGAGAAACGTGACGTTTTGTTACTTTCGACAAAACATACAATAGAAATGAAAACCGTAAGAACACAGACAAAAATCGTTAGTAAACCAACAATTGTTATAGACTATAATGCGGGAAAAAAGTCTATTGACCTGTCGGATCAAATGGCTGCATATAATAACCCATTACGGAAATCAATGAAGTGGTACCGAAAATTAGGTTTTGAACTGTTATTGAATACCGCTGTCGTGAATTCGTTCTTCATGCATCAAGAATCAACAGGCCAAAAGATGTCTATCACGAATTTTCGTAAAAAATTGATTGACGCACTTATACAGGAGAAGGAAGAACAAATCGACACCCGCGAAAATCCTCGGCATCGTTTGGAAAAAAAAGAAGGCAATGCACATAACACTAGGAGGTACTGCACCGAGTGTTATAATCTAAATTCGCGAATGTTAGGACGAATGAAAGCAAGAAATGTAACGCAAAAAGTTACAACCTTTTGTAATAAATGTACAAGGAAACCTCACCTTTGTTTACCTTGTTTTGATAAATTACATTAATGTTTTTAAATATTATATTCTTTTCCTAAAAGCATTGATTAAACAAACACCGATGTCATCTAAATTAAATGTTCAGTCTCACAAGTATGAAAGGACCGACACGCGCGCGGTGATAACAAAAGCGAGAAGTCAGCCGTCGGTCCGCACGGACCGACGAGGCCTGAACGGAAAGTCTAGTGTCGGTCCCTAGGGACCGACGTGGCGTTTAACGTGTTAAAAATATAAAATTTGTATTTTTAAAATATGAAATTTGTATTTATATTAAAATTTATTAATTTGTGAAATAAATGAATTGTTAAAAATTGTGCATACTGTTGATTTGAAGTGACAAATTTTACTAAAATCGAAGAATTTTTCGAATATGTTCACCTCAATAGTAAACCTTTAAAGTAAATGCAGTTATTTTTAAATGTCCTGTATACCCAATTATACCTTAGACAGGGTGTAACAATGATGTTAGGAGAAATTTTAAGAGGTTGTAGAGGGAGTGATTCTAAGACGATTTTTCATTTATCACATTTTAATCTGAAGCTTAGATTTTCAGATATTTAATGATAAAAATGCTATTAGTTAGTCGGAGACAGATAGATAGTTGAAGTGAGACGGAATGGTGTTATCTCACTTCAACTAATTGACTGTCTCTGTTTAACTAATAGTACTTTTATCATTAAATATCTCAAGAGCTAAGATCGTCTTAGAATCACTCCCTCTACAACCTCTTAAAATTTCTCCTAACATCATTGTTACACCCTGTATGCTCTGTTGACCCAAAGTTAACAAAATCGGAAATGGAATACTGGGCACAGTTTTTCCTTGTAAATAATATTGCCTTTACTATACAGGATGTCTGAAAAAAAGAAGACTTATTTTGAGTTGAGATATTTTTTTAGTTGAGGCTTCATTTTCAAGAAATTCAACGATAAAGGTGGCATTAATTAAACAGAGACTCTCTGATAGTTGAAGTAAGGTGGTGCCACTCTGTCTCGCTGCAACTATCGGAGAGTCTCTGTGTAGCTAATGGAATCTTTATTATTGAATAACTTAAAAGTGAACCTTCGAATTAAAAAATTCCAAGAGAAAAAAGTTCTTAGAATAACATCAGGAACCACTGCTTAAAAAATGTTTCCTTTTTTTCGGACACCCTGTATTCTTAAGATGCCTTAAAAATGAAAGTCCAAATCCAAAAATAACAAATAAAAGTCAACTCAGATTCACCTCTTCTCTTTTTTATTATTGTTATATTCAGTGTACAGGGTGTCCGACAAAAAAGATATGTTTTGAGGGGTGATTTCTGACTTAATTCTAAGAACTTTTTCTCTTGACATTTTTTGATTTGAAGCTTCATTTTCGAGATATTCAACGATGAAGATACTATTAATTAGATAGAGACACTCCAATAGTTGAAGTGAGATGGCGCTATTGTGTATCGCTTTAACTATCAGAGAGTCCTCGTCTAACTAATAGAATCTTTATTGTTCAATATTTCAAAAATATAACTTTAAATCAAAACATGCCAAAAGGAAAAAGTTCTTAGAATTAAGTCAGGAATCACCCCTCAAAAAGTGTCTCCTTGTTTTCCGGACACCATAAATGTTTATGGATTTTTTTTTAAATATGCGAAAAGTTATTTAGGGCAAAAATATGTTAAGTATACAGAGTATTCGTAAGTCTATAGACTGTTACTGAAGTAATTTCTGAAGTAACCACATTTTAATTTGGAAGCTTATTTTTAAATTATACAAATTTTTCTGTACGAAATTTTATTGGCTTCCACTATAAAAAAAAAGGTCAGAAAAATTTGTTACTGGTAGGTGAAGAATTGTAGTTTTAACTATATTTTATTTATTTATGGATGCAATAACATAATCAGACACAATATCGATTTATTAATTAGGTATTTTAGACTTTCGCGGTTTTCACTAAAATATTTTTCTTAGTTTCCAGATAGATACCGTGTAGATAATCCGCGTTCGATTTTATTAAATATTTGCTAAGGTTTTGCATATATTCCAGTTTGCTTTTTTAGGTATTTAGCAATCCTGAACTGTGGATCTTCTTCTCAGATCGTTCTTTTTATACCTGCGCCCCATGATATAAGCTTATGTGGCTCAAGTACATCAGTATTACTCTGAAGAGCAATCTTAGAAAAGTCAACAGACAATGATAACATCCTTCCCTATTTAGATTATTAGGATGCTTTAGTAATTCCAGAGTTTCTTATGTTTTCTAAGGAAGCATACTTGGTAGGTTGACAATACAGTGATTTCTTGGAATAAAATCTTATGACTTATCTCCAGTTTATGTTCAGGTAGTGCCATGTAAGGATTGACCATGGTATCTTAATCTAGTACTCATCATATATTTCTTTGAGTTATATACTAATCTTCCTTCTGATTTCTTTAATGTACACCTTCCCGCATGTTCATGGGCTTTTGTAGACGCTTATTGAATTTAAAAGTGGTCTTTTGTACTTGGGGTTCGGTAAAATTTGACTTATTTTTTGTACAGGTTTAAATATAGTTGGAATGTTATACTTTATTAGTATTCTGCCAATTGGGTCAGTAGTACTTTGCAGATACGGAAAAAAGACCACCACCTATTACTCATTCTTTTCATAATATGGCTGGTATTTCCTTTTCTGATAGCCATTTCGAACGAAGGCTTAAGTTACATGAACCATGACTTGATCCTCACCCCCCTCTTGACACCCTTTAAGGAAGTGCGATCGTATTGTAACACCCTGCAGATGTGCATTATCTTACCGTGAACCAAATTTTACGTTCACAAATCTTAACATGGGTAGTCTTTAACATACGCAATATTAACATAGGCATATTAGTGTTAGTAATCTGCACCTGAAAAAGCCAATTGGAATGTTTGCAAAACGTCGGCAAATAAGAAATCTGAATGCGGTGTCATCCGGAAATCCATAAATAAAAATACTCTTGTAATTCAAAAATGATGCTTCGAGTTGAAAAGTTGTTAAGGGAAAATCTTCTCAGAATTACATCAGACCTTACCCCTTAAAGAAAATGCATAAAATTTGGAAAACTTTGTATTCACAATTTATTTAAATATTAGAGTGGGCAATTTAACCCAATTAGTGCCTGGCGTAACAGAGATGCCTATGAAAAGATAACCGGACGAATTTCACGAATTTAGAAGGGTTTACGCTTAAAATATAACAAAAAGTTAAACCGAGAAACTATTTTTTTTATCATCTTGTAATGAACTTAGACTACTTATAACGTATTATAAATTTATTTTGAGATAGAATTCTCCCGCAATGCGAATAATGAATCGCTAATGGGTGCACGCTGATATATCGGCGATGGCACTAAAAGGGTTAAACAAATTATATGCAACAAATAACACATTAATTAAAATAAAATTGCAAATTTGCAAATTGCAAAGTTTATTAAAAAATAATATTAAAGAGAAATAAAAAATCAGAGTTCTTTTTAAACAATATAATTTTTTTATATTATATTGTTCATTAATCAAATTGTTTGATCCATCATT
Organism: Sclerodermus sp. 'alternatusi'; assembly: GCA_037305995.1. Lineage (NCBI taxonomy): Eukaryota > Metazoa > Arthropoda > Insecta > Hymenoptera > Bethylidae > Sclerodermus > Sclerodermus sp. 'alternatusi'. The sequence continues at coordinate 5,634,642 of CM074550.1, forward strand.
AAGGAAGATCGAAGACATATAATTTTTCTATTTTAAATGACTCACTCTATTATAATAAAATTTTCTATCCTTTTATAATCTTATAAGTACATATAAAATTTATTTACCGTTCAGGTGGCTTTTCTGTGGGTAAAATTTGAAGAAATAAATCCATTACTACAGGATGTCCTCTAAGAATTGGACCAATAATATTATTAACTTTATCTAATGACGTATAAGAGTCTGTAGCTAATTGCGTAATAGCTTGCATGATTTTTGCAAGTCTAGAAGGTTGTTTAGCAAAATATATTTGAATTACATTTAAAAATTCATTCATTTTCTGGAGCATCGTATATTCTACCGACTTATTCACCATTGCTGCTTGATGAGGTTTTAGAAACAATAAAAATTCTGTGCATAATTCAGGATAATTTTGTAACTTATCACAAACACAATCATACAAATTTATTGTTAAATTATCTTTTATTAATAAGTTTGCTTCTTTCAATTCCTTTAAACCTAAATATTCACCAGAAAATGATACTTCGTTTTCCACTTGAGTGATATTGTTAAATTTTTCATTATATTCTAAATACCGTTTTATAATATATCTGAATATTTCTGGATTAGTTGATTCCAATATAAAATGAAGTTTTTGTAGGTATGATGCAGCAAATTCTATATAAAATAATAGTTATCTAATTTATTTTTTCATAACTTTAAATAAAAAATAAAACTTACTTGATTCTTTATCAGCTTGATGCAATTGATCTTCAGCTTCTATTAATCTTTTTATGTTCTCTAGTTCTCTGGCCTGCTTAGCTTTCTTTCTATTAATAGAGTCTTTTTTTATTGTAGTACTTGCCAACATTAATTCTGCAATATCTTCTTCATTATCCTATAAGTTAGAATTTACATTTTAAATGTTGATTATATCTCCTATAGTGAAAGTAAAATTAATAATACGTGGATACTTACAATTCTTATTTTATTGTCTTTTTCAAGTTTTCCATGCAATTCGACTTTTTCTTTATTCTTAGTAATATTAGATTGGGAAATAGTTTTTGTATAACCAACTTGAGTCATTAATTTTAAATTTTGTACACTTCTTAATTTTGCTAAACGAGGAGTTGTTCTTCTTATTTGTGGTAGTTTTGATAAAGTATCACTCTTTGTTTGTTTTGAACTTTGTATGGAAACTGTATCAGGTTTTGCATTAATTTCTTGTTTTTTATTAGGTATCATGATAGTAAACTCTGTATTATCTGATAAATTATTTATATTTTCATTTTTTATTTTCTCACATAAAATAGATATTGGAATTTTTATTTTATTATTGATATGTGCTATTTCTTTACTAATGGGAACCTCAGAATCTCCTTTTGCTGTTACTACTTTAGGTAGCATATTAATTATAGGATTTCTTAAAGGATGAGAAATAGAAATTAAAGAATGCAAATTATAATTTTGATTTATTATTGCACTTAATTGTTTATTAGTCGCATAAGATTTTAATATATGTTTTCGCTTTAAATTATCAATGCCTTCTGATACCTAGAAATTAAATTTATATAGTAAATTATATGAAACAAATAAAATTTATGTATTTATTGTAAATAATAAATAAATAAATTCATAATAATTGCATGTATTACAAATTTATTGAGATATTGAACAATAAAGATTCCATTAGTTAGACAGATTCTCTGATAGTTAAAGCGAGACACAATGGCGCCATCTCACTTCAACTATTAGAATGTCTGTGTCTAACTAATGGCATCTTTATCGTTCAATATCAAAAAAAAGCTTTAAATCAAAAAATGCCAAGAGAAAAAAGTTTTTAAAATTAAGTCAGGAATCACCCCTCAAAATAATTCTTTTTTTCTCGACACCCTGTATAGGGTGTAACAATGACATATTCCATAAATTTACGGAGTTATAAGGGGATTCATTCCAAGATGATTTTTGATTTATAACTTTTCAATTAGAAGCTTAATATTCAAAATATTGAATGATAAAGCTGCATTTATTTAGACAGATAATTAAGTAGCTTAACTAACATAACGATATTCTGTTTAACTGACCATTAATTGTACTCATAACAATTAAACACAAAGCGATTGGATACAGGATTTCGACCCTGTATGATTGGACACGGTTTTATTTTGACACAGAGAAAATTTTATAAGCGAATTAAAATCGAATAATAATCGAATTAAAAATTCGATTTTTAAAAATTCTTGAAATTTAATTTAATTTTTATGGATATAAATTATAAACATACATTCAGTTCATTTGAATACAGTACAATGTCTTACTGTTCAATTGGACACTGTATAATGACCACCCATGCTCGTAATTATCTCTGTTCTTAGAAGGAGAGTACCCCAACCTGTTCGGCTGACTTTTTGATGAGCTTCCACACGGTAGTAGGGTACGTTGAGCCTTAGCGATTTTCAAAATTGTAGCTTCCAACTCTCCCCCATTATTGACAAAATCGCTTTTAAAGTTTAGAAGAAACTATTATACTGGTAAATCGAAGCCTAAAACAACAATAATGAGTGGCCGAGTGGCTAGTGATTTAGAAGCTATCGTTATGGTCACACGATCGATTCTTCTTAAATTTTGTTTTTTCTTTCTTTTCCAAAGCACCCGGTTATCAACATTTCTGTTTACCTACTACCCAACGATATTAATGTGATTTAAATTAACTGAAAATAAAATTAATATTTTTCACAAGAGGATGAAAAAGAATTTATTCTGCATTTTTTGTACAAGTTTTTGGATGAAAAACATCATAGAAGCAAATGAAGCAGAAATACTTTCTGCACCAAGAACATTGGATGAAAACTAAATTTTCTTTTTTACAGCATTTCTGTTTCTTTAGATCCTCTGGGAATGACACTTGATTCACATTTAAAAAGAATTCTTTTTAAACAGAAATGCTGTAAAAAAGAAAATTTAGTTTTCATCCAGTGTTCTTGGTGCAGAAAGTATTTCTGCTTCATTTGCTTCTATGATGTTTTTCATCTAAAAACTTGTACAAAAAATGCAGAATAAATTCTTTTTCATCCTCTTGTGAAAAATATTAATTTTATTTTCAGTTAATTTAAATCACATTAATATCGTTGGTTAGTAGGTAAACAGAAATATTGATAACCGGGTGCTTTGGAAAAGAAAGAAAAAACAAAATTTAAGAAGAATCGATCGTGTGACCATAACGATAGTTTCTAAATCACTAGCGACTCGGCCACTCATTATTGTTGTTTTGGGTTTCAATTTACCAGTATAATAGTTTCTTCTAAACTTTAAAAGCGATTTTCTCAAAAATGGGGGAGAGTTGGAAGCTACAATTTTGAAAATCGCTAAGGCTTAACGTACCCTGCTACCGTGTGGAAGCTCATCAAAAAGTCAGCCGACAGGTTGGGGTACTCTCCTTGTTAGTCGATAACCAATTTACAAGTGTTGGAACATACACCATCAGGTTTTTACCACTTATAACCTATGCTATTTATAACAAAAGATATACGTTGTACAATTGAATAGTGAAACAATAAACGGTGTACAATTGAATCTAATTCTTAGGTAGTTATAAAATTTGTATCTGTATCCAAATAAAACTGTAAGCATATTATTGAGAAAATATATGCTAAAGAAAACTTTTACATACTTGGCTTTATTTCACATATGCAGGGTGTAACAATGATATATTCCATAAATTTAAGAGGTTATAGAGGGGGTTATTCTAAGACAATTTTCGATTTACCATTTTTTGATTTAAGACTTAGTTTTAAAGATATTGAATGACAAAGATGCTATTAGTTAGACAAAGACAGTCAGTTGATTGAAGTAAGAAACAGTTATGTTTTCTCACTTCAACTAGCTAACTATATTTGTCTAGCTAATAGCATCTTTATCATTCATCTTTAGAATATCTTTAAAACTAAGCCTTAAATCAAAAAATGGTAAATAAAAAATCACCCGAAGTCTTAGAATCACCCCTTTTACAACCCTTTTAATTTATTAACTATGTCATTGTTACACCCTGTGTATGGTTTTATAGGAATTTTTTGTAATAAGATTAGTTTTTCAATAAATACATATTTTTAAGAAATTTGTTTATATTGGGATTGAGATTCAAGAGGATTCAATTTATACAAGGTGTTTCAGTGAGGTAAGGCCAAATTTTAAGGGGTTGTAGAGGGAGTGATTCTAAGGCGATATTTCATTTACCACATTTTGATTTGAAGCTTAGTTTTTGAGATATTTAATGATAAAGGTACTATTAGTTACACAGACAGATAAATAGTTGAAGTAAGACAGAATGGTGTTATCTCACTTCAACCAATTGACTGTCTCTGTCTAACTAATAGCATCTTTACCATTAAATGTCTGAAAAACTAATCCTCGAATAAAAATGTGGTAAATGAAATATCGTCTTAAAATCACCATATTTACAATCCCTTGAAATTTAGCCATACCTCACTGAAACACACTGTATAAGGGATACAAGATATCCATCTAACTTGAGCGTCTGAGGATATTCAGTAGAGGATGGTGATTTTTTGGTGCTAGATGCTACTTATATTTCAGGAGCCCCTAGTAATATATTTTTAAGGAGAAAAGTGACGGTTATCTAAAATTAAATTATAAAAAAATAACATATGCGAGTTTTAGTAACAACTGGATATTAATAGAAAAAATATGAGTGGGGTCCATCTTGACACGGACCACTTCAATACACGTGTTATTGATGTGTTCAATTTCGACACGGATTTTTCGATGCGACATTTTTCGACATTTAACATTGAAATAAGAATAAAACAATGAGGTTATAAGTAATTAATACCTGGTGGTGTGTTGTCAACTCGTCGAAAACACTGGTGTCGATGTGGTACGTATTAAAACGGGTCCCTCCCAAAAATATTTATATAATTTGAATTAAATACAATTTTTATAAAACACTTTTTGGATTATTATTAACGCTTTCCTTGTATTTATGAAATAAAAATAAACCCAAATACAACACAATTTAGATTATATGTTACTATTAAATTTTTGAATTTAAAATTGCATAAAAGTTATAAGTAAAGAATGATTAGTCAATATTAGATAAAAAGCAGAATAAAATAATTTGAAAGTACATAAATGACAGTTTTTTTATAAATTATTTGAAAACCAGAAAATAGCAACTAAAGCTTATAAAATACAAAACAAATCTAAATTCTATAAAATAGTAAGTATGGTCTTGAGGGGCCTAAAATAAAACCTCAATGGTCAAGTACCTGATTTTTCAATATTATAAGTATTCATATAAATTTGCCGTTGAAGATATCGCTTAGTTTTGATGGAAGGAAAAAAGACAAAGGAAAGGATTATTTTATTTAAGGGGCTGTTACAATGTGACGGGTCGAAAAAATCGAATCTTTTTTAACTCCATTTTTCAATATTATACTATCATAGAATTCATATCCAATTGGTAGTAAACTAGATTCTCAAAACTTCTTCGAAAGTTTCAGTGTCGAAAGATGTCGAGTCGAAATAGTCCGTATGGAAACGGGTACCTCCTGTAGAATTTGGTCTTTTAAATTTTATCCGGATATTGTGTTTCCATAGAGTTCTACCAATTCTATCAGTTATACCTTGAAGATACGGGAGGAATGCCATCTTGTGTTGTTTTACTTCTTCCCCTCTTTCCCTACTTTGGGATTTATCCCTCACTTTTTCCACTGTATGGTGGAATGTGTCCCTTTTTGGATAGCCATTTTGGACCAGTATTTGTGTTAAGTGTGTTATTTCTTGATGTAGGTGATGCGGGTCACATATTGCTATTGCTCTGTTGATCAAGGAGCTCAGGACTGACCGTTTTTGTGCAAGGTGGTGATGGGAAGACTTCGTGTCCATAGCATCCAAAAAAGGAATCTTGTCATCAACTTCTGTTTCCATGGTGAACCTTATATTGGAATTTAATGAGTTTAGGAAAGCGAAAAAGTCATTAAAGGCATCTCTACCACGACTTCAGATGATAAAAGTATTATCCACATAACGGAAGCAATGAGATGGTTTACGGGGTGCTGTTTTGATGGCTTGGCCTTCGAATTCCTCCATGAAGATATCAATAAATACACTTATCACTTCAAATCACCAATATAAAAAACTTTTTATTAGTTTATTTGCTTGATCAATTAATCACTTTTACGTGAAACACGGATAAGTTTTCGGTACCATACGACAGGTTTTCCTAATGCTTATATCTTTTATTGGGAGTAGAAAGTAATGTGTACTTTTTGTTTAAGAAATTTATTTTAAATTTTGTGTTAATGTAGGGGGTACTATATCAATTAATTACTTAATTAATTAAATTTTACTCATTACTTCTTTTGCGATAACTTCTCAACAATCATTGCCACTTGTCGCTTAATTTTTCGCCAAAGGGGTGACGTCGCGAGTGAATATTCTGACTCAGCATTGATCGCAGAAAATTCTTTATAATTTAAAAACGAAACCTTAGATAAAAAATTGGCAATTGGTTTGGTCTCACAAAGAGGTACTACAGAGTGTCCGGAAATAAGAGACATTTTTTTGAGGAGTGGTTTCTGAGGCTATTCTAAGAACTTTTTTCTCTTGGCATTTTTTAATTTAAAGCTTTATTTCTGAGATATTAAACGATAAATTTGCCATTAGTTAGACAGAGACGCTCTGATAGTTGAAGTGAGATAGCGTCACTCTGTCTCACTTTACCTATCGGAACGTTTCTATCTAACTAATGGCAAATTTATCGTTGAATATCTCAGAAATGAAGTTTTAAATCCAAAAATGCCAAGAGAAAAAAGTTCTTAGAATAGCCTCAGGAACCACCCCTCAAAAAACGTCTCCTTTATTTCCGGACACCCTGTATACTATGTACATTTTGTCAAAAAAATAACGAAAAATATGAATTTAAATTCTCTGAACTAATGAAAGCTTAGTAAATATTTTGTTCCTAGATAGATAGCAATGTCCTCTATCGTTGTGTGAAGTTTTATCACCTCCTGTCAAATTGCATAAATATAGCAGCTAGTTAATTGAGTCCACTTCAATAGTGCTTCACGATTTTTTAAATAAATGAAAATATTGAACAAAGAAGTTGCCTTAAATTTTGTGTTTCAAACGGAATTTTATGTGCAGAATCACTAAAAATGTAAGATAAGGCTTATGGTAAATACGGGAGGACTGAGCGACTACTCATTTTTTGAGAAGTTGCGGAGCAGAAGTCACTTAAGTCAGTGAGATTTTGTTGTGAAATAGTTGAAGAACTGGTAGATAATGGTCTTTTAAATACAGTCTTGCCATTGCGGGAATTTTGAGCAAAATTTAAAGAATTGTCTCCTGTTAATGTAACAGAATCTGGCTTTAGATTTCCTACGTGATTTTTATCACCAAGCACAGGTGGGAAGTATGCGTTGTCCTAATAGACTGTCTGAAGTAAGAATGAGCATCTCCTGGAGAAGAGCATAACTATAAAGTTATCTGCGTAAGAAGTAGAATTTTCGGTAGAATTTTGATGTTCTGGTCATAGCTTCGCCTGGTGACCTTCCTGCTTGCAAAGGGAGCATGTGAGGTAGTCTGAAGTGATAAAAATTCGGTAGGAAGCGTTATCATAATCGATTAAGAAATTATCTGGAAGTTTCTTAATGCCGCCCGGGTGGATGTACACCTGCCGGCGGAAACTAAATATATGAGCGTAGCCTGTTTCATTATATCTTACTCTTATGAAAGTAATTGAAAAGGTAGCTATAATATTTTTGTTCATGAAAAATTTAAGGAGCTCACCGTGGGGAATAGAAGAGCATACGTTTAACAATATTATTCGTACTGACTTGGAGATTAAGGGCCTAATATTTAGCGTTCGACCGTTGATATTAATCTTAGTTTTATCAAGACAGAGTTTATCAATAAGCGCTTTGTTTGCCAGGTAAAGGTATCTCGACTATTTGAGAGCTTTGAGACAAATCTAATGTTTGTCAGTTGGACAATTTTTTCTACGGATTTAATATATTCCTTGATTGATATATTATTATAGGCTTCGATGATAATTCCTTGATCTCTTTTGGGAAAACTATCTGTCCGAATTACCGAAGAGTATGAGGGGCCGGTCGTTGCAGCTTGAACATTATTGGAAGAGGGTTCAGTAGGATGCTTCATGTTTAGTGAGAGTAGAGGATTCCTGTAGTCAGAAGCCTCAATTTCAAATGCAGTTTAGGAAGAGAAAAATCCTTCCAAACCGTAATCGCAGTTCAAACCTTAGTGGCACAAAGAAGAAGCTTAGCTGCCAAAGCAGCTGTAGCTGTTAAATATAATCAGAGATAGGTCAAGGCACCAGCAGATTTAATCATAAACACCCAAATTCAAAATCAAAACTCAAATCAAACCGAATGAGCCGTAATATCAACACCACCGAAACACGTCTACACTGTGTCACGATCACAATACAACTGACATGATGTATCATCACAAATGTGTTCTGTTTGATGAAGTTTCTAGTCCTGCTGAATAGCATTGATGATCATTTATCGGCTAGAGTAGCATTCTTTTTCCACCAGTCGCTATGAATTTATGTTGACAAATTTTCTGTTCTCTTCAAGTGGTAGCTAGGAATTCATAGAATATTTATATATTATATAAGTATAACGAAATTTTAAGATAAAAAGAATATTATTTTGTGTTCTTTAAAGAAGCACGGAGGCTCGCCAAATTGTAAACGAATTGTTTATAAACAATCTATAATCCAATTGTAAGCATATTTTTTAGAAATTATATGCTGAGAATGAAGATTACATACTTGGTTTTATTTAACATTTGGTTTTAATCCTTTTTAACAGAATTTAAGTAAAATAAAGTATTTTTTGTAATAAATATTTTTTAATTAATATAATTTTTAAAAAATGTAACAACTAATTATTTTTTATTGATATCCTTTTTATTAAGAGAGTCCAATTAATATAGGGTTTTTCAGTGAAGTACGGCCAAATTTTAAGGGATTGTAAAGGGGGTGATTCTAAGACGATTTTCAATTTACCACATTTTGATTCGAAGCTTAGTTTTTGAGATATTTAACGATAAAAGTACTATTAATTTGACAGAGAGGGTCAGTTGGCTGAAGTGAGATAGCGCCACTCTTTTTCGCTTCAACTATCTATCTGTCTCCGTTTAACTAATAGTATCTGTATCATTAAATATCTCGAAAACTAAGCTTCAGATCAAAATGTGGTAAACGAAAAATCATCTTAGAATCATTCCCTCAACAGCCCCTTAACCCTTTTAGTGACGGAGGCCGATATATCGGCTCTTGCTGCATTGGCGAGAAGCGCCAGAGCCGATATATCAACCCGCGCCTTATAGCGCTTTACTATTTGCATTGCGGGAGAACTCTATCTCAAAATAAATTTATAATACGTTATAAATGGTCTAATTTCATTACGAGAGAATTAAAAACAAAAGTTTTTCGTTTTAACTCTTTGTGGACCACGACTTTTTCCTATCGCTTGGAGCTAACGAAATGTAACATAAACACCGATGGTCGCCGCTTAGGCGACATCCGACCTGCGGCGTGAGTCGCCGTGGCGTTGGGCTCTTATCGGAACATACGTGTGTGTTTCTCGAAAGTGTTTTATAAACTAATTAGTTTTTCTTCGATCGTTGTCGTGAGCAGTATATTTCGTTTTGTTATTTATATAATTTTCAATGAATATAGAAAAACTAGTGTCATTGTTTTGTTCTCTATTTTGTCTTTAATATACTGTTTTTTGAATCAATGTAAATATTGTTTCTTGTTTGGTTTTTATGAGCATTTTCCCAAACCCTAGTAAAACCGTGAAATTCGGTCGGTTATTCTCGCATAGGCACTTCTTTTTCTCCTGGCACTAAAAGAGTTAAAATTTAACCGTACCTCACAGAAACACTCTGTATAATAGTTTTTTTTTGTAAAAAGGTCTTTTGGTAAGAAATAACTACTTGACGCATTTTTTTGCATCTTGATGTTTTTTAGGGGGTGGATTTCACTTATTTTTGTGAATTTAAAATATCTAAACATTTAGACAATAATGATATGAATTTTTAACTTATCTTAATTTACTCTGCTGCATTTATTGATTTGTTGTTTATGCACTATGCAGAAATATTAATAAATAAATACTACTCTGTCTGTCTCACTACACTATACATTTGTCTGCATTTAACTAATACCTTAGTACCCTTATAATAGTAATAGCCTTTATAATAACTAATAGTCCAATACATAAATAATTAATTTAATTAACTAATTTTACTAATTAGAAATGGGCGTTATCATTAAGTAAGTGAATGGTCGGAGAGGATGGCGAGAAAGGTAGGTAGAGGGTGGCTACTAACAATTTACATAAATATTTAATTTAATTAACTAATTTTAATCATCAGAAATGAGCTATAATCATTCAGTAAGTAAATAATCGAAGAGGTAGTGTAAAGGGGGTGGGGCGTAGGGGTGACGAGAAAGAGGTGTGATGGGTGAGTGGGTTTTGTTTGCGCACATTTTTCATCGGACACAGTGTGTTCCGTAGATTGGACACACGTTGTATCGGACACACGTTGCATCGGACACATGCTTGGTTGGATTGGACACATGTGATGTTAAATTGGATACAAAAAATATGGGACAGATAATAAAATTCGACTTTCGTACCACCGAAACTTATGATTTCTTCTATACCATTGCTTTCTGTCTTGACATGAATTGATACAGGTTGCGCACATTTAACACTCTGGGTGTGTGTTTGATAAATTTCTTTACTAAAGCTTAACAGAGACATCTGTTATTAATTTCAATTTCAACAAACTGTTTCAGAAAAATTAATATGTGAGAATAAAATGACCGTTTCAATAATGCGCATAACACTTGCACAAGTTAATTATAACCATGTGTCCAATCCAACCAAGCATGTGTCCGATGTGGCGTGTGTCTGATACAGCGTGTGTCCAATCCACGACACGCGCTGTGTCCGATCAAAAATGTGCGCAATGAGGACGCTCCCGTGATGGGTGGTTAATGACAATTTAAATAAAAATTTAATTCAATTAACTAATTTTAATGATTAGAAATATGTCATAATCGTTCTGTATATAAGCTGTGACGTAATCGCTACGTTTTCTCTGTGGAGCGAAGAATATGGATATGACGACGATGACGATGACGGAACTGAACATGCACTTTTAAAAAATTAAAAAATTAAAGAAAATATGCAACTGCACTTTTTGTGCATTTTAGTGCATTTAATAGTGTTTTTACATGACCAAATAACAATATTTTAAATCATTTGGTTATTGTGATGCACAAATTAGGGGATCCCTGAGACTGGGGAAATCTCAGGGAATATCGCGACACAAATAAATATTTCCCGACCATTCGGGAGGAAAGAGACCGAAGAGTGAGGTCCTTGGAGCCGCGGGTAACCCTGTCAAATTACGCAAAAAATGGGACGTGTCAATAATAAGATTATCTAGTTAAACAAGGATAATTTATTTCTGCGAACGACCGATTCCGCTCACAATAAAGAACAATTACAATCTTATAATGACGCGCAATGTCGTCCAAATCGAACTCTGCCTAATAAATCGGGAGCGCCCGCACGCTCTTCGTACGCGACACGTCCAATAGCCCGAAGCACTCGCGATACGCGTTTTAGCGAAGACCTTTTGTGTCCGGACAAAAGTCACTCGATCCTGCGAGAGGAGACTGTCCAACCCGAGGGCAAGTGCTTCGCTTAGTGCAACGGCGCGGTCAGGAATATACCGTGAGCTTTCCGGCGCGATGAGGTGGCTAGCTTTCGCGGGAAAACTAACACGCAAAATTCACAGGACTAACAAGTTAACAATAAACGCTGAAGTGGCGTCCCACTCACATTTTTACGTCGCGGTCGATCTCCTCGGACGTGGAATCCAACTTCTTCCGGTTAGTCTAGTGGCAGGCTGAATTTCTGATAGTTGATCTCTTAGTCTATCTCGCAGGTTTTTCACTCCGCGGAATCCGGTCACCAGCCACAGAACACCAAAAGAAACTCGGACTAATTTACTCTAAAAAGCCACGTACGATTTTGACCGACCCGAACAACAGATGACAGAAAAGTGAAGGAAAATCGTTGAATTGTCAGTTTGACAGTTCAAGATGCTTCTCCCATACACATAACCGTTTTTACACATATAAACATAGCCGGACGTTTTGTTTGGGAATCGGAAGAATCAGTCTAACTCGATGTTAGATTATGCGCGGTGAGCAAGACAAAGACAGACTCTGCTACACCCGGCTGTCAGACAGAGACACGACGCGACCGCATCGTTCTCTCTCCAACTCACCGATTCCGCCAGCTGATCCAGATCTCTGCCTAGGCGCCTCGGTGCCGAGTGTGCTCAGCCTATTCCCGATATTCCCATAACATCGGGAATCGGTAGAGAGATGCTGCAACGATTTTTACATCGTTACATTATGAAACAACGGATTTCAAAACCATTTGAATTGGTTATTTTATGTAATATAAGGAATGAACGAGATATATTCTTTTTGAAACATCGACAAAAAGTTATGAAAAAAAATTATCACTAACAATTGTTTTTGTAATAAAGAAAGTAGGAATTTTTTTCAAAAAAGAAAGTATCTTGTTCCCTCCGAAATACAAAAGGAGTCATACAAGTTTAGTCTCGATTAAAAATTCTGAGAAATGTAGCCATGTTTTGAAATACAAGAAATGTTGTAAAATTGCTAAACTATCTGTCCTGTTTTATCTCGATGTAGATAAAATAAAGCAAAAAGCAGTTCATATACATGGCATAACTAAAAATTTTCATGAGTAAGTTAAAAATAAGAGATCTTTTGTTTCACTTTATTTAGTTAAGACACGAACCATTTTAGGTTGGGAATTTTTAAAACATATTTTGGCGTTAAAATTAAAAAAAAAATCGACCTAAAATTTTTTATGTTTAGGTCGAGATAAACGGATAATATAAAAGGATATACTCGGTGTCTCATGTAAAGTAGCACATGACATCACTGTAAGCCTATACTACTTGGCACGAGACTCTATCGAGTTTCCTGATTCGTGGAAAGAGTTCAAAGCGATACCGGAGAGTGCCTATAAAAAATGTTTTGAGAACTGAAAAAAACCATCGGTTTTTACATGTCCCAACTCGACACTCAAAAATCAACACGAGCTTAAATAAAATTAGAGCAACTTGGCACGAGTTATTTCAAAACAGGTGTTACGACGTTACTTCAGAACCAATACCTCAAATAGACGTTACTTCAAAACTTTTCTCTTTCGAGAGTGGTATCGATTAGTGGTATATTTATCGTTGAATATCTCGAAAATGAAGCTTCAAATCAAAAAATGTTAATAGAAAAAAGTTCTTAGAATGGTCTCAGGAACCACTTCTCAAAAAATGTCTCCTTTATTTCCGTAACGTATTTATTATTGTAACACCCTGTATGAGTTTAAAAGTCTAAGTTGCCGGCATGGACTGAAGGTGCATATACAGTGGATCCAAACAGTATTTTTACACTTAGCTTTTTATAATAACTTTAAAGGAATGAATAATATATGAGTGATGCCCATTTCAACACGTTACAATTCGCCACGTAACAATTCAACACGTTACTATTCGACACAGTACTATTCGATACGTTACTATTCAACACGTTATATTTAACACGTAATTATTCGACACAGAACTATTCAACATGAATTGTTTAAACAATTATTTCGCTAGATTCATATTCGACACGTTACAATTCGACACGTAACAATTCGACACGTTACAATTCAACGCGTTACAATTCGACACGTTACAATTCGTTACGTTAAATTCAATACGTGCAATATAGCAATATTTAGTTGCACATTTTATAATAACATGTGTATAAGAATGATTGGTTCTAAGTACTTAACACCTGGGTGTGTGTGTAGTTAACTCGTCTTTATTTGTTAATGTGTTAAATCGCATATCATAATACTTAAAAATTTCGTGTCGAATTGTTACGTGTCAAATTGTAACGTGTCGAATTGTAACGTGTCGAATTGTAACGTGTCGAATAGTAACATGTCGAATATAAATCTAGCTAAATAAATGTTTAAACAGTCAGTGTGAATAGTTCTGTGTCGAATAATTACGTGTTGAATATAACGTGGTGAAACGGGACCACCTCATGATATATAAACTAAAGTTGGCTTTATAAGAAGTTTATTATGTATTGAGAGATAATGAGGAAAATATAAACTTTTAGTAATGTATAATAAAAATGTAATATCGAGATGCAAGAATGAATATACATTCATTCCTTTAAAGGTATTATAAAAAAACTAAGTGCACAAATACTTTTTGGATCCACTGTATATATACAGTATGGTGCAAAACCAAACCAATGATTATAAAATAATTTCTGGACAAAAAAAAAAAAAAAAAAAATATTACATAATTTTTAAAATAACAACTATATTAGAACTCTTTATTGAAAAACTATACATAATAGCACAATTATATCAAAAAAATTCCAAATACAAATTTGAGGGTAAACAAAAATTATTAAATCACTTATGCTCCACATAAGAAAAGAAAAGAAATGTATCATATAAACCCTGTCTAATACTTCGTCCATAAACCCTTAGCTTTCTTGACCGCCAGTAAACGTTTCTGCATACTTTTAATTAAGTTTTCAAAATATTCTGTGGAAATTTGATCCCATTGTTCTTGGATACGATCATATAAAATATTTAAATTGAATGGAGGTGAATCATAATTGTTTGCAAGTGCCCTTTTTAACTGTGCCCACAAATTTTCTATAGGATTCAAATCCGGGCTTTGTGCTGGCCAGTCTAACAATTTAAAATCTTGTTCTACAAGCCATTTTTTTACAATTTTGGCAGTGTGTTTCGGATCGTTGTCATGCTGGAAAGTGACCTCATTTATTGGAAATGGCAGATTTTCAACAATTTCTTTTAAATGAGTTTTCAAAATATCTAAATACATTTCTTAATTCATATTGCCAACTATTTGATATAAAGGACCAGTTCCAAAAGCCGTAAAACTTCCCCAAATTTTGATGTTCCCTCCACCATGTTTTACTGTTTGTATAAAGTCACTTTGGCGAGCCGATTCACCTTCTCTTTTCCACTTCCATTGCCGGCTATCAGTTATACAGGGTGTAACATTGATGTTAGGAGAAATTTTAAGGGGTTGTAGAGGGGTTGATTCTAAGACATATTTTCCTTAGCCATTTTTTAATTTAGGGCTTAAATTTTGAATTATTAAGGTTTTTCTGTACATTATATGATTGGCTGACGCGAGCGCGCTGTGACGTCAGTCAGCTGTAGCACCGCCGGCGCAACACCGTAGCTAGCGGGGAAAAATATCGTGTCGCCCCAAGAAACAAAAATCCATTAAATTTTATGAGAATGTACAAATAACCATTAATAATTCAATTTTTTCTAAATATTCAATTAATACCTACCACAAATAGGAATTAATTGAATATTTATAATAAGCCCATGAAACTTTTTATTTTTTACTGTAAGCAATAGCTATTAAAGTTATTTTAAGAAAAAATCCTAACTTAAATAACAATTACTTAATAAATAATAAAAAGTTTCTTCAATTACACGCGCGAACCTATTAATTTATCACTAATTTTTAAGTAAATAGCATGCAAATTAGAATTAAAGTAAATAAAATATTTATTCGGCTCACTAATTATTGAAGATTATCCAGACATCCTTCACGTAGTTTAGAATCTTCATTAATTTATAAAAGTTCACCTAATTTATTATTTTCACAAAAATAACAACACATAACCACACTTACTTCCACACACAATTTCCAGGTACTTTACTTAATTTCACTGTTCACAAGAATCACCTCACATGTCTTACCGTGTCCGTAATTAAATTGATATTTTTAAAGCTATACGCGAAAATAATTATTAATTTAATAATAAAAATTAAGGCACTATTATCCCTACACCGGCATCGTTCGCGCACTAACACTCACACTGTGAAGTTGCACACTGTCCACCTGCTGGGCCTTATTCTAATTATAGGCCACTGACCTACTTTCCTACTGGATCAGCTGATCAACTGAAGTCCTGAGAAAAAGGAAGAAGCCGAGGCTTCCTTGATTAGACTAAGTATAACATAGTAAATAATTATTGAAGTGACTACTTTTCTTACCTTGAAACTTTTTTTATTTTTTTTTTTTTTTAGTAAGAGGAAAACCCTCATGGGCACCTAGTCACCCACGCATTGAACAATGGGGACTAGGTAGTGTGAGACTCTTACTCACTAAAAACCTCTCTAGAAGATGCGCTTTCTTCCCGTCCTTCCTTCCCGTCCTTCCTTCCCGTCCTTCCTTCCTGTCCTTCCTTCCTGTCAAAAGAATTGATGGAAGCATCTTCTTGATCCTATTGCACTTCACAACACTTCACAACACTTCACAAGTTTATGCACCACATTTGTCAGTTTTTAATACGCGCGTACTTGACTGTTGTTTATAATAAATGTTCGAATTGTCTTCCGCGAACAGTCAAGCACGTTTCTGCTCTTCGCAGAATAGAGTTCCGAACTCTATCGAATATCGCGTCATTGTCTTGGATCTCATTGCACGCGGCGAGTATTCTTGCAATGAGATCTTCTTCACTGTCGACTGGTGTCTCGTACACCAGTGACCTTACATGCCCCCATAAATAAAAATCCAGAGGTGTAAGGTCGGGCGAACGCGGAGGCCAAGGTGTAGCACTGCCTCTTCCAGAAAAAAATTAAAACTCAGCGGAGTCAATAGTCCGAGTTATTTATGAGTTTTTTTATAAATTCAACGGTTACTGCAATACTTTTTCTGGAAGAGATCAAATAACAAAACACTGACAATAGGGAAATAATCGTTATAACAAAACAAAATCCTTCAGTCCTCTTCTATCATCGGAGAGGACTAGGCGTTAAGTGACTTGGTGAACAAATTATTTAAAAGCCTTAAAACGAATCGCCGAGATCTATACACGAACGCCGAAAAAACAGATATGCTATTAGCATATGGTGCCGCGAACGGTAATCGAGAAGAAGCCCGAAGACTTTACCGCGAACGATTTCCGGATAGAAGACTTCCCGGTCGCGGATATTTTGTTGCACTCGCGCAAAGACTTCGAGATACGGGTTCGTTAAACCCCGGAGTGGCTCCTGGTGCGGACAGGACAACGCGAACTATTAATTTCGAAGAAGAAGTGATAGAACGTTTCCGCGAAAATCCGTCCACCAGTACGAGAGCTGTCGCGCGCGAGCTCCGTACTGACCATATGAGTGTGTGGAGAACTTTACACGAGGACGGCTTGCATCCTTTTCACTTGCAAAAGGTGCAAGGATTAAAGCCGCAGGATTTTGAGCCGCGAGTGCAATATTGCGAGTGGATTGTAGACAAGTGCCGCGAAAATAATAACTTTCTCCGTCGCGTTCTTTTTAAGGACGAAGCGTGTTTTACGCGTAACGGCTTCTTTAATAGTCGCAACAGCCATGTGTGGGACGTCGAAAATCCCCATGCAATGGTTGTTGCATCAAACCAAAATCGGTTTTCGGTAAATATCTGGGCCGGGATCGTCGACAACCAGATAGTCGGGCCATATCTCCTGCCGCCGCGTTTAAATGGGCAAGTGTACGCGAACTTTTTAAGACACACTTTGCCCATTTTACTGGAGAATGTGCCACTGGCGATTCGGGAAGAAATGTGGCTGCAAAGCGACGGCGCACCAGCCCATTTCACGCGTGAATCCAACGAGTATTTAATTCGCAAATTTAATAATCGTTGGATCGGAAGAGGCAGTGCTACACCTTGGCCTCCGCGTTCGCCCGACCTTACACCTCTGGATTTTTATTTATGGGGGCATGTAAGGTCACTGGTGTACGAGACACCAGTCGACAGTGAAGAAGATCTCATTGCAAGAATACTCGCCGCGTGCAATGAGATCCAAGACAATGACGCGATATTCGATAGAGTTCGGAACTCTATTCTGCGAAGAGCAGAAACGTGCTTGACTGTTCGCGGAAGACAATTCGAACATTTATTATAAACAACAGTCAAGTACGCGCGTATTAAAAACTGACAAATGTGGTGCATAAACTTGTGAAGTGTTGTGAAGTGTTGTGAAGTGCAATAGGATCAAGAAGATGCTTCCATCAATTCTTTTGACAGGAAGGAAGGACAGGAAGGAAGGACGGGAAGGAAGGACGGGAAGGAAGGACGGGAAGAAAGCGCATCTTCTAGAGAGGTTTTTAGTGAGTAAGAGTCTCACACTACCTAGTCCCCATTGTTCAATGCGTGGGTGACTAGGTGCCCATGAGGGTTTTCCTCTTACTAAAAAAAAAAAAAAATAAAAAAAGTTTCAAGGTAAGAAAAGTAGTCACTTCAATAATTATTTACTATGTTATACTTAGTCTAATCAAGGAAGCCTCGGCTTCTTCCTTTTTCTCAGGACTTCAGTTGATCAGCTGATCCAGTAGGAAAGTAGGTCAGTGGCCTATAATTAGAATAAGGCCCAGCAGGTGGACAGTGTGCAACTTCACAGTGTGAGTGTTAGTGCGCGAACGATGCCGGTGTAGGGATAATAGTGCCTTAATTTTTATTATTAAATTAATAATTATTTTCGCGTATAGCTTTAAAAATATCAATTTAATTACGGACACGGTAAGACATGTGAGGTGATTCTTGTGAACAGTGAAATTAAGTAAAGTACCTGGAAATTGTGTGTGGAAGTAAGTGTGGTTATGTGTTGTTATTTTTGTGAAAATAATAAATTAGGTGAACTTTTATAAATTAATGAAGATTCTAAACTACGTGAAGGATGTCTGGATAATCTTCAATAATTAGTGAGTCGAATAAATATTTTATTTACTTTAATTCTAATTTGCATGCTATTTACTTAAAAATTAGTGATAAATTAATAGGTTCGCGCGTGTAATTGAAGAAACTTTTTATTATTTATTAAGTAATTGTTATTTAAGTTAGGATTTTTTCTTAAAATAACTTTAATAGCTATTGCTTACAGTAAAAAATAAAAAGTTTCATGGGCTTATTATAAATATTCAATTAATTCCTATTTGTGGTAGGTATTAATTGAATATTTAGAAAAAATTGAATTATTAATGGTTATTTGTACATTCTCATAAAATTTAATGGATTTTTGTTTCTTGGGGCGACACGATATTTTTCCCCGCTAGCTACGGTGTTGCGCCGGCGGTGCTACAGCTGACTGACGTCACAGCGCGCTCGCGTCAGCCAATCATATAATGTACAGAAAAACCTTAATAATTCAAAATTTAAGCCCTAAATTAAAAAATGGCTAAGGAAAATATGTCTTAGAATCAACCCCTCTACAACCCCTTAAAATTTCTCCTAACATCAATGTTACACCCTGTATATCTATTTATTTTTGTTTCATCTGACCAAATAACTTTTTCCAATTATGTTCCGTCCAATGTTCATATTTCTTTATAAAATCTAGTCGTGCTTTAATGTTCTTTTTACTTAATAGTGTTTTTTTTTCTTTTCAATAGCCCGAAAATTGTTTCTACGCAATTCTCGTTGAATTGTCCATCGACTTACTTTCTTTCCAGCAGCATTCTGCTGAAAAATTTTTGCTGCATGAGAAGATAAGAGAGCTTCTCCAGAAGTCATATATTTGATTATTTTTTTAACATCCCGTTTACTTAATAATTATGGTCCACCAACATTTTTTCCAATAATATTTGTACATTTTTTTCTAATTCTTTGAACTATGCTTTAACTTATATTTAATAATGAAGCTATTTTTCAAGTAGTTTTTCTCCCTTTAACATAATCTTAATGCTATCGGTAATTTTTTTTGAAAATTTCTTCATTTCAAATAACCTAAGTTATAAACAATTTTATGAACATTATAGGTTAATGAAACATTTAAAAATCAAAATTGCCAAGAGTATAAATAAATAGAAACGACAAAAATAAAAAAAAATTAATTAGAACGATTTCAATATAGAAAATACCTAATAGCCAATTCCGGTGCAATACTGAGTCACAAAAAATAAGATTAAGCTTATCCTGGACTGAAGTCTTCTTGATAATATTAAGTGAAAACAAAAGATAGTTGTTAATATTTTTTAAATGTTAGAAAAATATTACATTATAACGTTCATAACAAATAATTTTAAAATAGTATGTGGTTTTAACAATTATTGGTTCAGTTTTACATCATACTGTATATATGCGTTTGTTTGTCAATATTTTTGATCACCAACCTAGAAGTATTACAGTTACTTACAGTGACGTGCAAAAGTGTAATCGCGCGACGTAAGGTCTGTAAAAAAGCTTGGATTTTGAATGTCTAAGCTACTAACGGAGAAAAATATATATACAAAAGTAATGAAGTATATATGCAGTATAAAATGTAAAAGTTTATTATTTTTTCAATTATCACATAAATATTACAATATAAGAAAAGGAGTAGATTTTTATGTTTACAATTTTGCACGCTATCTTTTAAATATATTCATTTACCAATAACTTACGTGTTTTTGTGCGAATCATAGTCAAATGTCAATATATATGTTGTATGTTTATCAATAGAATGTGTTCTGTTCATCATAATAGATTTTCATAGTATAATAACCGCTTTTGTACAACAAGTAGTAAAATGAAAGCTTTAACACTAGGTTTACCAGACGCGTCATTTTGACACATTTCTAATTTTATAAGGAAAATTAGAAACCCCCTTTGCATTTTTATTTTATCTCTTGTAATGACTTTTATCCATTTGTCGAGGTGAAATTCTTTATGTGGTATACCTATCTCTACGGTTATGCGTCAATTTGACGCGATCGTAATGTATACAAAGAAAAAGCAATAAACAACTGTTGCGAAATAAGAGAAAGAAGGAAACGCAGAATGTCAATTGATGTTAGAGTGCGAGGAGATTTAGAAGGTTTCATTTGCTTAGTTCGAGTATTGAAAAATAAAATACTAGAATATTTTTTGAATTAGTAATATTATTGTGAACCTCAATTTTATCTATTTTGATAAAAAGCCCTTCTTTATCATCTAAAGATGTCTAGAAGAGGAAATAAAATTTTACAAAACATAGTTAGTATTTGTGAGGAGTGTTCTGGCTCTAAAGAGGATGAAAATGAAGTGATTCAAGACGAGGATGAAATCGAGATTTTGGAATCTGATGAAAGTATGCAAGCAGGGGAATCATCAGACAATGAAAAAGAAAATCATCAGAAATTGGGTCTTCGAAGAAAAAGGATGCGTATCCTATCCGATTCTGAATCTGAGAATGAGACAAGTATTAGGAGATCGTCCCAAAATTCGAATGCATTCTGTGATTCAGAAATAGCGGTCGATGGAACAACTTGGACGAAATTGAAAGTGGGCGGATCTAGTGGTCGCTATCCTTTCCACAAAATCTTCAAAGACATCGCTGGGCCTACTGGCTACGCAAAACGAAATATGATAGAATATAACGTAAGCAGCGCTTTTCATTTGATTATAACCAAAAACATGATAGAACATATAAAGAGTTGTACTGAAGAAGAAGCGCGTCGTGTTTTGAAAGGAGATTGGAAGATTTCAACCACAAAATTGCTTGCGTTTATTGGGATTTTGTACGCTAGGGGAGCGTATGAAGCAAAGTCGCTGAATGCTTTTTATTTATGATCCAAAGAATGGGGACCAGCTTTTTTTTCTAATACAATGCCCAGAAATGAATTCATGCAAATTCTTCGATTTGTCCGATTTGATAAAAAAACGGAACGATCTAGACGTTTACACACCGACAAATTTGCAATGATATCCGAAATATGGAATCAATTTATACACAATAGCCAATGCTGTTATAAACCTCACGAGAATATTTCAATAGACGAGCAACTGTTCCCTACTAAAGCCCGCTGCAAATTTACACAATATATGCCAAATAAGTCTCACAAATTTGGCATAAAATTTTGTTTGGCAGTAGATGTTTAATCTAAATACGTTATAAATGGGATCCCTTACCTAGGTAAGGATGAAACGCGAAATTCAACTCCCTTGGGCGAATTTGTAGTTATGAAGTTAGCGGAACCATATCTTCATCATGGCAGAAATATAACCACGGATAATTTTTTCACTAATATTCCTATAGCTGAAAAATTAGTTGCAAAAAGAACCAGTTTAGTTGGAACTATTCGAGCCAACAAGAGAGAACTTCCAAAGCCAGCAAAAATTAAGAAAGATAAAATGAAGTTGTATTCTTCAGAGCATTATAAATCAGGAAACTGCATACTTACTATATATAAAAGTAAGCCAAATCTAAAGGTGCTGTTACTAAGTACTAAGCATACTTTTATAAAAATAAAAGACAATAAAAAACACCCCGGAAACAATAGCATATTACAATGAGACAAAGTTTGGAGTCGACGTAGTAGACCAAATGGCTCGTAAATATACAACCAAATCAGCATCTTTTCGATGGCCTCTCCAGGTGTTTTTCAACATTTTAGATTTAGCGTCAATAAACGCATGGATATTATACACAGAGTGTATTGGGTCAAAATTATCCAAAAAGGATTTTCTATCTCAGTTGGCCAAAGAACTTGCAGAAGGAGAAAAGAAAAAATACAAAAACATAGATTATAATCACCCGTTACCTAGTACTTCGGGAGAACACAGGACTTGCCAAACTGGCTTTTGTAAAAGAAACAGGAGCAATAACATCTGTAAAATATGTGAAAAGGTTGTTTGTGGAAAGTGTACAAACAAAATCGAGTATTTGTGTAAAAGATGTGCGAAATAAATGTAGAATATTGAAATAATCTGTAATAAAACTATTGAATAGTAAAACCTTTCCATAAATATATATCTCACATTTTAATTTTTTTCTTATAGTATATAATTACATTATTTTCTAAGTGTTGTTATATGTATTCGTTCATGCGTCAAATTGACGCGTGATCGTAGAGATAGGTATATAAGAAAAAACAAACAATGTCTCGTTATAATAGTTGTTTTGGTTGTTTTGCTTGTTTCGCGGAGAGTCTCAAATTTTGTTACTCGTAAAAGTTGTAATCGAAGTAGCAGTACAACATATTACGATAGCGCCGTCTATAATTTATTTGATCTTTTATTTGTGACATTTTTCCTACAAAATGCTAAGTAATATAGAAGAATATTTTACAAGAGACGACAGTGAAATAGAAGATTATGATTTAAGCGATTCAATGAATGATACACAACCAATTTTATCCACTATCATCAGACAATGAAGAATCTATCGATCAAAGAAGAATAAAACGTCCCATAAATAGAAAACAGCCCAAAACATTAAGTACATCTTCAAAAGAAGAAAATTCAGTAGTAGTTGAAAATATCGAAACCTCTAACCAAACGGAAATATTATTGTCATAAAATAATTTAACTCCTACACTGCATATCTTTACCAAACATAATTCAGGAATAAAAGGAAGTCTGACTTCAAAATCAATATCTTTAGACGCCTTTTAAATGGTCTTTTCGCTGGAATTAGTATTTCAAATTACCGAACAAACAAACGATTATTTCAAATGCTTACAGTAATCTACAGCATATAAAAA
Organism: Sclerodermus sp. 'alternatusi'; assembly: GCA_037305995.1. Taxonomy (NCBI): domain Eukaryota; kingdom Metazoa; phylum Arthropoda; class Insecta; order Hymenoptera; family Bethylidae; genus Sclerodermus; species Sclerodermus sp. 'alternatusi'. Next base: position 5,658,263 of record CM074550.1, read on the forward strand.
GAATTCCTGTTTGAAGAATTAAAAGAAATTTTCAGTTTCTGACATGTATGGATTTTTATGGACTTCAATGCTAATGCCGCGTTCGAAGAAACTGTCTTTAAGAGAATATTGGTCTACGAACGAATTGTTGAAAAACAATATTTTCCGCAAAATAATGGCACGGAATCAGTACATGGTATTATTACAAATGTTGCACTTTAATGATAAAAATATAACAAATGACGATCCTTTAGCGAAAATACGACCAATAATCGGTAAAATGAAGATTTCATTTTCGAAATCATTTGCACCGTACGCAAACCTATGTATCGTCGAAAGTCTTTTACTGTACAAAGGCAAATGTTATTTTAAATAATTTATACCATCCAAGAGAAGTAGGTTCGGCATTAAATTATTTCTTCTTTGTCATTGTAAGACCAATTATGTATTGGACTTTATAATTTATACCAGAAAAAAAAAACAAACATTAATAGAAGTAACACAACCATTGGGATCTCTGGAGATGTGATGACACAGCTTCAGCCATATCTCGGAAAAGGCCATATACTAATTACCGATAATTGGTATACAAGTCCACGTTTATATACCTTATTACACGAAAACAAAACTAACGCATTTGGAAAAGTTCGTAAAAATAGAAGAGAAATGTCTTGCATGGAAGAAAAATTGAAAAGGAAAGAAATTTGTTACCGATCAATTGATATTTTATTGACAATGAAATGGCATGATAAGAAAGAGGTTTGGATGCTGTCCTCTGCACACGCAGCTAAATTTATTGAAATTGAGAAAAAGGATTATCGTACAGAGTTAAATAAGAAGAAACCATCGTGTATTGTAGATTACAATTCTAAGATGTGTGCTGTAGGCAGAATTGATATGACTTTTAGTACAATTAATTCCGTAAGGAAAACTGTAAAATGGTATAAAAAGTTATTTTTCCACTTGTTAGATTTAGCTATATATAATGCATATATTTTATATCAAAATTCTACTGATTCCAGACAAAAATTTAGTGAATTTTATTTAGCATTAATAAGAGATATTTTACGAAAATATCCCCAAAATAGAAACTTGACCAGAGGAGGGAAAAGAAAGTCTGAGGATTTACCGTTTTGTTTAATTGATAGGCATTTTCTATCAAAATGTCATAATCGTGCAGACACAACACAATTATTAAGAACAAAATGCGTTGTTTGTGCGAAAAATAATAGGAGGAGCGACACCCGATACGAATGCAGAAAATGTGATGTTAATTTATGTATCGATAATTGTTTTGAAATTTTTCACACACAACTGAATTATTAACTTCTGTTATATTTATTAAATTTATTTTTCTAGTTTATTGTTTTCTAATTTATTGGCAAAATTCTAGTTTATTTTAAATATTTAATCTCGTGTAAAAATATTACTATGACTTATTACTATTTGCGCCTTGAATAATTAATCAACAGAGTTTAATCTAGCGAAAAAGTATTCTGTCCACAGCAATCGTTAGCGCTAAGCGCGCGCCGTCCGTACGGACCATATAAGCCGCGAGTATTCAGAACTCAAAGGATTAAGAAGTGATAATTAATCTAAATTTTGATTATTTATTATTATTAAAAAAACCAGAAAAAAGTGTTCATAATTTTCCGGATACTTTGTGTACAGGGTGTTCCACTGAGGAATGGCCAAACTTTAAGGAGTTGTAAAGGGGGCGATTCTAAGATGAATTTTCATATTCCATAAATTACAACGATGTGCTATACTACTATTGTTATTTTGGTTCCTTTCTGAGTGGGTGTTTTTTATTGAATAATTTTGTTTGCATGAATATTGTTATTCGGAAGTTTCGGACAATTTAAAGAACGCACCTTCTTTTATGATCCAGCGCTTATCGTCGACCAGGGTGCGAGATCTATCGATCGCGGCAATGCATATTGCTAGTCCAGGGTCTCCTATTGATTGAGACGAAGTGTGATGGTTGATAAAGTAAGAGTAATAGGGAAAGAGTGAGTGGTTGAATGATAGAGAGTGACTACGGAACAACGACGAGTGAATAGACACTCAGAATCAAGAGGAATCTGAAGCGGATCTCCAGAATAAGCTAACTCAGTTGCGAATTATCTTAAGTTAAATCTAAGTGCGTACCCATGTAAGTTAAGTTTTCAGCGAAATCGAACATAAGTGAAGGAAAAAGGGCTGAACCCTTGGAACTGTGCGAAGCGATCATGGGTTTGATCCCTTGAACATCCAACTGGGCTGTTCCCAGTGGGCAATCCGAGATCATCACTGCTAATTAAGGTAAACCGCTGTTCTTCCTCTTTTATTATTAAGGGCTGGAGCTGTTCTCTACGCCGGCGCAGGAGGGCATTTTTCCCCACCACGTTCGTGGGGTTTTTTAACGTCTAAATAAACGTATTAATCACACATTAACAATTTTGTGATTATTATTTGAGAATCTCTAACTCAGCGATCCCGAGTCCTATGTTATAACAAAACGCTAATAATTATAAGATTGTAACCCATTTCTACACAAGCTCGATTCTATACAGACCGTTTGAACCTTACCGACATATACTGTAACGTGGCATTTTTAATGCTGTGTTACAATCTTAGCCGATGTAAATTCAATAGAATTTATTATGACGTCATCGGCTAAGACTCGGTCCTAGACGCCTCGGTGATCGGTTTGTCGTCGCTTAGCCGGCACAACTGATCGCAGTAAACTTTGTTTACATTAGCGCTGACTAATGAGACGTCCAAGAAGGGATTTAAATTACCGAAAATTCCTTGCTGGTTCCTGCTGATTTCGCAAGAACAGCAGGTCGTTAGTTTCATTTTGATCGTCAGATCGACTGCACGTCAAACGCCCGAAAGATTGAGCGCGTGAGAATAAGTAGTGCTGGAATTCCGAGGTTGCGCAAAACGAAGGAGTGCTGCCGATGTCTGTGGAGGTTGGTGGGTCGATTGACCGTGATAAATAAGGAAAATCGACTATAGTAGATTATTTTGGACACGACGTACGCGAGCCTTTGAACTTTTGGATAACGGCACGGATTAACGGAGAATTTTGAATTTGAGGTAGAGCGGGTCAAGGTCAACGGACTTGACGACTTCGGTCGTAGAGCTCGGTGCTAAGTCCTTATTTCCTAAAATAACGACTGCTCGGGTTGCCCGAAAAGTTCCTAAGTATTTCAGACGGCCTTTGTAGTGGCGTGGATTCCGTTGTTGCCGTGGGCTCAACGGTCTCTACGTTACCGACACAGGCGGACTACCGTTTCAAAATCCGCCCCGACGCAAGGCATAGGTTAGGGGGTGTACAGGCACCCAACGCGATTTATTCGGTAAAAATTAGATTAATCTTTTTACACCAGCGGCAATTACTAATCGCAAAAATAAGCGTTGATCTGTATCGAGACAGTCCGAATAAAGCCGCGTTATCTTAGACTCTACTGTTAATTTATTTGTACAATTAGTGCCTTGTTCTCAGTTTAGGGAGAACCTCCTCTGGGTCCCTGTGTAGATGTTGATTTCCTTTTGGGGGAGGAAATCCACTACTATTTATTCATCTTAAAAATTTATTGTATTCGTGTGTCGGCCGTCGGAAGAATCACCTCCTTCCGAGGCTAACTAAACACCCGTTACAATACTTATCGACAAATTATATAATTAAATTTAATTTTCTATTGAATTAGAAAACACGTTTATGTATTTTGAATTTAATAAATCATCTATTTAGATAATGAGTCTTCTATTTACATTCAAAATTAATACATTTCCCTATCTTAATTGTGAAGAATTTATCTATATATTGCCCACCTTACCCATTAGACAATTTACACAAGTAACAACGCACACGATCAGGTGATTACTATTTATAGCCTAATTCTCACGTTATAATTATAATTCAAATAATGATTTACCTAATGTTTTCTTTAGAAATCTCGGCCGTCAATTAGACTTATTACCAAAGTAAATGAATTATTTAACTCAAAATGCATAAACGCATAACGTTTATATAAAATTAATTTGAATTATAAAATATGTCATGAAACTGTCGATAAGTGTAGAGTACACTCGGTTTATGTACAAATGGGCATCACTCGTCCGAAAATCATCGCATTTTTTGAATGATAATTTCCTGATGGTAACTCGAGACGAAAAATCCTTTACCACTTTGTGATCAGAAGCTTCATTTTTTAATTATAAGGGTTTTTATCAGCGTAATATTATTACCATCGCTAATATTATTATCGCTCGCAAATTGGTAACATGTGTGACGTCAGCGGAACAACATCGTAAAACTTTTTAAAAAATACGGATCACCCCAGACTCAAAAATTATAAAAATTATACTCACCAATAACTGTAAGCTGTTCAGGTAATCCTTCTGAAAGTTTTAACTCTCTTCTCTTCAATAAAAAACACTCCTTTTTTCCGATTAATAAAAATCACAATGACGAACTAATGAAACTTAGCCACGCATAAAAAATTAATTTTATTTATTTAATAAATTAATAACTTTTACAGGAAACGGGAGTAAATCAGAATTTTATAATCCAAATCGTCTAATTAACAGATGGATATTTTCCATGCAATTACATCTTTATGTAAATACACTATAGATCTTCATCTACCAATATCAAATTTTTTGACTTTCTTACAAGTTCAGACAATCAATATTATTGATTTTCTAACATACTGATTATGCCTAATGTTCAAGAGTATGAAAATTAATAATATTAATTGTCTGAACTTGTAAGAAAGTCAGAAATATTTGATATTGACAGGTGAAGAACTATAGCTTGGTTAAATGTGCATGCACTCGCATAGACAATATCTATATTAACTAGATAATTTGATTAATAAACTTTTTGTCTTACTCGCATTTTCGCGTAAAAGATATTAATTTGTTAATTAAATTGTTAATAATTATTCATACTGGTAAATTGGAGTTACTAGTGTGTTTTTTTGGTATACGTGGTTAAGACTCATGTTAATTTGTCATTGTGATTTTTATTAATTGGAAGAAGGAAGTGCTTTTTATTGAAGAGAAGATTAAAAACTTTTAAAAGGACTTCCTGTACAGCTTACAGTTATTGATGAATAAATTTGAGTGTCACGGCGTTGCCTTGCTGACGTCAAAACAATCTGAAGTCACACATGATGCCACTTTGCGAGCGATAACCAATAATATTAAATTGATAAAAACCCTTATAAATCATAAATTACGCTTTGAATCGCAAAGCGGTAAAGGACTTTTCGTCTCGAATTACCCTTAGAAAGTTATCCTGCAAAGGAAATGCGGTAATTTCAGGACACTCTGTATCTTCAAAACTAAACTTCATATCAAAATACAGTAAATGAAAACCCTCTTAGAATCATTCCCTCTACAACCTCTTAAAATTTTACCGCACCTCATTGAAACATCATGTATATAAGAGTCTTGTTTGCACTTGTCTTTGACTTGCGCACTTCGTTGCGCCATTTACTGCGACATTATTATGTTATTAATTATATTATACAGGTTTATCATAAATTAACGAGATTAATAAGTTTTAAAATTCTACAACAACCTATTTATATTCATTTGAAATCTAGTAAAATAAAAAACTTACACCATTTAAATAATTTTGCCATCTCAGAGATAAAAGCTGTTTTGGTTGATCTTTTGGTGCCCTTATTATGTACTGGGATGTTATAACGTGTATAGTCTTAGGTGCTTGTCCTTTTTCAAAATAATGCTGCAAGAAAATTTTTATTAAACATTTATTTAAAATATTTACAACTAAAACAAATTACCTTAATTGGGTTTGGAATTTTAGAACGACGACACTTATTAATATAATTAAATAATGCTCGAGGTTCTCTGCATGGCAATAAATATTGAGTAATTAATTGAGCTGCATCCATTAGATGAATATTTTTACTTTTATACTTTTTCTGTTTTAGCATAGCAAATGGGAAAAATTGCTCCAATCCTAATGCAATTAAACTGAAAAGGAAATGTTATTATTTATTAAAGAAGAAACAACTTTTTTCAAATTTAATAAATTATTTCTTAAAAAATACAAGACTTAGTTTTAACCATATGATCTTTCTCCTGTAATCTATTTCTATACAGGGCGTCCCGAAATAAACGCACTTCCTGTTAAGGAGTGATCCTGACACTAAACTAAGCCGAAAAGTCCTTAACCACTTTTCAATTTGGAACTTGGTTTTCAATATATTCAATGATAAAAATATTATTAGTAAGACAGAGACAGACAGATAGTTGAAGCGAGACAGAGTAGTGCTATCTCATTTCAACTATTTGTCAGTTTAGTGTCAGGAATAACCCCTTAAAACGAAGTGCGTTTATTTTGGAACACTCTATATATTAATATGTACAAATGAGAACATTAATGTCGTCTCTGGCGTCACAGGGAACTATATTAAGTGGTCTTTCACCATGCATTCTAAGTGCGATCATCGAATGTAGTTTCTTGTGATGTCAGAAACGGCATTTATTTCCCCTTCTGGTACATATCATACAGAATGTTACATTGACATATTCTTCTATAAATTTAAGAGGTTGGAGAGGGAGTGATTCTAAAACGATTTTTCATTTACTGCTTTTTGATGGGAGGCTTAATTTTCAAGATATTCGATGATAAAGGTACTGTTAGAGACAGATAAATACAATCACTCGCAAAAGTATTCGGACACTTATTAAAAGTGACATCAATTTTTAAACAATTATCGAAATTAATAGATAAAAAAAGTGATTTTAAATTAGACTATTTACTAATTGACATGTTTTTGGAATTTTTTAAATTAACATTTAAAGAAAATATAAATTATTAAAAATTTCTGTAAATGGTTAAATTAAAATATTAAAATATATGTTTGGTAGAAAAAGTGTAAATTAATATACTCTCAAAATTTCAAACAAATTGGTCTAAAGATGAAAAAGTGGAGTTCATTAAAGATACAAAAATAACTAAGTTTTTCAAGATTTAAAGTTAAATGTTACATTTTCTGCATCTTCAGTACATTGTAACTTTTTCATTTATGGATCGATTTGTATGAAACTTTGAGAGTATACTAATTTTCACATTTTCTACCAAACGTTCATTTTGATATTTTAATTTAACAATTTACAAAAATTTAAAAAATATTCATATTTTTTTTAACGTCAATAATTTGGAAATACTTTAATTTTTTAAAAATTCCAAAAACATGTCAACTAGTAAATAGTCTAATCTAAAATCACTTTTTTTATCTATTAATTTTAACAATTATTTAAAAATTGATGTCACTTTGAATGAATATCCAAATATTTTTATGAGTGACTGTAGTTGATAGAAGCGAAATAGAGTAGCATTATCTCACTTAAACCAATTGACTGTTTCTGTTTAACTTATAGTACCTATGTCATTGAATATCTTGAAAATTAAGCCTCGGATCAAAAAGTAATACATGAAAAATCGTCTTAGAATTATCCCCTTTTAAACCCCTTAAAATTTAGCGTAGAGTCACTGTTACACTTTGTATAATACACAAGGTTTTCAGTGACTCTAGGCTAAATTTTAAGGGGTTTAAAGGGTTTTATTAGACAGAGTGTAACAGTGGCCCTAAGCTAAAGTTTAAGGGATATAAGGGAGGATAAATGGAACATTGTTTATTAGCATACCTATGGTCTTTGACTTTTCTGTTAGGAGTTACAGGTGATTGAAATTCCATCTATTTTTAGTATGACTGTATAGTTGATACAGTACCATCGATGCTTGGCGCGTGCTCCACTCGGCTCACTTCAGTTTTCTATAGTAGATTTTCTGAATAATTTTTTCTTTAAAGAAGGATTAAAAGAATAGATTCTTCTTTCTTCAAAAAGAAAAAACAAATTATTCCGAAAATCTACTATAGAAGACTGAAGTGAGACGAGTGGGGCACGCGCTAAGCATTGACTCTACACTAAAAACCAGTGGAATTTAGATGACCTATAACTCCAAATAGAAAGGTCATGGACACTAGTATGTCAATAAATAATGTTCCATTTATCCTTCCCTATAACCCCTTACAAACCCTGAAACATCTTGTATAATTATACAGAGCTGGCAAAAAGTCTCACAGCAGTTAAAAATCTTAGAAAATGTTGGTCTACGAGAAAAAAGTTTCAAATAAAAGAATAGTGTTTAAAAAAATCTATTACATGATATTATCTATTTGACCTTGTATAACCTTGGAAAGTCCAGTCTAGGTCAACATAATTTTTTATTACATATTTTTGTAGTTTAGCCTGGGAGCTGTCTAAAACACTATAATACAATATTTTTTCTTTGCAATTTTTTCAACATATAAACCTTCAAAACTGTAATTTCTCTATCGTAGGTATTTTCGATGTACTATGTAAAAGTGGTCCCAAGTTGGGTTAAACCTTCTTTTTCTACCACTCTCTCTTCTGTTTTGTTTTGGGTAGGGTACGTGGATATTTCAGATGAAGGATAGTGATAGTGAAAGATACTGCAATTTTCAAGTAGTAAGGTTATTAATATTAGAATAGTATATATATTGTAGTTTTAATGTTTAAAAAATCTACTTTAAAGTTTTTAGCATCAAATCTTTAATTCTTCAGGATAGCACCTAACTGATAACTGTTACAAATGAATTTAACTCATACAGAAATTATTAGATTTGGAGTCGCTAAATACCGGGGAATTAATAAACTCCGATTTTCTGATTTTTGGTTCCGTTAAAACACATACACGAAAGAAAGAGGACAAATATTCACAAGAGATCCAACTTTACGTAATATATCAGTAATGTGTAAATTAGAGAAATTGTAATTTTAAAGCTTTATATGTTGAGAAACTGCAAAGAAAAAATGTTGTATTATAGTGTTTTAAAAAGCTCTCGCGCGGGCTAAGCTACAAAAATATGTAATAAAAAGTTAGGGTTTCTATTAAAAATGATTATGTTAACCTTGACAGGACTTTCCAAAGTTATACCAAGGTCAAATAGATAATATTATTTAATATACTTTTTAAATATTATTCTTTTTATTTGAATCATTTTTCTCATTGACTAATATTTTTTAAGATTTTTAACCGTTCCGGGACTTTTTGCCAACACCGTATAATATAATAATAATAATGCTCATGTTTCAAATGTCTCATATGTCGCTAGCACTTAAAATGTTAAACAAAGATTGTTTATCAATTTAAAATATAGACTTCTACAAGGTGTTATAATGACATTCCATAAATTTAAGGGGTTATAAAGAAAGTGATTTTAAAATGATTTCGTTTTTACCATCTTCACAACGATAAAACTACTATAGTTAGGCAGAGACAATCATCCAAGTTGAAATGAGATAACACCATTCTGTCTTACTTCAATTACTTGATTCTCTTTGTCGTTCAATATTGTTCAATATCTTGAAAATTAAGCTTCAGGTAGAAATATAGTAAAAAAAGAAACAGTTTTAAAATAACTTTCTCTGCAAGCCGTTAAATTCATAGAGTATGTTATTCTTACATCCCGTATTAATAAGCTGTCAATTTCATACCTGAAAATTTAACATTACAATAACTCTAAGCTATCTTCAAAATTATAAATTCTCTAATTCTATAGTCTTGAAAATTATAAAAATAAAACTCTATAACAAAAACATTGTTAACAAAATCGGATAATGCTAGTAATAAAATGTAAATATTTTTTTTTAGTTTTTTGACAATTCTCATTAGCTTTTTTACAACTCAAGAAAGCCATAAAAATTATAAAAATTGAAGATATCTAGTAATGCTAATAGTAAATACAGTATACAGGATTTCCAGAAACAAGTCTATCTTTTTTTAAGGATGATATCGGATGCAATTCTGAGACTTTACCTTTGGCATTTTTTAATTTAAAGTTTAATTTCCAAGATATTCAATGGTAAATATACCATTAAGAGGGAAGCCTACTTTAGCGTTTCAAAAATAAGTTTTTTATACACATACAAATCGTTAGTTACACATATCAAGAATATTTTTTCCAAATCTCATAAAGAAATTCTAACTTTTTCGTAAGTTATCGCTAAAAAAGTGAACTCTTGTCTAGAACTAGCAGAATGTATAGTGGAGCGCTCAGCTTTTAATCTGAACTATAACCTTGTTTTTCTCGAAATGAGATTTTTTGCCACTGTGTGCACGATAACTTAAAGCATTATTGTTGAATAATCTTGAAAATTGAAACATATTTATTTTATATAATTGCTAAGAATATGCACTAAAAATTGGTATGATTTTTTAAAAGTTTTTATACAACAAAGTAATTGTGAAAACATTGGAAAATTTAATACCTTCATATTTAAATTGTCCTAAAAGATTCAATTTTCAACGTTTTCGGACAAAGTTTAGTTCATAATGCTAGACCATAATTGTGACCTCCAGAGTGCACACAAGTGACCAATACAAATGGTGACTTACCTCGGGGACTGCTTAAAATCTTTACTTTGCGTCGCAGAAAAATTATAAAAAGATTTATAAACATAGTTTCAGATACAAAGGAAAAATTGTCCAAGCATTCAATCATTTTATCACTACAATAAAATTCATAAAAACCGATGAATTATCGTTCTCCTAAACTTATAGCTCTTCTTAATTAAACAGTCTAATGGTTGAAGTAGAATAACACTACTTTATCTCACTTCAACTATTTTTATTTAAGTTATAGTGACTTTATTATTGAATATCTCAAAAATTAAGCTTTAAATTAAAAATGATAAAGAATTTTTTGATTCAGCTTAATGTCATAAATAGCCTCTTAGATGGAAGTGTACTTTTCTGTTGGACATTTTGTATACTTATATCCACTATATTAAACACACGTATAACTTATATTTCTTACTTTACTTACTTTTCTTCAGATTTAATATAGGGTATTTTGACATATTTAGTATGTTCAAAACTAAATGGAATTTCAGGTAATAATTGTGGATACATTAATGCTTTACTTTCAACTAATAGTCGTTCTAATTCTGGTGGAAACTTCGGTATATATTTGTACTTATTTTTGTAATAGATTTGTTTTATAATGAGTTCTTCAGTTACAACTGTTTTAAAATGCTCACAAAATTTTGTATCCAAAAATTTTAATTCCCAGTCTGATACTAACTTTAAAGCATCTTCTAAATTTTCAACATTAAATGCAGAATTAATTCCATTACTTAAATATCTGTTAAATAATTAAATAAAAATATAAATATATATAATAAAGTACAAAAAAATATATGATACACATATAGAAAAGTTAAATTGAACAGTACCTTAAACTATTTAAATTATCTTTACATATTTTTGCTTGTGAATGTAACTCAGGATGCATATAAGTCATAGTAAAATGTTGTGTTACTAATTGAATATGTTGCTGAAATTGAGTTGCTAATAAATGTCGTTGTTCAAAGCTAACAAGCTTTGGAAGTTCAGGTTCTGCTAACGCTGGTAATAAATCAATCATTGAGCAATTCTATAAGATAAAAAATATTTATAAAATAAGTATATAAAATAATTTTTATATGTAATCATTTGTTATGTACTTACTAATGAATTATTTTCAATTGATAAATTGTGATTCTCCAACCTTTTTTTTTTAGGCATTACTATATTATCTTCATTTTGCCTTGAAAATATATCAGTAAACTCAAACAGTTCTGCAATAAGATTATTTAATTCTTTTCGAGTAACTTTTACTGCTTTATCTGCACGCAATTCTTCTTTATCCACTAAAAAAATAAGATGATTAGAAGGTAATATTAAGAAGTGAATGTGTATGTTATGAATTATATTATTAAAAATTAAAATAAATGCAAAAAGCAAATTTAAAAGACAAACTTAAATCGGTTTCCTCATCATCTAAAATATTATATTCTGGATCAGCATCTGGATCATCTTCTAATAATGAATCTTGTGTTAAGGGTTGTGTAAATTCTTTTAAAAAATTATCCCAATCTTCATCTGCATCAAAATCCCAATCATACATATCAGTTGTTATATCAGGAGGAACGAATGCTCGTTCTATATGTTCAAGAGGAGTTTCACTTAAACAAAGTTTTGAACGTGTACGTTGTCCAATACTTTCTTCTTTTGTTATTACACACTGTGTTCTATTTAATGTATAATATTTTTTATTTGTAATTAAATTGCAAACTAAAATATTCTTTAAATAAAAAACTTTCCCAGTTTATTTCAATATTTTAATGAAGGACAGTCAAACTTTAAGGAAATATAAGAGGAATTCCTTCACGATTTTTCACTAATCAGTTTTTGATTTAAAGTTTAGTTTTAAAGATATTAAGTAATAAATATACTAGATCTAGTTGAAACAAGATAATACCATTTTATTTTATGTCAATTAGTTGCCTGTCACTGTCTATCCAATAATATCTTTATTATTGAATATTTTAAAAACTGAGCCTTGAATTGCAAAATGGTAAAAGAAAAATCTTTTTAGAGTCATCATTGTTTACAACCTCTTAAAGTTTGGTCTTACTTCACTGAAATATGTTGTACAGGGTGTAACAAAGACCCAGTGTCAAAATTTAGGGGATTATAGAGGGAGTGATTCTAAGACAATTTTAATATGACGCTTAGTTTCTGAAATATTTAATGATAAAGGTGCTATTAGTTAGACAGAAATAGATAGATAGTTGAAATGAGACAGAATAATGTTATCTCACTTCAACCAATTGACTGTCTCTGTCTAACTAATAGCATCTTTATCATTAAATATCTCAAAAACTAAGCTTCAGATTAAAATGTGATAAATGAAAAGTCGTCTTAGAATTACTCCCACTACAACCCCCTAAAATTTGACCCTGGGTCATTGTTACACCCTATATACGTATACAGGGTGTCTGGAAAAAAAATACATATTTTGAGGACTTGTTCTTGACTATTCCAAAAACTTTTTTTTGTTGGCATTTTTTGAATTAAAGCTTCATTTTGGAAATATTCAATGATAAAGATGACATTAGTTAGAGAGAGACTCTGATAGCTGAAGCGAGACAGAATGGCATCATCTCACTTCAGTTATCTGAGAGTCTCTCTCTAACTAATGTCATCTTTATCATTGAACATCTCCAGAATGAAGCTTTAAATCAACAAAAAATGCAAAGAGAAAAAAGTTCTTGGAATAGCGTCAGGAACCACCCCTCAAAATTTCTCCTTTTTTTCCAGACACCCAGTATATATAAATTTAGTTATAATTAAATTATTAAATAATAATTAACATTAAAAATTCATATCTTTTAAGTGATTGTTTAAAGATATAAATTACATAATACAGTTTGCTATAAATAAGAAAATAATTTTATCCTCATTACTATTAACAGTTTTATCACTTACTAACACATTGCAGGCAGGAAACTGTGATTATAGTCCTGCATGTGACCATGCTAGCCTGCAATGTGTTAACACACTTTTTATAGGATTGATTTACAGTAACACTGTGATTTATGTTGCCAGCAAACAAAGTACTAATAATTGTAATTATACTTCAGTTATATATAAGTAATTTATAACAATTCCTAAAATAAGATTATTTTCCTATTATAAATATAAAAAAATATTTTATTACCTAGGAATTTTAAATACTTCTTCAGAATTACATTTAAGTTTTAAATTACTTTTCTGTATAATTGAATTTTGTTCTATAACATTTATAGAAGTTGATTGTTGTAAATCAATATCATTATTAATTGAATTATCAGCTTCTCTATCATCATCACTATGTTTATCATGATCTGGATTATATTCTTCATCTGAAGAATCTTCTGGAAGTTCTTCTTCAATTAATGCTTGAACTTCTGATAAATTTGCCTTTAATGGTGTTAATGGCCAAGGTACACTTAAATGTGAAGCAGCTAATTGTCTGTTGACCAATTTAAAATAAATTCTTATTACTCCTATTAAACAATATGCATGCTTAAATTTATCAATAAATTTAAATTTATTTACTTTGCTTTCGCTCTTGTGAGTTTAGGTTCAAATATTATAGCATCTTCTGAATTTTGAAGTCGCTTTTTAACCATTGCCATAACATGTTCATTTGTAATAACATGTTTTAATATATTCTTTACATTAGTAGCAGTTAAATTTGTTTTAGCAGCCTTAGCATCTAACTGTCTTTCAATTTCTTCAACCATTTCATTAAGAACTGATGTTTCTTCAACTGATTCATTCTTATGTTTGCTTGATAGTTCATACTTATCTATTTCAGATACATCTATTTGTAAATGTGCTGTTTCAGAATCCGTAGAATTTCCGTTGTTAATATCATCAAAATCAAAGTTAAATGAAAATGATAAATTACACTCTCTCTTATTACTGGATGCATTAAAATTTGTTTCCATTTTATTAGCACAATTTGTATTATCCATTCTAACCGGTTCATTCATAAGTTAACATTTTTTTTTAATATAAATTGAAATAATTTTATAAACGTATAATTGGACTGACTTAACCAAACATCTTAAACAAGTTAAGACGCCGCAAACATAGACATATCAAATAAATAGACAGAGCATAAAGTCCATAGATATAGAAATAAGGAGATGGAACAATCTCTTGCGGGGGGAAGCCGCTTCAGGGGTGCGAGGGGTAATATCATTGGTGCCGCAACGATCATTGGTTCTATTAAAATTGCGCCAAATACAAAGTAGTCTGTTAATTTATGGTGTATATGTAATTTCTTTTAAAGTTTTATCATCAAACATAGCATGCATTAAAAAAAAAATAAAAAGTAATTAAATTTATGTATATAATTTAATGATATAGGTTAAAAAAGTAAACGTATTATATATACACCACAAATATACGACTATACTCGAATATAGCTTTAATCAATGACATATATAATTAGACCCAGCATTCTCAAAGTTTGTTGGCGAGGGGAGTGAAGCCGGAAACAGAAAGAGTGAGGAAGTAGATCGGGCTTAGTGCTATCCACTCTCTCTTATAGAATTTATAAGAAAAAAATTCACTAAAGTAACACCAGATGGCTAACAAATATAATGTCTATAATGGGTGCGTTCAGCAGACTCAACAGTTGCGAAACTGTTGTAAAATTTTCTGCTGAAGGCTACCGCTCAGTAAAAGCGCTAAGTGAGCGGCTACTGAGCGGACGCCACTTTATGTAGCGGAAAATTTTTCCGCTCACTTTACTCAACTTGTTGTAAGTTAACATGGCGGAACATAATAACTATGAGTTGTTCTATGTGTTGTATTTAGCACATTTAAATTTAACCCATCGTCTAGGCTCAGTAGCATAACTATTTTATCCATTGTTTTGATTTACTCCTTTATGTAGCGGGAAAGAGTCGTTCAGCAAAAACTTATTCGCTCAATTAGCGCTAACTGATCACTGCGCTATCGTTGTACAACTGTTGAGTTCTGCTGAACGCACCCTTTGAGTAATAACGGAACGCAGCCATAGTCAAAGACAAACACTCGGTCTATATGTTTCTATAGTCTAAGATATAACATGCGCAGTGATGGTGAAAACTGGTCCAAAATTGGTGCCGTTCTCTCACTGGACACACTACATATATAAAGCCGTGGATTCTCTGTTAACTACTATTTCTAGCTTACAATTGTAGAAAAAATAATTGCATTAACTACTATTTTTCATCTAGTGAGAAGTAATAGAATCTTTTCATATACTAATCAATAACAAAATATTTTGTATTTGGGATAATATTAAAATGAAAACATTTTATAACCTTAAATCATTGTTGAAAAACTGTAGATCTAAAGTATAACATTAGCTTGTGTAATCTATTTTAGTTTTCTTGTTTTTTAAATTTAATCAAGTTAGTGTGTGTATCGTATATTATTGTAGTTTGTAATAAATGAAAAAATATTTATATTTTTATATTTTTAAGAAATTATATTTTAAATATTAATAATAATAATTTCATATCAATATATAATTGATTTAGGTATAATGTCAAAGGAACCTGAAATATTTTCTGATTCTGATAAAGATGATGAGGATTATATTCCTGATAATATTGATTGCCAAGTATCAGAAGTAGAATCTGATGGTGAAATAAGTAATGAATCTGATGAAGAAAATGGTGAAAATACAAGAGAGAAAAATATACACAAAAATGCAAGATCTATAAAAAATAAAAAATCTAAAAATGTAACAAAAAATATAAATGCAATTGTAAAAGGTAAAAAAAAAAATCTTTATGATCATGAATTAGAAGAAAAAGAAGAATTCAACGAAGAAAAGGAGAAAAAAAAAGCTGATTCTCTTTGGGCAGATTTTATAAAAGATACTGGTAAATAAATACTTTAAATTAATTTAAAAAATATTGATTAAATTATGCTTATTAAACAAAATTTTCTTAGGAATCAGTCAACAGTCAAATTTGTGTACTTCTAACAATATATCACAAAATATATCTACAAATGTAGAAGACTCGAAAGATTCAGAAAAAATAAAAATAACTAAAATATTTGAATTTGCTGGTGAAGAAGTAAAAATTGAAAAAGAAGTATCAAGAAGCTCTGCTGAAGCTAGACTTTCATTACCTTCTACTGATAATTTAATGAAAGTGTCACAATCATCAACTGCTAAAAATAAAAATAATAAAACTCTAAAGCGAGTTAAATTAGGTGGTATGTCTTCAATCCTTGGACACATTGAAAAAAAACAAAAAATTAGTACCTTAGAAAAATCAAAATTAGATTGGGAGAACTATAAAAAAGAGGAAAATCTTCAGGAAGAAATTAGTACACATAATAAAGGTAAAGATGGGTATTTGGAGCGTCAAGATTTTTTAAAAAGAACTGACTTAAGAAGGTTTGAAATAGAAAAGCAACTTCGTAATTTTACCAGACGTAATACTCGATAAATAATATATTCAATATTCATAATAAACTCTTAATTTCATTGAGCTTAAACAATTTTGAAGACAAATTTTTATTATCAGGAATTAATTTAATTTTTTAAGTTTAATAATAATAAGCTTATATTTAGATATTGACTTACAGCTATTATATTGAAATGAGACTGATCATTCCAATAAATTAAGAATGAAATTGGATTATGTAATAATTTTTAGTAAATTCTACAAAATTCATAAAATATTTGGCTTTGTAACATAAATAAGTTTGTTATACATTATAAAAAATGTACTTATAATCTACTATATCTATTATATTGCAACTAAAATGTAGATTATTCTTTTAATTTTAGTATTAGGATATTATATACATAAATGTAAAATAATGAAGTATAATGTTTCAACTGTAATATACTCCAAAAAAGTATAGAATACAAGAGTAAAGATTTTATATAGGCAACAGTTATCCATTCATATTATAAATTTGATTAAAATTTATATGCTGAGAACATGTGAAAATATTGTGTATTGCATGATATCTAATATATTTATAAAATATCTAAAATTTACTTATATATAGAAATTTATAAGAAGAATTTTATATTTTTTAACGTATTTGCTATCATACAATAAATAAACTAAAGTATCATTTAGCTATGTAATAATTTAATATTTAATATTTATAATAATTAGCAATGTGTGTGTGTATATGTACAGGGTTTTCTAAAATTCCCTTTCTTTAAAAGTGTTACTCCTCAAGGTAGATCGAGTTAAAAATTATTTTTTTATGTTTCTGTCCAAAAATTCGTTTTGGAGATATTCAATAATAAAAATACTATTAAGCTTGATTCCCATACGTGCGTTCCCTATTAGTTCTGTACTTAAAACTGAACTGATAAAAAAAATTATAATATTAAATTTAATGCAATTGTTCCCACATATCAGTTTCAGTATGGTAAGTCTTTTATTTTTTATGTCACTTCAATTTTAAATACGGAACTGATACGAAATGGACGTGTGGAAATCGACCTTTAATTAGAAAGAGATTCAGATAATTCAAGTAAATAGACAAAAGACAAAGATGTTATCTCACTTCAACTATCTATCTGTCTTTGTCCAACTAAGTGTATCCTTATTGAATTAATGAATATCTTAAAAATTAAGCTGCAGATCGAAAAATGGAATAGTACTTTTCGACTCGATATACCTTTAGGAGTAAGCCCCTTAGAGGAAGTATGTAAATTCTGGAAGACTCTGTATATGCTACTCATAGTTTACTTAGATTACTATTAAATTTTGAATCCTACATTTTAATGCCTTAAAATGCTTTATTAAAACAAAAGGGTTATTATTTTTAAGCATTAAAAGAGTTGAGTTAATCACTTTGGCCTATCAGCTGTTCACAAATAGAGATAAACAAATTAAAGATATTAAAAAAAATTAACACAATTTACTTTTTTATTTTTTGTATCACATGTCACTAATGTAATCATTAATAAACTATATCTAATCAAAAATATAAGTGTAATACATTATTTTACTAAAGACTATTAAACCTGCTTAACATTAAATCAAATTCTTATTTATGTTATTATTTAAACTACTTAAAAATAGTTACTGTAGTTGCATTACAAATTTCATAATTAAAAATTATCATGCAAGTTACATAGTAGAATTCATAGAAAGATTTCAGACTATATTTTAATAATTATATAATTGTCTTATTTATTTAAAGGTAAAAGCAAAAATTTAACTACAATAAAGTATTGGCAATATTGGTTTAATAATTACATGACATACGTGTTATTTAACTTCAACTATTTGACTGTCTCTGTCTAACTAATATCCTTATTATTTAATATCTTATGTTAGAGTACTAAACAAACTAAGTTATTGCTTGAAAAGTGGAAAAGCACTTTTTGACTCGATTTATTCTTAAGAGTGATGACCCTTTTAAAAGAAGTACCCTCTTCGAAATTTTATCAGCTTGTAGAGGGATGATTCTGAAAAGAAGAACCCGTCACTCTCTGATCATTTACTTGGTTTAAATTTCTTGATATGCTAGTATACATAAATAAAATAACTCTAGTTAAGCAAAAACATCCACTATTTAAGGATTTTTGAGAAAAAAGCATAATAAGATGTTAAAGATTAATAGAGGGCATTATAAAGGGTGTCCGGAAAAAATAAGACATTTTTTGAAGGGTGGTTCCTGGCGCTATTCTAAGAACCTTTTCCTCCTGGCAGTTTTTGATTTGAAGCCTTATTTTCGAGATATTCAATGATAATGATGCCATTAGTTAGACAAAGACACTTCAATAATTGAAGTGAGACGACATCACTCTGTCTCGCTTCAACTATCGTAGAGTCTCTGTTTAACTAATATGTTGAATATTTCGAAAATCAAGAAATGCTCAGAAAAAAAAGTTCTTAGAATAGTGTCAGGAAACACCCCTTAAAAAATGTCTCCTTTTTTCCGGACATCCTGCATGTAACAGTTTCCCTATACTCCTGCCTGAATGCAAGAAAGGTTAATTGGATCCTGTCCACCTGGAACAGGGAAACCGCGCTCCTATAGATGCCAGCTGGATAAGTCTGGATAACCAACAACCCAGCATCCATTCCTGTCATTTCTTTTCGATATTTTTACCTAAATACCAGGAGTATTTCCGGTATCTTAGGGAAATCTTACTATCTGACTCGGGTGCCTCTGGATTCAATGGACTTCCGTCAGTTCTTCCTAAAATCTTTAAGATTTAGGTCCCCCTAGATGCACAACCTAAACAGTTCGCCGCTGCTCCAGGTTTCTCTGACCCCACACACAGATAGGGTCGAAATCCACTCACGTCACATTTGATACGTGTGAGTTCTCATCGTTGTGACTATTATTACGTCCACACAGATGTCACTACCTGTATCAAATGTGCGAGATCATAATTTAATTGTAACGAGGAAATCTCATTTGATATATTATATAATATATATTTAGTACATTTAAAAAAAGCCTAAGCAACCAAAATTGTATTTTAATTCGAAAAATATAAAGAAAGAATTCGTTTAAAAAAAAATTAATTACTTTATTAACGGTTAGTAAAGAGGGACAAAGTTTCAAATTGTAGAAATTAAAAATTATAAGTATCCTATACAATTTTTAAAATAATATTTAGTAGTAGCATACATGGCGTATATACATACACATACACAATCTCAATTTATTTTCTAAAAATAATTAATGTTCGGTTAATTTCGTCGATGTTCGGATATGTTCGATAATAGCTCCTCCGCCCGGTTTCAGCAGTCTCGTGGATAGCTCCAATAAGTAAAGATTTGTGAATTTTGACCTATATTTTAGAGTTCTATTTACAAAAAATGTAATATTTTGTATAGTTCTAATTATAATTAGTTACTTTTTTATTCGATTAATAAGATTTGCTTGTTACAAAACAAATGAATTATATGTTAGTGACACGTTTTCACAGTAAAGAAAATAGAAGACTACTATCACTCTAACCATTGGTTCGAGATCGATTCGATATATTCGTAAAGGCATTTTTCATTGATTATTCGTGGTTTAACTGTATGGTGATAGTTTTAGTTAGTTGTGTATAGTGAAATTTTTATTTTGTTTAAAATTGAACTTTGTGTCTTAAAAATGTTACCACAAACTCCTGACATAATTCCTGCTTCATTAAATCAGGTATTTATTAATTCGTAAAATTAAATTTCAATAGTTCATTGAATATAAGATCCTTATATATATATATCTTCTGTTATGTGTTTTTATTTCCAGCCAAACATTTTGTGCAAGTTAAATTAATTAAATTCATTATCTTTTAAGAGTTTAATATCTGCTTTGCTGATTTATATTAGCAATAAAAATGTATAAAAAAAATACATAATAGTTATACAATATTAATAAAGAATTTATTGAGTAATTTTATTAAAATAAAAGTATTTGGTATATTATATTCCACAATAATGAAGTTAATATTTTAATAAAGTTTTATAAAAATGCTAAAATAAATATACTATTACAATTTAAATAAGTATGTATAAAGAAAGTATATAATAAGAACATAAGATATTCATTATAATGTTATGTATTAATAAAAATGTATATTCTGAGCTATTTTATAATATATACATATAAATTAATTTGTAGAATATGCATTTTATTTTTAGTAATAAGAAAAACTCTTCAAATAACCAATTATGCAATACATAATCATATTAGTTTTATTAAATTTAAATTATTAATCATAAAGATATAAGTTTATATTTTCATGTCATTAAATATTATTTTCTTAAAAATATCACATTAAATAGTAAATGCTACAAAACTGAATTTCATTTATTAACTTATCAAGCCTTATTTATTTTAAAAAATAAATTAATGTAGATTTCAAAAGCTGTTTCAGTTTTTGTTTTTATTTTTTATCTAATTTAATTTTGTTTAATTTTTTAATTTTATATTTTTGTCATTGTCGTATATTGTTACCATCTTTATAGTTTTAACATAGATATTTTACGAAAGGTTACGTTATAAAAAATATGTCATATTTATTATTATTATTATTAATGGACTATTAGTGATATGGAATATTATCTTTTTATACGTTTATATTGATAAAAAAATAGTAAACAGTATTTTAAAAGTAATTGATCAGATAAGATAATTTTAATCAGAATGTTAAGATACAAATCTCTATCTTCTGGTTAAAAGTAAAATAAAGAAATAATTTATTATTTCCATTTAAAAGGAATATATTGTATGAAAAATCCATCTTTATGCATTTATTCAAAGAATTAAATTTTCAATATAAAATTGATAGACAATTTATTTTATACTCTTGTTTTCTAAGATGATTTTTTATTATAAACACATAAGGTTTATTTATATTTGGTTACACATACATACACAAATTTTAGTATTTTAAATATTATACAGAACGTTTCAGTCAGGCATGGAAAACTTTGATCTGAAATTTAATTTCCAAGATATTTAATGATAAAGATGCTATTGGTTAGATAAACAGTCAGTTTGTTCATTGCGAAATGAAAAAGTGATAAATGAAAAATTGTCTTAGAATTACCCCTTTTACAATCTCTTAAATTTATGGAATATATTTATTTAAAAATATGAATATATTTATGGAGTAATTGTGTTACCCTGTATAATAGTAACTATAATAAATTTGGTAAATTTTGTACATCATATTAGCCATTAGTTTTTAATAGTATTATACAGAGTGTAACAATGATGTTAGAAGAAATTTGAAGGGTTGTAGAGGGAGTGATGATGTCTAAGACGATGTTTTGTTTACCATATTTTAATCTGAAGCTTAGTTTTTAAAATATTTAATGATAAAAGTACTATTAGTTAGACAGAGAGAGTTAGTTGGTTGAAGTGGGATAGCGCCACTCTGTCTTGCTTCAATTATTTATCTGTCTCTGCCTAACTAATAGCACATTTATCATTAAATATCTCAAAAACTAAGCTTAAGATTAAATTGTGGTAAATGAAAAATTGTCTTAGAATCACTTTCTCTACAACCCCTTAAAATTCTCCTTAAATCACTGTTACACCCTGTATACAGAAGTATTGAATAATATCAGTTAATAATAAAGTTAACGCAGCAATATTGAAAAATCTTTTTCTGAGTCTCAGTAGTTTTTTAAAGAATTTCATAGTATTTTATCAAAATTATGAATAATTTCACAAATTAATGCATAATAAATAAAAACTATTTTTACAAAATGATGCTTTAAGTTCACAATTTATAATTTTCTGTTCTTGATAATTTAAAAACTGTAAAAAATACTTAAAACTTTGTATTAAATCGTTCTATAAAACTTTTCCATGTGCCATTGAAATTCTGAATAAAAATCACTTTTAATTGCATATTAATTATGTACTATATAATACTATATAGGGTGGTAAAAAACATTTCGGCTCAGTTTTACTTAAATAATTACTTTTTTAAAAATCATGCATCTATCTTGGAACACCTTGTATAAAATGTATGTAAGAGGTATTAAACTCTTATTTTGCATGGAAAAATTGTGTTTTTGTTTTAAAATTTTAAACAAAATTAAGGTTCATATATAGGGAGTTAAAAATCAATTACATTTTCTTAAAGGAAGGGGGTAATTCCTGATGTTATTTCTAAGAACTTTCTTCTCTTGGCATTTTTTTATTTGAAGCCTTATTTTCAAAATATACAATTATAAAAATGCCATTAGCTAAATAGAGACACTCTGACAGTTGAAGTAAGGTGGCACCACTCTATGTTGCTTCAACTAATGGAATGTCTCTTTCTAACTAATGACATCTTTATCGTTAAATATCTTGAAAATAAAGCTTCTAATTGAAAAATGCCAATAGAAAAAAGTTCTTAGAATAATGTTAGGAATCACCTCCTTTAAGGAAGTGCAATTGTTTTATAATACCCTGTATAAAAATTGCAGAATTACTACACTTTTTTTAAAGAGTAACTTTCTGAGTGTAAACCGAAACTAAAATTCCTTTACCCCACTTTGCTATTTGAAGCTTTTAATTTTTGAGTTATAAGGATTTTTTAATGTAATGTTATTGGTTGACGCATGCAAGGTTTTATTATGTGCGATATCAGCGGGTTAACATTACAATATATTTTAAAAAGTATAGATCACCCGAAACTCAAAAATTTGATAAATTGTTTAATAATTGTATACTAAAGATTTTTATGTGTTTTAAAATATTTTATTATCTATTTGTTTGCGCACATGAATTCTTTAATCAGTACGATATTTTCAAATATACGCGAATGCATACACTGACCGGCAATGATGCAGAACAAACAATAGTCTATGGCTGACTTCGAGTATAGCTAAAAAAGAAGAAGGTATATCTTCCTTCTCACTCGCACATGACGTCATATATCCCAAATTTGGGGAAGGCGGAGAAGTTTCAGGGGTATAGAGAGAGGCGGAGAGTATCGCGAGAATATAGGCGATACCTCTCCTTATCAAACTATCTCTCTTAGATCAGCGCTGACATTTCTTTGCTTTTTTCCTCCAATACCCCTCGATTGAAAGACGGGGCTAAAGGGGAAAATTGGTGGGAGGTGTTTTTGATTCTATCCTTGTTTTTTGCTATTAAAAAGACAAGGATGCTTTTGAGGGGAAATTCCGATTTTCGGACAAAATTGGCGTCACTATTGTCGTCCTTGTCTGACAACCGCTCAGGTATGCTTTCATCTCTATCCTTTCTAGCTAGCGGGGAATGCAGAGAAGTATTGCGGGAACATAGGCAATATCTCGATTCTATTTCTTACCGACTGATATTCTTATATCACTGCTGATTTTTTAAATTATTTATTATTATATTAAGAAAAATTATAATTAAAATGACTTAATTTTATTTTAAAAAATTGTAATAAATTATAATTTAATATATATTTAAGTGTAATATTTAATTCTTAATTTCTATATATATTTATTTAATATAGTTTTTATATAGAATAGAACAATAATATTTAATAAATGATTTAATTAATTATAAAAGTAGTTCTGATTTCTTATAATGCAAACGAACATAGCCAAAAGCTAACGAAATGAGCCGCTTCGGAATAAGAGAAAATTTAAAAATTGGATTATAAGTGATCAGAACTACTTTTGTAATTAATTAAATCATTTACTAAATATTATTGTTCCATTATATACGAAAACTACATTAAATAAATATATATAGAAATTAAGAATTAAATAATAGACAATAAATTGGATAATCTATTAATATTTATAACGGAATTAAATATTACATTTAAATATATATTAAGTTATAATATACTACAATTTTTAAAAATAAAAATAATTATAATTAATAAAATTAATTCATTTGAATGATAATTTTCTTTAATATAAAAATAAATAATTTAAAAAATCAACAGTAATCTAAGAGTATAAGTCGATAAGAAATAGAATCGAGTTGTTGCCTATGTTCCCTCAATACTTCTCCGCATTCCCCTCTAGCCAGAAAGGATAGAGATGAAAGCATGCATAAGCGGTTGTCAAACAAGGACAACGATAATGACGCCAATTTTGTCCGAAAATCGGAATTTCCCCTCAAAAGCATCCTTGTCTTTTTAATAGCAAAAAACAAGAATAGAATCCAAAACACCTCCCACCAATGTTCCCCTTTAGTCCCGTCCTTCAATCGAGGGGTATAGGAAGAAAAACGCAAAGAGAGATAGTCTGATAAGGAGAGGTATCGCCTATGTTCTCGCGATACTCTCCGCCTCTCTCTATACCCCTGAAACTTCTCCGCCTTCCCCCGATTTGGGAT
This sequence comes from Sclerodermus sp. 'alternatusi', assembly GCA_037305995.1. Lineage (NCBI taxonomy): Eukaryota > Metazoa > Arthropoda > Insecta > Hymenoptera > Bethylidae > Sclerodermus > Sclerodermus sp. 'alternatusi'. The sequence goes on from CM074550.1 coordinate 5,683,446, forward strand.
ATATGACGTCATGTGCGAGTGAGAAGGAAGATATGCCTTCTTCTATGGCCAAGTCAGCCATGGACTATGGTTTGTACTGCATCATTGCCGGTCAGTGTATGCAAAAACGATCTATAATAAATCGATTGCGTGTGCAAAACGACGTTCAGTTTGGACGTACAGTATGGTGCAAAACTGAACCAATAATTATAAAATATTTTCTGAACAAAAATTATTACATAATTTTTAAAATAACAATTATATTAGAACTTTTTATTGTAAAACTATACATAATAATATAATTATATCAAATAAATTCCAAATGCAAATTGAGAGTAATCAAATATTATTGAATCATTTATGCTTTACATAAGAAAAGAAAAGAAATGTATCATATAAACCCTGTTTAGTACTTCGTCTATAAACTTTTAACCTTCTTGACCGCCAGTAAGCGTTACTGCATACGTTTGATTAAGTTTCGATACATTCTGTGGAAAGTTGATTCCTTTATTCTTGGACATGATTATATAAAATATTTAAATTGGATAGAGGCGAATCATAAATTGTTTGCAAGTGCCCTGTTTAACTGTAACCACAAATTTTCAGTAGGATTCAAGTCTCGGCTTTGTGCTAGCCAATCTAACAATTTAAAGTCTTTTTCTATAAGCTATTTTTTTACAATTTTGGCCATGTGTTTCGGATCGTTATATGCTGGAAAGTGACCTTCTTTATTGAAAATAGCATATTTTCAACAGTTTCTGTTAGATGAGTTTTTTAAATATCTAAATACATTTCTTTATTCAAAGTGCCAACTATTTGATATAAAGGGCCAGTTCCAAAAGCTGTAAAACTTCCCCAAATTTAAAGGACATTTAAGTACGATTAGATTTTGTAAAGAAATATGAACATTGGACAGAACATGATTGAAAAAAGGTTATTTGGTTAGATGAGACAAAAATAAATAGATATATAACTGATAGCCGCCAATGGAAGTGGAAAAGAGAAGGTGAATCAGTTCGCCAAAGTGACTTCATCCAAACAGTAAAATATGATGGATGGAATATCAAAATTTCGGGAAGTTTTATGGCTCTTGAAACTGGTCCTTTACACCAAACAGTTGGCAATTTGAATAAGGAAATGTATTTAGATATTTTAAAAATTCGTTTAACAGAAACTGCTGAAAATACGCCATTTCCAATAAATGAGGTCACTTTCTAGCATGACAACGATCCGAGTAACAAAAAATTATATGTGGAAAGTAATTTCCAAATATTTAAAAATTAGCCTAATGGAAATAAAGCAAAAATGTATTTTTTTAGAATCTTTTTGCCGAGAAAAAACTAAGGGCAAAAAAGCATTTATATATTTTAAAATGTTATATACAGGGTGTTTCAGTGAAGTACGGCAAAATTTTAAGAGGTTGTAAAGGTAGTGAATCTACGAAGATTTTTCATTTACCACATCTTAATCTGAATCTTAGTTTTTGAGATATTTTATGATAATAGTACTATTAGTTAGACAGAGATAGACAATTGGTTGAAGAGGGACAATGATGCTCTCTCTCACTTCAATGATCTATCTATCTTTGCTTAACCAATAGTATATTTATCATTAAATATCTCCAAAACTAAGCTTCAGATCAAAATGTGGTAAATGAAAAATCGGCTCAGTAATCGCTTCCTTTACAACTTCTTAAAATTTGGCCGTACATCACTGAAATACCCTTTATATACAGGATGTCCAGAAATAAAGGAAACATTTTTTGAGGAGTGATTCCTGGCATAATTCTAACAACTTTGTTCTGTTGGCATTTTTTAATTTAAAGCTTTATTTTTAAAATATTCAACGATAAAGTCGCCATAAGTTAGACATAGTGTAACAGGAGAATTATATATATATATATATATAACTACAGGACAACCTGCACAAATAATACCGCGACTAGCGCGAGAGGTAAGAGACCAGAGGGTGGGGTCCTGTCCGAGCAGCGCGATTCCTGAAAAGATGATTTGTCAAATAATCCAATAACTAATTGTACGAATAATCCGTTTATTTGCGTACTACCGATACTCTCCACAATAACTATAAAACTCGCAATAATGTCGACACAGCACAGCCTGTTTTTCTTTCTTTTCGACTCACCGATATCACCAACTGATCCAGACAAAAACAGCTTAGGTGCTTCGGTGCCTAGTGTGCTCAACCTATTCTCAATTTTTCCATTAATTTTGAGAATCGGTCAAGAGATAAAATAACGATTTTAACATCGTTACACATCCCTCCCCCTAGTTTCAAACCAGGAGTTTGACCGAGATGCATTCTACCCGAATGTAACCATCCAAGTTGTATCACTAACTATTTTTCTCCTTTGGGTTGGGCATTTTAAAAATAATTAACTAAAACCTCCTATTTAACAAGACTATATTTTTGCCACAAGGTTAACAAAAAAGAAATTTCTTAATCCTAACCTTAAAACTACCCACCACCAGCCTAATACTGACTTAACCTAACTTAAATCTACCCACCACCAATTCCTAAAACTAATCAAATTGGATAAGAAGGTGAGACAACGCCTCCACCTCTGTCTCCATGGTTTCCTCCGTTGATGGTCCTGCTTGCGTTTCCGGTTTCTTTGGAGAAAGGGGCTCTTTCCTCTGGGAGGTCTCCTTCCCTTCAGGGTCTTTGTTTCGGCCTTTTCCACCGCGGCGTCCTTCTTTCCGACGGCCACTAGCCGTCTAAATGCCCTTGGAGGCCTCCTTGGCTGCTTTGGCTGGATTTGCCTTCTGCCCTTTTTGAATTTTAGAGGCATTTTTACCTCCTTTTTCGGCTACCGCCTTTCCATCCTTATTTTGGATCCAAGATCCTCGTCCTTGGTAGGATATGACTCTCGAATGATCACCTTTCCTTGAACCTCCTAAGGCAGCATGCTGGCTCTGCTCCAGTTCCTCCAAGAGTTCCTCTCTCACCCTCTCGGGCCTCTTCCTTCCTCCGTCACTGTTCCTCCCGGACTCGGCGACTTTCTTCTGTCCACCTCCCCCTTTCTATACACGGAAGTCGCGGCCGAGAACTCTAATAGTCCTTTACCTCTAAGGCTGAAGCACGTCTGGATGCATTCAGGGTGTAATACACCCATAAACCGTTTCCTTCCGGTACCATCTTGGGTTGTCCTCGATCCCTTCCTTCCATCCTATACATGGCGGAAATTCTTTATTTATTTCCTAACTCTAAATTAGACATATACGTAACACATATCCGCACATATACGCTGTTTCGCTCGCTTCACATACCCAACGCGTACAATTGGAGTCACTAGGATTTGTGTGGACGCAGACGGTTTTTCCACACTGGAGAGAGCAACAATGCCGGTCGCGCATTTTCTCCATCCTGACCCTGTACCCCGGTTACGGACTCTAAAGATACTGCGGGCGTATTCTTAGAAGTTCCGACAGGGGTGCTCTCCTATTCATTGATCTCTTCCCAAGAGGCAATGAATGGTTTTAGATTCGATACGTGAACCTTTGGATTGATTTGTCCTTGAGTCTCACCCAACTCGTAGATTACAGGAGATAATTTCTTAGCAATCGGGTACGAACCCTGTACACCGGTGCTAATTTCGCCGCGAAATAGTTGGCAGCCGACAAAAGAACATGATTTCGCCGCCAAACTAAATTTCTGACTCGATATTTGATATCTTGGCGCCCTTGGTTATAGTAGCGAGCTTGTCTGGCGCTCGCCACCTCCACAGCTTCCTGAAAAATGTCATAAAGAAGCAGTATACGCTTCATCTGTGAAACCCAATTCGCGGTATCTCGCCGAACGATTTCCGTACTTCCTTCAATTTGTTTTCGTAGGTTCGGTGCGATCGCGGGCTTCCTATCGTAATTCAAGAATGCAGGCGACATTCCAGTCGATGCCTGCAACGCGGTATTAATCGCGAATCTGAGTTCCGGCAAGTGCGCGTTCCAGTCCCGATGGTCATGTCCCACGTACATTGAATTCATGGATTTTATGACCCGATTTACCCTTTCGACTAAATTCGCTTTTCCGTGATATATGCATTATATGCATCTCCTTGAGGTATTCCGTGACCTCTTTATTCGCGGATTCCGTGCCATTGTCGCTCAAGAATATTTTTGGTGATCCCCATCGAAATATCATCAGTTCTTGAAATGCTTGCAACATTTTCCAAGCGGTCGCCTTCCTCAGCGCTTGTAATTCGATCATTTTACTAAAATTATCGATAAAAACTACAATATAGCGCGATTGTGCCCTGCTCGGAGGAAACGGACCCATTATGTCCGCCATCACTATGGACTACGGTCGCTCAATGATCTGTGTGCGAGATCAGAACGGATCAATGGATATAATTAAAAGGCTGAAAAATTGTGTTTGATAATTAAGTTTAATCAAAAGATAGAAACAAACAAATCGAATGTTTCTTAATTTCTGTGATTTGACACGGCGCAATGCAACGACCTTCAACTAATGGAGATGTAACGAGATGCTCGTCACATGAACCTCCTCTAGCTGAAGACGCAACTCAAAAATGAAGTCAATGGCTGAGGAGCCAAAGACAGAGGACGTTGGACCTCAGAGGATCGATTAGTCCCAGCAGGAGAGTTAGGCCACGGTGCCTGGAAAGGAAACTAGCACCTCTGGAAACCAGAGGAGTTAGCAGGAAAGTGTTTGAGGACACCTCAAACACTGGAATTGAAGTGATAGGAAGATTGAGAGACACTCTCAATCTGTGTGGGTCAGTGGATGACTGGCGACTGCGAAGTTAGTGAGCCGATGCCGCCAAGATAATGCTATCACCACTCATTAGTGCTAGCGAGAATCTATTACTAGGCGCTAGACGCACGGGCCACGTGCCACGGCGCGATCTAGTCACCTAGCGGCGACGATCGGTACTAACCGATTTCGAACAATCTGACCTCCCATTAAGCCCCGTGAGACCTTGTATTGCTGGCACTTCTTGCACGCTCGGACAAAGCTAGTGACGTCTTGATAAATTCCCGGCCAATAATACTCGCGACATACCAGATTGTACGTCTTTTGTGTTCCTGCGTGTCCGCAGGTGGCCGGGACGTGCGTTTCGCCGATCGCCAATTTCCTCACCTCCCTTAGTAGAACTAACTTCTAACTCTCAGCCGTTGAATCTAATATTTCATATTCGGATTCCGGCCGATGGCAGTAAATTAGGCCATTCTCGACCTTCCAGTCCGGGTATGCTCGCGGAACGCAACCGATTCACTCAATTCGTTTCGCGTACCATTCGTCATTTGCGAATTCCACTCCATTAATCGCGATTTTCGCGACCGAAGTGGGTTCACTCATACCACCTACTTCTTCAGTGAGTTCATCACCTAGAATTGCGCGAGATAACGCATTTGGGACTTAAGGAGGGAACATTGTTTTTAATATGAAACATCAATTTTAGACTTTTCAAACTATAAGCAATGTATTTACAATATATTTAGCAACATGAAATACTTTTTTTTTAACAATTAAAACTAAAATGGCGGAGTTGTGGCACAAAGTTGTGGAAGCAGTTTTAAGTTGGCGTGCAGACTAGCTCCCTGCAGCTTTTGATCTGCAACAAAAGACCAAAGGAAATTAATTTAAAACATATATAACTTCTGTTTGACGTCGGTCAAAATTAAAAATATGCAAATTTTGAAAAATAGCACGCATTTAAAGAAATTTGTATCAAATTTTCTATATATTTTCGAATAAAAAAAACATTTCTTTTCAAAAATTTAAAAAACAATTTCTGTCAAATAGAAACTAATTATATTGTTAATATATGTACAAAATTTCAAGTCAATCGGCTGAATAGGTTTCGTGCTATCCTGCACGCCAATTTGGAATATGTAGTTTTGAGATAAACGCGTTTAAAGTTTTAACACTTACAAAACCATTTAAGACTTAAATGATTACTTAAATTTTAAGTAATCACTTTGATTACTTACGGATTAATCAGCGTTACCGGGCGGCCCATATAATATTCCTTCCGCTTCTTCATAAAATTCATTTTTCTCAATTAATTGTTTTTTGCATGTTATTCGGGCCTCTTTAATCTCCGAATAGCTGCGCCGCTCCTGTCGCTTTTTTCGTTTACAGTCATTGTTGTCTGCATAATTTTTGGTATACGATCCAATTTGCAACTCTAACAAATACGTATTTTTCAATATGGATGCATAGCCTTCATTAAACAATCCTGCTGCAATATAAGCTACAATCTGAATAATTTGAAGGCCAGAATACAGATACTTCCGTGAGAGACGCCAAATAGTGAAGTTGAAACTCTCGTTTGCATTTTGAGTGTGGCCACCTAAATACCTCTCCAATAAATCAAGCTTGGTTAGATCTTCATATATTGGCAGTATATACTTCTGTACATCAGGATGCAGTGGTTTAGGGTGCTGTAGTAGTTCTTCATTGCCTCCTACAGCTTTTGCCTTTTACCATTTACACCAACTCTGTGCTCCAGTTGGGCAATACTCGTGTCTCAGATTTTCACTAGTAGAACACTTATGATAATACGTGGCTAAAATTTCTTTTTTCATATCTTTTACGCTATTAAGATTTCTTCGAATTGCCAGATTATAATATGTAGAAAGCTGTTTTATTAATCCTTCTGTTAATTTACTTTTGTCAACAAGTTTGAATTCTTTTTTCGCGTTTCAAAGTCGAGTACTCATTCTTTTTGCATCGTGGCTAATGCACTCACTTTTAATTACGGGAAAATCTTCACCATAAGGATTCGTATCTAAAATAGCCTTGAATGTTTTGGAATCGCCGTCGCCTATGCAATTAACATATTTCACACCAAACTTCTCCTGGGAGGCTAAGAACATTTAAATTATTGAAGCTACTTTCATCTTGCCGGCTGAACCATCGTGATTTTTCATGCACTCTTCTGTATGTTCTTTCAACCATACATTATATTTTTTAGTACTAGCTTTATTTTTCCAAAAAGTACTTGACTAGCAATAGCTGCTTTTCACGAGTAAATGTATTACTTTTCCAGAGTAATACCCAACTAACGCAATCACACTATATAAAGATTTGAAACCACGTTTCTTCCAAGACCCGTTTTCAGATACTTTTAAATTACAAACTGATCGCCCGTGTTTCTCATTTTCGCATTTTTTATGCAGAAATAGGAAAATAAGTATAATAAATGTTTAAACTTAATGGATGCAATGCATCTACTTAATATTCAATTTACTTAAAAGTTTCATATATTCTGTAATAGAGTTTTTAAATATATCTAGACTCATTAATATTTCAGCCTTTTGCAAATAATGAGAATATTAATTTACTTAACGGTAAGAACAATGTTCGCTAATTTTATAATACCAGAGTTTAAATCAGACATTTTTTCTCAATAGGCAGGTACAATGACAATTGCGCTCATTATTAATTATAATATAGAATCTAATGCACACGTCTCCTACACTGTTATTGTGACTATCAATTTTCATAGGTTTGTATTTCATACCGTTTGAGATTAATAATAAATTAGAGATTTCTTTTATGTTAAATCCCACCTGGGGCACTTATTTAGGGCATTATCCTGAAATCCTTGATTGGAAGGTTCTTTCTTTTCATCAATGCCGAATGTTTCGTTCACTAATAATTTAGGTAACTAGTTCGGAAGGGATAAATAAAAAGGTCACACTTTGAGCTTCATATACTAATTTATTTAACTCAAAAAAAAGAAAAATTATTTTGTGGAAAAGCCCGAAGGCATAAAAACCATAATGACTCTACTCGTAATATTTTTCAATGTTCAAGTCAGACCAAGTGTCCGTGCTGAAGATTGAGAAAGAACTGAACGAATGGATCCGTTCCCAAGCTCTGATACTACCGAATAGCAACCAACAAAGGCAAAATCTCGAACGCAGATATCTGGTCTGAGCGTTTGTTGGCAACCGCCAAACATTAATATTTTATTTAAGTTGTTTCCTGGTGGAAACACCGAATAAAATTTTGTTGTCAATTGATTTTATATGTTTAAACACAAATGTGTCTAATCGAGTCGGTAAAAATCCCTTGAATACTCTGTACTGCAAGTTCGCAAATGATGATTCGACTGAAGAAGAGGTCACTATGTATTCCCCAATGAAGAAAGTAATTCTCATTATGTCAGTCCGTAGTGAAACATATAGTGTCCTGAAATAAATGCACTTCCTGTTAAGGGGTGATTCTTGATATTAAGCTATGTCGAAAAGTACTTAGCCGCTTTTCAATTCGGAAAGCGAATTGAAAATCCACCTCCACTCTGTCTTAGTAATATCTTTATTATTCAATATCTTGAAAATCAAGCTCCGGATTGAAAAATGGCTCAGGACTTTTCGGCGTAGTTTAATGTCAGGAATCAAACATAATAGGTAGTGCGTTTTTTTCGGGACACTCTGTATGATAATAATTGTTTTTTCAATTATATAGCAAAAAGCATATTTTATTATGCAATAATAATACTATCATTGGAACAATTTTCTGCAATTTTGAACGCAGATTCGTCTAAATTGTTTACCCATTGTTTCGAATTTGTAAAAGAGCAATCCTCAAAGGAATCTGATATATCAGATGCATCAACAATATTACAGTCTGTAGCTTCTTGCAAATCTTTTTTATCAGAGGTTTCAATTCGACACCGGTGCCAGACTTCTGGAAAACACAAAACGATATCCCGAATTACGAGAAATGATGATAGGTAGGGGGCAGATTAACAAGATGGGGAGCAGATACTACATAGCCCTTGCTATCAGCCATAGCGTCAACTCACCCGTAGATGAGGAAGAGTTTGTAGAAAGTCTTACCTGCCTTTCCATTATATTACATGACCACGAATTAATGACCATCACTGTAAATAAAACTGATACGTTGGGCGGAATACCTTGGCCCAGGGTGGAAACCTTATTAACACTAGATATACCAGCGATTGAAGTATACCTATTTATACCAAACCAGTCAAAATGACTGTTCTTAAAAAGGAAGTGTTTAATGGGGTTTCCAGTCTGTATTTACTTTTAAAAATGCAAAATAAGTTTAATAAATTTATTGAAGTAGAGTTTAGTTTATTACAGAATATAAAAATAGAAATATTAATTTTGTTATTATTCTCCTTCACAATTTTTACAGACATACATTTTTCTTTTTGTACATTTACCACATACATATTTTTTGCAATTAGAGCAAATGAAATTTGTCTTATTATTATTGCATTTGCTTATTTGACACCACTTACGTACACGAGAAGTACTAGTACTCGCTCTTAGTGTATCAGCGCGTTCCGATGTTTCCTTCGAAGCCAGATGTTCAGAAGCAAGTTCATCTGCTAGACGGAATAGAAAGTTTTTCCTTGATAACTTTTCTCCTGTTATATTTTTATATAATATCCAGGAATTTATTCCGGCTAGATCGAGGATATTGAAAAAAATGTGAACTGGCCACCTCCTGGAAGCTGATTTTACACTATATTTTCGTGCCATTTGGTCAGTTACATCGACCCCACATTTTGTTTTGTTATAAAACGACACAGTTTCGGGTAACTTCTTCTTAGTTTTATCAATTTTGATATTCTTATGTTTTGTACTTAGTAGCAGCACTTTCTTATTTGGTTTACTTTTGTAAACTGTAAGTGTACACCCATTTGATTCGTACAGCAAAGTTGAGAAACGAGTCATATTATCTTTCTTCTCTTTGCAATTTTTGGGAAGTTCCCTCTTGTTTGCACGTATTGCTCCAAGTATAGACGTATTTTTAGCCATTAATTTTAATGCCAGAGGAACACTCGTAAAGAAATTATCCATTGTTATGGTCCTACCTTTCATAGTATATGGTTCTACAAGTTTCTGTACGACAAATTCACTTAATGGGGTTGATGAATCTCGAACCTCATCTTTTCCTAAATAAGGAAAGCCATTTACCACATATTTGGTTTCAACGTCAGACGCCAGCCAGAATTTTATGCCAAATTTCTGAGGTTTGTTTGGCATATATTGTGTGAACCTACATCTGGCCTTGGTTGGAAAGAGCTGCTCATCCACCGTAATGTTAGCTCCTGGTTTGAAACAATTTTCACTATTTGCAATAAACTTATTCCAAACTGTTGAAGCTAATGCAAATTTGTCCCTTTGTAAGCGTTGACTCCTCTCATTTTTTTTGTCGAAGCGAATGAATCGTAGAATCTCGGTAAAATCACGTCTGCTCAAAGTTGTAGAAAAAAACTTTGGTCCCCACTTAATATTCCATAACAAATCATGTCTTAAATTTTTGGCTTCGTACGCCCCACGTGCATACAATATTGCAATAAACGCCTTCAATTTTGATTGAGTTAGGATCCATTTTTTTTCCCAAAACTCTAGATGCTTCTAACTCTGTGCAGGTTCTTATGTGTTCTAAGATGTGATGGTCAATTAATAAAAAGAATGCGCTGCTTAGCTCCCCCTTCATAATATTTCTTTTTGCATGTGCTGTGGGCCCAGGTGAATCCTTGAAAACACTGTGAATTGGTAATCTTCCAACAACACCTCCTTCTTGAATTTTTCTCCAAACAGTACCGTCTGCAGCCATTTCAGTTTCCCAATTTTGAATTTCAGAACCACCTTCGTCTTCAGAACTTGAAGGCAATCGCATACATCTACGTTTCTTTGGAATGTTTTCATAATCACTATCACTATCAATTTCCTCATCTGTGTTGACCCGTATGTATGAGGAATGTATGAAGGTGCTAATGGTTTTATTGCCGACAAATAAATGATAGACAATAGATAGTATGAATGTTTCCCAGATTCCTAAAATGATCCTCGTCGAGACAACCCTTTGTAATAATTGGCGTCATTGTTTTATGACGCTGCTCAGATTCCTGATTTTTGTTCTTGTTGACCAAACCTTTTAGCGGTATTAATTTTTTTATGATCCCGGTCCCAAATAATATTTCGCGTAGCACAGGTGTGAAGCAGAAATTCTGACCCTTGTTCCTAGAGGTATAAATAGATGCAACACCCAATACGTATTATAATATGACTACTAAACTAATGTAACTCTGCTTTATTTTTGTCAAAAGTATAAAAATTTTCAGGAAATCATATATTTTGCCTGGCAATTATGATACAAGTAATTATTAATTGTTGTTGTTGACTCATGTCCATTTCACTGCATAAAAACTTGCACCAGTCATTTTGACTGGTACTAGTATAAGTGTCAAAAACGCAAATTATTTTTACTAACAACATATATAGAGTAATATAAACTTTATAAAATTAATTCTTTAGTTATAACTAGAAAAGTCATGATATCATTACGAAAAAAAAATATTACACGTAGTAGGAATTTTAAATTGAAATACCGAAAACAGTCATTTTGACTGGTCTGGTATATCTAGTGTTAAAGGAAGGATTAGAGGAGAGTCGCGTGATCCTAACCATATGCCAAGGACTTATACGGGAAGTCAGCACTGCAGAACGACCTAAAATTATCCAAGAATTTCACGAAACCACAGTCAGCGGCCACAAAGGAATAGACAAAACCTACAAAAGGATCCGTCAATATTACCACTGGACTAAAATGAAGGATGACATACAAAGATACATCGAGAGATGTGCGGTCTGTCAAACCAATAAAGTAAATACGAAGCACGTCAGGCAACCCATGATCTTGACGGATACCCCTGGCGCAGCTTTTGATAAGATTTCTATGGACATCGTGGGACCCTTGACAGAGACCCAACGAGGCAACATATACATACTCACCATGCAAGACTTACTTACCAAATATTGCTTAGCTGTAGCATTGGCCAAACCAGACACAGTCCACATCGCCGAAGCATTCGTGAGCCATTTCGTGTGTCGATTTGGGGCACCGAAAGCCTTATTAACCGATCAAGGAACAGCTTTCACGGGAACCCTAATGAAAAATGTACTACGGCAACTGAGGATAAAGCAATGGAAGACCACTGCGTTCTACCCGCAAAGTAACGGTTCAATACAGAGGTCGCATAGAGTATTGAAGGAGTACTTACGTGCTTATGTAGACCCATCGCAACAATGGGACCAACTTTTAGAGATGTCCATGTTTGCATACAATACTAGTGTACATCAAGGCACCCGCTATACTCCGCACGAACTAGTATTTGGGAAGCTAGCTAACTTACCTTTAGGACGAACTAGTTTAGGACCAGACGAAAACAACTACCAATATTATTGGAGTAATCTAAAATCCCGGATCAAAACGATACAGAAAGAGGCCCAAGAAAACTTTAACAAATCCAAGAACAAAAGCAAGGAGCAATACGACAAGCGTATTAATCCCTGTCACTTCGAGATAGGTGACCAATTGCTGCTGTTGAACGAGGGTTGCATCAAATTGGCAGTGCGATACAAAGTGGTGCGAATCCACGAGAGAAATAACGTGACCATCAAGACGGAAAGCGGAGAAAGAATGGTCCACGGCAATAAACTAAGGAAACTCGGATACCTTGGAATGACGAGGATAATAATGAAAAAGATTGAGATAATCAATTGTTTATTTAGTCTTATAAGATGTACATAGTTAATATTTATCACCGGAATGGCAAACGTCTCCGTCGTTGGCGACGTCGCCTTTCTGGACCCCATTGCGGTTCAAATTGCTCTGGGACCGGACGAATGGGAATTTGTGCGATCGCGGCGTAATCGACGTCGGTTGTCCGATCAATATCTATATTGAAGGCGGAATTTAACCGCAGTATTTCACGCTGAAATACTGGACCGTGTTCCCTATTTTCGTCACGATTGGCATTGTGTTTGTCCAAGTATGCGTGTGCGATCTCATGGAGCATGGTATTAACAAGGACGGTCCGAGGCTGGCTCATTAATACCGGACGGAAGAGGGAAATGATATTGGACGAGAAATTGGTGGCTCCGAAACTGCCGCTTACACTAGTGGACAAAATGATAAAGCACCTTCATAAATATGAAAAATTGCATGTATATTTCGTCAAATCTCAAATTTATTAGTAGTAAATTATGTTACAAGCGAAAGACTTCCTTTCAAGGACATGTAGTAGTGTAAACATGCCGCAATTAGAAAACTTTGCTATTTGAAGTTCATTCCTTTGAAATCACAAGTAATCAGAATGATAAGGCACTTGAAGTAGTCTATTGAGAAAGGTTTAACTGTGATGATCTCTTCTATGGTTAACGGTGATTCTATTCTTCTATTCTAAGAAATTATTTTTTCTTGGTCACATTATACGTGTTGAAGTATTTTTCAATTCCTGAAGTTACTATGGGACGAGGAAAGGCGTTAAGCGAAGATGAGAAGATTAAGATACTCCAGTTGAAGAGCGTTGGGAAAAATCAGGTGCAGATAGCAAAACAACTGAAAAGAAGTCGATGTCTGATTCAAAATTATTTAAAAAACCCTTTAGAATATGGGAAAAAAAAGTCGAAGGGGAGGCCATCGGCCCTTTCTTCAAAAGAAAAAAGATTAATTTTGAGAAAAGCATCAAATTCTGAACTCACACCTCGACAAATTGCGATAGATTGCAATTTAAACGTATCTGTACAAACAGTAAAAAGAGTGATACAAAGAGCAAGTCACTTGAAAAGGAAAAAATTCGCTATAAAACCACCGTTAACAGACAAACATAAAGCTGCCCGAATAAGTTTTGCTACAGAGCATATTCATTGGAAGAAACAATGGAAACAAATTATATTTACCGATGAAAAGAAACTAAATTTGGATGGCCCAGATGGATACAAATACTATTTCCATGATTTAAGGAAGGAACAAAGGGTTTTAAGTCGCAGACAGCACGGTGGCGGTACAGTAATGATATGGGCAGGTATCGGTTACAGAGGAAAAACCGAAATAAAATTTATTTCAGGTCGTATGAATAGCTCTGGTTATTTGAATTTAATAAAAGAGCAAATAAGAACTCATGCTCACAAAATTTCTACAAAAAAATGGATATTCCAGCAAGATAATGCGTCCGTGCATACTGCTCACATAGTGAAAAATTATTTTAAAATGGAAAATATAAGAGTTTTGAATTGGCCAGCAAGGTCACCTGACCTAAATATTATCGAAAATGTTTGGGGAAAACTCAGTAGAATATTATATCAAGGTGGAAAGCAGTACACTTCAGTATCCGAATTGAAATCAGCAATTTTAAAAGCTTGGGAGAGCTTGGATCAAAATTTCATAAAAAATCTATATAATAGTCTACCAAAGAGGATGATCGAAGTACTGCAGCGTAATGGAGGGTGTACACATTATTAAAGCCCTGCAAAACTGAATAATTTTGTTTGATTTCGATACTTTTCTTTATTTTTATTCGGAGTGCCTTAACATTTTGTTTACTTTAAATGTGATTTTTTTTTCTGAAAATGATGTATGAATCGAATAACTTTTTAATTTATTATATATATTATGTAAAAGTTCATACTTCATTTCATGATACATGTACTCCCTAGGTGGATGTACAAGTAAATGCTAATTACCAAAATTCTAGAGGTGCCTTATCATTTTGTTCTCCAGTGTATTAGGGAACACCACCGAATAGTATAACCGGGCAAATCATTACAAAAAAATCTGATTTTGAATCAGTGCACCGCTGATTTTGAATCGCTAGTGCACCGAGAAGAGATTCATCAGCAGGTTAACGAATTACTTGCCAAAAGTATCATTCAACACTCGAAATCCCCGTACAACTCTCCAGTTTGGATTGTGCCTAAAAAACCTGACTCCTCAGGAAAGCCTCGATGACGTATGATCGTGGACTTTAGAGAGTTAAACAACAAAACAGTAGGTGACGCATATCCGACACCAAATATCACCGAAATCCTGAACCGTTGGGAGGTTCCAGATTCTTTGGAGTTTTTGACCTCGCGGCAGGATTCCACCAAATTAAGATGAACGAATCGGACATCATGAAAAAAGGTTTCTCGACCATGTATGGGCATTACGAATTCAGACGGATGCCATTTGGACTAAAAAACGCACCATCAACGTTCCAACGGTTAATGGATCAGGTGGTGGTAGGACTTCAGGGCAGGATCACGTGTGTGAAGTTAGCACCGCACTTGACGAAAGACAAAAAAATTTTGATTGTGCTAGATTGTGCTAGGTTTGTGCTAAAGTGTGCCGTTAAACACTTTTGAAAAAAATCGACCGTTTTCGAAAAAATGAAAAAAAAAACGATTTTTTTGCCAGCCCCGCACTTTTGAGATATCTTAATTTTTTTAATAGCATTTATTTGTGTTAGAGCCCTATAAAGGTGTGCCGTAAAAAGAAATTTGAAAAAATTAATTTTTCATTCAAAAAAAAAATCAAAATGAAAAAACTCCAGCCCCGCACTTTTCTCGAAAATCAATGAAATTTGGCACATAAGTAGTTGTCAAAGTGTGCTATTCTGTGCCGTTAAAAAAATTTTGATATCTGAAACCGTTTAAAAGTTACAGGGCCTGAAAAGTACTGCGCTGGATGCAAAAATTAGCCATTTATCAAGAATAAACTACCCTTTCCTTGCTGGATTTTGAAAAAAGAGCAATTGTGCTGTATTGTGCTATCGTAGCACAACTCAGATATAAAATATTAACAAAATCTAGCAACCGGAAGTGGTAGTTTTATCAGTTTTTGTCGCGCGTTTCAGGCTTCTGACAAGAGTAAAGTACCCTTCCGTTGTCAGATTTTGGAAAATGAACAATTGTGCCGTATTGTGCTATCATAGCACAACTCAGATATAAAGTATTAACAAAACATTATCACCGTATTTGTTTTAGACGATATGTTTCCTCACGTCTAATGTGATTATACGGTTACCTCGTAATTTTCTCTTGTTTTTAAATGTATGCAATTCAGGATTGATATCGAGTAAAACGCAATCCGGTATAATGTCCGTTTTAATATTTCTTGGACATTCTAAGAGAATAGTACAAAATATTGCTCTGCATTCGGAATACATGCCAAAAATCGAAATATATAGAATACTTGAAATATTAACTCTATGCTTTTTAAAAGATATAACGCAGTCAATTGTCTGTTGCTGACATATTTTTTCGGCAAACAGATCCGTCCATCCAGTACGAAAAACTTCGTAATTTCTTTGATTTTTGTATGTCTTTTTCTCAGGTTTTATAGACCGCCATGATTCGGTAGATAATATTAATTGAAATTTTCTTTGCATTAATGCTGTGTTACCACTATTAACAGATATATTTACAAAGAAAGATTCATCTGGATCATCGCTTATAAACGTATTCTACTTATTACAGAAGAATTTGTACACTGCATTTTTAAAACTATGCCTCTTTTCTTTTAGGATAACATAAATATGTTTCGCGGTTATTTTAGAACCACCAGCATACATAACTTCTTAAATTTTAGTATAAATATCGGATGCAGGGGGAAGAATCCTTCTTTTTTCATCTAATGTTTGATGTTCCACCTTGAGAAGAAGAGTTTTTAATAAAATCTTAAAGCACATTTTTGAAGCAATAAAAAGGTTGCTCGAAGTGAATATTTAAGACTCCATTGTACTTCGGTCATCTGTCAATTCCAAAATTGTTCGAAAAAATCAGTCTGGCTCACGTACTCTTTTTTTTTTCATTTTGTAACCCGCGCCTCACTACTCCAAGTCGTCATATAATTGGAAACAATTGAAAAAACAATAGAAATAAAAACTTGTTATCTGAATTTGTATTTGCAAGAAATTACATTTCTCCAACAGACTATTTGTACAGTTAATGTTAGATTTATAAAAGTTCTCTATCGAGCATAGTACAGTCGCATTTTTCATTTACGCCAGTCCACAATTATCATCGATATTTACGTGTGTGTCTTTATTAGTGACTATTTACTGTTAATTATTGAGCATCTTTAGATAGTATTAAAACTATTACATAGACCCATTCGCACTACTATTCGTCATTGTTCTGTGAAAAGTGACTTAATTATTGAGTGCGAGCAATCATTTTCATCTATTCAAAAATGTATGATAAGGTTTTATTAAAGACTCCTCTTCTCAAGGAGGAACATCAGACATTAGATGAGAAAGGTAGAGTTCTTCCCCCTGCATCCGAAGTTTATGCAAAAATTTCAGAAGCTATGTATGCTAGTGGCTCTAAAATAACCGCGAAACATGTTTATGTTAACCTGAAAGAAAACAGGCATGGTTCTAAGGATGCTGTTGACAAATTCTTCTGTAATAAGCAGAATACGTCTGTGAGCGATGATCCAGATAAATCTTTCCTCGTAAATATATCTGCTAATAGTGGTGATACAACATTAATGCAAAGAAAATTTCAATTAATATTATCTGCTGAATCATGGCGGTCTATAAAACCTGAGAAAAAGGCATACAAAAATCAAAGAAATTACGAAGTTTTTCGTACTGGATGGACGGATCTGTTTGCCGAAAAAATATGGCAGCAACAGAAAATTGACTGTGTTTTTTGTTTTAAAAAGCATAGCGTCAATATTTCAAGTACTCCGTACATGTCGATTTTTTATATCAATCCTGAATTGCGTACATTTAAAAAGAAAAGACAATTACGAGGGAATCGTCGTATAATCATTACCGATAAAATGACTAACGAATATAAGGACGCAATTATTATTACACGTCAGGAAGCATTTCCCCTAAAAAGATACGGTGATAATGATCCTCCTATTTTACCATCAACCACTGTCTTACGAAAAGCTAAGGAACAAAGGCTTATGTATCTAGATTTCGCAGATCCTGCACTAAATTTGTTACATAGTGCAAAAATTGTGAAACATGTAAATATTATACATCATATTAGTTTATTACAGCTTAGCTGTATATATTGGACCCAAGAGCAGCAGCTTTTTTATACTGCAAAGTTGAAACAAGATGCTAACTCATGTTTGGTTATCGATGCCACAGAGGGTCTTAATAAAGAAAACATGCTCGCAAGATCCACCGATATTTCTATATCAATGCATGATAGTTACAGGGTGACAAGAAATAACCCGGACAAACATTTTTAATCATAACTAATTTAACAAAAGAAATTTATCAAATTTAACAACTAATAATAATAAAATGTGTATTAGGAAAACATATACTTATGCGGTTTCGAAATGGTCTTCTTCAGCGGCGATGCACAGGCTCAAACGCAAATTAAAATTTTCAGCGACGGGCCGCAGATCCTCGGGCGATAATCGAGCCCACTCTCGACGCAGTGATTGCTTCAGCGACTCCAAACTTTTGTGGGCCTTAGCACAGACTCTGGCCTCCAAAATGGACCACACACTGTAATCCATCGGATTGAGATCTGGCGAGTAGGGCAGCCATTCCTTCGACGTGATAAAGTCCGGAAAATGACTGTTGCACCACTCCTGCGTCATTTTCGCCCTGTGGGCCGGAGCAGAGTCCTGCTGGAATATCCACTTCGTATTGCCAAAGTGCTGCTGGGTCCACGGAAGTACCACGTCCTCAAGAATGTCGCGTCGGTACACCTCTTGGTTCATTTTGACCCCTTGATCGACGAAAACGAGGGGTGTCTTGCCGCTAGCGCAAATTCCGCCCCAAACCATAACGGATTGAGGATTTTGGCGGTGTTCAATGATAGCTGAGGTGCCGGGAGCCTCTACGGACCAGATCCTGTCATTTTGGTTATTATGCGCCTGTTCGACAGTGAACACTTTCTCATCGGTGAACAGGATGTACTCCCATCGATCACCTACGGCCCGACGTTTGAGTTGGCGGCATCTTTGGAGCCGTACGCGTTTGTTTTCATCTGTGAGGAGTTGGACTTTTTGGAGCTTATAGGGCTTCAGCTTGAGCTCCTTTTTGGCCATTAGCCGCGTCGATTCCCGATTGATCCCAGTTTCACGGGCAACTTTTCTCATTGAGATGTTTGGATTTCGGCCGACTCGCTTCTTGATAATTTTCCGATTCCTGGTAGTGTTTACGCTGCATTTTCTGCCTCGTCCGGGACGATCACCATCATGACCGAGCTCTTTAAAACGCTTAATGGTATCGGAGACGGTTTGTTTAGGAACTTTAAGCAAATTAACAATTTCGCATTGGCGCTTTCCTGCACGAAACAATTCCAAAATTGCACAGCGTTTGCTTGACATTCTGAGGCTACTACACAACTGAGTAATATCAAATCCCAATTATACGTACTAGTATAGAATAACCTAGAGAATCTAACAACAACAAGATTATTTGGCTACGCTATAACGCCTTCGAGGAAAGAGTACATAAAATTTGTCCGGGTTATTTCTTGTCACCCTGTAATAAAGAAGGAAGTGCTCCAGCATTTCAAATGCTGTCAGCGGACCACCGAGCATCGCAAATTTCATATTTTTTAAGGTGGATTTTGAATAAAGGTGCGCAAGCACCCCGCATGGTAGTTTGCGATTTTAGCTGGGCACTTTTAATAGCCTAATCCGAAGCTTTTGCAAAGTGTAGAGATCTAAAACATTATTTAGAAAAATATTATAGGGCCATAATGAAGGTAGAAAATGATTTCATCCCTTATTGCTATATAAGGCTGGATGTTAGTCATTTTATTTCTATGGTTTCAAGGCGGAGATCCATAAATACTAATACTAATTAATTAGTATGAAGATTTTTCATTTGATACCTAAGCCAGGCTTATCAAATGAACTCTTTGAATGAATTGAGCAAATTTTTAGAGTCAGTTTTAGTTGTGGGTCAAAGCAAAAGTATTGGCTGCGATATTGATGATGACAGTGTCCTAATATCGCAAATGCGATATGAACAAATTGTTCGGGACAAGGGACCGAAAGAAATAGATTCGCGTAACTTCGACCACCATCGGCCATCATCGGAATCTGTAAGGGGGGTACGAAATTAGGAATAGGCGAACAATCGGGGATAGCGGACACAGTGATATAGCAGTTCAACAGGTCGGTAGTGTGTAGCACGAAGGAAAGAGTGAAAGTTGATCGAAAGGATCAAAGAGGACAGTGGCAATTTCAAATTATAAAGCGAGCATATTCTCCAAAGGGAGAGCATAGTCTCCGACAGGCGAGCTTGGTCTCCCGAAAGGGCGAGCTTAGTCTCCCCAAAAGGCGAGCATAGTCTCCGACAGGCGAGCTTGGTCTCCCGACAGGCGAGCGTAGTCTCCATATGTATAAGAGAACAATAATAAATTGGGTTTTTTATGCCGTCAAGGCTTTTTCCCAACAATTAGTGGTTTAACCTTTAATAACCTTATTAAAGGTACTGTAACTTCTGATGAAAAGGATGTACAAGAAGCTACAGACTGCAATTTTGACAATGGACAGATTGGACTTTGACAGATTGGAAACAAAGGGGGAACAATTTAAATGAATCTGCATTCAAAATTGCAGAAAATTGTTCTAGTGGTAGTGTTATTAATGCATATTACAATATGCCTTTTGCTACACAAGTGAAAAAACAATTGTTACCATATGTTCCACTATGGACAAGCATAATAAGAACCATTTTCTCCGTTAGTGAAAACATTGCAACCTCATCTTCGGTAGAATCGTCATTTGCAGATTTGAAGCATAGAGTCTTTAACACGTTGATTGCCACGCGCGTTTACAGTAAAATCTCCTTCAGGCCACGTGTACCGCTGTACGAAGCGTATTCTGCTGGGTATTCTCACTAATATTTTAAAAATGCGATTCGCTGTTTGTCGCAAGAATAATCTCTCGCTTCTTCTGTTCCCATGGTATCATGATCGTTCATTTGTTTTCGTTGCTTCGCATTTATTTCTCATCTCGCCAGTGTTGTACAGGATTAGTTTGACTCTTTGCCAAGTAACAAGCGGTATAACTTAAAATCTCTATCCTAATTCGTTGAAATGTCGAAAAGAGAAAGGGAAAACTTATTTGTTAGAAAGTCAAATAGCAGTGAACAAGAAAGCTATTACGAGGCTTATACAAATTCAGATAGCAGCGATGAGGAAGAAATCAGATTTCCTAGAAAAAGAAATATAAATAAAATTATATTTTCTAATTCCGATTCGGATATTGATCAGTGCAGTCATAGTGATACTGAATGTGATGAAGATTCCATTAACGAGATTTTGCAAGAATTGGTTATAGATGAAGAAAGAAGAACTGATGACACCGAGGAAAATACAATTGAATTTGGCGAATGGAATGAATTTAGTGGTCGGCAGAAGTCATTTTCTTTTTCCGAGACGGGCGGCCTCGTTAGGCAATTACCAGGTGATGTTAATCCATATGATGTGTTTGAGCTATTCGTTGATGACGAGATAATAAACTTACTTGTTTCAGAAACAAATAGATACGCGGAACAAAAGTTAAATAAATCTGAGCTACCACCGTTCTCACGGATGCATAAATGGAATTCCACTAATTCCGAAAAAATAAAAAAATTCTTGGGACTGATTTTATATATGGGAATTGTAAAAGTAAACCCCATCGCCAATTATTGGTCAAAAAGCCCAATGTATAATTTTCAATAACCGCGTACTGTAATGTCACGAAATAGATTCGAGTTACTATTGAGTAATTTTCATTTTGCCAATAATGTGTCCATTGCTCGTAACGATCGACTTGGAAAAATACGTCCACTTTTTGACAAACTGGAGGGAAAGTACCAAAAAATATACAGGGTGTCCGGAAAAAAAGGAGACATATTTCGAGGGCTGGTTCCTGACGCAATTCTAAGAACCTTTTTTGCCTTGGCATTTCTCGAGGTAAAGCTCAATTCTCGAGATATTCGACGATAAAGATGCCATTAGTTAGACAGAGACACTCCGGTAGCTGAAGCGAGACAGAGTGGCGCCATCTCGTTTTAACTATCGAAGCGTCTCTGTCCAACCAACGGCAAATTTATCACTGAATATCTCGGAAATAAAGCTTTAAATGAAAAAATGGCAAGAGAAAAAAGTTCTTAGGATAGCCTCGGGAACCACCCCTCAAAAAATGTCTTCTTTTTTTCCGGACACCCTGTATACGCCTGGAGAACACATTGTTATTGATGAAACGCTGATTCCTTGGCGCGGAAGACTCATCTTCAAACAATATATACCAAATAAAGCGCACAAATACGGAATCAAATCATTTAAATTATGCTCAAGCACGGGATATATATGGGCGATGAAAATTTACTCTGGTAAATCAGCTGATGGTGTTAGAGAAACGGGATTAGCACACAATGTATGTCCAGCTTGCAGAGAAATTTTTTTTTACCAAGGACAAACATTGTATATTGATAATTTTTACACAAGTTATGAGTTAGCGATATCATGCCTAAACCGCAAAACCCATGTAGTAGGAACACTTAGGAGTAATAAAAAATTCCTCCCAAAAGATATCCTCCATTGCAAACTAAGAAAAGGGGAGATAATATCAAAAGAAGATGATAACGGGATTGTGGTACTCAAATGGAGAGATACGCGGGATGTGAGAATTTTATCCACAAAACACGCTCCTATCATGGTACCAAGTACAAAAAAAAATCTTCGCATTCGTGCTGTTTCTCTAAGCCAACAGACATCCGCAAAACAGAAACCACTAGCTATCGTTGAATATAATGCAGGAAAGTGTGGTATAGATTATTCTGATCAAATGGTTTCTTATGCCACCACAATTATAAAAAGAATCAAGTGGTACCGAAAGCTTGGCATTTAACTACTTCTGGGAATTTCTGTCGTAAACGCTTTGACGGTTTACAAAATTGCAACAAAGAAGAATGTAAATATTAGAAGATTTAGGGAATTATTAGCTGCAAAATTATTAGGGTTGGCTGAAAATACAATAAATCCTGAACGTCGTCAGAGTCAGCACAATATCGCTGTTCGGAAAAATGATTCCGGAGAAAGCATTAGACGCACATGCAAACAATGCTATGTAGATAAAAGTTGTCGAATGGGCCGATCAGAAACAAGAAAGAATTTAAAAAAAACAACAACTTATTATCCAAGTTGTCCCTACCAGCCTCAGCTTTGTATAAAATGTTTTAAAGTTTTACATTCTATATAGTTTCTTAATAAATCATTTTCATATTACTTTTATAACAATAGTTTATATTAATGAATATTCTATTATAAATTTAAGTTTATATTAAAAAATATAGTTTATATTAATTAATATTCAATAGTTTTGTTATTTCATCAGCGAAATATCTTTTTAAACACATACGAATATCCTTCGCCAGTAGCAAATAAGCGTCACCCCAATACGGGTGACGCGGCCCGATCAGAAACTTTACTGTCACCCGAATATGGGTGACGTGGCAGTCAACGTGTTAAAGGATCCTTACCGACTAGACTAGATACATTTATATTCAAACATATAGAGTCCATTGATGATAAAATAAAGATAACATCAAGTGTATCAAACACCTTATTCGGCAATGACGGAAATCAAAAGCTTTCCGTTCAGGAATTTCAAAATAACACCAAAAATTGCCCGGATTTAACCCTGATAACCGACGATATTACTTCGGAAAATGAATCATTAGATTCTTGTATTGATGACCCTGACGAATTCAATACTAAGTGCGATAATTACAACATCGTGGAAAATCGGAAAAATCAGGCAAAATCTACAGCGATGATTCTAACACCAGATCCATATGAAGAAAATAAAAATATGGACAATACCCGGAAGAAACCATCTTATCTCGACAAGTGCCCCGAGTGGGAGTTTATTAAAAATAAAAAAATTGCCAATTTACCGATAATTTCAAACGGTCTTAAATTCAAAGCGGTGATAATCAATAAAGTTACAATAACAGTGCAGGAGACGTGTGCATTCGACTCCATATTGTAATTAATAATGTGCGCAATTGCAACTATACCTGCATATAACGAACAGATGGCAGATTCTAAAACTTTCACCATAAAATTAGCGAAA
Source organism: Sclerodermus sp. 'alternatusi' (assembly GCA_037305995.1). Lineage (NCBI taxonomy): Eukaryota > Metazoa > Arthropoda > Insecta > Hymenoptera > Bethylidae > Sclerodermus > Sclerodermus sp. 'alternatusi'. The sequence goes on from CM074550.1 coordinate 5,707,281, forward strand.
AACATTGTCACCGCTAAACAAATTAATATTTCTCATTATCAGCAAAGAGCTGAGATATTAATTAGTTTAAATACTTTTAAAAATTCTATTACAGAGTATACTAGATTTTTAAGAAAATTAAACACTAGGTGCAACGCGGCTGACTTATCAGAGAACTTGTTCACCGAGGAGCCCAGTATAATTAAAGAATATAAGTGTTCATGCGGCCATCAAGATCAAAAACCGAAGACATTTATAAATATCAATGTCAACATTTTGTTAAAAAATTTCAGTGCAGTGCAGCAATCAATAGATGATTGATTACATTTGCACAAAAACTGCAATAAATGTGACAGAGAAGTGAAAGAGGTTTTGAAATTTGGTTTGCACATACTTATTGATACTTCTATATGTACGGATCTTGCATATGAAATTAAGGCTAAAAAACAAAGCCTCCAGAATCTTAGCCTTCGTATAGAACTAACAAAAAAATTATATGAATTAGTTTGGGTAGTTCACTATGAAGGTGAGCATTGTACAGGGTGTCCGGAAAAAAAGGAGACATTTTTTGAGGGATAATTCCTGACTTAATTCTAAGAACTTTTTTTTATCTTGGCTGTTTTAATTTAAAGCTTTATTTCTGAGATATTCAACGATAAATTTGCCATTAGTTAGACAGAGACGCTTCGATAGTTAAAGTGAGATGGCGCCACTCTGTCTCGCTTCAGTACCGAAGTGTCTCTGTCTAACTAATGGCATCTTTATCGTTGAATATCTCAAAAATAAAGCTTTAAATCAAAAAACACCAAGACAAAAAAAGTTCTTAGAATTGCGTCAGGAAATACTCCTCAAAATATGTCTCCTTTTCTTCCGAACACCCTATATATGTATGTATGTATGTATGTATGCATATATGATTTTCATTTTTTTAAACAATCCCTATAAATCACCCAGATGCTTTTAAAAATAGGTCCCACAGCAAAATTTCCTTAACACTACTTGAAGTATCGTTAGACGTGCTAATGGAACACTCATGAGAATTAATGATTTTCGATTTTTTGTTTAATTCCCTATAAACTTTAACAAACAATCACACAGAACGTTTTAACGGTAGGCTCCACAGCAAAATTTCCTGAACGTTACTTGAGGTACTCTTAGGCGTGCTAAGGGAACTCTCATTAGAATTGACAATTTTTAATTTTTTTTAAACAACCCTATAAGCATTAATAAACAATCACCCAGAACTTTTTAATAATAGGTTCCATTGCAGAACTTCCCGAACATTACTTACAGTATTCTTAGGCATGCTAACGGAACTCCTATCAGAACTAATGGTTTTCAATTTTTTTAAAACAACCCTATAACCATTAATAAATAATCACCCAGAACTTTTTAATAATAGGTCCCATTGCAAAACTTCCTCAAAATTATGTGCAGTACTCTTAGGCGTGCTAACGGAACTCCCATCTAGCGGCATGCGGCCGTACTATAGCTTGCTGTGTACGATTTCACACAAGCTGTATAGCCAGACAGAAATCTCATATCAATGCTATATAAATCGAAAGAAACATTTCATATTTGCAAAAAAATATGTAAATATGCTTTTATCATTTTGGAAAGGAATTATTTGGAGTGACAAAAGTAAATTTTAATTATTAATTAAAAAAAAAATGAATACGTTTGTTGAGGAAATCGAATGAAGCTTTAAAAAATCCGTATATTTTACCTATTGTAAATATGGAGGAGGCTTAATAATGGTATGGGATTTTTTTTTTGGTACAAGACCGAAAATTTAGTATCAATAAATGAAATTATGATGGCGGAAAAATATATATACATTCTAAATGATAATTTAAAATAATCAGCTTTAAAAAAATGAGTCTGAATGAAGAGTGGTTATTTCAGCAGGATAATGATCCAAGGCATATCGCGAAAGAAACGAGGCAATTTTTCAAGATTCATCCGTTGTCGGACTTTGACGAGTTTGATTCGTGATAACAATTTTGACCCAAATATGAATATCACGAATCTGACTTGTGAAAATAAATGCGAGCCAAACGTAAACATCACAAGTCTGACTCGTGGAGACAAATTTAAGCCAAACGTAAATTGATTGTCTCGCGCATTACGTTGCATGTTTAGTGCGCTTCTTCCCCAACCGCTTGGGCACGGATTTCGTTGAGCTAAATAGTACTGCAAGTGGTTAACGAAATAAAAGTTCTTGAATGACCTCAACAAAGCCTAGGCCTGAACCTAATGAAAAATCTATTGAGTTTTCTTCATGTAGAAATTTTTCTATGAAAGCATGTTAATAAAGCATAATTTTTGATAGAATTACAATTAAAATTTGAAAATATTGATAAAAACTATATTCAAAAACTTGTAGAAAAGTATACCGCGACGTTTAAAAGCGGTAATACAAGCAAAATAGTATAATACAAAGTATTCAGTAATTATATTATAATTTTTTATGTCCACTTGTAGCTACCTGTAATTTAAGACTTTAATAATTAAATCATTCAAGTTTTATCCAATAAACTATAATTTCAGAAACCCATTTAGGTTAACTAGGTGTTATTAATTGTAATATTTAACAAGTTTCTTGTAAGATAAAATAGATCTTTTGTTTTTTATTGAATCTGTCTACTTAATTTTGTCCGCGCTGTATACAGAGTGTCCAGAAATAACGCACTTCCTGTTAAGGGGTGATTCCTGACATCTTATAAGCTAGAACCGCCACAACGACAGACCACAAAAAAAATAGCATAGCATTTTTGGGCTATTTTTGGGCTCTACGAATATGCAACTCACGATTTTTTGGCTCTTATAGTTTTCGAAAAACTGTGGTGGTGCTAGCTTAAGTTAAGCTAGCACCGCCACAAAATAGAACGGAGAAAGATATCAAAATGAAACCACCAGCATATTTTAGGGCTATTTTTGAGCTCTTGAATGATATTGATAAAAGTAAAAAAAACCACCCCCAATTGAAAAAAAATTAAAAATAAAAAATTCTGGGAAATAAAAAAAAATGTAATTAAAAAAAGAATACAACTAGCTTTTTGGGCTCATTTTGGGCTTTAAAAAACATTCCAACAATTTCTCCAAAAAACACAGTTTTACCCCTTAAAAATGAGTTTTTCGTAAAAAAGCCAAGAAACCACACTTTTCAGATGGCAAACCACATCGAGTGTGCCATGAAAATACTCAGGGAGACCCTGGCATTTTTGGGCTCTGCGTTAGAAAGGAGCCCAAAAATGATAACCACCCCTAAGAGCCAAAAAACTGCAAAATTTGGTTTCAGAGGCCAGAAACCACACTTTTCAGATGGCAAACCACATCGAGTGTGCCATGAAAATACTCAGGAAGACCCTGGCATTTTTGGGCTCTGCGTTAGAAAGGAGCCAAAAAATGATAACCACCCCTAAGAGCCAAGAAACTGTATTGTGTTTAAGCATGAAATGGGTCTAATGTAATTCGTATGGTAATTGAAATTGGCTATGATTTGTTGGTATTCTTCTTAGAAAATTTAAGTCAATATATATTTGTATATTTTGTTTATTTTTTTAATCAAAATTTTTTTGTGTTACATAATTGGCCATTTAGTTTTTCTGTCTTTTTGGCCCATAACATTTAGCACCATAATTTTATTGTATGTGTATAATAAAGAGGCAGAGGCAGAGGCAAAGTGTGGTTTCTGGCCTCTGAAACTAAATTTTGCAGTTTTTTGGCTCTTAGGGGTGGTTATCATTTTTGGGCTCCTTTCTAACGCAGAGCCCAAAAATGCCAGGGTCTCCCTGAGTATTTTCATGGCACACTCGATGTGGTTTGCCATCTGAAAAGTGTGGTTTCTTGGCTTTTTTACGAAAAACTCATTTTTAAGGGGTAAAACTGTGTTTTTTGGAGAAATTGTTGGAATGTTTTTTAAAGCCCAAAATGAGCCCAAAAATCTAGTTGTATTCTTTTTTTAATTACATTTTTTTTTATTTCCCAGAATTTTTTATTTTTAATTTTTTTTCAATTGGGGGGTGGTTTTTTTTACTTTTATCAATATCATTCAAGAGCTCAAAAATAGCCCTAAAATATGCTGGTGGTTTCATTTTGATATCTTTCTCCGTTCTATTTTGTGGCGGTGCTAGCTTAACTTAAGCTAGCACCACCACAGTTTTTCGAAAACTATAAGAGCCAAAAAATCGTGAGTTGCATATTCGTAGAGCCCAAAAATAGCCCAAAAATGCTATGCTATTTTTTTTGTGGTCTGTCGTTGTGGCGGTTCTAGCTTATAAGACGTTGATTCCTGACACTAAACTAAGTTAAAAAGTCCTTAACCACTTTTCAATCTAGAGTTTAGTTTTCAAGATATTCAATGATAAAAATATTATTATATAATTTTAAATAATATAAATAATATTATTAGAAACAGTGGTGCCATCTCACTTCAACTATCTGTCTATCTCTGTCTTACTAATATCGTTATTATTGAATATCTTGAAAACTAAGCTCCAGATTGAAAAGTAGCTAACGACTTTTTTTTAATTTGAAAAATAATATAATTTAAATTAAAAACAAGTGGCGAGAAAAATTTGTTGATATCAAGAGTTTTTTCCGGCCTGAGATTGCTTGCCGAGTCTCGCAGTGCAAATATTTTAAAGTATATAAATTTTCTCGACAACGACTAATAAATTCTAATGTAACTACCGTAAAATTATGAATTTCTTGTCGTTACTTATACTAATTAAAACCAAAGATTCAAGCTTTGTACCATTAAATTTTCCAATATCTGCGACTACTTTCTTAAACAGAGCAACGAACTGAATTTGGAAAACTTATGGCCAGAAGTGTATCTCATATGCATATGAGCTTTTTTTGACATTGTATTGATTTTAGTCAATTTTAATTGAATTAAATAAATTTTTTAAAAATGAATTTAATTACATTGATTTCTAAACAACTAATATATAAAAGATAAAGTTGATTAATTTTGTATGTTTTACAGCCAAAATGCGTGAAAGCTCGAGCTGTATATGACAACATAGCTGAAGCTCCAGATGAATTAGCTTTTCGTAAGGGTGATGTTCTTACAGTATTGGAGCAAAACACAGCTGGCCTTGAAGGATGGTGGTTATGCTCTCTCCGAGGAAGACAAGTATATTATTTTATATATATATATATATTTTCTTAATAATATTAAAAAATTAATTATATTATATTTTAATTATATTTTTAAAAATGATATGTTCTAATCAGTAGTTGGAAAACTCATTACGCGGTTTGGCAAAGTATTGCGTTAAAATTAAATCTTTCTAAAAATGTAAAATTATAAGACTCTATGAAAATCAGTAATAAGTTATTAACATATACAGTATTCCACCTAACTTGAGCATTTTAAATATCTCGCTAACTTTTGTTAGTAGAAAAAAAAGTTAAAGAAAAGGATTATTTTACTTAAAAATTCCAAGGTTATTATAAGAATAAAATTTTTTCTCGAGGTAAAATTTTTCAAGTTCTCAAGATTATCATTATTTTTTTTAAATGGAACTATATATTTTTGTTATTCTGATTACCTGGTTATAACACTTTAAGATAACCACCGTTTTCATACAATTTTAGGAGGATCCTTTCTCGAAAGTCTTAACTAAATAGAGTAAAATAAAATATTTATCTTTATCTCATTTATGAAAGTTTTTTGTTGCACCATCAATATGAACTAATTTTTACTCTGTTTTATCTGTTTCGAGATATACAATTCGTCCATTTCGTTTCCTGGCCATATTTCTTAATATTTTTGATCGAGACTAGTCTCAAATGATTCTTTTAACTTTCCTATATATGCCCGAATCTTTCGATTTTCGAAATAATATCTAATTATTAAGTTATAGAACAAAATATTTGTGCAAATGTAGGTTATAAAAGTTTTGTCAAAATTTCGAAAAACAAAAGTCACACAGATTCCTCAGACTTTCCACATTATCCATGTCAAACGGTTTTCAAAAATATTAATTTTTGTGGCCAGGAAATTTAATGGCAGTTTTTGGTTGGGAAAGGATCCTTTTAATGGGTGATATTTTCGAATGATGCCCGTTTATACATAAGCTCTCGTTTATACAAAACTGAGTGTACTCCGTACTTACTGACAGGTTTATGACATTTTATAATTCAAATTAATTTAATATAAAACTTTATGCGTTTATGTATTTTGAGTTAAATAATTAATTTATTTTGGTAATAAGTCTAATTAACGGCCGAGATTTGTAAAGAAAAAATTAGGTAAATTATTATTTGAATTATAATTATAACGTGAGAATTAGGTTTAAGTAGTTATCACCTGCTGGTGTATGTTGTTACTCGTGTACGTTGTTCAATGGGTAAGATGAGAAATGTATAGATAAATTCTTCACAATTGAGATATGGAAATATATTAATTTTGAATGTAAATAGAAGACTCATTATCTAAATAAATGAATTATTAAATTTAAAATATATAAACGCGTTCTCTAATTTAATAGAATATTAAATTGGATTATATAATTTGTCGGTAAGGTAAAAACGGTCTATGTAGAATCGGGCTTGTGTAGAAACGGGACACTCCCTTATTTTCTATGTAATGCCAAGCATAGATCTTTAAATATTTTTAAAAATTTCCAAGTGCTTTTAAAAGGGCAAATGTTTATTTTTAAATTGTAGATAATGACATTATTCTGAGATTTTTTACACGAATTTATAATGCTTTGATTTAACTCTTGATTTTCCTTAATTTCTGTTCAGAAGAATGTTTTCTGGTATACAATAATCATAGTGCCATTAAAAATCTAATAAAATTCTTAATCTCTTCAAAAAAATTAATTTTGCAGCTTTAATTTATAAAAAATAGACATCTGTCTAGGATTAATATTCATTAGGTTACATAAATTTAAAGTAACCTCTGATTTCTTTATGATACCGCCGGCACTAGCATTGTCTGATATATACCATGGAAAGGTTGCTCGATCAGATTTTGTACATCGTGTCTTCGCGTGTATGTGTGTTTAAATTATTGGGCTGTTTTAATTCTAATAAAAAAAAGTCGCAGACTAACAATTTCTTAAAAATTTCATCACAAAGGATCAAACTTTAAGGTAGTATAGATAATTATTGCTAAAATTTAGTTTTAGCCTATGTATGTTACTCTAAACTTCATAATTGACTTAACATGAAACATACCCCTACTTACGGAGTTAGAATGTTTTAAAAGTTGATTCCTGAAAATTTTAATCGAATAGCCTTTAAGGGGTAACGCTACTCTTAAGTTGTGAAAATTAAGTGATTTTCGGAAATTTATTAAAGGAAGGTCAAATAACCTTCTGAATTTTCAAAAGCAGTTTGTTATTACGTACATATTTAAGTTTTTTTCAAATTTAAAAAAATTTTATTGCATAAAATTATGTAATTAGACACTGATAGGCATCATGACTTTTCATTTAAAAGGCTGTATTGGAGATCAAGGTTCTCATTGACAGGTGATCTTAGAACAAAAATTCAAACAGTTTCTGATTTTAAGTGTTAAAGTCTAGGGAAATTGTTAATTGTTAATTTGGCGACATATTTAGGTAAAATAATGATTCTTGGTGAAAAATTTTGTCTAAAATTGTTTATAAAAATAAAAATATTGTATTAATCATAAAATACGTACATAGTTCTCTGAGTTATATTGTTTTGAAGGTCTACACAAAATTTGAAACTAATTGGTTAAATATTCGAGGAGTTAGGTGGTCGCCAAGTTTAAAAACCATAGTTTCGACAACAACGCGTTTAAACTTTCATTTGTCATTCAAGATAAGAAGTTTTTAATATATCTTTAACCTTTTCGCGCCGAAGACCGTATATTCCCGTGATAAAAAAATGTGGCAAACAGTCGAAGACCGTATTTATCCGATTTCCTTATATTTACGCGACGAATGCCAGACGCTTATCATTAATAATAATAATTAATAATAATGCCGGACGCCTCCGTTTTATGTGTTAGATATATTTATTTGTGTTTATAGGCAAGTTTAACCTTGTCTATTATTTTATTTGTCATATATGAATCTGGCAGTAGTAGTTCTCATTTCATAGTGGGCACACGAACGTTTGCATACTTGATAACTATCAAAGTTTATAGATTTATAAAGTTAGTATTTGTGATTTCAGCAAAATATTAAAGTAAGTAAAATATATAAATCTTAATATGTATAATTTATAAATAATATAATAAGTAATAATTCTTTTATATTATATACAATTCCGCAAACCTTGAAAACTGCCCGTCTTATGGGCATACTTAATAGGAAAATAGTACGTCGTGAAAGGGTTAATCAGGGATGCATTAATCAGCCTACACCATTATTATACCTAACATTATTGCACTTGACTTTATAAAGCATCTGTTAAGTCCAACAACAAAAATCGAAAATTTCGAAATTCTAGAATGGCGTTACCCCTTAAGGAGGAAAATTTACCCTTCAGAATGCTATTTTCAATTTTTTTCTATCATTAATACCACGTTACAATAATAATAATAAATGAATCAATAATAAACGTCCCGCCTGCTGAATAGTGATTGTAAATACAATCACCTTTGACCAATGTTCCGCCAAGCTCCGGCAACCAATCATAAAGACATTTAGATAAGACCGATTCTTAGCCGATAAACAACAAGCTAAATTCTAAATGAATTATATCGGACCAGATTGTAATGTAAAGTTAAACATTTTTTTGTGTTTTTTGTCATTATTTTTAAAACGGGACAGCCAAATGAATTAAATTATAAAATATGCGTTTTTAAGATCGTCATCAACTGGTAAAATAATTAATTTTGTATCATTTGTTTTTTTTTTATTTTAAAAATTAAATTTACTTTGCAATTAATTATTTTAGCCTAAATGCCAATATTACCTTTTTTTATTTAGTATTTATATTTATAATATTTTTTATAAATTTGTTATAAAATATATAATATTTTAGCTTTATGTCTTTGATTAAAATCAGAGTAAGATAACTTGAACCGTTTCCATGTAAAATATTTTTTCTTTTGATATTTTCTAATTTGATGCTTCGTTTTCAAGATATACAACGATAAAAATGTCACCAGTTAGAAAGAGACAGTTCTATAGTTGAAATAAGGTGGCACCACTGTATCTCATTTCAGATATTGAACATTATCTTTTTAATTTATATCATCTTTATTATTCTATATCTTAGAAATAAAACTTAAAATCAATAAATTTCAAAGCAAAAAAGTCCTAGAATTGGATTAGGAATTACACTTCAGAACATGATATGCCAATTTCTAAATACTCTGTATATAAAATAACTAAATAATTTAATTTAATATTTGTTTAAAACTAAAATTTTTAAAAATAATTGATTTGATCATAAACAATTGCACCATTAGATTTTCTTAACAGATAATTACTTTTATACAGGGAATCTGCCCAGGTAATCGACTAAGGCTTTTAGTTGGTCAGTATGATACAGGAGGCTATTTAATTGGAAGCAAGTTAAATTTTACAATTTCTGAGGTCGGGCATCAAGTTTACGGAAAGAGACGTAGCTGGCATGTTCAACCAAACAGGGTATGTCATCTTAAAAATTATTCCATGTATAGGGTTCTAGGGAAATAGAATACTTTTCTATAAAGAAAACTTCATTTTTTATTTAATAAAGGGAAGACAAAATCATTTTTAAAAACATCAACGAAAGACTATTTACTACGTACATCAGAATTGCAAAAGTGAACGTTAAACATATTTAGTCGCCCATGTTAGAATTACGTATATTAAGGATAGATGGTATTAAGAGGATCTTCGCCTGACCTAAAACGATTTGTGTCTTAACTAAATAGAGTAAAAAAAAGATCTCTTATCTTTGTCTCACATATGAGATTTTGTTAATGCGACATCTATATAAACTAATTTTTGTTCTGTTTTATATGCTTCGAGATAAAACAGGGCAATATTTTTAGCAATTTTGCAACATTTCGTACTTTTCGCTTTATTTCCACATTTCTTGAAATTTTGGATCAAGACTAGACTGAATCGATTTCTTGCTGTTTTTTATAGCGACGTTGCCCTGGCTCAATTTGAAATAACTCCTACTTTTTATGTTATGCTATAAAATTTTAATGCAAATTATCGGTTAATAAATTTTGGTTGGATTTGCAAAAAAAAAGGCAACGTCGCTTCATTAGCCTTTCCATATTATGTATATCAAACGGTTTTCAAATCCATTCATTTTTAAGGAAGAAAAGTGAAAAGTACGAGTATACAAAGGCCTAACTACATACAGGGTGTAACAAAACAACCGTACTTCCTTAAAGGAGATGATTCCTGACGCTATTTTAAGAACTTTTTTTTAATCTAAAACTTAGTTTTCGAGATATTCAATGATAAAGATTCCGTTAACAATGTCTAACAAGACAGAGACACTCCAATAGTCTCTTCAATGACAAGAAGCTATCACTGGCGATTCTTAGTTTTTTATTTAACTTGTTTTTTTATATAATGGTTGGTATCTGTTTTCCTGAATTTCTGCTTGAAACAAAGAAAAATGGATACATTATCTTTGTTTCTTTTTCTTTTTGAAACCAATAACAGTTAGTTAAAACTAGCTTTAACAGTAATCTAGTATTCCTAAACTCCCCTATTCCTGTATTCCTACACGAATATAAGGATAAGCATTCTAAGACTTAAAAATGACGAGTGTATAAAATTAATAAAAATAAATTTACGCATGAAAAATTAAATTTTATTTATAACAATTACTGTAACGATGTAAAAATCGTTACATCATTCCCGACCGATTCTTGGTTCCAAGCGGGGGACCAAGAATAGGTTGAGCATCCTCGGCACCGAGACATTTAGGCTGATTGTCTGGATCAGCTGGCGGTCTCGGTAAGTCGGAGTGAGATAGCGCATGTCGAATCGTGCGCTATCCGACGGCCGAGTGTAGCAGAGGCTGTCTTTGTCTCGCTCATTAGCGCGACGCCTAGTACAGGGCTGAACCGATTTCCTCCACCATAACAAAGTTCAAATAGGATATTTTAGCTGGTGAGGGAAAACTTGAACTGTCAAACTGACAGTTCAACGAATTTCCCTCACTTCAATGTCAGACTGCGGATAGTCGACATCGCCCAGATACCGGATCTCGTGAGATTTTGCTAACTGCGATTTTATTGTATTCGTTGCTTTGCGTGGGCGAATTGTGCGTGCAGTGCGTGGCCTAGCTGCTCTTCGTGTTACGAACCAGGACGTCAGCATCCGTGCCGGGGGAGTGGAGGACGAGACGTACACCAAGGAATCCTGCTGGAGGCGAATACTGCGAGGGAAGACCTGCGGATTAACCAGAGGATCGGCGTCTACGAGTGAGTGGGCAACTCATAGGGCGTGCTCGAGCCCTATTTTGATTTGTACAAATCCGCGTACTTTACCCGCAGAGGCTAGCCACCTCGCAGCGCCGGAGAGTCACGCGGGGCTGTTCCAGGGCGCACCGGTATAGCGGAACATCCGGCCTTCAGGTTGGATAGTCTCCTCCTGGAGGATCGGGTGATCTCTGCTAGTGAGCAGAGAGCTTCCGTCTCCTCGCGTATCCGCGAGTGTACCGGGAGAAGATAACGCGTGCGACGAGCGTGCGGGCGCTCCCGATTCGAGATAGGGTTTTAATTTTATTGTATCATAATTGTAGGATATTGTATATATTGGCGAGCGAGCGGAATCGGTCGCGTTTATTGTAGTAAATTGTTAATTATAAGTATATTGCGTTTAGTGTTTATTTCCAGGTCATCCGTGTTCCCATAGAATCCCACCCTACGGTCTTACACCTCTCCGAGTCGGTCGGAAGATTTATTTGTACCGCGATATTTCCTGGGGTTTCACCCAGCCTCAGGAAACTATAGTTCACGTGTTATATTACATGGATGATATTTATTATAAAAACATAAATAATAATAAATCAAAATTGTTAGAAAACTGTAACATCATTGTAGCGTATATTACTGGGTCGTAATTGACATGAATTGTCATAAAGGTCGTGAGGATCTATATTTATATGACTCTAATCAATAATTCTCCACTAGAAAAATGCAGAGAGAAATCCTAACATGACTCTATAAGCTCTAAAAAACCTCCTAGAGAGGAAAAAACCAAAGGAAAATGGAGATGTTACAATAGATTTTCAACGAAGAAGCTCCTATTTGGTAGGAGATCCCTGGAATCCCTTCGATTCACAAATATTTAATAACTTAATAATAACAAATAAATAAAAAAAATACTTACATTTTTATCTATTCATTCCCACGTCTCATTTATACATACCCCTCTCACTTGTCGTGTCTTATCAGACCGCAAATTTAAATATTGTACCGCAATCAAAATAAGCATGTCCACACAATCTAGCATGTCCATACTATCAAGGTTTCCGAACCCAGTCGTATCCTTCATCTTGGAGCGTGACCTTGAGCGATAACAATTATTGTTATACTTTGTATAGGAAATCGTATGAAGATTAATGAGCACGTGCACAATATGAAACAATATTAGACTCCGAATGCAAAAGATTAAAACACGTTAAAAAAAGAAGTTCATGACTTCTTATCTATTACGGAAAGAGCTCATGAATAGACAAAACATTTATATTTCTATTGTTCCTTAGATTGCCAAGTATAAATTTCCTCATGACTGAAATATAATTACAAATAATTTAAAATAAACAGTTTTAGTTGTAAATATTTAATTCAGTTTTAAGAGTTTTATTATTAAATATTTACTTACAGGTCGTAACCCCACAAAAATATGGTGATGTGTACTTGTATGATTTACCAGTAAATCGAGGAAGTCCCGCACCGCATTCAAAACATGAATCGCATCTAAATTCTAATAATGAACAACTATATTCTGGTAAGTATACGTATTCAAATAATTTTCCTATTTTATATTACTTTTAAGAGTTTGTATAGGTATTCTTTTAACTTAAACAAATTTTATTACATTTCTTTTATATATTTATTTTATTTATTTGAGTTTATTTAATTTTATTATAAAAAATGTTAATATTATACAACTTTTATTTAACCTGCAATTTCTTTGTATGTTATTTCAGTTGATTCATTAACATTTATTTATTTTTTAACTTTTTATCCTTGTGTGATTCCTGACGGAAGTATAAGATGGAAAGTTTTTTACTAATTTGCTATCCGAAGCTTAGTTTTTAAGTTATAAGAGTTTTTTTGAATATGATTTTATTAGCAATTGAAACACTCTATACTTAAAAAAACTGCGGATCACCTAACACTCGAAAATTTGAAAAATATCTTAATAATTGTGTACTATATATAATTTAATTTAATAATTATTTAATTAGTTTTTCTATTATTTACTATATACTAGCATGCACGCCAATCCTTCAACTATCATAAAATAATTAGACTTATCATATTAATTATATTAATCCTTCTCATGACTCTGAATCTCTTTCCCTTCAATAAAAGACACTTCTTTCTTCCGATTAATAAAAATTATTAGCACGAATTCATATTTAGATTAACTATATAAACTTATAAGAATATCAAGAAAATTTGATACCGATAAGTGAAGATCTCTAGTTTTTACTTGTAGTCTATTTACATATGCATGCAATTGCATATACAATTTTGATTTGTTAATTAAATATTTTTACTATAAAAGCGTTTATTTATTTATGCTTCGCATAAAAATTATTAATTCATTAAGAAACTGAGCTATTAAAAAGTTTCTTATACTAGGGATTTGAAGTGATAAGTGCGTTTATTGACAATTGTGGTTAAGTGAAAAATGAAATCATATTAGTAATTTTTATTAAATAGAGAGAAGTGCCTATTGATTGAACAGAAGAAGAATTAGGGTAGAAGAAGGATCTTCTGCGAATTATTACAGTTAATATGGTAAGTTTAATTATTTCATGATTACTGAAAGATTGGAGTGTATGCTAATGTGAAGTAATAAGAAAAACTAATAAAATAATTATAAAATTGAATTATATTTAATTTTAAGTCTCAGATGATTCATATTTTTATTAAAAATATTTCGCTAATATTACACATGATGCTACTCTAACGATGATAGACAATAAAATTGCATTCAGAAAAACCCTTATAACTTAAAAATTAAGCTTCGGATCGCAAAGCAGTAAAGGGGGACTTTTCTTTTTAGATTTAAAAAACTGTATGTTTTTTCTGAATACCCTATATATTTCCTAACTATTATAATTTCGACTTTTATTTATTAATAAAATGTGAATTTGAAACTTCTAATAACTATTAATAAATTCTATTCGGCCTCTCGTGATTCTCGTCGTGTTGATCTGGTTTAATATAAACTGAACGTTCATGATGAATGATAACTAATTTATAATAATTAAAGAGTATGTTTTTTTTTTCTTAAATATATCCACTTTGAATAAATGGGGAATAATAATGAACGTAGAATTATCCAAAAAGGGTCCAATTGTGCTTTAAAGAAGAAATTTTATGAAAAATTTAAATTTGCTGAGTGACTTCCTATTTACCCTTTGAACTCTATATTAAAATTTTAAATGGCAATACCCCCTTTTTGATACATCATGTTAAAGGGAATTTTATAACAAATTCAATAATATATTGGTTTTTAAATTCATTTATTTTCAACAAAATTAGAGTAATATCTTTTTTTAATTAAATAATTAAGCTGTTCTAATATTGTTTATATTAAAATTGAGAAGAATATTCGGATAAAATAGAAACAGAAATAGTATAAAACCTAATAATTAAATTAATTGAAATTAAGATTGATTTTGACTAACTTTAAGGTTTAATCTTAATTAAGGATACAAAGAGATTAAAATATGAAATTTGAAAATCTATTACAAATTTGTTATCGTCATAAAGATGATAGCAAAACAACAATACCTTTATCAAAGAGAACTGATTATACAGGGTCTAGACATATTTTGAGGGGCAATTCCTGACGCAATTCTAAGAATTTTTTTCTCTCGAAGATTCTCCGATAGCTGAAGCGAGATAGAGCGACGCTATCTCTTTAGCTTACCTATATATTACTTGATCATTTTTGTTGTGGCCTGATTTCTTTTATTTTTTCACCATAAACTCTGCATTCAACTTTCCGTAAATCCCAACTCACAATATAGACAAATCATATATTATATGTGAATTCAGGATTTAAATCTTTCTGGTCATTATAATATTAGAACATAGGTACTTATGTGTATTAACAGGGTGTAGCAACGATGTCCTTCGAAATTTTAAAGAGTTGTAGAGGGGTTATTCTAAGACGATTTTCATTTACCACATTTTAATCTGAAGCTTAGTTTTTTAAATATTTAATAATAAAGGTATTATTAGGTGTATAAATTAATTCTCGGCTTTTTTAATGAATCTTTATTGCTTTTTGTAAAAAAATGAATAATTGCTTAATCTTCAAAGTAATTTCCCTCACTTTCTATATATTTTTGCCACCTTTGAGGTAACTTTCAAATTCCAGTTTGGAAAAAAGATGGTGGTTTTGACCTTATGAATTCATCTATGCTGTTCTTGACTTCCTCAGTTGATCGGAAGCACGAATCTGAAAGGGGATGCTGTAGTGAATGAAATCGATAATAATCCGGATGGGTATGATCTGGAAAATAAATCGCATGAAGGAGAATTTCCCAACCTAAGCTAGAAATGAGTTTCACGGTCCCTTTTGTTGTGTGTGATAGTGCATTGTCCTGCAGTAAAATGACTTGCCTGTATAAATGTATAATTTGGCTGTGCGCAAATAAGTCGTATTTAATTTGGCCGAGCGCAAATAATCCGTGTACACGCCAGCTCCTCCCTGCAAGCACCCTACAACGGCGGAGACAATTTTTCACAAGAAAGTCATCCGAACATTTGCAGATCAGATTTGGGTTACTACCGTTACAGAATTCATGTGATTGACATATCGATCGTAAGGGAGGCGCTACTTCTTTGTTATTTATATCTTTGTTTAGTGTACTTATCCCTGCGGAGGCTAGCCACCTCATAGTGTCGCTTACTTAAAAACTGATCGCTATCCAAGCACTCAAACCGTGAAGTTACTGAGGCTATCACGATTGCAGCTTGCGAAGGCCTAGTAATTAATTCCTTCCGGTAGGAATCGCAATTTCATCGGGTTAAGCCATGAATGCCAGCCAATTTGTTGGGCTCGCCTAGAACTTGCAAGCGCTCTAGAAATCGTAACTCATGGAATTATTGGTGGTCTTTGTAATTCATTAGTTATATAATAATTGTAAGAATTAGTTCCAGTGTCCCGAGAATAAACAATTGGTGACTTAAGTTTAGTAATTGTTATTTGACACATCATATTCCCTTTATATCCGCTCCGTCTGGTCGGAGTCATCCCTCAGTCTCATACTTTCGCATATTTTATATGAAGTAACCGTGAATGGCTTACTCAGCATCCACCGATCCATACTCCCATTATAAATCATTTAATTACTCTAATTTTGTTAAATATAAATGGATTTAACCCTCTATGGGCCCGTGTAACTTATAGGTCATATGTTAATATATTGATATTTTGCCAAGTAATTTTAGTTTTTTCACGAGATATGTCTGAAGTAACCAATACCAATATTAATGACAGTTGACAATACTATCAACCTGAAATAGCAAAGTAAACATCTTGCAAGTTGTCTGGAGATAGAAACCAATGGAATTAATTAGGCCCATAGGGGGCTAAAGAAATATTCTGATGAATTTGTCATAAAATTCCCTTTAACACGTTCACGCCGTGGCCGATTTTCATGTTTTTCGCTGTGAGGCGGCGTTCGAATTCATACTGCGCTTCATCTTGCGGCGCACGATTGTTACTTCTTCAGACCTGTATAGGCGTTTTATCTGTTTGCTCAGTAGTACAGTGCTTAGTATCATTATAATAATATTATTAGTATTAATATAATTATAATAATACGATGGCTTAGTATCGTGTGACCCACCGGTGGTGTACGCTGCCAGATGGGACAGTCTAGTGCGGGCCACCGGTGGTACGCGCCGGCATGAACGTGTTAAACGTTGTATTGGAAAGAGATTATTGCCAATTAGGATTTTAGTGTTTAGGATTTAGGGAGGCAAATATGATCACTCAACAATTTTAAATTTTGTAATGTGGCATTTGTACATACTACTTGTACTATTTGTAATACTACATAGCGCTAAGTAGTCACAGATGATTATACTTGCAATCACCATCCATCGAGTGGGGTGTTTTTATACCGAGATTCCATATGTGGAGACTAACTGGTGCTTGCCAATTTTTGAAATTGGCAAGTCCTTGAATTCTGATTTGAATATGGAGTCAGTTTAATCTTTATCGTTAAAACGATCGGATGTTTGAAAAATTCAGGAAATCTTGAGTGGAGATTTACTGATAAAAAATGATAAAGAAGTTACATTCTTTTTTGTGTTTCGTGACGTCGAGAGTACGTCGAAGCGTGTGAGAATTTTTGAGAGTGAGAGTTAAGGTTCTGGGGCCCTGCGTAAAAAGGGAAAACAGGAATAAATATTGCCTGTGTAAAGTGGAAAATACCTTATGGTATACAGGGTGTCCGGAAAAAAAGGAGACATATTTGGAGGGGTGATTCCTGACGCAATTCTAAGAACTTTTCACCCCTTGGAATTTTTTAATTTAGGGCCTCCTTTTTAAATTATTAATGTTTTTCTGTGCGAAATGTGATTGGCCCTGGTTTACGGGCTAGCATCAGCTGGCGCAGTCGCGCGCGGAGACGTAAGCAGCACAGTGCCGTAGCCAGCGTAAAAAGTGCTACGTCGCCCCGAGGCACGCAAATACTTAAAAAATGCTTATAATCACATTCGCACAGTTATTAATAATTTATTGTTGTCCAATTATTCAATAAAAAATATGACAAATAGATGTTAATTGAATAATTGGCATGGATCCATGATACTTGTTAGTTTTTCATTAAAACAACTGTTAATTCACTTATTTCATGAAAAACATAGCTGACTAACAGTCCTCTAATGAATAATAATAGGTATAATTAATTACAGATTGTTAAAATTAATATTTTAACAATCTAGACAAAGGCAACATGCAACACATTTTAATAATTAATTTAATACTGTTAAACACTTACCACTTACTGCACACTTTCCTAATATCCTCATCCTGTCGTGGAATGGCTTTCCTTTGGGTGGAAAATTATTTAACATCATAATTTTCCAAACAATTATTGATAAAGTGGCATAAAATAACCACAATCACTGCAAGAACACTTTTTATATATTTTTCAACACTTCAATTAACACTATAATTATCCACAATGTTTTAGAATATTTGTAACTTTATTAATTATCTCTTTAAACACTAATCGCGGAAATAACTAATTAATTTATCCATTAAATTGTGAGATTATTGGACCGGCGTTGTCCGCGGAATCTCACACACGTGTAGCACGTACACAATTGAGGTAATTGGTGATCTTGACCTTGCCCATGTCCTATGTTTACTTTTTACAAGTGAGTGCTACACGTGTGTGAGATTCCATGGACAACGGCGGCCCAATAATCTCACAATTTATTGTATAAATTAATTAGTTATTTCTGCGATTAGTGTTTAAAGAGATAATTAATAAAGTTACAAATATTCTAAAACATTGTGGATAATCATAGTGTTAATTGAAGTGTTGAAAAATATGTAAAAAGTGTTCGTGCAGAAATTTTAAATTATTATGAAAGGAGAAATAAAAATTCTGCGTTTATTGCTATTTTTCATTTATTTAGAATGAATATTTAAGAAAAACAGTGTATCCAAGGTCTCTCAAAAATGGCACTCTCTTTTCAAATAATATAATTCTAAGGTCAAATTACAAACTATAATATATACAGTGAAACTCTTCCTCACAGACACTTCTTTTCAACGGATACCTTTCTTAATGGACAGTTATAAAATTCACCGATTTTAATATATAGCGAAACAATGCATCTTTTACTCCTTTATAACGTACACTCTCTAACGGACGCGGACATCAAACTTTTCATATAAATTAAACTCTACTAACGGACACTAATAATATAAAAGTAGTGAAAAATATTTTATTGTGTGAAGAATGCATGGTTCAAAGAACAACCAAGAAAAAATATTTGTTAGTTTTTGTTTATTGTATACAGGATGTTGCAAAATAGCCGCACTTTCTTTAACGAAATTACTGCTGAAGGCAAATTAAGGCGAAAAGTCTTTTACCATTTTTTAATCTAAAGCTTAGTTTTCGAGATATTCAATGATAAAGGCACCATTAACACCACTCTGTCTCACTTAAACTGTTTGTTACTCCTTAACTATCTTTATCATTGAATATTTTGAAAAATAAGTTTTAGATTAAAAAATGGTAAAATTCTTTTCGCCTTGGTTCACCTTTAAGAATAACTCCTTAAAAAGAAGTGTGACAATTTTGCAACACCCTGTATATGTATATGTGCGTTAACATTAATAAACATTAGACAAATTTACTTTTTGTATTAAGCGGTTAAACATACATTGCTTTGGACGCTGTTTTTGGCGGCATTTGATACGTAAAGAACCGCGGTACTGATTGATATAGGATCCTAATATGTATTCAAAAACGGTTCTGACCGTTCTTGTCTTTTCTATTTTCAATTCTTCTTAAAATTCACGAACGGTCAGTCTTGCTATTCAATCTGTTACATATCGTCTAACTAAAATGGCACCACGAAAGTTTTTATCATTAAAAGAAAAAGTAGAAATAATTAATTATCATAAAAATAACAAATCTTCCGTGCGAGTTCTTGCCAATCATTTTAAGGTCGGAAAAACTCAAATAGCAGAAATACTAAAGAATAAAAAGGAAATTCAAAAACATTTTTGCGAAAATAAGATTTCAGATAAAACAAATCGTGTATTTAAAATTGGTAATGGTGCCATTATAGATAAAGCTGTATTTGAGTGGTTTCAACGTGTTCGGTCGAAAAGAATTCCTGTATCAGGTCCTATGATTCAGACAAAAGCTCTAGAGATTGTCAAAGAGTTAAACGAAAATGAATTCAAAGCTTCAAATGGATGGTTAAATCGCTTTAGGATTCGCCATAACATAACATTTAAAGCAATTTGTGGAGAATCGGCATCAGTTAATGAAGACACTGTAGCAGAATGGAAATCAAAAATTAAAGGAATAATTGAAGGATATGCAATTAAAGATATCTTTAATGCTGATGAACATTAACACAACGCACCCCCCACCCCTCATATCAAGTTTCTTTGCACCCATCGTCCAGACTAATTCCGCGCGCATTTTCAAAAGGGTACATTTGGCGCTAACACTCGTCATCCATACAGTATGGTGCAAAACCTAACCAATGATTATAAAATATTTTCTGAAAAAAAAATATTATATAATATTTAAAATAACAACTATATTAGAACTTTTTATTGAAAACCTATACAGAATAACACAATTATATCAAATAAATTCCAAACGCAAATATTCAAAAATATAAAAGAAAAAAAAATATTCAATTTAACATAAAATCTTGGAAAACTTAACTATTTTTGCATCTCCAGCACGCTGTAACCTTTTCATTTATGGACCGATTTGTATGAAATTTTGAGGGTATACTAATTTCAACCTTCTCTATCAAACGTATATTTTTGATAATTTAATTTATCCACGTATAAAAATGTTTATAAATGTATGTTTTCTTTAAATGTTAAGAATTTTTTAAGATTACATTTTTTCACAAATCACTTTTTTATCTATTAATTTTAATTGTTTAAAAATTTGTCATTTTTAAGAGTGTACAAATACTTTTTGTCCACCCACTGTATATTTTATTTTGAAAAAACCCTGAAAATTTCAAAATGGAGAACGCATGGGTATTATGCTAAAAGAATGTTAAAACTAAAAAGACACACTATTAGCCGGTAGGTAGGCGAAGCGCGGAATGTAGTTCCAATTAAAGTGATCATATTTCAACGTGGCCTTATTAATTTTTTAAAAGAAAAATTTAAAAATTAAGAAAATTTTATTACTTCTTTGATGGAGCGTGTGCTCAATACAAACAAACAAAATTTCATTAATTTGTATTTTTATGAAAAAGATTTTCAGAGTATAACAGAGTAGTATTTTTTTGAAACCTCCCATAGAAAAACCCTTGCGATGACTTAGAATTAACAATAAAAAAATTGGCAGCACAGGCAAGTGACTGAAACAGGCGGTGTGAATGAAATCACCCATATATTTATTTGACCAATAGTACTTTTTTTCTTTAAAATATCTTAAAAGCTAAACTCTAAATAAAAAATGATAAAGGAATTTTTTACTCCATTTAAGCTTGGAAGTATATTATTTGTAAAGAGAACACCCGTTTTGGAACACCTTGTACAATGTAGAAACTAGCTAACAGTTGATTTTTTAAAATAATTATTATGAAATATAATAATTGCATACTTTGAACAAGGACTTGCAACAACGATACATGCATACTTGCATGGATTTGAATAAAATTTTTGAGAGATTATAGTATCTATCTAAATATAAGTAATACTAAAACAATTCGACGTAACAATTCAGCATTCCCGAAAAAATCCATGCCAAAATTTTCCGACTTTTTAATCTAAAGTGAAATTTTCAAGATATTATGATAAAGGCACTATTAGATAGAAACAATCGGATAGTCGAAGTGAGATAACATTACTCTCTCTTCGTCTAATTAACAGTCTTTGTCGAGTGGGGTCCATTTCAACATTGGATCACTTCGACCCGTATGCTTTCAACGCGATCAATTTCGACATATTTACATTTTATATTAAAATTAAAATAAGACGATGAGGTTCTAAGTAGTTAACACCTGGTGGTGTGTGTGTTGTCAATTCATCGAAAACACGCATATCGAAGTGGTCCGTGTCGAAACGGGTCCTTTTCTCTTTGTCTAACTTTGTAACAGGATTCCCTGTTCCCTTTATTCTCGTCAGAATAAATATGAAAATGTTATCGATCACGGATAGACTACGTGGCGACATCTGTCGGGATTCGTGGGAATCACGATAGATGTAGATCACGAAAGGAACTGCATTTCGAGGAGAAATGCAGGAAAGAGGTTTCGACCCAGGATTCCTGGATCGTGCGGCGAAGTGGGAACCGGGATACAGGAGCCTACTGTCAGGGCTGTGTATCCCCGGGGAAAACGGAGCCTAAGAGAGTTCCGGTGGGACTGGTGGAAGACCGGATGTAAGTTCCGACGCTCCCAGGAAGTCGTGGAGTACCCTCTGGGATACTCCGAGACGGGAGAGACAGCCCACAGGGATGACCCTCAGGAAAGGAATCATGGGGAAAGACTTGGTAGTCAGAGAGTCGTGCGTGAGCCGTCGGACCGACCACATCGTGAGGCGTGGGCCTGCGGTGGTCGACGGGGACGAAGCCGCCGACGTCCTGGAGGGGAGTAGGAAGAGTCCAGCAGGGATATTCCGAACTCCTAATGGAACGGTAGGAGTCCAGGAGAGTACGTGGGTACCCTGGATCCTAGCCGAGATATCGAGGGGAGGCACTCAGGCCGTGAGGGGAAGAGCCGAGCCCGTGGAGCAGTGGCGCGCAGCCCGGAGGAGCCGTAGGGCCATCGCGGGGCGTCCTGTTCCATAGGCGGAGACACCCTGAGCGGGATCTGGAGTCCCCCTGGATAGCGATCGTTCTCGCTCCTTACCCAACATCCCGTGGGAGTGTTGGGGAAAGGGCAGAACCCCCGTTCCAGGCCTGGATGGCGGAACGGGGTCCCGAACTCCTAGGACCGGCGAAGCCAGCCCTGAGGTGAGACTGAGCGGCCGGGATATGCCGCCCTGTCCCTCTGGCGAGCCCGAGAGGAGGAAGAGATGGATGTCCGGAATTCAGGGGAACGAGACAGCGTTCCCCGAAGGAAGGACTGTTTCAGGCTCAGGTGGGTTGTTGGTTGCCCTAAAGAACCAACTGGCGCCCCGAAGGATGACTCTCGAGAGGGATAGGCCGAAGGTGACAAACCCCTCCCTGCACTTTGACAGGAGTGCGGGGAAACTTGTTACAACTTATAGTATATTTGTTATTGTAGTATATGTTTAAATTAAATCTCAAATCAAAAAGTGTCAAATGAAAAATCGTCTTAGAATCACTCTCTCTACAACCCCTTGAAATGTTGCTATACCTCATTGAAAGATCACCCTGTATTTAGGTGAATACTATATTTCAAAATTTTGTTCAAATCGATGGGCCATTCCTGGTGGCATCTCCTTGTTATTATATTGGCTTTAGTTGTCTTTACTTATGACACCAGTGTTATTTTTCCACATCTGGAGCACTTACTTAGTGCTTCAGCACTCATTTGACACTTTCGTGGGGGTCTTTCTTACTAAATAATTCTGCGATAGTTATATACATTAGGCATCTTATGGTGTTTTGTTTTGTTTCTTTTTATTATTTAACGAGCACTTTTATCGCATATATCACGTATAAGACACCTCTGCAGTGCTTTAACAATATCCGAACACATTTTGTAGAAAATAAACAGTTTTATTCCTAATTAATTTTATTTAATTTAATAATAAGAAAAAACATATTTTTCTTACTATTGATTTTTATTACCATATGTTAATATTAATTTATATATTAAAGATTTTGTTAATTATATTGATTTCATTAAACTTATTAATTATTAATCAATACAATTTAAAATGTTATATGTACAGGAAAATACAGTAGCAGAACAAAAAATCCAATGGACAATAATGATGATGAGAGCGATTGTTATGATATCCCGCGTACAATTCCCTTAATTTTATCTCCTACAAATAGTCCTAGTCCTGCACCTTCATGCTATGATATTCCTAAACCATTAATATCCTGCACACCAACTTCTAATTATCGAGAAGAATCTGGTATTACACCACTTGACTATTATGATGTTCCTCGATCTTTACAACCGCTTACGCCCAGCAGCTCAGCATCCAGTCTCACAAATGATGGTTCTCTAAGTGGATCTAATAGGTTCGTTATATATTATATTAAAGCTTTTAAATAGAATTTTTATTTTATAAGGGCGCTCTAAAATATGCACATTTTCTTGAAACATCGTATTACTGATTTATATTATATATTAATTTAATGGCTAACAAAGAGAAGCTGAGAGTTAGGAAATAAGGGTTTTAACACGTTAAACGCCACATCGGTCCTTAGGGACCGACAGTAGACTTTCCATTCAGACCTCGTCAGTTCGTGTGGACCGACGGCAGATTTCTCGCTCTTGTTATCACTGGGCATGTGTCGGTTCTTTCGTACTTGTGAGACTGAACATTTAATTTAGGCGGCATCAGTTTTTGTTTGGTTAAAAAATATGAAATATGAAAACAAGTCCGGTCCTCAAACTGGAATACGTTACTCTGGCTCACTCATCAGCGTGCAGCCCGGGAGGGCCCGCCTGACGGCTGAATGTGGCGTGAACGGAGCGACATGTAAAACCGTCGTAGCGTTTAACGTGTTAATAAAATTTAGTGAAGAGCTTCATTTAGGTAAAATTAATTTCTGTTAAACATTTTAGGTCAACAATCAATAATATTTAATAAATTAGTTTTAATGCTTTCACGGTCATTATCATAATATTTCTTGGTTTCCGGATGGATACCGCGTTCGGAATTATTATCTAATTGTCGACGTTTCGCAAACATTCCAGCTTGCTTCTTCAGGGCTTTGGTGATCCTAACCAAGTCAATCCTGAACCAGTTAGGATTACCAAAGCCCTAAAGAAGCAAGCTGGAATGTTTCCCGGTATCCGTCCGGAAACCAGGAAATATTCATTTTTAAATTAATTAACAACTTACATAATGATTAAAGATCAATTTGTAACCAAGAGGATTCAATAAAGGATGAAGAATGGAATAGTTTTTATAATGTTTTCCCTGCACTCTCGCCTGTAGGGATTGCAATATTCCTGCTTGAATATAGGGATCAAGATATTCTAAAATGATTTTTGCTGGATCTACTAACCGGAAGACGGAGTAGTGATTCCAGCTGCTCAAAGTAAATTATAAATTATAAATTCATAAACATTTTTAAAGGGTTTTAAACATATAAAGTGTTCAGAGAAACACACACGATTTCTGAAATAATAATTCCTAACACAAATCTCAAACAAAAAGTCCTTTATTATATTTTATCCAGGGCTTTGTTTTCGAAATATTCAATAATAAAGATGCTATTAGATAGATAAAGACAGATAGATAGGTTAAAAGAGAGTGATGTTAAGTTTTTTTTTTATTAGAAACCTTTTTTATTTTATTTTAACCCTTGCGGGCTATAAGCCTTACATCGAAAAATTTACATTAATTTTACATTATTGATTTTAAAAATTATGATACATATTTTCAAAAAGAACAAATATTTTAATTGGCGTTTGTATAAGGTGAAAGGATTCAATTTTTGAACTATCGTTGTCCGGTTTTAGGGAGATAGGTTATATCCTTTTAAGTAAATCTGCAAATGTAAAGAGTTCTTTCGTTTCATTTATCTGTTTGCTCTTCTGTAATTAATAGTATATTTATTATTTAATATTTGAAAAATAAGCTTCTTGTCAAGAAGTTGTAAAGGACTTTTCCTCCTTGATTTACAGTGGATAAAAAAAGTATTCATACATCTTGTTTTTCTGAAATAAATTTATTTAAAGAAGAAATATAATGCTGCAATTTGTCTTATTCGATAAATTTGCAATAATTATAACAATATATTCTGAAAAGAATATGTGTGAAAAAAGAAATACAAATAAAATAAATTACTATAAACGTAAATGCAACAATCAAAAAAGTATTCGCAGAGTAACGATGCTAAACGTATGTTGTCAAAATTTTTGGTTAGAAGGTCAAGTACTAGATATAAAAGTATTAACATAAACACAGCTTCTACTGGAGTATCCTCCGTTATATTTAAAACCCAATTTCACATTATACATTACATAATAAACATGCCTACTAAAAAGAAAGAATTATCACACTCCTTACGAGTTAAAATTGTTTTATTACATTCGGAAGGAAAAAGTTATCGTAAAATTGGTAAAGCCTTAAAATTGAGTTTTTTAACAGTGCGATGCATCATTAAAAAATATAAAGAAATGGGAACTATAGAAAATAAAAAACGATCAAGTCGTCCAAAAATTTTAACTACGAGGGAGTAACGACAAATTGTGCAGACAGCGATAAAAAATCCCTTCAAAAATGCTCAAAATTTAGCTACTGATATCGCGTCGACATCCAGAAGATGCATTAGATGCAGTAGAGCACCTAGAAAAAAACCCTTTATAAATGAGCGAAATAGGCAAAAGCGATTAGATTTCGCTAAGCAATATAAAGATAAACCAATTGAATTTTGGAAAAATGTTATTTTTTTCGATGAAAGTAAGTTCAATGTTTTCGGATCAGACGGAAAAAATTATGTATGGCGATAACCCAATACAGAACTGTCAAATATGGTGGAGGAAACGTATTAGTTTGGGGATGTATAGCATATAATGGGCCTGGTAATAATTTAATAAATAGTGCAGAGAAATTAGGAATAAGCGAGACTTATTATTTTCAACAAGACAACAATCTAAAACATGCTACAAGAAAAACGAAGGAATGATTACTTTACAATGCAAGAAAATTACTTATTACACCTCCCCAATCTCCAGATATAAATCCCATTGAAAATTTGTGGCATATACACGACTTGCAGATAAGAAAAAAACACATTTCAAACAAAAATATTTTAAAAAATGTGATTTCTGAAAAATGGTCTCAAATTTCTAAAGAAATTACACAAAAACTTGTAGAATCAATGTCAAAAAGGTTAAAAGCCGTAATTAAAGCAAAAGGAATGCACGCTAAATATTAAAATCTTTTTCGATTAAAATGTTTACGAAATTAGATGGTTTTCTTTAATACTTCTAATGTGCAAATACTTTTTTGATTGTTGCATTTACGTTTATAGTCATTTATTTTATTTGTATTTCTTTTTTCACACATATTCTTTTCAGAATATATTGTTATAATTATTGCGAATTTATCGAATAAGACAAATTGCAGCATTATATTTCTTCTTTAAATAAATTTATTTCAGAAAAACAAGATGTGTGAATACTTTTTTTATCCACTGTATGTCAGGAATGAGTGGTACCGAGAGTGCACACGGCCTAATTGTATACAGCCGAAATGTACACAGGCTTTTTTGTACACGACCGATTAACACAGTTTTTTTTTTCTTTTTCTTTTTTTAATTGATAGTTATGTTTTAGTATGTTATAACCTAAGTTAATATTATAAAATGAAAATTACGTTGTAAGTAGTTATCAGGTAGTGATGTGTGTTCAACCGCTGTATATTAGACAATTTTTAGGGTGTAAAATGTATAAATAAATAATTCACAATTGAGATACGAAAATGTATAATTTTTTTTAAGAAAATGAAGACATTCATGATACAAAAATAATAAAATATAATTGTATGCAAAATATGTGTTTAAAATTCGGCTGTACGCAAATAGGTTGTGTTCAATTCGGTCATGCGTAATTAGATTGTGTTCATCTCAGTTCCTCAAATGGAAACAGGGATTTTAGTTTTTTTTTTTTTTATAACAGGAACACAACCCCGTGTATGCTGGGTGAAACACCCACGAATGTTTTCTATAAATAATTAATAAGGGACCAAAGGGCGAGATTCAATGCAGAGATAAAAAAATCCTGATAGAACATGTCGAAATGAACTAAATTTCCAACGTTAGTAGTTACTATTTTATTAGACTTTTTCACCATCCTAATAATTTTTAAAAATGTTCTTTCACTCTTTAATTTAATCACAATTTTTACAATTATCTCCAACAGAATTATTCAACATATACAAGATGTTTCAGTGAGGTACGACCAAATTTTAAGGGGTTATAGAGGGAGTGATTGTAAGATGATTTTTCATTTAACACATTTTGATCTGAACCTTAGTTTTCGAGATATTTAATGATAAAGGTACTATTAGTTAGACGGAGACAGATAGATAATTGAAGCGAAACAGAGTGGCGCTATCTCACTTCAACCAACTAACTCTCTCTGTCTAACTAATAGTACCTTTATCATTAAATATCTCAAAAACTAAGCTTCGAATCAAAATGTGGTAAATGAAAAATTGTCTTAGAATCACCACCTTTACAATCCCTTAAAATTTGGCCGTACCTCATTGAAACACCCTGTATAAAGATGGGAAATAATATAACAATATTCAAGAGCTAAAAACTAAATTAATTAAACTAATTAATTAAAAACTAACTATTAACTAATTAACTAAATTAATTAAAACTAATTAAAATTATATTAAAAAATTATATGAAAGCTTACTAAATAGAATAACTGAGGTAGTACAAAAAAAGGAGGACCGACTCATTATTAACATTCATTGACACGTTATAATTTCAGTTAATTACATAATTTGATTATATTTAAAATGTCACAGTTTTATAACATTGTTCAAGTGAAAATGAATTATTTTTGTTAATACTTAAAATTTCTGCAAATTACCTTTTAATTTTATGTGGATACTAATTAAAAATTAAAAATTAAAAGTTATGTTTGGCTAAATTTATAATAGGTACTAAATAAATAAATTATTTTAGTAAAATTAAAGGTGTCTTATACTTTTGACCAACAGTGTATATCTTTTTTAGAATAGTTATTTTGGATGAATACTTGTGTTAACGCATTGCGTACGACACTTTACTCGCAGAACGCGCTTCCAGGGTCGGCACATTTGTTAACATTAAATTTACGGATGTTGATTATGCTGTGTGTCTCGTTCTTGATGATTGTACAATGTAGTAATGCTTTGCCATGCCTAACTTCACAACGTTTAACTCCAGTGATTCTACCTCCCTTTTTTAAAAAGTCCGGTAATCTCTGTTATTCCCATTCTTCTACTGGTCCTTCTGGTCTTATATTGTTTCGTTATGCCGAAGCTTCAAGACGATTTTCTCTCAGAGTAATTTACAGTAAAATATCCCTTATCTAACGAAATGCCAGAACACAAGAAAAAGAAGCATTCAAGATCTAGATCACAGGAGGATCATCATTCAAAACGCATCAATGATAAAAAACTTGATCAATTACAAAAGCAGATTGATAACCTAACAAAAGTTATTGAAAATTTAACAGACGATAGGACAAAACATAGTCAAACATGAATTCGGAAAGAAGGAAGCCCTTTTCCCAATGAAGCAACTGGTAAGTTAAAAAAGTCTCTTTTTTCCATTCGAAAATTGAGAGACAAAGCCCACACGGCTGCGTCGACCTACATGGCGGTTATAAGACAAAGCCCACACGGCTGCGTCGACCTATACGGCGTAAAAATAATACACACATTTCAGCGAATGCCCATACGGTATCGCTTAGTTTTTTAGTCCATACGACTACAAAAAATGGTTCTCACGTGATAAATTCAATAAGAACAAGTCATCACAGCTTAAACAATAAGTTTTAAAAAATATTTGGTTTTTTCCCTCTTTTCTCTATATAGAAGACGAAAGTTCAGAAATTTCTTCAGAAATGAATTATATACAAAAAGACTTAAATAAATCAAAGGAAACAATTAACGAAATTGATCAAAGCACTTCGGAAAATACAGTATTTAAAGTACTTGGTGCTGACCCAAACGACTGCAAATTCAACAATAGCCGCCCTGGGTGCTGCAATATCAATGTTAATTGACCCTCCAGAGGAAGGACTGGATGAAAACAGTTTTACAGACTATGTCAGCCATGCAGGTCAAATATTAATAGACGTATTTCATCAGTTGTCAGTGGCAAGAAAAGCATACATCACTCCACACTTAAAAAGAAGCATCAAACCAGTAATAGAAACCATGATAAATGGCTATACGGGAACAATCTAAAAGAAGCTGTTAAAGATGCTAAAGAAATTGAAAGAGTTTGTGTAGATATTGGGGAAAAAATCCCACAAAAACAAATCATAAAATTTCGAGATCAGGGAAACGCCAAATACCCACCGGCGACATATCGTCAGGTGGGTTCTCATCAGAAAAGACGATATATGAAATTCAGACCAAGGACATACAGGCACACTCAGAACACATCCCAAATTTCAGGGAAGAGAACATCTCAGATGATGAACCGTTCATCGTCAAGGAAATAATCCAGGTACACAAAATATCAGGACGCTTAAAACATTTTGTAGAAAAGTGGAGACAAATCAATTCAGATAAGTTTATATTAAACTATATAAAAGGATATAAGATTCAATTTAAAGAATAAATTTGAGGATATAAGAACTGCATTAAATTTATTATCAAAACAAGATTTTATGGGCTCTATAGATCTTTCAGATTCATATTATTTGGTCCCTATACACGATAGCCATACAAAGTGTTTAAGATTCAAGTTTCATGGAAAACTATATCAATTTTTATGTTTACCATTTGGATTGTGCACTAGCCCTTACATTTTTACAAAAATAATGAAACCAGTCATATACAAACTAAGATTACAGGGAATGTTGTTAGTATTATATTTAGATGATTTCTTGTTTATTCATAAATCAAAAACTAAGTGTGAAGAAAATATGTTTAAAGCCATTCAGAGTTTAGAACAGTTGGATTTCATTATAAATTATCAAAAAAGTTCTCTCATAGCAAGAAAACAATGTAAATATTTAGGTTTTATTATAGATTCTAATAATTTCTCCTTAAACCTAACAGAGAAAAAGAAAATCCAAATGTTAAAATTAGCAAACGAATTTAAGTTAGAACAAATGTACAAGATTAGAAAATTTGCAGAATTTCTGGGGTTTCTAACTTCAACGTGCCCAGCTGTAGCATATGGATTTATTCACTGCAAACGTCTAGAAAGACAAAAATATTTAGCCTTAAAATTTAATGGGAAAAATTACGAAGAAAAGATGTTAATTTCTGATTCTATGACACAGGATCTTAACTGGTGGAAAACGAAGGGGATCATCGGATCAAATCCAATTAGAACTCAGATCTTTTCAATGAAAATATTTTCTGACTCTTCTCTATTAGGCTGGGGCTGTTATTGTAAAGGTTCAAAAGCATTTGGTTTTTGGAACAAGGAAGAAGGAAAAAATCATATCAACTATCTTGAATTATTAGCTGCCTTTTTTGCATTAAAATGTTTTGCTTCCAAACTTATTTAATGTGAAATCCTAATGCGTTTAGACAACACAACAGCGATTTCTTATATTAATAAAGCAGGAGGCGTACAATTCCCAAACTGAGTGATTTGTCGAGAAAAATTTTGGAATGGTGCGAAGAGAGGAAACTTTGGATAAAAGCATCCTATATCCCTTCAGGTGAAAACACAGAAGCTGACACAGCTTCCCGTCAAATGAACATCGATACAGAATGGAAATTATCACAGCAGGCTTTTACATGCATTAGAAACCATTTTGGAATTTTTTCAGTAGACCTATTCGCATCTAGACTGAACAATAAATGTAAAAAATTTTACTCTAGATTTCCAGATCCAGAAGCAACAGCCATAGACGCATTTACAATGTCTTGGAATAACGAATACTTTTACGCATTTCCTCCCTTCACACTTATTCTGCGCACGTTAAAAAAAATTACTAATGATAAAGCATTAGGTATTGTTGTAGTACCAAGATGGCCCACGCAACCGTGGTATCCCTTGTATGAATCATTACTTGTGAAACCACCTATAATATTAGAAGCTAGGTGTGACTTATTAATATCTCCTTACAGAGACAGAAACCATCCACTAGCATCCCATCTTTCACTAGTGGCAGGGAAATGATTAGGTCAGGATTCCTAAAACAAGGTTTATCAGAAGAAGCGGCAGAGGTTATGGTTAATTCCAGTAGTATTTCAACATTAAAACAATACGAATGTTGCCTAAGGAATTGGTGGAAATTCATTCATTCAAAAAACCTTGACCTCTATAACACCAAAATAACAGAGATAATTAGTTTTTTGAATGAACGCTACAAAGATGGTGCGAATTATAGCACACTAAATACTACTCGTTCTACAATATCATTAATTTCAAATTTATGATATAAATAAAGATAAATTAATATCTCGCTTCTTAAAAGGAGTATTTAAACAAAGACCAACAAAACCAAAATACTCAACAATTTGGGATGTCTCTCCAGTATTGGATTACATCGAAAAATTATATCCAATAAAAGAATTAAAATTGAAGAATACTGCAGAAAAAGTGGCAACTTTATTAGCTATAACAACAGCTCAAAGGCTGCAAACCTTGTCACTAATAAACATAGACAATATATTTAAATCAGATAAAAGAATAAATATAAAAATTACAGATCATATAAAGACTTCAAAACCAGAAGCTTTCCAACCGGAACTGGTATTACCTTTCTTTAAAACGAAACCAAGACTATGTATAGCCACTGCAATCTTAGAGTATCTAGACTGTACTAAGGAATTAAGGAATCCAGAAAACAAAAGACTATTCATTGCCACAGTTAAGCCTTTTGGTGCAGTATCACCTCAGACCATTGGTCATTGGATTAAAAATTTATTAGAAAAAGTGGGCATAAATACAAAAGACTTCACAGCATATAGCACGCGACATGCAGCAGTTTCTAATGCCCACAAACAGGGTCTAGACACCTCGATTATAAGACGCACTGCAGGATGGACTCCTAGGTCATAAACATTTTTTAAGTTTTACAATAAACCCATTGAAATTCCTAGTGACCAGTTTGTTCAGACGATACTAAAATAAAAATTTTCAAAAAAAAAGGAGAATAAATATCACTCACTCTCTAAAAATCTACGTTGTACAAACATCGAGAACGAGACACACAGCATAATTGCACGATCAAACGAGCCCGTCGGCCTTCGGCGGTACGTTGTAAAGTTAGGCATGGCAAAGCATTAATACATTGTACAATCATCTTCGAACGAGACACCTCGCATAATCCCGATCAAACGAGCCTTCGGCGGGCTCGTTTGATCGTGCAATTATACAGGGTGTAACAAAACAACCGCACTTCCTTAAAGGGGGTGATTCCTGGCGCTATTCTAAGAACTTTTTCCTCTTACGATTTTTTAATCTAAAGCTTAGTTTTCGAGATATTCAATAAGAGAAGTACTAATAGTTAGAAAAAGACAGATAAATAGTTGAAGTGAGACAGAGAATGCTATCTCACTTCAACTATCGGAGTGTCTCTGTCTAACTAATGGCATCTTTACCATTGAATATCTGGAAAACTAAGTTTTAGATTAAAAAATGGCAAAAGGAAAAAATTCTTAGAATAGCGTCAGGAATCACCCCCTTTAAGGAAGTGCGGTTGTTTTGTTACACCCTGTATACTTATTTTCACTGAAGTGAGCCAATTTAACTCGTACAAGAAAATTTAAGCTTTTTGCAAAGAAAATAGTTCCAAATCAATTTAAATGAAAGATTTATTATTAAAAATTTCATTTAAAACCTTTTTTATATACATATAAACTCTGTTTTTGAAATACATTTTCCGCAAACATTTATATTACCATTAGCACAAAGGTTTTTAAATCTATTTCTATTGCATGATTCTTGAACTTGACAATTATTTCATATGTCAGTAGTATGAATTTTTGTCATTGGAATTGAAGTGTTCTGGACTTCTTCTCTATATTTACTTTTTAGCTCTCCAGCTAATTGTATAATAAAATCTTTTCTTGAAATATTTACTTAAGTGGTTTTTTTATAGAGAATCCAAGCAAGTGACTCAGTCCGTAAATCTAGTATTAATAACCATTTGTTAGGAGAATTTTTAATTCCTTAAATTATCGATTGAGTCGAAGAAATCTGGATTAGAGATTTCTTGTCGCCCGGACACAACGTTCGGCTTGTTGAAGACGAGATACAGGGTGTCCAGAAAAAAAGAGAAATTTTTGAAAGGGTGGCTCCTGACGCAATTATAAAAACTTTTCACTCTTCGGCATTTTCTAATCTTTTAATTATTAATATTTTTCTGTGCACAATGTGATTGGCCCTCGTTCGCAGCAAATGCTGTAAAAAAGAAAATTTAGTTTTCATCCAATGTTCTTGGTGCAGAAAGTATTTCTGCTTCATTTGCTTCTATAATGTTTTTTATCCAAAAACTTGTACAAAAAATGCAGAATAAATTCTTTTTCATCCTCTTGTGAAAAATATTAATTTTATTTTCGGTTAATTTAAATCACATTAATATCGTTGGTTAGTAGGTAAACAGAAATGTTGATAACCGGGTGCTTTGGAAAAGAAAGAAAAAACAAAATTTAAGAAGAATCGATCGTGTGACCATAACGATAGTTTCTAAATCACTAGCGACTCGGCCACTCATTATTGTTGTTTTGGGTTTCAATTTACCAGTATAATAGTTTCTTCTAAACTTTAAAAGCGATTTTCTCAAAAATGGGGGAGAGTTGGAAGCTACAATTTTGAAAATCGCTAAGGCTCAATGTACCCTACTACCGTGTGGAAGCTCATCAAAAAGTGAGCCAACAGGTTGGGGTACTCTCCTTGTAAGCGCTAACAATTTTTGCACAGGGTGATGATAGGAGGTAGCATACCAATATACAGGGTGAGTTTTGTAACTTGTCTACCTTTAATTTCTTCAAAATTATTTGTTATATGCAATTTTGTCTTTCACAGCTGCTTTAAGTTGTTAGAGGGCCATAAAAGGGAGTAATTAATTTTAATTAAAAGTGGAGGCATCAAGGAGATTTGAAGGTCAACTGCATTTTTTTTTAATGGAATATGCGACCTTTTAATATAAAATTTAATAGAGCATTTTATCTTAAATAAAAAATGTATTAGGGTGTGTAATGTCAAAAATCAATAACTATCGAGATATTTCATAAATTATTTTTATTTTAAGCAGTGTTCAGAATGGTGACCGTTATAGTCCATACAAGCTTGAATTCACTGAATAATTGATAATAATATATTGTTTACAATATTTGCAGATATACCACTGCATAACATTTATAAAGATCTTCTACATCTTTATTTTTCAGTCTTCTTCTGTTCTTAATTCAGTGGTGGTGGTGACTCTCTTCGCTGTGACGGTTATATAATTACCTAAATGCTACAATTGCTTTAAATTAAATTTTGTATTCCTCTTTTGATAAATGTATGGAATATGTCAGGTATAGATTTACGCACTATTTTAATAAATTAAAAGCCTCCAAAATTTTTACTTTTGGAACCACCAACGAATCCAACTTCAAAAAAAGCATTGTCTGAAGCGGGCTTTAAGAACAGAAGAAAACTGAAGAATAAAGATGTAGAATGAAGATCTTTATAATGTTATGCAATGGTATGTCTGAAAATACTCTAAACAATACATTATTATCATTTATTCAGCGAATTCAAGCTTGCATGGAATGTAACGATAACCATTTTGAACACCACTTTACCTGTACAGGACCGGTATTTTTTCATACAAATTTAACAATTTTTTTAAGTAAAAGTTATGCATATGTGTATTCTATTTGATTAATGCAAAGTGCAAATTTGCTACTGGCCACATATGTGGCCATCTCGGCCCTCTAAAGGTTAAAATAAAAATAATTTATGAGATATCTCAATAGTTATTGATATTTGACATTACACACCCTAATTCTTTATTATTTAGAATAAAATGCTTTATTGAATTTTATAATAAAAAGTTGCATGTTCCTTTTAAAAAAATGGAGTTGACCTTCAAATCTCCTTGATGCCTCCACATTTAATTAAAATAAATTACCCTCTTTTATGGCCCCCTAAGAACTAAAAGCAACTGTGGAAGACAAAATTGCATATAACAAATAATTTTGAAGAAATTAAAGGTGGACAAGTTAAAAAACTCTTCCTAATTTTTCGTTTCAATTTCAACTTAAGGAGCTGCAATACCCCTGAGACTTCGGAGATGAACGAAGCGCCACTGGTATAACTTTCATAAATTAACTTTTTCTAGTAACATTATGTCAGTAAGCATATTTTATGTTAACGCAAAACGCTGACGCGACAACAGCCTTATCATCTTCGACGGTGGATGATAGGCGTCGATCAACTTCGACCCTAGCAATTTTATAAAAACAGGGGCACCTCGTGAAAGTATTGCTAGGATCTAGGCTGTCAGAGGCTCTATATTCGCATGACAGCCTTAAGGGATCGGTTCCCCCTTGCGCCCCCAGCCTTATCTTCCATCAAAGGTGGAAGATTGGCGGCCCGCGGACAAACAATTGTCTTGTCCTCCAGCGGAGTGGAGGACCGGCGTCGGGGACCAAACAGTAGCCTTAAACTCCACTGAAGTGGAAGGAAGAATTAGCGTCGACGTCCTTTTGTGGATCGGACCTTTCGATGATGCCCTTCGGTCAAATAAATGCTTTGCAGGTTGTGCAGTATCTGGGCAAGGCTGCTCGAGGGCTTCTATTTACCAATTCCCCTGACCTATTAAAGATCTTGAAGTTCTTTGCAGAAAAACGATGTCGACCCTAGTAATTTTGTAAAATCAGGGGCACCTCGTGAAGGTATTGCTAGGATCTAGGCTTGTAGAGACTCTATATTCGCATGACAGCATTAGGTGATGGTGATTGGAGACGGGGGGTGGGCGCGACGACATCCTTACAAATACCTATTGTATAGAATAGAAGAATAATAAAATATTCCATTCACCACTTTGGTGTCGTCCCTTCGTTGTTGTCCTTGAAAAGT
Source organism: Sclerodermus sp. 'alternatusi' (assembly GCA_037305995.1). Taxonomy (NCBI): domain Eukaryota; kingdom Metazoa; phylum Arthropoda; class Insecta; order Hymenoptera; family Bethylidae; genus Sclerodermus; species Sclerodermus sp. 'alternatusi'. Next base: position 5,744,013 of record CM074550.1, read on the forward strand.
CCGTATCTTTCTTCAGGTGTATTTATACTTTTTAGCCACTCATCCTAATCTGCTTTCTATCCAATCTTTGTTTTTCGATTTACCAGGAGATTATCTGCTTCTGTTTCCTTCCTTCAAACTCATTTTCGTTCCTCTGGTATATGAGTGGTTGGGTAATATTATGTTTATATTAAAATCACTCAAAACTATTTTAGGAACGTGTGTAGGGTATATTGAATAGAAGGTAGTGGGGTGGTGGAATGCTGATAATATTATTCAGACTTTAATTATTAAAAATATTGTTGGTCGTAGGAATGGTAGATGAAGAATTGTGAGTGAATTCAATTTTAAAATGATTGAAAATTGGTGTTTTGTAAGGAGTGAGTGTTGGTGGCTGCTGGGATAACGCAAAAGAATTAAAAGTTTAAAAAATTGTAAAAAAAATTAAAAATTAGCGCTTTCAGATTAGTGTGGGTGGTGGTGGGAATAACGCGAAAAAATTGTGAAAATTCTTAAAATTTAAATAATCTTGAAAATTTTTAATTTAGCGGTTTGGGGGGGGGGGGGGCAAAAATATTATAAAGATGGCGCTAAAAGTGCAGCGGGAAAAATGTTTGGAAAATTTTTAAGTGACGTGACGGGATGGCGGTGGAGATGGATGAAGGAGTGACGCCGAGACGAGATCCGTCTAAATCGGAGCGCGAAATCATAATGAAATTTTAAAATCCTTACCGCTCCTTCTAACCCAGTTCCCCCTATTCTCTACCTCCTCTCCTTATGCCCATTCCATTTTCCCGTTCACAAAATTAAATTTTTAATAATTTTAAATGAATTTAATATTAAACCACTACCCACCGACTCCTTCCCTTCCCCTACCCTCTCACCCTCCACAACCCCCTCCCCTCCCTATTCCTCCTTTTCATATTCCTATTGGAAAAATTTAATTTTTCATAATTTTAAGTGAATTTAATATTAACCCACAACCTACCACCCCCTCACCCTTCCCAAGCTTCTCGCCCTCCCTATCACTATCCACCTCCTTATTCCTCCTTTTCATATTTCTACTGAAAAAATGTATTTTTAATAATTTTAATTAAATTTATTATTAACCCAATACCTACCACTTCCTCAGTACCCCCATAATAGTCCCTATAATAGCCTATAGCTATCCCTTAGTACCCCCATTATATTTTAAATTGTCGGTAAGAAAGAAAGAAAACATTGCCATCTGTACAAAAATCATTTAACTAATTCTTAGTAACTTTCACTGGATATTTGGTCAAGTGCTTCGTTGTTGACACGTCGAGTCCTATTTTTCGTTTTACGCCTTCAAAACTTTTTCAATACAAGTGAAACAATTTTTAATGCATTGTGCTGTGCAGCAGGGTGACCGCTCTGGTTCGTTTGGATGATAGTAACACCTGTATTGCTTGAAAAAGAGATAATTCAGCATGTCAAGGCTGCCATTTTTCTTAGGAAAGAAGTTGTCAAAATCATCATGAGTTTAAGCATTAATTTTTCTATTAAATAAAACTTGTTCCATTCCATACTTAGCAGAGCGGTCTTCTGTGAATATTTAATTGTCGATTGAAAGTGGTCTCATAAGTTTTTATTGCGTTTTGTGGGCGTAAAATGAAAAATGGGAATGCCCTGCATAAATGATACATACTATATATCTGTGTATCTATGTGTAAAGAATATTGCGGCGCCTTAAGTAGTTGAAAACATATTAGTATAAAACATATTGGTAACCAGTAGGTACAGATAGTGTTTTTGTGTAAATAGTCCATGGACAAACAAAATTTCTGGCCAAACGATCCGTGTGCAATAAGTTTATAAACCAACAAGATGTATGCAAACCGGCTGTGCAATCGGCTTCGTGCGCAAACAGCCTGTGTGCAAACAAGCATCACTTTAATATTCTCTATAGGTATAACTTGGTTTTTGTTAATATTTTGTTGTATTAATTTTCCCTCAGTTATAATCGTAGATAGAAAATCAACTACACGAACAATATCTTTATTAAATGGAAATATTTCCGTTTTACAAGATCCATTAATAACATTAGTGAAATTTAATGCGATAGGAAGAGCTTTGACTATAAATTGAATATTATGCATAGTCATTGTCTTTTCAGGATTATAACGTAATCAAACGTCTTGTTGATTAGCATAATATTTTTTTTATAGAGCTTGTAAACACCAACATCCAACGGTTGCAATTTATGAGAGCAATGAGGTGGAAAAGATAATAGTGTAATATTGTTATTTTTAACCAATTCAATCATATAGAATAATTATCTAGTGAAACAAGGATTATCTACTAGTAAAAGGACTAGTTCAGAAAATCATGGCTCACGTGATCAATTAATTGATTCATAATTATGGCGAATTCTATCTCCGGTATCCATCCTGTTGAATTTTCAGCAACTATACATCCAGGTGCATAGAATAGAATTTCTAAGAGCGTTTACTACTAAACAAACGGTGACAAGAATACGTTTTTCAATAGATCCTATAGTTTTTGACAGTTGTGACACCTGTCTTATTTAAATTCAGTATGCAAGAAGGTATAAATATACAGGGTGTCCGGAAAAAAAGGAGACATTTTTGGAGGGGTGACTCCTGACGCATATCTAAGAACATTTCACCCCTTGGAATTTATTAATTTAGGGCCTCCTTTTTAAATTATTAATGTTTTTCTGTGCGAAATGTGATTGGCCCTGGTTCGCGGGCTAGCATCAGCTGGCGCGGTCGCGCGCGGAGACGTAAGCAGCACAGCGCCGTAGCCAGCGTAAAAAGTGCTACGTCGCCCCGAGGCACGCAAATACTTAAAAAATGCTTATAATCACATTCGCACAGTTATTAATAATTTATTGTTGTCCAATTATTCAATAAAAAATATGACAAATAGATGTTAATTGAATAATTGGCATGGATCCATGATACTTGTTAGTTTTTCATTAAAACAACTGTTAATTCACTTATTTCATGAAAAACATAGCTGACTAACAGTCCTCTAATGAATAATAATAGGTATAATTAATTACAGATTGTTAAAATTAATATTTTAACAATCTAGACAAAGGCAACATGCAACACATTTTAATTCGTTAATTTAATACTGTTAAACACTTACCACTTACTGCACACTTTCCTAATATCCTCATCCTGTCGTGGAATGGCTTTCCTTTGGGTGGAAAATTATTTAACATCATAATTTTCCAAACAATTATTGATAAAGTGGCATAATATAACCACAATCACTGCAAGAACACTTTTTATATATTTTTCAACACTTCAATTAACACTATAATTATCCACAATATTTTAGAATATTTGTAACTTTATTAATTATCTATTTAAACACTAATCGCGGAAATAACTAATTAATTTATCCATTAAATTGTGAGATTATTGGACCGGCGTTGTCCGCGGAATCTCACACACGTGTAGCACGTACACAATTGAGGTAATTGGTGATCTTGACCTTGCCCATGTCCTATGTTTACTTTTTACAAGTGAGTGCTACACGTGTGTGAGATTCCATGGACAACGGCGGCCCAATAATCTCACAATTTATTGTATAAATTAATTAGTTATTTCCGCGATTAGTGTTTAAAGTGATAATTAATAAAGTTACAAATATTCTAAAACATTGTGGATAATTATAGTGTTAATTGAAGTGTTGAAAAATATATAAAAAGTGTTCTTGCAGTGATTGTGGTTATATTATGCCACTTTATCAATAATTGTTTGGAAAATTATGATGTTAAATAATTTTCCACCCAAAGGAAAGCCATTCCACGACAGGATGAGGATATTAGGAAAGTTTGCAGTAAGTGGTAAGTGTTTAACAGTATTAAATTAACGAATTAAAATGTATTGCATGTTGCCTTTGTCTAGATTGTTAAAATATTAATTTTAACAATCTGTAATTAATTATACCTATTATTATTCATTAGAGGACTGTTAGTCAGCTATGTTTTTCATGAAATAAGTGAATTAACAGTTGTTTTAATGAAAAACTAACAAGTATCATGGATCCATGCCAATTATTCAATTAACACCTATTTGATATATTTCTAATTGAATAATTAGGCAACAATAAATTATTAATAACTATGCGAATGTGATTATAAATATTGTAACAGGTTTCCCTACACTCCTGCCTGAATGCAGGGAAGGGGTTGTTACCTTCGGCCTATCCCTCCTCGGTATCATCCTTTAGGGCGCCAGCTGGTTAGGTCGGGTAACCAGCAACCCTCCCTGGAACATTCTGTCCTTCGGGAACCCTGCCAAGTTCCCGAAGTTCAGGCATAAGGCTATCCTCCTCTCGGGCTCGCCAGAGGGACAGGGCGGCATATCCCGGCCACTCAGTCTCACCTCAGAGCTGGCTCCGTTCGGTCATGGGAGTTTCGGGACTCTGTTCCAGCCTCCTCAGGCCTGGAACGTACCTCCCCTCTTCCCGTCAACCCGCTTAGGGTTTTGGGAACAGGGCGAGAACGCTCGGTATTCCAGGAGAGTACTCCCCAGTCCCGATTCGGGTCGCCTCGCCTAGTCGATCCCGGCGTCCCGCTTGGGCCCTACGGCCTCTCCGGGTCTACGCCGAGTCGACCAGTCCCCGCTCCCCTCACGGACTGGTTACTCCTCCTGCGATACCTCGGCCTGGATCCAGGATGCCTTCCGCCCCCCCTGGACTCCTACCGTCGGCCGGGAAGATCGGTGGATCCCTACGGACTCCCTCGACTTCCCCGCCTGGACGTCGGCGGCCTCGTTTCTCCAACACACGCAGGCCAGCGCCTCGCGTTGTTGTCGATTCGACGGCTCACGCACGACTCCTCGATACCGGGATCTTCTCCTGTTATCCCGTCTTGCGGATCATCCCGTGTAGGCTGTCTCTCCCGTCTTAGGGTATCCTGACGGATACCCCACGACTTCCTGGGAGCGCCGGAACTCTCATCCGGACTTCTACCAGTCCTACAGGGACTCACTCAGGTTCCGCTTCCCCAGGGATAAACAGCCCTGGCAGTCGGCTGCTGCATCCCGGTTCCGCTTCACCTCGCAAGCCAGGGTTCACAGGTCGAAACCCCGTTACTGCATTTCCTTTCCGAAATGCAGTCCCTTTCGTGATCTTAATCTATCGTGATTCCCTTGAATCACGACAGATGTCGCCACTCACACCTTTGTGAGGCGATTCCTATTCTTATCTCAGAATTTTTCCTTCGCGATAACACATGCAACAGGAATTCCTGTTACAACATTTTTTAAGTATTTGCGTGCCTCGGGGCGACGTAGCACTTTTTACGCTGGCTACGGCGCTGTGCTGCTACGTCACAGCGCGCGACCGCGCCAGCTGACGCTAGCCCGCGAACTAGAGCCAATCACATTTCGCACAGAAAAACATTAATAATTTAAAAAGGAGGCCCTAAATTAAAAAATTCCAAGGGGTGAAATGTTCTTAGATATGCGTCAGGAGTCACCCCTCCAAAAATGTCTCCTTTTTTTACGGACACCCTGTATACTTATATATTATATATACAGACCTTAATTTTTAAAAAAAGAAAATCATCTACATTCATGTTATTAAATTAACCTTTTCGTTTCGGCAGTCAAGTCCACCGAAGTGTCGTCACCAAACAGAAGCACGCGCCAGAAATGTTCTTAATGTGCGTAGCTTTTGCATATATATTATTTTAGTCTTAAATAACAACTGTGCTTACTAGAATAATCGTTGCTTTAATATAAGTATAATTTACATTTTTAATATGAAAAGGTTTATACAAAATTATACAAGGTATAACAATGACCTAGGGTCACATTTTAGGGGGTTGTAGAGGAAGTGATTCTAAGACGATTTTTCATTTACCGTATTTTAATCTGAAGCTTAGTTTTTGAAATATTTAATGATAAAGGTTGTAACGGGTGTTCGGTTAACCACGGAAGGAAGTGATTCTTCCGAACTCGGAGCACCGTCACAATTAATAAATTTATTTAAAGTAGCAAATGAAACTTTCCTCACCCGGGAGGAAACCAACTACTACATATGAGACCCAGGGGAGGTTCTCCCGAAGTTGAGGGCTAGGCACTTTTAGTACAATAAAGCTAGACGATACTACTTTATTCGCGTCTTTATTACTAAGACTCGATATAATATCTACACACTATTTTGATACCACCAAGTGGCCGCTGAAATACAAAATTATTAAAAACGCAATATTTCGCGCGGGGTGCCCGTACACCCCCTTATAGCCTGTGCCTAGCGTCGGGCGGACATTCCACGGTAGTCCGCCTGCGTCGGTAACGCAGAGGCCGTTGAGCTTACAGCAATAACGGACCCACGTCACTGGGGAAAAGCCGTCTGCTACACCCAGGAACTTTTCGGGCAACCTGGGCGGACGTTCCCTGCGGAATGAGGACTAAGTCCCGAGCTCCACGGCCGCTGCAACAACCGGAGCACACAATTCCTTTGGCGACGTCAACCGGCTCGGTCAGGTCCGTTGTCCTTGATCGGCTCTTTCGCACCTTTAACAATAGTAACTGTCTGGGTGCGCGGCACTCCACTTACTACTTTGATGTGTCCAGTCGCTATTCCCTAAGTCCAGTCCGTGTCGACGTATTTCCAGATACAATCTTGATAGCTTCCGTCCAACTCCCAACGTCTGTTCATTTAATTTCGTTAGATAGTTTTTTTTTAGTCAGCGGTACCGTTTGATAGTTAAGTGTAATACCGAAGCGCGGTCCCCTTTGATTCGCGGATCTCTTTCTTCGCGACTCGAACAATGTATCCCCACTCTTTCTGATGGTTTTCTTTGTTCGCTTAGCCTTAGATTTTTAGTAAGCAGCTTGTTCTAGTTCAGTTCTCACTACTGTCTCGTTAAGATAAGTCGTATAAATTTACTATCCTATTGGTTGGATATTCATCATTATTTAAACCTCTGTAAATTCTAAAAGGGAATAGTCTAGTGCAATCGATAGTAACATCTTGTTAACAACCACCAATTCTAAATCCAAAAGGGATTCAACTAAATACAATAAGATTCCATAAGGGAATTTTATAGATTATTCCATAAGGGAATGTCAGAAGTAATTCCATAAGGGAATCATCATTGCGAAGTGAATATCATTGATTAAAACAACCATTCTCGAATAATAAACTGTAAGTGAAATATTATTAGTTATACTTTGTTTAGTTTTAACCGTGCTAATTTAAGACTTTAAATATAAAAATTATATAATAAACGTATCATTATAATTGTATCAACTCATTGGAAACAATCAATTAATTTAAATCCTTTTTCTAATTTGGTTTGATTTTATTTTCTTTATTCTTATTTAAACAACGTCCACTTCACGTCCGTAACTCTACGTCCGCGGGTCGTTTCCTCCTGATCACCCCGATCACTGTTCACTATTTCCACAATCACCTAGGACTCAAATTTTTAGCAGTTTCGCTTTTCGGATTTTCAGGTGACACGCGTCCGCTCGTCACGACGACTATTCAGTAAATACAACGACCAGCTGATCGTGCGAGATCAGCAGGCCCCAGTAAGGGAATTTAAATCATTTAAATTCCCTTCGAGGACGCCTCATTAGCCAAAGCTAATATAAACAGAGTTTACGGCGATCAACTGTGCCGAACAACAACAGCAGCGACCACCGAGGCGTCCCGAACCGAGTCTCAGCCGATGCTATCATACTAAATTCTATAAAATTCAGATCGGCTGAGCTTGTAACGCATTTTTACAAAATGCCACGTTACAAGGTACTATTAGTTAGACAGAAACAGTCAATTGGTTGAAGTGAGATAACGCCATTCTGTCTCACTTCAACTATCTATCTGTCTCTGTCTAACTAATAGTATCTTATAACGCGAGTACAGATCCGGGAGTCCTGGGTGACGAACTCTCGGATATTCGGTATAAAGAATTTATTAATTTCCTCGCAACCGACTCGCTAGAGGAAGAGACCGAGGGGTGAACCCGGTCAAGGACTTGAGGAGGATTAAATGAATAAACTAGCATCACGTATCGGTCAAATAACTCCTTATTTTATTATACACACCACCGAGTATTTCCTGACTCTATACAATTGAAAATAACTCTCTAGATTCTTACAATAGCAATCAATAAGGAAAACTCGGAAGCGGCCGCGCACTCCTATTAGCGCAACACGTAACTTCGCGATCACCACTTCGTTAGCACTCCCTTAATACTTAACGGACGGGTGGAATCTGCTCTGTCCTTCCTAGTTTCCTTTATAGTTTATAGTACTATAAACAATAGTATAAAGAAAAATAACAGTGTGCATAAAAGAAAGCCCCAAATGCAACATACTAAAACTTCATGCAAAAACGTAGATCTACGTGGCCCGTCCTAGGAAGTCAGAATGGAAAAACGTAAATCCTTAGAGAAGGTTGACTCCAACCAAGAGAAGGGCGCTCACTAGATGGGCTCGCGTCACAGCCTGAACCCTTAAAGAACGGTGCAATGAGGTGGCTAGCCTCCACGGACACAAAGGACGGACACAGACAAAATACAACAGCTAAAAAAACACCCAGAGTGGCGACCCACTCACTCTCGCTGATCCCTTTTGTTTCTAAGATATGCCTCCAATACTTCCGCTGCCGTCCGGGCTCCACAGAACAAGTCTAAGGCTATTCCAGTATGGTCCAGTGCTTATTGTAATAACTCCGCCAATACTTCGGAGGATTCCTTATCTCCCTCCGATATCAAGAATGACCCATGATGCACCCCAAAATTGCAAAGCAGCAGTCACACCCTTAGACACTTAGTAAATCACTTCTGAAATCAACGAAATCCGATATATAACTGTAAATTTCAACCGATTATCCGTTTCCCCCACAAGAACAGACATGCAAAAAATATACATAGCCCGAGTTGGCATTTTAAAAGAAATTAGTCTAGCTCTCGTTAGACTGACGTTACAGAAAAGGACAGCGCATCAGTCCTGTGTGAAGTATAGAATTTAAAAATTTCATAAAGTAAAAATTAGTATGACGTAATTCTATCACTTCCACTTTCGGCTGTAGTTTCTTAGTAATTAATAATCTACCGATTGTCGAAAGACAAAAGAAATTCCTGAAGTTCATTTGACTTGAGTTCCCAATTGCACGGGTCAATCACCACACGTGTCACAATAATTCGTGAGTATTAAGAATTTATTTCTTAATACTTCCTGAACATCGGTAATTGGGAACATACAGGAAAATAATTACATTTCAATTGCACATGGTAACCAGAATTTAGGGCATGAGTGACACGCATTTCACCACTTAGAATGCAAACTCAGCGAACCTTCTTCAGGGTCCGAGATCTTTGCTTAACAGAAGGAGTATCAAAAATTCATATTCAGTATCAACTTGACCAGAGACATTAATTGTTAAACTATTGACTTTTATCGCGATTTATTGCGGCATCAATAGCGTAAATTCTCAGATTCGACTTGTACTTGTCTCTAAAAGATTATTCTTCTTTTAGCAGGAGATCTTTTAGAACCAAAATACTAGATTATCGTTAGCCAGTTATTAGTGTATAACGACGTGAGATCGGATAATAACTAGATTTTGGGAATCCTATTGATACTCCTGTTTTACATAGAAAAAGATTCTTTTACATAACAAGAATCCACTTCAGCAGTAATTCTAGCCGCTCGGAAGTATTGTTGAAATTGAACGCGTCTTTAATTTCTAGTTTCGGCCTCTATTCTAAATTGACCTAATTCCCTAATTTTATTAAAAGATTCGTTCAGATCATTTATTATTTCTATTCCTTAATATTCCTGCTTGTCTTCGTAGAGGGTCTTTATTTAAAGGCATTAGAGTTAAACATAATAAATAACCGTACACGCTTCGCAGTACGTAACACCTGTATCTGACATCGGTAGCCCGAGAGAGAGAGACAGCGCATTGCCTGTTTTTGTCTCTCTATCGGGTCGTCGGCCTCGCCAGCTGATCCAGACAACAGCGGTGCTCCGATACCGATAATGCCCGATCCTTTCCTAATTATTACTATAATCAAGAAAGGATCATAATGCAGCACAACGTCGAAATACAATGTTACAATCTTTATCATTAAATATTTCAAAAACTAAGCTTCAGATTAAAATTTGGTAAATGAAAAAACGTCTTAGAATCACTCCTTCTACAACCCCCTAAAATTTGACCCCGAGCCATTGTTACACCCTGTATTAGTTATCTTAAAAATATTAGATCAATTAAAGAAGATGCCAGATTCAGTGGTGGTCATATAATTAAGGACACTGTTTTTAATTTGGCAACATTGACTTTTTTAAACAAAATGATACATTTTTATTTGTTTATAACAATAATATTTTTTACATTATTATGTAGAAATATATTATAGAAGAAATGGAAAGTAATATGTCTTTGGAGTTAAATAACTAAAATAAATAAATATTAATAATTTTTCTTTGAATAAATAATTAAGGACATTTTATATTATTTAAAAATATGGAGAACAGAAACATTTTAACCAGAAAATTTGCTCTTAATTATTAAAATTTCATATTTTGTCGGAAAACTTTTGGATTTAAGCACAGCATTGCATCTTATTGGAAGTCTAGCAACTAAATGCTGACAGCGTTCAACCGAAATATTTTGCCATATTTTTTTACTTTTTCAAATAATTCATCAGCATTTTTGCTAGTTTTTTTTCTCTTTATTCTTATTAACATCGGCCCAGAGCTTCTCAATTTGGTTTAAATCAGGACTCTGGGCAGGTCAATCCAAAAGCTTAATATTTTCACTTGAAAGCCATGATTTAATGCTTTTAGAAGTGTGCTTTGGATCATTATCCTGCATAAAAAGAAACGAAGCAAGCATATGCTTGTTTGCAAATGGTTTCATTACATTCTCTATTCTTTATTCATATATTATTTATGAATAAAAATCTCACTTTCGATTAACAAAACAATCTAAAAGTGTCCAATCCATCAGTATCTTCCATGACCAAGTTTTTTAGTGTCTGCACACATGAACTATTCAAAGTTGGATATTACTGGTAACTTTCAAAAGAAGAAACACAGAAAGAAGAAAATCGATAATAATTTCGAAATTATTCATTTACAAACTCCAAATATTTTCGAAAAAAATGTTCCGTTTTTCATCACCTATTGATTTTCCTTGGATACGATTTCAATAAATTATAATTTTACTTAATTAATTATTGGCCGACAATATTTTATAGGGATTAATTTTAGACCCGAAAGAAGTTCTTTACCAAATCTTACCAAAAGTCATTTTCCCTAACTTTAAACTTCACCTTGTATGATCAGTATTTTTACATCCGACACATCACTCTTTTGACTGAAAAGTAGGTGAAACTACTCATGAAGGGTGTTCTAAAATTAGTGCACTTTCTTTAAGAGGGTTACTCCTCAGAGTAAATCGAATAGAAAAATGCTTTTCCACTTTTCGATTCGGAGCTCATTATATCAAGCGAATGCATAATTTAATAGCTAAAATAATATTGAATGTTTAATAAAATGCTCAAAATGATATTTTTTTATTTCTGACCAACCTGCCAAATTTGATTACAATCGGCTACATACAAGTAGCTTTTAAACGAGAAGAACTTTTAAACGAGACAGAGTGGTAATCTTTACCAACTAGTGGTATCTTTACCGTTGAATATCTCAAAAATGAAGCTTCAAATCAAAAATGCCAAGAGAAAAAGTTCTTAGAATAGCCTCAGGAACCACCCCTTAAAGAATGTTTTCTTTTTTTTTTCGGATACCCTGTATAGATATTCAACAATAAGGATATTATCAGTTAGAGGTAGACATAGATTATTGAAGTCAGGTAGACACAGATAGTTGAAATCAGATAGCACCACTGTTCTGTGTATGTTCCGCATAAACTATTTATCTATCTGTAATTAATAATATCCTTATTGTTGAATATTTCAAAAAGTAATAAGAAAACACTTTTGTATACAAATCAAGTTTTGAGCTCAGCTTTGTTTTGGTAGTAAAAAAAAACAAATAAAAATAATACGTGTTTTATAGTATTATTTTAAATTTATAATAGATGATTGTGTTTGTATATTTGAAAAAGGGCTTTATCCAACATCTCTTCGAGAATTGATTTCCTTACTAAATTTTTTCAGTAAACAAACATTATTTTACATCGTTTTAATAAATAAGTTTATCCACCATTTAAAGTGAACATCACATGGTTGATACTAAGGTATGCAAGTATTAGGCAAGTATTATGTGAAGCAGTATTATTTCTATATTATAATTTATTTTTTTTGCCCTCGCTATTTGTAAGATGTATTTGAATATTACCAATATCGGTTTGACCTTCCTATGAGTCTATTAAAAGTAGAATATGATTGTTCACGTACGGGGTTACAATATTTTCAACATAATTCGTACAACAATAACGTGTTTCTTCATTAATTTCCTTGATTTAGAGCACGTAACAAAGACGTTTCCGTATTTCTTTTCTAGTTTCGTTGTTTCTGTTCGAATGCGTGGTCAAATATTTTGGGGCTCTTACAGACAAAAAAATTATGGAGAGTAGTTTTCCTGATGTTGTGATGCTATATTGTGCCGTATAAGAGCGCGAGACTCTATTCATATTATTTATAAAAATTTGTATCAATCTTTCTCCTTTTTTTTTGCTAGAGCTCGTTTTATATTGGTGCGATATTTTTTTTGAACTTTTTGATAGAACTTATTACTTTTTTGATATTAATCGCCTTTTTCAATTTTATATACGTGGTTACTTTTCGCTGTCCGATGCTAAGGATTAGTTTAAATTTTATTAGTCTTGTGAGAGATACCGAAAAATAAATTAAACTATTTTTTATATGAATTGTTTTGTCGTTAAGCATTCCTATTGATGTACCATTCTAAATGTTACCCGCTTCAAATCTTTTCTGACCTTCAAAAGCGACTGAATATCCATTTATTAATAAGTTCGTGTATCTCCTATGTCGTACCATCATTTTCAATATCTTTTGTCCAACGCGTATTCGTAGGGCAGATACACTACATTGATGTTAAATCTTCAAACTCCAAAAGGATTCTAACAATCTAGATTAATTATTTTAACTTTGACATTTATTGATAGATAATATTGAAATATTTTTTCGTTTCTTCAAAATCGAAATCCTCGAGCACAGCCAAAATAGCATTTCGCATGGCATTACCCAATAATCGGTCTTTTACTATCTGATCTAAACTGCTGATTAAAGTATCATTATGGCATTATCTATTAAATTATAATAAATTAAAGTATGTATTTTATTATATTATATACAATAACTAATTAATAAATAAATTAATATATAATTTATCAATAAATTATATTAATATATAAAATAAATTAATTATATAATAAATAATAAATAAACTATAATATACAGGTTGTATCTGCATAATGGCGCGTTATTTTAATCCTTTATAAATCCGGTCATTCTGAATTGAAATGTCCTAAACTATTTTATCCGAAAATAAATAATAACAAAGTTATTAATAGTTAAAGATTTGATATGTTTTGACTAATGACGGTGAGTATTGGAGCCTTAGACACCTTGTTATCAAATAAGAATGATAGAGTGGTGCGGGACCAGTCTTCCCTCTTTCTCACGATTAACTTAACATTCGTTAGCTATTACAGTAAGTCGTAAGAAAGAGAATAAATAAACCCCGCCGTCCACTCTCACTTTTACTTAGTAGCGAAGTATTTACGGTTCCAATACTTGTCATTTGCAAAAACATATAAAATCTTTAATTGTTAATAAATCTATTTTTCAGTTTTGGAAAAAATAATTCAGGGATACACACACGCATAAAATCATCTATTGCAAATTTAAAATAATATCAGACTGTTAAAAAAAGAATAAAAAATCGAAATCAAGAAATTTATTAGATTGCGAATCGAACTCGAACCTGCTACGAGAGGGAACAGCACCTAGTATGCTCTGTTACTTGCTGGTTCTTGTTTCTCTTTTAAGCATAAGACTACTTAACTCTCAATCGTTAGCGACTAAATTTTAGTTTTAATTTAGATCTATTCGAATAAATCCTCGGATACATATAATTTTTTTTACTTCGTTACTACTAAAAGAAAGCTGAGTTGGAAACTTTATTCGCATAGAGTAGTCCTTGTAAGCTTGGAATTGACAAGTGTAAAAGTATTTTTAACTAAAAGAAGTGTCTAAAAAGTTTTTAACTTAATGTATTATCAAAAACACCCCCTAACTAGTGGTGCATTTATTTTTCGACGCTTTATACAAGGTGCCCGGAAAAAAGGAGTCATTTTTTGAAGGGTGGTTCCTGAGGCTATTCTAAGAACTTTTTCCCATTTGCCATTAGTTAGACAAAGACGCTTCTATAGTTGAAGTGAGATGGCGCCACTGTCTTGCCTCAGCTACCGGAGTGTCTCTGTCTAACTAATGGCATCTTTATCGTTGAATATCTCAAAAATAAAGCTTAAAATTAAAAAATGCCAAATCAAAAAAAGTTCTTAGAATTGCATCAGGAACCATCCCTCAAAATATGTTACCTTTTTTCCGGACACCCTAAAGTTTAGTAGTTTATTTATTTGTTAAGTAAATTATTTATTTTTCTAATATTTTATATTGTTCATAGTTTTATTATATATTATAATCATGAATTAGTTATTTTTATAAATACTGATTGATTTAAATTCGAGTGAATTTGTTATTTTCTTTTATCTTATATGATGTTCTTAATCTAAAATACATTATGCTAGTACGCTATTTTGGCGTGTGTAATCCTAATCTTTTATTTATTTATACAATTTTACGAAAATTATAACAATTATGAAAGTATTTTAATTTCTACAGAATTGTTTTCATTTATTAATTTTGAATAAAGGTATTAAAATTTGCAATTAATATTTCTAATCTATAAAATATATGATGTAGGTCGAGCCTTACAGTTCCAGACTACGATGTTCCTCGGCCACACCTTTCAGCAAATATTCAATCATTTAAAAATATTACATCTGCGCCAAAAACATCAACACCTCCACCATCGCAAATACAAATTTATGATGTACCAATTAACAAAGAACTCCCATTAGAATTGGATTCTGCATTGGAAGGTCTTCAGCGGTTACAAAGTGAAACTTCAGCAGCAATAACTAAATTATTAAGTTTCGTTGGCCCAGGTTGGAGAACACCACAAAGAATGGATGCAACTTTAATGGATCTTCGTTTAACTGCACTTAGACTGAGGACATCTTTGCATGATTTAGCTGAATTTGCCGAAGGTATTTTATTTTCTATTCAATCTCAATTATATAAGATGAAGCAAAAATTGCGTCTTCTTTTAAAGTAGTAAAATACTCACGAATGAACCACATCACGTACTATGCCTGGATTTTAATAAGATTTTCTGAGTAGGTGAGAAATCGGAAAATATCCGAAAAGTATGGTGGTTATCTCGTCCGGTAAAATAGAATAGAGCATTCCCTTAACATTTTTCTATTTGGAGCTTTGTTTTCAAGAAATTAAATCATAAAAGTACTATTAAATATAAAACAAATATTTAAAAGGAAATGGATTAGTGTTATATTATCCTTCAACTATCTACCTATTTCTATCTAACAAATAGTACTTGATTAATAAATATTTTTAAAACTAAAACTTCGAATACAAAAGTAACAAAGAGTAGCAAAGGGGTTTTTTATTCTATTTTACCAGGAATATACCGTTTGATAATAAAACATAATTTTTAAAATATATACTCTGTACATAAGGTGTTCCAAAATTCGCGCACTTATTTGAAGGGTAACTTGCTCAAGGTAAACCCGAGACTTATAGTCTCGGTTTTATAGTAAGAAAATAATTAATAGAAAAGACTTATTGTAGGATCATGTAATCAGGAGATGTTTTTTATATTTGAGATTAACCATTTTTTATTCGAAATAATATATATTATCCAAATCCAATATCAATAGTGATCAGTTATAGCGAAATATTATTACGATGTGTTACGTGTGATATCAGAATTAGTAATGAACGGAATTTGTTGCTAAGCGCAAACTTCAGTTTTCTACCATTTTATTGTTAAAAATAAAAGAAATATTAATTTATTTATATAGATATTTCTAGAACCTTCTATACAGGGTGTCCGGAAAAAAGGAGATATTTTTTGAGGGGTGGTTCCTGGGGCTATTCTAAGAACTTTTTTCTGTTGGCATTTTTTGATTTAAAGCTTCATTTCTGAAATATTCAACGATAAATTTGCCATTAGTTAGACAGAGACGCTTCGATAGTTAAAGTGAGATGGCGCCACTGTCTTGCCTCAGCTACCGGAGTGTCTCTGTCTAACTAATGGCATCTTTATCGCTGAATATCTCAGAAATAAAGCTTTAAATCAAAAAATACTAAGACAAAAAAGTTCCTAGAATTGCGTCAGAAACCACCCCTCAAAATATGTCTCCTTTTTTTCCGGACACCCTGTATAATTATATGACAACTTCATATCACACAATTAATGGATTTTATAAAATATCAAGTGCATATGTATTTGCAAGTGCATACAGGGTGTTTAAAAAGTATGGATACACCTAAATATTTTAAAAACTATACATTTTAGAGAAACATTAAGAAAAACGTGATTTTAGTATTTTCAAGTAGATTTTAGTAGTATCGGGAAAGACATATAAAGGTCAAGTTGATTTTTTTAAACAGAACACCCTATTTTTTATTACATATACTTGTAGCGTATCTTATTGGCTTTTCAAAACAAAATATTGAAATATTTTTTTTTTAATACTTTTTAATTTATGGTACTATAAAAATGTTACTATTATTATATTATACTATAATATTACCGGCAGTGGTATGAGTTACTCCTTAAATGAAAATACTTTTATTTTAATGAAAAATAATACATTCTATTGCAAACAACATTTGTGTTACAAATGTTCAAACTGTTCACTTTCAACAGTTTGACAGTGAGTTAAACGATCATAAGAACATTGAAGCACTTCTTTTTGAAGAATAGAAGTATATTTAAAGTCTTATAATTAAAAGAGTATTAATAAAAAGAATATTTTAATATAGTGGTTTGGAAAGCCAATGAGATACGCTACAATAATATGTAATAAAAAATAGAGGATTGCATTTTAAAAAATCAACTTAACCTTCATATGCCCTTCCTGATACACCTCAAGGTCAAAACAATATCAGTATATATATATCAAATAGATCTTTTAAAATACTAAAAACACGTTTTTCTTAATTTTTCTCTGAAACGTAGTTTTCGAAATATTTAGGTGTATCCATACTTTTGAAATACTCTGTATGTATACCTATATATACACATGCATATATCGTAATAGTATAATAGCAATTTAATGCTTTATAATATTTGAGAATCATCTATGATCTAGATATTACAATTCATGTATTTCTTCGTATGTTTAATTGTATATTTGTTAGTTATTTATCGTTTTTGTTTGAATTTAGCGCAAGTGAAGAATTTTTTAGTTATAAAGTTTATTTTGAACATAATTTTATTATCTGTTACTTGCAAAGTGGCATCATTTATGATGCCAAACTAGTGTGATATCTATGCAACAGTACAAGAACACCCGAGACTCAAAAATTTGAAAAATTATTTAATAATTGTGTACTAAATATACAAGGTGTCTAAAAAAAATGAAAAATTTTTTAAATTGTGATTCTTGACGCTATTGTAAGAAATGTTACTCTTGTCATTTTTTGATCTGAAACTTTATTTTCAAAATATTCAGCGATAAAGATGCCATTATATAGATAGAGACACTCTGATAGTTGAAGTGAGGTGGTGTCACTCGTTTTTATCGTTGAATATCATGAAAATAAAGCTTCAAATAAAAAATGCCAAGAGGAAAAAATTTATGGAATAGCGTCAAGAATTACCCCTTACAAAATATTCGCCTTTTTTTGGACACCTTGTATATCAAGATATAAGAGGCTGCTATCATGAGCCGCCGAGAGGATGTGAATCTCCCAACGGTCAATACTCTGCACAATAATTTAGAGTTTTTTAGTAGAGTGGATTTTCTCCAAGCGAGGAAATTAATAGCCACAATTTGTGACCTAGAAGAGGTCTCCCTTGGTTGACCTCGGTGCAGCTTTATTTTATTCTTGACACTATACAATTTAAATGCAATGTGATATTCGCCGCTGGTATACGATTATATTATAATTAAGAATAAATAAATAAATCGCGCCGGATACCCATCGATCCCCCAAATTTGTACCACACGTCGGGGCGGATTATTCACATGGTAATCCATCTGTGTCGGTAAAAAAAGGGACAGTTGGTCCATCGACAATAACTGAGTCCGTAATACAAAGGCCGTCTTAAGAGGATTTTTTCCTGGCCTAAAATGGTTCGTGTCATAACTAAATAGAGTGAAATAAAATATCTCTTAACTTTGTCTCACTTATGAAAGTTTTTTGTTGCACCATCTATATGAACTATTTTTACTTTGTTTTATCTGCTCCCAGATAAAAGAGGGCAATATTTTTAGCAATATACAACAATTCGTCTATTTCGTTTCCTGACCATATTTCTTAATATTTTTAATCAAGACTAATCTCAAATGATTCCTTGAAATTTCTTATACATGCGTGACTCTTTCGATTTTCGAAATAACATCTAGTTTTTTAGTTATAGAACAAAATGTTTGTGCAAATGTAGGTTATAAAAAATTTTGTTAAAATTTCAAAATAAGAAAGAGTCACGCAGGTTCCTCAGGCTTTCCACATTATCCATATCAAACGGTTTTTAACAATATTATTTTTTGTGGCCAGGAAATGAAATGGCGGTTTTTGGTCGAGAAAGGATTCTCTTAAGACCGATTCTTAGCCGATAGCATCAGGCTAAATTTAATAAATTCATAATTGAAGGCCACTCATTTCAGAAATATTGATCCATGAGATGGTTTACTATACAGGGCGATTTCTTTCCATTTCCTTCAAGGAGGTTACTCTTGAGGGTAAACCAAGGAAAAAAGTTTATAATTTTTTAACCTAGAGCTTAGTTTTCGAGATATCAGTGATAAGAGGTATCATTAGTTGAATAAAGACAAATAGACAGCTAAAGTGAGAAAGAGAAGTGCTATCTCATTTCAACTGTCTATTTGCCTTTGACTAACTAATATTACCTTTATCATTAATATCTCGAAAACTAAGCTTCAGATCAAAATGTGGTAAATGAAAATTAGCCTTAGAACGACTACCTCTATAACCCTTTAAGTTTGGCCGTACCTCACTGAAATACACTGTATATAATATAATATACAGGGTGTAGCATTGATATATTCCATAAATTTAATGGATTGTACAAGGAATGATTCTAAAACGAGTTTTCATTTACCATTTTTTGATAGGAAGCTTCATTTTCAAGATATTCGACAATGAAGGTACTATTAGTTAGACAGAGACAGATAGATAGTTAAAGCGAGACAGAGTGGCATTATCTCACTTTAACTAATTGACTGTTTTTTGAACAATTGAACAATTGATGTTAATTGAACAATTCGAGTGCAGATTATATGCATAATATCGGCTTAATTTTGACTATTGCGCGAGAATTTTTGTGATAAAATAATATTTATTTTGCTTGCATAGAGTACATAATATAATTATTAAGTAGAAAAATTAGGTTTTTAATAATATTACAATGGTTGAATATTTTTTTGAAGTATGGTAGTGCTTATAGCAATCACTTTTGGTAAAGGTACATCAGTAGATTTGCAGATGAAACTAGTCCGGCTTCTTATTTTTCTTGATGCACACATCTTACATTGTCTTTATCTGAAGGTCCGCTTTTGAGATCTTTTTTCTTGAAGTACTAGGTATATTAGAAGCTGAAGAAATATTAGAAGATACAGAAATGCTAAAAGTACTTGGTAAGTTAGATTCGTTTATAATCTCCTAAGTATTCCGGATATCTTCTTGTTTAGCAGTTTCACACTCAGTAATCCATTCAACTGCAACTTTGTGTAAAAATTTTTATATGATTTATTTTCCGTTTAGTTCCATATATGCTCTAAATTCATTTAATTCATTAAATAGAGTAGAGTAGAGAATACAGTTGATGGAAATATTTCAACCCTAATAGTCCATTTTTTAATTTTTCTAAAAGTGGAATATTATGTAAAATATTAATCTACGTGATCTAAATTAACTGTATTAAGAAAATAAATTTTATTGCCATTATATAATAAAATTTTGTTTTGAATATATATATATATATTTTTTTTAATTTATTTTTACTACCGATCAAGTCTTAGTAGACTTGAAAAACGGCCAAATCACAATTAAAACTTATAAAACTTGTTATTTATTAACTATAAAACAGAATGTAGATATACTTTTAAGTAATTAAATATTAAACAATAGGAAATAATATATTTATCCATGAAAAATATTAAATTTTATTTCATCGAAATAGCTGACTAGTATCTTAATAATTGCTTAGCAGATTCTGAGCATTCTATTGATAAATTTTTCTAATGCTTCCAATTTTATATTATTACAGGCTTATAAAGCCTTCCACTATGATTATAAAGGGTGTCCGGAAATAAAGGAGACATTTTTTAAGGAGTGGTTCCTGAGGCTATTCTAAGAACTTTCTTCTGTTAATATTTTTTGATTTGAAGCTTCATTTTCGAGATATTTAACGATAAAGATACCACTAGTTAGACAGAGATACTCCGATAGTTGAAGTGAGATGGCGCCACTCTGCTTCACTTTAACTATCGCAGTCTATCTAACTAATGACATCTTCATCATTGAATATCTCGAAAATGAAGCTTCAAATCAAAAAATGTCAAGAGAAAAAAGTTCTTAGAATTGCGTCAGAAACCACCCCTCAAAAAATGTTTTCTTTTTTCCGGATACCTGTATATAGAAAATATAATTACAAAAAAGGAGCCTTATAAAACACGTCCACTTTTTAAGAATGGTGGAGGCATCCTCAACCACCCATTATATTTTAAGTTATGCATATTGGCAAGGTTGAATCATATGAGAATTATAATTAAAACAAACATGCGGGAAACGAACGAAAACTGGTCGAAAAGTTTTGGTCTTTGGTATTTGGTCTGAATACTTCAAACTTCCATTCGTCCATCCAATGCACTCTGTGCCATTGTTGCAAGGACCAATTTTTATGTTCTTGTGCCCATTTAAGTCTCTTGACTTAAATATTAATTAATAGAAATTATTTTAAAATAAAATTAAAAAATAGAATAAAAAATTAACAGTCGAAGAGTCGAATTTCAGACCTTCGGCGTTCTAACTACCTGCTTTAGTTAGCGCCGTTACACAAGTTAGTTATCAATAAGGTTAAACCTTCAAATTATAAAATTATTTAGGGTGTAACAATGATCTCCTTCAAAATTTTAAGGGATTGTAGATTTAGATGATAGATAGCATTAAAGATGCTATTAGTTAAACAGAGGCAGTCAGTTGGTTGAAGTAAGAGAAAGTGAAATTACCTTATTTCAATTAGTTGACTGTATCTGTCTATCTCAGGGGTGGCCAAGCTCCCTAATAGTCCGAGCCATTTTTTAAAATTTGAAATGTTTCGCGAGCCGCAATTAAATACATATTTGTTACAACGTTGCACTTAGTCTTTCATATTTGTTGTCGGTAATTTCAAAGACATTTTGAAACACATACGGAACGATAATAATTTTTTAAAATATAATAGCACAAAAATGAAAAGGGGTCTCAGGTACATTTATTGAGAGCCACAAATAATCCTTCAAAGGGCCGCATGTGGCTCGCGAGCCGCAGGTTGGCCACTCCTGGTCTAGCTAATAATACTTTTATTGTTAAATATTTTAAAACTATTTAAAATATTTTAAATATTATAAATTCCTCTCTTCTACAATCCTTTAAAATTTTGAAGGGAATCATTGTTATCCCTTGTATATAAAATGTCAAATTCTTTTCTCATATTTTTTTCGGAAATGTCTAAATAATGAAGTCTTATTACTTTAACACACAGAGTTAGTTTTATAGAGAATACTAACTTTTCACAAAATTTTAACCAAATTGGTGATGAGAGAGTGGCGGTCTGCCCTTGTTAGTTAATCCGAATAATAATTGATTCGTTATGCAATGAAGAATTGTTAAAGTATTTCGTAACAAATTTTTAACAAAAAGTAGAAATTTTAATTACAGGAGTACCTTTTCTTTTTCTTGCGCTTATTATAGTACTGCGTGCCCTACATGTAATTCCGGTGAAACGTCATAAATGATATAAGTTCACTAAAAAGAGCCAATAAAAATAAACAGAGAAAAATATTGATAATTCAAAATTGAATCTGTAGGTCAGAAAATAATAAAGGAAAAATTATGTCGATTTACTTTGAAGAATAATTCTCTTGGGGAAAATTCGCGAATTTTGGAATACTCTGTATACAGGATATTTTAAGGGGCTTACTCCTGAAGGTAAACAGAGTCGAAAAGTGCTATTACTATTTTTCGATCCGGACGTTAGTTTCTGGGATATTTGATAATAAGGATTGTATTAATTATACAGTAGCAGATAAATAACAGAAGTAAGTCAGAAAAAAGTCAGAGTAATGTTATACCATTTCAGATATTCTATATCTCTGTCTAACTAATAATATTTTTATTATTAAACATCTCAAAAAATAAGCTTTGGATCGAAAAGTAGAAAAGCATTTTTCGTTCCAACCCTTAAGAGTAACCCTCTTAAAGGAAGAACGCAAATATGAAAGATTCTGTATATGACTCATATATTTTTAGGTACAATTGGTAATGCGAGTAAAGCACCAGATAAAAGTTTAATTACGAAGCTACAACCATTGGTTAAGACACTTCGTGATTCTGACAAGCTTGTGCAAGAAACAGCTAAGCAATTAGATTCGGTAGATTGGGATATCACTAAACTCTGCCGTGGAAATTGTGATATTTCTATTTTATCTAATGGACCTTCTTCGTCAGTTTTAAATCCTATTCAACCAGATCCACTAGATCAACTGATTGCTTGTGCTAGAGCTCTAACGGAAGATGTTCGTCGAATTGCTAGCTTCATTCAAGTATGTTTTATTAAAAGTATTTTTTAATGTTAATAGTAATTTATTAATAAAATTATTAATATCACAGTAAAATTATTAATATCACTTCATTTTTAATTAAATAGCAATTGTTTAATATTTTAACATAAAGGGTGTTCAGGAAAAACGCACGGTTTTTGAAAGAATGATTCCTAATACAAATCTAAGAAGAAAAGTTCTTACCACTTTTAGATTCGAAGCTTAGTTTTCGATATATTAAATAACAAAGATGCTGTTTAAATAGATAAAGACTGATAGATAATTGAAAAGACAGACAAAAGAAAGAGTTATGTTGTATTACTTTAAATATCAGTTTTTGGCTAACTAATAATACATTTATTATTGAATATTTCGAAAACTAAGCTTTAGATTGAAAAGTGGTAAAGGACTTTTAATCTTAGATTAGTGTCAGAAATCACTTTTTCAAAAACCGTGTTTTTTTCTGGATCCTCTTAATAACAAATCGTGTGAAGTACCCTTTAGACTTCTATGAAATTTGGTATAAAAGTAGTTTATGCAAAAATAAGAAAAATAGTAAAAAATTTGAAATATTTTTCTTAAATATAGGGTGTAACAATGAACTTGTTCGAAATTTTAAGGAGTTGTAGAGGTAATGATTTTGAAACGAGTTTTCATTTACCACATTTCAATTTGACTTTTACTTCAACCAGCTAACTATAACTAACTAATAGTATCTTTGTAATTGAATATCTTTAAAACTAAGTCTTTATAATTTTCTATATATATAATGTCAGATTAAAAAATTATACTTAATGTGAATAATTTTAATTTTTACTTTATTTAAAAAGTAGTTTTAATCAGTAGTTGTGATATTGGCAAGTATACTCATCATGGTAAAGTGGCAATATTTTGTGTTATGACGAGTATACTCTTCTATATTTTTATTTTTATAATTTTATGCTTACTATTATGTTTATATTATTTATTAATTAATAAAATATAATTTGACGCAGGGTAATTCAACATTACTTTTTAAACGATCTTCCATCATCTCCACGGGGAGCAATAGTGATAATACTGGAGAAGATTATGATTATGTAAATTTAGATTCAAGAGATATTGTATTAAAACAACGTGAAGAACTTCGGGCAGCTTTACCTCCTGAACTCCGTAATAACTATGATATTCTTGTATCTGAAGCAGATAATACGGTTATTCAAATGCCGTCGGCGGCTCCAATACCAATGGATCCTAATGATAAGCAGTTATTAGCATTCTATGCTGCTCAAGTTATTACACATGGTACACATCTCACTCATGCTATTGATGCATTTCTTCAAACAGTAGAACATAATCAACCACCCAAGGTCAGCTATTTTATTCAATTATCAAGATATTATTTTATATTTGATTATTTCTCTAAATATATAATTATATTTTTTGAATTAATATGTCTAATAAATATATTTTACAGGTTTTTCTTGCTCATGGTAAATTTGTTGTATTAAGTGCTCATAAGTTAGTACACATTGGGGATACAGTGTACAGAAACATAATTAGAAATGATGTTAGAACAAGAATATTACATTGCGCAAACGCATTGAATGAAGCACTTGCACAAACAGTTTCAAAAACAAAACAAGCAGCACAATTTTTTCCCAGTGTAAACGCTGTGCAAGAAATGGTAGATAGTGTAGTAGATGTTTCACACTTAGCTAAGGATCTTAAAGTTGCTATGATTCCATCTGCTCATCAGCTTTAAATTATCTTATTTAAGCATCTTTAAAAAAGAAAATATTTTTTAATCTTTCCTTCATGCGCAACAATAAATCATTTATAGTTATTAATTTCATACTCTTAAAAATAAAAAAGAGTTCCTGGCAAGTATTAACTTTACTTTAATAATGAAAAATTATGTTCATGAGACAAACTAAACATAAAACAGTTATTAAAAACTTAAAGAATAATTAAAAACCTATTCACTACTTTATCGTTGATTACTTTATTTACTTCATTATAGTGAACATTCTTTTAACTATTGTTCATTTCTTTTGTATTAGCATTATATCTATTATTATTATAACTATTTATATCATTTGTAAACAGATAAAACACAAAATTAAAAATTAAATTTTATTATGGTTCTAAATTATTCTTTAATTTTCACTTAATTGTTTTGTCTCCTATTGCATCAGTATTAGTTTATAAGAAGCAGGACTAAAATTGCTTTATAAGTTATTTAAATAAAAAGTAGATTTTAATTAATATACCCTTCAAATATTAATTAATTAATTCAACCATTAAGATAGTAAAAGTATGGCAACATAAATAAACTAGTATTAATTGCAATTTCATAAAATTTTTTTTTTAATATTGCAATTTATTATATAAGTAGAAAATGATAGGCCTTATTTGTATATAACAAAATTCAAGATCTAGTGATTTTAAATTTCGTTGCCAAAGTTCTAATATGAGGCAGGGAAGTAAGTCTGCTAAACATTTATATAATGTAGTTGAAATTACAAATATTATGTCTTTTAAAAAATATTTATTTCTTTATTAGATACCAAATGACACATATACGTATAAAAATAAACATTGTCATTTTTAGAATGTTTGACAATATAAATTAACCTTTATCTTCAGCATGAATGCAACATTACATATGTAATTTAGTTATAAATTTATTTTATGATTGAAAAAATTTGTCTTATCATTTTGTAGATATACAATTATTTTATTAATCTTAAGATTTTATAAATACTTTTTGCAATAAATAAATCAGAGAATTCTTTTAAAAATTATATAAAATATACTAAATTTATTGAAGCCTAATTATGTTTTTACATAATTATTTTATATATAAAATATTTTATAAAATTCATTATTAATTTTTAAATTTACTTTATATAGAAAGAAATAACTCATTGAGATTATTAGACTGCCTTTCTAGAACATAAATCATAAAAAACACTATTCCTAGTTACATAAAGAAAATAACTAAGCAAAAAAGGCTTTGTTATTTCAATTAAATATAAGATAAAATGACTGATCATTACTTTTAATAAGACTTGTTAATAATAAATTATACAAACTTTTTCTATTGACAGCTAGTAAAAGTGCATTTCATATATTTAGAAAATTCTGTTTTATAATCGTATATTTAGAATTCACATATTTTGTATAATTATTTAAACAAAGCACTTGTCATTTAAAATGAAGCGCATTATATGTTATTTAAGTTGTCCACTAAAACTTAAAATTTGTACCATGTGTTTCATATAACTACTATTTAATAAGAAAATTAGTTTTGAATCTATATTTTTATTACACTTATAAATTTACACATCACAAGTAGTAATTATTCTTTAATGTTATTATCATAAGATTCTCACAATATACAGAGTGTCTCGACATAAACACACTTCCTGTTAAAGAATGATTCCTCACACCAAACTAAGTGGAAAAACTTTTAGCTATTTTTCAATTTGAAGCAACAATTTTTAAGATATTCAATAATAAAGATATTATTAGTAAAATAGTGACAGACAATTTATTTGAGACAGTGGTGTTACCTCATTCCAACTAACTGTCTGTCTCTTTCTTATTAATAATATTTTTAGTATTGAACATCTTAAAAAAATTTGTTCTGAAATGAAAAGTGGCTAAGGACTCTTCGACTTAGTTTAGGAATCTAAATTAAGTCATGACTATGTCAGGAATCACCCCTTGATAGGAAGTGAGTTTATTTTGGGACATCCTATATATAATATCATAATTTATGAAAATTATTAATCAAAGAAAAAATCTCTTATGAAAGCCTGATGGCATGATGAATGATAAAGATTATTTTGTTTGGTTTTAAATGTGAATTTTCTTTTCAAAAATTGTTTTAGAATATTACTAAATAATTTAAGAAGTTTTCACAATAACATAATGTAATATTATATTAACTCATCATAAAGTGTATGATGTTTTTTAAATTATGCAGTCATGTTAAATGTTTCCAACACTAACTAAAATCTCTAATAAATCTTCTAATTTGGTCGAAGCTTTAAATACAGTTTTATTTTTCATATATTTATAAATCTTAAATATGTTTTAGTATATCTATCCCAATTTTTACTTCTAAATACTAAACAACTTATAAATTTAAACAAGAAGGTTTTGAGTTTACTGTATATTCATATATTTAGTCAATATCTAAACTGTATTATATACCCTATGCAACTTATGACATAATTATTATAATTTATATAAGTACAATAATTTTTGTTTCATAATGAATTTGTAGATTTAATAATTCAACAAATTTTATAATATTGTATAAATTCCCTTTAACCTTTAAGCTGCTAGCATTTTTTCATTAAAATAGTAATCCTTTTTTTTTACAAATTTATCGATTTAAATAACATATTTACTGAGTAAATTATAATAAGTGATTTGCTTAAAGGTACTATAGTAGCTTTTCCAGCAAGGAACAGAAATTAAAAGAAAAAGAAAATTTTTTCTCGAAAATATTATTAGTGGTACTCAATTCCACTAATTGCAATTATTAGTATGCTTTATAAAATTTATAGCATAAGAATTGTATTTGCAATATAAATGAATATTAACATATATGTAATCTCGTGGATGTATAAAATTTATAGCTTCTTTTGGAACATTAATTATTTCTTTTCCAATTTATTCGTAATAATATGTGTAAATATATAATAGTAATAAAATGTATAAAATATAAAATATAGAACAAGTTGTGTGATGAGGATCACTTACTTGAGATTTATATACATATATATTAATATACAGGGTGTTACAAATGATCGTATTTCGTTAAAGGAGATGATTCCTAACATTATTCAAAGACCTTTTTCCTCTTGGTATTTTCTGATTTAATAATGATCTTCATTTTCAAGATATTTAATGATAAAGATGTCACTAATTAGATAAAAATATTCCGATAATTGAAGTAAGGTATTTCCACTCTGTCTCACCTCAATTATCAGTGTCTCTTTCTAACTAATGACATTTTTATTATTGAATATCTTCAAAATGAAGCTTCAAATCAAAAAATGCCAACAGGAAAAAGTTCATAAAATAATGTCAGGAATCACCACCTTTAAGATCCTTTTCCAAACTGAAATGGTTCGTGTCTTAACTAATAGAATGAAATAAAATATCTCTTATCTTTATCTCACTTATGAAAATTTTGTGTTGCGCCATCTATATGAACTAATTTTTACTCTGTTTTATCTGCTTCGAGATAAACCAGGGCAAAATTTTTAGCAATTTACAACAATTCGTCCATTTCATTTCCTAACCATATTTCTTAATATTTTTGATCGAGACTAGTCTCAAATGATTCCTTGAACTTTCTTATACTTGCATGACCTTTCGATTTTCGATATAACATCTAGTTTTTCAGTTATAGAACAAAATGTTTATGCAAATGTAGGTTATAAAAAATTTTGTTAAACTTTCAAAAAAGGAAAGAAGCGCGCAGGTTTCTCAGGCTTTCCACATTATTAAGTTTTGTGTCCAGGAAACGAAGTGACAGTTTTTGGTCGAGAAAGGTTTCTTTTAAGGAAGCGCGATCGTTTTGAAATACTATGTATATGCATTAATATACACAGTGTAACAATTGTCCCTTTCGAAATTTTAAAGAGTTATAGAAAATATTACTCTAAGGCTGCGTTCCGTTATTACTTAAAGTACTGTGAGTTTACTCAACTATTGTGCCGAAATAGCTTACAGTATACTTACAGTAAACGGGTAAAGCTCTAGGGAATGTTTATGACGTCATTAATATTTACTGCAATTACTGCAGCTAGCTAGGTGAAGTATAATCAGTAATTCTTATAAGATTGTACATAATAATCAGTGTACCAAAGTGGCAGCTATTGCGGAAAAGGAATATGTTGAGTTTTTAGATTAAGAAAATAATAAATGTAAGATTTTATAAATAACACATGTACCAAACTTACTAATATACTACAAGTGACCGTTAAGTTTTCACTTTATACAGTATACTTACAGTAACTAAAAGTAAAACGGAACGCAATTCAAAGTATACTTCACTGACGTTATACTCACAGTACTTTGAGTAATAACGGAACGCAGCCTAAGACTATTTTTCATTTATTACTTTTCTATCTAAAGTTCAATTTTCAGGATATTTAACCTTAAAGATACTGTTAGCTAGATAGAAAAGTCAACTAGTTAAAGTGAAATAACATCACCCTGTTTTACTTCAGCCAACATACTGTCCAACTGATAATACCTTTATGATTAAATATCTTTAAAACTAAGCTTTAGATTAAAAAATAGTAAATGTAAAATCATTCTAAAATTTCCCCGTCTATAATCCCTTAAAATTTTGAAGGGAGTCATTGTAACTCCCTGTATATTAGTATTACACAAGAGCCATTTTAGTGGCTTTATCGACAGCCTAAAGGTTAAAGATATCAAAAATGTAACAAAATAGTGATAAAAATTAATGTTATTTTTAGTTAACATAGTTAGTTTTCTAAAAATGAAAATTATTTAAATTGTTTTATTAGGATTTTATACTCTTAGAAATTATAAATGATTGTAGAGGGGTGATTCTAAAACAATTTTTTTTATGGCAAATATTCAATGGCAAAGATGCTATTAGTTAGACTGACAAGGGGAGGTCGGCAGGTGCCACGCCGACTTTTTAATGAAATTTCTTGTGAGTGTTCTATGACACCCCACGAAAAACACCCTATAAGCGTTCATCCGATTGGGCCCTAGTTTTATAGATATAAGGGTTTGAAATTTACCTTGCGCGCGCGTTAGAACGACTATCTAGCCGTGCAACTTCAAGCTTCAACAGTGGCGGCGGTTGAGTGGCTAGAGTATCTAGCTATAGCGCTCTATGTCGCAGATTCGATTCTTTTGGCAATTTTTTTTTTTTTAATTTTTAATTACACTATTAATTATAAGTAACCTATTAATGTTTTAACGATATTTAAGCCACTTTATTGCTGTTATATTTGTCTATATATATTTTGAAAAACTAGTTTCTAACGTTTCTTCTGTTCTTCCAACTGTTACCTGGGGTCCTTTACTTTTCGTCAGGTAGAAGGTCATTTCTTTCTGTAAACCCCTAGGTAGGTCTCTGACAATAAGTATCTCATCAGTTCTTCTTCAACTTTCAAATTGAAACGTTGCATATTTTTTCTAAAATGGAATCACCAATACCGCATAGTTCCAATATGTCAAGTGCAATTTCAAGTGAAAAAAGTGCAGATGAAACTTCATCTTTTGATGAAACGTTTAAAATTGATTTTACTCAAGCATTGGACATTATGAAATCCAAGTTTAAAGAAAGTGGGATGCTCTCTTTGTCCCATGAAACAAGGGATATTTCCCAATCAGCTCATGCTATGGCAAATGTCTTTTATGACATTATTTTATCATCGATAAATGAAAATCAGATTGTCAGTGATGAAGATTTGATTTTGCCAGATGATGTACATGTTGAAGAGGAATATGAAGAGGTAATTTGGTTCGTTTATAAAATAATTATAAACGAAGAATAATATTAAAGACAATTTATAGATTGTATAATGTTTTAAATCATTGTTCACAGTGTACTGATGAAGGTACAAGTACTAGTGAGTATGATTCTTGTGAGGTGGAAGAAACTAGAGCACCTGAATATATTCCTCTTGAATATAAAATGAGAGCTGTAGCTTTTGCAGAAGCAAATCCTAAGGCTAGTTTAAAAACTATACAATCCCGTGGTTTTGCAAAATTAAAAGACAGGAAAGCACTGTTGAGATGGCGTAAGGATGTACAGAAAGGCGGAAACAGATACGACAAATTAAAAATGATCGATGATCAATGTTTCGAGCGCTTTACAGAAGCAAGAAAACATTTTGAACAAGTAATTAAATAACAGATTATGAATGTAGAGGAATAAGAAATTCAAAAATAGTAACTCTTACAATTAACGCGGTCAATTTCAGGTCACAACTCGAACAGTGCAGCAGTGGGCAATGACTCTAGCTTTTCCGTATATCTCTGAGGAATTTTCTTTCATCGCTGGTTTGTCTTGGGTGAAAAGTTTTAAAAACAGGCACCGCATCCGTCAACGCCAAATAACAAAGTTTATCAGTAAGAATGATGCTGCTACTTTAGAAGAAACCCTTCAAACGGCGGAGAATTTCCAAATTCAAACGAAAACCCTAATGCAGAAATTTGATGTGCAGTATATCATAAACACAGACCAAACCAGGTGCCAGTATAATGCCACTTATAATAGATCATTAGATTATATAGGCAGTAAAACGGTTTTGGTTAAAAAACAAAATCTATCCAAATTGACTCATTCGTATACTGCACAGTATGCTTTAACTGCGGCAGGAAAATTATTTCCAAAGGTATTTTTATGTATGGCTGAACCGAATGGTTCATTTGGACCAAAAGTTGCAATAACGGTTGATAATTTAGAGAAACAATATAAAAATATCGTTGTTACTTGCTCAAAGTCAGGCAAATTAACAAAAGAGTTAAATGGAGTATTTTTGCAAAAGATTGTCAAACCATGTGTAAAAAATAACAACTTTTTACTTATTATTGATTCGTGGGGAGGTCAAATTGACACTACTGTATATGATGAGATTTTTGCTGAAAAAAATGGGGAAGTTACTTGTACGGTTAAAGTTATTCCGCCAAAATGTACGCCACTTTGCCAACCCTGCGATGTTTACTTTTATCGACAAGTAAAAAATATAATTAAAAGGTTGCAAAATGCTACCGAATTATTAAAAGATAAAAGGGAAATAGCGACTCGAGAAGATGCTCTCAAAATTCATAGCCTCGTACACAACCAATTGAGTGCTCCTGCGTTTTGTCCCATGATAAAATATGCATGGTTTGCATCTAAACTTTTAGAAGAATCTGTAATTTTTCAAAATATGAATGAAATATGTTTTCCAATAACTCTTCTAAAGGAAAAATGTTCATGCGGGCAAGTTACTTTTATAAAATGTTCCTGGTGTAAGCTCAATTATTGTTTTATCTGTTTTTATGATAAATATCATCCTTCATTATGTCCAACCTATACCACTATTACAGATGAAACTTCATCTGAATCATCAACAGATGATTAATAAACATTTTCCATTAAAAATTGCCTATTTTTCTAATTACATTTACTTCCAATTTTATTACATTTAGACGACCAAAAAATGTATGAAATATCGTTAAAACATTAATAGGTTACTTATAATTAATAGTGTAATTAAAAATTAAAAAAAAAAAAAATTGCCAAAAGAATCGAACCTGCGACATAGAGCGCTATAGCTAGATACTCTAGCCACTCAACCGCCGCCACTGTTGAAGCTTGAAGTTGCACGGCTAGATAGTCGTTCTAACGCGCGCGCAAGGTAAATTTCAAACCCTTATATCTATAAAACTAGGGCCCAATCGGATGAACGCTTATAGGGTGTTTTTCGTGGGGTGTCATAGAACACTCACAAGAAATTTCATTAAAAAGTCGGCGTGGCACCTGCCGACCTCCCCTTGTGAGACAGTCAATTAGTTCAAGTGAGATAACGCCATTCTGCCTCACTTCAACTATTTATCTGTCTTTGTCTAACTAATAGTACCTTTATCATTAAATATTTCGAAAACTAAGCATCACATTAAAATATGGCAAATGAAAAATCGTTTTAGAATCACTCCCTTTACAGTCCCTTAAAATTTCGAAGAGAATCATTTTACATCCTCTATATATACTTACACGATGTTAGAGAACAACCTTGTTTTCTTGAAAAAAACCTTTACCACTTTCCCATTCAAAAAGCTTAGTTTTCGATATATTTAAAATTAAATATTATTAGCTAGAGAGACAAACAGGTATTTCTACAGGGTGTAACATTGACATATTCCATAAATTTAAGGAATTGTGAAGAGAGTTATTCTAAAACAATTTTTTATTTATCACTTTTTGATTGGAGGCTTAATTTTTAAGATATTCTATGATAAAGGTACTATTACTTAGACAGAGACAGATAGATAGGTGAAGTGAGACAGAATGACGTTATCTCATTTCAATCAATTGACTGTCTCTGTCTAACTAATAGTACCTATATTATTGAATACCTTGAAAATTAAGCCTCGGATCAAAAAGTGTTAAATGAAAAATCGTTTTAGAATTACTCTGTCTCCAACTCCTTAAATTTATGGAATATGTCAATGTTACACCCCGTATACAAGGTGTAACAATAATCTTTCAAAATTTTAAGGGGTTGTAGGAGTGATTCTAAAACAAATTTTATTTACCATTTTTTGATTGAACACTTAGTCTACAAGATATTTAGTGGCAAAGATGTTATTAGTTAAATAGAGCAGTCAATTGGTTGAAATAAGAGATAGTTATCTTATTTCAATTAGCTGACTGTTTCAATTCAGCTAATAGTATTTTTATTGTTAAATATTTTTTTAAATTAAGTTTCAGATCGAAAAATGGTAAATAAAAAATCATTGTAAAGTCCCTTCTTTACAATCCCTTAAAATTTCGAGGAATATTGGGTTGTCCAGCTACAAGCGGCACATATTAACACAAATATGCACTATTGTACTATAGTCGAAAAAGATATCGAAAAGACACACGACACAGCTTTTTGCCAGTGTTTATTAGTGCTTGAAAAGTTAAGAAAATTCTGTATAATTACAATAGTTCATGTGACACAAGCTATATGTTTGTGTCGCTTTTAGCTGGAAAGCAACCATTAATACACCCTGTGTATAGATATATAAATATTTGTTATATAAGTTTTTAGCAAAAATAGTCTTTATAATTTAATGTGCATATAGTTTCTTTATCAATAAATAAATATTCGGAAAGATTAGTGTAATTTAAATTATTTCTATACTCCATGTGCTATTTATGTATCAATTATTTCTTTCTGAGTATGTAATAGAGATTATAAGAGATATGGTAAACGTGTAAGTATTTTATACTTGTTACACATTTTTTTATTTGTAGTATTAAGTAAATATATAAGTTAAGAATATTTTGGAGAACATACGAAATTTATAACTAGTTGCATTGATTTATAGTAAAATCATTTAACTTAAATTCTTTGTATTAATAAATACCAATGTATATAGGCTCCATATACACCCAATTCTGTTTTTACACTTCTTTTACACGATTGTTATTTAACACAAGTTAGAAAAAAATATAATTATTTTTTTGCACGACTTATCTTGATTTAGCACGATCCATTCAAATTTAAAAAAGAAAATTTTTACTTTATTTTTGGTTTTATTACTTTTATCTTCTCATAAATATAATGTATTTTTTTTACACGAATCTTTTTTACACGTATTCTTCGGAAACGTATTTATCGTGTAAAAACAGAATAAAGTGTATTTTCAAATAAATCATTCATATTTAAATAACTTAAAAATTTATAAATATGTAAAGTATCATATATGTTTACATATTAAACCTAGTGATAATTAGTCTCAAGTCTTAATACAAAAAAAATAGTTTAATTTTATATTTTGTATACACAAACATACAAGCCATTTTTTCCTTAAATAAATCTTGTATTATGTTTCATACTATAAATTTTATGTGATATTACAAATTGTAAAATAGCGAAAATATAACAAATTTATATAAAATGTATTTTTAATATGAGTCAAATTATTTAAGAGCCAAAATGTTCACAGCATCTACCAGTATAAATATGTGCATTTCCATCTTTATTTGTTTTATCCTTGGCAATATTTTTTTCTTGATGAAAACTACTAAGATCACGTTTCATTGCGTAAGCATCTTCTCCATCAGCATAATACTTTGGTTCAACTTCAGATACTTCAAATTGTAAGCTTCTTGTATACAAATTTAATGCTGCCCTATTACTTCTGCGCACATGTAGTGACACATATTTGGCACCAAAACATTCAACCATTGCCCTAGATGCTTGATTCATTAATTTCTGTGCTATACCAAGTCTTCTATGAGATCTCTTTACAGCAAGACTTGTGATATGGCCATGGGGATTATCTTCACAATCTTCTTCCATTTTTGCAAGAACATAACCCACTATTCTTCCTTTTTCATCTTCTGCTACATAACTTAATTGCGGCCATGAAAGAGCATGATATAAATAGTACTTCATTTGATAGTTTTCTGGCAAACACTGTAGATTACAGTGCTGAATGTTTAATAAATCATCTGTATTTGCACAGCGAATATTTATAGACATTATGTATAGTTTACTTTATCAAAATTTTTTTCTAAATTATTTTTTTATACCAATTCAGTTTTTAATTATAATTAGTCCTTACGAATTTTCTTAATACGAGAGCGTCCGTTTTTTAAATCATTAACAGAGGAAGATTCACTCATACCATCAAAAAGCTCATGAACAAGTCGAAATCGTGATAAGAAGAATTTCCAAACTAAATACCATCCTGAAATAAATATATATGGTTTAAATGATTTAAATTTAATAATTTTATATAATCAAATAATCATGAAGCTACTTATTCTACAACCCACATGAAATAATAGCATAATCAAATTACTGTATACATATATAATGAGAGGTCTAACATAACCTTAATATTTACATACAGGCTTGTCTGTAAAGAATATTTTCAATCGTACTAAAAATTTACAAATGTTTTAAAATAAATTTTATTTTCAAATATTTTGGAAATTTAATAAAATTAAATTAAGCTAAGTCTTTAAGACAAGAATTATTCTCACCTAACAGCACGAGGCCAAACACTATTAGTAGACTCGATATCACAGAAAAGGCTGCTAATGCAATTTCCTGCATTATAAACTTATTTGGATACAAAGAGAATAACCAATTTTCTATACTGATGTATACAAAAGTAGTACCATAATACTTATTTCTCTTTCTCTTCTGTTAACTTAAGGTAAAAGTTTTTAAAATACGTCTATATAATTATCAAATTATTATTGCAATATTTACACGATTTTAATGGAACTATTTTATTAAAATAAAACGCCATGTTGAAATTACAAGCTATATGTACAGGTTATGATTTCCCCCTCCATTAAATTGCATCTTTCCCTTCTGTAATAATAGGTTAAGAATACAAATATATTTTATACTTATTTCTTTATTTTACTTACTAGGGTCTAATCATTCAAATTAAAAATTTGTTTAGTGTATGTTAGAATGTTTTAAATAAATTGGTATTTCAAAGTTATGAGAATTTTATGGACACACTTAGCACTAATTGCATTACCAGGAAGCGGATACAATCTTAAATACTACTGGAGTATATTGATGTACACTAACCGGCACGGATGGTGTCCCTACCCGACGAGTGGCGCCCACTTCGACACAGCCCAACTCGACACCAGCGGATTTTACACGTCCCAACTCGACACCGACCCAACTCGACACAGACCCATGTGCACACGCAAAACTCGACACGTCCTTAAATGCTTTAATTACCTCGAAAAAAATTATCTCCTATCAACATTATGTCCACTTACCATTACCTTGAAAATTAAAAACTTGTTGCGCGTAGTTAACACCTGGGGGTGTGTGTTGCAAATATGCTCTATTTCCATTTAAGCCCGTGTCGAGTTATGCGTGTCGACATGGGTCTGTGTCGAGTTGGGTCGGTATCGAGTTGGGACGTGTAAAAACCGCTGGTGTCGAGTTGGGCTGTGTCGAAGTGGGTCCCCCCCCCGTTGGCAGGGGGTAGGAGAAGCGCGATGTCAATGTGTGTGTATAAAGTATAGGCCAGTGTATGGCAATACATTATATTATGCCTATAGGTTGACTGGCGGGGGCAAAGCAGAACGTGGTGGGAGGTGTTCGATTCCTCATCCTCGTCTTACGCACGCTATATAAATGATAAGGATAGCTTTATATGGGACGAAATTTCTGCGGACAAAAGTCGAGTCCCTATCGGCGTCCTTGTTTGGCAGCCGCTTTAGCATACTCTCTAACTTATTAAACTTACCTTTTCTATCTAAGGAGCGCGCGCAACGCTAGGCCGCTCTTTGACGCTTCCAACTTATGTGTCGCACTCTCACCTGTCTTTTCTACATAATGTTATAGGAATGATCCTTTTTCAGGGAAAATAAATTATTACTATAATAATTTTATAATTTATATTTATTCAAATATTTTTAGAAGCTGAGGCAGTTCCTTGTATAATAAATATAGGGTTCTTAAAAGAACCGATTTCTTTACATACTTTTTTTTACATCTTTTTCTTCTCCTTAAATCCAAAATATTCTTCATTACTAATAAAAATAAATTTTTGCAGGTTCGGTTCTTTTTAGAACCACACAACTTAATTAAAAAGAAAATATGTAAAGAAATCGCCCACATAGGAATGACTTCCAAAGGAAGTCTTGAGGATCTCCTTTTTAAGACATCTTTTGGCAGTTCCTAAAAGACTTCTCAGAGACGTCTTAATTAGGATGTCTTATAAAGGACAACAAAAAGACATCCCGGGATGTCTTGAATAGGACATCTGAAAGTATAATTGGTATATATATATATATTTTATAGTTATAGAACATGTGGGGCGATTGAAGCGACGCTAACTATTTATGTCAGAATAAATTTATATTTATTTATTATTTATATTTATAACAGAATAAAGTTAAAATAAATCGCATAATTAAGGCAAATAAAAAATGTTATGATATGAGTTATAATAAATGACAAACAAATGTAATAAAATTTGTTAAAAATAAAATGATTTAATTTCTGCTATAGCTATATATATATATTAATATGTAATTACCGTCGTTATCGATTTAAATTTTGACAAATCTCTATTATTTTGAAAATGATATCAGCAACAGTGGGAATTGTTTGGTTCCCACAAATCTTATAAAAGGGAAGGATTACTGATAACGGCAACCCTTCGGGGAAAAGTGTTAGAAGGTTTTAGTGTTTTGAAAAGTGAGCATTGAAAATTTTAAACGACAACGACGATATTGGCGATCCATTGGTTTCTCTCTAAATCACTGAAGGAAGAATTATTTTTAATATTCATTTTGCTTCAATTCTATTTTAAAGCAAAGGTGCAGTGAGTAAAGTTTTCTCTCAGCTACTCTTGTTTAGCTCATTGAACCAGCTAACTCTTTTTCTATTTCAAAATATCCTGTAAATATAAAAAAAATTAAGTTCATCGTTATATCAAAATTTTATTAAAAATAATAGAAATCACAAGATAAATTACCTAACTTACTTACCACCAACGTTACTATTTAAATTTTTTTTTTTTTATTTTTACTTGGAGGGGAAAATTTTGCATAGATAGAATACCCAGGTTTAAGATGAACTTACTCAGGGTAATGCGGAGGACTTCAACCCATAAAAACCACCTCTCAAGATATTTTAATATTTTATTTATATATATATATATATTTTTTTTTTTTTTTTACTTGGAGGGGAAAATTTCTTTACAGAATACCCTGGCCTAAGACAATGCTTAGTCAGGGTAATGTAGGGCTCAGTCCACTAAAAACCACCTCCCAAGATATTTGATTAAAAATTTGGTCAAATTTTGAAGAAAGTATTTTTCACTCTCATTTCCATCATTATAAAACATTTTCCGAAATTTCCTTTTTTTCCTTTAATTTAAGGCAGGAAACGGTTACTTTAAAACTGTTAAAATTATAATCAAAACAGTCCTGTCAAAATTTGATTAAACAGATTCTTCCTTGTATTTCTTTTCACCTTTTCTGTTTGTCTTGTAACAGCTGATACCTGTAAAATTTAAATAAAAATGTTTACTTCATACTTTCAATTTATGATTACATATATACACATAAACATACAAACATATTTAATTTATGATTTTAATTTAAACTATTAATAATTTTAAACTATGTAAAAAATAAACGTTACAATATTCATAATACCTGGAATTCATTTGTCTGTTTCCTCTTAATTTTTTAATTTACATCTATTCTTCAATATATATTTTTATGTGTAGTCACCATGTCGCACAGGAAGCCTTTTAAGGATTTGTCTGATCGGCAAAAAAGGCGACGTTTAGCAGAGACAGAATATGTAGTTGAAGTGCCTGAAGCTGGTCCCTCTTTTATTCAAAGCAGCTGTAATGTTGAAGCTTTTGATGAACAAAATAAAGATACATCATCTTCTTGTGACTCAGATGCTATAGATTCGGATGAGTCCTGTAATGAAATGTCAACGGATGAGAATGAACATGTAAATATAAATGTTACAAAATGTTTCAAAGATAACTTAGCGGCTTGGGCTGTAGACTATAATATTTCCCAAAATGCATTAACAGCTTTACTGAAAATATTACATGATGGTGGTCATAG
Source organism: Sclerodermus sp. 'alternatusi' (assembly GCA_037305995.1). Taxonomy (NCBI): domain Eukaryota; kingdom Metazoa; phylum Arthropoda; class Insecta; order Hymenoptera; family Bethylidae; genus Sclerodermus; species Sclerodermus sp. 'alternatusi'. The sequence continues at coordinate 5,783,419 of CM074550.1, forward strand.
TGATTTGCCTCTTGAAGGAAGAACACTTTTGCAGACTCCAATGAGCTATATTATTAATCCATGTGATAATGGTCAATATGTACATTATGGTCTGGAGAAATCACTGCACGAAGAGTTGAAGCAAGTAGACTGCAAGAATATAGAAAATCCCATACAAGTGGATATTAATATTGATGGCTTACCATTAGCGAAGAGTTCAAAAAGTCAGTTGTGGCCAATATTAGGAAAGATACACAATCTTGAATTCACTAAACCATTCTTAATAGGTGCCTTCCATGGACATAGCAAACCAAGGAATTTGAGTTTATATTTAAAACCATTTATAGAAGAATACCTGCAAATACGAAATGATTTTATTATGAATAATATTAAATATATGGTTAAAATAAGAGCAGTCATATGTGACACACCTGCACGTTCATTCGTAACAGCAACTAAAGGACACAATGCATATTTTGGTTGTGGTAAATGTTCTGTAGAAGGAATCTATGAAAATCACAGAATGCTCTTCACAGATGTTACTAATATCACTTTGAGAACTGATGAAAGTTTTAGGAATCGGCAACAGGAAGAACATCACACAAGCCCATCTCCTTTTGAGCAAATTCCTTTGGGGATGGTCTCACAATTTCCTTTAGACTACATGCACTTAATTTGTTTGGGTGTTATGAAGAAGTTACTCAACATCTGGCTAAAAGAAACTCATCCAGCAAAATTTCCTGCAACAACAATTACAAATATTTCTTCCTTATTAAATGTTATAAAAGAATATGTTCCATTGGAATTTAGCAGAAAGCCACGTACCTTAGATGAAGTAGAACGTTGGAAGGCAACTGGAAGGCAATATATAGGACCAATTATTTTAGAAAGCCATCTACCACTTACTTATCACAATACTTATCACATTTTATGTTCTTACATTGCTCCGCTAGAATATTATGTCATCCACAAGATCATAAGCGAAATAATACTTTTGCGAAAGCTTTGCTCCTTGATTTTGTGAATTCATTTGGCTCACTCTATGGCAGGAAAAACTTGGTCTATACAATCCATAATTTAATACATATAGCTGATGATGCATTTACCTTTGGAATGCTGGATTCATTCAGCTCTTTTCCATTTGAAAATTTTCTACAACAATTGAAAAAAATGGTACGTAAAGCTGACAAGCCTCTTGCACAACTTTTTCGTAGAATTGGTGAAAAGGCAATGATTCAACAAGATAGAAACATCAACAAAGAATATCCACATTTAATGACAAGCATTACGGAAGAACTACCTATGCAATGCACAGATGCGCATAAGTTTGTATGCTTTAAATCATTCACGTTATCTATTAAGAAATCAGATAATTGTTGCTTGATGAAATGTGGAAATCTTATAACTATTCAACATATAGGATATAAAGACAGAAATCAGGTGATAATTGGTAGAAGGTTTTTAGAAAAAACTTCATTAAAAACTTACCCTTGTAATTCTGCCAATTTGGATATATATGTAGTCAACGAAGACAGTTTGGGTTGTTTGGAAGTATGGCCTATTAATAAAATCAGCAACAAAATGTTTAAGATTCCTTATAGACGGAAATTTTGCTTAATGCCATTGCTGCATTCAGAAACAAAATTAAATATTTAAGATAAAATTTTAATTTTATATTGATGTTTAGAAAAATGAATAAGATCTTATCTTTTGATAAAATTAAAATCCGCGCTTGTAGAAATAGACGGTTTGTATTTTGATGTTTTTATTTGACAAATTTTTCACGGTTGAAATATGAGAAGCAACCTACTAACCAAGGGGGAAGGAAAACAAAATTTTGCTGGGAACATTACCAGTGAATCATTATAAGCCAACGCCTTTTACAGTGAAGACGGCTAGATAGATTCGAAATACGCGAAGGATAAAATTTTCCACTAGTCATAACATAGTGCGTGTAATTTTCAAATAAAAGGTAGAATTTACATTTTTTTAGGTTCTTATTAATAAAATAGAAATTAATAACAACATATTTTATTCTTTATTATATAATTTATTGTTTTCAGATGTTTTATGTTACATTTTATAAAGAAAATAATTTAAAATGCTCGTCCATCGTAGCAGCAGAGTGGATTAATGTCCCTAAAAGCTGTTTCAGATGGCTAAGAAAGAATTCTTCTTCTGCCCTTTTAAAAAGGATGCTGCCTAATGAAAACTGGAAAGAAACAGTTTACTATAAATTACTGGGACCATTTGGTATATAAATAATTTTTAGTTTAACTTTAATCCAAAAGTATAGAATATAGTGTAGATCAAAGTAATACATACCTTTTTTTTCATTAGCAACATACAAGGAGGCGGAAGCTGTGGAAACTCAAATGGAAAATGTTTCCACAGATGATTGTGGGTTTCTGGAAGTGCCACTACCAGACAGGTAGTCCGAGCTTCCAGTGGACCAAGCACATAAAAAAGAAATAGTCCATGAGGCTTCAACATCACAAAGTAAATACTCTTTGAAAATATTCTTTCACTTTCATTTCCTTTAAAGTTTTAACATTTTCTAATTAATACATTATTATGAAAAATTTTGTTACGCAGGCCTTAGTTTCAACAAATTCTCCAATGCTCTACAATATATTACAGAAGAGCCTGCAGAAATAGACTACAATTCTGACTGTAAGATGTTATTATTACTGAATTTATTTCTTTATGAATTATTTTCATTATGTGTATTTGAACATGTATTTATAAAGATTCTATTGTGTATCTACAGTGGACATAACGGAGAATAATGTAAATCATGGAGCCAATAGTAGATCAGATAATAATATTTATGGTAATTTAATTTTATATACCTTTATTTTGTAATTCCTTTTACTCAATCAGAGATATGTATTCCTATCATTTTTTTCATTTATCCCTTTTACAGCTGGTGAAGATCCACTATCTGCTGAGCCTTCGACAAGCAATGAAGACAACCAAAACTGCTGTCGTAAGTTTATTCTTTCCCATTAAATTAAGTAAATCTTTAACATAGAGAGAAAAATTCACATTATAACAGATTAATTATTTATTTCTTCGCCAGGTACTTGCTTACAACAGCTGAATCGAAAATTAAATCATATCATTCAGCTGTTAGAAAGCTCTAGTGGCCACACTGTTCTGAGCAGTAGCCCCCTGTCATCACTGCTTCCAGCATTTCCATTAGAAACTGAGAAGCAGTTGCAGGACTTCAATAAACTATTGAGCAACAGTCCTGAAGTCCAACATGAATTTGTAAGTTTTAATAATAAAGCATTTTCTTCACCCGTTTTATAAAATTATAGCTGTTTTAACCATACTTTTCATATTTCATAAATTAACAAATACATTTTTCATATCCACAGATAAAGAAAATAAGAAGAATAGGAGGTACATGTGTAAAAACATATACGCGAAATTGTTTAAATTTACTTTTAACAAACGCAGTTGCTAGAGACTTCTCATGGACAGGCATGAAGAAGGCAACACCTCCTTTTTCTACCATGCCTTTCATAAAAATTATAACCAGTAAGTACATTCTTTTCTTTAAAAGTAATTATTCATATTTTACATAATTAACAATATAATTCTTTGTACTTACCAGAGACCATCATTGAAGCTGTTCCAGGAGCATCATTGAACGATGTGAAGATATGTGTCAGCACTTGGCTCAGACACGCCAATGACAGAATCCTGTACAGCAGAAAGAAACATCATCTTTCTTAAGGTAAGTATTTTCCCACTTATAATAAATAATTATAATTATTTATTAATTTACAGATACGTGGGCCTTTCCAAAGAAGGTACATGAAACATAAAAGAAAATTGTTTATACTAACATTGCTTCCAGTTTTACAGGTCAGAGAGGGTCCCAGAGGAGATGTTTTTTAGTGGGTAGACACATTAAGTGGAGTCCCACATAACTCAATTTATGTTATGTAAATTGAGTATGCGTAATTAGCATTTTTTTACTCCTCTTTAAACATTAAAAAAAAAAAAAAAATTAACATTTTCAGATACTTTGGATAGACTGCACTTTATTTCATATTACATTTAAATTATACTCGCTTCATTTTATGTATTTCATTATTCTGCACACTATACATTTGTTTTTTTACACTGTATTTGTATGAATTATAATCTAATGTATTAAATTTTAATAATAAATAAAATTGTTTTAAAATACATCGATATTCCTAATCTAACCTTAAATTATTTTCCGAATATTAACCCTACATTTATTAAATATTAACCTCAAATTTCTACAAAAAGCCAACCTTTAATTATTTTATTAAATTTACTAGACATCCTAATTCTAGTTCAATAAGACATCGTCGAGACGTCTTATTACCAGATCGCCAGGACATCTTATGGCGGTTTTTTTCGCGGACATAGGACGTCGTCAAGATGTCTTTAGGCAGTCGTTTGGATCAGTTTTGGATGATCCTAAAGACTTTTCGGACATCCTTTGGCGGTCTTCAGGACATCATATTCCTATATGGGCGGTTCTTTTAAGAACCCTATATTTATTATACAAGGAACTGCCTCTGCCTCTAAAAATATTTGAATAAATATAAATTAATAAAATTATAATAGTAATAATTTATTTTCCCTGCAAAAAGATCATTCCTATAATATTAAGTAGAAAAGACAGGTGAGAGTGCGAAGCATAAGTCGGAAGTGTCAAAGAGCGGCCTAACGTTGCGCACGCTCCTTAGATAGAAAAGGTAAGTTTAATAAGTTAGAGGGTATGCTAAAGCGGCTGCCAAACAAGGACGCCGATAGGGACTCGAGTGTTGTCCGCAGATTTTTCGTCCCATATAAAGCTATCCTTATCATTTAGCGTGCGTAAGACGAGGATGAGGAATCGAAACACCTCCCACCACGTTCTCCTTTGCCCCCGCCAGACAACCTTATAGCTAAAGAAAAAGAAAAGGAAACCCTCGGCCGTGCATTTGAGAGAGATAGCATGGTATAGTGTATTGCCATATACTAGCCTATACTTCATATATTTAGACCAGCATCGCGCTTCTCCTACCACCCCACCGGGGGGGACCCACTTCGACACAGCCCAACTCGATACCAGCGGGTTTTACACGTCCCAACTCGACACCGACCCAACTCGACACAGACCCATGTCGACACGCATAACTCGACACGGGCTTAAATGGAAATAGAGCATATTTGCAACACACACCCCCAGGTGTTAACTACGCGCAACAAGTTTTTAATTTTCAAGGTAATGGTAAGTGGACATAATGTTGATAGGAGATAATTTTTTTCGAGGTAATTAAAGCATTTAAGGACGTGTCGAGTTTTGCGTGTGCACATGGGTCTGTGTCGAGTTGGGTCGGTGTCGAGTTGGGACGTGTAAAATCCGCTGGTGTCGAGTTGGGCTGTGTCGAAGTGGGCGCCACTCCTGCCAACAAGCATTTTGACGTCACGTGCAAGAGAGAGCGAAAATTTGTCCAGCCTGGTTTATGCTATACTCGATGCCTAACAGGGACTTGTTCATTGCCGGTCGGTGTACAATGGCGGACATTAATGGAGTCCGGAATATCACTAGGCACTAGTTTCAGAGCGTCCCCACCATGCGCCTAGAGTGCGAAGGAATATACTTACCTCTCACTCAGCGCTCACTCTCCTCCGCCGGTTCTCCATCCTACACGGATGACGTAAGCACGAGAGAGAAAGATCATACGGGCGCGTGGCCGATATCCCAGCGTCCGTTTGTCCAAGTCCTATGCTGGCTGTCTCCTATTTCCTTCTCTCTCGCTCAACCGTATTTTGAGTGGCGTCTTTGTTTAATCGCATGAGGACGCCAATGCGTAAATTTTTCAAGTTTCCAGAGGCGACTGATAAGGATAGCTTTATATGGGACGAAATTTCTGCGGACAAAACTCGAGTCCCTATCGGCGTCCTTGTTTGGCAGCCGCTGCAGCATGCCTGTAAAATCATTAAACTATCCCTTTTCGACTAAGGAGCGGGCTACGGCAGACCGCCATTTGACAGCTCGGCGTGAAACGTCAAACGTCGCACGTGCAAATATGATAAGCACTAAATTTTGCATTATTTCTTCTTCTTCTTCTTCTTATTATTATTATTATACAGGAACAGCTATTTTTTATCAAAAAAGGATTTATCCTAAAGATCGTCAATAAGTGTGCACAAAATAATTATATATTATTTTCCATACAAAATATGAGAAATAATGCAAAATTTAGTGCAAAATCTAATGCAAAATTAGATGCCAATTCTTCATGTATTTAGACCAGCATCGCGCTTCTCCTACCACCCCACCAACAAGCATTTTGACGTCACGTATGAGTGAGAGGGCAAACTTGTCCAGCCTGGTAAATGATATACTCTATGTCGGGTAGGGACACCATCCGTGCCGGTTAGTGTACAAGGACTAATTAGGAAACAACTTAAGTCACATGAAATATCCCAACATATCCTTCTTGTCTATATAGGGTGTAACTATGATGAATTTTAAGGGGTTGTAGAAGGAGTGATTCTAAGACGATTTTTTATTTACCACATTTTAATCTAAAGCTTCATTTTTGAGATATTCAACGATAAAGATACCACTAGTTAGAAAGAGACAGATAGATAGTTGAAGCGAGACAGATTGGTGCTACCTCATTTCAACTATTGGAGTGTCTCTGTCTAACTAGTGGAATCTTTATTGTTGAATATCTTAGAAATAAAACTTTAAATCAAAAAATGCCAAGAGGAAAAAGTTCTTAGAATTGCGTCAGGAACCACCTCTCAAAAAATGTCTCTTTTTTTCCGGACGCCCTGTATACAGGATGATCCACTTAAAACGGCGCAGTTAAATAACTCCTAGGAAAGGCAATAAATGAAAAAATGATTCATATGAAAGTTGTAGGGTTTTATGTTATGCATCAGATAGTGACATTAGTATGATCTTCAATAGCGTTGTCAAGGTCACGTGAAGGTCACATCCAAATTTTTAATCGGCAACCAAAATTTTCATTCCCCCAAAAGTTGTTCGTTTTGATGAGACGAATTCAATTGTAACACATGTTATGCTATTTTCATGTTTTTTATGCAAAATTTCGCATAAAAACTTAATTTGTTAAGAATATCAATAATTCAGACTTTTTTGTATAACCCAGAATGAACCACGTGGAGGTGAAGTCTGATACACATCCCTTGTATAGAAAAAAAATAATGGCGAGAGTATCTTTGAAAGTACATACAAAATTAAAAAATTTCAAAGCAAATGTTCAACATTTCCACCATTTATTGCTAGATACAACTCAATTCGACGTCGAGAATTCTGTACGACATTTCAGAGAACGACTAGAGTTGCACCGACGATCGCCTCCCGAATTCATCTCCACATATCAACTGGAGTGGTTGGCCGGTTTTGGTATGCTACATCTTTAATGTAACCCCATAAATAGAAATCAAGTGGAATAAGATCAGGAGATCGTGGCGGCCACACTACATAACCACCTCGACTAATCCAGCGGTTACAGAATGAAACATTAAGATAATCTTTCACATATAATGCAAAATGGGATGGCGCACCGTCTTGTTGAAACCACATCTTCTCTCTGGTTTGTAGGTGAACATTTTCCAACAACACTGGTAGCTTATTTTGCAAGAATTGTAAATAATTCTGACCAGTTATTGTTCCATTAAAAAAATAAGGTTCAATAACTTGGTCGTCAACGATACCATACCACACGTTTACACTCCATCGATGCTGATGATCAATATACTAAGTCCAATGAGGATTTCTCTGCGACTAATAGTGACAGTTGTGACGGTTTAATTTTCCTGTACTCTGAAATATTGCCTCGTCACTAAACAGGACGTACTTGAAGAAATCTGGATCGTCGTTCAGCTTACTTCAAAACCTAATGGCAACAGTTGATACGATTTTGCCTGCTTGTGCAGATAATCCTTGCGTCAACGTAATATGATATGGGTGATACCGCCTGGATTTCAAAAATCGTCTTACTGTTTCTCGCGGTATTCCTGAATCTCGCTCAATCTGTCGTACACTGATCTGAGGATTTACAGTGGGTCAAATAAGTCTCCGTACACCTCATTATGATTATTTTAATTTAATATAATTTATAAATCAATGCATATAAATATTAATTCGTTTTGATATTTTATAAAGTAATACCAGAATTACTGAAATAACAAAAATAATGATTTCAGAATAGATATTTACTGAAAAAATAAAATATATAGAAAGAAAGAACGAATTTTAAGTAAAAAAAGTCTCCGTACATATATTAATATTTGAATCAAGTAATAATATTTTTAAAGTTTTATAGTTATTATATCATTGTTAGTGATCTGTGGGTCCACCTTTAACTTTAAGTACTTCTTTCATTCGATTTTGCATGGAAAAAACTAATTTTTGTGTTGTTGAAGAATTTATCTTATTCCATTCTGTTATTAATGCATCTTTTAGTTGTTGTTTATTTCGTACATCATATTTTTTTATACATCTACCCAATTCATCCCATAAATGCTCGATTGGATTTAAATCCGGTGATTGAGGAGGTGTATGAAGCTGTTTTGGAGCATTATATAATAACCATTCTTTAACTTTTTTAGCGGTGTGCTTGGGGTCGTTGTCTTGTTGAAAGATAAAGGCGGATTCAAGGTTTAATTTTTTTGCACTAGCATGTAAATTATTTTTCAAAATATTCAAATAAATATGTTGATCCATTATATCTTCAATAAAATGGAGATTTCCAACTCCAGATGCACTCATACATCCCCAGACGAGAACACTCCCACCACCATGTTTTACAGTTGGACAAAGATTTTTAGTCTTCATCTGTGTGTTAGGTTTTCTCCACACATTAACTCGTCCATCTGAACTAAAAATGTTGAATTTGCTTTCATCACTAAATAATACCGAGTTCCAGAAACTGATTGGCTTGTCTATATGTGCTGTTGCAAATTCGATACGTTTCGTTTTACTAATTTTACTAATGAAGGGTTTTTTTCTAGCTATACGGCCATTATATCCAGCTTTTCTAATCACAGTTCGAATTGTTTCAGGCACTACTTTTATGTTATAATCATTTTCAATTATGCTAGCTAATTTCGGAGCACTTAGTTTTGGATCAATCCTAATTGATTTTAAAATAGCACGCTTGTGATGTGATTCTAATGTTTTAGGACGTCCACTGCGCGGTCAATCTTGTAGACTTTTTGTTTCATTATTTCTGTTTAGTATATATTGAACTGTAGAGTGTGATTTTTTTACATTATTCGCTATTTTTCGAAGAGAATGACCTTCTTTTCTAAATTTCACAATTGTTGCAATTACGAAGTCAAATTTAAAAGAATGCATAAGTCTCATAACAAAGATCTATTGCAACCTAGATTTACTGAAATAATTAATATGAGCACGTAAGGAAGGAAAGAAATAATTAATAGACACATGATTGGGATATAAGAACAGCCAAAAGCATATATATTTTATATCCCAAAAAGAAAAAAAGAATGGGAGAAAAAAACCTCCATCGTGAGATGGAGTAAAAAACCCAGAAAATTATTATGACATTAACAGGCCAAATCATGCCAAATAGAAATATTACAAACATGCAAATAGTACTACTTACAAATGACACAGCATTATTCATACACTCTCATGCAACATTTCACACAGTACAATTGTTAGTTAAAATTACTTCTAAATCTGGAAGAAGCTAGGTTGGTCTGAGCCGGCTCCCTTGACAAATCTTGTCGGATACCTCATTCCAGAACCCGAAGGGGAAGGTGGGTCATCATGGACCAGGGCAGCCCTGACGTCTCAGGAACGTAACCACTTACCACCCTGGTCGTGTCTTAAACAAACTTTCAACTAAGACGACAGACCTGACACCTTTAAAATCAACCGAAGTTGTTCTAATGAATCCAATGATTCATCCCCCAAAAGGCTGCTCACTGCCCTAAACAGAGACACCGTCGAGCACTTCAACTCACCATGTGTGAGCTGGAACTACAATCGCAATTATAAATAACTAAAATACTATGTTCTGACCCAGGATCCAACAACAGCAAATTTTAAAACAAACTCTCCTTCACACATCCAACACCTTAATGCCTTTTCAGGTCTAACACCTTTCTTTTTTTAACATATATATATTCAAACCATGCTCACTTCAGCCTATATTCATATCGAATTCATCAATATAATTGCGAGTGTCATTTGACACAAACAACAATCAATTCACGAATTGAAATAGGAATTTCCATTATATGAATGAATTTAAGAAGACCTTTTTCCTTTGACTTACAAATATTATACTAAGATAAATTTATCATTTTTGAAACTATCAGGAGACTCGGTAGAGTCTCGCGCCAAGTAGTATAGCCTTACAGTCACGTCATGTGCGAGACACCGAGTATCCTTTTCCCGAAACATTAAAAATTTTGGGTCGATTTTTTGAAGAAATTTTAACGCCAAAATATGTTTTGACACATTCTGAAACATATTAACGGAAAAAAAAAAAAAAAAAAAAAAAAAAAAATTTCGTATAAATGCACTAAAATGCATAAAAAGTGCAGTTGCATAATTTTTTCAATTTTTCAATTTTTGAAAAGTGTATGTTCAGTTCCGTCGTCGTTTCAAATGTTTTCATATAGCAGTTATGAAATTATAACATTTTCCTATATATTATAAGAAGTGAGATATTTTTAATTAACATGATTATTGTGTGTCATTTAAAAAAGCATGGAGGCTCGCCAAGTTCTGTATAAAAAAATTATAAACATATTGTTTATAAACTATATATAAAAAGTTTTTATGCAATTTGTTTATAAACTATCTTCATTTCAAATGCAGTTTCTCTTTTTTATACATATTGTTTATAAACTATATGCTGAGAATAAATAAAGATTACATACTTGGCTTTATTCTATATATGATTTCAATACTTTTTAACAAGATAAGAAATATAATGTATTTTTTGTAGTGACTATATATTTCAAATAAATATATTCTTTTTATTGTTATACCTTTATTAAGAGAATTCATTAAATAAGTGTATAAATAATATATATTTTTTGAATAAGGGGGTTTTTAGAAGGGGATAACTACTTGGCGTATTTTTTTACATCGGGATGTTTTTTAGGGGGTTAAATGTTTATTTTCATACATTTTGCGTGTGTTTATGTAATGTACGGAAACTTTTTTGATCTTAATTCTCCATTGTTTACGTATAATATTCATTTATGTAGTAAGTATTCATTAGATTATAAATATTTGTTGTATAACTTATAAATAAAAATAATTACTTATAAATAGTGTAAATAAACATCATTACTAAATGGTTTCCAGAAATGATATAGTTTTAAAATTTAGTAATCATATTGTATGGAAACTTATTTGACCCACTGTATGTGTACCATAGCTAGTATGGTAAGTACACGAGGTTGCCGTTGTCGCTACACAAGTCTACCTTTTCGAAAATTTCTCTCGATTTGCTGAATTATGCTATCTGAAGGGCGACGAGTACGATGAGGATACCGTTGGCGATACAATCGCGAAGCGGCTCGATAAACTTTTCTGCACGCTCCCAAAATTAGAAGAATATCTACAACTTCATTGAACGAATAAACTATGGTGTACGAAACTAAATGAAAGTGATGTGAATACTGAGGATTACTTTGTAATGACTAGAAGGTAAAAATGATAAATGCACACTAACGACTATCTCTAAATTTCCTGAAGACTGTTTACTGCTTACATTCGGCCTCAGCTTGTCACAAATGAAAAAAATTACTTGTCTGTGTTAAAGTTGTGCGTAAAATCTAAACCTTCTGATCAGTACAAAGCAATCCTCAAATATGTAGTTGTTATTTAAAAAAAATGAATGACAGACTGACGGACAAACATGAGATGCGTATCAGACTTCACCTCCACGTGGTGCATCCTGGGTTACGTAAAAAAATCTGAATTATTGATATTCTTAACAAATTAAGTTTTTATGCGAAATTTTGCATAAAAAACATGATAATAGCATAACATGTGATACGATTGAATTCGTCTCATCAAAATGAACAACTTTTGAGGGAATTAAAATTTTGGTAGCAATTTAAAAATTTGGATGTGACCTTCACGTGACCTTGACAACGCTATTGAAGGTCGTACTAATGTCATTATCTAATGCATAACATAAAACCCTACAACTTTTATATGAATCATTTTTTCATTTATTGCCTTTTCTAGGAGTTAAGCGGTTTCTAGGAGTTTTAAGTGGGCATATATTGTAACGTGGAAATTTTCTCATACTTATGAAAAAGTGATACTCAGAAATGTCGACAACTCACCAGAATCCGAAAGAGATCTACATAACCTCAATATCGAAATTGAACTAATTCCTTTTGAATCTAACGTCTAGAAGGACTGGGCAATATCGATACAGATTGGGAATTCCGAATACACTCACACACACATCACGGATAGGCTACAGAAGAAGGATGAGAGGGGATATTTTGTATAGAAATGATAGGATGAGAGGGGAGGTACAATTGGTTTCCGCCAACGTGGGAGTAAGGGGTGGAAGCAATTCCCGCCCCAAGAAGTAACGGGTCGCGGACCCTAAGTACATTTTTACGAAATACCGATTGTCCCACCTTTTCTCTATTCCCTCCCGGTGGGTGGTAGGATCTCCTCCCCCACTCATAAGTAGCCGAATATATAATGAGCTGGAGAGCTAATTTCGAGGAACCCTGCGGGGATAAGTATTTTATAGCTGTTCTACTGGTAGTAATTGAAGTGTCGAAAAATCTTCCCGGAGTAGAAAATTGTAACGGTGAGCGAAAGCAATGATATAATCTATTTGTACTGTATTCACACGAGTTCTTATAAGAACTTTATTATATTTCGAGAGAAGATTCTCTCTTCTTGTGTCTTTACCGGTTTAACCGATTCGTGTTTTCCGTGGGAGGTTTCCTCAATTATTTATCGAGTTAATTATAATTTCGATTCGTTATTATAATCTTGAGATAAGTCCGAAAATTGCGAGCGGAATCACCTGAATTCGGCGTAATCTTGGATTACGGAAGTTTATCTTGATCCTTCGCCTGTTCCGGTCAATTTTTCTAATAAGTTGCGAATTATTGTGAACCCAGTGTTACGACCCCCACCCTATCAAAAGCCGTGGCTTATAATAATGGTAGATGAATCTTAAGTGTGGTTAAGAGTGCTTGCGCGTTTTCAGAAGAATATGGTCAACAATTTAATGCTTTACCTGTTTCCTCTAAAATAATCTTAACCGATGGCCTTTTTAGGTTGCAACTTAATGCTTTATTCCTAGGATAGGCCTAAATGCTCTATTTAATTCGTGTAATGGAAATGAGATCTGAGATGGTTTTAATATAGGATCTGTGCACTTACCTGGTTATTAGTTGTATTAGCAACGGTGACTGGTTTTGATTACAAATGAATAGAAAATGGTTTTACTTTACTGATACTTATTTAATGAACTGTTCAACCTTTTGAATTGAGATGCTTTTACAAGTCTAACCGAACTGACTAATTGTCTTACAAATGTTGTAATATCGAAGTCTGATCTCTGCTGTCTATCCGCACTACTGGTCTGTCTGAAGAAGTCTAAGTTGTGTCCTGTACGAACTGTCTGATCTATCTGAACTACCGGTCTGTCTGCACTGCTCTCTATCTTGAAGAAGTCTAATGGTTCGAGGCTGGACCTGCCTTCTTATATGTTTCCCAAAAGGGCCTACGTGTCGATTCCTAAATGTTTAAACTTTTAGGCTCTTCCCTTTTGGTTAGATGTCTGTTTCGTATTGGCTAATGATTCTTGGGAGGAGATATTCGGCTGTTCTCTGATTTTGTTAATCTCCCGACATATGCACGACCACCCGTGAAAAGTTTGCATAAGGATATTTTATGGCCTAAGGATCGGCGCTCGATAATCCTCCAAAGGATCAGTTTGTATCTTCCGGTTCCTTATGGTTTTCCGTGTTTGTACTTAAAATTATCAGTATCTGTTATAAAACATTTGGGTTGCCTGCATACGTCAGCTGGTCTATGTGCCGATGCAACAACTAAGAGCGTTACAAAGACTCGCGCATGTAACACCAGCCTCTTTGACCGTAAGGGCTTCAAGAGTGATTCTATAACGATTAATTCCGATTATTGTATTTTTTATTGTATCGGTTATACTTTGGAAATACCGGTATAAGTTTGCTAAGTTCAAGAATTGAATACACTATTATATTTTGCGGTTGTATCGATTATAGTTTGTAAATATATTCTATAATTGTTTTTTTTAAGTTAATTAATTGAAGAATAATCTTTTCTGTGATTTTCCTAAGATTTGAAAATTCCCGTCGCAATATATATCCCTCTCTAAAAAACATCCCTATGTAAAAAAATACGCCAAGTAGTTATACCCTTCCAAAAAACCCTATATGTACAAAAAATATGTACTATTTATACCCTTATATATATATATTTAATGAATTCTCTTAATAAGAGGTATAATAATAAAAAAAGAAAAATGGATTTTAATAAAAATAATGGTTAATTCTACAAAAAAAACTTAATTTTTTTTTCTGTTAAAAAGTATTGAAATCATATATATAAATAAAGCCAAGTATATAACTTATAAGTTTATAAGCAAAAATTACAAATTTTTTATGTATAATTTATTATTATATTAAAAAATATATGCATATAATATATTATAATTCATTTATAAGCAATATACACAAAATATATATACTTTTTAAACAATATGCATCAATTATAGAATATATATAGTTTATAAACTATATGGATACAAATTTTTTATAGATAGTTTATAAACAATTTTTGTACAATTTTTTTATATAGTACTTAGCGAGCCTCCATGCTATTTTAAATGACATTTGATTTGATTCATCATATCATATCTTAAAATATATTATTCCAATATTAACTATAGGACGGAGTGCATTATTACCAATATATTCAGGTTTGATAGATGAAGTTTCTGGTTCTGTTACAATCCGACAGCATTAATGATTAATTGTCAACTGATGTTGTATTATTTTTCTTCAATAACAGCTACGAATTCCTGTCGGGGAAATCTGTAAACAGCTTTTAGGATAGTAGTAATCTGGGACAGTATTAACGAAATCCTTTAAACAGTTCTCAGATATTAATGGCAATGAACTGCAAAACAAATATTATTAGAAATAATTCATATACTAACTACGAAATTTCGTCAACGAAGTTTCTGCTGTTTTCATTCAGCAGCTTCGAATTCATGTTGGCGAATTTTCTGAACTAATCATGTAGCAGTTACGAATTCCTGCCAAAAAATTTTCTATTCTAGTCCTGTTGTAACTACGAATTCCTGCCAAGGAGTCTGTTCTTGTCCTGTAGCTGCTATGAATTCTTGTCGATGAATTCTCTCCTCTTATCCTGTAGCAACTACGAATTCCTGCCGACGAGTTTTCTATTCTTGTCCTGTGGCTGCTACGAATTCTTGTCAATGAATTTTCTCTTCTTTTCATATAAGAAGTATAAACGCATATCGACGAATTTTCTGATTTTTTCATGTAACCGTTATGAATATATAATGTTTTCTTGTATATTATAAGGAGTTTGAAATTTTTAATTCACATGATTATTGTGTGTCATTTAAAATAGCATGGAGGCTCGCCAAGTACTATATAAAAAAATTGTACAAAAATTGTTTATAAACTATCTATAAAAAATTTTTATGCATATACAAGTTTGTAAACTATATATATTCTCTGCATATTGTTTATAAAGTGTCTATAATTGATGCATATTGTTTAAAAAGTATATATATTTTATGTATATTGCTTATAAATGAATTATAATATATTATATGCATATATTGTTTTATATAATAATAAATTATACATAAAAAATTTGTAATTTTTGCTTATAAACTTATAAGTTATATATTTGGCTTTATTTATATATATGATTTCAATACTTTTTAACAGCAAAAAAAAATTAAGTTTTTTTTGTAGAATTAACCATTATTTTTATTAAAATCCATTTTTCTTTTTTTATTATTATACCTCTTATTAAGAGAATTCATTAAATATATATATATATATATATATATATATATATATATATATAAGGGTATAAATAGTACATATTTTTTGTACATATAGGGTTTTTTGAATAAGTGGTTTTTTGGAAGGGTATAACTACTTGGCGTATTTTTTTACATAGGGATGTTTGTTAGAGGGGGATTTCATTTATTTTTGTAAGTTGAGGCTATATAAAAATTTATGCATTAAAAATATTATACATTTAACTTCCATAAAAATTTTAATAGAAATGCATTTATTTAATTGTTGATTGTTTATTCAGTATGCAGAAATAGTAAGTAAACATCTTTGGCTCCTCTGGGCCATTGCTTATTTTGAACAAGAGTATCATTGATGTGTAGCCATGATTTGTTCTTTTCCCTTAAGTATAAAGTATAATGTCCTGCATCTACGGATTCACCATGATGCAAAATAGCACTTTTAACAGTATAATTATTACCTGAAATACGTAACTTAGTAGTTAGTATTGCTTTGATACTGTTATTCGTAATTTTGGATATTATACCATTTTTTACAGAAAACAAGAGTAATTGTATCATCAAAAATTGTTCAGCCCTGGTAATGTATGTCTTTACAGTACGTGTATTCAATCAAAAACTGATGCAAGCTCCTTCAATATCATGCCATTTTGTAAAAGTTAGTTCTATAAATTGCTAATTTATTAATAAGGGTGTGATGTGTGGATAAAACCAATTTAAAGGAAAATTCAATTTAATTAAGAAACTTTGAGTTATTAGAAAAAGGTCAAAACGATAAAAAAAAAGGACAAAGGGGTGTTTTTCAAGAGGTTGGGGCGAAGGGATAACGACAAAAAGGTTGTGGTAGCTGGATAAAAACGATTTAAACGAAAATTCAATTTAATTAAGAAAATTTGAGTTTTTAGGAAAATGTTAATACGATAGAAAAATTAAGGACAAAGGGGGGTTTTCAAAGTGGTTGTGGCGAAGGGATGACGACAAAAAGGGTGTGGTAGCTGGATAAAAACGAATTAAACGAAAATTCAATTTAAAAAAGAAATTTTGAGTTTTTAGGAACAGGTCAATACGATAAAAAAAAGGACAATGGGGGTTTTTAAAGAGGTTGGGGAGAAGGGATTAAAACGACAAAAAGGGTGAGGTGAGTGGATAAAAACGATTTAAATGAAAAATCAATTTATTTAAGTATTTTAAATTTGTATGAAAAGGTCAATACGATAAAAAAAAGGGCAAAGGGAGATATTTAAAGAGTTTGTGGAGAAGGTATTACTACGACTTAAAAGGGTGAGGTTAGTGGCTAAAAACGTATTAAACGAAAATTCAATTTATTTAAGTATTTTAAATTTTTAGGAAAAGGTCAATACGATAAAAAAAAGGAGAAAGGAGGTTTTTAAAGATGTTGGGGAGAAGGGATTACTACGACTTAAAAGGGTGAGGTGAGTGGCTAAAAACGTTTTAAATGAAAATTCAATTTATTTACGTATTTTAAATTTTTAGGAAAAGGTGAATACGATAAAAAATTAAGGACAATGGGGGTTTTTTAAAGAGGTTGGGGAGAAGGGATGACGACAAAAGGGTGGAGTGGGTGGATAAAAACGATAAAGGAAAATTCAATTTGATTAAGTAATTCTAAATTTATAGGAAAAGGAGAAGAAGTTCTCTCTCCACTAAGGAGAGTCTGGGGCACTTAAGGGCATCCTTTCCCGAAAAAAAGTCAGCGGTAGCCACTGACGACTTGGTTCACGTCTGGACTAAGTCCAGTACCCAGCGCCAGCGTGTTTCTGCGGCGAACTGATTAGCACATATGTACACACGCATATATATTTGGCGGATGGCTATGTGTGTGATGCCTGTAAAGGTCCCACTCACAGCCATCCCCTCCCTCCCCCTTCCCCGCGCCAATCTGTTCATGAGGCTATTTTTAGCTCAGAACGAAGCCTATAATGCTGCTTTTCTAGCCGGGCTAGTCATTGAAAATTTCTATATATCAAAATGCTATAGGCCCGACACAAGGACATTTGGCTATAGGTGCATACCCTCCGTCCGCGAATCAGCTGTTATTACAAGCTGACTGCGATTTTGACGTTTATCACTCTATTTCAGTATTTTCTATATTCACTAACATGAACTAGAGTGATTACGTTTTCCTCGGAGGGTATGAAATAATCAAAACAGGAATGCTTTATGTAAAAAATCTATTGTAATTAGCAATAGATTTTTTACAAGTCACATTAGCCTTTCTACACTAACTACATATACTACTAACTAATATGTCTATATATATATATTTATTATAAAAAGGAGCCCCACCCACGCTCACTTTTGTGTGACCCAACCAAAAATTCGTCACTCCAATTAACATAAAAAAAAATGTTCATTAGAAAAAGAGACAGCAAAACTGACAGAAAAACTGAGAACAACGATTTATATGGTCGGAAATTCAGATAAATCGTTGTTCTTTATTATTTCAATAAAATGCTTTCTCATAAGAGAAACATCAGAGCAGTATTGTTTTTTGCTCGGATCAAAACCCAAAACTATTGAAGTTGCGAATGCAGCAGCATAAATTCCGCAACTCCAAGAGTCTGGTTGCGTCTGTACCTTAGAAAAACTAATGGTTGATATTTTTACCATAGGGTACCGCAAGGAGATGTATTCTTTTTCTTCCTTTGATAGCTTTTCATATGTAGACGAAGGCAAACTGTCGTACACGCGAAGTTTACAGCCATCAAAGAAGACACATCTCCAATGATCAGAGCAATTACCTCCAATAATCTGCACACTTTTGAAATTCGAAATTGGTTTGACAAAGTGATTGTATGCTACATACAAAACACTTTGTGTTTCGAAATCTGATGTTTCTCTTATAATACTGAGAAATTTATCTAATGATTCATCATTTAATTTTCCATCAATTGGTAGAACATTTTTTTCAATGTTCTCTATAGAGGCATTTGCTGCATCAAGAAATTGACGCTGCATATAGTTATTTTCTTGCGATATGCAAACTTTCACGATGCAGCAATCTTCCTCTTCACCAATTTCCGGAATTGAATCAATGCTACATGTTTTTCTTTTCTCGTTTTGCTGTTTTCTTCTTTTTCTATTTTTTGTTTCCGCGCTTTATCTTGAGCTTCCAAGATAAAGGGCGGATCACGGATAGACATATTTCTAATATACCTACTATCAAGAATTTCGGGAAGCAGACAATGCTCGTAGAATTTTATGAGCTTTGTCTTCATTTCTGTCTCCCAAAATTCTTGGTTTCTATCTACTTTAACTACAATGCTGCTTTTCGGCGTCCAAACAGTGAACATGCAATACTGTCTGTTAGTAATGTGCAGCTGTCCTTGCACTTGATAATAATATTTGTGAGGAATGTTAAGTTCTAACTTATCATTTTTTGTCACAAATATTCTTTTCAAATGTGCAATTTTTTGAATTGCTTCTTCCGCTGACATGTTCTTGGCCAATGACGGACACTTTATCTCAACAAGGCCGTCATCGTCAATCAGTCCGTCAGGAGAAGCACCCAAAAAGGGAAATTTGCTATCGATAAATAAGCCGCATTTTTCAATGGGCTTATTTATCTTTTTCATTAAAATTTCCCTAGCATTCCTTCGTTTTCCTGACCATAATGGATTGCTGCAGTGTCAATAATTGGCGGATATAATATCTCCTTTACCATACCGGCGCAAGACGTAGTGTCTCGCCTGCGGCATATTTTTCAAAAATTTGACGCTGTTAGCATATCTCTTCTTATGGTTATCCATAATGGAGAATCTACCTGATCTACCGTATCGCGTTCGATGTTTTTCGCATTTTGACCATTATCATTCAATTTTTGATAATGGTCCTCGCGTAAACGATCGAACACTTCTTTCGGCAAATCAGGCTTTTCAGATTGTAGCCCATAATATTGATTTTTATCGCCCGTGACGTTAGGAACTGAAGTTTTGCTACCTGTCACGGGACGATTCTCTCTATTCAGGGCTACTTTTTCTTTTCGCCGATTCTCCAATGTAGAAACAGTTATGGGAATGCTTTTGCACAACCCTTTATAGAAGCCTAACAAGGCTTCTTGGGTATTGTACTGAAGGACAGCTGCATTTACGCGAGCGTTGTAAGAAACTCGCGAACCAAAATTAATCCTCTTTCCAGCAATATATTTGCAGATAATTGCATGGAAAGATTCAGCGGCATTATTGGTTGCATTTATTATCAAACTTGCAGAATGAGCAGCCACATAGCGAATAGCAATTTCTATTTTTGCATACAGTCCATGTACTTTCAAATAAGGAATAACATTTCTTTCGCTTTTATTGCATGTTTGACTGTATGCACGATTATCACATCTATGGTGCTCACCAAACAAATGTTTGGGGATATTTAGAATATCCTTCTGCAGTTCTGATTCTTTCTGCAATCGAGAGCTGTTTTCTTTTCGTCGTGAAGCTGCTGCACTTTCAACAGCTTCACGAATTTTTAAAATGCTATTTTTTATCAGATTTCGCATCTGATAAAATCCAGCTTTTCTTTGACCCTTCGGTTGGGTCATTTCAGAAACAACTCTCAATTTTTTACAGAGATTTCGGAGCAAATGATTAGTGCATTCGATTTTCTTGACCTGCACCATTTGCTCCTTATATGGGGTCATTATCACGAATTGATTTATGAACATTACTATCACCATCGGCGATAAATGTTCTATAAATCAATCCGTGCATTTCGATACTACTTTTAAAACCTTCTACTATGGAATCTGATTCCATACTAGCAGAGATTTTATTCCTATCGAAATTTTTAAAACATTTATGTGGCCGGGAATGATTGTCACTGGATGACGAAATCTTACTGTCACATATAGCGCAATACTTATTGCGAATACCGACAAACAGAATCTTACCTGTTCGGTATCCTACTATCGCGCCAACTCCTGACAAGGAATTATAATTTGTCCCGTAAGAACGTTTGGACCAGCTGCCATCCACGACCACAGTAATGTAAGGGATACCGTCAATGATTTCTCCATTTGCAACAGCTATTTGTTTTTCAGCTTCGCCAGCTGCTTTCATTTCACTCATAGCTGTTATCGTGAAATCATCGATCGTTTCATCCATGCATTTACTGAACGTTTTTGTAGACATGCATGGAATGTTCATAGCTGCTAGAAACTGTTCTGCTTGGGAATATCCGATCCCAGTTGTAACACTACCAACTACTGCAGCTTTGTTAACATTTAGCATGTCTACATCGTCAGTAGGTTCTGACCAAACGCTTCTTTCGTAGTGACACATGTCACAACGAAAGAAGAGTTGAGTCAGAAGGCCTCGGCGAATCGTTTTTTGCAGTTTCCAATCTGCAAATCTGCACTCTATTCCTCGAGAGTGTTCAGTGAACACTCTTTGAATTTCAGAAATGAGGAAACTGAGGTCCACGATTCGCCGACCCTCGCAAACATTTGGATTAACGATGTCAGCGTTTTTAACTTTTTCAATAGAAAAAACGCTTTCATCACTAAGTCCTGTTAGTGTTTGACTAACTACACTACATGCAAAAGAATTTTCTGAGTTATCAGCAGCGATAACATCAATATTCTTTTCAGAATATGAGTCGCTGCCAATATTTTCCTCCTTATCTCGTTTCACCTTTTCCTCGCGTAAACGAGCCTGGATCCTCTTGCAGATTAGTTTGCGAAACACTCTTGAGCTCGATGGGAATAACAATCTTTTGGATTCTTTCCTTCCCATGCTCTATTGTTCTAATACATAAAAAAATAAAAAAAAATTATTAAAATACAAAAACCTATTATAGATAAACACGCGTACACACTCCAGATAAATGCGCAAACACATATACAGTTGCACGCATACACTTGACACACGTAACGCATGCTACACACACGCTGTGACAGCTAGTTCACACGTGGAGCACACACACACATACTCATCGTCATGCACGCACGCTTGAAAAATGCAGAAACAAGTAGTAAAGAATATCGAAAAATAAACTCCCATTATTTGTTATAACTTGTAATAAAGTAAGCTGCAGGAAATCATTTCTTTTTTATACGATTGTCTCGAAGTATTTGGGAAACGTCAAACAGTAAATATTCCCCCCTTTATTATAAATAAACAATTAACATTGAAATAAGGGACGGATATATCAACAATGCAAATCTATGACATAAAGTTATACATTAAAGTTAAACAAGTTCACGAACAAAGTTTTCATATAAACATTGTAACATTACGAAACCTAACCTGTATTCTAATCAGCATGTTTTTCCGTCTTTTCTTTACTTCTGTTTAAAATCTACTATAATAGTGATAAATAATGATAAACTTACCTCTGCTGTTGTTAATATAACAAAAAGATTTCGCGCAAAGCACCACAAACAACACTAAAAGCACTAATAAGATGGACAAACAAATCTTAGTTGTCACTTTTATTGTGTTATCGCGGTGCCAAAGTTTTTTGCGGCGCACGCACATACACATGCTAGATAGTAAGGAGAAATACATGAAGTTTGTAATTTCTATTTAATTTTGTAGTATATTGATGCGTCGAAGTATGAAAATAAAACTTTAATATGACATTTCTTGATTTCATTTATTAGTTAGGAGAACATCCCAAAATGACGCCTGACTATTGGACAAGCTTCTCTTCAGAAATATAATAGTATATATAAAGTCTTATCAATGTGTAAAATTGCAGCTTATAATTGTTCTCCTTTTTTTAAAAAATCGCGTATATTCCAGTTTACTTAATATACTAATAGAAACAAGAGATATCATGTAGTAATGATTGGTCGAGCGGATTACGCCGAAGAAGGTATCACTGTGGTCCTAGGATCGATTCTATTTTCCTAATTTTTTTTTTTTTATATTTCATGTCCACATCATTGTTATAACTCTAATAAAATAAAGTTTTTTTTTTGTAATTCATAAATATTATTTAATTTTCCGAAAAAGGAGGGAAAATATTAATATAACAATATTGAAATTGCAGGATGTTAGAATGACATGTCACAGAAATGTTAATGGTTGAAGAAGGGGTGATTCGAGGACGAATTTTCATTTACCACCTTTTTATATGAGACTTAGTTTTCAAGATATTTCATATAATTGCACTATTAGCTAGACAGGGACAGACAGATAGTTGAACGAGACAGAGTGGTGTTATTTCCCTTTAACTAATTGACTGTCCTTGTCTAGCTAATAGTGCAATTATATGAAATATCTTGAAAACTAAGTCTCATATAAAAAGGTGGTAAATGAAAATTCGTCCTCGAATCACCCCCTCTTCAACCATTAACATTTCTGTGACATGTCATTCTAATATCCTGCAATTTCAATATTGTTATATTAATATTTTCCCTCCTTTTTCGGAAAATTAAATAATATTTATGAATTACAAAAAAAACTTTATTTTATTAGAGTTATAACAATGATGTGGACATGAAATATAAAAAAAAAAAATTAGGAAAATAGAATCGGATCCTAGGACCACAGTGATACCTTCTTCGGCGTAATCCGCTCGGCCAATCATTACTACGTGGTATCTTTTGTTTCTATTAGTATATTAAGTAAACGGGAATCGCGATTTTTTAAAAAAAAAGGGAACAATTATAAGCTGCAATTTTACACATTGATAAGACTTTATTTTACTATTATTGATTTTGGTTCATTTTATTCGCTGAAATATAAGGCATATTAATTAGTTTTAATTTTTTAATTATTTTCAGTTAGTTTTAAAAATGTTGAAGGCGTTTGCCAAATAGGATATCGGATTTTTTAATTTTATCAATAATCGGCTCAGTGTTCGTTCAATTGAGTCATGAACAAAATACGCGCCGCATCTCGCCGAAAATAAGGCGGTATAGTGTTGCTTCAAAGGCGGTAACTATTGAAAGTCATTGTATTCCTTATGCGGACACACGCATACTAAATTTCTATATCGCATAAAGAACAGCGTTTTGATTGGTCGAAATGGAAAGAGTGGTGGTCTTTGTCTTTCCTTTATTCTGACTAAATCTCCACCAGCATTTCAGTTTACATCGAGACAACGTGGTGTCCATTGTGATATATAGCCATGGTGAAAAGAAAGAACGTAAGTACACATTTTGCATATTTTCTAAGCAGCATTTTTTAATATACAGGGTGTAACAAAACTACCGCACTTCCTTAAAAGGGGGTGATTCCTGACGCTATTCTAAGAACTTTTTCCTCTTGCCATTTTTTAATCTAAAGCTTAGTTTTCCAGATATTCAATGGTAATGATGCCATTAGTTAGACGGAGACACTCCGATAGTTGAAGTGAGATAGCATTCCTCTGTCTCATTTCAACTATCTATCTGTCTTTTTCTAACTATTAGTACTTATATTATTTAATATCTCGAAAACTAAGCTTTAGATTAAAAAATCGTAAGAGGAAAAAGTTCTTAGAATAGCGTCAGAAATCACCCCCTTTAAGGAAGTGCGGTAGTTTTGTTACACCCTGTATATTGTTACGAAGTACGTACCGTGTTACAAACGGTATTACGGTTCTAATACTTAAATTATTTATTTCATTTTTTTCCAGAAAAACAATTCCGAGGAATGGCCGCCGCTGCCGCCGGTGAGGGTGACCCGACGGCATTCCATGCCGCCACCACCACCTGCTGCTACGCTACCAGCGCAAAACGCGTCCCCGGCGCCACCCGCACCGCCAGCGGAAACGCCATGCCAGGAGCAAGTGCCCGATATTGTAAGTTAGCAATAATTTTTTTAATTTAGTAATTATATTAATTTCACTCTATAATAACACACATAACTAACTATTTTCATTTTTCAGACTGCAGAGGTAATACGGGCACTTGCCCTCAACAGAAGGAGGCGGATGAGGCGGCGGCGGGCGCAAAATCGCCGGATTTTGAGAAATCCACCCGCTGTCGCCCATCCGCAACCGCGGCCACTACCACCACTGCAGGCTCACCCATATGGGTACCTGCCGCCAGCGTAGGCCCACCCATATGGGTACCTGCCGCCGCCGCAGCCGCCGCTGCCACTGACGCTGCCACTGCCGCTGCAACTACCGCTGCAACTACCGCTGCCACTGCGGCATCATAATTATGGTTTTCTGCCACCGCCACCGCCACCGCCACCGATAGCTCCGGCTCAGCAGCAGCATTATTATTCTTTTTTTTTTAAATTTCTGTTATTATTATTATTATTATTATTATTCTTTTTCTTCTTCGAAATTCTTTAAATAAAAACGCTTTCTTATAATTTCATATTTGTTCTTATTTTATACCCAAATGTTTATTTTATTCTTCCTTTCACCTCGCATCCTTTCACTAGCATCCCAATAATACAGTGTGTCCGGAAAAATAGGAGACATTTTTTGAGAAGTGATTCCTGACGCAATTCTAAGCTTTATTTCTGAGATATTCAACGATAAAGATACCATTAGTTAGAAAGAGACAGATAGATAGTTGAAGCGAGACAGAGTGGCGCTACCGCACTTCAACTATAGGAGTGTCTCTGTCTAACTAGTGGAATCCTTATTGTTGAATATCTTAGAAATATAGCTTCAAATCAAAAAATGCCAAGAGAAAAAAGTTCTTAGAATAGCCTCAGAAACCACCCCTCAAAAAATGTCTCCTTTTTTCCGGACACCCTGCATCATATGAACGAAAAGATTTTCTCGATTTTTGATGGTTCATCAAAAATTGAAAAAATCTAGTTTCTAAAAGAAAATATAGGTAGAAAATATTGCGCTTTGTCTCATTCCGATGGGATTTGAGATAAAGGCAAAAAATATGCTATTGTTCATTTAAAGTAAACGCCCGAGCGAGAGGGCGATAGCCGGGTCGCTAGCGTCGGGAGAGCACATGGCATCCTTGTCTAGGCGTCCAGTGCATGCATGAATCAAATGTTAATTATTATCGATTTTTGACACTTGATCAAAAATCGAAATAATCACATCGCTAGAGAAACATTCGCAGAAAGCACTCATCTTTGGTTCAGTTCTTTGGGAGAAATGCAGAAAATTTTAAATTCGCTGTAAAGAAGAAATTGTGCGAGCGAGAGGACTATAGTTGTCTCCCTGCCATCAAGAGAACACTTAGTCACGCCCTTTTCCTCTATGTATCTATATATATATATATATATATATATATATATATATACAGTCGGAGACAAAATTAAGTGGACAGATAGTTAAGAGAGGTATCAATAAAGATTAATCAAATTAACATTATTGAAAAGTGTTTTAAATTTATGTTGTATATATTTATGTATTACATGGATTATTTAATGAATAAATAAACTTATTATTTATATATTTATGTAAATAAATAACATTTAAAAAAAATATTAGCTTTTGTCGAAAGACAAAAATAAGTGGACACATACAAAAATGATTTAAATAGTAATATTAATATTTCGTATTTCCACCTTTCGCTTTAATTACTGCTTGTAAACGTCGTGGAATACTAGCTATTAAATTTTCAATATAATTTTTATCAATATTTTCAAATGCTAGCTGTAAATATTTAAAGAATTCGGTTTTGTTAATACGTTTATCTAATGGAACTTGAGCATCTAATATGCTCCATAAGTTCTCGATAGGATTCAAATCGGGACTTTGCGCTGGCCATTCAAGGAGTTTAATATTCGAATCTTTGAAAAACTTTTTACTTTTTTTGGCCGTGTGTTTGGGATCATTATCCTGCTGAAAGATAAATTCTTCATCTAGATCCATTTTAATAATGGCCTCTTCTAAATTTTCATTTACTATGTCTATATACTTTTCTGCATTCATGATTCCATCAATTTGCGCTAATGTACCGATTCCGTACCATGAAAAGCATCCCCACACCATCAAAGATCCCCCGCCAAATTTTACTGTTGGTATAATAAAATGTTTATTGTAGGCTTCGTTTTTTTTCCTCCAAACATGCTGTTTCTTTTTCAAGTGCCGCATCTCAAATTTACTTTCATCACTCCAAATAATATTTTTCCAGAATGAAAGTGGCATATTCACATACTTTTTAGCAAAAGCTAGACGTCTTTTCATATTGTTTTTATTAATGTGTGGTTTACATCTAGCTTTAGAGCATCGCAATCCAGCTTCACGTATTCTACGTTTTACTGTCTTACTTGAAACACTTAATTTTAATGTTTCTACTATGTTTCTCGATGCAGTCGCTGGATTCTGTCGAATGAATCGAACAATTTGACGGTCTTCTCTCATGGAGGTGCAGCGCTTACGTCCACGACCTCTTAAATTTTCCACTGTATTATGTAGTAGATATTTTTTATAAATTTTTCCTACCGCACTTTTAGATATTTTGTATTTCTGGGCTATCTTCCGATAACTTAATTTATTTTTGCAATCAGAAATAATTAAATGACGTATTTGCTGTGAGATTTCTTTATTTCTTAGCATTTTGCTCATTATAGATAAATATAATTAAGCTTACAATGTCTGAATTAATACTGAAAACTTTATTTGGACTGATGGAATGTAGATATAGCTCTTAATTTTACATTTGTTTACATTTTTTTCTCATCATGGCATGATTATGAAATGTCCACTTATTTTTGTCTTTCGACAAAAGCTAATATTTTTTTTAAATGTTATTTATTTACATAAATATATAAATAATAAGTTTATTTATTCATTAAATAATCCATGTAATACATAAATATATACAACATAAATTTAAAACACTTTTCAATAATGTTAATTTGATTAATCTTTATTGATACCTCTCTTAACTATCTGTCCACTTAATTTTGTCTCCGACTGTATGTGTGTGTGTGAAATATATGTGCTTGCCTCCTTGTAGTGGTGCACTGCTACAAAGTACTAGGCCATCTATAAACAAAACGCTGAACTACTTTTTGTTCTGTTTTATCATTTTCGAGATAAAACAGGACTGATATTTTAGCAATTTTTTAGTATTTCGTATTTATAAAAGTATGTGCACATTTCTTGGAATTTTTAATCGAGACTAGGCTCAAACGATTCTCTAAATATGTGGCTAGGAATGAGATTTCTTCTTTTTCCAAAATACCTACTGCGTTTTTTATTACAGGAAAAATTGTTAGTACACATATGTTTATTGTTAAATTTTTATCGATTTTCGGAAAACGAAAGAATCTCGTACCTTCCTTACACTTCATAGAGTATACCTGTTAAACCGTTCTCAAATCTGTTTATTTATAACGGCATACTTTTATAAATACGTTTTTGGTCGGTACAGGATGCTCTTAACCCATTTGCATCATAGCGCGGAATATTCCGCGAGCCGCGACTGTCTACTATCACCAAAAGCGGAATATTCCACGAACTCGCGACGTTTATTTCATCTATAAAAAAATATTTGTTTCTCTGTTTTTTGTAAAAGTAAATAAAATGAGATCTTTGATGTATAATATTGCGTTGTTTTAGACACTGTATTTTTGACAAAATCCATACATTTTTCTCAACGTCGGTTTCACATCCATATGCCCAACAGCGCGCGGTGATACGCGTCAGTTGTCTGTCGTTCGGCTGTGATGTTTAAGCGCAGCGGCCTAAGTAGAGTGATAATGCAAATGGGTTAACACATGGAAATAAGAAGTCTCTGGTTAGAGAAAAGCTCCCAGAAACAAAGTTCACCCATTATGGGAACAGGAGGAATGTAGAAAGAGAAATAAATGCTCAGTCATAAAAATCCAACTCAAATACGGCCAGAAGTATGGACCACCGGTTTTGAGTGAACTGAATTGTAGTCATTAGGCTACTCAAAATATATTGCCTCATTGAGAGACTGAGCTAGACTGCCATTAATATCGCGCCGCTATTAGTTTTCTATCAACTGCGGATTATTTGTTACAGCGAGAAACACGCGCCTCGTCGCCACCTAACGGCGAGTCCGGGGAAGCTTGACTCGATATGGCTGTGTTGTATACACCTGTCATACAGGGTTTCCGGGAAAAAATACATAAGTTTTGTCTATACAATTTTTTTTATTTTTTTATAGATGGTGGGGAATATCTAAAATTTAAAATATTTACTATTTTAACAGTTGTTACCAGGATAATAATTTTCGGTGAGTCTCCTTTCCTTTCACCCTTTCAATATACCTTGTACAACTCGAAAATATATAATCAACCGAATTAAAGATTTTTGGGTTCAAATTGCCCATAACTAACTTTTGGCATGTGTAGGATTTTTTCAAAATCGGATTAATAAATGCCTCAAAATGGGTGGGTATCATTTCGAGCATTCACTATAAATTTAAGTGCAAGATATGCCCAAAGGGTGAAAGGTGAGAAGACTCACCGAAAACTATTACCTTGGTAACAACTGTTAAAATAGTAAATATTTTAAATTTTAGATATTCCCCCACCATCTATAAAAAATGAAAAAAATTGTATGGACAAAACTTATGTATTTTTACATTTAGAAACTAATTCTACAATTAAAAAACACAGTTAATTTCAAGAATTTATAAATTTTTACTAATATTTTGTGTATTAATTTATTATAGGAACACCTGGTCTTACTACAACTGATTAATGATGACAACAATGAAAGTATAGCCAGTGGCTCCATGTACACAGACCGGCACGGATGGTGTCCCTACCCGACATAGAGTATAGCATTTACCAGGCTGGACAAATTTGCCCTCTCACTCGTACGTGACGTCAAATGCTTGTTGGTGGGGCGGTAGGAGAAGCGCGATGCTGGCTAAATATATGAAGTATAGGCCAGTATATGGCAATACACTATACCATGCTATCTCTCTCAAATGCACGGCCGAGGGTTTCCTTTTCTTTTTCTTTAGCTATAGGTTGTCTGGCGGGGGCAAAGGAGAACGTGGTGGGAGGTGTTTCGATTCCTCATCCTCGTCTTACGCACGCTAAATGATAAGGATAGCTTTATATGGGACGAAATTTCTGCGGACAACGATGGTGTCCCTATCGGCGTCTTTGTCACGCAGCCGCTTTAGCATGCCTTATAAAAGTATTAAACTATCCTTATTTCAGGAGGAGACGGCGGCAGCTATCCCCTCCTAGTAGGCATAATAATCTATCCTTCTCAGATGAATGCTGGAGATTTTTTAACTCTTACTATTCCACACTCTTTGACTGGCGGGCGCTAAGGGGAAATTGGTGGGAGGTGTTCCGATTCCTCATCCTCGTCTTACGCACGCTATATAATAAGGATAGCTTTATATGGAAAGAAAATTCTGCGGACAACGATGGTGTCCCTATCGGCGTCCTTGTTTAGCAGCCGCTGCAGCATGCCTGTAAAACCATTAAACTATCCTTTTTCGACTAAGGAGCGGGCTACGGCAGACCGCCATTGACAGCTCGGCGTGAAACGTCAAACGTCAAATGCTGCACGTGCTTATATTATGAGCACTAAATTGGACATTATTTCTCATGCTTTTTTATAGGAGATAATGCAAAATTATTATGTGCTTACCCTACTGATGATTTTTAGGTTAAATATTTTTTTTATAGAAAAAAACTGTTCCTGTTTTACAAATTTCTGGTTCTTAAAAGAACTGTCTTTTTTAGCAATGTTTTATGCATTTTGGTTCTAAAAAGAACAGAACCTGTAAGAATGTTTTTTTTATGAATAATAGGTATATTGGGGATCTATAATAAAACTGCAAGGTGAATTTTTTTTTTTTTTCTTAAAACATTTATTAAATTTTTGTGCTTTTTGGATCTTAAAAGAACCGTTTTTGGCGACACGTCGTTATTCCTGTTGCAAATCAATTTTGGCCCTTAAAAGGGCCAAATGTAAGCCAACAGTAAGCACATAATAATTTTGCATTATCTCCTATAAAAAAGCATGAGAAATAATGTCCAATTTAGTGCTCATAATATAAGCACGTGCAGCATTTGACGTTTGACGTTTCACGCCGAGCTGTCAATGGCGGTCTGCCGTAGCCCGCTCCTTAGTCGAAAAAGGATAGTTTAATGGTTTTACAGGCATGCTGCAGCGGCTGCTAAACAAGGACGCCGATAGGGACACCATCGTTGTCCGCAGAATTTTCTTTCCATATAAAGCTATCCTTATTATATAGCGTGCGTAAGACGAGGATGAGGAATCGGAACACCTCCCACCAATTTCCCCTTAGCGCCCGCCAGTCAAAGAGTGTGGAATAGTAAGAGTTAAAAAATCTCCAGCATTCATCTGAGAAGGATAGATTATTATGCCTACTAGGAGGGGATAGCTGCCGCCGTCTCCTCCTGAAATAAGGATAGTTTAATACTTTTATAAGGCATGCTAAAGCGGCTGCGTGACAAAGACGCCGATAGGGACACCATCGTTGTCCGCAGAAATTTCGTCCCATATAAAGCTATCCTTATCATTTAGCGTGCGTAAGACGAGGATGAGGAATCGAAACACCTCCCACCACGTTCTCCTTTGCCCCCGCCAGACAACCTATAGCTAAAGAAAAAGAAAAGGAAACCCTCGGCCGTGCATTTGAGAGAGATAGCATGGTATAGTGTATTGCCATATACTGGCCTATACTTCATATATTTAGCCAGCATCGCGCTTCTCCTACCGCCCCACCAACAAGCATTTGACGTCACGTACGAGTGAGAGGGCAAATTTGTCCAGCCTGGTAAATGCTATACTCTATGTCGGGTAGGGACACCATCCGTGCCGGTCTGTGTATACCTCTGATACATTTGCTACTGAGCAAATAGTAATTGTAGTAATGTGTCATTTAATCGGTAAATTCAAATAAGAGTTTAAGGGTGCGTTCTATTATTACTGAAAGTACTGTGACTTCCATTTGTTGGTGGTTTTCGGCTGGAATCAACTGTCGAATAGAACCGAATAGAATCACTTTTTAAATAAATATTATTTCTGCTTCATCATACAATTTAAGTAAAGTTTGTAAAAATTGCCAATGGCAAGTTCTAAGCTTTTTGTCGAAGGTCAAAAATTAGCCATCAAAGTGTTAATTCATTGAAGTATATTGTGAGCAATGTTCTATTTTACTTTTAGTTATTGCAAGTGTATTCTTGCAGCTATTGCTGATTACTATAAGGATCATTGACTTTATTTTATGTGACTAATTGCAATAATTGCAGTAAGAAATAATGTCAAATATTTCCTTGAATTTTTGCAGTTTACTCTAAGTGTACTGTATGCTATTTTGGAACAGCTTTTAAGTATACTTGCAGTATTTTCAATAATAACAGAACGCCCTTTAAGTTCTTTCATTATAGTTATTTCATTCTTCAATTATATTATTATTATATTACAGGTTTTTGAATCATTTTCAATCGTCTTCTTTAATTCATAAAGAAATGCTTGCTGTATTAGCAGCTGTAACAGAAGTAATTAAGCAGAATGGGGGAACTGAAACATCTACTGAATATTTTGCTGCATTGGTAAACTTAGAATATAATTTTTATTATTTTATAAATTGATTATCTTCTTTTACTTTTAACTAAAATTGAATGAAATTATAACTTTTTTTAGATGAGTACGTTAGAAGCAGTAGAAGATGATACTTCTGCAGCAGCTGTACTTTCTTTACTGAGTATGAATTTAAAGAGCGTTCCTAAAAGTGTTTTAAATACCAAGTTTGGAACTACTAGTCAAATTATCCTTCAAATTCTTACAAAGTATATAACATTGGAAAATTATTTAATAGTTCGTCATGTAAGTTGATTCAATTTGACTAAATAACTATATTATACAATTTTTATTTAATAAGTTTTTAAATTTTAGTGTGTACATTGACTTTGTATAATATTAAAAGTGCAAGAGACTGCAATATGGTTAGATTCTTCTACATTGCAAATATTGGATGTTGTACTATCATTGTGTGTTCATGCAAAACCAAAAGTGAGAAAGACTCAAATGCTTAATACATTTAGTAAAATTGCATCCCCGGCTTGAGAAAACAAAGTTCTTAGAAGCCATTGTTCCTGAAGCTGTTTTATGTATAAAGGATATAAATGAAAGGTGCCGGACTACTGCTTATCAACTTTTAAACATAATTGCTGAAAAATTAATAAGCAATGAAGAACACTTACAGGATTATATAAAAATGTTAATGACTGGTTTAAGTGGTGATTCAAAATATTGCACTTGTAGTTTATTAGCTCTTACTTCTGTTACATATAATTTCAATGGTAAATATTAATGATAAAAAGTTTTTGTTATAGAAACGGGTTTATTATTAATAATTTTTTTTATATTAAAAATTTTAGGAACACTAGGTATAGAAACCATTAAGGAAATATTACGAAATGCTTGCATACTTGCAAAATCTCCTACAAAACAAATAACAGAAGCAGCTTTGTCATATATAAAAGTTTTTAGTTTTGTAATGCCTACTGTTATTGTTGCACCAATGCTACCTTTAATGGTAAGTACTAATTAATTAATAAAGTATTAAATTATACTTCGAATTTTATTAAACTTATTTTATTAATTTAATTTTTAGTTTGAAACGTTTTCTGGTATGAATGATGACTGTAAAAGACATTGTAGACAAAAAATTCGGGATATTATAACAAAATTTATAAGAAAATATGGTTTTCAAACAATAGCAAGCATGGTTTCAAATTCAGATGCTATGTTACAAAAACTTTTAAAAAATATACATAAAGTAGAAGAAAGAAAGAAAAAACTCAGAGAATTAAAGAAGCAAAAACAAGAAGTCCAGGATCATGAATTTGATCCAAAACTACGTCCAAGAACGTAATATATATTAATTTTATGATTATATGTGAATATAATTTATATAAATTTATTATATTATACTAAAACTACATAAATTTTATCTACAGTTTAGACGATTTAATAACTGACAGTGAAAACGAATTCGATGATGAAGATGAAGAACAAAAGAAAACTTACAATAGAAAATCGAAAAAAGAAGCTTGGATTCAAGAAAAAAATGAAGATATTGTGGATTTTATTGACCCTGCAGCAACAAGAAAAATAACTTGTAAACTAAATATAAATATTTTAACTTACATACTTTTGAGGGTAAACCGAAATAAAGAATTCCTTACCACTGTTTAATTAAGAGTTTGATTGTAAAAATATTTGAAACTAAAGATAGAGTGCTAGTTAGACAAAGACAAACCGTTCGTAGAAGTGAAATAAGACTACTCTGTCATTTATCTATCTCATTTCAGATGTCTGTTTCTGTCTAATTAACCACTTGCGCTATAAAGATGTACCACGCACGTCGAGATACTTTTGTTGCAAAACCGCCAGCAACATGTATACCACGTCGATAGGCATTTGCCACATATTATATTATAGAGCGCGGCACGGCTACCGAAAGTTAAATCGTAGCGCAAGTGGTTAATAATGCCATTGTATATCTTGAAAATTTATAAGGCACTTTTCGACTCGGTTTACTCTTAAAAGTAACCCCCTTTTGGAACACGTAATAATGTTATGGGAAATTTAAAGGGGTTGTAGAGGGAGTGATTCTAAAAGAACTCATTTACCGCATTTTTGGTCTGAAGTTTAGTTTTAGTAATATTTAATTATAAAGATACTATTAGTTAAAATCAGACAGAGAGTTGAAGCGAAACAAAGAGAATGACATCTCACTTCAACTAATTAACTTTCTCTGTCTAACTAATAATTTTTATCATTGAATATCTTTAAAACTAAGCTTCCAATCAAAATATAATAAATGAACAAACATTATAGAATCATGCCTTTTATAATTCCTTAAAGTTTCATGTATCATCATTACACCTTGTATATTATTTTTTAATGATTCGATTAAAAAATAATTATTTTAGCCACGAATCCGATCATATCAAACTCACAAAAGGATCAGAAAACACCTTTGGAGAAAAGAAAGGATGCCGATTTCAAAATAGCGCCCGATGGGCATTTAATTATAACCGAAGAGAAAAATGATAAAGATGACTATTTCAAGATCAATGATATTGATGATAACGATGACAGTGATGATAATTATGATTTAGAAAATAATGTTGATAGTAATTCAAATAATTATTTTTAGTATAAATGAAAAATATATTATATATTTGTATGTGTAGCTGGTGATAAGAAGCAATTTTTAAATCCAGTTAAAAGGAAACGAAAGCAAAGTGAATGCTCCGATGCTAGGAGTGCAAAAGGTCAAGCCACTTCAAAGTATCAACGTATGAACATCTGCATTATTTATAAATATACAAATATAAATTTGTTTTTCTCTTTTTTTATAATATATTGTTTTCTCTCATTTTAGCTGATGGTTCGGAAATTCATAGAGCTGTAAAAATAAATAAAAAGGACGCTCTACCGGGTTCGGAATATCGATCTAAAAAGGCTAAAGGAGATATTAAGAAAAATAATAAACCAGATCCTTACGCCTATTTGCCACTTACACGATCTGCATTAAATAAAAGGTAGTAATTTTGTAAAATTTAACTATTTTTATAAAACTAAATTTATAACT
The DNA here is from genome assembly GCA_037305995.1 of Sclerodermus sp. 'alternatusi'. Classification (NCBI taxonomy): domain Eukaryota; kingdom Metazoa; phylum Arthropoda; class Insecta; order Hymenoptera; family Bethylidae; genus Sclerodermus; species Sclerodermus sp. 'alternatusi'. The sequence goes on from CM074550.1 coordinate 5,818,957, forward strand.
TTTTATTTAGGAAAAAGAAGAAAATGTAGGAAAATTTTTAAATATCATTTCTGGTGCAAAGAAAGGAGCAACAATTGGTACAAAAACTAAAAGAAAAAGATTACATTAAATAATTTTATTAAATGCATATATTGAAATGTATGCATGTAACGATGTAATAAATATGTTTTGTTAAATTATGTCGCATTACTAGCTGGTTATTTAGAGCCATCAATAGGATGCGTAAGATTCCAGTTAAGGCCTTGGACATCATAGTAGTTGACATTATGAAGACGGAGGAGTTATGGGTAAGGCAGACTCAAAGAGCTCACCTTATCAAAGAATTAGAACTAGTTAACAAAAAAATCTGATTGCCTACAATTCATCCATTTAACTTCGTTTATTGACCATGAAGAAATCTTACGAATCGAAGGTAGATTGAAAAATGCCTCATTAGATTTTGATGTCAAACATCCAATCTTGCTTCCCCGAAACTGTGAATTATCGACCTTAATCATCTCGGATGTACACGAAAGCATCTTACATGGTAGAGTATAATTAATGATATCCATAATTCGTCAAAAATATTGGATCTTAGGGAGTCGGAATTCGATGAAGTCCATAATAAGTCGTTGCGTACGTTGTGCACGATATAGAGCCTTACTGAGTCAATTGCCCAGATCCAGGATAGCTCCAAGCAGTCCTTCTTCTATAGTAAGAGTAGATTATGCCGGTCTTTTCATCATCACAACTTGACAAGGCCGAAAGGATCGCATTTATAAGAGGGTTTTCTGATCGTATTATCGGCCGTCGAGGCTTATGTTCGTTGATGTACAGCGATTGTGGTTCGAATTTGGTCGGTGCGGACAATCAATTAAAACAGGTTTTTAATTCTCGATTACCGGAATTGTCCAAAATTATTAACGCTCTAGCATCTAAGGGAAACGAATGGAGATACAGGGTGTCCGAAAAAAAGGAGACATTTTTTGAGAGTTAGTTCCTGGCGCAATTCTAAGAAATTTTTTCTTTTGGCATTTTTTGATTTAAAGTTTTATTTCTAAGATATTCAACAATAAACATTCCACTAGTTAGACAGAGACACTCCTATAGTTGAAGTGAGGTGGCGCCGCTCTGTCCCGCTTCAACTATCTATCTGTCTCTTTCTAACTAATGGTATCTTTATTGTTGAATATCTCAAAACTGAAGCTTCAAATAAAAAAATGCCAAGAGAAAAAAGTTTTTAGAATTGCGTCAGGAACTACCTCTCAAAAAAGTCTCCTTTTTTCCGAACACCCTGTATAATCTTCCTGGTGCATCCCACCTTTTGCCGGGCAGGTTATCATGACGTACGCAGAATTTAAATCTTGATTATACAAATTAAGGCCATATTAAATTTTCGACCCCTATGCGAATTGACCGATGACCCTAATGATCTTGAAGCGCTTACTCCCGATCATTTTTTAACCGGAAAAGCTATTTTAACATTACCAGAAAGGTCAGTTGAACAAATACCGACCAGCAGATTAAACCGTTGGAAACAGCAATTACAATTCCTTGAGAAAATATGGCTAAGATGGTCATGAGGATACTTGCACCAACTGCAATCTGTTTCAAAATAGCAACAGAGAACTAACCAAATAAGGATTGGCTCATCGGTTCTGATCAGCGATGAACAATATCCTACCTCAAAGTGACTCTTAGTTCGAGTCACTCCAAGTACACCCCGGTAATAATGGGTTAATAAGTGTGGTTACTGTAAAGACAGTTAAGTCTGTATTGAAACGTCCCATAGTCTAATTATGCGTCTTATCTGTCGATTAAAAGCTAAATGAATTTATACTTTATCATTGCGGTAAAATATTGTAATAAATTGCCAAAAGGCTTGTCAACTCAAAACTTATTCGTTACGTTAAAGCAAGCGTCGATCTTTAATTTATAATTTATAATTTTTTTTTAAGGTAGCAAATTAAACCTTCAGCGTTCCATGTAAAGGGTCCGGTCGACGACCCCTACTCAACTTCGATATGGTCGGTGATTATAAACGACACCGAGACGGGCGGAATGTTATGAATTCTAGCATATAAGCGTCGGCATTGCGTAAGATTTCGAGCGTTGTTGGGTGTGATTTAAATGCCCTGGACCGATTTAAAATCCTCCAACTCTCCTCACATTTTTGTCAACATGACTAGCTGATATCTAACGGATCGTCAATATTATCGAACTTTTTAAATCGATCTATATTACGAACTGAATCTTCCCCTTCTCGCAAGATGTGAGAAAAGTCAGGATTTATATAAACAAGGCCATTTCTTTTGCAATCGTAATCGCCTATTACGATTCGAGTAACAAACTAACAGATTCTGTAAATAAAGTGACGTAAAATTTATAAACAGAGTTAATTTAATCCAAATAAATTATTTAACATTTGGTTAGATAATTTATTTATCTTTCGAAAAGAGTTATTAACAGATAATATCAAGTAAAATGAGAGATTGGGGTGGAGACAGTCTTCCCTCTTTCTCACAAATAATTTAATGTCCGGTAGCTACTGCAAAAACTCATGTGTGCAAGTTTCTCCAATCGAACGAAGCAGTAGCAGGGTGAAATGAATAGATAACAGATTAACTATCAAGATTTTTATTAAACAATTAATTCGCACTTACATAAACAAAATAAACCGGTTTAGGAGTAAAGTAATTGCTGGTGTCCAGAATTACCTATTATAACGATAGTCGCTTCTGCTGGCCAGAATAACCTAAGGAATGTATTATGAATTTGTTACCCCAGGTGACCTCGCAATAACAAGCAAGACTAGAAAATGTTCTTTTAGTCTTCTCGGTTTGAAGGAAACGGGGTGGTTTTTAATTCTATCTAGGAAAGCCTAAGTAGAACCTTGACAACACTATTGCTATCGAGAAAGAGCATTATTAGCTAGCATGCGGAGACGGACCAATTGTTGTCCTAGCGTGTTTCTTTAGACATGCAATCATCAAATTTTAACAGCAAATGTCTTTTATCCTTTTTTATATTCAGGAATTTTTTCAGTTTATTCGGTTTGGTGGAACACATTGTAAAAGAAAATTAAAAAACTTGGTTTTCTTTAGAAAACTTAATATTTAAACAAATTAATACTTTTTTACTAGTAAAAAACTTTATAAATAATTACTTTTTTTTATAATAAATACGTATGATGTTACAGAGATGCCAATAAGATTAGGAAATATGCCAAAGAAATCAAATTGTATTAATTATTATCACTATCCTCATTAATAACTGCACACTTTCCTGTATTATTAAAAATACAATTCAAAATTTCTGCTGGTTTTGCAATTTTTAACAAATATCGAGCATCCGATAGATAAATTATCGCTGCTACGTGAGAACAGCAACCAACTGTGCGTCTGTTATTTACACAATCACAGCAATATCGAGAAATTCCATAAACCATATTTAAGACACTTATTCAAGTATACAGGGTGTCCCAGAGAACTGGGCCGAGCTATATCTCTAAAAGTATTGGAGATGGAAAAAAATGTATTAGGTCAAAATTAAATGGCATTAAACGCTACACGTTCCTATGAAATTTTTATGCATTTTTGTGCATCGGTGCAGTTGTAAGGTGCAATTGATTTTTTTTTTAATGGAAAACTAATTTTGAATACGTTAATAGATGCAATTTTTCATCCTTTACAAAACATACTAATAATGTTATGTCGAAAAATAGTTAATTTCGGTATTATTATGACATGATATCGATAAGATATCATATCATTTCACACTACTTACCCTACAGGAGATGTTCAAATGGCCCTCCACCGCACTCTAAATATTTCTTTACTCTTTTCTGCATGCTTTTTATCAGTTTCTGTATTTGTCTTTCTGTAATTTGTGATATTTCTAATGTTATACGTGTTTGAATTTAATATTTAGAATATTTAAAGTTAAAATAATACCGAAATTAATAATTTTTCGACATAACATTATTAGTATGTTTTGTAGAGGGTGAAAAACTGCATCGATTAATGTATTCAAAATTAGAGTTTTCTATTAAAAAAAAAGTGCAATTTCACCTTGCAACTACACCGATGCACAAAAATGCATAAAAGTTTCATAGGAATATGTAGCGCTTAATGCCATTTAATTTTGATGTAATACATTTTTCTCCATCTCCAATACTTTCAGAGATACAGCTCGGCCCAGTTCCCTGGGACACACTGTATATTGTTGATTTGTGAAACCAAAATATAAGAAATAAACAAAAATGTGCTATGGCTATAATAAATAATATATATAATATTAATTATAAATAGTGAAGACCGATAATTTTAAACTAACCTATTTAATTTCCAAAAGAATGATACACTTTAACCTCGATGAGATGATAATAGTGATTTTATAACTATAAAGTGAATCAAAATCAGATGGAAAGAATATATAAGAATATTAAATAATTGAAATAAGAAAGGGATATTTGCAAGAGATAGGGAATAATTAATGAATAAAATTTTGTGAAATATTCAACTCTTCTTTATCTAAAACTTGAATACTATAAATACTCATATTTAGTAGTCGCGAAAACTGTTAGGATGTTTATGTTTACTGATTCGATTAGTTATACTAATGGAAGGAAAATCCTTGCAACAGTAATTAATTTGATTATTGAAATATTATTCAAATAAATAGATTTTTAATGTACACAATAATTTAGAAATACGTAAAATGATATTAATTACGATATTTTTGTTGTTGTCTCTCTTTTGTTCAGAATACATTGAACCATTTCTTACATAAAAATTTTGAGCCATATTTTTAATAATTCAGAAAAGAGTGTAGTTATTAACACTTTCATAACCGCATGTTTGCGCAGTAACATAACATTATAAATAAATAAAGTTATTTATATAATAAATAAAATAAACTTATTCAGCAAATAACGACTGGCCTGTCAGTGGCACCACGTGAGTGTCACCGGCAATTAATGAGTGGCCTATCAATTGCACCATGTGACTGTTATCGACAAACGACTATTCGTCTGCCTATGACACGACTTTGATGTCACCGGTCGTAAAAGTGTTAATGAGGGTAGTAACAATGATTAATCCAATTTGATTTCCTTGACATATTTTCTAATCTTATTAGCATCTTCGTAACATAATACGCATTTATTATAAAAAATGTAATGATTTATAAAAAGTTTTACTAATAAAAAAGTATTAATATGTTTAAATATCAAGTTTTCTAAAGAAAACCAAGTTTTTTAATTTTCTTTTACAATGGGTTCCACCAAACCGAATAAACTGAAAAGATTGCTGAGTATAAAAAAGTATGCAAGACGTTTACTGTTAAAATTTGGTAATTGCATTGTAACACGTTTCCCTGCACTCCTGCCTGAATGCAGTGAGAGGGTGTTACCTTTGGCCTGTCTTACCTTGCGGTAACTTCCTTCAGGGCGCCAACTGGTTAGATCGAGCAACCAGCAGCTCGCTCTCTTGAAACCTCCTTACCTCCGGGAATCAGGCAGGATTCCTGGAGACCAGACATCTATAGCATTACTCCTCTCAGGCTCGCCAGAGAGACAAGACGGCATATACCGGCCGCAAAGTCCTATCTCAAGGCTGACTTTGTTTTATGTTGTACGTTCGAATTCCGATTCCAGGGGTAGGATTGAGGGGATTCTAATTACAAGGAATATATATAATTAAGAAATCAATTTTTTGGCTTACCCAAATTACTTTTATTATAAACCACACCGTGATATTGAGGGAAAAACCCCACATACGTGGTGGGGAAACCCTGTATACCGGTCTTCTATCCACGAACTCGGTGGAGTCGAAGAACTCAGCCCTTTTCCCTTGTTTTGCTGTCCACGAACTAGGTGGATAACCTTGCTGTCCACGAACTAGGTGGATAACCTTGCGGTCCACGAACTAGGTGGATAACCTTGCGGTCCACGAACTAGGTGGATAACCTTGCGGTCCACGAACTAGGTGGATAACCTTGATAAGGCCCCCTTTGGGCAAATCAGTTCTCGCAATAGATTATTATGAATGTTAATAAACGTTAGCAGTATTCACAATAGTAAAAATTCTCGAAACTGGCCAGTTTTACACAAAGCATGTAATATTGCGCAATGATGACACAAGTACAATAAAAAGAGACTCCGTATACTCTCGTCCTCAAAAAGGCATTGCACTGCCGCTATTGTTCGCCCGACCCAGCAACCAATTCACCCATGTGTGATTGGTCCGTTCGTTTCTGTGTTTTCACCAATAAGAAAACTCCACCGATAAAACGCTTATGAGCTATATGTATCGCAAATCGCAATAGATCGAGCGAATGTCAGGCCCGCGCCCTTTGATACATAATCCCGTAAACATCCCGCCCGCCTTCGTCAAACTTGACGAATTACATTATTTCGTTTCTTCCATCATTAATGATCGAACCCATCATTCGGAGGCAGTGGACTAAGACGCACGATCGGACGCTTAAGGATCTTCGTCGCTGTCTTTATAGTGGCAACTCTAACCAGACCATCTTCACCATGATGCACTTCTATTACTCTCCCCAAAGGCCATTTGATAGGAGGGTATCTATCATCCTTGATTGCCACTAATTGTCCCACGGAAAAGTTCTTCGTTGGTGTTCTCCATTTGCGACGCTGCTGCAAATGATGTAAATATTCCTCCGACCATCGTTTCCAGAAGTTCTGTCGAATACGTGATAAAAGTTGGAACCTCATGAGCCTATTCTCTGGGCCTTCTGGTGGTGGGGCATCAGCTATCAAGCTCGGAGATTCGCCCATGATCAAATGTGAAGGAGTCAAAGCATGGAGATCGTCTATGTTGTTTGTAAGTGGACAAAGTGGTCTTGAATTTAAACATGCTTCAATCTCTGCCAAGACCGTAGCGAGCTCTTCATAAGTCAAGACACTGTCCCCGATGGTCCTTGCAAGATGGAATTTGACTGATTTGACTCCGGCTTCCCAGAGACCGCCAAAGTGAGGAGAGCCTGGTGGGTTAAATGACCACTCTATTCCACGCATGGCCAGATCCGCGGCCAGTTCCCCGTAAAACTCAGAACAGGACCGAAACAGAGCTCTTAGTTCCTTTTCAGCACCTATGAAGTTTGACCCGTTATCGCTATACAATTTAACGCATCTCCCTCGACGACTAATGAAACGACGCAACGCCGATAAAAATGCGTCAGTAGACATATCCTTTACCGCCTCTAAGTGGACGGCTTTGGTCGCAAAACATATAAATAACGCAATATAGCCCTTATATCGCGCTTTTCCTCGACCTAACTCACTGCGTAATGTGAACGGACCCGCACAGTCCACTCCCGAAATGGCAAACGCTCGCGATGGGGTCACTCTCGCCTCGGGCAGGTCTCCCATTAATTGAGAAAACAGTCTTGGTTTCGCTAACGCACAACGCATACAATTCCTAATGAAATGTTTAACTAGTCCTGGCGCACCAATTATCCATACCGATTGAAATAAGGTACTTAAGGTCAAAGTTAGACCCCCATGAAGAGATAAACGATGGGCCTCCCCTATAAATAGATTACATAAGTGAGATGACTTCGATAATATCGGAGGATGTTTTTGCGTGTATGATAACTGAGAGGGACCCAGCCGACCACCCACCCTCAGTATCCCGTGAGAATCGAGAAATGGATTTAATCCACCCAGCATGCCCTTGCCCGAAAGTGGACGCGACCTTCTCAAAAGAGAAAGTTCCGATGCGAAAGCCGAACTTTGGGCTATCCGAATTGCCGCCAAACGCCCTTGCGTTAATTCATCAACCGTCAGATGACCAACGCTGCGAGATAGCCCCTTTTTCTTCCGGACACAGTTATCCCCAAACCGCCAACAGTATCCGAGTATTCTCACTAAATTGTTTATAGAGGAATATTTCTTTAAAAGTTTGTCTTCTCCTTCTTCTTCATCATCTACCACCATGTGATAAGACCTAATGACGGGCGTTCCCAAAACAGCAGGCTGCTCAGGCCAAAACTCCTTCGGATCTCGCAACCATTTAGGGCCAACTCACCAAATGTCGTCACGCTTAAGAGTCTCCGGATTCACTCCTCGGGTAGCTAGATCAGCCGGATTCTCTCCAGAGCGTACATATTTCCATATCACGTTAGGTAATTCGGTTTGAATATACGAAACTCGGTTGGCGACGAACGTCTTCCAACGTGAGGGATGATTTTGTATCCAAGCTAACGCGTCGCGGCTATCTGTCCAAGCTGTGATTGGAAGATCCCTGAAATTAACGAGTTTTATAACGTGTTGCAATAATTTGACCAACAAGACTCCACCACACAATTCCAAATTTGGAATGCTAAGGGTTTTAATTGGCGCTACTTTTGATTTAGCCATCAAGAGAGTGGTCCTGACTCTCCCAACATCGTCTACTGTCCGAAGATAAACTGCAGCGGCATAGGCTTGTTTGGACGCGTCTGCGAATCCGTGCAACTCACACTGGTTAACACACACTGGTCCAGTCCATCTAGGAATTGTGAGATCCCGACTACCTTCCAAACTCCCTTTATATGAGTTCCACCTCTTTACCAAGTCATCTGATAGCGGCTGATCCCAATCCACCTTGGCAATCCAAAGATCCTGGAGAAGAATCTTTGCCGATACTACAACCGGGGACAACCATCCTAAAGGGTCGAATAAACGTGCTACCTCCGAGAGTATTTCACGCTTCGTTATTTTTGCTAATGTAACAGTTGAAAGCTGTACGTTAAATTTAAACACGTCCTCACATGGGTACCAGAGAAGTCCTAATGCCTTCACCATATTATCTCCCTGGATTACCTTACCGGCCTCATACATGTTAGTACCTGTACCACCCCTCGGAATTATCGAAACGTCGTTTGTGGCCCATTTGTCTAAAGTTATTCCCGCAGTTCTCAACAAATTGACCAATTGGTTGGCAATTTCATGAGCCTTTCCTATATCGTCCTCTCCCGAAAACACATCGTCGACATAAGTCTGTTCCTTTAAACAATGTGCCGCCAAGGGAAATCGTTGTCCTTCATCTTCTACTAGTTGGTTGAGCGTTCTAATCGCTAAAAACGGTGCCGCCGAGGTACCATATGTCACGGTAGTCAATCTGTATACCTTAGGAATCTGTTCCCTATCAGAATTCCATACTATTCTTTGAAGATCTCTGTCTGCAGGATCCACTAGGATCTGTCTAAACATCTTCACCATATCCGTGGTGAAGACGTATCGATGTTGCCTCCAATCTAACAACACGTGAGACAACTCTCGTTGTAAGGAAGGTCCCGACAGCAAAAAACTATTCAAAGAATCTCCCATCGCAGTCCGGCGAGATGCGTCAAAGACGACCCTAATCTTTCGAATTCCAAGTCTATTCTGGATCACGGCATGATGTGGTAAATACCAAACGCGCTCCCTATCCAACTCCTTATCGGGCACTAATTCCATGTGACCTAGCGCTTCATACTCCTGCATGAACTGTGTGTATTCTTCCTCTAAACCACGGTCGCCTTGTAACTTTCGACGCAACGAATTAAAAGAGTTCATCGCAAATTCTCTAGAGAAACCAACACCGGAAGCAGGCTCAGTCCGCATCGGAAGTCGCACCACATATCTACCAGACTCGGATCTCCGATGAGTCTCAGAATAGTGTCTTTCGCAGTATTCATCCTCAGGACTTAGTATACATGCTTGAGATGGTACTTCCTCCGTTTCCCAAAACCGCCTAATCATTATATGCAACTCGTCCGTAAATGTTCCATGAGCCATTATACGGCGCAACTTCGGCGACGAATCCGCCTGCCTTGCAACCTTCTGATTGCTAGCACCAGAAATAATCCATCCTAAATCCGTATTTTGAGCAATGAAGCCTTCCCGAGATCCGGAAAAGTTCAAGCCTTCCTTTAGAATTTTGGCGTACACCTCTACACCTAACACGAGGTCGATATCACTCGGCTCGTAGAATCTTGGGTCCGCCCAACGAATTCCTTTAAATAGCTTGATCAATGAATCCGGTAGTCTTTTAGCTGGTAAACGTGTGGCTGGTCGAGCTAACACCAATGCTTCTAGTTCATAATTGCAACGATGGACGCCTAATGAACCGAATCGAACCATTACTGCGGATTTAGTCGCACCCAAGTTGGTCTCACCGATTCCCGAAATCGGCACATACACCGATCTACGCCGTAAACTGATTCGTTGGACCAACGATTCCGATATAAAGCTAACCTCTGAACCCTGGTCTAATAGTACCCTAGCCTTCTCTACATATCCCCATCTATTTACAATGTTAATTTGTGCAGTCGGTAATACCACGTACCTTGAGATCAAAAAAACCTCTGACAAGCACGTAGTTGAAAAGTCTAGTCAACTTGTCTTTGCCTGGTTGGTCTTAGTGTCCTGAGTCTCATCTCTTGCAACGATTACAGGAACAGCAGATGACGATTTCCCTTTACCATCTTCAGGGTGTAGCAATGTGTGGTGAGAGCCCTGACATTGTCCGCAAGCGCGCTTCGACTTGCATACCTTGGCTTGATGATGGCCAAGACAGTTATAACACAATGCCAATCGCCGAACTTCATCCCGTCTAGCTTGCACCTTCATTGCTTTAAATCTTTCACAGCGTCCTATATAATGCGGTGACGCACAAACTGGGCATGGTACATTCCCGCTACCACCTTCGCGGCTTCGATTATCGATCTTGTAAGGGGACCCTGCATAATAAGATCGCACTGGTACCCTTGACGGTGTAGTCGTTGATCGTCTTCCAGGCACTGCCTGAAAAGCCGCCGCAGTTTCTGGAGTAACTGTGTCCAATGCTTGGACGATGCCCTCCAAGAAATTCACCATTTCTTTAAATTTCGGCGGTGATTTCCTCCGCATTCCCTCCGTAGACCCTGGATTTTCACACGTTGCTAATGCTCTCGTGTTGAGGTGTTTCTCCCAAGCCTTGCGAGTGGAAGGATCAAGACGCTCGCTTAATAGCACCACCAACAAGTCGTCCCATGATTCCACTGGTCTACCCAAATTCCTGAGCATGCGAAGGCTGTGGGTCATTTCATCCAATAGTTTCCTCAAATCCTTGGCTGATTCCCTTCGGATTTGTGGCAGCTTGGTGAGAGGCAATACCAGATGGTATACCTGTAGTCGCAGGTTAGAAAATCGGCCTCTCAATGCATCCCAATGTTGACACATAATTTGCGTCAGTAATCGCCACATCCTTGATAAACAACTCTGCTGGACCCTCCATGCAACTCATCAAAAATTGCAACTTATCAACATTCGATAACTGAGCATTCTCATGGATTAAGGACCTGAAACGGCTCTCAAAGCTATCCCAATCCTCAAATCGCCCTGAGAATTTAGGCAAACTCATTTTTGGCAAATGTAGATTGCGATGCGCCTGCCCCAACGCAGGAGTCACTATAGCATCCGAAGAAATGTCCGAGGAAGAACCAGCTTCACAAAGGTCCGTCATCATGATGTCTAAACCATCCTTGCATTCATCCCGAATTCTCTCGGTTTTAGCATAAAACCCCTCGCTCTGATATGAGTCACTGTGCTGGTCATCGCGCATAATTATCTCCGTATGACACTTGCAAAACTCAGTCCAATAACTTTGCAACTTTTCAAGTCTGTCGCGTACCATAGCTTTGTTAAGTCGCGACTTCTGCAATGCCGTTAACGATTGCAACATGCGTTCGATGTTACTCGCCCTGTCCTTTTGTTGCGCTATAAGTTTATTCGTGACTATGGGAGCCATTGCTATTTTAATTCGACGTCGTTTGAACCTCAAAGGCACCAACCGTAGTGGTGATAAGGAACTGTAAGCTACGCGCTAAGCAAAAACTCTAAATAAGAAACCGAATAGTCCATTATAGACAAAACGCCCCAATCACACCCGGAACGGAATCCGGCTCGAAGGACCATGTTTTATGTTGTACGTTCGAATTCCGATTCCAGGGGTAGGATTGAGGGGATTCTAATTACAAGGAATATATATAATTAAGAAATCAATTTGTTGGCTTACCCAAATTACTTTTATTATAAACCACACCGTGATATTGAGGGAAAAACCCCACGTACGTGGTGGGGAAACCCTGTATACCGGTCTTCTATCCACGAACTCGGTGGAGTCGAAGAACTCAGCCCTTTTCCCTTGTTTTGCTGTCCACGAACTAGGTGGATAACCTTGCTGTCCACGAACTAGGTGGATAACCTTGCGGTCCACGAACTAGGTGGATAACCTTGATAAGGCCCCCTTTGGGCAAATCAGTTCTCGCAATAGATTATTATGAATGTTAATAAACGTTAGCAGTATTCACAATAGTAAAAATTCTCGAAACTGGCCAGTTTTACACAAAGCATGTAATATTGCGCAATGATGACACAAGTACAATAAAAAGAGACTCTGTATACTCTCGTCCTCAAAAAGGCACTGCACTGCCGCTATTGTTCGCCCGACCCAGCAACCAATTCACCCATGTGTGATTGGTCCGTTCGTTTCTGTGTTTTCACCAATAAGAAAACTCCACCGATAAAACGCTTATGAGCTATATGTATCGCAAATCGCAATAGATCGAGCGAATGTCAGGCCCGCGCCCTTTGATACATAATCCCGTAAACAGACTTCGCCGCTCCTTGGAGTTTTTGGGGCTCTTTTCCAGCCCCACGTCCAACGGCACCACAGGGATGGGCCTCATGGCTCTCCAGTTCCCGCTTCTCTCCGAGCTGGCCAACCCTCTTCCCGGTATCTCGGCCTTGGACCAGGGTACCTAAGTAATCTCCTGGCTTCGTACCAATTCCTAGGGGAGTCGGACTATCCCTACGGACTCCTCCGAACTCCCTACCTGGATGTCGGCGGGCCGTATCTCTCGGTGTTGTCGGGCCGACGGCTCAACATTATCAGGATATTCTCTCGTGTTATCCTGTCCTATGAATTATCCCTATAGACCGTCTCTCCCGTCTTAGAATATCCCGAAGGAATCCAACGACTTCCTGGGAGCGCCGGAACTTGCATCCGGACTTCCACAAGTCCTATAGGGAGTCTCATAGCCTCCGTTTCTCCTGAGACACACAACTCTGGCAGCTGGTTGTTGTATCCCGATTCCACTTGACCATACAGAGCATTATTTCCGGGTCGAAACCCCGATCTTGTAATTCCTTTTCATGCAATTCCCTAAATGATCGCGATCCATTGTGATTCCTACGAATCCCAACAGATGTCGCCATTCACACCTTTGTGGGTAGATATCAATCCTTTCACTAGACTAGATTGCGATATCGAATGTAACAAGAATTCTTGTTACATTCGATATCGTCAAGAGAAGAAATTTAGAATTAAAATCAAGATGGAAAAAAAATGCGTTAAGTAGTTTTCTTCTTCCAAAAAATCCTTCATACAAAAAAACCTTTATATTAATTGAATTTTCTTAATAAATAGTATACCAATAAAAAAGAATTAATTGTTGCATTTCCTTAAAAAAAAATATATATATATATTTATTGAAAAATATTACTCATTACAAAACCTACTTTATTATTACTTAAATTCTGTTAAAAAGGATTGAAATCAAATGTTAAATAAAGTTAAGTGTGTAATCTTGATTCTCAGAGAACTTGGAGAGCCTTCAAGCTTTTTTAAATAACATATGATTTTAAAAGACATTGTTCCAACATCAACTATAGAACTTGATGTATTATCACCAATGTATTCTGTCTGATGAAATTTCTAGACAACTTTGATGATTATTTGTCGGCCAGAGTAGCATTTTTCTCTACCAGCAGCTAGAAATTCATGTTGACAAATTTTCTGTTCTCTTCAAATAGTAGCTGCGAATTCATACCATATTCATATATTTTAAGGAGTATGAAATTTTAAATTAAAATGATTATTATTTTGTGTTATTTTAAAGATCATGGAGGCTCGCCAAGTCAAAAATTGTAAGCATGCTGCTGAGAAACTATATGCTGAGAATAAAGATTACACACTTAATTTTATTTTACATTTAATTTCAATCCTTTTTAATAGAATTTAAGTAAAATAAAGAATTTTTTGTAATAAGTAACATTTTTTAATAAATATATTATTTTAAGAAAATATAACAATTAATTCCTTTCTATTCGTATATTTTTTATTAAGAGAGTTCAATTAATAAAAAAGTTTTTTTGTATAAAGGATTTCTTTTGGAAGAGGATAACTACTGCTCTCTTCATTGTTCACTTTCATTTCCCCTTTTATTCGCATAACCTCACTCTAATCCTTCGTCCTTCCACTCACTCGTATCGCTCGCTGAGAGTCTTCGTATCTACAGGGTGTTTCAGTGAAGTACGGCCAAATTTTAAGGGATTGTAAAGGGATTGTAAATTGATTCTAAGACGATTTTTCATTTACCACATTTTGATTCGAAGCTTAGTTTTTGAGATATTTAATGATAAAGGTATACTATATTAGTTAGACAGACAGAGAGAGAGAGAGAGAGAGAGAGAGAGAGAGAGAGAGTCAATTGGTTGAAGTGAGATAGCGCCACTCTGTCTCGCTTCAACTATCTATCTGTCTCCGTCTAGCTAATATAGTATCCTTATCATTAAATATCTCGAAAATTAAGCTTCAGATCAAAATGTGGTAAATGAAAAATCGTCTTAGAATCACTCCCTCTACATCCTTTTAAAATTTGGTCATACCTCACTGAAGCACCCTGTATAAGAACACCCCACCCTAATCACATATACATTACCGTCCAAAAGTTTGCAAGCATATAAGTTTTTATATAATTTCGTTTTAAAGTTTATTTATCGACTATTTTTCAATTTTTCCAATTTTCATTTCAAGATTCCTGTTATTTTTTATAATATCTTTCTTGTATTTCTACATTGTTTTTAAAACATCAAGAAAAGTTTATTTCTGTTTAAAACTTTTTTTCTCCTAAATTTGTAAGTGCTTCCAAACTTTTGGACGGTAATACTATGCACATTGCAATATGAACCTAAAATCTCCGAAATAAGTTTTCTTTTTTAATATCGTCTATGCAATGTTATTCCCTTTTAAGTTAGTTATACGATTCTCATTGGTTAATTACTCTTTAAGATGAGATACTTTTATGTATTCCTTAGACGGTCATGCACGTGGTGCAAAATGGTTTTGTTTCTTAAGGAGATTTAAGTTACTCCAGAATAGTCTCCAATCTCTTCTCTTCTGTTTAAAAGAAATGGTAATTTATGTCTAAAAGTCATATTGGATGATTCAAGAAAGATTTTAATTTACAATAATCTAGTTTTGAGTTCTTCTATCAAACCTATTTGACATTTCTCTCATTTACTCTGAGATTTCTTTTCCTATAAGATTAATTATTTCAGAATAGCTATTTAGTTACATGAGAACGTAACAGAGAATTTTGTGGTTATGACGAAATTAATAGGACTTGATCGTATTAACTTTAGTTTATTAATAATATTTCGTAATTATATAATTACAATTATATAAATACCTTTAATTATTAATTTTTAATAATTTAACTTTTACATCAAGTGTGCCAGCGAATTAAGAATTGTATATGAATTAGCACCTTTGTAACAGAGCCTAAACTTATTGTCCATAGGGTAATCCACTGTACTGGGCACGAGGCAGCTTTATTTTACGCATTTGTTTCATTTGGCAGAGTTTATTTGAACTAAATCATATGCTACTTATTTTAATATTGCCTGTATTTTGTGAATATAAAACAATCAAGATAAATGCACATATTGTAGTGTCTGCCAGAACTATACGTGACTATTGTTACACAGTATTTAACAACAGTATTTAAACAATTGTATGTGTACCACTGATACATAAATGTGCCACCGCTGGTTCAGTCCATTGTGAACATGTTAAATATAATCGAGTATTCGAAAATTTAGGAATATCCTAATTGAACATGTAGAATTTTTCTTTTTAGCAACAAAAATTATTTTGTTAATCGTAGAGTTAAAAAATTCTTTGATGAACTGCAGATTCACCATATTATAGTCTTTCCATATATCATGGCGATTTCAGTTGAGCATGGAAACCATATTATCAGACAATGATATTGACGTTTGCTAGTCACAATCATTGCGAATAGGATACGCTTCTGCATAGGTTTCGACTCGTAATCTAAATAAACAAAAAGATATATAGAAAATGAACTATTACATGTAAACAATTTAAGAAAAATACCGTATTTCTATATTAATAGATTTAGCACTAAAAGAAAAATATAATTTTTGATAAGGGAGGGGCTCGATTCGACATGGACCACTTCGACACATGTGTTTTCGACGCGTTCACTTTCGACATGAGTTTTTCGATGCGACATTTATCGACACTGAAACTTTCGACGTATTTAATGGGTTTTGTTTCGTTTCTTCCGATGTAACATATTAGTGACAGAATAATTTTCAACGTAAACTAAACTATGATAGTTGATTATGATTTTGCTTGGAATGTGCATATTCATAATAAATGTGTTTTGTATATTTTAACCTTTAAATGCAAATAAATTCATTTTAATTTTTTAATGTTTTATTAAAGAATAATATTTATGTAAATTTAGTGCTATAAATATTTGTGTTAATTATTTATTTTCAATTTATCTCTAAATTTCCGAGCATATAACTCTTATGACAGCAGTATTAAATTAATTTTATTTATACGTTATTTTCTTAGATATCTTTTATAAAAATGTTATTTTATTATTATTATTATTATGTTATTTTAAAACGTCTTATGAAGAGAAGTTGATATGATATACAGGGTGTTACAAAATGACTACACTTCCTTAAAGGGGATGGTTTATGGGGCTATTCTAAGAACTTTTTCCTCTTGGCATTTTTTGATTTGAAGCTTCATTTTCGAGATATTCAATAATAAAGATGCCATTAGTAAGACAGAGACACTCCTATAGTTGAAGTGAAGTGGCGCCGCTCTGTCTCGCTTTAACTATCGGAGCGTCTCTGTCTAACTAATGGCAACTTTAACGTTGAATATTTTAGAAATGAAGTCTCGATTCAAAAAATATCAACAGAAAAAGTTCTTAGAATAGTCTCAACAACCACCTCTCAAAAAATGTCTCCTTTATTTCCGGTCACCCTTTAGATAGTAAGAGAAAAGCAGAATAGCATCATCTGACATAAAATATTTATCTGCCTATTTATCTATTTATTTGTTTATCTATCTATTATTTATAAAATAGTATTTTTATATATTATAGAATAAATCGAAAATTTTAGCTGATGGACAAGTAGCAAAGGATTCCGTTTTTAAAATGTGATTTAAAGAATGTGTGTAAGTTCTATGATATTCGGTATGTGTATAAGAATAGCATATTGAATTTACAAATTTAATACGAACGAAAATTATAATTCGGTTATTTTATCTCAAACTTATTTCAGATTTATTATAAAACTTTTAGGACATATTATTACAATTATTTAATAAATAATAATTTATAAACTTTAGAATTACCAAATTATGATTATTGAGCTGCAAGTTCTGATTATTTAGTAAACGTTTACAAAAAAAAACTGTCTTAATATACAAGATTATGTGTCTCCTATCCTACCTAAACATATATAAAATGTCGTTAAATGTACCTTAATATGTATTAAATGTAGTTAAATATGTCATAATGTAAAAAGTGTTACAAACTGATGTACATTTTTACTGTATTTACAGGATGTTTCAAAGAGGTACGACTAAAATTTAAGGGATTGTAGTGGGGGTGATTCTAAAACATTTTTTCTTTTAATACATTTATATTTGAAGTTTAGTTTTAAAGATATTAAATGATAAAAGTACTATTAATTAAACAGAGACAATCAACTAGTTAAAGTAATGTAGCACAACTCCTTTTCATTTCTAGAGTCTATTATAACTTTAGATCAAAATATGGTAAATGAGAAATTGTCTTTGAACTATTCCGTGTGTTTTTCGTGATCACAAACATTTATACAAGATTTTTAAGAATCGTACATAAAGACATTTAATAAAATTTGCAATATTTTAGATTTTTAATAGCATATTTGGTAACATTCGATATATTTTAGGGTATGTTTGACGATTATTTTATATATATATAAGGGTAGATTTGGTGATGCATAATATTAACTAAATAAATAGAGCTTATATTGAGATGGTAATATTATTGTAATTATAATATTTTAGAATCTTCGTTTGTTAAATTATAGTGAAATTACGCGTGTTATTAATTTTCTAATAATTTATTCGAATTAAATATTCGAATTGTAATATTGCTTTGATATTCAATTTATGAAAACAATATGCGATCCATGTATATACAGTGTGTAACAATCATCCCTTTAAAAATATTAAAGGGTTATAGAGGGAGGGATTCTGAGACGACTTTTCATTTACAACATTTTAGTCTGAAGCTTAATTTTAAAGATATTTAACAATAAAAGTACTTTTAGCTAGATAAAGGTAGTCAGCTAGTTGAAGTGAGATAACATCACATACAAAACTTTTCAAAAGTCATTCATACCCTCTAAATAATTTAGTCTTCAGAATAAACTTAATCAAAGAATTTTTTACCACTTTTTAATGATATATATATACTATATTAGTATATTAAAGGTAGAAAGATAGTGAAGGTAAAAAATAAAAATAAAAAATTGCATTAACTCATTCAACTATCTTTCTTTCTTTGTTTATCTAATACTATTTTGTTAATTGATATAGTGTCTCAAAATAAACGCTCTTCCAGTTAAAGGGCGATTCCTAAGAGTAAACTAGTTGGAAAAGTCCTTTACCATTTTTGTATTAACAATTATGAAGTTTCATTAGTTAGACAGAGATAATGGGTTGGTTGAATCGACATAGAATATTATTTTCTTTTTAACCAATTAAATATCTCTGTCTAACTAATAGTAAATTTATTTGTGAATATTTCCAAAATTAAGCTATGTATCTAAAAGTGATAAAAGTTTTTTTATTTAGTTTATATAAAAAATTATCCTTTAACTGAAAGTGTGTTTATTTATTGCAATAAATAAATTTTTCGACTTATATTTCTTTAATAAGTATTCTTCTTAAATTGTGTGCAAGAGTATTAAAATAAGCAGAATATTTTATTGAAATATGACTAAAATTTAAATGTTCATGATCAAGATATTTCTAAAATTTTTTTTTTACTAATTTTTAAACTGAATTTTCGTTTTTATGATTTTTAATGTCGGTTAGTCAAAAATAAGCAACTAGTTTAAGTGAAATGACACGATTTTTAGACTAGATTTAAAGGTTGAACCAATTTAACTTATTTAAAATCTTATTGGCATATACAAGATGTAACAATGACAGATTTCAAAAATTTACGGGGTTGTGAAGGAACTGAATCTAAAACGATTTTTTATTTACTACTTTTGGATCTGAAACTTAACTTTCAAGATATGATAAAAATATTATTAGTTAGACAGAGACAGATAGATAGTTGAAGTGAGGCAGAATGTTGTTATCTCATATCAATCAATTGACTGTCTCTGTCTAAATAATAGTACTTTTATCATTAAATATCTTGAAAAGTAAGTCTTAGTACAAAAAATGGTAAATAAAAAGTCATCTTAGAATCACTACTTTTACAACTCCTTAAATTTATGGAATATGTTATTGTTAAATTATTTTTTCCAACATATATTAATTTTAAGTTTTCTGATAAAAAATATATGCAAGTATTAATTCATTCTCTCAATAAATCTCTTCATTTGACATTGATTCACTCCAATAAAAATAAGTATACTGAGTATATGGAATTCACCGCACTTTCTTTCAAGGGTAGCTTCTTGAGACTAAGTTGAAAGAAAAAATTCTTTTTCACGTCTCTATCCGGAGCTTAGTTTTCAAGATATTTAAAGATAAAAACATAATTGATTAAATACAGGTGATAATAGACAAGTGAAATAGATAAAAGAGAATAGTGATATTTTTCATCAGCTATTTGCCTGCCTCTATCTAACTAATTGTATCTTTACCATTAAATATCTCAAAAACTAAGTTTTCTATAAAAATGGGCTAAAGAACTTTACGACTCGGTTTAACTTCAGGATGCAATTTTTTAAAGGAAATTCGTCAATTTCCGAAATAATTATAATTCATAAATCTAGTGTTAATTCAACTGTTTTTCTATTTTTGCTTAATAGTACATTTATCATTAAATATTTTGAAAATTAAGCTTTAAATTGTAAATTAGTATATGAAATATCGAAATATTATCACTCTTTCTACAGACTTTAAAAATTTTATTTACGTCTTTATTACATCCTGTATACATGGTATTTGAGAGCTTGTACTACATCATTTTATGCCGGATGGCCCAATGAAAACGAAGCATGGCCGATTTTTCATATGTATCGTTCACAACAAAATATCACTGCGACACAGAGTTTTATTTCAAAAGAGAAGTTTTTTCCGCATATTTTTAACCTTGCTACATACAACCCCTCGGAGGGATGATATTCAATCTTTAAATCTTAAATAGAATAAGGGGTCAAGTAGTACCTCATTTTAAAGGTCTTCGAATTCCCTTTTCGACGCTTCAAGTTTTTTGAATTTCATGCAGTAGTTTTCGAGAAAACGCCTTTAAAAAAATTGACCAATGAACAAAAGTAAAGTTTTTTGCACTTTTAGTTAATTAATATTTTTCATTTTGTAATTAGTTCGATTTGAATCTAATTATGTAATAATATACCAGAGTTTAACAAAACTGTATTTCCTTAAATGAGGTGATTCCTGCCCTTATTCTAAGAACTTTTTCTTTTTGTCATTTTTTGCTCATTTTTCGAGATATTTAATAAAAAAGGTAGAAAAAAACAGACAGATAGTTGAGGTGAGACTAGGGATGGCAATGATATATCGATATATTAGAATTATCGATATATTCATCAAGAAATATCGATATATTTATATCATTTCTTTAATTCGATATATCTGTATTTAATATCGATATATTTAATATGATATATCGATGTATATGTTCAATGTTAAGTTCTTTATCTAACACCTGTATACACTGTGTAACAATAATGTAGGAATGTGAGAGAGAGAGAGAGAGTGAGAGGGAGAGTGAGTAAGATGAAGAGTGAGAGAAGAAGTATGCAAGTAAGAAAATGCGTGAATGATTATGATTGGGCGAACGATCTTAGCCGAGCGTGTACGAAAATTGGCGGAATGAGCGACTAGGGTGTGTGCGATTTTGGTAGAGAGTGTGGAAAAAGACGTGGTGCGAAGTCGAACTGAAGTCTAATTGTATCTTGTTTCTTCCTATTAAATATTACTCTTTATATATATCCTGTTATCTACAATTTTGGGGGCTCGTCCAAGGATCGAAAGAGTTTCACATAGAGAAGAAGGGAGAACAATTTTGGACGAAATTCAGTGTGCAGAAGAGAAGAGAATCAAGATGGAGACGTTAGCACAGATTGATGAAATTGCTGCTAAGATTAAGAAGTCATCGGTACTAGTTGTGAGAGCATTACATCGAGTAATCTTTGAAGAGGAAGGGGATCGAAATAATAGAAGACGTTTAAGAGAATTTGGTGGATTCCAATTTAGAGAAGGTTCAGATGAGTTCAAGACAAAAGTTGAATTTGCGAGAGGTTTGAGTTTTGGCGATCTGGTATCAGCCTGTAACATGCTAGGATTGAGTTACCAGGGTTCAAAAGAGGAATTAATAAACAGAATATGTCTAGGACTGTTGGATTTGAATACGTTAGCGAGGAAACAAGACGAAGAAAGCGAAAGTGATGATGAAGGTGAAACAAAGGACGTAGAGGAACAAGAAGAGATGACGATGAACGAGGTGGTAACCAACAGAGAGATGAGACTAGAGATGAAAGAAGAAAAGGTTGAACAAAAGAGACTGAAGTTCGCTGTTAATTTTCGAGATATAGAAGAGTCAATTCATCCGTTTGATGGAACCAGTGCGTATCCGGTGGAAAAATGGCTGCATGATTTTGAAGAAGCGGCTATACTGTTCGGTTGGTCAGATCTGGAAAAAGTAATTTATGCGAAGAAATCGATAACAGGATTGGCGAAATTATATGTCCAGAGTGAAGGAGTGATTAAAAGTTGGGAGAAATTGAAGAGCCTTTTATGTCAAGAGTTTTCGGAAAAGATTAGTAGCGCAGAATTACACGAAATGCTATCAAGACGAAAGATGAAGAGGGAAGAGAGCATTCAAGAGTATTTTTTGATCATGAAGAGTTTAGCATTACGAGGTAACATCGAAGAAGACGCACTCATGAAGTATGTTATTGATGGCATTCAAGACGATTCTCATCACAAATTAATATTATATGGTGCAAAAAGACTGGCAGATTTTAAGGAGAAGCTCAAGACATATGAGAAAATTCGATTCGAAAAGAAGGATAGAGGGGATATGGTAAGAAGCAGAGAGATGACCAGGAGGGGAGAGCCAAGCAAGATGGAAACACCCTAAAAAACATCCCGATGTAAAAAAATACGCCAAGTAGTTATCCCCTTCTACAAACCCCCTTATTCAAAAAATATATATTATTTATACACTTATTTAATGAATTCTCTTAATAAAGGTATAACAATAAAAAGAATATATTTATTTGAAATATATAGTCACTACAAAAAATACATTATTTTTCTTATCTTGTTAAAAAGTATTGAAATCATATATAGAATAAAGCCAAGTATGTAATCTTTATTTATTCTCAGCATATAGTTTATAAACAATATGTATAAAAAAGAGAAACTGCATTTGAAATGAAGATAGTTTATAAACAAATTACATAAAAGCTTTTTATATATAGTTTATAAACAATATGTTTATAATTTTTTTATACAGAACTTGGCGAGCCTCCATGCTTTTTTAAATGACACACAATAATCATGTTAATTAAAAATATCTCACTTCTTATAATATATAGGAAAATGTTATAATTTCATAACTGTTATATGAAAACATTTGAAAATTCGGCGAGCGACATGCATTCGTTCTTATTACATGAAAAGAAAAGAAAATTCGTTAGCAGGAATTCGTAGTTGCTACAGGACAAGAGCCGAGAATTTGTCGGCAGGATTTAAAGTAAAATCAAATGTCATTTAAAAAAGCATGGAGGCTCGCCAAGTTCTGTATAAAAAAATTATAAACATATTGTTTATAAACTATATATAAAAAGCTTTTATGTAATTTGTTTATAAACTATCTTCATTTCAAATGCAGTTTCTCTTTTTTATACATATTGTTTATAAACTATATGCTGAGAATAAATAAAGATTACATACTTGGCTTTATTCTATATATGATTTCAATACTTTTTAACAAGATAAGAAAAATAATGTATTTTTTGTAGTGACTATATATTTCAAATAAATACATTCTTTTTATTGTTATACCTTTATTAAGAGAATTCATTAAATAAGTGTATAAATAATATATATTTTTTGAATAAGGGGGTTTGTAGAAGGGGATAACTACTTGGCGTATTTTTTTACATCGGGATGTTTTTTAGGGGGATTTCACTAATTTTTGTAAGTTAGCGTTGAAAATTTATAATATTTTCAATAGTATCTCCAACTATTTAAGTTCATATCACGTATTTCCTTATATCAAGCTCTATGACGTCATGTTGTAACGTCCTTAATAAAAAGTTTTCAAGTGATAGGAAAAGTTAAAATTTATATTTTTTTCAAATTATTTCCATTTATTTAAGTTCGGAAAAAGTATTTCGCTATTTCATGCTCTATGACGTCACGCTCTGACGTCACTAGTGACAGATTTTCAAAAGGTGCCAAAAGTCAAAAATAGTAAATATTTATAATATATTTTTCAAGTTATTTGCATGTATTTTGGTTCGGAAGAATATATTCCGCCATATAAAGCTATATGACGTCACGCACTGTAATCAGCCATGACAGATTTTCAAGGGTGGCTAAAAGTAAAAATGTATAATAATTTTTTTTAATTATTTCCATCTATTTAGGTCCGGAACAAGCATTTCGCTATTTCATGCCCTATGACGTTATACTCTGATGTCACTAATTGCAAATTTTCAAGGGTGGCGAAAAGTAATAAATAATAATAATTTTTAACATTATTTCCGACTATTTAGATTCGGAACATGTTATTTTGCGATATATAGCCATATGACGTCATGCTCTGACGTCACTAATACTAGATTTTCAAGACGTTCGAAAATTAGTAAACAATGAAAATTTAGAATATTCTGTCGCATTACTTCCGAAAATTTTGCTTCGGAACTCGTTATACTTCGCAATATGTTGCCATATGACGTCATGCTATGACGTCACTAATACTACGTTTTCAAGACGTTCGAAAATTAATGAACAATCAAAATTTAGAATTTTTGTCGCATTACTTCCGACTATTTTGGTCGGAATACGTTATTTCTCGATATGTAGCCATATGACGTCACGCTCTTACGTCACTAATACTACGTTTTCAAGACGTTCGAAAATTAATAAACAATCAAAGTTTAGAATTTTTTGTCGCATTACTTCAGACTATTTTGGTCGGAATACGTTATTTCTCGATATGTAGCCATATGACGTCACGCTCTGACGTCACTAATACTACGTTGTCAAGACGTTCGAAAATTAGTAAACAATGAAAATTTAGAATTTTCTGTCGCATTACTTCCGACAATTTTGCTTCGGAACTCGTTATACTTCGCAATATGTTGCCATATGATGTCATGCTATGACGTCACTAATACTACGTTTTCAAAACGTTCGAAAATTAATGAACAATCAAAATTTAGAATGTTCTGTCGCATTACTTCCGAGAATTTTTGTCGGAATACGTTATTTCTCGATATGTAGCCATATGACGTCACGCTCTGACGTCACTAATACTACGTTTTCAAGACGTTCGAAAATTAATAAACAATCAAAGTTTAGAATTTTTTGTCGCATTACTTCAGACTATTTTGGTCGGAATACGTTATTTCTCGATATGTAGCCATATGACGTCACTCTCTGACGTCACTAATACTACGTTTTCAAGACGTTCGAAAATTAATAAACAATCAAAATTTAGAATTTTTTGTCGCATTACTTCCGACTATTTTGGTCGGAATACGTTATTTCTCGATATGTAGTCATATGACGTCACGCTATGACGCCACTAATGCTACTTTTTCAAGACGTTCGAAAATTAGTAAACAATAAAAGTTTATAATTTTCTGTCGCATTACTTCAAGCAATTTTGCTTCGGATATACTTCGCCATATGTAGCCATATGACGTCATGCTATGACGTCACTAATGCAACGTTTTCAAAACGCTCGAAAATTAATAAACAATGAAAATTTAGAATGTTCTGTCGCATTACTTCCGAGAATTTTTGTCGGAATACGTTATTTCTCGATATGTAGTCATATGACGTCATGCTATGACGTCACTAATGCTACGTTTTCAAGACGCTCGGAAATTAATAAACAATGAAAATTTAGAATTTTCTGTCGCATTACTTTCGACAATTTAGCTTCGGAACACGTTATTTCACGGTATATAGCAAAATATGACGTCACGCTCTGACGTCATAAATGGCACATTTCAAAGGGTGCGAAAACCAATAAATAACAAAAATTTATAATATTTTTTAACATTATTTCCAATTTTTTTAGGTTCGAAACAAGGTATCTCACGATATATAGCCATATGACGTCACGCTCTGACGTCAATAATGGTCCGTTTTCAAGTATTACGAAAAGTAAATAAAAAATAATAAATAATTAATAATTAAATAATATTACTCATTTATTATTAGAATTATTCGCAAATGACAATGGTTAATTTATAAAAATGAAACAATAATTTATTAATTATTAATTAGTTTTATTAATATTTAGTTTATTTATTAAAATAATATGAATAATAAATATAATAAATAAAAAAATTAATTTACATTATAAACGTATAACATTTTCAACACTATTTCCGATAATATAAGCTTAGAACACGGTATTTCGCTGTGTTTATGACGTCACGCTCTGACGTCACTAATGGCACGCTTTCAAGCGGTGCGAAAAAGATGGAGATGGAGACGACGACGACGACGACGACGACGGAACTGAACATACACTTTTCAAAAATTGAAAAATTAAGAAATTTATGCAACTGCACTTTTCATGCATTTTGGTGCATTTAAGCAAAAATTTTTTTTTTTTTTTTTTTTTTTTTTTTTTTTTTTTTTCGTAAATTAACTTCAGAATGCCTCAAAACATATTTTGGCGTTAAAATTTCCTAAAAAAATCGACTTAAAATTTTTGATGTTTCGGGAAAAGGATACTCGGTGTCTCGCGCACATAGCACATGACGTCACTCTAAGGCTATACTACTTGGCGCGAGACTCTACCGAGTCTCCTGATACTTACAGCATCAGTAGTGGAGAGGATGATAATAATGAAAGTTCGCTTTCCAATCCCAAAGCCTCATCCTCGAAATGCAAAAGAAAGACTAATAAAGGGGAAGGTGTAGACTCCAAGTCCCAAACGTCCAGCATTTCATACCAAAAGTCTGTGGCATCGACTATAAATTCCACTAAATCTGTAAATAAAAAAAAAAAACAATTAATAAAAGTGATCAACCATATGTAAATAATGATAATAAAACTGATTGCACAAACAATTTAAATCAAAGTATAAATGACATTTATTTGGAATGTGCAGAAAATAATGACGATCTCGATATTGATCCTTCAAAGATTACTCAGTCGATATTAAGAGACTATTCAAAAATAAAGACCCACCTAGTTAAAATTATGTCTAATCAATCCATACTTATTGCCTATAAAAATTCTCCTAGACATTTTGAGTTAATGTCTGAAAACAACTCTTCCTTAATGAGTACCATTACAAAAATCTTAGATATCTCTGAATTAGAAGTTAAAGCCCTTCATGAAGCGTGTTCCATTAAACAAGAAACTTTACTCTCAAAAATAGATGAATTAGAAGCAAAAAATAAAGATTTACTAGAAAAATTAGAAAAAAAAAAACGTATCATTGCGCCCAACAATTGATAACAATATTTTCCCATCTATTGGTCAGGTCTCCAAAATGAAACCAATAAAAAATTCTTATGCCAATGTCGCTAAACCAAATATTAATAATAATAAAAATGCGGCTGATAAGATTGTAAATAATCCCACAACCAAAAAACAGACTAAGAATTCTTCCCAAAATATTGAAAAATCCAAAAAACTGTCTAAATTACCCAATAAGTTATTAAACAGAAATCCACATGATAAGCTAGCCATCAAAATTAATAACATCCCTCCCACCAAAAACAATGACGGAAAAGAAATCAATCACATGAAAAATCTTATTACATGTATCAAAGATAAACTAAACCCCAAAGATTTCTCTATTGTAGTGAATGCAATTAGAACTACAACTAATGGAGATATAATAATTGAAATAGAAAAAAAACTACCTTTGATTTAGTTAATAAATTCAAAGATGCGGTAGAACAGGTGATCAAGGATAAAACTTCTTGCAAAACCCTTTCCCCTACCACATTAATAGAGTTGTCAAATATTGATGCCACCTTCAGTGATGAAGATATAACATCTGAAATAAGAACAATTTTGAATAAATATGATCATCACGGTTTCAAATTTATATATTCCAAAAAAACTTATAATAATACAAAGTCAGCCCGATTCGCTATTGATAAAGATACTGCAGACAAATTACTTACAGAGGGTAAAATCAACCTTGACTGGTGCAGATGCAATATTAAAGAAGTTAATTCATTAAAGAGATGTACCAAGTGTCACCAGCTGGGTCATTTGAAAAATAATTGTACTAATAAAAATGGCAGATCTGATCTCTGTTACAAATGCGGTTGTGAAAAACACGATGGACGGGAATGTATAAATTCCCCATGTTGCTTACCTTGCAGAGATGATCTTAAAGTGGACCAATTTTCGCATTTTGTTGGTTCAAAAAACTGCCTTCATGTAAAGATACTAAAACAAACCAATTAACTTTATTGAAAGTTTTACAAATAAACTTAAATAATACCCCGGAAGCATTTAATTTTGCTATAGATTTTGCTATCAAAAATAATTTCGATGTCATCACTGCTTCAGAACATCCCTATAAACGATCAAATATTATTTATAATTCGTCAATAGATCAAAATTCCAGTATTGTTCTTGTGCAAGACCAGAATGGTTCAGTGAAGGTGAATATGATAAACTATGTTTGATGTACAATTAATTTATTAATTCAAAAGGCTGAAATTGTTCTTGGTAATTAATGAAACAAAAGATAGAAACAAACGAATGTTTCTTGAGTTTCCGTGATTTGACACGGCGCAATGCAACGACCTTCAACTAATGGAGATGTAACGAGATGCTCGTCACATGAACCTCCTCTAGCTGAAGACGCATACAAAAGATGGAGTCGATGGCTGAGAAGCCAAAGACGAAGGACGTTGGACCTCAGAGGGTCGATTAGTCCCAGCAGGAGAGTTAGGCCACGGTGCCTGGAAAGGAAGCTAGCGCCTCTGGACACCAGAGGTGATAGCAGGAAAGTGTTTGAGGACACCTCAAACAGTGGAATAGAAGTGACAGGAAGATCGAGAGACACTCTCAATCTGTGTGGGTCAGTGGATGACTGGCGACTGCGAAGTTAGTGAGCCGATGCCGCCAAGATAATGCTATCACCACTCATTAGTGATAGCGAGAATCTATTACTAGGCGCTAGACGCACGGGCCACGTGCCACGGCGCGATCTAGACACCTAGCGGCGACGATCGGTACTAACCGATTTCGAACAGTTCTAATTAATAAAAAACTCACCTTCAAAAACATTGGTTCGTTCGAGCATTTTTGTATCTCAAAGATTAATGATGTATATATATTTTCGGTTTATATTCCGCCTAGTAAATTGGCTAATTTAAGTAAATTTATAATTGAATTCACCGACAACCTAAATAAACACAAAAACCATAAAATTTTAATATGTGGAGATTTCAATGCTCATTCCATACAGTGGAATAAAAAATTCACTAACAAAAGAGGACGAATCCTAGAAAACTTATTCATATCAAAATCACTTACCCTCCTAAATACTGGAATCACCCCTACTTTTAATTCTGCCAGAGGTCAATCAATCATAGACTTATCCTTGGCAAATTATAAACTCAACAAAAACTATGATATTATCTGGGCCACTATTGACGATATTGAATCACTATCCGATCATAATTTTATCACTGTAATTATTAAGAAGACGCAAAAGTCAAATAGTTATTATCACAATTCGCCTTCTCCAAATATTAACGACATAAATTTTCCTGTGAATTCATGGCAAATTAAAAAAGAAGATATTATTAATCTTTCTACATTTTTCAAATGGAAACTTAATTCGACTCCGATGGACCAATTAAATATAAATTATTTACATGATATAATTACTGAATCGTTTAATGTTACATTCAAACCCAAAAACATCTTCGAGCCTCCACAAAGTAGAAAAACATATTGGTGGAATGAAAATATTAATTATTTAAAAAACCAAGTCAATATGCGCAAACGAATCTTATTAAAATTAAACAAACGATACAATGTTCCTAATAATATGAATAACCCATGCTACGTCACCTACCTGGAAGCGAAGAATAATTTTAAAAAAGGCATCAAACAAAGTAAAAATGAATCATGGTCATCCTTAATGAATCAACTTAGAAATGATCCTTGGGGACTCCCCTACAAAATCATCATGAAGAAATTATCTTCTAAGACAACAATTTTGGAACCAGATGATTTAGACATAGTACTGAATGAATTATTTCCTTCCAATATCAAATCTTGTCCTCTACCAGTACCTATCTGCAACGATTTCGAAATTAATATTCCACCGATCACCATCGAAGAATTAACTTATGCCATTAATAAACTCAACTTAAATTCTTCACCTGGTCTCGATGGATTTTCGAACACTATCCTTAAATTTATATTGAAAGATAATTTACCTATTATTTTGTACATATTTAATAAGTTGATTCAAACATGTGAATTTCCTCGAATGTGGAAAGCACAAAAATTGGTTTTATTTCCTAAAAAAGATGCAAATAAATTTAGACCAATATGCTTAATATCTAATCTTTCAAAATTATATGAAAATATTATCAAAATTAGAATTTATGCTCATGTTTCGAATACTAATATCCCCCTAAAAAACATCCCGATGTAAAAAAATACGCCAAGTAGTTATCCCCTTCTACAAACCCCCTTATTCAAAAAATATATATTATTTATACACTTATTTAATGAATTCTCTTAATAAAGGTATAACAATAAAAAGAATATATTTATTTGAAATATATAGTCACTACAAAAAATACATTATTTTTCTTATCTTGTTAAAAAGTATTGAAATCATATATAGAATAAAGCCAAGTATGTAATCTTTATTTATTCTCAGCATATAGTTTATAAACAATATGTATAAAAAAGAGAAACTGCATTTGAAATGAAGATAGTTTATAAACAAATTACATAAAAGCTTTTTATATATAGTTTATAAACAATATGTTTATAATTTTTTTATACAGAACTTGGCGAGCCTCCATGCTTTTTTAAATGACATTTGATTTTACTTTAAATCCTGCCGACAAATTCTCGGCTCTTGTCCTGTAGCAACTACGAATTCCTGCTAACGAATTTTCTTTTCTTTTCATGTAATAAGAACGAATGCATGTCGCTCGCCGAATTTTCAAATGTTTTCATATAACAGTTATGAAATTATAACATTTTCCTATATATTATAAGAAGTGAGATATTTTTAATTAACATGATTATTGTGTGTCATTTAAAAAAGCATGGAGGCTCGCCAAGTTCTGTATAAAAAAATTATAAACATATTGTTTATAAACTATATATAAAAAGCTTTTATGTAATTTGTTTATAAACTATCTTCATTTCAAATGCAGTTTCTCTTTTTTATACATATTGTTTATAAACTATATGCTGAGAATAAATAAAGATTACATACTTGGCTTTATTCTATATATGATTTCAATACTTTTTAACAAGATAAGAAAAATAATGTATTTTTTGTAGTGACTATATATTTCAAATAAATATATTCTTTTTATTGTTATACCTTTATTAAGAGAATTCATTAAATAAGTGTATAAATAATATATATTTTTTGAATAAGGGGGTTTGTAGAAGGGGATAACTACTTGGCGTATTTTTTTACATCGGGATGTTTTTTAGGGGGATTTCACTAATTTTTGTAAGTTAGCGTTGAAAATTTATAATATTTTCAATAGTATCTCCAACTATTTAAGTTCATATCTCGTATTTCCTTATATCAAGCTCTATGACGTCATGTTGTAACGTCCTTAATCAAAAGTTTTCAAGTGATAGGAAAAGTTAAAATTTATATTTTTTTCAAATTATTTCCATCTATTTAAGTTCGGAAAAAGTATTTCGCTATTTCATGCTCTATGACGTCACGCTCTGACGTCACTAGTGACAGATTTTCAAAAGGTGCCAAAAGTCAAAAATAGTAAATATTTATAATATATTTTTCAAGTTATTTGCATGTATTTTGGTTCGGAAGAATATATTCCGCCATATAAAGCTATATGACGTCACGCACTGTAATCAGCCATGACAGATTTTCAAGGGTGGCTAAAAGTAAAAATGTATAATAATTTTTTTTAATTATTTCCATCTATTTAGGTCCGGAACACGCATTTCGCTATTTCATGCCCTATGACGTTATACTCTGATGTCACTAATTGCAAATTTTCAAGGGTGGCGAAAAGTAATAAATAATAATAATTTTTAACATTATTTCCGACTATTTAGATTCGGAACATGTTATTTTGCGATATATAGCCATATGACGTCATGCTCTGACGTCACTAATACTAGATTTTCAAAACGTTCGAAAATTAGTAAACAATGAAAATTTTGAATATTCTGTCGCATTACTTCCGAAAATTTTGCTTCGGAACTCGTTATACTTCGCAATATGTTGCCATATGACGTCATGCTATGACGTCACTAATACTACGTTTTCAAGACGTTCGAAAATTAATGAACAATCAAAATTTAGAATTTTTTGTCGCATTACTTCCGACTATTTTGGTCGGAATACGTTATTTCTCGATATGTAGCCATATGACGTCACGCTCTGACGTCACTAATACTACGTTGTCAAGACGTTCGAAAATTAGTAAACAATGAAAATTTAGAATTTTCTGTCGCATTACTTCCGACAATTTTGCTTCGGAACTCGTTATACTTCGCAATATGTTGCCATATGATGTCATGCTATGACGTCACTAATACTACGTTTTCAAAACGTTCGAAAATTAATGAATAATCAAAATTTAGAATGTTCTGTCGCATTACTTCCGAGAATTTTTGTCGGAATACGTTATTTCTCGATATGTAGCCATATGACGTCACGCTCTGACGTCACTAATACTACGTTTTCAAGACGTTCGAAAATTAATAAACAATCAAAGTTTAGAATTTTTTGTCGCATTACTTCAGACTATTTTGGTCGGAATACGTTATTTCTCGATATGTAGCCATATGACGTCACTCTCTGACGTCACTAATACTACGTTTTCAAGACGTTCGAAAATTAATAAACAATCAAAATTTAGAATTTTTTGTCGCATTACTTCCGACTATTTTGGTCGGAATACGTTATTTCTCGATATGTAGTCATATGACGTCACGCTATGACGCCACTAATGCTACTTTTTCAAGGCGTTCGAAAATTAGTAAACAATAAAAGTTTATAATTTTCTGTCGCATTACTTCAAGCAATTTTGCTTCGGATATACTTCGCCATATGTAGCCATATGACGTCATGCTATGACGTCACTAATGCAACGTTTTCAAAACGCTCGAAAATTAATAAACAATGAAAATTTAGAATGTTCTGTCGCATTACTTCCGAGAATTTTTGTCGGAATACGTTATTTCTCGATATGTAGTCATATGACGTCATGCTATGACGTCACTAATGCTACGTTTTCAAGACGCTCGGAAATTAATAAACAATGAAAATTTAGAATTTTCTGTCGCATTACTTTCGACAATTTAGCTTCGGAACACGTTATTTCACGGTATATAGCAAAATATGACGTCACGCTCTGACGTCATAAATGGCACATTTCAAAGGGTGCGAAAACCAATAAATAACAAAAATTTATAATATTTTTTAACATTATTTCCAATTTTTTTAGGTTCGAAACAAGGTATCTCACGATATATAGCCATATGACGTCACGCTCTGACGTCAATAATGGTCCGTTTTCAAGTATTACGAAAAGTAAATAAAAAATAATAAATAATTAATAATTAAATAATATTACTCATTTATTATTAGAATTATTCGCAAATGACAATGGTTAATTTATAAAAATGAAACAATAATTTATTAATTATTAATTAGTTTTATTAATATTTAGTTTATTTATTAAAATAATATGAATAATAAATATAATAAATAAAAAAATTAATTTACATTATAAACGTATAACATTTTCAACACTATTTCCGATAATATAAGCTTAGAACACGGTATTTCGCTGTGTTTATGACGTCACGCTCTGACGTCACTAATGGCACGCTTTCAAGCGGTGCGAAAAAGATGGAGATGGAGACGACGACGACGACGACGACGACGGAACTGAACATACACTTTTCAAAAATTGAAAAATTAAGAAATTTATGCAACTGCACTTTTCATGCATTTTGGTGCATTTAAGCAAAAATTTTTTTTTTTTTTTTTTTTTTTTTTTTTTTTTTTTTTCGTAAATTAACTTCAGAATGCCTCAAAACATATTTTGGCGTTAAAATTTCCTAAAAAAATTGACTTAAAATTTTTGATGTTTCGGGAAAAGGATACTCGGTGTCTCGCGCACATAGCACATGACGTCACTCTAAGGCTATACTACTTGGCGCGAGACTCTACCGAGTCTCCTGATACTTACAGCATCAGTAGTGGAGAGGATGATAATAATGAAAGTTCGCTTTCCAATCCCAAAGCCTCATCCTCGAAATGCAAAAGAAAGACTAATAAAGGGGAAGGTGTAGACTCCAAGTCCCAAACGTCCAGCATTTCATACCAAAAGTCTGTGGCATCGACTATAAATTCCACTAAATCTGTAAATAAAAAAAAAAAACAATTAATAAAAGTGATCAACCATATGTAAATAATGATAATAAAACTGATTGCACAAACAATTTAAATCAAAGTATAAATGACATTTATTTGGAATGTGCAGAAAATAATGACGATCTCGATATTGATCCTTCAAAGATTACTCAGTCGATATTAAGAGACTATTCAAAAATAAAGACCCACCTAGTTAAAATTATGTCTAATCAATCCATACTTATTGCCTATAAAAATTCTCCTAGACATTTTGAGTTAATGTCTGAAAACAACTCTTCCTTAATGAGTACCATTACAAAAATCTTAGATATCTCTGAATTAGAAGTTAAAGCCCTTCATGAAGCGTGTTCCATTAAACAAGAAACTTTACTCTCAAAAATAGATGAATTAGAAGCAAAAAATAAAGATTTACTAGAAAAATTAGAAAAAAAAAACGTATCATTGCGCCCAACAATTGATAACAATATTTTCCCATCTATTGGTCAGGTCTCCAAAATGAAACCAATAAAAAATTCTTATGCCAATGTCGCTAAACCAAATATTAATAATAATAAAAATGCGGCTGATAAGATTGTAAATAATCCCACAACCAAAAAACAGACTAAGAATTCTTCCCAAAATATTGAAAAATCCAAAAAACTGTCTAAATTACCCAATAAGTTATTAAACAGAAATCCACATGATAAGCTAGCCATCAAAATTAATAACATCCCTCCCACCAAAAACAATGACGGAAAAGAAATCAATCACATGAAAAATCTTATTACATGTATCAAAGATAAACTAAACCCCAAAGATTTCTCTATTGTAGTGAATGCAATTAGAACTACAACTAATGGAGATATAATAATTGAAATAGAAAAAAAACTACCTTTGATTTAGTTAATAAATTCAAAGATGCGGTAGAACAGGTGATCAAGGATAAAACTTCTTGCAAAACCCTTTCCCCTACCACATTAATAGAGTTGTCAAATATTGATGCCACCTTCAGTGATGAAGATATAACATCTGAAATAAGAACAATTTTGAATAAATATGATCATCACGGTTTCAAATTTATATATTCCAAAAAAACTTATAATAATACAAAGTCAGCCCGATTCGCTATTGATAAAGATACTGCAGACAAATTACTTACAGAGGGTAAAATCAACCTTGACTGGTGCAGATGCAATATTAAAGAAGTTAATTCATTAAAGAGATGTACCAAGTGTCACCAGCTGGGTCATTTGAAAAATAATTGTACTAATAAAAATGGCAGATCTGATCTCTGTTACAAATGCGGTTGTGAAAAACACGATGGACGGGAATGTATAAATTCCCCATGTTGCTTACCTTGCAGAGATGATCTTAAAGTGGACCAATTTTCGCATTTTGTTGGTTCAAAAAACTGCCTTCATGTAAAGATACTAAAACAAACCAATTAACTTTATTGAAAGTTTTACAAATAAACTTAAATAATACCCCGGAAGCATTTAATTTTGCTATAGATTTTGCTATCAAAAATAATTTCGATGTCATCACTGCTTCAGAACATCCCTATAAACGATCAAATATTATTTATAATTCGTCAATAGATCAAAATTCCAGTATTGTTCTTGTGCAAGACCAGAATGGTTCAGTGAAGGTGAATATGATAAACTATGTTTGATGTACAATTAATTTATTAATTCAAAAGGCTGAAATTGTTCTTGGTAATTAATGAAACAAAAGATAGAAACAAACGAATGTTTCTTGAGTTTCCGTGATTTGACACGGCGCAATGCAACGACCTTCAACTAATGGAGATGTAACGAGATGCTCGTCACATGAACCTCCTCTAGCTGAAGACGCATACAAAAGATGGAGTCGATGGCTGAGAAGCCAAAGACGAAGGACGTTGGACCTCAGAGGGTCGATTAGTCCCAGCAGGAGAGTTAGGCCACGGTGCCTGGAAAGGAAGCTAGCGCCTCTGGACACCAGAGGTGATAGCAGGAAAGTGTTTGAGGACACCTCAAACAGTGGAATAGAAGTGACAGGAAGATCGAGAGACACTCTCAATCTGTGTGGGTCAGTGGATGACTGGCGACTGCGAAGTTAGTGAGCCGATGCCGCCAAGATAATGCTATCACCACTCATTAGTGATAGCGAGAATCTATTACTAGGCGCTAGACGCACGGGCCACGTGCCACGGCGCGATCTAGACACCTAGCGGCGACGATCGGTACTAACCGATTTCGAACAGTTCTAATTAATAAAAAACTCACCTTCAAAAACATTGGTTCGTTCGAGCATTTTTGTATCTCAAAGATTAATGATGTATATATATTTTCGGTTTATATTCCGCCTAGTAAATTGGCTAATTTAAGTAAATTTATAATTGAATTCACCGACAACCTAAATAAACACAAAAACCATAAAATTTTAATATGTGGAGATTTCAATGCTCATTCCATACAGTGGAATAAAAAATTCACTAACAAAAGAGGACGAATCCTAGAAAACTTATTCATATCAAAATCACTTACCCTCCTAAATACTGGAATCACCCCTACTTTTAATTCTGCCAGAGGTCAATCAATCATAGACTTATCCTTGGCAAATTATAAACTCAACAAAAACTATGATATTATCTGGGCCACTATTGACGATATTGAATCACTATCCGATCATAATTTTATCACTGTAATTATTAAGAAGACGCAAAAGTCAAATAGTTATTATCACAATTCGCCTTCTCCAAATATTAACGACATAAATTTTCCTGTGAATTCATGGCAAATTAAAAAAGAAGATATTATTAATC
Organism: Sclerodermus sp. 'alternatusi'; assembly: GCA_037305995.1. Lineage (NCBI taxonomy): Eukaryota > Metazoa > Arthropoda > Insecta > Hymenoptera > Bethylidae > Sclerodermus > Sclerodermus sp. 'alternatusi'. The sequence goes on from CM074550.1 coordinate 5,855,924, forward strand.
TTTCTACATTTTTCAAATGGAAACTTAATTCGACTCCGATGGACCAATTAAATATAAATTATTTACATGATATAATTACTGAATCGTTTAATGTTACATTCAAACCCAAAAACATCTTCGAGCCTCCACAAAGTAGAAAAACATATTGGTGGAATGAAAATATTAATTATTTAAAAAACCAAGTCAATATGCGCAAACGAATCTTATTAAAATTAAACAAACGATACAATGTTCCTAATAATATGAATAACCCATGCTACGTCACCTACCTGGAAGCGAAGAATAATTTTAAAAAAGGCATCAAACAAAGTAAAAATGAATCATGGTCATCCTTAATGAATCAACTTAGAAATGATCCTTGGGGACTCCCCTACAAAATCATCATGAAGAAATTATCTTCTAAGACAACAATTTTGGAACCAGATGATTTAGACATAGTACTGAATGAATTATTTCCTTCCAATATCAAATCTTGTCCTCTACCAGTACCTATCTGCAACGATTTCGAAATTAATATTCCACCGATCACCATCGAAGAATTAACTTATGCCATTAATAAACTCAACTTAAATTCTTCACCTGGTCTCGATGGATTTTCGAACACTATCCTTAAATTTATATTGAAAGATAATTTACCTATTATTTTGTACATATTTAATAAGTTGATTCAAACATGTGAATTTCCTCGAATGTGGAAAGCACAAAAATTGGTTTTATTTCCTAAAAAAGATGCAAATAAATTTAGACCAATATGCTTAATATCTAATCTTTCAAAATTATATGAAAATATTATCAAAATTAGAATTTATGCTCATGTTTCGAATACTAATATCCCCCTAAAAAACATCCCGATGTAAAAAAATACGCCAAGTAGTTATCCCCTTCTACAAACCCCCTTATTCAAAAAATATATATTATTTATACACTTATTTAATGAATTCTCTTAATAAAGGTATAACAATAAAAAGAATATATTTATTTGAAATATATAGTCACTACAAAAAATACATTATTTTTCTTATCTTGTTAAAAAGTATTGAAATCATATATAGAATAAAGCCAAGTATGTAATCTTTATTTATTCTCAGCATATAGTTTATAAACAATATGTATAAAAAAGAGAAACTGCATTTGAAATGAAGATAGTTTATAAACAAATTACATAAAAGCTTTTTATATATAGTTTATAAACAATATGTTTATAATTTTTTTATACAGAACTTGGCGAGCCTCCATGCTTTTTTAAATGACATTTGATTTTACTTTAAATCCTGCCGACAAATTCTCGGCTCTTGTCCTGTAGCAACTACGAATTCCTGCTAACGAATTTTCTTTTCTTTTCATGTAATAAGAACGAATGCATGTCGCTCGCCGAATTTTCAAATGTTTTCATATAACAGTTATGAAATTATAACATTTTCCTATATATTATAAGAAGTGAGATATTTTTAATTAACATGATTATTGTGTGTCATTTAAAAAAGCATGGAGGCTCGCCAAGTTCTGTATAAAAAAATTATAAACATATTGTTTATAAACTATATATAAAAAGCTTTTATGTAATTTGTTTATAAACTATCTTCATTTCAAATGCAGTTTCTCTTTTTTATACATATTGTTTATAAACTATATGCTGAGAATAAATAAAGATTACATACTTGGCTTTATTCTATATATGATTTCAATACTTTTTAACAAGATAAGAAAAATAATGTATTTTTTGTAGTGACTATATATTTCAAATAAATATATTCTTTTTATTGTTATACCTTTATTAAGAGAATTCATTAAATAAGTGTATAAATAATATATATTTTTTGAATAAGGGGGTTTGTAGAAGGGGATAACTACTTGGCGTATTTTTTTACATCGGGATGTTTTTTAGGGGGATTTCACTAATTTTTGTAAGTTAGCGTTGAAAATTTATAATATTTTCAATAGTATCTCCAACTATTTAAGTTCATATCTCGTATTACCTTATATCAAGCTCTATGACGTCATGTTGTAACGTCCTTAATCAAAAGTTTTCAAGTGATAGGAAAAGTTAAAATTTATATTTTTTTCAAATTATTTCCATCTATTTAAGTTCGGAAAAAGTATTTCGCTATTTCATGCTCTATGACGTCACGCTCTGACGTCACTAGTGACAGATTTTCAAAAGGTGCCAAAAGACAAAAATAGTAAATATTTATAATATATTTTTCAAGTTATTTGCATGTATTTTGGTTCGGAAGAATATATTCCGCCATATAAAGCTATATGACGTCACGCACTGTAATCAGCCATGGCAGATTTTCAAGGGTGGCTAAAAGTAAAAATGTATAATAAGTATTTTTGTCAAATTATTTACATCTATTTAGGTTCGGAACACGAATTTCACTATTTCATGCCCTATGACGTCATACTCTGATGTTACTAATTGCAGATTTTCAAGGGTAGCGAAAAGTAAAAATTTATAAAATTTTTTTTAATTATTTCCATCTATTTAGGTTCGGAACACCTATTTCGCTATTTCATTCACTATGACGTCATACACTGATGTCACTAATTGCTGATTCTCAAGTGTGGCGAAAAGTAAAAATTTATAATATTTTTTTTAATTATTTTCATCTATTTAGGTTCGGAACACGTATTTCGCTATTTCATGCCCTATGACGTCATACTCTGATGTCACTAATTGCAGATTCTCAAGTGTGGCGAAAAGTAAAAATTTATAATATTTTTTTTAATTATTTCCATCTATTTAGGTCCGGAAGACGCATTTCGCTATTTCATGCCCTATGACGTCATACTCTGATGTCACTAATTGCAGATTTTCAAGGGTGGCGAAAAGTAAAAATTTATAATATTTTTTTTAATTATTTCCATTTATTTAGGTTCGGAACACCTATTTCGCTATTTCATTCCCTATGACGTCATACCCTGATGTCACTAATTGCTGATTCTCAAGTGTGGCGAAAAGTAAAAATTTATAATATTTTTTAAAATTATTTTCATCTATTTAGGTTCGGAACACGTATTTCGCTATTTCATGCCCTATGACGTCATACTCTGATGTCACTAATTGCAAATTTTCAAGGGTGGCGAAAAGTAATAAATAATAATAATTTTTAACATTATTTCCGACTATTTAGATTCGGAACATGTTATTTTGCGATATATAGCCATATGACGTCATGCTCTGACGTCACTAATACTAGATTTTCAAGACGTTCGAAAATTAGTAAACAATGAAAATTTAGAATTTTCTGTCGCATTACTTCCGACTATTTAGCTTCGGAACACGTTATTTCACGGTATATAGCAAAATATGACGTCACGCTCTGACGTCACAAATGGCACATTTCAAAGGGTGCGAAAACCAATAAATAACAAAAATTTATAATATTTTTTAACATTATTTCCGATTTTTTTAGGTTCGAAACAAGGTATCTCACGATATATAGCCATATGACGTCACGCTCTGACGTCAGTAATGCTACGTTTTCAAGACGTTCGAAAATTAGTAAACAATAAAAATTTATAATTTTCTGTCGCATTACTTCCAGCAATTTTGCTTCGGATATACTTCGCCATATGTAGCCATATGACGTCATGCTATGACGTCACTAATGCTACGTTTTCAAGACGCTCGAAAATTAATAAACAATGAAAATTTAGAATGTTCTGTCGCATTACTTCCGACAATTTTTGTCGGAATACGTTATTTCTCGATATGTAGTCATATGACGTCACCCTCTGACGTCAGTAATGCTACGTTTTCAAGACGTTCGAAAATTAGTAAGCAATAAAAATTTATAATTTTCTGTCGCATTACTTCCAGCAATTTTGCTTCGGATATACTTCGCCATATGTAGCCATATGACGTCATGCTATGACGTCACTAATGCTACGTTTTCAAGACGCTCGAAAATTAATAAACAATGAAAATTTAGAATGTTCTGTCGCATTACTTCCGACAATTTTTGTCGGAATACGTTATTTCTCGATATGTAGTCATATGACGTCACGCTCTGACGTCAGTAATGCTACGTTTTCAAGACGTTCGAAAATTAGTAAACAATAAAAATTTATAATTTTCTGTCGCATTACTTCCAGCAATTTTGCTTCAGATATACTTCGCCATATGTAGCCATATGACGTCATGCTATGACGTCACTAATGCTACGTTTTCAAGACGCTCGAAAATTAATAAACAATGAAAATTTAGAATGTTCTGTCGCATTACTTCCGACAATTTTTGTCGGAATACGTTATTTCTCGATATGTAGCCATATGACGTCACTCTCTGACGTCACTAATACTACGTTTTCAAGAAGTTTGAAAATTAACAAACAATCAAAATTTAAAATTTTCTGTCGCATTACTTTCGATAATTTAGCTTCGGAACACGTTATTTCACGGTATATAGCAAAATATGACGTCACGCTCTGACGTCACAAATGGCACATTTCAAAGGGTGCGAAAACCAATAAATAACAAAAATTTATAATATTTTTTAATATTATTTCCGTTTTTTTTAGGTTCGAAACAAGGTATCTCACGATATATAGCCATATGACGTCACGATCTGACGTCAATAATGGTCCGTTTTCAAGTATTACGAAAAGTAAATAAAAAATAATAAATAATTAATAATTAAATAATATTACTCATTTATTATTAGAATTATTCGCAAATGACAATGGTTAATTTATAAAAATGAAACAATAATTTATTAATTATTAATTAGTTTTATTAATATTTAGTTTATTTATTAAAATAATATGAATAATAAATATAATAAATAAAAAAATTAATTTACATTATAAACGTATAACATTTTCAACACTATTTCCGATAATATAAGCTTAGAACACGGTATTTCGCTATCTCTGTGTTTATGACGTCACGCTCTGACGTCACTAATGGCACGCTTTCAAGCGGTGCGAAAAAGATGGAGATGGAGACGACGACGACGACGACGACGACAACGACGACGACGACGACGACGATGACGACGACGGAACTGAACATACACTTTTCAAAAATTGAAAAATTAAGAAATTTATGCAACTGCACTTTTCATGCATTTTGGTGCATTTAAGCAAAAAAATTTTTTTTTTTTTTTTTTTTTTTTTTTTTTTCGTAAATTAATTTCAGAACGCCTCAAAACATATTTTGGCGTTAAAATTTCCTAAAAAAATCGACTTAAAATTTTTGATGTTTCGGGAAAAGGATACTCGGTGTCTCGCGCACATAGCACATGACGTCACTCTAAGGCTATACTACTTGGCGCGAGACTCTACCGAGTCTCCTGATAGATAATGACGACTTCACGAGTATGATGTACGTGGTGAAAGAGGATGATTTAAAGAAAAGCGCGATAATCGGTAAAGACATATTGAATCAAGCGAAAACGGTATTGACGCCGTCGGAAATCGTCGTAGAAAGAGCGAACCCTGATGAATTTCTAGCGAAAATTTGCGTGATGGAGAAAAAAGTTGTAGATGTAGAGCATGTTGTAGATAAAAAGGTGCAAAACGAATTAGTAAGCGTGGTAATGGCTTACGAACCAAACAAAACCAAGGAAACCAATATTGAAATGAACATTAGTGTCAAATCCGATATTCCAGTTAGTAGAAGCCCACGTAGGTTGCCAATCGTGGAGGAACAAACGGTTGAAAATCAAATTGAAGAATGGTTAAAAGAAGGGATCATAGAACCATGTGCTTCGGAATATGCCAGTGCGGTGGTTCCGGTTCAGAAAAAAGATGGTGCTATACGCGTTTGCATAGATTATCGAAAATTGAATCGAATAATTGAGAAAGACAAATACCCACTTCCATTGATAGAGGAGTTGCTGGATAAACTGAGTGAAGCGCGGGTATTTAGCCTCATTGATTTAAGGAATGGGTATTTCCACGTCAAAGTCGGGGAGGAAAGTAAAAAGTATACCGCATTTATTACACATTCAGGGCAATACCAATTTCGTAAAATGCCATTCGGGTTATGCAATGCGCCTTCGGTGTTCCAGCGTTTTATTAATCATATTTTCCGCGATTTAGTCATTAAGGGTTTAGTTTTGATCTATCTTGACGACGTAATTATACCAGCGGCGGATGAGAGGCAAAACCTAGAGAGATTAAAATTAGTTTTGGAGGTGGCCAGCGAATATGGGTTGGAATTGAACGCGAAAAAATGTAAATACATGCAATCTAAGATAGAATTTTTAGGGCAAACAATAGAAAATGGAACAATACGGCCTTCGGAAGAAAAACTAAAGGCGGTGCTCAATTTCCCGGAGCCTAAGACGATAAAAGGTGTTCAAAGTTTTTTGGGTTTGTCGGGCTATTTCCGAAAATTTATATTAGATTATGCGATTATTGCGAAACCATTAAGCGACATGTTGAGGAAGGATCGAAAGTTCGAATTTAAAGAAGCGGAAAGAGCAGCGTTTAACCGACTAAAGGAGATAATGACTCATGATCCTGTATTACTCATCTATCATCCGAAGTTCGAAACCGAATTGCATACCGACGCGTGCAAGGAGGGGTACGGTGCTATCCTTATGCAAAGGCCCACCGATAAAGATAATTTTCAGCCGGTCTATTTTATGAGTCGGAAGACGAAACCCGAAGAACGAAATTATTCGAGTTACGAACTCGAGGCGTTGGCGATAGTTCGGGCTCTAGAAAAGTTTCGCGTATACTTATTAGGATTAAGTTTTGTTATAGTGACAGATTGTGCGGCGTTCCAAAGGACAATGACTAAGAAGGAGATGATTCCACGTATCGCAAGATGGGCACTAGCTCTGGAAGAGTATAATTATAAGATTGTCCATAGAATAGGGTCGAAAATGAAACATGTAGATTCGCTGAGTAGAAACATTCTAATGATCAATCAGAGAGCCGATGAAGATCGAATACTTATTAAAGTGCAAAAAATGCAAGAAGAGGACAGCGAAGTCAAGGCGATTCGAGAGGTTTTAAAGACAGGACCATATAATGACTACGTTGTTCATCAAAACCTACTATACAAGTATGCGGATGGTAAAGAGTTATTGGTCGTGCCTAAAGATTTACATCAGGAAATAATAAGTGTCGCGCATCAAAGAGGTCATTTTGGGGTAAAGCGTACTGAGGAGATAATTCGGAGAGATTATTATTGTAGGCCGATCAAGTGAGTTCGGAATTTGGTAATAAATAATTAGTATGAAAATCACGTAATATAACGTAATATCACGTAATAACAATCTGGGTACACTTAAGATATGGAACCTCACAAAGGTAACTTAAAATAACCTGAGCAACAACTTAAGGATTTTACAAATTCTTCCCGTACCAAAAATACTGACTTCCTCTTCTCGAGATCTACTTAAACGGTCCACCTTTCTTCTTCCTGGTACCACTCGTGTGGACCCCGTTGATTGCGCACGCAGCCTACCTTCCCCGCGTAACACGAGTTACCAACTTCTACGATCCTAATGCCAACCTAAATATTACAGTCGCGTTACCAACCTAAGTCAGGCGACTACAGTTCGGCCATCCTGCCGGTTAATCGCCCCGATTAACGTAAAAATAAAATACAACTTTTAAACATCTTGACTGATTCAGTCCGCTGGTACATTGGTAGATTACTATTCTATTATAATATAAATGTTATAACTTACAACTAATTGGATAGACTAGATTAACGCATACTAAACAAGACTATTCGTAATTTTTTTTTTTTTTTTGAATGTAAACTTCAACGCAATTTTTGAGAGTATTTAGATAAAGAACGCGGGTCATTGAAGCCAGGGCTTCATATTAGAAACGTGCCAAGTACCTTGGTAAGGTGTTTGCGTATTTTGGAAACCCTCAATGTCCTTAATGACATAACGGTCACCTCGCAAGACACGGGCTATTTCATAAGGTCCCTTGAACCTTGGGACGAGTTTAGCAGAAACTCCAGGTTGTGTGACAAAATTTCGGATCATAATTCTATCGCCCTCCTGGTAATTCGTGGCTTCCTTTCTGGATTTGTCAAAGTAGTTTTTATTTATTGTTTGAGCATGTAACGTCTTTGCGCTGGCTCTTTTCCTCATGCCCGTAAGGTCCTCTTTATATTCGTATAAGTCGTTCAAATATTCGCTTAATTTGTCGGGTGCAATACCCCTTTGGTTCATTCCAAACAACAATTTACTTGGGCATTCTCCCGTAGAACGGTTCGCTGTATTATTTATCACAAATTCAACATTAGGCAATGTATCATACCAGTGTACATTTTTTTCAGCTGTCATCTTTGCGATCATCGGGATAATGCTCCGGTTCATACGCTCTGCTTGGCCATTCGCTTGTGGAGTTGCTGTGGCTATTAAAATATGTTTCACATTGTTTTCGTTCACAAAGGTTTTAAAATCATTAGACGTAAACGCACTACCACGATCGGATATCAAGTATCTGGGTATGCTGTAATTTCTGAAATATTGCTCTAAACATTTGATCACCTCCTTGGTATTAGTCGTTTTTGTTGCGTTTAACCTTACATATTTCGTAAACCCATCCACAACCAGGAAAATGTGTTGATACTTAATGGATTTGGTCTTAGATATCGGACCCAAATGATCGACGTGTATGGCATAAAATGGCTTCTCTCCTTTTGGTACTAGGTTTAAATAACCTTCTAGTTTGCCCGAAGGAGGGTTGAAAGCGATGCAGGTTAGGCAGGACGAAATGTGCAACTTAATCTTCTCTCGCATTTGCGGAAACCAATAGCTACGAGTTATAGTGTCTGCCACTTTATCAATTCCTACATGCCCCATCTCATCGTGATATTTAGTAATCACCGCATTCTCCATCCTTTCCGGAACTACAAACAACAGCCGATCATCTTTCTTCCGGTATACTAGTCCATTCCTTAGCTCAAACATAGAATGTTCAACATTTTGCAATTTCTCATTTAAATCTTTAATTTTCCCATCTGAGTCTTGACACAAGGCCAGATTTCTTTCGAACGAATTGCTTTCAAGCACCATAATGTTTGGTTGGCGACTCAACGCATCAACGTGTGGCATGATTTTTCCAGAGCGATGCTCCAAGGTATATTCGAAACTTTCCAGCTCGAGCGACCACCTAGCAATTCTGGGATTGACTTCTTTCTTGTTCATGGTCAAGGTTAGTGACTGGCAGTCCGTCACTATCTTAAATTTCATCCCGTACAGGTACATTCTGAAGCGTCTGAGAGCATATACAATAGCTAGGAGTCTCTAGTTCGAAACTGTGATACCTTGATTCTACATCAGTGGTGCGTTTCGAGAAATAAAACACCGGATGGTATCTTCCATCCGCTTTCTTTTGCAACAAAATGGCTCCGAAGCCTAAAGAGCTGGCGTCACAATGCAATTCGGTCAAATCCATAGGAGAATACAATGCCAACACCGGCATTTCTATTAACTTAACTTTCAAATTTTCAAAAACTTTCAATTCCTCCGTTCCAAAAACAAATTTCACGCCTTTTCTTATTAAATCATATAGGGGTTTAGCCAAAATTGAGAAGTCTTTTATAAATTTCCGAAAGTAGGATACTAGCCCGAGAAAACTCTGTACATCGCGAGTACACCTGGGTACAGGGAAATTTTGCACTGCCCTGATACCCTGATCTGTGGGCTGAATGCCCCTCTCTGTAATTACATACCCTAAATACTCTATTTTCGTTTGAAGGAACGTACACTTATCCGCCCGTAATTCTAAACAATTTGCTACAAGAACAGACAAAACCTTCTTTAATATAATAAAGTGCTGCTCTATCGTTTCAGTGGCTATTAGAAAGTCATCTATATAGACCAACACCTCACCGGTATCTATAAATTCCTTAAGCACGGCCGTCACATGTCGTTGGAATTTTTGTGGCGCACATTTAAGCCCAAAAGGCATCCGGGTGAACTCAAATTGGCCTATAGGTGTTACAAACGACGTATATTTAATTGAATCCTCGTGCATCTTGACATGGAAAAAGCCATCCCTCAAATCCAACACTGAAAAATAGTTTTTTCCACTCAAGGAACTCAACAAATCCTCAATTAGCGGAAGTGGAAAATTCTCTCGCGCAATAATCCTGTTTAGCGTACGGAAATCCACACATAACCTTAATTCGTCATTTTTCTTTTTTACTAATACTATCGGCGACGCATACTCAGATTCACTCGGTCTAATGATGCCCCGTTCCAGCCAATCATTTACAATAGATTTTAGTTTGTCCTTCTCGCTAAACGATAACTTCCGCGCAATGCAATAGAAAGGTTTATCCGAAGTCAGAATTAATTTCAAAGTTGAATTTACTTTTGGACTCTCCGGTCGCACCGGTTTCACATATTCATCCATATACAAGTTTTTAGCTTTCTCTCGGATTTCGGCTAGTATTTCTTCGTTTATTCGCAAGTTCGATATTGACGTATCTTTTTCGCTATTTACGTTAATGTTCAAAATTTCATTCGCGCTTTCTATCATAACTAATCGTAGACCCGCTAGATCCAAAAAGTCTCGGCCTAATAGAACATCGTTAACCATCGATTCAGGGGGCACTACAAACAAGGGCACACGTATGGCCTTCCCTTCATAATTAATACATACTTTTACGATGCCTGACGCTTTTAATGGGCTACCATTCAACCCCGTATATTTGGCAATTTCACTTGGATCTAGTGGCTCTACCAGCCTTGGCTCAACGTACAGATTCTTTATTAAACTTATACGACTTCCCGAGTCCAGTAATGCAATAAAATCTTTAGATTCGCATGAGGCAACAAATTCAACGGTTACATTAGATAAATAATGATTTGATTCAGCTGAGACGACGTTTACGCTCTCCTTTCTTTGGGCGCACTGCCTCTCCCTATGCTCAGCGCTGCCACAGATGAAACAGGTCCCTCGTTCCCTTCTAGGTTTAGTACAGTCCTTAGCCATATGTCCCTCCTGATTGCAATTGAAGCATCTGAATCGTCTGACGACTGGCTTGTCCTCCTCCTTTACTTTATCATTTCTGAGTTCCTTTGGCTGTTTTGCCACCACTGTACTCCTTCGCCATGAAGGTGTCGATTCCATTTGCCTAGAACTTGTATACTTAACTTTACTATTTACATAATTAACTGGAAGTGTCTCTGACGCAAACATTTCCAACAACTCTGATGCTTTGGTACAACGCTGGATTTTTGCCTGGACTTGGATACTCTTATTTGGAATGCCTTCAATTATGTAATCAACCAGCTCAGCATCATCTATTGGCACCCTGTTTGCCAGCGTGATTTTCTCATGTAAATAATGCGAAAATGTTTCATGCGTAGACCATATCCTCTCCTCAAAGTCCCTCCTTAACCTCAATCTATTCGGCCTCTGGTGAAACAAACTTTTCAACTCGAACAATAAATCATTATAGCTCAGTTCCACAGAATCAATTCTCGACTGAAACCATTTTAGGGCTTCCCCTTTTAACTTGGCGCTCACTAGCGTTTTTGCCTCGAGCTCGCCTAATTTATATTTGGTAATTAACTGTCTTACCTGCTTTTCCCAAACATGAAAATCAAAGTTTCGACCATCGTAATCTCCCAGCAGATCCTTTACTTGTTTCCAGTCCATTGTTCTATGACGAGGTTCCTCGCCTCCATGACTTATTCTCATAAATTCCAACTCCCTTTTCAGTAATTCATTTTCTCTTATCAGGAGTTCTCTTTCTCTATCCACCAATTCCGTTTCTAAATTCGACAAACGATGATCTTCAGCCATTTGCTGTTCGCCACCCACGTGTTCGTCTTCCGGTTGTACCGCTTCTTCCATATTTTGTCTTAATTCTTGTATTCTCACTTCCCAATTTATACCAGATTCCACTAATCTGTTAATCAGTTCGGCTTTTTGTCCCGTGGTTGGGAGACCTCTTTCCCTCAACATTTCTTTCAATTCCATTACCGTGGCAGTAGGCATGATTCTTTTGTTCACAATCCCACTTCTGATAAAAATTGTAGGCCGATCAAGTGAGTTCGGAATTTGGTAATAAATAATTAGTATGAAAATCACGTAATATTTCCACGTATAAATCTTTATAACAATCTGGGTACACTTAAGATATGGAACCTCACAAAGGTAACTTAAAATAACCTGAGCAACAACTTAAGGATTTTACAAATTCTTCCCGTACCAAAAATACTGACTTCCTCTTCTCGAGATCTACTTAAACGGTCCACCTTTCTTCTTCCTGATACCACTCGTGTGGACCCCGTTGATTGCGCACGCAGCCTACCTTCCCCGCGTAACACGAGTTACCAACTTCTACGATCCTAATGCCAACCTAAATATTACAGTCGCGTTACCAACCTAAGTCAGGCGACTACATTATATCCCAAAATTGAAAGCCAAAATCGAGGATCACATTGCGTGTTGTGTGTCATGCATCACGTCAAATCATAAGCAGGGCAAAGGAGAGGGATTTTTGCACCCACTAACGAAGGGAGAGTTACCTTTGACGCTCTACCATATGGACCACTTGGGGCCGTTGGAATCTACAAGTAAAAGATATAATTTTATATTGGCAGTAATCGACGATTTTAGTAAATTCGTATGGCTCTATTCGACCAAGACGACAAATGCGCAAGAGGTGATTCTGAAGCTGGAATCTCAGAAGAACGTCTTTGGGAACCCAAAGCAGATTGTTTCGGATAAGGGATCGGCATTTACTTCTCATGAATTTGCTGAATATTGTTCCGGTGAAAATATTCAACATCGAACAATTACTACTGGTCTACCACGAGCAAACGGGCAAGTAGAGCGCCTGAATAGGACCATCATCTCTGTTTTAACAAAGCTTTCTAGGGATGACCCTACTAAATGGTATAGATTTGTACCAAAGTTGCAACGCATCATTAACTTGACGTATCATCGGAGCATCGATACTACACCATTTGAAATTTTGTTCGGGACTAAAATGCGTGATAAAGCAGATGTTATTATTAAGGAGCTAATCGATAAAGAAGTTTTAACCTTATTTAAAGAAAATCGAGACGAATTACGAAGGCATGCGAAAAGCCAAATCAAGAAGGTTCAGGAAGAAAACCGCAATACCTATAATAAAAAACGAAAGCGAGCGTCTATATACAAATTAGGTGATTGGGTAGTAATCAAGCGAGTGCGCGGGGGTCCAGGGCGCAAACTGCGAGCGAAATATTTAGGACCATATGAAATTGTTAGAGTTAAGTCAAACGACACTTATGATGTCCAAAGATTAGGAACTGGTGAAGGTCCTGCCCATACCAGTACCTGCGCTGAATTTATGAAGCCATGGAAGATGGGACCAGCTTCATCCGGGACGGATGAAAACGGAATGGCCGAGTTGTAGGAATGTGAGAGAAAGAGAGAGTGAGAGGGAGAGTGAGTAAGATGAAGAGTGAGAGAAGAAGTATGCAAGTAAGAAAATGCGTGAATGATTATGATTGGGCGAACGATCTTAGCCGAGCGTGTACGAAAATTGGCGGAATGAGCGACTAGGGTGTGTGCGATTTTGGTAGAGAGTGTGGAAAAAGACGTGGTGCGAAATCGAACTGAAGTCTAATTGTATCTTGTTTCTTCCTATTAAATATTACTCTTTATATATATCCTGTTATCTACAATAACTCGGGGTCAAATTTTAGGGGGTTGCAGAGGGAATGATTCTAAGAAGATTTTTCATTTACCACATTTTAATTAGAAGTTTAGTTTATGAGATGTTTAATGATAAAGGTGCTATTAGTTAGACAGAGACAGATAGATAGTTGAAGTGAAACAGAATGGCATTATCTCACTTCAACCAATTGACTGTCTCTGTCTAACTAATAGTACTTTTATCATTAAATATCTCAAAAACTAAACTTCAGATTAAAATGTGGTAAATGAAAAATCGTCTTAAAATCTCTCCCACTACAACTCCTTAAAATTTGACTCTGGGTTATTGTTATACTCTGTAGATTAAAGACTAATATTAATTTCCAATAATAGGTGTTAGTATTTAATAATAAGAGTCTTCAATTAATCCAGACATGCACGCCTAGATACATAATGAATTTATTAATTATGAGAAGGGAGGTATTTAGAGATCGTAATCGGTATTGTATTGTACCAACGGAGCATCTTACAGAGTCATATAAAAATAAGAAACCATAAACGAATTACAACAAACTGATTATGTGGTAGGTATACTTGGAACAAAATTTAATAAATTACATTGAGAATACGAAATTAAAAAAGTATTCTTAAATATTTTCACGAAAAACAAAACAGTATATAATAATAATTTGAAAAAATTGATTTTAAAATATAATTGCATTTTTAAAAGATTGTCTCATGATTTAGCACATTTACATTATTATAATGATTAAACATATTCTTGGAATGTGAAATTACTATTATTAGTTTACATTTTAAATATATGACCACTTACTATATGTTAAAATCAATAAATATTCTTTGTCTTGTTTTCTTAAATCCTTTGAAAACGCAATGATGAATAGATGATTGTACTTTTGATAGCGCATAGATCAAACGAGCGCGCTTTTATCGGTGATCTTTTAATAGCGCAAATATTAAAAGGGTACACCGCTCTTTACAAATTAGCGGCGATACTTCTAGAATTTAGTTATGTATCCTAAACAGTATATAAAAGCTAGAAAATCTGAAATGAAAAGTATTATTCTTTCGCAGTAAGTAAGATTCGCTAGAGTGATTTTGTTTTTCTATAGTATCAGAGTTGTTGTTCGCGACAAGCGTCGCTCCCCACTATTATCTTTCGGGGTGCTCAGGGTGGGGAGAAAAAGGATGGAGTTGAACGGGGTGTGTGTGAGAGGAAGGAGAGTAGAACGAATGTGGTGGTGTGTGCGGCTGGATGGTGTGACAGGAAAAGATTGGAGGTTCAAGGTTGTGTGCGCTTTTCGGAGATATTAGGCAGGACCAGTATCACAGGGGTATTGAAGACCATCTCTGTTGAAAGATTTGGTGACCTTGCCTTGCGGGGGCTGGGGACGACGCCTTTGTTGGGTCGTTGGGGAGGTCCTTCGACCGAAGACCTCGTCAGGGATGCGGCTGCTCAACTTGTAAAGTGATTGTAAAGTGCGTGTGTGAACGAGTGCATTTGAATGTGCTACGAATCCTCCCTTGCTTGATTGTTTTGCGGCTTTTTTCTTCTGCATTTGGCAGAGGTTTTTTATGCCTTCGAGTAGAAGCATAAGGGTTTTAACTCCACCTTGGTGGAGTTAGCAATGCCTATTACCCCCAGTTAATAAATTGATGTTTTTAATTGTTCAATCCCCCCCCCCCCCATGAATTCTTGTGTTTTTCTTTATACGCATACCATGCCTTTCCTACGTTCTCCCGATTTTAGTTCTCCTTGTGGAGGTCGAAAACAGTTGTGACTTGTGAATTGTAATATACAAATATAATTAAAAAGTTAAAACGTTTACTTATTTTATAATAAACGATTATAAAATGGTGCTTCCAAAAAGTAAAATTTGGAAATATTTTGTAAAACAATCCAAAAATTTAGCATCTTGTAATATTTGCTCAAAAGTTTTAAGAAGTTCTGGTAACACATCAAACTTGAAGACTCACTTAAAACAAAAACACGTAAAAATTTATAATGTGGAATTTTGTGTTAAAAAAAGTGAAAAGTGTACTGTTGATATTGAAATTCATACACAGGTAATTATTTAATAAAATACGTATACAGGATGCAACTCACGATTCCCTTCAACATTTTAAAAGATTGCGGAGGAAGTGATTTTAAGACGATTTTGTACATACTACTTTCTGATTTAATGCTTACTTTTCAAAATATTCAATGATAAAAATCCTATTTGTTAGATGGAGACAGTTAATTAATTGAAATAAAAGAGAATAATGTTTTTTTTACTTGAACTAGGTGACTGTCTCTATCTGGCTAATAGTATTTTTATTGTTGGACATCTTTTTTGAAAACTAAGCTTTAAGTTGAAAAGTGGTAAATGAAAAATTGTCGTAGAAACTCCCCTTCGCTTACAATTTCTTAAAATTTCGAAGAGGATCATTGTTATTTCCTGTGTTAAAGTACAATATTTTTGCTTGCACCTATTCTTATGATTATTAAAATTTATAGGAAACTTCAGACGAATGTGATGCTAATTTAGATAATTCTAATATTATTAATAATATGCTTCAGCCTAGTACTAGCAAAGAAAAAAGCCCACCTCCTTCATTGGTAGAATCTACACTACCAACACAATTATCAACAACATTAATGGCAGCATCTTCTGATAAAAATTTAATACAGTCGACTAAAGCTACAACTTTCAAAAATATTACATCTTTATCAGAGGGCGGGCAAAAAAAATCGAAAATTACAAATAGTATAACATTTTTTATTTGTAAAGATAACATGCCATTTTCAACTGTTGAAGGTAAAAGGTTTCATACGATTAATGAAGGAAATTGCAGCTATGTGAGGTTGGCACCCCACTTAAATATTTTGTACATTTTTTGGTATACATTTATAGGAAATCGTTTATACTTGATTGTACCAAACGATTTTTTGTTTGTACAAAAACAATTAAAAAGATACGGGGGTTATAAAAAAAGGCTGCACCCCAATTTTTCAAAAACTGTTGGGCAAAGCACATTTCGATGTTAAATCGTTTGTACTTGATTGTACCAAAAAAATTTTGGTTTGTACCTCAAAGGCAAAAAAGTTTAAGCCAAAAAACAACCCCTAAAAACAAAAAAAAATATCTAATTTCCATACTGTGAAAGTACAAACGAAAATTTTTCTGGTACAATCACCTTCGGGTCATACGAAAGCTGGGAAAAAACCCAGAAGCTGGCTTCCCCAAAAGCAACCCCCAAAACTCACCCAAAAGTATAAGTATAAAAAAATATAAACATATAAAATCGTGCATTTTTTTGTGAATGGTTTTAATTGTTTTTTCAGCTAACATTTTTTAGTTTAATAATTAAGCATGATATAATATATATATATATATATATATATTAAAATATATAATTTTTACTATATATAATCGTACATTCGCGGTATGGAAATTAGACACATTTAATACTTTGAGGGGTTGATTTTTGGGGCTGTTTTTGGGGAAGCCAGCTTCTGGGTTTTTTCCTAGCTTTCATATGACCCGAAGGTGATTGTACCAGAAAAATTTTCGTTTGTACATTCGCGGTATGAAAATTAGACACATTTAATACTTTGAGGGGTTGATTTTTGGGGTTGCTTTTGGGGAAGCCAGCTTCTGGGTTTTTTCCCAGCTTTCGTATGACCCGAAGGTGATTGTACCAGAAAAATTTTCGTTTGTACTTTCACAGTATGGAAATTAGATATTTTTTTTTGTTTTTAGGGGTTGTTTTTTGGCTTAAACTTTTTTGCCTTTGAGGTACAAACCAAAATTTTTTTGGTACAATCAAGTACAAACGATTTAACATCGAAATGTGCTTTGCCCAACAGTTTTTGAAAAATTGGGGTGCAGCCTTTTTTTATAACCCCCGTATCTTTTTAATTGTTTTTGTACAAACAAAAAATCGTTTGGTACAATCAAGTATAAACGATTTCCTATAAATGTATACCAAAAAATGTACAAAATATTTAAGTGGGGTGCCAACTTCACATAGCTCATTTTTTCAGGTTTTACACTGTAATAGCTCCTTAAAAATAGAAGAAACAGACTGTATTATAATATTTGATAATATGAGTATACGCAAACAACTTATCTGGGATTCTAATTCTCACACCTATAGGACACTACAATTACGGAAAAAATATTTCATTAGAAGGTATAGAAACTTTAGCGATAGAAGTCTAGTTTTTATGATAGTAAATATAAAGGAAAAGATCTTTATTTATAAAATAAATGCTCAAATGCAGGCTCAATTAGTAAAAAATGCATTAAGCTTACTATCAGAAGTAGGCATAAAAATTTAGAATATAACATGCGATGGTACAGTAACTAATTTACGCACACTGGAATTATTAGGGTATCATATAACTGTTAAGTTGTATAATAAGTAAAGTTGAATAATTGAAAATATTAATTTGTTGAATTTTATTTTGTTAAATTGAAATTGATTTTTATAAAAATTAATTGTGTTACACATCTTTTTTATAAACCTTTATTTCATATATAAAAGATAAAATAACGTACTTGAATTTTTTATACTATTCTTTTAGTCGAAATGATGAAGCGAAAACGAGTATCGATTTACTCGTCAAATTCAACGAATCATAAAAAAAGGACGAATTTTTATTTAATTGATTTGGAGAGCTGTGACTGAAAAAACTCTTTTCTGGAGGATAAGGAAGTTCCATTCCCTAAATTAATCATTTTTACTCATCAATAGAAAATGTCGATAATGTTTTTGAAAAAAACATAGAAAATATTGTTAATATTGCTGAGTCATCAGTATTTCAGAAAATGAAGAATATTTAAATAGTCATTTAAATTCAGTGAACGATGAAGATGAAGATATAAAATGATTCTACCTTCACTTCTACAACATATTCATCTGATAATTTTTAATATTTTACAAATATTAATACTGACCAATCTCAATTACAATGCTTTATTAAAGCTTTGTCAAATTGGGCCATTGACTCCAGCATTTCATTTAAGGTATTTTCTAATCTTCTGATTAAATTAAATAAATTTACCAATTTTAAATTGCCAAATGATGCCCGGACTACTTTAAAAACTCCACGAATAACTGATATTGTTGACATGAATCCGGGTAAATACGTTTATTTTGGCTTTAGAAAGGGAATTGAAAATCTAATAAAAAGAAATAAATGTCAAGTAGAAAAAATGAAACAACTGGATATTTCAATCAATATTGATAAATTACCTATTAGTAAATCTAGTACCTCTTTATTGTGATTGATACTAGGCTCCGTAAAAATATTAAAATCAGTTTTCATTGTTGGTGCTTATCATGGTTTTCAAAACCAATCAATACCAGTTTTGTAGATGAGGCGAAATCTGTTATTAAAGGATGGTGTTTTCCAAAATTCCAAACACATAAAAATACATTTATCTGCTCTTATATGTGACGCACCTGCCAAAGCATTTATGAATATTAAAAACCATACTGGTTATGATAGTTGCACACAATGTTATAAAAGGAAAATACCTAATCAACAGAATCTGATTCCCATCGACTCGAATAAAAGACAAGCTAAGAACAAATGAAGAATTTTGTTTTTTTTTTAATATAAAAATTTTCAATTTGGGAAAACAATATTAACGGAAATCCCCAATTTTGGACCAGTGTCTAATGTTCCTTTAGACTATGTGCATTTGATTTGCCTGGGAGTAGTTAAACAGTTAATATTACTTTGGATAAAAGGATCTGCAGAATTAAAATTTCCTCTTGAAACACAAAGCTATTTCAGAGTCACTCTTTAGTTTGAGGAATAGCGTGCCCAAGGATTTTGTAAGAAGACCTCGTTCTCTAAAAACGTGAGACAATGGAAAGCAACTGAGTTTAGGCAATTTCTTTTATACACTGGGCCAATAGTATTAAAAATTATCAAAAGGAAAGATACTTACATCAATTTTATTACTTTTGTTACATGCGCGAGTCTTTGTAACGCTCTTAGTTGTTGCATCGGCACATAGACCAGCTGACATATGCAGGCAACCCAAATGTTTTATACCAGATACTGATAATTTTAAGTACAACCTCAGAAAACTGATCCTTTGGAGGATTATCGAGTGCCGACCCTTAAGCCATAAAATACCCTTAGCAAACTTTCCACGGGTGGTCGTGCATATGTCGGCAGAGTAATAAAATCAGAGAACAGCCGAATATCCCCTCCCAAGAATCATTAGCCAATACGAAACAGACATCTAACCAAAAGGGAAGAGCCTAAATGTTTAAACATTTAGGAATCGACACGTAGGCCCTTTTTGGGAAACATAAAAAGGCAGGTCCAGCCTCGACTCGCTCTCTCGCAGTACAGACTTCGGCAGGCTAGCACACACAATCCAACTCACAGACTCACAGCACAGACTCACAGGACTCTCTCACAATCCAACTCTCAGACCTCAGACTTCGATATTACAACATTTGTAAGACAATTAGTCAGTTCGGTTAGACTTGTAAAAGTATCTCAATTCAAAAGGTTGAACAGTTCATTAAATAAGTGTCAGTAAATTGCAACCATTTTCTATTCATTTGTAATCAAAACCAGTCACCGTTGCTAGTACAACTAATAACCAGGTAAGTGCACAGATTCAATACTAAAACCATCTCAGATCTCATTTCCATTACACGAATTAAATAGAGCATTTAGGCCTATCCTAGGAATAAAGCATTAAGTTGCAACCTAAAAAGGCCATCGGTTAAGATTATTTTAGAGGAAACAGGTAAAGCATTAAATTGTTGACCATATTCTTCTGAAAACGCGCAAGCAATCTTAACCACACTTAAGATTCATCTACCATTATTATAAGCCACGGCTTTTGATAGGGTGGGGGTCGTAACACTTTGCATATTGCCACATCAATCCAATGTAGTTCTGAGCTTTCCATGAAGTAAGAGTATACTGATTGGGCTTAAAAATTGATGGAGTACTTTCTAACTTGCTTCAAAAAAATATATGATCCACAATACATACTTCATAATTTCCATGACCTATTTGCACATAACTGAAAATGTTTAAAAATATGGTTCATTAGATGCATTAAGTGCTTTCAATTTGAAAATTATATGAATGCAGTAAAAGAATTGATACGCAAACCAGAGAAACCCTTGCAGGAGCTTTCTGTGAGATATGCAGAAATGGAAAATACTGGATTATCTAGCCTAATCGAAAAAATTAATGAGGATATTTGTGAAATAAATGATAGGGCAGAAAAAGGTCAAAGGTGGAGGCAATAGAGAAAAGAACAGAACGCACGAGCAAGTTTAGGAATTCAACAAATTTATTTTTCGTATTCACAGTAATCAAAAATAGAATAATTTGTTTTTCAATGATACAGTCCATTAAAAAATAAAGCTGAGTTCAGTTAATTAGCAAGCTAATTAAACTGGTTGCAAAGACTGCAACTAGGGAGACCCGTGGCCAAACCACGGTGGGATGATCCGGGACGGGAAGGTGTCAGAAGGGCCACGTGTCACTACTGTACCTTGCTGCCACCAAGGAGGTACTAAAATCTAGGTAGTTGATGAGTGTTAATGAGTGAGTCATTAACACTCAAGTGACAAGTCAAAAATATGTCAAAGAGCGCCGAAGACTACCGCTTTTCAATAGACCAACTCAGTGGATGAAAAAAAGTAGAAGTCACGCCTGTTCACATGCCCATTTTTAAAGAAATCGCCATCGCTGCTGAAATAAGCCCCGAGATTGGTCTATACCAACTAATATTAAATTTGCAATAACTCAATAATTATGCATTTTCGGTAGTGATGGGACGAATCCTAATTTTTATCAAATCTGAATCCGAATCAGAATATTAGAAGATTCTCGAATCTCTCGAATCTCGTAAGTTTCTAAATTAAATAAACATAAAAGTAGCATAAAACTTAATTTTCCAAAATATTAAAAAAAATTTCTGTATTTTTATTTAGATTTTTATCATTTTTAATTTTTTTTATATATTTTACATTGATATTTATTTATTTAAAATTATAAATTTGTAATAAAATTAAAATATCAACTTTTTTTAAAGATTTTTATTTAAAAAAACTAACATTCGAACTCGCTCTGGGTCTAGTCTACTTCTTTTCTTATCAACTATAATACCTGACGTGCTAAATAATCTTTCTGAAATTACTGTTGAAGGGGGTATATCTAAGAATTTTTTGAAAGCCTTTTTCAATTTTTGTATTTTATATTATCTTTCCAATATTTAAAAATGTTCGAATCTGGTGGAAACAATGTTTCTGCTAAGTAAGCATTAATTTCCTCTTCAGGAGACATGTTCTCACTATGGCCACTGCTAGTAGATGGTGGCATTAATTCAGAATAATAATTCCACATGTTATGAACTTTTGTTTGTTTAGCTGGTGATTTTTTAGATTGTTCTAATAATTTTACATCTGTTTGAATTTGTTCTAATGATTGTATATCATTATCATCTGCTTGCAAAATAGTCGAAATATTAATATTAGAAATTTCAATAGCTAAAACTGACTTAGCTTGTTTAAAGCTTTGTTTATTAAGAAACACTTTTCCCTTAAATCGAAGGTCTAGTATAGTACTAAGAGCACACAATTTTTCTGTTTCAACAAACTTTTAGCGTCACTTCAGAGATGTTTGTAGAGCATTGATAATACTCTATATTATCAATAATAAATATTCGTAGGATTCGTATGTCCCATCTCTAATTTTCGGCAAAAGTTGCACAGGACTTTTTGACTCGACTCACCCTCATCTTTCAGGGGTCTAAAGGGTTACTATCGACTCTGTTATACCCTGCATATGGCTTGGTACTAAAGGAAAGAAGCATTTTAAAGATTGCATACTATACAGAATTATTTTGCGTAAATTTGCAATCTGTTTTAATTATTGCCTAAGGCAGAGTCAAATATTGTTTAATATATTAACATATTTTTTTTAGAATTAGTAAAGCAAGAATATTCTTCAGTTACTGAGAAAGAAATTGCTGCTGTCATAAGTATATGTCATAAGTTCAAGCTAAATAAAGATATGAAAGAGAATTGTAAGTTTAAGTAATATTGTTATATGTTTTTGAATTCAATAATTCAAGGGTGTGATACACAAGGCACAAAATGATGATTTTAGGAAACAGATTTTATCGTTTATATTTATTTTTATTTATCGTATTCGTATTGCGCGTATTAATATATCGTATTCGTATGGTTTCACTATAGTGATTGTCTCCTTGCCGTACTGCGACAACGTCTCGAGATTTTAATCCCGGTTCGCTAGAAACGTTTACGGCGACGATTGATTCCGGAATAATCATTCCTTAGTCGCTTGATAGAGAATAAAGAATTGTATTTCCTCTCCATGACTTGCCCATTGTATGGCAGTGGGGATGGATTCCCTCGCGGTGGTTCCTTAGTTCTTTTCGCAACGCATATCTTAAAAGAATAAACGCCGTAACATACTCCCCCCCCCCCCAATTGAGAAGTATTCTCAATTAGCTTACATAATGATAAAAAAAAAAATATTAAATAAACAACGAATACATGTGTAATAATAAATCGCAAATTATAAACTGAACAAATCTTAAATCAACGTTAAAGCCTTATTCGTCTTCTTCCAATGGTAAAGGCGCTAATAATCTTGTGGCCCGTTTTATAACGCCGTTTGCGGTCTTGAGAGTTGCTACTCTTGAAATACCATCACGGCCTGGATGTAATTCCAATACTCTACCGTAGGGCCATTGCAAGCATGGTTGTGACTTGTCCTTCAATAGCACTATCGAACCTATGTCAAGCTTCGTCCCGTTTTTTGTCCATTTTTGTCGTTTTGAAGTTCGCTTCAATATTCCAAGCGCCATTTTGACCAAAAGTCTTGTCTGACCTTCGTTATGTGATGCCACATAATTAGCCGATTAGTTGGTACCTGTAATAATTCCCTTTCGGGTAATGCAACGATAGGTTTACCTATCATATAATGTGCTGTAGTAAGAATAATTGTATCGTTTGGATCTGATGAGATCGTCGTTATAGGTCTGGAATTCATGATTCCTTCGATTTCCGTCACTAAAGTGTTCATTTCCCCTAATGTAAAAATCGAGTCACCAACAACGCGACGAAAATGATGTTTAAATATTTTTACCATGGATTCCCATAAACCCCCAAAAAATGGAGCAGCTGGAGGAATAAAGTGTCATTGTATGCGATTGGCTGTTGCGTAACGATATACTTGATCGCGAAGTTCCTTAGAATTTAGCAATGCACTCAATTCCTTGAGTTGATTATTCGCGCCCACAAAATTTGTACCATTGTCCGAATAAATATGATCAGGTTTGCCTCTTCGCGCTGTGAACCTGCGCAATGCAGCCAAAAAATCCTCAGTCGACAAACCTTCGACTACTTCCAAATGTACCGCCTTGATAACCATGCAGACAAAAATACATACGTATACCTTGATCTTTGAACGATTGCGATGTTTCTTCTCTTTAATAAAGAAAGGTCCGCAAAAATCAACTCCCGTATTGCTAAATGGAATAGCCTCGCATACTCTAACCCTTGGAAGAATTCCCATTTTGTACCTTTTATCACCTGAAGAGAAGCGAAAACATCGTTCGCATTTACGTATCACCTTTCGAATTTGTACCTTCTCGTCAAACAGCCAAAAACGTTGGCGTAAAATAGCCAATGTCGTCTGAATTCCGGCATGATAATGATCCTCGTGAATTTCTCGAATTATTTGTTTAGTAATGGTATGTTTATTAGGTAAAAGTATGGGGTGTTTCCGCGCGTAATCTATTTCTGCGTTTTGTAAACGTCCGCCTACTCTTATTAGTCCGACTTCATCTAAAAACGGATCCAGTTTCGCGTATCGACCTAAATGCGCGTCTGATCCTCTTTTTAATTCTCGAATAATGTGATCAAATTCGGTTTTTTGCATTTCTTTCAAAACCCATTGCTCGGCTATAATGAATTCGTCGGCCTTTAATTCTCCTCGTTCTCGGAGAGGACGATACGCCAAAAGTTAGCGTATTCAACTGATAAGTTTCGATGTTTCCGTTCCTTCGCCATAACACTTTCTGATAACATCTCTCATCCTCGTGTAACCATATTTGTCGGTACATTTTTTCTACATCTCCGGTGATCACATATCGGTAGGTTCGAAAACGGATTAAGTGTATGAAAAGCTTATCTTGTATTGTAGGTCCCGCCAACAATACGTCATTTAGTGAATTGCCATTATCGGTTTTAGCAGAGGCATCAAATACAATTCGCGTCTTCGTCGTATTGCTTGATTCCTTGTGTACCGCGTGATGTGGCATGAAAAAACCCTGATTATTGTCCTTTTCTATACGCGTTGCGTGTCCTAATTGAATGTATTCGTCGAATATTCGCGCATATTCTCCTTTCAACTCCGGATTATTAGCGAACCGCCGTTCTAGCGTACCTAATCGTTTTAATGCGGTATTTTTAGACTCGCCCAACAATAGATTACCTGATCTAAACGGTAAATTTACTATATATCGGCCCGAGGTGTCTCTTTTCACGTTCCTTTGAAAATGTTCTTCGCAGAAATCTAAATCGTGTCCGGTATAATCGTTTTCATCTATGTTTTCTATCGACCAAAACTTCTCAAGTTGCTCACTTATTGCTGTGCAGCAGCTTACCGATTCGTTCGACTGTTCGTCAAATCCGCCGACTACTACCCAACCTAATTTAGTCTCTACAAGATATAAATCGCCCGTATTCGGTGCCAGATTGATCTTACCGGTTAACGTCATTGAAGCGGTCACCCCAGCACTCAACAATAGATCAACTCTTTGTGGGATATGGAATTTTGAATCGGCTAATTTGTTTTTACGCGGTAATTTCAATAATTCTCTTGGAAAATCTTCGGAAGGCGTTTTGTCTAATATAGTTGGTATAATCAAACAGTCTACTTCTCTACTAAATTCATTCAAGTTTGATTTGAATCGTATCCTTACTTTACCTTCCGAATTTGTATTAATGTTATTCATCATGCCGACTATTGCCTTATTTTTCTTCTTACTAAGACTAAGTTTTTCAACTAGAGTTCCCGTAATAAAATTGTTGGTAGCGCATGAATCTAAAAGGGCACGCGCCTTTATGAATCTTCCATTTTCCTTCTGTACGCGTATGATAGCACTTGTTAACAAATGCGGATACGCTGTTGATGATATCGATGATAACGCGATCCCTCCTTCCTCGACCAGTCATGCTGTTGGATTATCCGATTGGGTCATCTTAGGTTTGCTCGTATAATCGTCGGAGTGCAATAAGGTATTATGCCGTTTGTTACATATCCGGCATTTAGAAAAAGTGCAAGCTTCCTTGCCGTGGAATCTCAGACAATTATAACATGAGCCGACCTTTTTAACTAATTCGATTCTCTCCTTTACGTTCATCCCCTTAAACTTAACGCATGTATACAACGGGTGATATTTTGCATTACATGCTACACAGTTGCGACGCGTATTAGTAACTAGCGCATAGGATTTAGTATCTGATCTTTTCCTTTTTCCAGACCTCTCAAATCTGTATTTGTCTCCCTCGGAATCACGGATTCTTTCGCGTCTAGATGCGCCTACCGCGCATTTATATAGGAACTCGAACATCTGTTCTACATTTGGAAATTCGTCTCTAGAGAGTTCTGATTCCCAACGATCTAGTATACTTCGAGGCAATTTAGTTTCCAAGATGTGCGTAATCATTTCGGAACCTACTTCTATACCTAATGATTTTAACATGCCCATGTGTTGTTGTGCGTCGTCCGCCAGCTTCGTTAAATTACTAGACGTTTCTTTGTCGATTATTGCTAAATTTAAGAAGGAGGACAAATGTTTCGAAATTAAAACTCGTTTCACTTCGTATGCCCTTTCCAATATCTCCCATGCCTTTTTTATAATTAACACTATCTACTGAGAATATTTGTATCTTGCCTCTTGCTTCCCCTACTAGAGCGGCCTTTAAATAATGCAATTTATCAATCTCGGACAGTTCAGCTTGTAACCCAATCATGTTATTAAACGCGTTTTTGAATGATAGCCAGTTTTCGTATCTGCCGTCAAATGTCGGTAATGGGGCGCTAGGTAGCATTATTCTTTTTCTCGGTGTTTCGTCTCTGGTCTCACTCGCGGATAATTCGGATGCTTCTACTGTCGGAATTGTCGGATTCATCATATTCTCCGCTCTAGCCAATAATGCATAATATCTTTCTTGCAAATGTACGCATTCTATCTGATGACCCCCCTCCGAATCCAATAGCATCAATTCGTTGTTGTACTCCTCATACGCATTAAACAATTCCTTTAAACGCGTAATTCTTAACCTAATAATCGTGTTATCGATATTACCCTTATCTATTAGATTTGTTACCGCGGTGATCTGGCTTTTCAAAGAAGTACGACGTTGCATTAATAATTTTACCCTATCCGCCATGGTGACTCAATCTTTAGGAAAATGACACTTACGTGATTACAATTCTTCCGTTGAACTCTTTGAGGAACCACCGACCTCACAGGAGGCACCAAAAAATGTTATATGTTTTTGAATTCAATAATTCAAGGGTGTGATACACAAGGCACAAAATGATGATTTTAGGAAACACAGATTTTATCGTTTATATTTATTTTTATTTATCGTATTCGTATTGCGCGTATTAATATATCGTATTCGTATGGTTTCACTATAGTGATTGTCTCCTTGCCGTACTGCGACAACGTCTCGAGATTTTAATCCCGGTTCGCTAGAAACGTTTACGGCGACGATTGATTCCGGAATAATCATTCCTTAGTCGCTTGATAGAGAATAAAGAATTGTATTCCCTCTCCATGACTTGCCCATTGTATGGCAGTGGGGATGGATTCCCTCGCGGTGGTTCCTTAGTTCTTTTCGCAACGCATATCTTAAAAGAATAAACGCCGTAACAAATATTTACTTATTATTTGTTTTAATATAATAAATAGAAATAATTTTATATTATTACATTTAATATAAATTTACATTTATTACTTATGTTACAAGAATAAACTGCAGAATATAAATTAAATGTTTTTTATATTTAATGCACACACACACACACACACTTTTTTTAATATACAGGGTGTCCGGAAATTGGCGCACTTCCTCTGAGGGGTGGTTTTCTGAGGGTAAACTGAGTCGAAAAGTCCTTAGCCACTTTTCAATCCGGAGCTTAGTTTTTAAGATATTTAATAATAAAGGTACTGTCAATTAGACAGAGACAGTCAATTGATTGAAACGAGATAGCATTTCTCTATCTCACTTCAACTATGTCTGTCTTTGTCTAACTAATAGTACCTTTATTATTAAATATCTGAAAAACTAAGCTCTAGATTAAAAAATGATATAGGACTTTTCGATTCGATTTACCCTCAGAAAACTACCCTTCAAAGGAAGTGCACCAATTTCCGGACACTCTGTATAATGAAATAGTTAATTTGTCACTTTTCAATTTGATGAACAATAAATATCTACACACTTGGAAAATTCATATCTTTTAAAATATTTATTTAAACTTATTCATAATTTCATTAAAGGGAGAAATACATGTAGACAGGAAATAATAAAACGATGTCAATGAATTTTTTTTCCACTAGAAAGAATAATTTGTTTTTTTCGGAATTTTCAATTTTTATAATGTGTACTTTAAACAATTAGAATATTTATTTTTTGGTATAAAACATTAAAAACTTATAGAAATATTTAAATAAACATTAGGAAGCGTTTGGCGCACCTTATTCATCAGCGGGTGTTCTAGCTTTGATTGTATTGATCTGAAATAAGCAGCACGAATATTTCTTATTATTGACATTTATATCTTCTATATGAACCAAGAAAAAATTTAAAAAGTTAAAAATTGAAAAAATAACCTGATCCTCTATAATTAATAACAGAAAGTGGATGGAAAAAAATTTGTATGTACATTATGCATAATTTCTGGTTTATCTAAACAAACAACAGAAGGAAAGGAACAGAAACGATTTTCATACAACAATTCTTCTGATCTCATCGTTGGATCTATATCTATGACGCGCTACACTTCAACGAACATTAGTTACGTTGATAGATTATAACTACAAAACAACTTCGAATATCGTTTTAAAATTTTGACAATTTATTCTTAAGATGATGTACATTCATTTAAGATTAAAATAAACATTTTAATTTTTTTTCATTCTACATGTATTTCCCCCCTTAAATTAGATTTTCATTTATCACTTAAACTTTTATACAGAAATTACTACTTACATACTAATATTTTATTAAAGACGTGGAACCGAATGGAAGAAGTAAACAAGGTCACACAAGTCAATATAGATCACCTGGCCACGTTTTGTAGTAAAATCCAGCTTCATCAAGCAAATTCATACATATAAATATTGCGAAAATATTCTATATGATTGGTCGATCAGTTACTGCTTTTTAATTTTCAAATCATATCAAATAATTCTACAGCATTCTGTAACTGTCATGTTTACTGATTACGGTCACTGATTTTATTGATTTTATGATTGAAAAATGATCTGTTTTTCATTGTTATACTAGTGCGATTACACAACAATCAGAAACAAAAAACAGTACTTTTCTGGTTCATAATTAGTGTGTAATTGCACTATTGTAGTTAATGTAGCAAAAAAAAAACCAGATCAAAAACAAGTAGCTTGAAAATAAAATTTCATTTCTAGATTCATTTACATGTATATTTGTATATTTATATTTAAAAATGTAAAATTAAACTAAATAAAAATTAGTTTATTGGATAAAATATTATAACGTTTTATTAATTAGATTTAAATTTCGTACATGTATTGAGTGTGTGTGTGTATGTATATTGTGTAACGATAAAATTTTAAGAGATTGTACAGTGAGTGATTCTAAGAAAATTTTTTATTTGCCACATTTTAATCTGAAGCTTAGTTTTTGAGATATTTAATGATAAAGGTACTATTAGTTAGACAAAGACAGATAGATACTTGAAGTGAGACAGAATGGTCTTATCTCACATCAACTAATTGACTCTCTCTGTCTAACTAATAGTATTTTTATCATGTAGTATCTCACACACACAAAATCTAAGCTTTAGATTAAAATGTGGTAAAGGAAAAATCGTTTTAGAATCATCCCCTTTACAACCAATTAAAATTTGGCCAAACCTCACTGAAAGACCTTATATATGTATACATATAAATATTTAATAACTAAAATTAAAAAATATGTTATTAAAAATTAAAAAATTTTTATTCGTTGTTCTTTTCACTAACTTCTATTATTTATGTGTTAAAATAACCTCATTTAACAGTTTTATCTAGTGCTCGGTTTTCTTAAAGTTTTCAGTAAAGTTACAATATAGTATTGTAACTTTACTGTTAAATATCCTAAAAATAAAATTCCAAATTTAATAAAAGGGCATTAATTTCGGAATACATTATATGCATAATCGTTGAATTTAAAAATAAATATTCACCTGTCGAAAAAATAGAGAGTCAAAATTATATTTACCGACACATTAAATTCAATGTAGGGAAGTTATCGACATATAGGTCAACTTCTGTAGATATCTTACCTAGGGAATCAT
Organism: Sclerodermus sp. 'alternatusi'; assembly: GCA_037305995.1. NCBI lineage: Eukaryota > Metazoa > Arthropoda > Insecta > Hymenoptera > Bethylidae > Sclerodermus > Sclerodermus sp. 'alternatusi'. The sequence continues at coordinate 5,886,155 of CM074550.1, forward strand.
ATCTTAGAAAGAATTAATAAATAAAAATTAAATGAATGAAATTAAATATAACTGAGTGAAAAAATAAAAGTTTTTATTTATGTATATATATATATATATATCAAAGATTTATATTCCGATTTTAAAATTAAAATTTAGTTATTAATACAATAATTATTCAGAAAATGAATTTATAACAATATCTGTAACATTATATTTATAATATGTATTCATATTAAATTAGTATATAAAACATAATTTTTAAAAAACAGGTTCGTTTAAAAGAGATAATTTTAATAATTAATGCCAAATTGTAAAGTCTAATTATACTTTATGTTTTTTAAGAGAAATATTATTTTTGTTTAAAAATATTTTTTAATCAATTTTATAAACTAAACTGAAATAAAATAAAATTGATTAGTATATTTTAATTTTCCTAATTTCTGTCAAATATGTATAACACTAATACTGTTAATAAGAAATTTTTAATTTTATATATAAATTTTGGACAATCGAAACATTTTCGTTTGAATTATATGATTAAAAGTTTGGTACATTAGAGAAGGAGGGGAAGATTTGTTAGCTTTATAAACTGGGAGAAGGGAGAGCGTGGCAACGATGCCAAGCGTCGAAACAACTCAGTCCGTCGACTCCAGTCACCGCCCAGACCGCGCCGAGCGCGAGTCAGATTTGAGTTATATTCGTGTCGTTGTCATTGTCATATTCACTTTTTTCCTTTATAGCATTAAGAGTTCTGTGGTCAATATTGCTCTTATTAATAGTTATTACTGCTACGAATAATTCTAATATTAATTTATTACTACTATTGCTAATACTACGTTTACTGCTCTGCAACTGCTCTTACTGCTAATATCTCTAGAAAATTCACCTTCTTCCACAACGCATCTATATTTTTTTATTGATATCTGGTTTATATTATACTCGTAATTATTATTTTTTATTCCATTTAATAGAATCAATAATATGATAAAACCTCTACATATTCCAACTTATCACGAGTAACTATGTTAAAAAAGTGCTTTTGTTTTAAAAGTGATAACGAGGTGGATTAGAAGTGCATTATTTTTAAAGGTAACGTATTCTTCTGGAGACTCTTAAAAAACAATCAAGATCAATCGCAGCTTGGAAATGCCAAATAGTCAAGGTTTGTGCTTTCTGTCTCTCTCTCTCTCTCTCTCTCTCTTTCTTTCTTTCTCTGTCTCCCTTTTTGAACATTTTTAAAAATTAATGTTAATCTAATTAAATTTCGGTATAATTTTTGCTATTTATATAAAGGATATAACAATAATACTCTTCGAAATTTTAAAGGATTGTAGAGGGGGTGAATCTAAGAAAATTTTGTATTTACCACTTTTTGATTTAAGGCTTAGTTTCTAAGATATTCAATTGCAAAGATGCTATTAGTTAGACAGAGACAGTCAGTTGGTTGAAGTAGGAGAGAGTGATGTTATCTCTTTTCAACAAGCTGACTATCTATGTTTAGTTAATAGTATTTTTATTGTTAAATATTTTTAAAACTAAGCTTCGGATCGAAAAATGGTTAATGAAAATCGTAGTAGAATCCCCCTTCTACAATTTCTTAAATTTTCGAAAAGGATTATTGTTATATCTTGCATATAGAGAGAATGTAAAAATGATCCACGAATAAATTTTAGTGAATTACAAATAAGTTGAATTTACAATAATTTTTCAATTATCACTTTCTAATTTGAAATTTAATTTTTAAAATATTCTACAATAAAGGTATTATATTAGTTAAACAGGGACAGTCAGATAGTTAAAATAAAATAGATTAGCATTATTTCTTTTCACTTTCACATTCATATATATATACTATATTTTACCTCACATAATCTCTTATTAGCTGTCTTACTACACTACTAGCTTCCTTACTATACCTCGTTCTAATTAATACTACCTTTAATATAAAATAATTTGAAAATGAGGTGTAATGTTAGAAGCTGACAAATTAAAAATTATCTAAAATTCAATAATTTTACAACCTCTTACATATTTTCCATATTTCATTGTTCCATTTTTATATGTTTACTACATTATTTTACTAATATTATATGCTAATATTTTTAATCTCTTTCTATCTTTTTGAAATAATTGCAGACAGAAAATGATTAGTAACAAGTTCTTGCCTTATAGATCCCCCCTTTTCTCTATAAATTAAATAATCAATTAGATATAAAAAAATATATATATGTAATTTTATTTATAAAACAATTAAGATATTTCATACGACTAACACTTGTTTTTCATATTTTTTTATTTCACTTTTAAAATTTTTTATTTTATGTTTATTTAATATTAATGACCTTCATATTTATTTACTATTAGTTAAACTTTTAATAATATAATTAGTTTAAATTAAATATACACTATAAGTTTGAATTGTGGCTTAAAACAACAATCAAAGGCCTAAAACATATTAATTTTATAAAGTAATTTTAAAATTATAAATCTATTTTTTTTTTAAATTCCATTTTAAGTTAAATTTAATAAATATGTCATAAATATTTTTACCTAGAAATACTTTATTATAAATAATTTTTTTGTTGAATTTCTTCGAAAAATTTGTATTTTTATCGGTTTATCTACATGAATTTTTTATTAAAGTGAAGGATATATATTTATTTTAACTACTTTAATTATTTTTTTCCATGAACTATTTTAACTACATACAGAGTGTAACAATGACATGTTCCTTAAATTTAAGGTATTATAAAGGGAGTGATTTGAAGACAATTTTTCATTTACTATTTTTCGATATGAAACTTATTCTCCAAGATATTGATTGTTAACGGTGTTATTAGTTATTAGTCAAGGACAGTCAGCTAGTTGAAGTAAGATAATACTAAATTATTTCATATCAATCAGTTGACTGCTTCTGTCTAATTAAAAGTATTTTTATTATTGAATATTTCAAAAATTAATTTTCGGATCAGAAAGTAATAGAGGATCTCTCGATTCAGATTACACTTCGAAACTACCCCTTAATAATACATGTATTTCTCTAGAGGCATCTTGTATACAGGGTGTCCGGAAAAAAAGGAGACATTTTTTGAGGGGTTCCTGAGGCTATTACTGAAATCTTTTTTCTCTTGGCATTTTTTGATTTAAAGCTTTATTTCTGAGATATTCAACGATAAGAAATGTTAAAGAGTTGCAAAAGAAGTGAATCTGAAATAATTCTTTTTGTTTTTTTTTCAATTTGGAGATTTATTTCCAAAATATTCTATAATGAAAGGCTATTAGTTAAATGAATTGAAAAAGATAGTTAGTTACTTAAAGTGAGATAACGCTGACTTAATTTTTAACTAGTTGACTGTCTCTGGCTAACAAATAGTACTTTATTATAAAATATCTTGAAACTGCAACTCCAAATCGAAAAATAATCAATATAAAGCTATTTAATATTCTTTTTTTTACAATCCCTTAACATTTTTCTATAGGTGATTATGTAATATATTCTACATAATTTAATTTTATAGAAAAAATAAAGTATAGCTATGTAATTTGTATATTCGAATATGTATTGAATTTATGGAAAAAGTAAAGCATGTATTGAATGTATATGAGTTTTGATGGTTTGATGGAAGAGAATTGGTTTCTGAGAAAAAATATATAAACTACTGAAAAGCGTGGGGGAGGGTTCCATTTAACCATAAACGTTTTTGTGTATTCTGGTTATCATCAAAATAAATAGCAAACTCAAAAAAATCTATCTAGGTGTTATTCAGTGATGTATAATAAAATTGTGTATAAGCCAGATATACAGGGTGTCTGGAAATTGACGCACTTCCCCTGAGGGGTAGTTTTCTGAGGGTAAACCGAGTTAAAAAGTCCTATATCATTTTTTAATCTAGAATTTAGTTTTTGAGATATTTAATAATAAAGGTACTATTAATTAGATAAAGACAGACAAATAGTTGAAGTGAGACAGAGAAATGCTATCTCACTTCTACCAATTGACTGTCTCTGTCTAATTAATAATACCTTTATTATTAAATATCTCAAAAATTAAGCCCCGGATTGAGAAGTGGCTAAGGACTTTTCGACTCGATTTACCCTCAGAAAACTACCCTTCAGAGGAAGTGCGCCAATTTCCGGACACTCTGTATATAATTAGTTTGTGCTTAATTTATTGTACAAACTTCGCTTATGCGCAATAGATTAGTATATATGTTGGCACCGTTTTTATGTTACAATATATTGGAAGAAGTGAGAACTAGAATGAAATAATCAAAGTAGAATTTAAACGATATCAGAATATAAAATATCAAAGAAAATATACAGGGTGTTCCAGGGAACTAGGCCGAGTTATATCTCTGAAAGTATTAGAGATGCAGAAAAATGTATTACATTAAAATTAAATGGCATTAAGTGCTACACATTTCTATAAAACTTCTATGCATTTTTATGCATCGGTGCAGTTGCAAGGTGCAATTGCACTTTTCTTTTAATGGAAAACTTTAATTTTGAATACATTAACAGATACAATTTTTCACCCTCTACAAAACATACTAATAATGTTATGTCTGAAAGTAGTTAATTTGGGTATTATTATATGATATCAATAAGATATAATATCATTTCACACTACTTACCCTACAGGAGATGTTCAAATGGCCCTCCACCGCACTCTAAATATTTCTCTATTCTTTTCTGCATGCTTTTTATCATTTTCTGTAATTGTCTTTCTGTAATTTGTGATATTTCTAATGTTATACGATTTTGAATTTAAATTTAGAATATTTAAAGTTAAAATAATACCGAAATTAACAATTTTTCGATATAACATTATTAGTATGTTTTGTAGAGAGTGAAAAACTGCATCTATTAATGTATTCAAAATTAGAGCTTTTCATTTTAAAAAAAAGTGCATATGCACCTTGCAACTGCACCGATGCACAAAAAGGCATAAAAATTTCATAGAAATGTGTAGCGTTTAATGCCATTTAATTTTGACTTAATACATTTTTTTTCCATCTCCAATACTTTCAAAGATATAGCTCAATCCAGTTTCCTGGGACACCCTGTAAATTGAAAAAAATGTATGAAACTAGAATACATTAAAAATGTCTGTTTCTAAACGAGTTTTATGCAAAAATACCTAACTAACTATGTTATTATACTGCAGAAGATAAAATATTTGACTAATCATTTTTTTTTATGAAGTTTCTTTAAAATATAAAAAATTTATTACTAATTATTCCTTTTTTTCCGACTAAATGGAAATCAATACTGTTATAGTTGATATAACATTGAGAATGGCAAAAATTAATTACAAAATTTATAATTAATTTTTAAAGGAACAAGAAATAAACTTTATTTAGCAAGTATAATGACAGTTAAAAAAATGAAACAAAATTATAGTTATACTTTATGAATAAAACAATTTTAATAACTTCATATATATTAGGGAAACCAAAAAGTAAACAAAATTTTATCAAACGAATTCACTCATAGTTAGATTATGAATCGAAAAGTCGAAGAATTTTTTTAAAAGGAGAATCAAACAACTGCCTATACTTTGTTAAAAAGAGTTAAAAAATTATGGAAATTAATTTATTGAATAGTATTTAAGGTTTTTTTTAATAAATAAATGTTTCTCACCATTTAAAAAAATTTTGATTACTTTTCGGTTCCCCTAATATACATATTATAATAACTTTCGTATTACTCATAATTTTTTTTATTTTGTAATAAATTGATTTTTTGATAATAATTGTTTTATATAATTTTATATTATAATATATATAGGGTGTCTTCGGAAAAAACGTATGGTTTTTGAAAGGGTGATTCTGAATACAAATCTGAGAGTTTTTGTTTCAGTTTCCGATCCGAAACTTTGTTTTCGAAATATTCAATAAGAAAGATGCTATTAGATAAGATTGATAGATAGTTGAAAAGAAAGAGAGAAAGAGAGATGTTATCTTGCTTCAATTATTTTTGTTGGCCTTTTTCTATCTAATAGTATATTTATTATTTAATATTTCTAAAATTAAACTTCGAATCGAAAAGTGGTAAAGGACTCTTCGTCTTAGATTTATGTCAGGATTAACTCTTTCAAAAACTGTATGTTTTTTCTAAATTTATCCTAATTAATAAATATACACTTTTTAACAAATAATTTTTTAATTTATACATTCTTCCTAACCTTCTTTTGCATGCAATGTACCTTTTAGCATATTTTCTTATTTTCCAATTTTTCTTTTAAATAAGAATTGAAAAGTTTGTAATACAATGAATATGTTTAACTTGTGTGTATAAGTTAAGTGCCTTCTAATAGCTAATAAGAAATATCATGATATTACAAATTTTGTTTAAAATTCATGAAAATATTATATTAAATAATTATTAATTATTTTGTTACCCTTCTTTTGAAGGATATCTTCTGTAAACTAAATTGAGTCGAAAAATCCTTTATCACTTTCCTAATCAAATTAAGCTTTTAAGATAATTAATCATTTGACTGTAACGCAATTCAATAGTTGACTGATAAGTATTGTTATATTCAATATTATATAAAATATATATAAGAAGAATATTATATATATATTATTCTATTGTTATATTTATAATTATAAATTATAATAATAATAAATAAAGGCTTACATAGGCAGCAAAGAAAAAAGATGTTTTGGTTCAATTTACACGAGAGGATAGTAAAATTAAAACTGATTTAAATTAATAAAAATATTTGAATACTGAAAAAATTTATTAAGATGCATATAATCGAATTAAACGATAAATTATATGTTAAAATATATTTAATATAGATATAATACGAAAAATCTACAGGACGTACATATACGCCTTTGGTATATATTAATAGACAAGTGAGGGCTGATATATACACCTTTAGCAGTCAAGTTTAAAACTAAAGATATTATTAGTTAGACAGAAACAGATAGATAGTTGAAGCAAGATAACGCTATTCTGACTTTTGTTTGTCTCTCTTCAACTATCGATCTATCTTTGTCTAACCAATATCATATTTATTATTAATTATATCAGAAACTAAGTTTCAGATTGAAAAATGCTAAAGGGCTTTTTACTGTGGTTTACCTTTAAGAGTAAAGAAAATGCGGCAATTTAGCAACAACCTATATAATATAAATAATAAAGATGTAATAAATTAATGTAAACTCTCTTTTTTAAATATTTGTTTATCAAATTAATTGAAAGAATTTATCATTGTTATATTTAGATTTTAATTTATATTGTAATATTTTAATTTTATATATAGTGGTTAATTTTACAAAATACAAAATGAGTTATTTCAATACGTGAAATTACAATAATAAATTAGGAAACTGATTTTTTCATCTAATATATAAAATCTATAATATAGCAAATTTAAGATAAGAAAAGAGGTCTTTTAAAAACGGGGTTTTTATTTTATAACATCCTGTACTGTATATTTATTCAATTATAATAAAATTTTATATAATTTATGAAAAAACTTAGAAACTTAATATATTTTGACTACATTATGTACGTATTTTTACTTATTAAGATCACTTCGTAAGGAATAATGTAATTATACATTTTTAAATTTATTTTTAATAAATTAATTCTGTCTAAGCATATATACATATGAGTAGATATTTATTCCGAATCTCGTAAGAAGTCTGCGCTGTGCAAACTTAGAAAGCGTCGCGACGCATATCGCAGCGTCGACGCCCCAGAGCGACGCCATCTTCATTGATTCTCTCCACCCACTGTAGCCTACCTTACTCCCGTACTATAACCCCTTTCTTGCCCTTACTTCTATATCATCTTCTCTTACAGACATACATCTTCTTTCTCTTATTTTTTATCTAACCTTATCTTAAACCTTATATATTTTATTTAAAAAATGTTTTTATGTATTACAAAATAAGTATGACTATTAACTTACTATAAATTAATCATAAACTATAAAATATCTTCTGTTTTCAAAATATAATTGATGTAATTAAAAAGATTATGTATATTTATTTATCGGAATGTTTTAATCAAGAATTGAGAAAAAAAATTAACTTATTTGCCTAACACCTAAATTATTTGTATGTTAAATTGTGTCGGATAAAAATCTAAAAATTTTTTAAGGTTAAAATATCGAATTAATAAGTAGAAGATAAATTATAATTTATATGTACTAATATTATTTATTTATTTATTCAACGATCAAAATACCTTTTATGAGACATGCAAAGTTACATTACATTTAAGTTGCAGACCTTTAGAGTTTAGCACATTGCGCACTGCAAATATACGATTAACAATACTTTTATATACACAGTATGCTGCGTTGCTAGTTTGCAATGTACTACACTACAGTAGACAAGCAACTCGCAAATTCTTTATCTATTCAACAATTGTCTTATTATAGATTGCCATATCGTCGATAGTTTATATTATAATAGATATTACAGTAAATTTAGAATATTAGTTCATTTCAGCTTTATCCGTTGCTGACAGAGGATATAATTTATGTTTATAAAGATATGCATTGAGTCTTCAAAAATATATGTCATCATTTTCGTAACCTTATTTATTACCAAGCAGTCTCAGATTAATAGACTCACGTAAGTATATTCAAAAATATCAGCACCTAACTCGAATATCCTGTTGGACCTAAAAGAGTAAGCAGGGACATAAAGATTCAGATATTCCCACAATTCAGGGTAATCCATCCTATCACGCAAGTAACTATATAGAAGTATTGCACCAGCAACCAAGTGACAACTGTTAAGAAAGAAGGCTCCCATCATATTATTATATAAACATAAGTTCTTGTTTGTGTGAATAGACACTCGAAAATGTATTAACTACTTGATATGTATATGTTGCTTGAAGTAAGCATAGGTTTCACTTATAGATTAGAAAATGTTATATAAGATCTGAAATAGGTTATTTTTGGGGGTTTTATATATACAGGGTGTCCGGAAAAAAAGGAGACATATTTTGAGGGGTGGTTCCTGACGTAATTCTAAGAACTTTTTTTGTCTTGATATTTTTTGATTTAAAGCTTTATTTTTGAGATATTCAACGATAAGGATACCATTAGTTAGACAGAGACACTCTAGTAGCTGAAGCGAGACAGAGTGACGCCATTTCACTTTAACTATTGAAGTGTCTTTGTCTAACTAATGGCAAATTTATCGTTGAATATCTCAGAAATAAAGCTTTAAATCAAAAAATGCCAAGAGAAAAAAGTACTTAGAATAGCCTCAGGAATCACCCCACAAAAAATGTCTCCTTTTTTTCCGGACACCCTGTATATTTTTGGGACTTGGAAGAGGGGCTTCGTGGTGGTGATCCTGGGTCAGAACGTTGTATTATTAGTTTTCTGCGTTTGATTGCGATTTGGTTAGTTCCAGCTCACACATGGTGAGTTATAGTGCTTGACAGATCCCTTTTTAAGGGTTGTGAGCAGCATCTTAGGGGATGAATCATTTGGATTCATTGAGACAACTAAGGTTGATTCTCAGAGGTGTCCGGTCTGTCGCTTTTCTCAAAATTTAGTTAAAGACACGACCAGGGTGGTAAATGGTTACGTTCCTGAGACGTCAGGGCTATCCTCCTGGTCCATGATGACCCACCTTCCCCTTCGGATTATGGAATGAGGTATCCAACATAACTTGTCATAAGGAGCCGGCTCAGATCAACCTAGCTTCTTCCTGTTTTCTATAATTTAACTTTTAAGTATTAAATTTGTATTGTGTGAAGTGATGCATCTGTGTGCTTTGGATAAATTAACTTACTTCAATTTGTAAGTAGTTGTTAAATTGCATGTTTTGTAATATTTCTTGTCATTTGCATGATTTTGCATGTTAACAGATCATTAATTTCTTGGGTTTTACTCCATTGTATAAGATCGGTGAATTTTATAACTGTCCGTTAAGAAAGGTGTCCGTTGAAGAGAAGCGTTCGTGAGGAGGAGTTTCACTGTATAAAGAATTATTGATTATTTGTGTACAAAATATAATTGATAAGAATTTATATTTTATACATTTTGTACTGTATGAAGGAAAAAAATTGATTCTTACGATTAATGTAATTAATTTTTAAAAATTAATAAAGGTCTTGAAAATCAGTAAAGATTTATTGTTTACTAAAAAAATTAATCTCTACTTAAGAAACTAAATTAAATTAAAACTCAATAATCAAGAGACACTACCGTATCTCGACGGCCAGTAATGAAAAAAAAACCACGCGAGGCACTACTCTCTTTTACTCCAAGTTAAGCTGGTCTAACTTTATGATTTTTTTTAACAAATTCCATGAATATATGTATAAGTATAAATATTTTTAAACAATTCCATGAATATATGTATATGTATAAGCTTTCTATTGAGACCAAGAACGATCGAATTGATCAACGCAAAATCCCAAGATATTGGAGTTGGAGATCGGCTTGAAAAAGCCGATCATTTTAAACTTGTTTCTTCTGTCCAGTTTTTTCATGTCTTCTATTACTCACTTAATTGTTTGTTGGTAATAAGAATAAGAATAAGAAGTGCGATATTAGGTATCAGTGAGTTTCATAAAATGCCACTAAACATGTGTGAAGAGTATTTGGTGTAAAATATTTATAAAATGTAAAAGAAATGAGATCCCCCAAAAAAACATTTTATGTAAAAAACAGACGGCCAGAAATTTGGCACTATCCCTTTAAAAATATTAACCTTATAACATTGCAAAAATATAGTCATCTAAAAATATTAATTTTATATATATTTTTTAAAAATAATTATGTTTCTACAAAAAAATTTAATATCAAATAAATAAATTCATACAGTTTCTCAACAAAAAAAAATGTATATTATAAAAAGAATTTTAATCTGAAAAAGCAAATAATTCAACTTTATTCTAAAATTAATTTGTATAAAGATTCGTTATCCTCACCAATACCAAATAGAGCAAGGTTCCAGCAACATTACTTTGAAAATTAACTCTGCGCTCGAGAGGTGCCTCTTAGGCATATGTAAAATATTAAAATATATATTTTATTTATTTATATATTTTAAATATATATTTTAGTATTTTACATGTGCCGAAGAGGCACCACTCGAGTTGTCGCATCATCATCCTGTGATGCCCAAGAGACACCTCTCGAGCGCAAAGGGTTAATATTACTTGCCAGCCAAAACCAAAGTTCATTTTATTATTAAATTTAAAAAAGATGTAGGTGAATGCTACCTTAGCTTTAATTTTGAATATAAATTTTCAAAATAATGCTGCTGGAACGTCACTCTACTTTTAATGTTGGCAAGGATAACGAATCTTTACATAAATTAATTTTAAAATAAAATTGAATTACTTCCTTCTTCAGGTTTCAATTCTTTTTATAATAAAATTTTTGTTGTTGTTAAGAAACTGTATGAATTTATTTATTGGATATTAAGTTTTTTTTTAGAAACATTATTTTTTTAAAAGAATATATAAAATTAATATTTTTGAAAGGATAGTACCAAATTACTTGCTGTCTGTTTTTTTCATAACATTTTTTTTATGGTTCCTTTAAGTAGAAAAATAAAAGATGAATCAAAATTAAATTTAACTATTCAGTGGTCACGCCTAAATTTCAAACATATTCAGTCACGTGGGGTGTAATTACATCTCCTTAAAATTTATGTTTATTCTTTAACACTAGGTTCACGGACATTTCTTATATACCTATTTATAAAGACACGCGTCAATTTAACGCATGAACGAATACATATATTTAAAGAAAAACAACCACTTAGAAAGCAATATAATTAAACACTACATGTAAAAAAATTAAAATATGAGAATGCGAAATGATCCGATGTATGAAAGAGACGGGAGAATTATTTTCTGAGTGAAGAAGTAACCTTTGTGAGTTAGAGTTACTAGCTGCTTGATGTGATGTGTAATTCACATTCTGCGTTCCGTTATTTCTACTGTTACTTGTCGGGCTTGTTTCATTTAGAATAACATGCCTTAACGTGCATTCATATTTATTATTGTTGTGATTTTTGCATGGGTAAAACTAATTTACTAAAAATATTATTGACATTACAATCGCGTCAAATTAACGCACATCTGTAGAGATAGATATACCACATAGAGAATTTCAATATTTCAAAACTTTTGAAGAAAATAGACTTGAATATATATTTACCTCATTGAACGAATAAAAGTCAGTACAAGAGATAAAATAAAGATGCAAACGGTTTTGTAATTTTTCTAAAAAATTCGAAATCCGTCAAAATGACGCGTGCCGTAAACCTAGTGTCAACTAAATATATTCGGTTGTTAACTTTATTCCTATAGGATTTATTGAATGAAAAATTAAATTTCATATTAAATTTAAAAATAAAATATCATATTTAAATAATTACTTTTCTCGTAATCAAAAGAGAAAGCTAGCTGGGGTATCAGAAACACCTCACACGATCATGTAAGGGTTAATTAAAATCCTAATTAGTGGAAAAAAATGATTCCATAATTTTATTTATTTATGAGAATTTTAAAAATAATTAGAAAAAAAATGGATAATATATCTCAATATGACATACTTTCTTTAAACAAAGATTATTCTTTATGTTAAAACTAAATAAAAAAGTCCTTTATCGCTGTAAGATCAGAAGCTTAGTTTTCAAGATATTCAATGAAAAGTACTACTAGTTTAACAGAAATAATCAATTAGATGAAGTGAAATAACGCCACACTATTTTACTCAATTAGTTAACTGACATTGTGTAATTCATAATACTTTCTTTATTGAATATATCCAAAATTAAGTATCAAATTTTAATTCTGATAAAAATTTCTAATAAATAACATTTTTGATTTAAAATACTTTCAGAAATAACCCATTCATATAAAATGCACGAGTTTCTAGAGAACTTGTATATTTCGTGAAATTGGCATATTCTTTTTTATAAAGATGATTCCAAAAACAATTCTAAGATATTTTTGCATTGGTATTTTTTAAATTAGGATTTAAATTTATAATTATTAATGATTCTCTATAATGCACATATATAGACGTAATGTTCGTTTATGGATTAAGATCAGCTGCCGTGTTAATAGATGACAGCATTAATCCGCTCAGCGCCTTAGTAATTACAAAAAAGTAAGTCTCTCCAAAAGGCTTAAACACGCTATTATTTATTGAAAACTCTTAAAACCATAAGCATAATCATTAAAAATTGTTTTTTGTCTAATTATACAATTAAAATCTACCTCAAATAGATTTTCATTGAATAATTAGCATAAGTCCAAGAAATTTATTTTTCAACTTGAAAAGTTTATCTCACGAAAAATTATAACGGGACTTTTGGAGCTTACGAAATTATTTTTCGTACGCGTTCCACATTAGTGTTCCACTTATGATTTGGTCAATCGCACACAAATTTTCTACGGATCCAAATATCCTTAGGGTTTCTTCACCTTCAGCTTCAAACGCCGTATTTTCCAAAGGGCCGCTTCACTATCTAGTCAATTATAGTTCTGGCCACAGTCCTCCTAATATCTTGGCAATTCCTTCAATGTTTTAATCAGCTACAAATTCAAAACTTTTAGTCAAGTAAATCCCACGAATGCATACATCGTAAAAAATCCAAAAGGACAGTGTCCTTGTTGCGATCAACCACTTCGATGCCATTCTGATTACCCGATTTTACATTATCAGCTGACAATTTAAAACTAAAGCATCCTTTCATTGTTGTTCATTTGAAATTACTATAATAAATGACGATGTGAAAACCTCTCTAGGCCATGTGTGAAGGCTCGAGATCGCCAACCGATCGAGCCTCAAAACCCGACATTTGGCAAGATATTCTTAAACGTCAAAGCACGTAAACACAACTAGGGGAGCTCAATCTGTGCAGTCTCTCAACTACTTACAGAGTAGGAGGCCGCACTAGAGAATCCTATAAAGCATACAAATTATTGCGTTACAAAATATAACTGAATTGTAATCATTGAATGAAAAATAAGGGGTTTATTTTACTAGAAAACGCTAAACTTACTTTACCTACGCGCGCTTACTAATGTTAATAAAGCTTTTTCAGTAATTTTCATGTAGATATTATATAGTGTTGCAAAACGATCGCACTTCCTTTAAAAGGGTTACTCCTGATGATAAACCAAGTCAAATATCTTTTACCATTGTTTGAGCTTAAACTTAGTTTTTGAGATATTTAATAATCCCCTAAAAAACATCAAAATGAAAAAAAAATTGCGCCAAGTAGTTATCCCCCCTACCAAAAGACTTTTATACAAAAAAACTATTATATTAATTGAACTCTCTTAATGAAAAGGATACCAATAAGCAAGGATTAGTTGTTATATTTTATTAAGAAAGTTATATTAATTGAAAAGTATTACTTATTACAAAAATTACTTTTTTTTACTTAAATTATGTTAAAAAGGATTGAAATCAAATGATAAATAAAGCCAAGTCATAACTATGTCACATCTAAAGGTTATATATTAATTATTATTTATCAATCGGTTCTATATTTATTATATTTATTTATTACACATCCCTCTCCTTGAATAATAATCATTTAAGGAATTGTTCAATAAATTATAAACCGTAATCATCTAAAGGATTTTGGAATCCTAATTGTATAACATTACTTCAAGAATTGCTATTATATTTTTATTATATCAGTGATTGTAATTGTTTTAAGATTATATTAAGCGTTTATAATTTATTCCTTATTTATTTTAATCATTTTTCCTAAAAATCAAATAAGGTACGCTAACGTTTCGATCAAAGGAAAAACCCACCTCAGCAGTAATTCTAACCGCTCGGAATTATTGTTGAAATTGAACGCGTCTTTAATTCCCAAGTTTCGGCCTCTATTCTAAATTGACATAGTTCCCTAATATTATTAAAAGATTCGTTCAGAACATTTATGATATCTATTCTTTAATATGCCTACTCATCTTCGTACAGGATCATTATTAAAAGACAATATATTAAACATAATAAATAACCGTACATGTTCCGCAGTACGTAACAGCTAAAAAGGGGCTCTTGCAAACATTTATGATTCACCTCTATCCAGTTAATAATGGGATCAACTTTCCACAGAATGTTTTGAAAACTAAATCAAACATATGCAGAAATATTTCCTGGCGGTCAAGAAGGCTAAGGGTTTATGGACAAAGTACAAAACAGAGTTTATATGATACATTTCTTTCTTTTTCTTATGTGGACCATAAGTGATTCAATAATATTTGATTATTCTCAATTTGCGTTTAGAATTTTTTTGATATAATTGTGTTATGTATAGTTTCTCAATAAAGAGTTCTGATATAATTATTATTTCAAAAATTATGTAATAATTTTTGTCTTAATATATTTTATAATGATTGGTACCCCCATAAAAAACATTTTTGTGTAAAAAACATATGACAAGTAATTTAATACTATCCCTTCAAAACAAAATTAATATTATATCCTTATAAAAATACTCTCAAAAAAACAATTTCTTAAAAAAAAATTCTTAACAAAAAGAATTGAAATCATACAAAAAAAACAAACAATTTGTATCAACTTTGCAACATTCTTTCTTAGATTATCCTATTCTATATACATATATATATATATAATAATAATAATAATAATATTACTAATAGCACCTTTATCATTAAATATCTCAAAAACTAAGCTTCAGATTAAAATGTGGTAAAGGAAAAATCATTTTAGAATCACTCCCTCTACAACCCCTTAAAATTTTTCCTAACATCACCCTGTTTATAGAATAGGATAATCTAAGAAAGAATGTTGCAAAGTTGATATAAATTGCTTGTTTCTTTTGTATGATTTCAATTCTTTTTGTTAAGATATTTTTTTTAAGAAATTGTTTTTTTGAGAGTATTTGTGTAAGGATATAATATTAATTTTTTTGGAAGGGATAGTATTAAATTACTTGTCGTATGTTTTTTATGGGGAATCTCAGTACTTTTTTAATGGTGATATGTACCATTATATAAATAAAAATATATTGGATAGTAATATATAATAGTAAATATAAAATAATAATAATATATAAATAATAGTGATAATAATAACTATAATATTAATTTTTTTATTAATTTATGATTGTCATAATTCTTATGATGATGATTATTATTATTATTAAATGCGTGAAGTATAATTTAAACCGATTATAGTTCTTTAAAAATGCAATATCAAGCGGTATTCATATTCATATTCATACTTCTTGTAATACTTCGTGTATACAGGTTGTTCGGAAAAAAGGGAGACATTTTTTGAGAGTTGGTTCCTG
Source organism: Sclerodermus sp. 'alternatusi' (assembly GCA_037305995.1). Lineage (NCBI taxonomy): Eukaryota > Metazoa > Arthropoda > Insecta > Hymenoptera > Bethylidae > Sclerodermus > Sclerodermus sp. 'alternatusi'. The sequence goes on from CM074550.1 coordinate 5,902,432, forward strand.
ACGCAATTCTAAGAACTTTGTTTTCTTGGCATTTTTTGATTTAAAGTTTTATTTCTAAGATATTCAACAATAAAGATTCCACGAGTTAGACAGAGACACTCCTATAGTTGAAGTGAGGTGGCGCCACTCTGTCTTGCTTCAACTATCTATCTGTCTCTTTCTAACTGATGGTATCTTTATCGTTGAATATCTCAAAAATGAAGCTTTAAATCAAAAAATGCCAGGAGAAAAAAGTTCTTAGAATTGCGACCTCTCAAAAAATGTCTCCTTTTTTCCCGGACACCCTGTATACATATATATATATCTTATAATTAAACGGTGAAATAAGTAACAGAAGACATGAAAAATAACGGGACATGAAAATTGACGAGACAAGAAAATTTTTGACTGAAGAAACAAGTCCGAAACGACCGGCTTGAAATCGCAACTCCGATATCTCAGGGTAGCGTTAATCAATTCGATGGTTCTTGGTCTTATCAGGAAGTTCATGTTTATAGTATATTATAAAATTTATATTTAAATTTCAATTAAAATGAATGTTTTTCAGATAATCCTTTAGAAAAAAAATAATGGGATTAGAGAGCCCTAACTTAGAGTAAAAGAGAATAGTGTCTGGTGCTTTTTTTTTTAAATTACTTGCCGTAGAGTAAAATTACTATTTGTCTGATTCGGTATAATTAATTGTACCTGTATTATTGAATATCTCAAAAGTTCAGCGTAAAAAATGATATTTATTTTTCTGACTGTATTTACCTTCAGAAATAACTTTTTTAAAGGAAGTATACTCGTTCTGTAAAAGCCTATATGTATACAGAATGTCCAGAGAAAACCGTGCTCGAAATTAAGTGGTGATGTATAATATTCAACTGAATCGAAAATTAATTTTCGAGATATTCAATAATAAAGTTATTATTAATTAGACGGAGAAAAAGTTAAATATGCGTATCAGCAGAATAATGCAGACACGCAGTATGAAGTGAAACAGAGTTGCCTTATTTCACTTTAACTCTTTAACTGTTTAATTTTGTATAGAAAAACTTTTTTCGAAATAAAAAAAGATGAATATACATTTTTTTCATTCCTTAGAAAAAAAATTACAGTTCATTTGTTGATTGATAAAAAGAATATAATTGTTTTTATCTTAATGACGAGTATACTCGTTAATATACCAAAAATTATCGTTTCGTCATGACGAATATGCTCGAAATAAACATTTAAAAAGTTAAGCAACTAAATGCCTTTATCTAACTAAAATTATGTTTCCTGTTGAATACCTGTAAAATTAAGCACCGGATAAAAAAGTGATAAAGTGTTTTTCGACTCTTTTTATGTCAGAAATTTTTTCTTAATTGAGAATGCATTTTTGCCTTGATACCCTGTTTAGTTGCAAATAAAAATTTTAATAAAATTGATTTTGCTGATTGCATATTATATACTATATTTTTGAAAATGAACACCAATTACTTTAGATTGCTAAATAGACTTTATTTTCTTTATAAATTTTTTATTTTCAGTATGATTTTTATTATGTCTTTCAGCATGCATTCTGGTTGATGTCGACTTTTATTAAAAATACAAAGTAAAATTGTTCTTTTAATTGTTCTTTGATTCTTCTCAGGAATTAGATGGTCCCTGATGTTATTTAAACAACTTTTTTCGCTTGGCATTTTTGGATTTAAAGCTTTACTATTTAATATTCAATGATAAAGGTGCCATTGGTTGGACAGAGACACTTCGACAGTTAAAGTGATCTTCCTTCAGAGGAAGCCAGAGTGGCTTCCTTCAATTATCGGAATATCTCCGTCTAGCTAATAGTTCTTTTATCACTGAATATTTCGAAAACTAAGCTTCAGAAAAAAATTGTGGTAAATGAAAAATCATCTTAGAATTATTCTCTCTATAACCTCTTAAAATTTGGCCGTACCTCACTGAAACATCCTGCATATCTGTGTATATGAATATAGACAACTGATTCAATACTATATCAATAAGATAAATAAAATAAATTAAAATAAATAATAATAAAATCAAACTCTAAAGTGTTCACAGAGTTCACTACTACCAAACGAAACGCTGTTAATTTAAGTTTATTTATATCTACTAAAGATATGACACTAGCATAGTATACAGGGTGTCCGGAAAAAAAGGAAACATTTTTTGAGGGGTGATTCTCGACTCAATTCTAAGAATTTTGTTCTCTTGGTATTTTTTGATTTAAAGCTTTACTTTTGAAATATTCAACGATAAAGATACCACTAGTTAGACAGAGACACTCCGATAGTTGAAGTGAGATGGCGCCATTTTGTCTCGCTTCAACTATTGGAGTGTCTCTAACTAGTGGTATAGTTATCGTTGAATATTTTAAAAATAAAGTTTTAAATTAAAAAATGCAAGAGAAAAAAGTTCTTAGAATTGAGTCAAGAATCACCCCTTAAAAAATGTCTTCTTTTTTTCCGGGCACCCTGTATATTGTGAGACTTATTTCGATACTCTAAGTATTAAATTAAATTAAGTAATAAAATTCTTATAATTGTACTAAACTATATATTCTTCTAATATATAAGAACAGAATCTAACGTAATTATGAAAAACAAGTTAAACATAAAATTTATAATTCTACCATGCAAATAAATTTATACAGGGTGTAACAAAACTACCGCACTTCCTTAAAGGGGGTGATTCCTGACGCTATTCTAAGAACTTTTTCCTCTTACGATTTTTTAATCTAAAGCTTAGTTTTCGAGATATTAAATAATATAAGTACTAATAGTTAGAAAAAGACAGATAGATAGTTGAAGTGAGACAGAAATGCTATCTCACTTCAACTATCGGAGTGTCTCCGTCTAACTAATGGCATCTTTACCATTGAATATCTGGAAAACTAAGCTTTAGATTAAAAAATGGCAAGAGGAAAAAGTTCTTAGAATAGCGTCAGGAATCACCCCCTTTAAGGAAGTGCGGTAGTTTTGTTACACCCTGTATAAATAAATCAAGTCACAAAAATGAGTCCAATAACAAAATTAAATGATAGTAATTTTGGCAGAGGTGTGGATTCTACTTTTATACTCAACTTTATGCTCACAAACTAATATCTAGAAAACAAATACAATATCATACATACATATACGATGATATAATCTGTTAAAATATAAGGGTCCAGAATACAAATTCTGGAAATTGGCGGAAATTAGTAAAGAACTTTTGGACTCGGTTCATCCTCAAGAAACCTATCCTGTGTTCACATAAAATCGAATATAATTATAATTAGTAATTAAATTTAACAAATATTTTCTTTAATTTTCATAAAACTGGAAACTCATAAAATTAAACCTTGCGCTAATAACAATACTAGTAATCATTTAAATTTTACTAAAATATACTCACTCTATATTACAATAAAGTTATTAAATCTTCTGCAGCACGAATCTTTTCCACTATTCTCTGTTAAAGAACAGCATCAAGAATATGTTCATGGAGAAAACCTTTCAGATCCGCAAGAAAATCTATACTGCATTAGACTTCTCTTTTGCTCCAATGTTAGTTGAGGTTCGTTAATCCGTCGGTAAAGGTGTTGTCATCAGTAATGATTAGTATAGTCCGGGATTATCAGTAGGTCTTTCGTCGGTATTGTAGTCAGTTATGACGTCATCAACCTTATCTCAATCTTATCTTAGAACTGTCATCCAAGACATTTCATATAATGATCGGCATTGGTTAGTATTTCTAAATTTTTCTTCCCTATCAAGAAACTCCTTGTTTAGGAATATTTTTACGACACATTTACAAGTATTAAAGAAAGAAAAATTGTTCTTTATATCAAAAAAACCTGATGAACTTTGTAAGACTTATCCCGGTATTTAAATAAACTTCTTCAAATGTATTTTACAGTCCTATTATATTAAAGAGGGAGAGGGAGAGAGAGAAAGAGAGAGAATTGTAAAAGTTAATTATATTTTGACCTGAAAACAGATTTGTTTTTGAAGATTTCCAACAAAGCTGAGGTTTATATAGCACGTAGTATTTTTTTTGCAAATGTTCACTATATTATAGCGAAACTACTTGAGTAATTTATTATTTATTTGTCCTACTAATTTGGAAAACGCATTCAAAGTTGTGCAGCATGCTTTAATTAGATGTACAGCCGGGGACATTAATGCCGTCTCTGACGTCATAGGAAACTATATTCAGTAGTCTCCTAGAATGCGTGTAAGAATGTGACCACCGAATGTAGTTCCCTGTGACGTCAGAGACGGCATTAATGTCCCCGTCTGTACACTAGTTAGGTTCAGAGATCAAGACTTCAAGACGATCTCAAATTTCGTATTGAAATCTTCACAAAATATTCTTCAGGTACTGAGTGTCCCAAAAGAAACGCAGTTCCCGTTAAGGGGTGATTCCTGACACTAAACTAAGTCGAAAAGTCCTTAGCCACTTTTCAATCCGGAGCTTAGTTTTCAAGATATTCAATGATAAAGATATTATTAGTACGACAGAGACAGACAGATAGTTGAAGTGAGATAGCACCACTCTGTCTCGTTTCAAACAAACGCGGTTTCGTTTCCTGGCCACAAAAATTAATATTTTTGAAAACCGTTTGATATGAATAATGTAGAAAACCTAAGGAACCTGCGTGACTTTCTTTTTTCGAAATTTTAACAAAATCTGTTATAACCTAAATTTGCATAAGCATTTGTTTCTGTAATTGAAAAACTAGATGCTATTTCGAAAATCGAAAGAGTCACGCAGGTACAGGAAAGTTCAAGAAATCATTTAAGTCTAGTCTCGATCAAAAATATGGTCAGGAAACGAAATGAACGAATTGTTGTTAAATTGCTAAAAATATTGCCCTGTTTTATCTCGAAGCAGATAAAACAGAGCAAAAAGTAGTTCATATAGATGGCATATAAAAAAAATTTTCATAAGTGAGACAAAGATAAGAGATCTTTTGTTTCGCTCTATTTAGTTAAAACACGAACCATTTTAGGTAGGGAAAGGATCCTCTTAACAGGAAATGCGTTTATTTCGGGACACCCTGTATACTATTGTTTCAGATTATAAAAGAATTTGTTGAAATCATTTTTTTCATTGAATATTTTGAAAAATGAAGTTTTAAATTAAAAAATACCAAAGAAAAGGAAGTTTTTAGAATAATGTCAGAGATCAATTCGGTTAAGGAAGTGCGATTGGTTTGTAAGATAAAAAACCCTTTTAATTTATTAATTTAATTCATTTTAATCTTAACAAAAAATGTTTCTAAATTATCAAATTCTGCAATAAAGTAATTCCAAATAAAAGCTGAATGATATAAAGATGGAAATAGAATAGTGGTGAATTTAAGTTTTTTTTTTAACTGGAATATATTGTATATAAATTGTATTATTTTTTCAGATTGTTCGTGTTTAAATAAACATTTTTTATAATTTGATAATTTTTTATAAAATTAATAGAATTCGATTACGAAAACCACTTTTGACATTATTATGGATCAATGATACAGGTGTAGTGGTAATCTGATTTCTTTTAATTAACGTGTTAATTGTTTTCAATTCTTCGATTAACGTGAATTCTTTTATCTTTCACGATTTACGTCTTACAATATTTGCTGAAATGTGTTACTACTCATTTTAATACACATTTGGAACCTTTCATGTAACGAAACAGCGGTAAACTTATGAAGAGCTTCTTCCCAAATATTCGCCAGAATTTTGAAGAAGCGATTTCTCATATTGATCGAATGATAAAAACTCAGCACGTCTTCGTTTCTGATTTTTAATAAGTATTTGATATAAATGAATATGTAGTTTCGTTTTAAATAATTTGTAGACGATTATGTTTTGTACATTATCATTTCTTTATGTACTGAGTTATATTTCGCTATTAGTAGAGTACACTGCCCGCCAATGAGGCAGTACCTACTTGCCTTAGCATATAAATAAAAAATAAGAAAAAAGATCATTTCTTCTCAATCGCACATGACGTCATAACACCTTAGAGTGGGGCAGTATAGAAACAGATGGAGAGTATTGCGAGAACATAGGTGATACCTCCCTTTGTTGGACTCTCTTTCTTAGATCAATGCTACTTGTTTACCTTTTTCATTCAATAACCTTTGTTTGATTCAGATATTTAAAGAGAAAAAGTGGTAGGAACACAGACATCTACAGGGTGTCCGGAAAAAAAGAAGACATTTTTTGAGGGGTGGTTTCTGAGGCTATTCTAAGAACTTTTTCCTCTTGGCATTTTTTAATTTAAAGTTTTATTTTCAAGATATTTAATGGTAAAGGTGCCACTAGTAAGACAGAGACACTCCGATAGTTGAAGTGAGGTGGCGCCACTCTCTCGTTTTAAATATCGGAGTGTGTCTGTCTAGCTAATGGCATATTTATCATGAATATCTTAAAAATAAAGCATCAAATCAAACACTGTCAAGAGGAAAAATATTCTTAGAATTGATTCAGGAATCACCCCTCAAAAATGTTTGCTTGTTTTCTGAATATCCTGTAGAACAAAATCATTAATATATCTTAATAATTATTAATTTTAAAACTATAAATATATTAACAAAAATATTCATTTTTTCAAATAAAAACGATTAGTGTTAATATAAACTGGATTTGACGTGAAGACGTATAAAGTAAAATTTTCCAAGAACTGAGGGGTATTTAACAAAATGCTGAAATTATTTTTCGTTTATATGAGTTCTGAAGGTCTATGCCAAATTTCATCAAAATCGGTGTTCTAGATGTAGGGTGTTTCCCTTGTTAGTTATATCTAATAAATGTAAATAATGTAAATAATTTAATATTTTTCTGTTAACATTTTGAAAATATGAATAATTTTAAGTTATATGACTTGCAACTTCATATGAATTCCTTCAATAATTACTATGATGTGACGTTATTTGAAGAAACATACGTTTAATGATGCCTGTCGTTTGAAACATTTGTGAAAAATTTATTTTGTGCAAATAAAACATCTGTTTCTATGGTGTGAAAAATTCGTGCGTAATTTGGTTTCCCCCATGTATCCAATATTCTTTTTGCCCAATTCATCATAGCGTGTATCCGACTCGTCGTTTATCCGATGCAACATATGTTTGATCCATAATATGTACTATGGTTCGATCAAAAATGTGCGTAATAATACCTCTGACATCTTTAGGATTATTCAAGGATCATCAAGTAGCAAGTGAAGTGCTACGTACTCAATTTCATATTTGATATTGAGTTGAGACTGACTGAAGTTAATGGACTCGATCGATTTCGGTTTGTTGTGTGTAAGCACAACATTCCTATAGTTGCAACCTGCAGTCAAGCTAGGTAGCAGACTCCCCATCTTTCCTGAGACCGATGAAATATACCGATTGCTCCTCAAGCTTTTGTGCATCGAGCGACTTCTACAAATGGCAGAGTTCTCGATGTCGCTGTAGGCCTTCTAAGCTCTGCCATACCGACACAGACGGATCGCCGCATTGATCGTTTACAGGCACACCCCGCGTTTGTTAATTTAATTAACTTAGGATATATATATATTTTTGTCTGAAGTTTATATTTAGCTTATATCAAGCTCGTTTTAATTAATGAATTACGTATAAGACGAGTTGTGTGTTTTTATTTACGGAAGTCTTGCTCTTGATTCGGCCAAAACCTTCTCTGAGTCCTTTCATTTGTAACCGTTGGTTTTCCCAAGGTGGAAAATCAAGTTAATGTAAAGTCAATATCACAATATTAAAATAACTTAATAACCTCACCATATTAACTATAATAATCCATAAAAGATCTTTTTCATGCCTCTCATTTTTCTCTTAAATAAAAATTGCTAACACGAACTTATATTTAACTTAATTAAAATTATTAATAAACATTTGTCACTTCAAATCTCCACTATAGGGAACATTTTAATAGTTTATTTGCTTCATTAATTAATTACTTTCACACGAAATGCAAATAACTGAATGCTTTTACTAGCATAAATGTCTAATTGATAAACCGACATTGTTCTTACGATTGTATGCGCATATAAATGAACTACAGATAAAAACTAGAGTTTTCCTCCTACTGGTATCAAATTTTCCTGATATTCTTAAAAGTTCAGATAATTAAAATTCTTGATTATTTATATTCTTAAATATCGGGTATGGTTAGCATGTAAGAAAATCACTAATATTAACTATCTGAACTTATAAGAACGCCAAAAAAATATGGTATCGATGGACAGAAAATACTACCTTTCACTTTTAATTTGTTCATGTGCTATACAGGGTATAACAATTATGACCTTACTCCAAACTTTAGGGAGTTGTAGGTGAAGGTAAATGGAATCAGGAGACTCGGTAGAGTCTCGCGCCAAGTAGTATAGCCTTACAGTTACGTCATGTGCTGTACGCGAGACACCGAGTATCCTTTTCCCGAAACATTAAAAATTTTGGGTCGATTTTTTGAAGAAATTTTAACGCCAAAATATGTTTTGACACATTCTGAAACATATTAACGAAAAAAAAAAAAAAAAAAAATTTCGTATAAATGCACTAAAATGCATAAAAAGTGCAGTTGCATAATTTTTTCAATTTTTCAATTTTTGAAAAGTGTATGTTCAGTTCCGTCGTCGTCATCGTCGTCGTCGTCGTCGTCGTCTCCATCTCCATCTTTTTCGCACCGCTTGAAAGCGTGCCATTAGTGACGTCAGAGCGTGACGTCATAAACACAGATATAGCGAAATACCGTGTTCTAAGCCTATATTATCGGAAATAGTGTTGAAAATGTTATACCTTTATAATTTAAATTAATTTGTTTATTTATTATATTTATTATTCATACTATTTTAATAAATAAACTAAACATTAATAAAACTAATTAATAATTAATAAATTATTGTTTCATTTTTATAAATTAACCATTGTCATTTGCGAATAATTGTAATAATAAATGAGTAATATTATTTAATTATTAAATAATTATTATTTTTTATTTACTTTTCGTAATTCTTGAAAACGTACCATTACTGACGTCAGAGCGTGATGTCATATGGCTATATATCGTGAAATACCTTGTTTCGAACCTAAATAATCGGAAATAATGTTAAAAAATATTATAAATTTTTGTTATTTATTGGTTTTCGCCACCCTTGAAAATCTGCAATTAGTGGCATCAGAGTATGACGTTATAGGGCATGAAATAGCGAAATACGTGTTCCGAACCTAAATAGATGGAAATAATTAAAAAAAATCTTATAAATTTTTACTTTTCGCCACCCTTGAAAATCTGCAATTAGTGACATCAGAGTATGACGTCATAGGGCATGAAATAGCGAAATACGTGTTCCGAACCTAAATAGATGTAATTAATTTGAAAAAAATATTTATTATACATTTTTACTTTTAGCCACCCTTGAAAATCTGCCATGGTTGATTACAGTGCGTGACGTCATATAGCTATATATGGCGGAATATATTCTTCCGAACCAAAATACATGCGAATAACTGGAAAAATATATTATAAATATTTACTATTTTTGACTTTTGGCACCTTTTGAAAATCTGTCACTAGTGACGTCAGAGCGTGACGTCATAGAGCATGAAATAGCGAAATACTTGTTCCGAACTTAAATAGATGGAAATAATTTGAAAAAAATATAAATTTTAACTTTTCCTATCACTTGAAAACTTTTTATTAAGGACGTTACAACATGACGTCATAGAGCTTGATATAAGGAAATGCGTGATATGAACTTAAATAGTTGGAGATACTATTAAAAAATATTATAAATTTTCAACGCTAACTTACAAAAATTAGTGAAATCCCCCTAAAAAAATACGCTAAGTAGTTATCCCCTTCTAAAAACCCCCTTTTTCAAAAAATATATATTATTTATACACTTATTTAATGAATTCTCTTAATAAAGGTATAACAATAAAAAGAATGTATTTATTTGAAATATATAGTCACTACAAAAAATACATTATATTTCTTATCTTGTTAAAAAGTATTGAAATCATATATAGAATAAAGCCAAGTATGTAATCTTTATTTATTCTCAGCATATAGTTTATAAACAATATGTATAAAAAAGAGAAACTGCATTTGAAATGAAGATAGTTTATAAACAAATTGCATAAAAGCTTTTTATATATAGTTTATAAACAATATGTTTATAATTTTTTTATACAGAACTTGGCGAGCCTTCATGCTTTTTTAAATGACACACAATAATCATGTTAATTAAAAATATCTCACTTCTTATAATATATAGGAAAATGTTATAATTTCATAACTGCTATATGAAAACATTTGAAAATTCGGCGAGCGACATGCATTCGTTCTTATTACATGAAAAGAAGAGAAAATTCGTTAGCAGGAATTCGTAGTTGCTACAGGACAAGAGCAGAGAATTTGTCGGCAGGATTTAAAGTAAAATCAAATGTCATTTAAAAAAGCATGGAGGCTCGCCAAGTTCTGTATAAAAAAATTATAAACATATTGTTTATAAACTATATATAAAAAGCTTTTATGCAATTTGTTTATAAACTATCTTCATTTCAAATGCAGTTTCTCTTTTTTATACATATTGTTTATAAACTATATGCTGAGAATAAATAAAGATTACATACTTGGCTTTATTCTATATATGATTTCAATACTTTTTAACAAGATAAGAAATATAATGTATTTTTTGTAGTGACTATATATTTCAAATAAATATATTCTTTTTATTGTTATACCTTTATTAAGAGAATTCATTACATAAGTTTATAAATAATATATATTTTTTGAATAAGGGGGTTTTTAGAAGGGGATAACTACTTGACGTATTTTTTTACATCGGGATGTTTTTTAGGGGGATAATTTTTATTCTCATACCTGTTGTCTATGACCTTTCTATTTGGAGTTACAGATCATCAAAATTCCACCTGCTTTTGGTGTGACTGTACAGCCGAAGGAGGACCGTCAACGCTTGGCACTTGCCCCACTTACCTCACTTTAGTTTTCTATGACAAATTTTCAGAATAATTTTTATTATTTAAAAGAAGGAAAGACCTATGAAGGGACACAAAATGTAATATCAGACCTTTGTTTAAGTATTATTTGTAATACCTATCTCACCTCTGCCTGGATGGAGTTGCAGCGGGTCAGCTGATTGTCACACAAACAAAGACACTGAGGTTCACCACTAAACCGTTACTAAATAAATTAAATGTTCGATGTGTCCACCACGTTTTGTTAGACATAATTTACATTGTTTGATTATACTCTCCTGGACTGCTATAAAAACGTCATTAGTTCCTTAAATCTCATTGCACACCGCTAATACTCTTGCAATGAGATCCTCTTCATTTAAAACGGAAGTGCTATAACACATGTAGTGCCCATAATGGCACTACATTCCAAAAAACAAATAGTGCATAGTGCAAAATTAATTATGAAAAATTATAGTTTCCAAAAGTTGGTCGACCTGCATTTTGTTTACGGCGTGGCCGATGGAATCTCACGAGAAGCCAAACATATTTATTGCGAACGATTTCCTGATCGGCGTTGTCCGAATTGTATAATTTTTACTACAATCACTCAGCGATTATGAGATACGGGCACACTAATGCCCACTACCGCTCTCGGAAGAAGTCAAACAACGCGAAGTGTCGAATTCGAAGACATGCTAGATCGCATAACAGAAGATTTGACAAAAAATACAGAGTCCATCGTGCGCGAAATGGATACCGATAATATAAGTGTATGGCAAGTTTTAAGGGAGGAAAACTTGCACCCATACTACTTACAAAGGGTGCAAGAATTGAAGCCAGAATATTTTGAACCGAGAAGACTGTATTGTTAATGGTTTCTGGAGAAGAGCCGCGAAAATCCGAATTTTTTTGATTAATAGTTCGGCAGCGATAGCCACAAAACTTGGCCAGCGTATTCTACAAACCTCACGGCCTTAGATTTCTTTCTATGGGGTCATTAGTTTATAGCACTCCCGTTTTATATGAAGAAGATTTCATTGAAAGAGTATTAGCGGCGTGCAATGAGATTCCAGGAATTAATGACATTTTTATGGCAGTCCAGGAGAATATAATTAAACAACGTAGATTATGTCTAACAAATCGTGGTGGACACGAGTGGTGAACCTCAGTGTCTTTGTTTGTGTGAGTGTGTGAGGGCGTGTGCAGTGTCAGTACATTTCCTTCTTAAATGGAAAACAGGAAGAAATAATAATTCTAGCCTAGCTGCAAAGAAAGGAATAATTTCCTCGAGGAAAAAGGACAATCAGGTGACCTGTTGCAAGTTCATCCAAGCTGAGGTTTATCAAATTAAAGAGGTGAGATAGGTATTACAAATAATACTTAAACAGAGGTCTGATACTACATTTTGTGCCCCCTCATGGGTCTTTCCTTCTTTTAAATAATAAAAATTATTCTGAAAATTTGTCATAAAAAACTGGAGTGAGGCAAGTGAGGCAAATGCCAAGCGTTGACGGCCATGGATGGCTGTACAGTCACACCAAAAACAGGTGGAATTTTGACGACCTGCAACTCCGAGTAGAAAGGTCATAGACCACAGGTATGAGCATCAAAACTATTCCGTTTACCCTCACCTACAACCCTCTAAAATTAGACCTAGGATCATTGTTACACTGTTTATTCTATATACAGAATATTTCAGTGAGGTATGGCCAAATTTTAAGGTGTTGTAGAAGGGTTGATTCTAAGACGATTTTTCATTTATCACATTTTGATCTGAAGTTTAGTTTTTAGGATATTTAATGATAAAGGTACTATATTAGTTAGACGGAGACACTCCGATTGTTGAAGGAAGACAGAGTGGCGTCACTTTACTTTAACTGTCGAAGTGTTTCTGTTCAACCAATGGCATCTTTATCATTGAATATTTAAAAAATAAAGCTTTAAATCCAAAAAGTTCTTTAAATAACGTCAAGAAACACCCCATAAAAAATATTTCTTTTTTTTCCGATCATTCTATATATAAATTATATTAATAAAAATTTAGTTATAAATTTAAATATATTATAAAAAATAATATGTTGTTTTTTAAATATGCATAATTTTGTTTTCAGTACTTATAAATTTCCAATTGAACTTGCTAGTAGTCGTGCTAAGTCTTCCCTGATCTTACTCAACATTATAAAATAAGCCAAATGATTAATAATGATAATAACTATCAGGTCTTAATAGATGTAGTTTAAATTTATATCCACAGTGAAACATATATAATCGTGTAGATAACATTACTCTCAAATATGTAAATATTAATTATTTCCACACTTTAAGATAAATTGTTAACTTCTTAAATTGTTAAGAATGTAATATAATCGTACAAGTTACTAATATTAATGAATGTGAGATATGCCATTAGTGTGTTTACTTTGATAATTGTGTTTATGTGTATGTTATTCAATTAATTTTTATAAAATTAAACCGATCAATGATTTTAAGTGAAGTTATAGATAGCGCAAGTTAGTCAATGTAAGCCAATAAAATAATGCAATTAAAATCCTCAAGAATTCAAACATAAAACCTCAGATTAAAAAATGGCAGAAGAAAAATCATCTTCGTTTAACTTGAGGAATACCCCTCTCAGAGGATGCTATGTTATTTTGTAACACATTGTATACATAAAATTTCAGTGAGAAAATAGTTGTTAAATTATCGATTGCACTAATTTTGAAAATGTAGTTCTTAGAAAAATTAGTTTAAAGTTATGCAACTTGCTCAAATTGAGCACATACTATTTATGTCCATCGGCTATAATTTCAGTAGTACTTCGAATTTCATTAAGGAATTTTGACATTTTCTTTAAATATTGTATTATTATTTAAAATAAAATAATTCAAATTTTTTTCATTCTACGTTTATTTATCCCCTTAATAAACTAGAAGCAAATCGAAAAAAAGAAAGTAACGTAATTGAAGATTTCATTTACTTGATTCGTTTAAACTTGATAAATAAAATTTATTGGTAAAAAGCCAAATGTTTCAAAAACATAGTTCAATCATGCGATTCTACATTATTTACTTCCAGATGTTAGGACGTAAGTTGTCAAATATCTTTTATGAATTTCAAAAGCTTGAAGTTTATTTTAAAATTAATATCCGTAATCTTCCATTTTTTTAAGATTCGTGTAAATATACGGATGAGTCATTATTTATTTTGATCATACATTTCGTGACATAAAGATAGGACGGTTCTAGATTTTTTGTGTTTCTCAAATTTAATGACGTATGTAAACATTTAGTTCACTTTTCTATATAGAGTTCTTTTTTTGTAATATAAAAGGAATCAATTACTTTATGCTTTCTGTTAAAAATTATACTTATTTTATTGGTAACAGGTGCGACAAAATAATAAGACATGTAGTATTTAAGTGAGTGTTTAAATATCAGCGGCAACAAACAAATCTATATTGTTATAAATTTGTAAGATTTATTTCTCGTTTAATTTATAACAAATTTTGAATTTTTTTTTTGTAAATAAATAATTATATCAAGACAAAATACAAAATTAACAAAAGCCGAAAAAAACATTATTTTAATATGAGAAAGCAAGGCAACAGTTTTTTTCAAATTTCACAATTACTGAACACAAGCCATAATATTATTAGAAGTTTATTGAAAGTTTCAGATAATTATGTTAAATAAAAAATTAAAAGATGTTTAAAAATTTTAAGCGTCCATTAAAAGCGTGCAATTTTTAAAATATCTTTAAATTTTACTTTAAACACATGTGACATTGTTTCCAAAGTTGGTGCTTCTACAAATTAACGAAATATTCAACGTATATTGCAACAACCAAAAACTATTCAATATAGGCAACTTTTAAGAAAACAGCCTTTAAGAAATTTCTACATTGAACATTGAATAAATTTTATTCGCGAACATATCAGATGGAGAAAACTATTCATATTATTTTCATGATTTAAGAAAAAAATTGCAATATCAAGTTTGATATAAAATGGGATGAGGTGACATTATGATTTGGAGAGCAGCAATTGGCTATAAAGGGAAAACAAATATTTGTTTCATAAATACAAAATTGAAGAGCACAGATTATCTAAAACTTATAAAGAAATAAAATCATATACATTACAAATAAGTGGTCAAAGGGTATAGCCGGGTAAGCCTGCAGAATCTGCCCCAACGAAGTTTTCTAATGACACTTCGAAAATCATTTTGGTACCAAATAAAAATAATTTATCCCAAATTTCAGCTCTTAATGTTAAACAGTTTTCGAATTATTTAAAAAAAATCTTGTTTCGTTTTTATTTTTTTTTTTTTTCAATAGTAAAAATGAAAATTAACACATGATGATTTTTTTCCAAATACTTGAAAGTAAAAGATATAAAAAAACATTTTTTTTGAGAATCTCTAATATAAAGCCAATTATTAAAAAAATAAATCAAACTAAAACAATTTTTTTAACTGCATTCTTTTAGACATGCAATCATCAAATTTTAACAGTAAATGTCCTTTATAATTTTTTATACTCAGGAATTTTTTTAGTTTATTCGGTTTGATGGAACATTGTGAAAAAAAAATAAATAACTTGGTTTTCTTTTGAAAACTTGATATTTAACCAAATTAATACTTTTTTATTAGTAAAAAACTTTATACATAATTACTCTTTTTATAATAAATGTGTATTATGCTACGAAGATACCAATAAGATTAGGAAATATGTCAAAAAAATCAAATTGTATTAATCATTGTCACTATCCTCATTAATAGATTTATTTAAAGATTCCTTAATACATCAGAATATCGTTATGTTTGCAATACGAGATCGATTTTTTAGTATAGATTTAACAATATTTAGACTTGTTTTAAATTTATTAAATTTATTAATTAGTTAAAAATAAGAAAATGAATATGAATCATTCTGAAGCATGGAACCATTTTAAAAAAATTAATAACGGAGATAAGGCGCAGTGTAATTATTGCTTAAAAACAATTGCATGTAAAGGTTCTAACACTAGTGAATTATTTAGACACTGTTGATGGCATGTTGATTAGAATAATAATTAAGTTCTTTTATACGGGAATCGATTTCAAATAAAGGATTCCATTTACCAAAAAACCATTCTCATGTTATGAGTTTAATTTTAAAATGTTACAATCAAAAAAATGAAGAGGAGATTCTTATGGTAAAAAATCTCAGAGATTCTGATCAAAGATTCAATTTAACATTAGATGAATGGACAAGTATTGAAGTATTAGAAGTCGTAGATATTTTAACATAGTGGTTCATTTATCTAATGCAAAAAATTTCAATTTAGGTCTTGTATATATTTATGGCAAATGTACTTATCTTAATGTTCAAAATATTGTACAATCTCGATTAAAAGAATTTAAAACGAACTTAGAGAAAGACATAGTTGCCTCAACCACAGATGGTGTATAAGTATTATGCAAAAATATGGAAGTGAAGTCATTATTAAAAACACATTATGCATGAATGTGATTGATGTGTTATATGAAAAAAACAGTGTTAATGAAAATACTCAAATAACAAATGCTGAATCTGATGAAAAATACAGGGTGTTACAAAACGACCGCACTTCTTTAAAGGGGGTGGCTTCTGAGGTTATTCTAAGAACTTATTCCTTTTCGCAGTTTTTGATTTAAAGCTTTATTTTCAAGATATTTAATGATAAAGATGCCCTAGTTAGATAGAGACACTCCGGTAGTAGAAACGAAACAGAGCGGCGCTACCTCACTTCAACTATCGGAGTGTCTCTGTTTTACTAATGGCATCTTTACCAGAGAATATCTTGAAAGTAAAACTTTAAATCAAAAAATGCTAACAGGAAAAAGTTCTTAAAATAGCCTCAAGAATCAAACCCTAAGGAAGTGCGGTCGTTTTGTTAGCACCCTGTATACTTAGTTTCTCCTCAAAAGGAAAAATTTTCGCCTCGTAATCCACGTTGTAATTGATGATTGAGATCATCAAGTTTTTCTGTAATATCACACAAAAAGGCTAAAAGACACCACCATTCATCTTTTCTCAAGTTCACTATAAATTTTATTTTGTTCTTTTAAAAATAAAATAATTTCTTGCCGTAAAGAAAAAAATCGATTTAAAACTTTTCCTCTACTTAGCTACCGTACCGATGTATGCAAAAGAACGTCATTATAGTCACTGTTCATTTCTTCTAAAAGACTTTTAAATTTTCTATGAAAATTTTTTGAGACTAGACTCAAATGATACCTTGAACTTTCCTGTACCTGCGTGACTCTTTTGATTTTCGAAATAACATCTAGTTTTTCAGTTACAGATCAAAATACTTGTGCAAATTTAGGTTATAAAAAATTTTGTTAAAATTTTGAAAAAAGAGAGTCACGTAGCTTCCTCAGGCTTTTCACATTATCCATGTCATACGGTTTTCAAACATATTAATTTTTGTGCCCGGGAAACGAAACCGTGTTTTTTGGTCTGGAAAGGATCCTCTTAATATTGTTTTCTTCTATAAAAGTACTGAAAATATTTAGATAATCTATACCTTTAGTTTGATTTTTCATTAAAAGAAATTTTTTTAAATCTTCACGAATTAAATTCATATCAGTGCAACATCTGACGAAAACTGAGCATTGCGATATCGCGGAAATATCAATGCAGGAATCAAAAGCTAAACCAAAATATTTACAATCTTTTAACATGGTCACGCCGGGGCCGATTTTCATGCTTTTCGCTGCGAGACGGCGCTCGAATTCATGCTGTGCTTCATCAGGCGGCGCAGGATTGTTATTTCTTCAGACCTGTATACGCATATATAATAATATTATATTATAATTATATTATTAGTATTATTATAATTATAACTATAATTATAATAATACGATGGCTCAGTGTCGTGTGACCAACCGGTGATGCACGTCGACGTGAATGTGTTAAATCATCTATTATATTATTAAAAATGTGCCTGGCAATATCTTCAATACATTTTATGCAAGTAGAGTCTGACAGCTGAAACTTTGTAATTTCGAAATTATTTGATGTTTATTACTAAAGTTATCAAATAATTCTTTAACAATCTCTGTGTCAGTAAATGGTTTCATATGTTTACCAAATATACAGTCCTGCGAAAAAATATAAACTCAAGACAAAGAAACTATTTCAATTAGTTTGTCATTTATTTCGGAATCTGAGTAACAAAAGATATTATTTACTGTATATTGTAAATTATTAATTCAATTTTAATAAACAATTTAATCATATTGCTAGGATTAATTACAATTCGGACAAAATAGCAAAATTCATCTGTGGAAAATTATAAACTCAAAAGTTTTCTGCCTCTTTAATGAGTAAATTCGTTTCAATATTGAGAACTTCTGCCATGCTTTTTAATCACCTCCAACAATCTTTTGAGAACACTTCTTACCAAATTAATTAAAGTGCTCTCTGGTATGTTTTCCCACGCTTGTGTGATCCTTTCTTTGAACTCCTTGATACTTTGGATTTCTGGTTTTTGAAGGTCGTAGACTTCTCTAACCATGATTCCCCACAAATTTTCAATAGGATTAAGATCCGGGCTAAGAGCTGGCCAATCCAAAACATTGACCCCGTAATCCTCAAACCATTTTTTTGTAGAGCGTGCTGAATGAATCGGCGCATTATCTTGCTGAAAATTTATTTCTTCTTCTTCTAACATCGTAATAAATGGTAAAAGGAACTCTTCTAAAACGTTTTGATAGCTAACAGCATTCATTTTGCCGGAAATGAATGCAACTTGAGACTTTCCCTTTTCATTAAAAGCAGCCCATACCATTATTCCGCCACCCCAATGCGACCTTCGCGACAAAATTTTTTTTTATTTTCTAAGGTCATGCCGGTAATAATTAAAACCATCCGGACCATCAATGTTAAATTTTGTTTCATCGCTGAAAATAACGCTTGACTATTTTTTGCTATCTTGAATGTGTTTTTCAGCAAACTGCAGTCGTCGCTGCAAATGATGTGATTTGAGCTGTGGTTTTCTCACAATCTTACAATATTTTAAGAACTGTGAATTAGCTATCCACTTCCTCACCAAGCTAGCATCACATCCTAAGATGAAGATCCTAAGATTTCTCTCAAAACCGCCCGTTTCACATAAGCAGAAAATTTTGGAGGTCTTCCACTTCTTTTCTTTTTCTCGTAATTATCTGGGCCGCAATTTAAAAAGTTTTGACTACTCCCTGGGAGCGATTTAGCTCGCGAGCAATTTGCCTCAGGGTCATCCCACCTCTTTTTAAATGCAATATTCTTTGCTGCTCAATATCAGTGAGTTGAGTTCCGCGCGGCATTATTTAAAAGGTTTAATTAATCCACACGAAAGCAATATGGTATCACAAATGAACAATATAGACTTTCTTTAACAGCAGGAAGAAAACTAAACTGGTACTCATCCATCAATACACCAGTAAATTGAAAACAAATATTGAGTTTATACTTATTCACAGCGTAAACAAGATTTATTTAGAAAATTTGTTATTTGTAAATTATTAAATAAATCAATGACCTTTGAAAGTTTCTTGATAATCTAATAACATAAAAACTAGTCTAAAAATATTATTTTGCTACGAATTTACTTTAAAATTTTATAAATACTTTAATCTTATCTGTTGAGTTTACATTTTTTCACAGGACTATATAATAAATTTCATACGATACTTTTGTTGGTTACTGCCACATTTTGTGAACTTGCTAATGACATAGTATTTTGTTCTTGTTGTAATGACTTTTTGTACAAAATTAATATTTCAGTTCTTACTAGAGATCCATGAGGAAACATGTCATTAAGTGTTTGATGTTTTGTAGTATAATGACGAGAAATATTAAATTTTTTTAATATAATACTCTCATGACAAATTAAACTAGTTAACTAGATTTATTTTGTAAAACAAAATATTCTTTCTCCCAATTACTTTATTAAACTATTTTCGTCACACAATTTTCGTTTGTTACCTTTTAAAGACATTTCTAATATTATAAATTATAAAATTGTTATTTTATTTCACTAAAAGTATTTTTATGTTTGAAAAACTAAGTTCTTACTGCTTTCACTCTTCGAAACGGAATGAATACGATTAGGTGTTCAAATAAATTCTAACCTTTCCGAATTAATCAACTGTAACTTTATTTTTAACTGAAATTTTCATATATTCTATATTTATATAACTATATTTACACATCAGTAACCTTTGTTGAATAATATGATGTGTGAAACAGTTATAACTGTCAAAAGTAAGCACGATATCTTCTGATAATCATGTAAGACATTATATGTTGTTCAGTTATAAATATCATATTATAAAGTGCAAATTATTAGCAAAATATATATACAGGGTGGTCCAATGAAAACAAAATACCGTTGATTTCTCATAAATATCGTTCACAGCAAAATATCGCTGAGACACATCGACTTTTGTTTCAAAGAGGAAGTAGTTTTTTGCGCATATTTTCAACCTTGCTACATATAACCCCTTGGAGGGGTGAAATTCAACCCTTAAATCTTAAATAGGATAAGGGGTCAATTGATACCCCATTTTAAAGGTTTTTGAAATCTCTTTTCAACGCTTATAAGTTTTTTGAATTCGATGCAGTAGTTTTCGATAAAACGCGTTTAGAAGAAAATTGACCAATAAACAAAAGTTATGCTTTTTGCATTATTAGTAATAATTTTTAATTTTGTAATTTAGACAAAATTTCGCATAAAAACTTAATTTGTTGAGAATATCGATAATTCAGACTTTTTTGCGTAATCCAGGATGCACCACGTGGAGGTAAGGTCTGTATCGCATCCCATATTTGTCCGTCAGTCAATCAATCCATCAATCATTCAGGTATTCAATCAGTCGGTCGGTCAGTCAATCTGTCTCTAAGTTGGTCTGTCAGTCATTTTGTCTGTACGTCCTACATCCCGCGTCTTTCTATCTGTTGATTTATCTGAGAAGACCATTACAGCAGATGCTGAATATTTGTAACATTCACAGCAAGACATAATTGAAGACGTTTGTTTTGCTATCACGAGGAACGATGCGAACTCAATGAATTAGAATTTTTTACTGAAGAGTCGAGATTAATGTGGGAAAACTAGGTAAATCTTTGTTTACATCAAGTAACTTCTGTCGTGTAAAAATTAACATGCTGGTAAACAAATTAAGTTTTTATTCAAAATTTTGCATAAAAATCATGAAAATAGCATAACATACGATACGACTGAATTCGTCTCATCAAGACGAATAACTTGGGGGGGGGGGGGAGGGATTTTGATTGTCATTAAAAAAAATTAAAGCATAACGTGCAGCATAATACCATAAACAATTATGCTCAAAATTTACTTTGCATAAGTTTTCTCCCTCCCCACCCTACAATTTTTGCTTGAAATATTTTTCAATTACCTCTTTCAAACAAAACATATTCAGCCGTACTGTTTTAAAAGGACTGGTGGGCCGCACATTGACTATCGTAGATCTAGAAGCCGAGTACAATCTAAATCAGCAAAAAAAATCAAAAAATCAAAAATGGCGGGGCTGACGAAAAAACTGTTTTTGCGATTTATTCAGAAACTAACGGTTCGATTTTGATTTTTCGAACAGTACAATGCAGTGCAAATCGAGTACAATTCAGTACAATCAAGAAAAATGAAATATCAAAAATGGCGGAGCTAACTTCACAGACATGTATTGTATCCCACAAAAGACGTAATAAATAAAATAAATGATGAATGAAATGAATATAACAAAAACTATAAAAAAGTATTGCGATTTTAATTTTGGCCAGATTATTTAACTGAGTAATGATAATCTAGATTTTTCGGCTTTATTAGATTTTTTCTAACAGGGATAAATTCAAGTCAAAAGTTAAAAGGCTAATAAAAATTAACAGTCTCTAAATAGGTCTAGATAGGCTTCTAAATAGGCAACCGTAGTGGTCTCTTAACCAGTGAACACTGAATAAATCTTCTGAGTAATATTCACATTTAAAGAGGGAGTTGGACCCTGAAGAAAGTCTCAATTTATGCATTTATGATTGTGAAATACTACATTCAAAAAATTCCTCTCCTTGTTGCTATATGCACATTTTACTTAATATATATATAAAATAGAAAATTTTAAACTTTATAAAAAGATCTATGGAGAATTACAGGTATCAACAATTCATGAGTTGATTTTCTTGGCACGTGCATTAATTGACATGCGTATCTAGAAACCCATTATAAAGTTCAAGAACTAAACAGAAATTCTTTCGTTTAAAATCACAAAAGGAAGTTCCCCGATAATAGAAATGTATACATACACACTTATCACATGCTTTCATTGTCTTACAATGTTTTTTTTATTATAATTTAATATATTATTACGAGTCGTATTCCTAATTAATCAAAACTAATTAAGTTAAATAATAATGAAAGTTTATTCAATGACACAAAGAACTAAATGAAAAATTCAAATAAATTCAATTATACACATTTTCTTAGTAACAATTATAAATAATACATCGTTTCTATTCATCCATCCATCACACCACAACTTCACGCTCATACTATATTCACTTAGCATTCCCAAATTCGTGGCAATATATATTTGACTTAAAACAAGAAGCTAAACCAACGTTAACCACGTTATTTCATAACAGTATAAATAAATCTCACATACATATTCACTGCTTATCCATTCTTATAATAATTAAAATTAGTCTGATATACTTTTGAATGTTGTATATGGTTAGGAAAATCTAACTATGAAAATATTTAATACTGTAACCATGGCCAACTATGGTGCGTGATTTTTCCATTTCTATGTATAAAATAATTTATTATTTGCCCATATCACATTTTAATTAATGATGTAAATTATGACGGCTATTTTGCTTAAAATTGCAGCAATTAAGAATTTAAAGAGACAATTAATTTATAAGAAAGAAAAGGTATCTTTAGATGCAATAAAAATTACCTAAATGTCACAAGTAAAAATTTTTAACTCAATTTACTCTTAGAAATAGACCTTTTAACTTTTTAACTATAAATAGCGAAAGTTAGGCGAACAGTGTCTTTAAGTGCTTAATGCGTGATCATAAATTTGTCATTAATAATTATCTAACAGTATTACACACTGATCGTCTCGTCACGATTGTTACAGCTACATCGCTATACAACTACGAATGAAAAATCATGAATCACTTGTTATCTTCAATACCTTTTTATATTTAAATGATTATTCATAATTGTTTTTTATAAATAATTTTAGAAAAAATATATATGTATTGCTTTATTTTAAATTATAAATTTATGTATATGATTTTGAGATATTAAACAAATTTTAATTATTTTTTACAGTTTTAGGCCGAGGAATATCATGACAGGAATATACCGGAGATCGGTGAGTACAGGTAGTAAGATTTTTTACTTATTTTTATTTACAATGTATTTACCTTAAATTTAAAATTTAATTTAGTTGTAAAAGATTTATAAGGTTCTAATAATAATATAATATGATAACATAAGTAATAATAAAATACTTTAATTGAAGAAAAATTTCTCAACTCTTAAAGAACCTACTCTCATCTCATATCATTCCTTATTCATTACATTTTGTTTATTATACCGTCAGTTGTCACAAATCATATCATGACGTTACAGTAAAATCTCCGTCATAAAATTAAATAAATGTAGTTAAATGCTAAAGCACTTTTTAACATTTCTATTTAAATCCCTACAATAGTAATTCGTTTCATCATACCATATATAAGGAAGATACCCAAAAATTGGGATTCCATTTCGACACGGACCACTTCAACACGTGTGTTTTCGACGCGTTCAGTTTCGACACGGGTTTTTCAAAGTAAAATTATTTCAACGCGACACATCTTTCGACATTTCATATTGACATTAGAATGAGAAAATTAGATTCTAAGTAGTTAACACCTGGTGGTGTGTGTTGTCAACTCATTTACATTGAAAATTGTACACATTTTACCTTGTCGATAAATTAATTTGAAATATAAAATTTATTGGTGTGTGAAGTTTATAAAAAGCAATGCTTGTGCAAAAACGGTCCGTGGACAAACTTTGTCTGCAATAGGTCCGTGGACAAATGGCATTACATATTTATTTACTTTAGTCTTTCTTTAGCCATGTAGTAACAACAAATTAATAGTTTATATATCATATAAATAGGCACTATATCATATAACCTATTAATGATTATATAATTATAACCTACTAATTAATATCATATTTATACCAGTAAATTTACATAAGTATTATTCTTTAATAAAACATTAAAAAATTGTTAAAATTCACTTTCATTAAAAGGCTGAAATGTACAAAACATATTTATTATGAATATGTATAGTCCAAGCAAAATTAGTCACTTATCATAGTTTACGTCGAAAATTATTCTGTCACTAATACAGGGTGTCCGGAAATAAAGGAGACATTTTTTGAGGGGTGGTTCCTGAGACTATTCTAAGAACTTTTTTCTCTTGTTATTTTTTGAATTGAGACTTCATTTCTGAGATATTCACTTAGACTATAGAAATATATAGACCGAGCATATTGAACTGTGTATGGGAAGATTTGCGGTAAGGGGGGATCAGTGTAAAATCGGCTATTTCCGTAGAGATCATTCGGAAATATTCGGCAATAGATATAATGAGCCATCATTTAAATGTATTTTAACTGTATGTATGTAATAATTAAATTCAATAATTTATAAATTTGTTAACACACAAAACCTTATAATTATTATAAGGTATATATATAAATATTATATATATATTCCTTATATTTAATATATGGTTAAATACAATTTTTAAATTACTTACATGCAAAGTGTATAAATGTGTTAAAAATAAATTATTTTAGTTTCATTTAAATAAATTTGATTATGAATCAAATGTAAATGCAAAGGAAAGAAAAGGACTAATGGTAATACTTTTTAAGATTTTTATTGACCTTTAAAAGTTATTAACTTATTAAACTTATGTCTATGACTAATAGTATCTTTTTTTATATAATGTGTAAATCTTATTTTACTATATAAATGTATTATAAGGCTTAATAAATGATGTTTATGATTTCTAAACAGATCTTGATCATTAATGTGTTGATTCAAGTCTTCAAAAATATTTTCAGTAATTAATTCTTTTAAAATACGATTAGTAAATATTTTTACATTTAAAGATTCTAAAGTTTTGTTTTCTACAATATATAATCTTACTTCATTCTCTACTACCTTACATACCTTCGTTACATCTTTCGACGGGTATAATAAGAATCCTCTGTTTTTACAGTTTATTAATCTAGTATTATCATTTTCTTTTCCTATTAAACTTTTTATGCAATTTGTACATTGTAAAGTATTCATTAATTTTCTTATTATACTACCAGCAATATAGTTAATAACTTCTTCTTTAAATTCAGAGTTAATGAGAGATAATTGCAAATGTGATGTGTAATCGTGGTCATTTTGCGCATTTTCGAAAACTTGTAACCATATTTTGTTGGAATTATCACTTGTGGAATTAATAACTTTTATTGAATTTTGTGTTGATGGACAATTTAGAATTGATATTTCTTCTAATGATGCACAATTTCCAGTATTGCTATTTTTTAATTGTACGTGAGCTATTATTTTTCTAAAAGCAGATAATAGCTGTTTAGCAGTAGGATTATTATTATAGCCATTCATTGATCTGATATCACTAAATAATAATTCTAAATGATCCTGGCTAATTTTATAAGTAGGAATATATTTTAAATATTTATTATCAACACACGTGAATGTATATAATCCTAATAAACTTTCTATATTAATAAGAAAACCTAAGAAGCCAGTTTTTAATTTACTATTAATCATTTTTTTTTTGTCTCTAACATGTGTTAATTTAATTATATAATCTCTGTAAGCAAATAAAATATTAGATATTTCATCGTAATTATTTGCATTGAGGGGTTTTTTTAGCCCAAATTGACGTATGCTTTTAGAATTAAATATATCGAAAATATTATTAAAAACTTGAATAAATTTTATCAGTGGTTCACAATCTTTAAATTGATCTAAATTTAAACAGTCTTTTAAAAATTCTAAAGAATTTGCAACCGATGTGCTTAATAATTGACTTGCCAGTTTCACTTTCATTTTGTTGTGAGTGTAATATATATGTTTATTGCCTATTTTATTTCCTAAATGTAGTCCTTCCATTTCTTGAAGCTTATGCAAAGATTCTAATTGTTCCCATTTTATTGGTTTTCCATCTTCGTCCAGAATAATTTTTACACTTCCAAGTGAATTTCGAACTAATTTTAACATGTGGCTTGGGTCTAAGAAAACAAATACATTTGCATCAGATGACGGATGCTTGAACCATGTTTTCATTTTGCCAATGTTAAAATCACACCCCAAACTCTGTAACATATTCAAATTAGTTGATAGTCCATCACATGTTATAGAGGTTATTAATATGCCACACTCATGCAATGCAATAAGATTTTGAAGAAGGAGGTTTCTTTTCTGTCCTGTATCCAAGCCAGATGTTAAAAAGTAGCTAATAGGTAATTTCCAGGACTGATTCAAGCAAACTACACAAAATACTAGGGCTTCTTTAGCAATTAATGTTGTATCGCATTCTATATATTTGCCACAATTAACATAGCCTACGATTTCATCTTTAAAATAATCTAAATGTTGTTGTATTGCTATTTCATCAAATGTTAATGAACCTATTAGATTATAATTAACAGCGTATGTTCTATGTTTAATAGCATTAAGTGCTTCTGCATTAATACCCGGCTCCCCCCCTATAGACCGATACCATTTGCACAATGTTTTGGGATGTGGTAAGGTTTTATGGAAGTTATATCTAACATAATTATATGCCTTGGGCGAATAGTAATGTAGCGACAAGGCAAATTTACGTATATTGGGTGTATACACTTTTCGAACTGGTAAATTATTACTTTTCATTATTTGTCTTTTTATCAATTCTTTAGTACCTGATTCTAAATGTTGAAGAATATCAATATCCTCTATTTTCAATAAATTTTTATTTTTTAGGTGTTTTAAAATTTCCTTTAGACTTTTTACTTTTTTAACTGCACATTTTTCTTTATGCCGTGCTTTATAAAGTTGCCTTTGCAGTTTTTTAATTTTTAAATTGTAAACGTGCCGTATTTCTTCCTTTACAGGTGAATTGATTTTATGTTTGGGAGAAACACTTGTACATCTCTCACATCTTAATTCGGTTCTTGCGGACTGATTTAAACAGTCTATTGCTTCTAAAGCTTCTTCATGCTTAAATTAAAAAACAGAAATTAATATTTTTTTTATGTTTAATTTTAATACTGTTAAACCTATATACTTACCATAGTAGTTTTATTGTTATTTAAACAATTTGATAAATCGTTTAATTCGTTATTTTTCTGTACAGTTGTATCATTTTGTAGCTGAGAATATAATACAATTTTAATATAAATTAACAATTATAAAAAATATTTATTTACTTAGGTTTTACAAAGTTCCAAAGGTATACCTTTGGAACAGCACATGGTTTTAATTGTTTCTTTGCTACATTAAGAACATAGTCATCCTTCGTAAAATGAGCAGAACAAACACCTGCAGATCTTGGATATTTATAATTTAATAAATTTAATGCTGTTAACCATTTAGTTTGCCTTGCAATGTCTTTTGGAAAACTACAATAATTTATATATATATATATACTTAATAATTGATAAGTACAATACACATATAACAGAAAATAAATTAACATTGAACCTATTTAAACTTAACTTACCAATGTATAGAAAATGTTTCTTTTGCAAGTTTTTCTTTTTCTAGTTGTTCAAAATTTTTTTTATTTTTTCTATTTTTACAATTTGCCACAATACAAAAACTCATTTTTTTTCTAATATAGGAGATAATACTGAAAACAATATGTATTCTTAGCCTTTACGCACACAACTTCATATAACAGATAAATGCACATCAAAAAGTTATGAATATTTCATTTGTTCAAAAAGCACCCGAATAATGCCGAATTTTTCCGAAGTGAGCCGATTTTACACTGATCCCTCTTAGCCCCTTTTCTTCCTACTCCCCTTGCCCAAAAGTTAACTTTATGCTCGGTCTATATATTTCTATAGTCTAAGGATATTCAACGATAAAGTTACCATTAGCTAGATAGAGATGCTCCGGTAGTTAAAGCGAGACAGAGTGGCGCCATCTCACTTCAACTATCGGAGCGTCTCTGTCTAACTAATGGCAACTTTATCGTTGAATATCTCATAAATAAAGCTTCAAATTAAAAAATTCCACGAGAAAAATGTTTTAAGAATAGTCTCAAGAACCATCCCTCAAAAAATGTCTCCTTTATTTCCGGACACCCTGTATGTTAAATTGAAAGGAACGATTAAAGCCCCATTAAATATGTCGAAAGATGCGTCGAAATAATTTTAAAAATAAAGCTTCAAATCAAAAAATGCCAAGAGGAAATTAGTTCTTAGAATAGCCTCATGAACCACCTCCTTTAAGGAAGTGCGATCGTTTTGAAACATCTTGTATATGGGACTGTCTCGTATTTGATGTATCGCGGCAAACAACTCAAGGGATAAGCATAAACAACTTGTTATTATCTGGACCAGCCTTGCAACAGGATTTACCGTTGATACTATTGCAATGGTGTAAATTCCAATTTATTCACAACGAATGTGGTTAAAATATTCAGCCAAGTAAAAGTCATGTCGTGTGATCGAGATTTACAGTAGATATTATGGTTGCCTAGTCCTGATCAAACTCCCACCGGAGTATTGGTTAAATACAATTACCTACAAAATGAGCTGCGTCCTATATTTCGCGTACGCACGCCCATTACAGCTTGCTCAGAATTAAAAAGATCGCTTTCCCCTTGGGTTACATTGCTTGGAATCGAGCACGTACAACCATGACGTTTTCGCAGGTGCCGATGAGTTACATCAGGTCATACAAATTAAGAATGATAGGGATTCTCAGAAGTGCAAGTATCGAGTTAAATAAATGGGTCGCTAATCTGGTCGAACTTCTTCCGAAAATCTTGTTGTTCGCGAGTATCGCTCGCAGGAAGTGCCTGCACAGGGAATGCTCCCAGGGGGAGCTGCTGTATGGTGAGGGAGCAGGGGAGAGACCGAAAAGGGGGCCCTAGAGAGGACCCTGTAAGAGGAGAGTCGCCGTTGCGGGGGGTTGAAAAGAGTAGTCTCTTTAAGGAGTTGGAGGAGCGAAGTCGCCCTTCCGGGGGTTGAAGAAAGTAGCCGCCTTTAAAGAGGTCGAAGAGTGAAGTCACCCTTGCGGGGGTCGAAAAGAGTAGTTACCCTTGAGGTGGTCGAAGTCAGAGGTTGTTGCGAGTGTGGAAGTAGTGGCGTAGGTGATGCGTGTGCCGTTTAGGTAGGACCGGCTTCACACATGGGTGATATCGAAGGGCGAGGGGATCATTTGATGTACCGCTAGCAACTCCTGTAGGAGGGGATGAGATCATTTTGATCTATCGGAGGGCGCGACGTCGTTCCACCTCCTGGGGTGTTTGTCTATGTCCGCTTCACCTGAAGAGGTGGTGGACACAAACCAGGGATGGTCTGCAATGGCACTGCGCCTGAGACGTCGGGGACATCCTAGTTACGAGGGACATATCCTCCCACTGGTCTTGGAATGAGGTGTCCAGGTGAGATATTCACCGAAGGAGCTGGCTCAAGATTCTCTTACTTCTTC
The DNA here is from genome assembly GCA_037305995.1 of Sclerodermus sp. 'alternatusi'. NCBI lineage: Eukaryota > Metazoa > Arthropoda > Insecta > Hymenoptera > Bethylidae > Sclerodermus > Sclerodermus sp. 'alternatusi'. The sequence goes on from CM074550.1 coordinate 5,932,156, forward strand.
CTAGTATAATTCGCCACACTACCGGCGGAGAGCTCTCTGTATTTGTAGAATGGGTATGATAATTGTATGTATGTGTGGAATACGTTATATTGTCATAAGTTAATCCGTTCTCTTTACAGCGTTATCTAGATTCTTCCATTATCTTCAAACTATTTTAACAAACTCTGTTTGCCATCCTCCGATTATTTTCTTGTATTGTTCTGTGGCTTTTTTCCTTCGTACTGACGGAGGTTTTTTTATACCGGTAGCGTAGCGATTTTTCAGGCTTTTCCTCCATCACACGGGTGGTTTTTATGCCTTTAAATTCTTCCCCTAAATAAAGAATTAATTTTGTTTTGCACACCCAAATTCTGAAGTTATTATTTCAACGACCATTCGATTCCCTAGTTACGTCCTCAACCCCTTTCTATTAACTATCGAGGTTACGAACACTTGTAAGACGGACAATTTGTCAACCATGAAATATATAGTTTCCGAATCGGTGATAAGAACCCTCGGAATCTTCTGGAACCTAGATACCGGTGAATTTAGTTTTCGTACCGCGCTGACCGACGAAGAATCCGAACCGTTAACTAAGTGAAAGATCCTCTCAAGCATAGCCCGGTTGTTTGGTCCTTTGGGTGGGTCACGCCAATCACTATTGTGACAAAAGTAATGATGCAGGACTTGTTGATTTTTAAATACGGGTGGGTTTCGCCGTTGCCCGAAGAGTTTGAATACAGATATCGAAGTGGTCTGTATCGAAACGGGTTTCTCCTTTTCGAGATTTTATATACCGTCCAATATGGACCAGCGGCTGTTCTGGGAATTACGTTCCCCGATTTTCTAAATATCCTTTGAACTTGGTTCGTCATACTCCAAAAATCCTTAGCATGCTCCAATAAACTCGGAAGCACCTATTGCTTCTTAATAACTTGGGCTCCGTGCCCTCGGACATGTTGATCAGCCCTGGTGAGGTGCTTGAGGAGATCTTGAGCTTAAGTCCCCGTAAGAGACCAGGTGATAATGGGGTACCGGTTTGTCTCATTGTGTCATGTCAATTTGCCATGACCGGAATACTGAGTCTCATATTCAGTCGGTCGCTACAAACGGGCGTGTTTCCTACTAGGTGGAAGTCTGGCCTTGTTACACCTATTTTTAAGGCGGATAACGGGGGACTAGTTGAGAGTTATGCCGAAGATCTGTGAGAAAACTATCGCAGGTTGTCGACCGTGTTGGTCCCGCTGCTTTCTCCTCATCAGTATGGTTTCGTGAGGGGTAGATTCACTGTCACTAGTTTGGTAGCCTTTAAGATAATGTGAGTGGTAAACAATAATAATACAAACAATGGAATACTTAACAAATTTTTTAATAAATATTAGTCTAATTATTTTAATTTAAAAATGCTAATAATGTTTATAATTACAAAGCGGTACAAAGGGATGATAGAAGGTTATTAATAATGAATAATCATTAAGCAATTAAATAATATTTTCAGTTATTATTAATTTTCTCAGATAAAAAGGAACTATTCTTTTAAAATAAGAATACTGTTTATTTTTTTATTTGTTTAAATATTAACCCTCCGAGTACGGACTCGACAAGTCCAGTGCCGGGGTCATTTCTGACCCACATGGATAATTCACTAATCCATTCAATCTTTACTTAGTTATGTTTTGGAATCATATTTCTGTTAATGTGTGCCTTACTGCTAGGAGTTCTATTCATGTATGCGTGAATGCTAGCCGGTCACAGATATTGAGTAAGTCCGGAATCGTACGCGGAAGGTTAACCCTTTGCGGTCCGAACGCTTTTCACCGTTTCGTTTCAGCAGGTCCGCGCAGATTTCAACAATCGCTTTTCAGCGCAGATTTCAGCAGTCGCTTGTCCGCTTGGTAACGTTTATTGTAGAAAGCATGCATTGGTTCGTAGAACAAATACATGAATGCACATATACATGCATCATTATCTATTCGGTTAGTAACAACATTTAATTGAATTTAGCAACCAATGCGTGACATGCGCTTTATATATAACACGAAGTTCTTGCAAACTAGAATGCGATATTCTTATTAATTATTAATAAAATAGTTCTGGTACCAGATAGACGTAATATCAATATAACAAATTATAAATTAACAACGACTACCGACGCGGTGAATTTATCATTACTGTTTATCAGGCAGTAGTCGTCAAAGCGAATAAATATTATATGCTAATGAAACAATTATAAACTCTAATTATTTAAGAAAAACATGGTGCCTCCTGTGAGGTAGTGTGTAAGGGAAGACGTTAGAGGAGTGAAATTGATAGATTAATTTTGAACAATTTCATTGGCAAAGACATCTAATTATAACATGTAAGTATTGAATTCTCATAATTAACATACAAAGCATTTCATTATGGATGATAAAATTAAATTATTGATTCAAAAACGAACATCTTTTGAATCACAAGTAGCGGTATTGGAAAAGTTAATTGAGGAAAACAAATTACATTATACAATCGCGAAATTAAGAATTAAACGTGTTACGGAATTAAGTCATGTATTAGAGGATTATAATGATGAGCTTATACTCTTGGAACCTGATGGTGGTCATGTAGAAACATTCTTAAAACTTCAAGAAAGATTCTATAGTGTTGCGAGTCTAATCGAAAATTTATTTAATGTCAATAATGAATTAAATAGTACAACAGAAACATCCTCTCAATCATCATTAAATGATAATTCAGAGCCTACATTAAAGAAAAGACGCATTAAATTACCACAAGCACCGTTACCCACTTTTGATGGTAAATATGAAAATTGGCTTACGTTTAAACATACTTTTCAAGACATGATTGGTTCTCAAGTTGATTTGAGTGATATAGATAAATTTCATTATTTAAAAACGTCGTTAATTGGAGAAGCATCTAATAAGATTAAAATTTTTGCTACCGATCAAATAAATTATAGTAAGGCATGGGAATTGTTAGAACGTTCTTATGAGGTTAAACGAATATTAATTTCTAAAAATTTATCTTTAATTTTAAACATGCCAGTCTTAGATAAAGAAAATACAAACGGATTAACCAGATTAGCAGATGAAATACAACAATATGTTGCATGTTTGAAATCCATGAATGTAATTGTTGGATCTGAGATGCTTGTACATTTAATTGAAACTAAACTTCCTAAAGCGACATTAGCACGTTGGGAGGATATATTAGATCGAGATGAATATCCAACTATTGACCAATTATATGAATTCATATATAAAACTGCGGTTAATGTTTCGCGACGGGAAAGAACGAAACCAAATGAAAACGAAAGAGTTAAGGGTGATTTACTTATACGTAGAAAACGCGAATTAATTCCACACCAATCGTTTATAAATATAAATTCACGAAAGTGTATTATATGTAAAGATAGGGATCATCCTTTATTTGCATGTAAGGGGTTCAAAGATTTAGCCATTCCCAGAAGAATTGAATTAGTAAAAAATTCTAAATTATGCTTTAATTGCTTGAGATCACATCCTGGAAAAATTTGTAAATTTTCGAATTGTAATATATGTAAGAAACGTCATAATATGCTACTACATTTATCAGATTACTCCAAAAAACTTAATCAAGAAACTATTCAATCGAATATAAATAATAGCATAAAAAATCAGCAATGACTAACCGAAACAGACTTGAATGACCCACAATGCCTTTCAATTAAAGCGTCTATAGGTTCACATGAACTTATTACGAGCGCAATGATTAATATTGAAAATGATAGAGGATATTTAGTTGTGTTTAGGGCATTATTAGATTCATGTTCAACGTCTAATCTTATAACCGAACAAGCATTAAAAAAACTAAATTTAGAAGGAAACGATTATAAATCACGTATATCTTCGGTAAATAAGGCAAGTACGATTTCGAAAGGTTATGTAACTATAGTGATCCAATCAACGATTAATGAATTTCGCACTGAATTAACATGTCTAATCGTTTCATCAATCGTCGAACGTTCACCGTTAAGAGTATTTCCTAGGAATCTTTTTGATATACCAAAAAACATTGAACTAGCAGATCGCAATTTTCATATACCTCGCCCAGTTGATCTCTTAATAAGTTCCACTAAGACATTATCCATACTATTAGATGGGCATATTGATTTGTCACGAACTAACAATGAATTTCATTTAAGAAATACAGAATTAGGATGGATAGCGGCAGGCAATATCTTTGAATTCAATGATGAAATTCAAACAACATCTTGTTTAGTTAGTTTGGAAAGACAAATTTGTCAATTTTGGGAAATAGAAGAATTTTCAGAGACAAAAACGGCATGCATAGAAGATACGATAATTGAAACGCATTTTGCAAATAATGTTAGTCGCAATATTGATGGTCGCTATATTGTAAGATTACCATTCAAGGATAATGATAAACGTTTAGGAGAATCAAGAACATTGGCACTTAAAAGATTAATAATGTTAGAAAAGAAATTAAATACAAATGCAACTTACAAATTAGAATATTCTAAGGTTATAGAGTGTAACGTGGCATTTTTATTATTAAAAATCCGTTACAGGCTCAGCTGATTGGAATATATTAATATTCCCAATGATAGCATCAGCTGAGCTCGGTCCGGGACGCCAGCGGTGATCGCTGTTGTTGTCGTTCGGCACAGCTGATTACCGTTGATCATTACGCTAGCGTTAGCTAATGAGGCGTCCTTGAAGGGAATTTAACAGATTTAAATTCCCTTACTGGGGCTAGCTGATATCGCGCGATCAGCTGGCTAATCACTTCAAGTATTATCGTCTAAGCGAGCGGACGTGAGTCGCTAGACATAATATTTGCGAATCGCTACTTCGAGGCAGGGCAGAAAAGTGTGTGTCGTGGTGTGACCGTGCGTAGGTGATCCAGGATCTAACCCTGCGGGACCCGCTACAGGATACCAGGCGATTCCTCCGACCACCCCTGCCCGGATTGGATAACATACCCCGAAGTAGTAAGTGGAGCGCCACGCGCTCACTGTTTTATTGTGTAGAGCGTAAGTGCCGGTCAAGGGACACGGACTTGACCGTGCCCGGTTGCGTTTCTGCGGGATCGTGTGCTCCGACTGTCGCAGCAGTCGTCGAGCTCGGGACCTAGTCCTCATCCCCGGGGAACGTCCGCCCAGGTTGCCTGAAAAGCTCCTGGGTGTTTCAGACGACCCATTCGCTGTGACGTGGGGGCCGTTGTTGCAGGAAGCTCAGCGGTCTCTGCGTTGCCGACGCCGACGGACTACCGAAAAGTCCGTCCTCCACTAGGCAGGACTAGAGGGGGTGTACGGGCACCCCGCGCAGGTTATTATTATTATTAATCGAATTCTGTATATTGCGGCCCTACGGGGAATCTATTTATTAATTTATATTATCTTATTGTATCGAGCCGAATAATAAACCCGCGAGATACCGAACCAAGTGTGTCCTTTTGATTACAGCCTAGTCCTCTACAACGGGAGAACCTCCTCTGGGCCCCTTTCACCGGAGTCGGTTTCCTCACGGGTGAGGAGCTCCGGTGATATCTTATTAAATTATTGTGACCGCGTTGTAACGTCGGGAGATTCACCTCCTCCCGGGGTTACGCAAAAACGCGCGTTACAAGAGGAATATTTAAAAATAGGACATATGTCATTAATCCATGATGAGCAAAGAAATGGATATTATATGCCTCATCATGCGGTATTTAAAATGTCTAGTGATACAACAAAATTAAGAGTCGTATTTGATGCATCAGCTAGAACTACTAATGGATTTTCATTAAATAATATATTAATTACTGGACCAAAAATACAGGATAATTTATTTAAACATTTATTACGATTTCGTACATATAGATACGTTTTGTCTGCTGATTTGGAAAAAATGTATCGTCAGGTATACGTGCATAAAGATGATCGCCAATATCAACGTATTTTATGGCGTTATCAGGGTAAAATTCAAAGTTTCGAACTGAATACATTAACTTTCGGAGTATCTTCTTCTGCATTTTTAGCTATTAGGACTATTCATCAATTGGCTAATGATGAAGGTGGAGCGTTTCCACTAGCAAAGGAAATTCTTAAAAAACATTTTTATGTTGACGATTTATTAACAGGGGCAGAATCATTATCAGAAGCTATTAATATTAGAGATGAGGTGATTAATTTACTACATAAAGGTGGATTTCATATCAGACAATGGGCATCGAATGATCCTAGAGTAATTAATAGTATTCCAGATAAACATAAACACAATAATTATAATATTAAATTGAGTGATTCTTTCAAAATGTTAGGCTTAATGTGGGATACGGAACGCGATAAAATTCGATGTGTACATCATGACTACCGCGAAATTAATGATCGTATTACGAAACGAGAAATATTATCTAAAGTAGCTAAGATTTTTGATCCATTGGGATTAATGGGTCCAGTTATTTTATATGCAAAACATATCATGCAGAAAGTTTGGCGTTGTTGCAATCAATGGGATGAACCAATTTCGCAGGACTTACTTATAATTTGGAATGAATTTGTAAAACAACTGAAATTATTAAATGAAATTTCAATAGATAGAAAGATAATAATAGAAAATTCACAATATATGCAATTACATGGTTTTTGTGACGCTAGTAAGACAGGCTACGGCGCATGTATATATGTTAAATCGCAAAATGAAAGGGGTGATGTATTAGTTAAATTACTATGTGCAAAGTCTCGTGTAGCACCATTAAATTCCATAACAATTCCACGTTTAGAATTATGTGGGGCATTATTAATGGCTCGTTTATTTAAAGAAGTGCAAGATTCTATAAATTTAAAATTTAATAAAGTCGTATGTTGGTGTGATTCGACTATCGTATTAAATTGGTTAAAGAAACCTGCTCATTCACTTAAACAATATGTATCTTCAAGAGTTTTAGAGATTCAAAATCTTACGAGAGCATTGGAATGGCGTTATATTAGATCTAAAGAAAATCCAGCTGACGCGTTATCACGGGGCCAATCTCCAAAGATATTTTCAAAAAATAATGTTTGGTTCAACGGACCTAGTTGGTTGGTTGGAGAGTCTTTTACATGGCCAAATGAATTTCCAATGGTGCGTGAGTTACCTGAGATTAAGAAAACTGTCTGTTTGACAATTTCTATTAATGATGGCAACGATGATGATTTTCAAATTTTCAATAGATTTAGATCTTACACAAAATTAATAAAGGTAATAGCTGTCTGTTTCCGCGTGCATCCTAAATATAGACAATATGGCCAATTAACCATAGAAGAAATTAAACATGCAGAAATTTATATATTAAAATTAGCACAATCAGATCAATTTGCAAAGACCATTGAGCAATGTAAAAATAAAATTCCTATAGTAGATAAAAGAATTAAAGGATTAGATCCTTTTGTTGGCTCTGATGGCATCTTACGAGTAGGCGGGAGATTACGAAATTCTCAATTATCGTATGGAAACAAGTATCCAATTTTAATACCGAATCATCATAATTTAACAGATGCTATTATATATGATGTACATCAAGAAAATCATCATACCGGCATTCAAACAACATTAGCCACAATTCGACAAAGATTCTGGATGACTGACGGTAAAAATCAAGTACGCAAAGTAATTCGAAATTGTATACGTTGTTCAAGATATAATGCTCATACAATAAAACAAAAAATGGGAAATTTACCGGAGAAAAGGGTAACGGAAGCTATTCCATTTACAAATACTGGAATTGATTATTGTGGACCTTTCTTTATCAAAGAAAAAAAATTTCGAAATCGAATAAACACTAAAATATACGTATGCATATTCATTTGTATGTCAATTAAGGCAATACATTTGGAAGTTGTTAGTGACATGACCACCGAAGGATTTCTAGCTGCTCTACGTAGATTTATCGCACGTAGGGGTACTCCAGAGCACATTTATTCAGATAATGGTTCTAATTTTATAGGGGCTAATTATCAATTACACGATTTATACGAAATATTAAACACTGAAAACCATAAAGTAATTATAAACAAGTTTGCATTGAAAAAACGTATAAGTTGGCATTTTATACCTCCGTTAGCACCGCATTTTGGTGGGCTATGGGAATCTTCAGTTAAAATTTTTAAACATCATCTTAAACGCATTTTGCACGGTAATGCTCTGTTGACTTTTGAAGAATTCAATACATTATGTATAGAAATTGAAGGTATATTAAACTCTAGACCTATAATATCAATATCTTCCGATCCGAATGACGCGTCTGCATTAACACCTGCACACTACCTTATTGGTAAAGCTGTAAATACTTTACCAGAAGATAATTTATCCAAAATATCAAATAATCGATTAAATATATGGCAACATATCACCAAAATTCGACAAGATTTTTGGAATAGATGGCATTTAGAATATCTGAATGAACTCCAGAAACGACAAAAATGGAATAAAATCGCAACTGATATTAAGGAAGGAATGATAGTCATCATCAAGGAAAAGAAGACACCTTGTGCGCAGTGGATGTTAGGTCGAATTATTAAAATACATCCAGGAAATGATAATATTGCCAGAACAGTGACATTAAGAACTTGTACTGGGATAATACAAAGGCCTGTTACATTATTATGTCCGTTACCAACAGAATGATTATATGTTATATATTTGTAAAATTAATAATATTATTATTATTACAATGTGTAAATATACGTTAATCTTATAAGATTAACGGGAGGGAGTATGGTTCGTAGAACAAATACATGAATGCACATATACATGCATCATTATCTATTCGGTTAGTAACAACATTTAATTGAATTTAGCAACCAATGCGTGACATGCGCTTTATATATAACACGAAGTTCTTGCAAACTAGAATGCGATATTCTTATTAATTATTAATAAAATAGTTCTGGTACCAGATAGACGTAATATCAATATAACAAATTATAAATTAACAACGACTACCGACGCGGTGAATTTATCATTACTGTTTATCAGGCAGTAGTCGTCAAAGCGAATAAATATTATATGCTAATGAAACAATTATAAACTCTAATTATTTAAGAAAAACATGCATGATCTTACTGACATAACGGACTTATGAATTAGTGCATGTATAAAATAAAAATGTAAAATTCTTAAACATTTTTTTATTGTTTACAACTTATAATTAACCATTGTATGGTACCGTTTGAAACATTGTCCAACATGCAATCCTGGTTTTCTGTCGCAGGTTTCGCATATACAGTGGCTCACGAAAGTCTTCGTACAGTATCCAAAATCATAGTATTTAATATATGTAAAGGAATAGAGATCTCAACAAAATATCAGAACAATCTATCACTATTATGAACTTTATTACAAATAAAAATAAAACGAATCGTAAGTATTTTTAACAAAAACTGCAAAATATATTAAAATTTCACCTCACAAAACTCTTCGTACCGGTGAATTCTTTGGAAAAGAAATAAAAAAGAAGAGTATTAATACTTCGTCGATCCCCCTTTTGCCGCAAATACATCATGTAACCTTCGAGGCATTGACAAAACCAAATTTTCTGTGAAACTACTCGGAATATTATACCACGCTTTTTCAATAGCATTTTTTAGCGAATTTACATCGCTTATTTGGCATCTCACCTCTGGAACGCGGATTCGACGATCTATTTCCTCCCACAAATGCTCAATAGGGTTCAAATCTGGCGACTGAGGTGGGTGATCCAACTGTTTGGGCGCGTTGTAGAGTAACCAATGCCTTACATTGACTGCCGTATGCTTAGGATCATTGTCTTGTTGGAAGATCCACTCGTCACCAAGTTCCAAACGTTGGATAGTGCTTGGCAAATTACTACGCAAAATATTGAGGTACATCTGGTGTTTCATAGTGTAGGCCGATCAAGGGAGTTCGGAATTTTGTAATAAATAATTAGTATGAAAATCACGTAATATTTCCACGTATAAATCTTTATAACAATCTGGGTACACTTAAGATATGGAACCTCACAAAGGTAACTTAAAATAACCTGAGCAACAACTTAAGGATTTTACAAATTCTTCTCGTACCAAAATTCTGACTTCCTCTTCTCGAGATCTACTTCAACGGTGTGTCCTTCTTCTTCCTGGTACCACTCGTGTGGACCCCGTTGATTGCGCACGCAGCCTACCGTCCCCGCGTAACACGAGTTACCAACTTCTACGATCCTAATGCCAACCTAAATATTACAGTCGCGTTACCAACCTAAGTCAGGCGACTACAATAGCACCTTCAATGAATTGGAAATTTCCAACTCCAGCCGCCGACATTGAGCCCCAAACTAGGACGCTTACTCCTTCGTGCTTCACCGTAGCGACCAAATTCTTTTTTTCCATTTCTTTATTTGCTTTTCTCCATACTGTACCTCTTCCATCACTTCCAAATATATTAAACTTACTCTCGTCTGTAAATAACACACGCTTCCAAAAGTTAAAATCTTGATCTTTGTATTTCAAAGCAAAATCTAGTCGTTTACGCTCATTTTTTGAAGAAATGATAGGCTTTCGACGCGGCTTTCTCCCATGGTAACCATAGGATCTGAGAACTCTTCTTACATTTTCAGGATGTATGACTTTATTTGTTTGTAATGCAAGCTGTGTCGCTAAAACCGGTGCATTCTTCTTCGAATCTTTCTTTACTTCTCTTAAGAGAGCGCACTCTTCCCTACTGTTCAATATCTTCGGTCGACCTGATCGCTGTTTATTTGTTACGGTTCCTGTTTCTTCCCAATTTTTAATAATAGATTGCTGCAATTTCATTATAGAATTTCTTTTCATTTCTTAATTTGATTATTAAACTTCTTATTTCTGAACTTGTTTCTTTTATGTTCGCACTCATTTTCACTATAATCTACCGCAAGAGATGCTCTTCGTTACAACACTAGTCCGCACCTTATTCGAGTCAGTTCTGAAGAAACAGCGAAGGATCTGCAAGCTCAGGCTTGAAAATCTATGTAAACACCCATCCCTTCACGACCGTACGAAGAGTTTTGTGAGGTGAAATTTTAATATATTTTGCAGTTTTTGTTAAAAATACTTACGATTCGTTTTATTTTTATTTGTAATAAAGTTCATAATAGTGATAGATTGTTCTGATATTTTGTTGAGATCTCTATTCCTTTACATATATTAAATACTATGATTTTGCATACTGTACGAAGACTTTCGTGAGCCACTGTATATGATGTTTCTTTTCTACCACCTGGAACTTTTCGGTTTTTTTTTTTTTTTTTTGGAAAGACTAAAACCAAGGCGTGAAGTTCAAGATACATGTGAACCTAAATACCGGTGAAATTTGATACAGAACGCGAAAGTAAACAAAGCGATACCGAGCCACGCGCGACATCGAAGATCCTTCTCACAGTTTTTTTCTTCTACTCTTCAATGAAAAGCAGTAAAACTTAAAAATAAAAATTAAAAATTAAAATCGAAAATTTAAGGATACCCTGTATATTATAAAAAGCAGGTAAAACAAAAAATTGTAATATATTTAAAATCAGTATAACCAAGCCTTTGGAGATACAAACGAAAATCAAGGTGGTACGAACGAGTACAAATCACGTTCTGTCGAATGTCGTATAAATTATGAAATTTTATAGTGAGATACTAGTGTTTTTCAACCCGTATTATATCTGTTTTCTCTTCAAAATACGAAGGTAAGAAAAGTGGTACAAACGGGAAACAAACTTTACTTACTTTTCAAACGCACGTTTTAGCTTTCAATAATTTTTCGAGTCGTCTTTTGGGCGTTTAATTTTATAAACTACGAGAAAATAAAAATTCGCATGTTTATTAAATATGAGTTTCGTCGTGGAATTAATGCAACGTAAACGATTCGAAATGTCAACGCAGCGTTTAGCAAGAATATTTCTAACTAATGCGTAGTACATTGATGATTTCAGAAGTTAATGAACTTAATGACCTAATAATATCATGATCTATAAATTTCATATGCCGAAAATTTTATAGCAACTTTTTCCTTATGAGGGGATAAATAATCTAAATTCTCGTTGAGAGTACAAAAATATTTCTCATTTTTCCTAATGGACCTACAGCTTTAAATTCTTTAAGGGCAAAAGAGATAGCGAAAAGTATCGGTTATACATGATTAGGAGTGCAGCAAGTGTAGAAATGCGTAGAAAGCGTAGAAATACGAAGGCCCCCCTTCGTATAGTTTCTCTTTTATGTGTAAATCCATGGGAGTTAATATAAGGCTTATGCCGAGTGTTCTCATACCGCCAGGGCTGCATTTATATCTTAAAGATGGTCTCCAAATCCACGTCACGTCACACATACAAGATGTAGCAATGATCTTCGAAACATTAAGATGTTGAAGATTCTAAGACGATTTCTCACTTACCAAATTTTGATTTGAAACTTAGTTTTAAAGATACTTCACAAAAAATATTATTAGCTAGACAGAAGTAGTCAGCTAGTTAAAGTGAGATAACATCACTTTCTCTTACTTCAGCCATCTGACCCTTTCTGGTGAACTAATAGCATCTTTATTATTGAATATCTTGGAAACTAAGTCTCAAATCAAAAAGTAGTGCATAGAAAGTCTTTTTAGAATCACTCCATCTACAATCCCTTGAAATTTCGAAGATCATTGTTACACCCTGTATGCTTTAATATCTGTCTTTTATACACTTTTATCTAAGAGATAAGGACTTTAATTACATCAATGGTGACATTTAATTTTTTTTCATGCATGCAATTCTCAAAGGTATTCTTTGCTATTCTTTACTATGATCTGTTGTGTCTAATGAATTTTTAACTTTTATCATAGATTAGAATCTAAATAATCTCTTTACATAAACTTATTTTTCACATAAAAGATAATTATAAAATATTTTCATTCAACAGTAAAATAACAATAAGTATTAAGTAAATTAATCTGTTTTTATATATATTTTAATATAATATAAAGTATTGACAAGTTTAATTCATTTACTAAGATAAGTTATATTTTATCTGTTTTGAATGTTTACGGATTTTTATACTAGCATACAGGATGTTCCAAAATAAACGGAGCGCCTCGTTTATACCCAACCCGTATGCGCATGAGGTCGATTGCCCACAGACCTATTGCTTACAAGGCTTATATTCCCACAAATCACTTCCACTATCTATACTTATAGATAGATTATCAACTAATTTTGTAATTCAAATTTATTTTCTTTCAAGATAGAAATTGTAATAGTGCGTTTAAATATAAATAATTCATCTACTTGAATTGTGAATATCATTTGAAAGTTAATATTTCTATAGATAAATATTAGTTAATTAATATTTATATTATAAAATTTGCCTTTTTATATATAGTCAAAAGTGAAAAATATTTTAAAATTACTCAAAGTTTTACTTTAACTTAATACAATGTCTAATTATATACCAGTAGAAATACAGTGACTTACATTAATATTCGGACGCTGCAACATGTTTGAAATTATTGCTGAAAAGTTTTGTTTAAAATAATGATAACAACTTAATTTTATTATAATAGGTTAATAAAACTCTCTAATAAAAAAAAATAAACGCAATATTTATTTAAGATAACTAAACTTTTCCATAATGACAAAAACATAAATAAATACCTTATGTAAACGTCGCAAAAGAATTCGGATACTTGAGTATTCAATGACCTTTTACTTTATAATAAACCAATAAGGTCATGGTCTAAAGCTGATCATGTAAATTTATATTAATTTAATGTTTCTATTTATCAGGAGCTCATTTTCCATTCAAACTTCATTAAAAGTGGTCAATAAATTAATAAAATGGGTCGTAAGGGATAGAATACTTCGTTTGAAATACGTCAACTTGTTATTTTTAATAGAGAAAAACAAAAAATTTATAAAGAAATAGTCAGTTTACTGAATTTGAAAAAAAAATACAGTAGCAGATATAATTAAAAGATTTCAGAGAGAAAATAGAATAGATTCTATTCCACAAAAAGGATGACTAAAATTGTTAAATGAGCGAGACGAACGCAAATTAACCACTTGCGTTATAAAGACGTGCCACGCACGTCGAAATGTTTTTGTTCTAAAACCGCCAGCGACGTGTATACCACGTCGATAGGCATTTGGCGCAGAAACAAAAACGATGTGTCCGCCACGTCGGCTAACAGTTGGGTCGTTCATTATTCGAGCTACAGTTCTAGAGTGCATCACATCGCGTAGCATCATCGATATAAGGAAATATTTCAGAATCGATAAGGTATGTTGTACGGATTTTTTACACGAAAATTCTTGTAATTTGCAATACATATTATTATAACGCTAAAAAAATTGATTATAGATTTTTTTATTTTGCTCTTATCAACCCATATTATAAAATGAACAATAGCAAGAATCTCAGTAATATTGCTTCGACAAGAACAAAGAAAAAGCGATTAGTTATTCCATCTGATAGCGATACAGATAGCAACTGTGAGGAAATTGTTTGTCCTGTTCGGAATCGGTGTAGAATTATAGTATCTGATAGTGAGGAAGAAAATGACAGTGTAAATCGTGAAACTAATTTTATATCTGATGAATGGACATGGGAAAATAAGGAAAATGAATGCAAAATTTGGCAGTACTCAAGGGTTCCTGGAATGAACATAGAAATGGGAGAACGATTCACAGCTTTGAAAATGCTAAACCAATTTTTATCAAAAGACTTTTGGAATATCATTGTCACAGAAAGCAATCGTTACGTGAGTCAAACAATAGGAGATGTAACCCGAAAATTAAAACAATCCAAAGAATATTGGAGGGATACAAATATAGATGAAATTCAGGCTTATTTTGCGTTATGCATTTTGATGGCACAAGTAAAAAAGCCGAATGTCCAATCTTATTGGTCAAGAAGAAGTATTATCGAGACTCCCATTTTCCAGAAAATAATGCCATTGCGGAGATTTGCGCAACTCTCCCGTTTTTTACACTTTTCAAATAATGAAGTCGGAAATAAAGATGATCGTTTATGTAAATTATGAGTTATAATCGATTATCTCAATGAAAAATTTATAAGTTTTTATATTCCCGAAGAATATGTGTCATTAGACGAATCTCTTATGAAATATACTGATCGAATGTCATATAAACAGTTCAATCCATCAAAGAGGGCACGTTTTGGAGTAAAGTTTTATAAGTTGTGCGAGACTAAATCAGGATATTGTATGAAATTTAAAATATACATAGGCCAAAATAAAGTGAAAAATTCAATCACTAGTGCTTCCGAAAATATTACCATGTTTATGTACACACCAATAGCTAATTTCGGACACACCTTATTTATGGATAACTGGTATTCTTCGCCAAACTTGTTTCAAAAATTGCAATCCATGCAAATCAATGCCATAGGGACAGTAAGATGCAATAGAAAGAATATGCCGAAAGAGCTCGCAACAATAAAGCTGAAGAAATCAGAAGCTATTTCAAGATCGTGCAAAGGTATTTTAGCTGCAAAATGGAAGAACAAAAAGGATATATACTTATTGTCCACGAAACATAAACAAATTGAAATGTTGGAAGTGGAGAAGAAGAAATGGAAAAATAATATCACTGTTACAAAGCCCAATATCGTGTTGGAATATAATGATGGCATGGGTGGGGTAGATCACCAAAATAGCTATGAGATCTTCTTTCTCGATTATGAGAAAGTGCATAAAAAGTTATAAAAAAATATTTTTTTACCTAATGGATATTACACTTTTTAATGCTTATGTTTTATTTTCAAAGACATCGAATATACCAAAAAGCAAAAAATACACGTTTTCAAAATTTCGATTAGATGTGGCAGAATAGATTTTAGAAAGTGTATGTATGTCTGAATACACAGAGCGCGGAAGGCTGTCTGCTGGTGATACACCACTTCGATTACAATAAAAACAATGGGGCTACTTCCCAAGGAATATTCCACCCACAGACGCTAAAAAAAATCCTCAAAGACGGTGTAAAGTCTGCGCCAAACATAAAAAACGCAGCGAGACTACTTGGGAGTGCAAGAAATGCCTTGTGGCATTACATATTCCTAAGTGTTTTGAAATTTACCATACGAAAGTAGATTATTAAATAATAAAATGTTATTGTTATTGTGAATATTTATTCTTATCCGTGCAAAATCCTTTATGTAAGACCCTACCAACGCGCTAAGGCACTGCTTAAAGCTTTGCGCTCGCAGACGCGGTGCGGCAACAATGTAACATCTTACCGCACGTTATATCGTAGAGCGTGGCACGACTACCGAAAGTTAAATCGTATAGCGCAAGTGGTTAACAAGAAAAATAAAAAAAAATCCTGCAATTAGTGCTCTTAAATTGATTACAATGCTATATGAACATTCTGAAGCCGTACGAAGAGTATTAAAAAGAAATGGTTTTAATGGCAGAATTGTTCGTAAAACACCTTACATTAATGAAATCAATAGAAAGAAAAGATTAGCATATAGCAAAAAATATATATCTAAAGAAAAATCATGGTAGAGTGATGTGATCTATGCAGATGAAAGCAAATTTAACGTTTTTGAATCAAACGGACGAAAAATGGTCTGGCGCAAATTTAATGAAGCATTTAAAATTAAAAACTTAAATCCAACCGTAAAATATGGATGCGGTTCTGTGATGGTTTGGGGTTGCATTTCGACAGATGTAGGCGAATTAGTATTTATTGATGAAATTTTAGATAAATATAAATATTTAAATTTATTGAAAAACAATCTTCGTAAAAGTGCTATAAAAATGAATTTACACGGTCATTTTAAATTTTATCAAGACAATGATCCAAAGCACAACTCAAAACTGGTGCAAGAATATTTGTTATATAATTTCCCGAAAATGTTACATCCTCCTCCACAATTACCATACTTAAATCCTATTTAAAATTTATGAGATTATTTAGATCGGAAAGTTCATAAAAATGAAGAATTGAAACAAAAATTAAAAAAAGAATAGGATTTAATTCCCTCTAATTATTTAAAAAAAATTATTGTGAACGTGCCAAACCGTTTAAAACAATACACACAATTTATAATACAAAAAGGTCAGCCGATAAAATATTAGTGTTTTTTATTATATAGATTTTTTTAAACAAGTATTATGATTAACAAGGAACGTCCGAATATTTTTGCGACACTTAAATTAAGTATTTATTTGTGTTTTTGTCATTATGGAAAACTTTATTTATCTTAAATAAATATTACGTTTATTTTTGTTTATTAGAGTTTTTTTAACCTATTAAAACAAAATTAATTTATCATTATTTTAAACAAAACTTTTCAGCAATAATTCCAAACATGTTGCAGCGAACGTTGTCCGAATATTAATGCGAGTCACTGTACACCACCTGGTGATAACTACTTATAACTTGATTATAACGTTATATTTTTCAAAACTATCATCATTCAAGCTTATATTGTAACCTGGCATTTTTTAAAATGTTTAGTATGACGTCATCGGCTGAGACTCGGTCCTGGACGCCTCGGTGATCGGTTTGCCGTCGCTTGGCCGGCACAGCTGATCGCAATAGACTTTGTTTACATTAGCGCTGACTAATGAGGCGTTCCAGAAGGGATTTAAATTATCTAAAATTCCTTGCTGGTGCTTGCTGATCTCGCGCGATTAGTAGGTCGTTACAGTTTAATTTTGATCGTCAGATCGACTGCACGTTCGAACGCCCGAAAGGTTGAACGCGTGATAATAGGTAGTGCTGGAATTCCGAGGTTGTGCAAAACGGCGGAGTGCTGCCGGTGTCTGTGGAGGTTGGTGGGTCAATTGACCGTGTTAAACAAGGAAAAACTGACTATAGTGGATTATTTTATGACGACGTGCGTAAGCCCTTGGACTTTTCGATAACGGCACGGATGGATAAACGGAGAATTCGACTGGACCTATACGACTTTGGCGCTTCCTGGACTATTCTACGATCTATCGAATTCTAAAAGTAGTAAGTGAAGTGCCACGCACTCGAATTCTATTATTCAATTTTGAATTTTGAATTTAAGGTAGAGCCGGTCAAGGTCAACGGACTTGACCGACTTCGATGTAGCGTCGTCAACGAGACAGTCCGAATAAAGCCGCGCTATCTTAGACCTGACTGTTAATTTATTTGTAGGTTTAGTGCCTTGTCCTCAGCCTAGGGAGAACCTCCTCTAGGTCCCTGTGTAGACATTGGTTTCCTTTCGGGGGAGGAAATCCACTACTACTCAGTCATCTTAAAAATTTATTATATTCGTGTGTCGGTCGTCGGAAGAATCACCTCCTTCCGAGGCTAACTAAACATTCACTACACACGTTACAATCAATAACCTAGCAGATTGTTTCAATTTTTCAGGACATGAAGCATTTCTATTTTATAAAGTCATGTGTGACTACACATAAAGCATTGACGACATTGCAAAACAAATTTTTTATCATTCATGTTTTGGAACATTCAAGGAGAACCTATCCCTGTTATTACAAATAACTAACCAGGCAAATTGGGTAACGAGAGAACAAATGGAACTGTCGTTCCAAAAATCAAACACTAAGGGGACCATGATAAGGTTTAAACCAATAAACCAAACACAATATGCAAAACTTTCTCAGGCCAATCAAACAGGAGTTTTGACTTCTGCATATACTCAGATGACTTCACAACCCTGCTTTATTGGGAAAACAAAGAGAACATTCTCTGACGCGTTTTTTGACAGGCTGCGTGAATCAGGTACAAAATCTATATATGGGAAATCAATGCAGGCTCTTGTTGTTACAGAAGAATTAAGAAGAGTTCTGGAAAAGGGAGATAGCACCCTCGGACGTGAACGTGTGGTGGTGCCGTGATTGTGCGTGCCGGTACATTATTACGTGTGCAATGGACTGCGCTCGAATTATTCGAGGTGTGGAGATTACGGGAGGATGAAGTAGTGAGTGAAGTGTCAGGCTCTCACCTTTCATATAGTTATTATATATATTTGAAATTTGAAAACGAGCCGGTCAAGGTCAATGGACTTGACCGACTCCGATTAGCGTTGCCGACAGGAATCGTATGCTCCGGTCTTTGCAGCGGTCGTAGAGTTCGGGACTTGGTCCTCATTCCCTAGGGGTAATGTCCGCCCAGGTTGCCTGAAAAGCTCTTGGGTGTATTAGACGGCCTTCCTGCTGGAGACGTGGAGTCAGTTGTTGCCGTAGGCTCAACTGTCTCTGCGTTACCGACACCAGCGGATTACCGTTGTGAAGTTCGCCACGACGCTAGGCACAGGCTAAGAGGGGGTGTACACTGACCGGTAATGATGCAGTACAAACCATAATCTATGGCTGACTTCGAGTATAGCTGAAAAAGAAGAAGGCATATCTTCCTTCTCACTCGCACATGACGTCATATATCCCAAATCGGGGGAAAGGCGGAGAAGTTTCAGGGGTATAGAGAGAGGCGGAGAGTATCGCGAGAACATAGGCGATACCTCCCCTTATCAGACTATCTCTCTTAGATCAGCGCTGACATTTCTTTGCTTTTTTCCTCCAATACCCCTCGATTGAAAGACGGGGCTAAAGGGGAAAATTGGTGGGAGGTGTTTTGGATTCTCTCCTTGTTTTTTGCTATTAAAAAGACAAGGATGCTTTTGAGGGGAAATTCCGATTTTCGGAAAAAATTGGCGTTACTATCGTTGTCTTTGTATGACAACCGCTCAGGCATGCTTTCATCTCTATCCTTTCTGACTAGCGGGGAAAGCGGAGAAATATTGCGGGAATATAGGCAATATCTCGATTCTATTTCTTATCGACTGATATTTTTAGATCACTGTTGATTTATTTAATTATTTATTTTTATATGAAAGAAAATTATAATTAAAATGAATTAATTTTATTTTTAAAAATTGTAATAAATTATAATTTAATATATATTTAAGTGTAATATTTAATTCCGTTAAATATTAGATTATCCAATTTATTTTCTATTATTTAATTCTTAATTTCTATATATATTTATTTAATGTAGTTTTTGTATATAATGGAACAATAATATTTAGTAAATGATTTAATTAATTACAAAAGTAGTTTTGATCACTTATAATCCAATTTTTAAATTTTCTCTTATTCCGAAGCGGCTTTTTTCGTTAGTTTTTGGCTATGTTTGTTTGTATTATAAGAAATCAGAACGAGTTTTATAATTAATTAAATCATTTATTAAATATTATTGTTCCATTATATACAAAAACTACATTAAATAAATATATATAGAAATTAAGAATTAAATAATAGACAATAAATTGGATAATCTAATATTTAACGGAATTAAATATTACACTTAAATATATATTAAATTATAATTTATAAATAAATTAATAATTAAAAATAATTAAAAATTAAAAAAATAAATAATTAAATAAATCAGTAGTGATCTTAGAATATCAGTCGATAAGAAATAGAATCGAGATATTGCCTATGTTCCCGCAATATTTCTCCGCTTTCCCCGCTAGCCAGACAGGATAGAGATGAAAGCATGCCTGAGCGGTTGTCATACAAAGACAACGATAGTAACGCCAATTTTTTCCGAAAATCGGAATTTCCCCTCAAAAGCATCCTTGTCTTTTTAATAGCAAAAAACAAGGAGAGAATCCAAAACACCTCCCACCAATTTTCCCCTTTAGCCCCGTCTTTCAATCGAGGGGTATTGGAGGAAAAAAGCAAAGAAATGTCAGCGCTGATCTAAGAGAGATAGTCTGATAAGAGGAGGTATCGCCTATGTTCTCGCGATACTCTCCGCCTCTCTCTATACCCCTGAAACTTCTCCGCCTTTCTCCCGATTTGGGATATATGACGTCATGTGCGAGTGAGAAGGAAGATATGCCTTCTTCTTTTTCAGCTATACTCGAAGTCAGCCATAGATTATGGTTTGTACTGCATCATTGCCGGTCAGTGTACGGGCACTCTGCGCGATTTATTTGATTAAAATAGAGAAATTTTGTACTCCAGCGGCCACCCTCGGTGGTATAAGATCTTTAGCTCGTGTAGAGTCAAATTGAATAAAGCCGCGCGTTATAACCATTTTATTGGTTTAATCACGAAAGTAAGTAAATTTCATTTTCGCTTTCATAACAAAGAATCATCTTTTAAAGTCATGGCTGACTGGAGACAGAAAGCAATGATAGTAAAGGGAGAAGAAGATGACGGAGCACCCAAACCTGCTTTTAAGAAGAAACAACCAATTCTTGAACGGAAAGAATTCCGTCCTCGCATTTCGGCTAGCCAGCTACATCCAGATGCTTTAAAGCCTAGTTCTTTATCCACAACATCGAATAAGGAGAGAAATAAACCAGCACTACTTCACGATTTTTTATTGGTTGATGGTTTATCAGATTTTCAAGAGAAGTACCAACATCATCTATTCTCACTAGATTTGTCTGGTTATATGGGCTTGGCGCAATAATCTTATGATACGCAGATGCGTTGTGACCGTGCTTTAGCGAAGTATATATCATTTTCGCAGTGACAATATTATTGTGTTATGGAAACGTGTCTGAAAGGTACTTTCTCTTCGCGGCGAAGACTGCAAGAGCTGTATGGATCTAGAAGCGCTGATAGATGATGAGATTGCTATTCCCGAGGATATTGCTGCTTATTTAGCAGAAATCGGAAATATCACCGATGCTGAAGGTCGTAGGAACCTTCTTGTTTTACAATCTGCATTGGATGATATTCAAGTTACATCTTTCGGAGGTTTCTATGGAAGGATTACTTCCGAAACTCATTTTATGTACGAGACCGTCCCTTCACCTGGTGTCGCCATTCTCAGGATGATTGCGGACATTCGAGCAACGACCGGAGGACCTAGAAATTAGACTCTTCCAAATACTTTAACCCCGCTGCAAGAGGGTCGTCCAACTCAGGCGTTGCCGAGAGTTTGTTTTGGAGTGTTCCCCCGTCCGTACCCGGGGGGGGGGGGGGGCACCACCGACTCGAACCAGATATCAGGCGCCCTCGGGAAACGGGAATTAGAGCCAGCGCAAGGGGCTCGTGCTATCCCTTTTCCTGATTCCCGAGACCCCGGCAAATTAAAAGTAGCCGATGAGAGTGCATCTTTTTCCCTTCAATTCAGGGTAAACGAGACGACAAGGCAAGGAAATGCACTCGCCCCGTACTCATCAAGTGTTCGCCAGAGCAACACTTGGTCTGGTGGAAGAGAGGATGAATCGTGGGCTGCACTGTCGATGCGTAGGGACCGACCGCATCTCTCTGCCCTGGAAGATTTCTGGATGCGCGAGGAAATTTCCAGCGGTGCCGAGCCATTATGCATGATTCATGATGACCTCAGCGGAGCTGATTGGAGTAAATGGGTGTCCGGTAGGGGCCCAGATATCGACGTTGTGTGCACGGTAAGATGTTGCGCCCACCGTATGGCTCTACCGCCTCTTTCGAGGGAACGTCTGCGCCTGAAACTAAAGATGAACTTCCTGGGTCGCCAAATTACGGCATTGATGGATCCTGGGGCTGAAAATTTAGGACCCGAATTAACTAAATTATTAGGACAGGATATCATCAAAAGCTCAGGGAGAGATTTTATGGTGACAGCAGACGGGAGACAGACGCCCATTACGGGATTCATTCCTCTCTCAATTGAGCTGAACGGCAATGAGCGCTGTGTAATATTCCGTGTAAGTGAAGTGCTTGGATACGACTGTATCTTGGGAATGGAATTCCTAAGATCTTTCGGAATTCAGCTCCATGCACTGACCGGGAAATGGCGAAACAGGATCTTCCCCGAACCTACAAGCTGTGACCCCGAGAGCAGAAATCTCCGCGGATAAAACTAGCAAGATCATTTGCTATGCCCTGTGTGAGATAACAGAGACTCAACAGGAGGTATTACAACGTTTTTTCGAGGCGAATCTTCCACGGGAGTCCGACTTAACTCTACCGTCGACACAGTGAAGCAGCATATTGATGTTCAAGGTCACCCTCCTATTAGACAGGCGGCGAGACAAGTGCCGCCGGCGATACTTAAGATAGCTCATGTGAAGGTTGATAAAATGCTGAAAGAGGGCATTATCGAGCCGTCCACGAGCTCCTGGGTGAGTTGCCCGGTAATAGTACCAAAACCAGTGGAGAATATCCGGTTTTGCATCGACTATCGGGTCGTAAATAGCGTTACGAAGAAGGATGCTTACCCGATTTCACATATCGATAGCATACTGGACAGACTGAGGCACGCTCAGTATATTTCGACGCTCGATCTTAGCCAGGCGTATCACCAAATACCCATGGACGAGGCGAGCAAAGAAATTACTGCATTTGTGGTACCGGGAAAGGGAGTTTTTCAATTTCGTAGGATGCCCTACGGATTGACAAGTGCCCCGGCCTCGTTTCGGCGATTGATGGACAAGCTCATTCCGCCTGAGTTCGATCCATATGCCTTCGTCTACCTCGACAATATTATTATTGTCACTGATACATTCGAGAAACACTTGGAATATTCCGGACAGATACTGGGAGTACACAGTCACGCGGGACTGAGACTCAATAAGGAAAAAAGTAAATTCTGTCGTTCCGAGGTCTGATTCTTGGGCTATCGGGTCAACCGTAACGGTCTGGCACCGGACCCGGAGAAAATAGAGCCAATTTTAAATTATCTGGCTGCGTCAGAATCGAAGTCCCTCCGCCGTTTCTTAGGAATGGTAAGGTAGTACTCCCGGTTTATTCCTGAGTTCACGAAGATCAAAATACTCCTAGTAAAATTATTGCTTAAGGGGGTACGCTGGCATTGGGGCGAGGACGAACAGGTCGCGTTTGAGAAACTCAAAAATGCGCTGTGCACTGCGCCTATATTAGTACGTCCTGATTTCGTGCGACCTTTTCAGATCCAAACGGATGCCAGTGACTTCGCGATCGGGGCCGTTCTCACCCAAGAATACGGCGGCAAGGAGCATCCAATAGTATATATTAATCGCGTGCTCACCAAGGCCGAAAGAAATTATTTGGCGTCGGAAAAGGAGTGCCTTGCTGTCGTATGGGCAATTAAGAAACTTCGACCGTATGTGGAAAATTATCATTTTACAGTCATTACGGATCACAGAAGTCTGCGTTGGCTGCACAACATCAAGGATTCAGGAGGCAGATTGGCCCGATGGGCATTAGAATTACAACAGAATTCCTTTGATGTTGTGCACCGGAAAGAGGCTCTGCATGTGGTACCCGATGCATTGTTCCGCGTACTTATTGTGGTAAATTCAATTGACGCGATAGCCACGGTCAGGGTTACCGATTCCAAGTTTTCCTCTAGCGAAATATTAGAATGGTTCCGAGATGACCCCTGGTACGCGGGGCACCGCGAATTAATCCAGAAGAGGTCTCAGAAATTTCCAGATTGGAAGGTAGAGAGAGAGAGCTCATGTACTGCCATCATCCGGAGGCTCTATATGAGACTCTTGAGCCCTCAAGTTACTCGTGGAAGTTAGTGATTCCACGAAGGGCACGAAGGATCGCGATTGAGGAAGCGCATTGTCTTCCGTTGGCTGGTCATCTGGGTGCTCAGAAAACATACAGACAGGTGAGCCTCAGATATTACTGGCCGGGGATATCCGAGATGTTGAAGTATGCTTGAGCGTGCGCGACATGTCAACCACATAAGGCGGCGCAGGTTTCTCGCGCAGTTTTCTCCCGCAGGATTGTTGGGCAGTCGTGTGGTTGAGAAACTTTGGACCGTTGTCGCCGCGGACATCATGGGTCCGCTTCCTCCAAGCCGCGCCCAGTGCAGGTACATTGACGCCAAGGGTCGGAAACTACCCTCTACCTAGAAATGGGTGCTTGCCCGCAGCGACATCTGATCAAAGTTCGGTTTTAAAACAGAAATAATTTTCATATATATATATATTATTAACTTATAACTAAAGGGACATATTGAAATCTCACATTTACAAATTGTGTAATTATTTTAAACTTTGAATTATGAAATAATACAATTAAAGAAACACGATTCATAAATATAAGATTTCAAGTATGCACCTGCAAATAAAAAGTTAAACAAATAAGATTATAAAAAATTTTTATTAAAAAATTAAATTATATAATATACAAAATACAAAAGTAAACAAAAGATGAAAAATTTAAATTTGTTATTTATTTTTCTTTAACTTAAATCTATTACTTTTGATAACAGCATTTTTATAAATAAAATTATTACTTAAAATTTCATTTAGGAATAAACACCACAAGTTTGTTAAAAAAAATATTGCATATTCTGCATATAAGTCTATCATTAATTCTCCATGAATCTTACAATCTAAAATTCTAAAATTAATATTTACGAAGAATATTGTTTTTAAAGTCATTTTTACATTTTTCTTAAAACATAAACGTGGAATTTGATGTAACATTTCGTCTGAAACTTTTTTAAATAAACTATTCATCTTATTTTCATTACATAATATTAATTTACATGCAGAACAGGTTTTCAATTCATTATTATTTAATAATTTTTAATTATATTATTAGAAACATTTTTGTTTAAAAAAGTATTAAAATTAACTATATCATTATTTTGTAAAACTATATTATGAAATCATATTTTTAAATCCAAGTTCTTGTAAAATTTTCCAAAGTGTTTGAAATCCATATATAGTTGCTATCCAATGTTTTATAACAGGATACTTATTTAATGGAGTCTTACCTATAGTATCAACAAAACGCATCCTTTTTAATGTATCTACAACACTGATCCAAAACGTATGATGTTCACTATGTTTTTTAATAATATTTTTCAAAGGTGTTTCTGAATTTAAGAGATTTCCATTAACTGAATCAAAAAGTTGATTAAAAAGATATAATACTTCTGCAGTGTCATGACCTTCTTTCTTTGGCATTGTTAAAGGTCCAATTGAAATTTCCAAAGGATCTACAAAGAAAAAATATATTAGAAAATATAAAATATTATTATTATTTGAAATATTTGATTATGATATAAACTTACCATTGAACTTAGTATGATGGTCTATAAAACCTGCGACTGTTTTGCTGAATATTTGTGCAGCATTTTTGACTCTCATTTTTTTAATACGTTTTTCATCTACATACTCTAATGTTATTTTTGGCATAAGACGACATAAGGAAGTAGATTTGATGTCCATATCATAAGCTAACTTAATTATTTTCCAGGAAGCAAATTGTCTTTCATTTAGAGTTCTGTTCTTATAATCTATTTCTAAATCCTTTTTTAATAAATTATTCCTAATCCCTTTTAATAAGTGAGGTGGATCGTATAATGGTACAATATATTCATTATACAGATGAATAACATTATCTAAAATATAATTATTAATAAATATCTTGGCATGACATATGAAGTAGTACCTTGCCATATTTCATATCTTTTTTCCTGTTAATAAAAGTCTGTAACTTCAACTGGTTTATAGCTGCTACATTAGGTTTTTCTTGGTCGCATATATAACATACTAATTTTAAACCACAATCAACAATAACAATTTTTGTAATTTTCTTTATGCATATGATTAAATCATCATTTTTCATTTGGCTATCACTGAAGAAAAAAGCAAGAGGAAACTTCCACCCTGTATGTATGCCTCTAATCATAAAAACTAAGGCATGATCGGCAAACTTAGATATTCTTTTAGATCCATAATCTTCAAAACCTACTATACAATCTAATACTGGATCATAACTGAACATGAGGCTGTAGTGCCATTTCATCCCATATTAAGCAACACGCTTTGTCTTTGTCACTCATAGTCTTTACCTGTTCTTTTAAAAGTTCTTTAAAGCATTTATTATAACCAGCATGAACAGGTATTTTTTGTAACAGTTTTCTTAAAGATCTAGCGCTAGGTAAATTGAATATTTTTTCTAAGAATCTATAACATTTGCCTGATTGTTTGTAAAGGGATAATGCAAATATCTTATAGCCTACTGTAAATCTACTATCCTATAATAAGAATAAAAATATTTAAATTTTGTTTATTCTCTTAAATGAGAAGTAGCCTTTAATTTTGCAAAATGATAATATAAATGCTTATATACTTTTGGACGATAATTAGAATTTCGAATTTGCATATCTATGAATGCTAATTGTTTATCGGATAAAGAAGATCTTAATTTTTGTATTATTTTGGAATTACTATATTTTTCTGCCTCTTTTATTCTTCTCTTCAAAGTATACAGTTGTTTGGAAGTTTTCAATTGCTTTTTACGAATTGCTTTAGCCATTTTATACATTGATAGCTCTGTAGGTGTTAATCCTGATTGACGAACATTTTTAGAGAGAAGATGAGTTGTGCTGGATTTCGGCATTGGTGCTTGTCTTTTAATAGTATCTATACTCTCATTATAGTTACAATTGCTTGTATTGGGTTGTGGCTGTGTTACAGTTGTTTCTTGGACATATTCCCAGAAATTCGTCATTGATTACTTCATCATCAAATATGGTTTCACTGTCACTCTAAAATATCAATAGTTATTAAATTTGTGTACATGAACAACATGAATGTTCTGTGAACTAAAGTAGTCTGTAAGGGTATGGATTATATTGAAAATAAAAAAACTGTAATATTACTTACACTATACGCATCAAACACTCTTTCTTCTTCATTCACTAATAAATCTTTTTCTTCGCATTTCACTAAGTACTTATTATCTACTTTTTTAATTATACTCGGTAAATTTAAATTTGATCACTATGCGTT
Organism: Sclerodermus sp. 'alternatusi'; assembly: GCA_037305995.1. Classification (NCBI taxonomy): domain Eukaryota; kingdom Metazoa; phylum Arthropoda; class Insecta; order Hymenoptera; family Bethylidae; genus Sclerodermus; species Sclerodermus sp. 'alternatusi'. Next base: position 5,959,820 of record CM074550.1, read on the forward strand.
TTTCTTGGGGAACTAAAACCGAAGGCCCCAAAAAATAGCAGGAGTTTCCGACCCCTGATTGTCACTTTCCTGGACAATTTTACCAGGTGGGTAGAATTGAAGGCCCTCAGGAAAGCGAATACGTGAAGGATCATACGCGCATTCGAAGACTTGGTGATATTTTGATGGGGAACTTCTGAAATGTTTCTAAGCGACAATGGAACCCAGTTTGTCAATCGAGATGTGGCGAAATTCCTCGAGGACTTGCAGATACGGCACTTCTGTATAGCATCGTATCATGCTCAGGCAAACCCGGTCGAACGGGTCAGTTGAGTGATAAAGACCATGATCTCGGAATTCGTTGAGAACGATCACCAAAACTGGGATGTGCACTTGCACAAATTCCAGTTTGCGATTAACACCACACTGCATGCGTCTACCGGAGTTAAATTAAATTAAAGAAAACAAATAATCCTCGTGAAGCTCCATCAGCTGAATGCTCTTTCTCAGGTGCAAATTTCCATGACGCGTCCGGTAATAACTCCTTTATTTTCGAAACTCGATTTCGCACAAAATCTTTCCACTTGGACGGGTACGCAGACAGCCAAGTTAAGGTTACCGACGAATTGGACCACATATAAATTGGAGCAATCTTAAAACTAAAAGCCATGTTACTCGGTGCATTAATCGGCCAACAAAACCGCAGCATTCAGCTCCAAACGAGGAATGGTCATACCCTTGATAGGGGCCACACGTATCTTTGATGCAACCAAAGAACAAAAGGTTTCTTCGTTCAAGTTTTGCGTTCTTAAATAAATGATTGCAGACATATATAGCGTCCTGTGATGTATCCGAAAAGCCATGCAATCTTGGTGTTAGCCAAGAAGGAGAAAATTGTAACCAACGGGGAAAGGATAAATCGGCAACCTCTATATCTATTGTAAAGATATACCTGTGTAAACGAAGTCTCATTAAAATATCCAAAATATCGGTCTGTAGTTTGGCTCCTTGATGAAGAATGTTATTTAAAGAAATTCCGGAAGATGTATCGTTAAACATCATCCGTTAAACACCACTCTGATTTTTGGAGATGTTCCATGCATCTTCAACATCCCATGATGAGGCAGATAAAATCCTCCATTAGATGAGTTATCCGATTTCGATATTTTTAATAAATGATTCAACGCTAAATATTCTTTCATAAATTATTCGTAGAGAATTTTATATTTCGGGTCCCTCTTGAAATGTTATACTGTTCGATCCAACATCATGGCAGCTTTTCAGTGTGAGTCTCCTAAAATCTCTGGCAATGATTTAAAGAGTAACCTTACGATATACAAATCTACAAGAAGGATCCCTCGAAAATGTCGCTAAATAGTGAACTTCACAAATTTGTTCTTCGGGGTTACAAGTTGAGAAATTCGACGGATTGAACTCTTCCAATTGCCAAAATATTGTCAACGAATCTTGTAAATCCTGGTCTTGATGACAATGAAAAGCCAATAACTTTGTCTCGTTTGATGGAACATTCGTTGGATCCAATATTGCCCATCGAAAAATCATTTTGAAGGACGTCATCTCTGACCCTTCATCCAAAATAGGGCTTACTGGTTCCACAATTCGTTTATAGTTATCAACTCCTATCAGCATGTGGAGTTTAACCGCTTGGTCAATATGTGAGGATTTGCCAATTCCAATCCAAAAACAGGCGGTGTTAGAGGCGATAAGAACAGCTGTATAACAGAAGAAAGAATGCCGGCACGGAGACAAAGGAATCAGAGACTTCGTCAAATTAAAAAAGTTCATTTAACAATCTCTAAATAATAAAAGTTAACTTTACACTAACAGAACGGATTAATAACAAATAAATTTGATGGAATACTTCCCAACTTGTGGTCTGTCTTTTGGATAATGTCGTGGGTCCGAGCGAAATCCAAGGAGAAACCTCCAGACAATATAAAAGTATCTGCCCTGCTACGGACTATTCTCTGAGTTGATAATGCGTAATCTAGAATTATATGTCCTGTTGCAGACTGTAAAGAAAAGTATCCTGAAGCGGATAATGCAAAAAATACAGGACAAGTACAAAGGAATATTTTGGATGTAGAATCTGTACCGTTGTGTACACTAAATAGCACAAAAAATATTTTGAAAATTGCTTAACCATGAGACGTTGCAGCCCGGTCAGCAATTGAACCCTCGACTGGCGAGTAACTCCAATGCCGACTGGGTGAGTTCTACCGGCCACTTGTCTGGCAAGTGAATCGGTGGTTTAGAAAAACCGGGAAATCGGCTGGCGAGTCCCGGAGTATCCAGAGGATAAGTCTGCCTAGCAAGGAGCCCTTGCGGAAGGCAGGAGGGTGTCTTGAGCTAGGAGGCCCTAGGCAAGAGAAGAGGTGAGAGAAAGGTAGGACAGGCCTTCGAAAGCCTCCAAGGTCCGTACAGGTGACTGGTATGCTGGATACTGCCAGGATATTGCGCTCCGTCGCTAGTGATAAGAGGACCGCGCTCTCTCGCCAGAAGCCTCGGCCATGGGCCAGGTACGGGAGCCGCGCGGGCCTAACCACCTAGCGACAGGCGGCCGTACTAGACGCTATCTGGCACAATAGTCAGTTGGTCCAAATGAAACAACGCTATTCTGTCTTACTTCAACTATTTGACTGTCTCTGTCTAATTAGTACTACCTTTATCACTGAATACCTTACAAACCTCGGATAAAAATATGGTAAATCAAAAATCGTTTTAGAATCATTCCCTCTGCAACCTCTTAATATTATGGAATATGTCAATGTACTATTAGTTAGACAAAGACAGATAGATAGTTCAAATGAGATAGATTGGCGTTATCTCACTTCAATTAATTCATTCTCCCTATCTAACCAATGGCAGCTTTATCATTAAATATCTCAAAAACTGAGCTTAAGATCATAATGTAGTAAAGGAAAAATCGTCTTGGAATCACACCCTTTAAAACCTCTTAAAATTTTGCCATACTTACTGAAACGCCCTATATATACAAGTGATTCTGCAGCATGTAGCATAATTTTAATCCCTTATAAATCAGGCCATTCTGAATCGAAAAGTCCTATACCATTTTTTCCAAAAATGAATAATAATAGATTTATTAACAGTTAAAAATTCGATATATTTTGACCAATGACAGCGAGTATTGGAGCCATAGACACCTCTTTATCAAATAAGAGTGAGAGAGTGGGGCGATACCTTTCTTCCCTCTTTCTTGAGATAATTTAACGTCCGTTAGCTACTACAGCAAAACATGAGAAAGAGAATAGACAAACCCTGCCCACCCTCTCACTCTTACTTGTTAACATTGCGTCTACAGTTCCAATACTCGTCGTCATTTGTCAAATTATATGAAATCTTTAAATATTAATAACTCTGTTATTATTCATTTTCGGAAAAAATGGTTCGGAACTTCTCCATTCAAAATGGTTGGATTTATAATAGGTTAGAATTATGCTACTTACTGCAGAATCGCTCTGTATACAGAGTGTCCGGAAAAAAAGGAGACATATTTTGAGGGATGGTTCCTGACGCAATTCTAAGAACATTTTTTATCTTGGTATTTTTTGATTTAAAGCTTTATTTTTGAGATATTCAACGATAAAGATGCCATTAGTTAGACAGAGACACTCCGATAGCTGAAGCGAGATAGAGTGGCGCCATCTCACTTTAACTATCGAAGCGTCTCTGTCTAACTAATGGCAAATTTATCGTTGAATATCTCAGAAATAAAGCTTTAAATCAAAAAATGCCAAGAGAAAAAAGTTCTTAGAATAGCCTCAGAAATCACCCCTCAAAAAATGTCTCCTTTTTTTCCGGACACCCTGTATACTATTTTAAAAGTTTCACCCCCATAACTGTTCAGGATCAAGCTTTGAAGGAAAACAACTCGGATAAAAGTAATAATTTTGTAGCCTATACAGTTATCTGATCTTATCCAACTTGATTTATATTTATGGGGCTGCATTAAAGGTACAATCTACAAGAATCGATCAATCACTGTATAAGACTTGAAGAGGTATTAGATAGGCTGTTAACAATATTCATTTACAAATTCTTCGAAAACATACTCAACCATGATAACGCCTTTTTGTTTCTATTTTTTTTTCGCGTAAGGGATGCGAACCAGACTTCACCTCCACGTTGTGCATCCTGGGTAACGCCGAGAAACTCTGAAATTTAAATTTCACCATTTAATTCATTTATAATGTTATTTCAAACAAAAAATTAATGAAAAAGGCATGAGATATGATAAGTCTAAATTCGTCTCGATAAGACGAATGACTTTTGTAGGAGTCAAAAATGCAGTTGCTATTTAAAATAATGAAAATTGCTCCTATAACTTGAAAACGTATGGAGTTACAAGAAAAATTATCTCTTTGTAAAATGTCGTCCTTCGAATCCTATAACTTTCTTATTACATATTTCTTCATGTGTGACTTTCTTATGGAGTTATTTGGTTGTATACTTTCAAATGGGACATCATGTGTATAAGGTGTACGGAAATGAGCGATTCCTTTTTTAAGGAATAATTTCTGATGCTAATCTAAGAATTTTTCCTCTTGGCATTTTGTAAGTAAGGGCCTCAATTTTGAATTATTAATGTTTTCTATGTGTAATGTGATTGACTCTCGTTCACGGACTAGCATTACCTACGGCGATTGTGCGTGATGACGTATGCAGCATAACACCGTAACGAGCATAAAAAGTGTAGCATCCTTCCGAGATACAAAAACACTCTACTCTCCATTAAAAATTATTAGAATTTCATTGGCACAATCATTAATAATTGACTGTAGTCTAAAATTATTCAATTAAAATCAAGTAGGTTTTAAATGAACAATTGGCATATAAACCCATGATACTTTTTACTTTTTCATTAAAAGAACTACCATTTCAGTAATTTCACCAGGAAAGTAAGTGAATTACAGTCATCTTGAAACATCGAGACAATTTTTCTTCAGCATATTTTAATAAGTATTTTTTCTAAAATATTCCTATAAACAACAGCGTTCATAATTACGTTGATCTCGACCAATGGACCGACTCCTTCTGCAGAGCAAATTCCCCAGACCATCACACTTTCTATGTTGCCTAACATCGCTTCCAAATATATTAAATTTAAATTTGTTTGAGAAAGCTACTTTTTTCCAAGCTTCAATTATCCAATTTAGATGATTTTTAGCAAATTGTATTTAAGCCTTATTTTTTTTACTGATTAATGGGTTTTAAACACCAATACAGTTAAAATATTTTACATAATGTTTTCATCTTTTAATTCACGTGCAATTTCGACTACAGATTTCTTGATGTTCATAATTGATTTGCGTTTAATATATTAAATTCCACTGGTTAGCTTTCACAGCATTCTATAAACTAAATGTAAACATTCAATATCGAAATATATTTGTAATAAAGTTTTTGGAGTCCTACTGCGTCAAATTATTATGTGGTCGGAAACTTTTGTATATGTACATATAACAATTATACTAATAAATATATTAACAAACATTAATAATATCCTTTTACTGTATTATGTTGTTTCCTATATCTCATATATCTCATATATATCACATCTTATAATAATTAAAAATCATTAGTATTTTGTTTAAATAAATGACAAGAAACAATATCACTAACCAGAAACTTGCATACCATTTTATATACACAGGGTGGCACAATGAAAATGAAACACGGCCGATTTTTCATATACATCGTTCACAGTAAAATATCGGTGAGACGCGTCGATTTTTATTTCAAGGGGGAAGTCTTTTTGCATATTTTCAACCTTGCTACACAAAACACCTCGGAGGGATAAAATTCAACCCTTAAATCTTAAATAGGATAAGGGGTCAAGTGACATTTCATTTTAAAGGTTTTTGAATCCTCTTTTCAATGCTTCTTAGTTTTTTGAATTTGATGCAGTAGTTTTCGAGGAAACGCGTTTAGAAGAAAATTAACCAATAAACAAAAGTAACACTTTCTGCACTATTAGTAATATTTTTAGTAAAACTAATTAAGAGGAAAATCAAAAGCAAAAGCACAATAGATATGTAAATGATACTTATCGAATCTTTAGAAAAATCAAAAGTAGAAATGCGCTTGGTAAAATGCTAATGATTCTTTCATTTACTTTTATTATCTAAACTCACAAACATTTAAATTCCCTACAAAAACATAAATATGTAAAAAAACTACAAGTTGCAAAAAAGAATTTTAATCGAATCCTCTTAACACTAAACGTACCGAAGATTTTCGCTAAAGCCAAATTGACATTGAAAACAGTCAAATGACTGCCCATCGGTAGATTTAGTGTTAAAAAGTATTAATATTTAACTTACAAAAACACTGTATTTAATTTAAATACTTTTAAAAAGTAGTGAAATCATATGTAAGAAAATGTAGATTTTCAAGCACATTAAAGTCTCTAACGACATCACCCATTCGGTGGTAGGGTGTTAGATCATGCACGATACAATTGGCTTCAGCAACTCTACCCATTTAACATATTGTATCGGTTCTTATTATTTTCTCCACGTCATAATATATTAATTTTCTGATATACAGGGTATAACAACCACACTTCCTTAAAGAGGGTAATTCCTGAAGCTCTTCTAAGAACTTTTTTCTCTTGCAATTTTTTAATCTTTGAGATATTCAATAACATTAGTACTAATAGTTATAAAAAGACAGACAGATAGTTGAAGTGAGACAGAGAAGTGCTATCTCATTTCAACTATCGGAGCGTCTCTGTCTAACTAATGGCATCTTTACCATTTACTTGAATATCTGGAAAACTTAGCTTTAGATTAAAAAATGGCAACAGGAAAAGTTCTTAGAATAGTGTCAGGAATTACCCCCTTCAAGGAAGTGCGGTTGTTTTGTTATACACACTGTATAAATACAAGTTTTTAAAATCTCAACATTCACAAAGGTTTTTTGGTTATTAAAGTGCTTAATAGTCTTATACATGTTGAAGATAAAGCTAAGTGTATAAACTGAGCATGTAGTTTCTCAAAATAATATATTTATATTACACATCTCTAATAAAAATTATTTGTGCGTGGTCGATTGTTGTCAATTTAGTCCAAAACATTCAATTCAAATTTTTATAATGCATTTCAAATCCTAACTAAATTTGGTAATCAATGTTTGAACAATTAATATTGTTTTCTCATCTAATTCTGTATCATTTGTACCCATTTGTACCACTATAAATTTTGTTAGAATCTTCAATATTTTTCTATCTCTCTAATACCATTCTAAGAAGGTGTTCATATTGTTTGTACCCAAGGGTTTCGTTTGCACTACAGGGTGTTACAAAACAACCGCACTTCCTTAAACGGGTTGGTTCCCCTTTAAGGAACCATCTTTAAAGACAATTTTAAAAACTTTTTCCTGTTGGCATTTTTTACAGAGTTTTTCTATTAAGTTTTTTCCATCAATTTATGTAATATTATATGAAGCCTATAAGGTGTCATGATAGGCATAGCTTTTCTCATTATATTTTGAAAGGGCATATTATTTTGATAAGAATAATGTGTAGAATTACTAAAATCCAGACAGTAGTTTTGTGAAATATTAATTATTGCGTCTTTTATCGCATTAAAGAAGACGAGATAACTGATATTTCAGAATTTACCGAACTAATTCTAGTAATTCTACTTTTTAAAAGTTGAGTGCCAAGTTTAGGTAGATATATTCGAAAGTATTCATTTATATGATCTGAAACAATTATTACATATAATAAAGATAGATAAAATTATAATTATCTAAAATAATGTTTTAATATATTTTTGTTTCAGAAAGCGCGGGTGAAGATGAGGAGTACGATGGATACAATAGGGATATTCAAACCCTGGATAGAAGTTTTAAGGATGAAAACGAAGGATCAATGTATAGTGGTGGTAAAGGCTTATATTATCCTCTAAGAATAGCAAGCAACACGATGCGAGGTCGTTTAGCGTGTGTCGGCACCGGCTTCCTTCGAACCGCCGCCGATCAACATGTCAACTTCGACCCTGAAGCTCCATCGCCTTCGCAGACTCATTTTCTTCCACCGCAACAAACAACATGCTTGCTTGAAAAACCAGAAATAGATAAGAAGGTCAAGGTAAATAACAATATTTGTATATTTCATTTAGTCCTAATTCAGTTTAATTGCAAAATATTTTTTCAACTTTTAAATTAGCACAATAATCAATTGTATCAAGTAAGATATATGTATAAGATGTCCAAAAATCACCGCACTTACTTTGAAATATGATTTTTTAACAATAAACTGAAGCGAAAAGTCCTTTACCACTTTTCGATATAGGGCTGAGTTGTTGAGATCTTCAATAAAAAATATACTATTAGTAGAATAGGGATAGATAGGTAGTTGAAATAAGATAACACCACTTTTGTCTTTTATCTGTCTCATTTTAATTCTTTGTATCTATGTCTAACTAATATTTTCGTTATTATTGAATATCTTAAAAACAAAATTCTAGAACAAAAGGTGGTGAAGTACTCTTTATCTTGGTAATTTTTGGACAAACTGCTTAAAGTTTATTACATTTTTATGCATACATATTAAATATTGAATAATTAATAAATTAATTCTCCAGTTGTACTAAGGGATGGCAAAAACATATCGATATATTCAATTACACCGATGATTTTAAAAAATACGTCGATATTTTTATCCCGATATTAATGATTTGATATATCCAGAAAAACATCGATGTCTTTTAAAAATATATTTTTGAAATATCAATTTTAGGGGGAAGGGTCTTTGGTAATGATTTATATATATGTCACAAAATTCTAAAAAAAAAAACATGAGGAAATACAACAAATTTATTGACTCACATTAAACAGAAACATAATGATATTGATATGTGCAAACGATCCTTGCAATAACGGTTTCATCATTTGATATAAACCAAAATGAGGTAATCATTACTTATACCTTAGTAATTTTTTATTTAAACTTATGTTTTAATTTAATTGAAATGACGCCTTGTACAATACCATATTGATAATAAATATATTCAAGATTACCAAAGCCCTGATGAAATAAGCTGAAATGTTTGTGAAAAGACGACAATTATTAAGTAATTCCCAACATTAGAAACGTGACCATTAGAAACGTATTGAAAATTAACAGCTATAACTTTACAACAAGCAGTTTGATTAAAATAAAACAAATGCCATTTTAAAGAGGAAATATGTTAATTTTTATACTGTAAACATGAAAAGAAACGTAAATATTTTGTTAACTGTAATTGATGGAACAAAAAAACAGTAAAATATTGCTTGCACACATGTACTAATGATAAATATTTTCAAAATGTTGTCCATCAAAATCGACACAAATTTGTAATCGCTTGCTAAAACTTTGAAATACATCTTTTAATATTCTTTTAGAAATACTACAAGTGCAATTTAAATGCTATTTATCAGCTCTTCCAAATTTGTTGTACGGCGTAAAACTCGTCTTTAAGGTAACCCCAGAGAAAAAAGTCATATGTGTTTAAATCTAGTGAGTAAGGAGGTCATTCCAAACCTCCATAGCCAAATTTCGAATATCCCAGTCCATTTACTCTCTCGCCATACACTTTGTATATAGACTCAAATACATTGTAAATATGGTGTGGAACCGCGCCATCTTGTATAAAGTGGAATGTTTTTACCAATTCTCCTTTTTTTGCATGAGGGAAAAGTTTAGTTTCTAACAATAGTTTAAGCCTTTCGCTAGTAACAGTTCCTTCAAAAAATTGAAGGCAAACCCCTTTTACGGAAATTGCAGCCCATGCAGAGACTTTCTGAGAATGAAGAGGAGTGACAATTGATGCATTCGGATTGTGCTTATTCACATATCCATTTAAACTAAAAGTGAGCTTCATCAGTAAATATTATTTGCTCTTCATAGAGCTTTCCATTTTCAAACATGTTTATCATCCGTTTACAAAATTCAATTCTCTTTTCCATCGCTTTCTTCGTTAATAATTGATGTATAGTAATTTTGTAAGGATGTAGTTTAATAATGTCTTTTAAAAGTTTTCGGAGGGTTTTTCGCTTCACATTCATGGCCTGAGCAGCTTCCGATTTGAAAAATTTGGATTTTCTTCGAAGTATATTCTAACATTATAAACCGTTTCATCAATCGTGACGAAGGAAATTTTAAAAAGTAAATAGGAACTTAAATAATCAACGTAATAGGCAGTGTTGTAACGCATTCCGGAACGCGAAGTTAAAAATTATTAAAAGTATATCTTCTAAGCACAGCTTCGCTTGAAACTTTTTTAAATTCATGTTTACTACAAAATTTCTAACATGCCGATACATAAATTTTCTCTCTACTGTAGAAGCGCTCGATAAGAAAGACTTTTTCCTCTATGCTTAATGTATCCATCCTGATATTCGTAAATCGAAATAACTCCAATAAAATTAGCAGGTATAATGTAAACAATAAAAGATATTTCAATCATAACCGAAAACGAAAAACGAAAATGTAGCTATTTACTTTCAACACATTCTTAAAGGTCATCCTGTATGTTGAAATTAATAATGCAATTGTAAAATTTATTTATAAAGACAATATGCCATTTGCTACCATCGAAAGAGAAGATTTAAAATATTTAATTATCAATTAAGTTCATTGTATAAAATTCCATTTTAAAATACAATTAAAAGTATGATTGACAAAAAGTATGAAACGTTATATTGTAATTTCAAAGAGAAACTATCATTAAGAAAATTTGTATCAATTACCTCCGATATATTGATGAATTGATCTACAGACAAAAAGGGTTTTTTCTAATTACAGTGCACTTTATAGAAGATACTCAAATGATTTCTGCAAATTTAAGTGTTATTGAATTAGACGAATCTCATACTTCAGGTTACATAAGTACATAAATAATAAAAGCTCTAAAAGAATGGGGAATTTCTGAAGATAAGATCTTAGTGGTAGTGATAGATAATGAGACTAATATAGTCCGACCCATTTATAACACTTATGATAAAAATAGACATATTCCTTATTTTGCCCATACTTTGAATTTAGTATGTGAAAGCACATTAAAATTTCTTAATGAGACTAATAACGTATTAGAAAAAATGACAAATGAAGTTTGTGCAGAAAAATTTGTAACTTTAAGTAAAGTTATTCCAATAATAACTTGTATTAAAAAGGAATATTAAAACAATTAAAATTAAAAAATTTGAGAAAAATTAAAGAAATGTATACTAAAAGAAATTGATAAGATATTTTCACCTGTTGAAAAATTATCTCTTTTAAGAATGTCTACAATTTTAGACCCTAAATTGAAAAATATTCATTTTACAAATACTACAACCGTTTCTAGTTTCATGCAAACTTCCTTTATTTGAAGATTCCACCGATTCTACATGATCAAATTCTAGCAATTTTTTTGATTTATAAGCTCATTATAAAAATTACCTATTCAAAATTACAAAAGACAAATAAATTAAATAATGATAAAAATAACGAACATATGAATGCAACTTTTCTTTGTTTGTTTTTTTCACAATTTGTTTTTTAAAGGCTCATATTAGTAATAACAGTGCCTTATGACCTTATATGACTTAACTATTCGTTAAGTCATATAACTAGGCCTCGAAATTATTTATCTGAGCTTCAAGTATCGAATCATCTGAACACGAATAAATTGACATTTATTCCAATCTTTGCACAAACGAAATTGTACACAATACATATTGTGGATCGGACACATGTTTCTTTGGACGATGAATTGGACACAAAGAATATTGAACACAGAAAAATCCGACTTGCGTACTATAAAAACTTCTAATTTTTTTACATTATTGCGCTCTAAATTGACATGACGGATCACAGGTTGCGCACAGCTAACACTCTGAATGCGTGTGATGCATTTCTTTACTTAGTTTAAATATCCTTAGTTATGTCTAATTTTGTATCTAATATGTCATTGTGTATACCCAATTCGGTGTGTGTCCAATGAAACATGTGTCCGATTCACAATACGTACAGTGTACAAATTCGTTTGTGCACAGATAGGAATAAATGTCAATTTATTCGTGCTCAAATGAGCGCAAATACAATAAAGTTTGTGCCAAGTTGGTTTGTGTACAAATGTGATGTATGCAGATAGGCACAGGACAATTTCAAGCGTGTACAATCGGAAAGGTGTACAACTGGACAGTGCATAATTGGGAACGTGCACAAATAGGACGTGCATATAGGGGAATGCCCCGACGAAATATTACGGCCTCAAATCTTGCTCTGACACTAAACTAAGTCGAAAAGTCCTTAGCAACTTTGTAATCCGGAGCAGAAGCTTTTAAGATGTTCAATAATGAAGATATTATTGATAAGACAAAGACAGACAGATAGTTGAAATGAGATAGCACCATTTTCTCTCACTTCAACTATCTGTTTGTTTCTGTCTTACTAATAATATCTTTATTATTGAGTATATTGAAAACTTTTGCTTCGGATTGCAAAGTTGTTAAGGATTTTTCAACTTAGTTTAGTGTCAGGAATCACTACTTAACAGGAGGTGCATTTATTTCGGGATACTCTGTATACTGAGAATAAAGGTTACATACTTAGCTTTATTTTACATTTGATTTCAATACTTTTTAACAGAATTTAAGTATAATAAAGTACTTTTGCAATAAGTAATATTTTTCAATAAATATATATTTTTAAAAAAGCTCATCAATTAATTTTCTTTTATTAGAAAAAAATTATAATTCCTACTTGTCAAATATTCTTAATATTTTATATTTGAATTGTGCTACCGCAGCATAATGCAACAAAATTACTTTTTTTCTGGATCCAGCAAAAGAAGGGTAGTAAGCTCTTGATAAATGGCCAATTTTTACATTTTGCGTGGTATTTTTAAGGCTCTGTAACTTTTAAACGCTTTGAGATATCTAATTTTTTTTAACGTCACAATATAGCATAATTTGCGAACTAGTTCACTGTGAATTTTTTCTATTTTAATTATTTTTAATATGAAATATATATATACGAAATTGTGCCGTAAAAAGAAATTTGAAAAAATTAATATATATATAATACAATTTTTTGTCTAGTCTCGCACATTTGAGATATCGTTACTTTTTAAATCACATTTAATTATGCTAGAGTCCTACGAAATTGTGCCGTAAAAAGAAATTTGAAAAAATTAATATATATATATATATATATATATATCTAATATATATTCTAGCATAATTAAATGTGATTTAAAAAGTGACGATATCTCAAATGTGCGGGACTAGACAAAAAATTGTATTTTTCGATTTTTTCGAAAACGGTTAATTTTTTTTTCCGAAATTTTCAACAGCAAATTTTGGCACACGACTAGCACAATTTAGCGAAATCAAATTTTTTATGTTTTTCAAAAAGTGCGGGGCTAAGTTCACATGCATCATTTCTTAACCAAATTTCTCAATATTTCACATCAAAACTAGACTTAAATGATTCCTTGAAAGTTCCTGAATCTGCATGTCTCTTTTGATTTTCAAAACAACGTCTCTTTCTCTCTTATTAATTTTTGTAACCAGGAAACGTTATCGCGTATTTTAGTCTGTAAAGATCCTCTTAACAAACGAATTATATATACAGAGAATAGCACACCCCACAAATTAAAGTGATTTTCTTTGCATGAATGCTCTGAGACAACTAATAATACTTTTGTTAGACTTATCACTCTTACGTAAAGATAGTATCATAGACTACTATGTAAATAATGCTGCAAGTACTCTTTATAAAATATCATAAAGAAAATTTGAAATGAAAATTAGCTGAGACGGAATACACTCCGTGTATGGAATGATGAAGGTTAAATATCTTAACATCAGAAGATTCGGAAAAGCTCGTGCCAAGTAGTACAGCTTTACTGTGACGTCATGAGCTAATATAGAGAGTACCCGGAAATCACCGCACTTCCTTTGAAGGGTAACTTCCTGAGGGTAAGCCGAGATAAAATGTCTGTGCCACTTTGCCATTCCAAGCTTAATTTTTGAGTTATAAGGGTTTTTATAAATGTAACATTATAGGCTGTCGCTCGCAAAGTGGCATCCTGTGTGACGTCAAATCGTTGTGACGTCAACGAAACAGCACCTTAACACTTTTAAAAAAAGTACGGATTATCCCAGACTCAAAAATTATAAAAATTAGAAGAATTAAACTCACCAATAACAGTTCTTACTGTTCTGATTCTTCATCTCTTCAATAAAAGGCATTTCTTTTTCAAATTAATAAAAATCGCTATCACAAAATAATACCAAACTTAACCACGCATATCAATAAGCACATTAATTACAACAAATCACTAATATGCACATTGTTTAATAATTTATTTATTTCACAAATTAATAATTTTTACGTGAAAATGTAGGTAAATCAGAAATTTTATAACTTAAATTGTCTAATTAACAGATGGATATTGTCCATGCGATTACACGCGCATGTAAACAAACTACCAGTTCTTCACTTAATATATTATTAATATACAATAAAACCACCCACTACCCGATTCTTCCACTTTCCATCATTCATCATTTCACTTACCATCATCCGTTCTCACTCACTTCCTGCATCACACCTGTCGTCACCCGTCTTCTATCCCACTTATCACATCCCATCTTTCTCATCTTACGCACTCACCTCACCTCCCACATACCAGTACTCAAGTTTCACTACCCACACCACCTTCCATCTTTTTCTAACTACTTACCAACCACCTTCCACATACCACCTCTGGTCACTCGTCACCTACCTCATCTCTTACTTACCATTTCCGAGCTTCCACATCCCAGCCTTTGCTTCCCACCTCCTATCAACCACTTCTCGATACTATTTCTTATTTACTTTCCTCCGACCTCCCATTTTCCGTATTACCACCCTCCTCCTTCTGTTTTCCGTACTACCATCTCCCATCTCCCACCTTTCACGGAATCACCTAATATCTCCCATCTTCCTTAACTCATTTTTTATCTCCCACCACCCATTTTTCGCACTATCACCTCCAGCTCATACCTCGACCTCTAACCTCGCACTTTCTGTACTACTACCTTCAACTTCCCGATTTCCACATTATTATCATCTACCTCTTATCTTTCTTATCATATTTTTTATCTCTTACCACCTTTTTCTCGCGTTACCGCCTCTCACCTCCCACCTTCCTTATTATATTTTTGATCTCTCACCTCCCATCATTCATTTTCCAATTTACCACTTCTCACCTCCTACTTTCCACTTCCGTTCTTTCATCACCCAAATCTCACCTCCTAAATAACCACCTCGTATAGCCCATCCCCCGCATCATATATATTACCACCTCCCACCTATCATTTCCTACATAACGACATTATTACATTTCACCTCTCATATCTCATCAACTGTCACTCAACCTTTCACCTCCCGCATATCCACCTTTTAATAACCCACCGCCCAAATCATAGAGAGTGTCCAGAAAATGATGGGCACGTTTTTCAAGGGTGATTCCTGACTCAATTCTAAGGACATTTCCTCTTACGCATTTTTTGATTTGAAACTTTATTTTCGAGATATTCAATGATAAAGGTGCCATTAATTAGATAGAGACACTCCGATAGTTGAAGAGAGACAGAGTGTCTCCATTTCGCAGAAAATGTCCATCATTTTTCGGATACCTTGTATATCCTACTACCTCCTACTTCCCGTATAACTATCTCCTATCTCCCACCTTCCACCTCCCGTATTGTCATCTCTCACCTCCTTCCATTCTTTTCTCATCTCTCTTTTAACTTCCTACTTTTTAAATAATAATTATTAAATAAACTTTATATTTATAAAATATTTTTCAACTTTTTTTCTGTTAAAAATGGCATAGTTTAAAAAATAATAAATAATAGTATCAAAGTAGTACCAATATCTAAGTTGCGTATTGCAGGTAAACTTATACACTTAAAAGAGCTGTTTTAAATCATAGTGAATCAGTAGATGCAGAGCATTATACATTCCATTTAAGAAATCAGAATAAATCATGGCTTCACTTTAATAACACTTTAAAAAAAAAAACAATAGCCGAAGTGAGCTAATTATGATTAGTGTTTATTTTTGCATAGTACATAAACTATTAATTGTTAAATGCAGCAACATAAATGAAGATATGTTAAATGTATAAAATCTTTATTGTCTAAATTTATAGAAAAAGTGAAATCTCCCCTAAAAAACATGAAAATGTAAAAGAAATACGCCAAGCAGCAATCTTACAAAAAAAAATCATTTGTATTAATGGAATCCTTTTAAAAATACTATCTTAATCCCAATACAAAAAATATCTTAATTGTATTTTCTTAAGCAAATGCATTTACTGAAAAATTAAACTTATTAGAAAAAAATACTTTATTTTTGAGATATAAAACGTTTATTTTGAAAGTGGTGTAAGTCCATTTTCTCTTGTTTCGAGAAAATTAAATGTTAACATATCTGTTAATTAATAAATTTAGGCAAATTATATGAAATCTGGCAATGTTTCTACGTGTTTGTCTGTATTCGTCACTAGCTCACTAGTTTTTCTGCAAGAGCCATCCATTTTTCCACGCATGTCTGTCGGAATATTCTCATACGCTTTTAGCATACGATTAGTTCGTCCAGTAGATATTTGAAAAGTATCAATGAAAAACTTCTTACATACTAAAATGTTTCCACTAGAAGTGACCAGGTAAAATTTATAAGCATATGCCCTCATAGTGCCCGAATTATTTCTAGGCCTTCTTCTATTGACAGTTTCACGTTGAACATTACAATAGAGAAATACATTTTGCTTATTAAAATCACCTATATTCCAGAACTTATCCAAAATTTCTATATGTTGTGTTTCATTAATACGTTCTATACATTTCTTCGAGCAATTACAATTTTTGGATTCAAATTTTTTTGCTGGAATGAATTTTCCTCTTTTTGTATAGTACTTTTGTCCAATATTTCGCTTAATTTTGTTTATTTGTTGCATATATTTTCCTTTATTTTGCTCTTCAGAATCTAAGTTCTCAGTAACAATATCCTCATCTGATGAAGATTCTACCTCTATTATTCTTCTTCTCTTTTTACGATTCGTTAATTTGTTGTTCATAGCGGAATTATCTTCATCCTTTGAATCTAAGATTATTCTTTTGTTTATATACATGGGCTTTATTTCTGTGTGATATTATTTAAAATTAAATAAAAAAAATATTTTCAATTATCATAAAATAATATTGATTGACCATTTGTTCTTACCTATATCACTATCTGGTGTTAATATGAAGTTATCCAGTTTAGGAAGGAAATAGAATAAGTAACCTAAACTAGTAACTCTTGATACGTAATATAAAACAAATGTAAAATAGCAGGCTACTGATCGGCAACCATCTGCTAAACCACCTACTTCTGTAGGTATACCTTTCATAATTCATGATTATGTAATTTCATTTACCGGCCAATTTTAAATTGTACAAAACATGGGAATTTTTTAAGAAATTAAATACGGACTAGTTATACATAAAAAATTTACATTGAATTAAGCAGAAATTACGTGATATCTCATTTTTTTCAAAAATGGACTTATGCCACTTTCAAAATAAACGGTCTATATTTAATAATAAAGATACTATTAGGCAGACAAACAGATAGTTAAAGCAAGACTACACTTTTGTCTTTTGTATATCTCGCTTCAATCATCAGTTTGTCTCTGTCTAACTAATAGTACACTTATTAATTAATATCTTAAAAATTAAAATATTTGTTTTCAAAAGTGGAAAAAAACTTTTTATTTGGTTTACCATTAAAAGCAACTTTCTTAAAGGAAGTGTGGTAATTCTGCCATACCTTGTACGTATCTTTATCAAATTAATTTAAAGAGTTGGTTATATAAACATTGGTGTTTCTCGGTATTCATTCTGCAGAAAGACATTTTTTCGTCAATTATTGGAGTCTTTAATATAATATGATATAATGAACAGGATTAACATTCGTCTATCCTGATAAGACAGAAATAAAAAACCGATTAAGGCATATTTCATTACTGTCCATTACATATAAATTACCTATGACAATTTAAAAAATAAGCAAAATATTAGGTAAATTTAGAACTAGAGAGAGATGGCATAAGAAGTGCTATTATATTAGGCATATTTGCCAGACACTGTTCGTTCAAATTTTCACCTTCTTCTCTCTATTCAGCATAATTTCTTTCTACCAACTTTGATGCAAAAAGTGATTAAAGAAAATATAAATTAATCTAAATAAAAAATATTATTTCAAGATATTCTTATATGAGTTATATTTAGCTTACTTAGCGCAAAATCTGATTAACTTATATACTTAAACATTTGTGGATATATAATATACAGGGTGTAACAATGATGTTAGGAGAAATTTTAAGGGGTTGTAGAGAGAGTGATTTCAAGACGACTTTTTATTTACCGCATTTTAATCTAAAGCTTAGTTTTTGTGATATTTAATGATAAAGGTGCTATTAGTTAGACAGAGACAGATAGTTAAAGTGAGGCAGAATGGTGTTATCTCACATCAACCAATTGACTGTCTTTGTCTAACTAACAGTATTTTTATCATTAAATATCTCAAAAACTAAGCTTCAGATTAAAATGTGGTAAATGAAAAATCCTCTTAGAATCACCCCCTTTACAACTCCTTAAAATTTCTCCTAACATCATTGTTATACCCAGTATATGCCTACAAAATCGACTTTGTATGAAAAGTGTCACAAGAAAGTATGAAGTTTATTTCACCTATTTCTATCATAATGCAATCGGTATCTTGAATTTTTAATACCGCAGGTGGCAGACATTCATTACACCACGTGCGTTCTAGAACATGAAATTGCGTTAATAGTACAAGATTTTTATACAAGTACAGAAGACAAATCATTCATAAATATTTATTAATTTATAAGTATCTTTTATTTTGACTATTTTATCGGTAATTTGCTTTCTAGTTATACAGAGTGTCTGGAAAAAAATGCACATCCAGCTAATGAGTGGTTAATAGTATTAAACTAAGTCGAAAAGTCCTGTATCATTTTGCGATCCAAAGCCTATTTTTTAAATTATAAGGTTTTTTCTTAAATTAATTTTATTGGCTGTTGCTCGCAAAACGGCATCATTTGTGACGTCCGCGAGACAGCACTGTAACAGTTTAAATAAAAATACGAATCATCACAAGTTCAAAAAATAAAAAAATTACTCACCAATAACTGTAAGTTCTACAGGAGATCTTTCTCAAAGTTTTGATTCTTCTTCTCTTCAATAAAAAGCACTTCTTTCCTGCAATTAATAAAATACAAAATTTAAGCACAATTATCAATGAATACACTAGCCACTACAAATCACCAGTGTGCATAGTTTTTTACAAGTTACTAATTTCAAACATTAATAGCTTTTACGTAAATAAAATCTATTAATAGCTTTTACCTAAATCAGATATTATCCATAGGATTGCACACGTATGTACACAAACTACAGTTCTTTAATATGGATATCAAATTTGTTGACACTCTTCCAAGTTCAGATAATTAATATTAGATGATTTTCTAACATACTGACCATACCCAATGTTCAAGAATACGTTTGCATAAAAGCTATTAATTTCTGAAATGAATAAATTATTAAAAACTATGCATACTGGTGATCTGCAGTGTCGAATGTGTTCATTGATAAGTGTAGTTAAGTTTGGTGTTTTATTAATTGAAAAAGAAAGAAGTACTTTTTATTGGAGAGAAGGCTAATAAAAACTTTGAGAAGAATCTGCTGTAGAGCTTATAGTTATTGGTCAGTTTAATTTTTTTATTTTTAAACTTAGATTAATCTGTATTTTTGTTAAAACTGTTACGCTGCTATCCCGCTGACAGCACAACAATTTGACGTTATACATGATACCACTTTGCGAACGACAGCCAATAATATTAATTTAAGAAAAAGCTCTATAATTTAAAAAATAGGCTTCGGATCACAAAGTGGTATAGGACTTTTCGACTTAGTTTAATGTCATTCACCACCCATTAGCTGGAGGTGCGTTTCTTACCGGATACACTACATTGCATAATTCATCATTTTTTGGGATTGGAGTTTTATATAATCAATTTAGATGTATATTTTAGGACTTTTTTTTATCGATAATAGTAAGCTGTATTAAATCGCGTTAATAAATAAAATAAAATTATAAACGAAATTAAGTTAAAAAAGAAAGAATTTCTAATACACAATAGCGGTCAACTATTGACGACCTATTAATGATTCCAGAAATAATTATATTTTACCATATTTATGGTAACTTTTTATAGGAAATGGTAAAAAATAAAATTTTAAAAAATTTATTTAGAAGTTCAATTAAACAAAAATTTTATATATTTTTGTTTTCAATACTAAAATAGCTCTAGTCAGCTTTTTAAGACCGGCTATAGGATATGTGAAAATAGTTATTATTATTTACATTTTGTGTTTATGTTTTTTGTATAATTATCAAAATTTAAGTATTTTATGTTAATTTGTAGAAATGAGTCGTGAATAAAATATCGCGGGGAATCAATGAATTGAAATAACATTACTTAGACAGGTTTATTCGTTTTCTCAAAATCTCTAAAATTAGATTGTATATTTCTGCCGAAATTGCGTATTTGCCCTTTGTCACTATTGATGCTGGGTGTAAGGTTCCACCCTACCACCACACCGAGCTTAACTTGACTGAACTGATAATGACTAAGTTTTTAATTACTTCAATTGCCTTTGATCACTTCGAAACCTCCTTATGCTTCGTCATTCCAGCAAGCACACCACTAATTCGCGGGTGTGTGAAGCTGGCACTACAAGTTTAAAAAAATGGTATTTTTTCAACAGTTCCCGTAGCACGCCCTAGAGTACCAGAGTACTTGCATATTATTAACAATAGTTCTGTTAATTTAAAAAAAAAACCGATTTTTAAAATATGTAGTGCTAGATTCACATTTTCAAAACTTTCACCACGTATAGGTAAAAAACTATAAGAGATGTCACAAAAATTCCTTAACATTACTTGCAGTACTCTTAGGCGTGCTAACGGAACTCTAATCAGAACTAATGATTTTCGATTTTTTTAAACAATCCAAATAAACATTAATAAACAATCACCCAGAACTTTTTAACGGTAGGCCCCACAGCAAAATTTTCTGAACATTACTTACAGTACTCTTAGGCGTACTAACGGAACTCTCATCAGAACTGATGATTTTCGATTTTTTTAAACAATTTCTGTAAACATTAATACAGACTGTTTAAAAAAATCGAAAACCGTCAGTTCTGATAAGAGTTCCGTTAGCACGCCTTAGAGTACTGCAAATAATGTTTAGGAAGTTTTGCAATGGGACCTATTATTAAAAAGTTCTGGGTGATTGTTTATTAATGCTTATAGGGATTGTTTAAAAAAAAATTGAAAATCGTCAGTTCTGATAAGAGCTCCGTTAGCACGCTTCAGAGTACTGCAAGTAATGTTCAGGAAATTTTGCTGTGGGATCTGTTTTTAAAATAATCTGGGTGATTTATAGGGATTGTTTAAAAAAATAAAAATCATCACATATATATGATAATATTATATACTTATATTATAATAAAATTATGCATTACTCTACTATTGCATACATAATTAAATGTGATGAAACATTAGATTTCTCACTTATATACATTCTTTTATTTGTGAGATCGTCGTATTTTGTCCATCTTCCTTGTTCGTTTGTGAACGCGATATAATGTTCACCTTCATAGTGTACTACCCCAACTAATTTGTAAATCCTTTTTGATAATTCAATACGTAGGCTAAGATTATAGAGGCTTTGTTTTTTAACCTTAATTTCATATGCGGGGTCCGTGCATATTGAAGTATCGAGAAGGATATGCGAGCCAAATGTTAAAACTTCTTCTACCTCTCTATTGCATTTATTGCAGTTTTTATGCAAATGCAAGCAATCATCTATTGATTGCTGCACTGCATTAAAATTTTTTAATAAAATGTTAACATTAATATTTATAAATGTTTCCGGCTTTTGGTCTTGATGACCGCATAAACATTTATATTTTTTAATGATACTGGGCTCCTCGGTGAACAAGTTCTCTGACAAATGAGCCGCGTTGCACCTAGTGTTTAATTTTCTTTAAAATCTAGTATATTCTATTATAGAATTTTTAAAAATATTTAAACTAATTAATATCTCAGCTCTTTGCTGATAATGATAAATATTAATTTGTTTAGCGGTTAAAATATGTTTCGCTAATTTTATAATGGAAGATTTGGAATCTGCCATTTTTCCGCTATATGCAGGTATAGTTGCAATTGCGCTCATTACTAATTGTAAGATGGAGTCGAATGCACACGTCTCCTGTACTGTTATTGTGATTTTATTAATTGTCACTGCTTTGCATTTAAGGCCGTTTGTAATTATTGGTAAATTGGCAATTTTTTTATTTTTAATAAAATCCCACTCGGGGCACTTGTCCAGATATGATGGTTTCTTCCTGGTATTGTTCATATTTTTATTTTGTTCGCATGGATCTGGTGTTAGAATCATTGCCGTAGATTTTGCCTGATTTTTCCAATTTTCTACGATGTTGTAATCATCGCACTTAGTATTGAATTCGTCAGGGTCATCAATACAAGAATCTAATGATTCATTTTCCGAAGTAATATCGGTTATCATGGTTGAATCCGGGCAATTTTTAGTATCATTTTCAAATTCCTGAACGGAAAGCTCTTTATTTCCGTCATTGCCGAATAATGTATTTGATACATTTGATGATATTTTTATTTTATTATCAATGGATTTAATATGTTTAAATACAAATGTATCTAATCTAGTCGGCAAGGATCCTTTAAAGACTCTATGCTTTAAGTCTGCAAATGACGATTCTACCGAAGATGAGGTTGCAATGTTATCGCCAACGGAGAAAGTTGTTCTCATTATGCCTGTCCATAATGGAACATATGGTAATAATTGCTTTTTGATTTGTGTAGCGAAAGGCATATTGTAACATGCATTAATAACGCTACCACTTGAACAATTTTCTGCAATTTTGAATGCAGATTGATATAAATTGTTTCCCCATTGTTTTCAGTCTGTCACAGAGCAATCCTCAAAGAAATCTGATATATCAGATGCATTGTCAATATGACAGTCTGTAGTTTCTTGCATATCCTTTTCATCAGAAATTACAGTACCTTTAATAAGGTTATTAATTTCTTGATATCGCATTTGCGATATTAGGACACTGCCATCAATAGTATCGCAGCCAATACTCTTACTTTGAGCCACAACTAAAACTGACTCTAAAAATTTGCTCAATTCATTCAAAGAGTTCATTTGATAGGCCTGGCTTAAGCATCGAATAAAAAATCTGCGAACTAATTGATTGGTATTAATATTTATGGATTTCCACCCTGAAATCATAGAAATGAAATGACTGACATCCAGCCTTATATAGCAATAAGGGATGAAATCATTTTCTAAATCCATTACTGCCCGATAGTATTTTTCTAAATAATGGTTTAGATCCCTACACTTTGCAAAAATTTCTGATAAGGCTATTAAAAGTGCCCAGCTAAAATCGCAAACTACCATGCGAGGTGCTTGCGTACCTTTATTCAAAATGCACCTTAAAAAATAAGAAATTTGCGATGCCCGGTGGTCCGCCGACAACATTTGAAACGCTGGAGCACTTCCTTCTTTATTGACTATCATGCATTGATATAGAAATATGGATGGATCTTGCGAGCATGTTTTCTTTATAAGACCCCCTGTGGCATCGATAACCAAAAACGAGTTAACATCTTATTTCAACTTTGCAGTATAAAAAAGCTGTTGCTCTTGGGTCCAATATATACAGCTAAGCTGTAATAAACTAATGTGATGTATAATATTTACATATTTACCATTTTTTGCACTATGTAACAAATTTAGTACAGGATCTGCGAAATCTAATTCGTATAGCTGCATAAGCCTTTGTTCCTTAGCTTTTCTTAAGACAGTGGTTGATGGTAAGATAGGAAGATCATTATCTCCGTATCTTTTTAGACGAAATGCTTCCTGACGTCTAATAGTGATTGCGTCCTTATATTCGTTAATCATCTTATCGGCGATGATTATACGACGATTACCTCGTAATTGCCTTTTCTTTTTAAAAGTATGCAATTCAGAATTGATATTGAGTAAAACGCAATCCAGTATAATGTCCGTTTCAATATTTCTTGGACATTCTAAGAGAGTAGCACGAAATATTGCTCTGCATTCGGAACACATGCCAAAAATTGAAATGTACGGAGTACATGAAATATTGACGCTATGTTTTTTAAAAGATATAACGCAGTCAATTTTCTGTTGCTGCCATATTTTTTCGGCAATCAGGTCCGTCCATCCAGTACGTAACACATCGTAATTTCTTCGATTTTTGTAAGTTTTTTTCTCAGGCTTTATAGACCACCATGATTCGGCCGACAATATTAATTTAAATTTTCTTTGCATTAATGCTGTGTCACCACTATTAATGGATATATTTACGAGGAAAGATTCATCTGAATGATCGCTCACAGACGTATTCTGCTTATTACAAAAGAATTTGTCAACAGCATCCTTAAAACCATGCCTGTTTTCTTTTAGGGTAACATAAATATGTTTCGCGGTTATTTTAGAACCACCAGCACACATAGGTTCTGAAATTTTTGCATAAACTTCGGATGCAGGGGGAAGACCTCTACCTTTTTCATCTAATGTTCGATGCTCCTCTTTGAGAAGAAGAGTCTTTAATAAAACCTTATCATACATTTTTGAATGGATGGAAATGATTGCTCACAATGAATAATTAAGTCACTTTTCACAGAACAATGAACAGTGAGAACAGTGCCAATTAGTCTATGTAATAGTTTTAATACAATCCAAAGATGCTCAATAATTAACAGTAAATAGTCACTAATAAAAAGACACACACTAACTAAATATAACATTAACCGTACAAATAGTCCGTTGGAGAAATATAATTTTTTGCAAATCCAAATTCAGATAACAAGTTTTTATTTCTATTGTTCTTTCAACTGTCTCCAATTATATGACGACTTGGAGACAAACTAATTTTTTCGAACAATTTCGGAGTTGGCAGTTGACCGAAGAGTAACAATAAAGAAACAATTTATACGAATCTGCGTTCAAAATTGCAGAAAATTGTTCCAATGATAGTAATATTACTGCATAATAAAATATGCCTTTTAATATATAATTGAAAAAACAATTACTACCATACAGAATGTCTCGAAAAAAACGCACTACCTGTTATATTTGATTCCTGAAAAGTCCTTAGCCACTTTTCAATCCGGAGCTTGATTTTCAAGATATTGAATAATAAAGATATTAGTAAGACAGAGGGAGACAGAGTGGTGGATTTTCAATTCGTTATTCGAATTGAAAAGTGGCTAAGTATTTTTCGACTTAGTTTAATGTCAGGAATCACCCCTTAACAGGAAGTGCATTTATTTCAGGACACTCTGCATGTTCCACTACAGACTGATATAATGAGAATTAATTTCTTCATTTGGGAATACATAGTGACCTCTTCTTCAGTCGAATCATCATTTGCGAACTTGCAGCACAGAGTCTTTAAGGGATGTTTACCGACTCGATTAGACACATTTGTGTTTAAACATGTAGAATCAATTGACAACAAAATAAGGATTTACTCAAAGAATCAAATGCTTTATTCGGCATTGACGAAAAGAAAGAGCCTTCCAATCAAGGATTTCAGGATAGCATTCAAAGCTGCCGGAATCAATCCTAATTCCTGATATTACCACTGAAAATAAATTTTTAGATTCCTATATTAATGACCCTGACAATTTTGATAATAAGTGCGATGATTGGAACGTTGTGGAAAATTGGAAAAATCAAGCAGAACTTACGGCGAAGATTTTAAAGTGAGAACTATGTGAATATGTTGAAAATTTAAGCAATACCATAAACAAGTGCACCAAGTGGGCACTTTAACATAAGAAAAAATCTCTAATTTATCATTAATCTCAAACGGTGTGAAATACAAACCCGTGAAAATTGATAGAGTCACAATAACAGTGTAGGAGACGTGTGCATTCGATTCTATATTATAATTAATAATGAGCGCAATTGTCATTGTACCTGACTATTGAGAAAAGATGTCCCATTCTAACTCTGGTATTATAAAATTAGCGAACATTGTTCTTACCGATAAGCAAATTAATAATTCTCATTATTTGCAAAAGGCTGAAATATTAATGAGTCTAGATATATTTAAAAACTCTATTACAGAATATATGAAACTTTTAAGTAAATTGAATATTAGGTAGATGCATTTCATCTAGTTCCAACGCGACTTATTTATCTGAATATTTGTTCACCGAGGAGGCTAGTATTATTAAAAAGTTTAACTGTTTATACGATCATCAAGCTAAATATGAGAAACACTTATCAACATAAATATTAACCTTTTATTGAAAGACTTAAATTTATTGCAACAATCAGTAAATGATAGCTTGCATTTGCATAAAAATTGTAATAAATGTAAAAGAGAATTAGAAGAAGTTTTGCAATTTGGTTCACATATTTTCATTGATATTTCCATATGTACGGAACCCGCGTATGAAATTGAAGCTAAAAAGCAAAGCCTCCAAAATTTAGTCTTCATATATAACTGACAAAAAACACATATAAATTAGTTGGGGTATTTCACTAGGAAGCAGATCATTATATCGCGTTCACAAACGAACAAGGGCGATAGACCAAATACGATGATCTCATTATAAAAGAATTTTTATAAGTGCAATAGCACATAAATATATCATTATTATATATATATATATATATATATATATATATATTGTTACGAGTTCGGGTATGAGTGTGAAGTATGCATGAATGACAATTTCAGACAGTTTGCTTGGTATGATGGTAACCATTTAAATAACTTGTAAGTTACCATGTGTTGTTGATTTAGTGAACTTGGCGGCAGAGCTGCTTTTAATCGTGTTCCGAACTGACGTGTTTATAGCAGACTCTTTAAATCTCTCTAATTGTATAAAGCTTATATTTTGCATTTTCTAGTTCTTGCTTCTTGTTTAGTTAATATTTGTGTTTCTTGTTGTTTATTAATTAGTTAATTAATAAACAGTTTTAGTTCCTTTTATTAACTTGGTGTTATTATTTGAAACCGCGCGCGACTCGTAACAATATATATATATATGTGTGTGTGTGTGTGTGTGATCATTTTCAATTTTTTTAAACAATCCCTATAAACATTAATAAACAATCACCCAGAACTTTTTAATAATAGGTCCCATTGCAAAACTTCCTGAACATTATTTGCAGTACTCTGAGGCGTGTTAACGGAACTCTTATCAGAACTGATGGTTTTCGAATTTTTTAAACAATCTGTATTAATGTTTACAGGAATTGTTTAAAAAAATCGAAAATCATCAGTTCTGATGAGAGTTCCGTTAGTACGCCTAAGAGTACTGTAAGTA
This sequence comes from Sclerodermus sp. 'alternatusi', assembly GCA_037305995.1. Classification (NCBI taxonomy): domain Eukaryota; kingdom Metazoa; phylum Arthropoda; class Insecta; order Hymenoptera; family Bethylidae; genus Sclerodermus; species Sclerodermus sp. 'alternatusi'. Next base: position 5,987,370 of record CM074550.1, read on the forward strand.
ATGTTCAGGAAATTTTGCTGTGGGGCCTACCGTTAAAAAGTTCTGGGTGATTGTTTATTAATGTTTACTTGGATTGTTTAAAATAATCGAAAATCATTAGTTCTGATTAGAGTACCGATAGCACGCCTAAGAGTACTGCAAGTAATGTTAAGGAATTTCTGCGATATCTCTTATAGTTTTTTACCTATACATGGTGAAAGTTTTGAAAATGTGAATCTAGCACTACATATTTTAAAAATCGGTTTTTTTTTTTAAATTAACAGAACTATTGTTAATAATATGCAAGTACTCTGGTACTCTAGGGCGTGCTACGGGAATTGTTGAAAAAATACCATTTTTTTAAACTTGTAGTGCCAGCTTCACACACCCCTAATTCGCGCCGTCTCTCAGCTTCCCCACTACTTCCGAATGACCACGCTGGCCAATCAGAACAGCCGAAACAAAGAAAGGTCGGACCTTTACAACGCTAATTCGCCGAGATCCGATCATACCATTCTCGCTCGTATAAACAAAAGAAAAAGTCAATCCTCAGATTGGGAAGGCTGAGAAACGTATTACCCAGCATCAATGTGTACAATCAATGTCCTTAACAATGATATTTACAGAGATAACGCAAGTTCTCGCCGCTACATTATTCAACATTAACATACCGCCGCCCTTGAACCGTTAAGGTTCAATAGTACTTAATAATTACTTTAAAATAGTTAAAACTTAAATGCCAATTGTAACACATGCTCAAGAAAAGAATGAAATGATTGCCAACGCTCGCATTTAATTATCATTCGCACGCCTCGAAAATTCTTCTTCATCTTCATCGACCATTGGTAGAAGGCATATTCCAGACACCGGACGCTTGATGATTCCATTTTCCGTCCTCATTGAAACAACTCGAACCGTACCATCACTGCCGACATGCAGCTCCGTGATTCTTCCTAGGTGCCATTGCAGCGGTGGAGCATTCTCATCCTTGATAATTACCATAGAACCGATCTTAACCTCGTTTGGCTTGGAAAATTTCAATTTTGTTACGACCCCTACCCTATCAAAAGCCGTGGCTTATAATAATGGTAGATGAATCTTAAGTGTGGTTAAGATTGCTTGCGCGTTTTCAGAAGAATATGGTCAACAATTTAATGCTTTACCTGTTTCCTCTAAAATAATCTTAACCGATGGCCTTTTTAGGTTGCAACTTAATGCTTTATTCCTAGGATAGGCCTAAATGCTCTATTTAATTCGTGTAATGGAAATGAGATCTGAGATGGTTTTAATATAGGATCTGTGCACTTACCTGGTTATTAGCTGTACTAGCAATAGTGACTGGGTTTGATAGCAAATGAATGAAAATGATTTTAATTTACTGACATTTATTTAATGAATTGTTCAACCTTTTGAATTGAGATACTTTTACAAGTCTAACCGAACTGACTAATTGTCTTACAAATGTTGTAATATCGAAGTCTGATCTGAGTCTGAGTCTGAATTTGAATCTGAGTTGTGAGTAGTCTGGGTTGTGTGTTGTGTGCTAGCCCGCCGAAGTCTGAGTTGCGAGAGCTGGATCGTAAGAGAGCGAGTCGAGGCTGGACCTGCCTTCTTATATGTTTCCCAAAAGGGCCTACGTGACGATTCCTAAATGTTTAAACATTTAGGCTCTTCCCTTTTGGTTAGATGTCTGTTTCGTATTGGCTAATGATTCTTGGGAGGGGATATTCGGCTGTTCTCCGATTTTATTACTCTGCCGACATATGCACGACCACCCGTGGAAAGTCTGCTAAGGGTATTTTATGGCTTAAGGGTCGGCACTCGATAATCCTCCAAAGGATCAGTTTTCTGAAGTTGTACTTAAAATTATCAGTATCTGGTATAAAACATTTGGGTTGCCTGCATATGTCAGCTGGTCTATGTGCCGATGCAACAACTAAGAGCGTTACAAAGACTCGCGCATGTAACAATTTGTATCTTTGTTGCAGCTGATGCAAATATTCTCTCTTCCATCTGCTCCAATAGTGCTGAAACATTTGCTGCATTAGCTGATATCGCGTCAGCTTGTTTTCCTTCACGTCTCGTAGCTCAGATTGCGGCAACGCTGTCATAGCATCTCCTATCAAAAAGTGGCCAGGCGTCAGCGGAATCAGGTCTTCAGGATCTTCAAACATGTGACATATAGGCCTGGAATTAAGACAAGCTTCTACTTGAGTTAACAGCGTGTAAAATTCTTCATAGGTCATGTTCTGGTTTCCCGTCACTTTTCTTAGGTGATATTTTGCTGAACGGACTGCTCTTTCCCACAATCCGCCGAAATGGGGAGCCCGCGGAGGAATCATGCGCCATTGTATTTGCACGGTGGATAAAAATACAGTCACCCTTTCATTATGCCGTTCATTTCTTAATAGTTCTGTCAACCTTTTCAGTTCATTGCGTGCCCCTACAAAATTAGTGCCGTTATCAGAATAAAGATTTTGACATCCGCCTCTGCGTGCGATGAATCTCCTAAGGCAATTCAAAAATGCTTCAGTGCTCAAGTCGGAAGCCAATTCCATGTGCACTGCTTTAGTAGCAAAGCACACATATATGCATAGATATGCCTTTGTCGTAATCTTGCTACGAATTCTTTCCTTAAGGAAAAAGGGTCCTGCATAGTCTACTCCGCTATTGAAGAATGGACGTGCGGGTGTTATCCTAGAACTAGGTAAATTACCCATGATGTATTTAGTCACAACTGGCTTTGCCCTAAAACACCTGACGCACCTTTGAATCACAGATCTGACACTCCTTATGCAATCAATAGGCCAGTATTTTGCACGCAGGGAAGCGACAACTTGACGACATCCCGCATGCATTAAACGCTGATGTTCATCTTCAATTATGAGCTTGGTTAAGGAATGGTTCGCTGGCAATATAATCAGATGTCTATGTTCATAAGGCAGCGGAGCATTGTCCAAACGACCGCCTACTCTGAGCAATGAATCTTCACTCAGGATTGGATTCAATCCAGCAAGGACACTCGCCTTTGCAACCCATTGGTTCTCCTTTAGCCTTTTTATTTCGTCATGGAATACCTCTGCTTGAGCTCGTTGTATTAGGATATTACTTGCTTGTGCTAATTCATTCACCGATAGAAAATCATGTTCTATCTCTTGTTGGAAAATTTCTTCGCCACGTTCCGTTCGAATCTTATTCAACAGTTTTCTCGCGAATCTAATCACATGTGCCATGATACGAATTAGTCGCTTGTATGACGAGAAGTACTTCCATAGTTGCGCAATGTCATATGAAATATTGCACAACACAGCGGGTGCATCTGCAGCTCCCGTTGTTGGCATGTTGCCGTTGTTGCTGTGAGCCTGACTGTCTACCGCTCTCGATAGCCGTGAGGCATTGCACGACACGGCGGGTGCATCCGAACCTTCAAGCATCGGCTCGATGCCGATCATGGTGGTTGGCCAGTTATCGGCCGTTCCCGATAACCATGAGGGCCCCTCCCACCATGTCCGTAGAGGGCCCAACGCCTCGATTTCGACCCCGCGCGACAGCACGTCCGACGGGTTATGTTCTGAGACCACGTGTTCCCATTGTTCTATTTCCGTGAGTCTTTGTATTTCTGCTACTCTGTTTGCTACATAAGTAACCCACTTGGTGGATTGCGCTTTAATCCATGATAGTACAATCATAGAATCAGTCCAGTAATGAATACTGTCAAAGGTATTATACGAGGAAGATCTTATTTTATCAATTAGCTGTGCTAAAAGAACGGCCCCATTTAATTCTAGCCGCGGTAGGGTTACCGTCTTCAACGGCGTGACCCGCGACTTTGAGCTTAACAATTTAACAGATATTGTCCCGTTGGACCCAATTGAACGAATGTAAACACACGCACCGTATGCCCTTTGGGAGGCATCGCAAAATCCATGTAACTCCAATCCTTTATGACCCCTCAATACTGCGTGTCTTGGTATATTTAAATGATCTAAGTCCGACAAACCCCTGCGAAAATCTTCCCATCGAGCGTGCAATTCTTGCGGCAGGGAACCATCCCAACCTATTCCAAGCTGCCACAATTCTTGCATTATTAACTTCGCGCGCACAATCACCGGTCCCAGCAGCCCCAACGGATTAAAAATTTGTGCGATTTCCGATAAAATTGCACACTTGGTAATGCGTTTACTCAATTCTAATGTTTTTGAAAAACGAAGCACGTCCTGTTCGGAATCCCATAACAACCCGAGTGTCTTAGGATCCTTATCCTTACCTATGCCAATCTGATCACTAACATTATCAGTAATGATTCCCCGGTCATTGGACGCCCATTTCCGTAACAAAAATCCGTGCTCCTTAAGAGCTTGCTCAATTTCACATTTGAGATTAATTGCGTCAGATACAGTTTCCGCGCCCGTAAGAAGATCGTCAACGTAGAAATCACGCGCGATTGCCCGCCCTACTATAGGCGACGTATTCATGCGATCCATTCCGATTTGAACCAAAGCCCTTGTTGCTAGAAATGCCGCTGATTAGGTACCATATGTTAAGGTGTTTAGTTCAAAAATGTCCAATTCTCTGGATTCATCTGCCCGCCAAAATATGCATTGTAAACAACGTTGCTCAGGTCTCACAAGCACCTGTCTGTACATTTGCGCGATATCTGCTGATATCACATACGTATGACACCTGAATCTAATAAGGATGGCCAACAGGTCATCCTGCACTGTACCTCCAACTAATTGAATGTCATTTAGTGACACACCTGTAGTCGACTTAGCTGAAGCGTCAAACACTACTCTCAATTTAGTGGTAGTGCTTCCGCTTTTAAACACAGGGTGGTGTGGAAGAAAATAGGACTGTGACTCATCGACCATGCTGACTACTCGGGACATATGACCTTGATTCTCATAATCCTGTATAAATTCCGTGTACAAAGATTTTAATTCAGATTGTTTAGCGAATTTACCTTCCAAAGTGAAAAATCGCTTCTTTGCCTGCTCGCATGAATCTCCTAGTCTTTCTAATTGTCCGTTGAGGGGCAGACTCACCACGAATCGGCCATCTGAATTACGCATGGTTGTCTCCCGGAAGTGCCTTTCGCATGCATCTAGCGGAATATCTCCTGAGCGAGCATCATGAAGTTTATAATTCTCAACCTCCCAAAAGCGTGCAATCTGATCGTGCAGCTGTTGATTCGTTATAAGGCTACTAATTGCCGAAATTCTATTCCTAGGTATGGAGAGATACATGCTTCCTGCTAGAACCCATCCAAGCAATGTTTTTTGCCATAAGAGATCAGTACCGTTAATCCGTTGCTGTCCGACACACAGCAATCTCCAAAAGACACTAGAACCTATGAGAATATCAATATCGTCCGGTTTATGAAAATAAGGATCGGCTACTTCGCCCCCAACAGGGAGCGGGATCCTTTTGGCATCAAGTCCCACGTTCGGCAGTTTGCCCATGATTTGATTTATCACCAAGCACGCTATCCCTGTAGAGAATCTGCTAACTCTAGATGCAAATTGAATATTTACCTTATATGCGATGTTTCTAATACTTGCGCCTATACCACCTACGTTAAAATTGGCTTCTTCCTTAGTTGCATCAATTCGATCGCAGAACGATGACGTCACAAAATTAGCCTGCGATCCCGCATCCAATAGGATCCTGCATCTGTACTCGCGTCGGTGCCGTTCCTTCACGTGCACCAGCGCCGTGGCTAATATGACTAACTCTGGTTGATCCTGCGATACCAACGTGTTCAAAGAATATATATTTCTTTTCCTGTCTAGTCAGGATGTCTCATCCTTGTTTCCAGGCTTAACATCTCCATCCTCACGATGAAGTAAAGTATGATGCTTATTGTTGCACCTCCTGCATAGACTCCTGGAACAATTTCTCGCAACATGGCCTTTGCTGAGGCAATTATAACATAGTCCACTCTTTCGTACAAATTCAAATCGCGCATTACGCATGAGCTCCTTGAAGCCGTCGCATTGGTAAATTCCATGTTTACCTTGGCAAAACTCACACTTCGCCAATTTATTAGCGGTATTGTTTACATCATTGTTGGTCTTGATCTGCCTTCGCGCGACATGAGACATTATTTTTTCAAATCCACCTCTCTTTTGAACTCTCGGAATCACCAGCGGAGATGACTTGTTTGGATCTCCCCTTGCATTGGATCGCATTAAATATTTGTACTGCATTTCAACGAAATCATACATATCTTTCAAGGCAGCCCTATCGCGTAATTTCAATTCCGTTTAGTTATAGGGTCAAGCCTTTCCCTTATGACCAGGATCATAAGTGTATCCCATGATTCTACCGCCTCTCCTAACCTCTTTAATGATAGGAGATGTCCCTTCACGTTATCTATAAGCATTCGGAACGAACCTGGCGAATCCCTGCTTATCTTTGGTAATTTTAACAAAGCGTCCGCATGATGATGCGTAAGAGCTTTTGGGTCGTCGAATCTTTCGCGCAACGTTCGCCAGGCCGATTGATATTCTTCCTCGGTAAACTCAAGAGTCTCTAACGCCCTTGCTGCGTCACCGGTCAACGCTGAACTAAGATAATGGTATTTTTGTATATTATTTAGGCTATCACAACGATGTATCAAGGATATGAACGTTTCTCTAAACCTAATCCAACTATCGCACGACCCATCAAACGTCGGTAATTTTATTTCAGGGTATTTTATATTGTTTTTGTTTCCGCGGTCCCTAAAGACCCATTATCTCCTGTAGACGTCATGTTCGTAGCTATTCTCGATGTCGATGTCGACGGCGTGGCCCTTAATATGCATTCCTCCGCATTAGCTATGATATCGAAATACGCACATTCAAACGCATCACGTTCAATCGCTTGTTCTTGTTCATCGTCCGTACCCGCCACGCGATCTTCTATCGAGTTTTGTACGCTATTAAATTTGTCAAGCAGACCAGCATTAGCCTCAAGCCGTTTCCGCAGTGCCGATGCCGATGTGTTCGTTGCCGATTTTTCAAAAAACGTTTTGAGCCTAGTTAACGCGGACTTCACTTGGCTTCGCTGCTTAATTAAATTCGTCGTCTGCGCATCCATTGTCAACCGAGATCCCGAATAACGATAATGCACAATGTACTTACTCGTATGATGCCTTAACCATAAACGCTTAATAAGTCCTTTGTCTATTACTTGTGATTCCTTGTACTCGCTCGCCCAGTTCTTTCAAATCCGGCTCGAAGGACCATGTATATTTCTGCCGAAATTGCGTATTTGCCCTTTGTCACTATTGATGCTGGGTGTAAGGTTCCACCCTACCACCACACCGAGCTTAACTTGACTGAACTGATAATGACTAAGTTTTTAATTACTTCAATTGCCTTTGATCACTTCGAAACCTCCTTATGCTTCGTCAATCCAGCAAGCACACCACTAATTCGCGCCGTCTCTCAGCTTCCCCACTACTTCCGAATGACCACGCTGGCCAATCAGAACAGCCTAAACAAACAAAGGTCGGACCTTTACAACGCTAATTCGCCGAGATCCGATCATACCATTCTCGCTCGTATAAACAAAAGAAAAAGACAATCCTCAGATTGGGAAGGCTGAGAAACGTATTACCCAGCATCAATGTGTACAATCAATGTCCTTAACAATGATATTTACAGAGATAACACAAGTTCTCGCCGCTATTTTATTCAACATTAACATAGATAATAATTCCGAACGCGGTATCCATCCAGAAACCAAGAAATATTATGATAATGACCGCGAAAGCATTAAAACTAAGAACTATACAAGGTGTCTGGAAAAAAAGGAAACATTTTTTGCGGAATGGTTCCTGACTGAAATTTTTTCTGTTAGCATTTTTTGATTTGAAGCTTCATTTTTCAAGTATTCAATAATTAAGTTGCCACTAGTTAGACAGAGACACTGATTGTTGAAGCGATACAGAGTAGCCCCACCTCACTTCAACTATCAAAGTGTCTCTGTCTAACTAGTGGTATCGTTATCGATGAATATTTTGAAAATGAAGCTTCAAATCAAAAACTGCCAAAAAGAAAAAATTCTTAGAATAACGTCAGGAATCACACCTCAAAAAATGTTTCTTTTTTTCCGGACACCCTGTATACTGTCATTGAAGGATGGCGAAACATTTCAATTCAGCGATGTCGTCGTTTAGTCGATTCAATACCACGCCGTTATGAAAAAATTATTCGATAAAAAAGAAGAGCAACACGTTATTAATAACAAAAAGATTTTACCGGTTTTAAGTAGCTAACTAGAGCTGTTTTGATATTGAAAACAAAAATATATAAAATTTTTGTTTGATTAAACTTCTAAATAAATTTTTGTTTATATTCTATTTTATAATTTCTTATATAAAGTACTATAAATTCCATGCATAAAAACGTAAACCTGTGGTAGGTCTTAAGTAATTGACCATTTTACAAAAATATTATATAAGCAATATAATATAAACATACAATATTATAATATAAAGTATGATAAATAAGTGTATATCTCCTAGCAAGGGTATTCCTCAAGTTAAAATAAGACAGTGGTAGAGCTATGGGGATTCTGGACCAACGTGTGTTAGTGTCACACCGACACACACGGATACACCACACATGCACACTTGTAGGTGAGGGGGTGAGGTGCAGGTGAACGGGGAGGGTACAAAGTCCAATTACTCAGCACTTTTTTTGCAAAGTCAGCACATTCCAGATGAAATGTAATCCGATCCCGAAAAGTATCAATTTACCTCCCACCTGGGCGATTGACCTTCAAAATCCCAAAAATTGCTAATAGTGCAAGAGAGCAAGCCATGTAAATTCATGTAGTTGGGAGACGAAAATTTTACACGGATATACCGATACAAGTGAACATGGTGGTGAGGGGTGTGTGAGGGGTATGAAATTACCTCGCATGTGTGCGGCCCAATGGAAGGGGGTAGTGTTGATCTTCAAGAATGCAAGAAGAAGACGGATCTTGAAAATGTGGGCAAATATCGAGGTGCGGGGTATGCGGAGGAGCAAGTATAAGATGCACATCGGATGCTGGAAAAAGGTGAGTCTCTTTCTATTACATCTAATATTTCATTGCATCTGTGTCTGGCGTATCAATGACACCGTGGCTGTCGCTAATGGCACGCGCCAAAACCCCCACCCAAGCGGTATTAGCTCTTTCTCTAATAGCGTGAAAGATGCTGCACGATGGCCTGATCTTCGGCACGTGTGTCTCCCAGTCCCACCCCGTCCCTAAATATGCATCTGGAAACAAGCGATATTAGCTCTTTCTCTAATTGCGCGAAGGATGCTGTACGATGACCCGATCATTAGCACGTGTAGCCGAGCCTCCACTCAAAAATGCATCTTGGAGATAGCAGACATGTGTACAGCATTTTACAACAACAAATTTAGTGTTCCCTCACCAATGAGTAAAGAATATGAGTTTCTCTCTGTTTTACCCAATCACATTTCTTCTGCATATGATGCTGCTTACTGAACGCAATTTTTCTATCAATGTATTTGGACAAAAGTTTATGTTACAAATTTCAACGTCGATGAAAACTTACACCTAAGATGTTATTTAATGGCTATAGATTTTTATTATACTACAGTAGACATTGAAACGCACGTAGGAGTACTTGGCTTTAATTATACTACAGTAGACACTGAATTACACATCGTATACTTGAAAATGGAGACTATGCTAATCAAATCTTTGAAATCAATCAAAACCCCTATTGAGTTTAAACATTGGAAAATTCAATGTATCAATTATATTGATTCAATCAATCAAAGCATTAATAATAATATATCTGTCGGGCTGAGGCAGAAAAAATTTGCCGAAATTGCGCGCTTAAAGTGTATGTTCTTACCGGCGGAGAGAGCAAGATTCACAAAGTTTGGTGTGGGCGCGCAGCAACAGCCATCCCACCTACAGTGGGAAGATTTGGAGTCATCGTTCAAATCACGTTTGTTTAGTGGAATGGTTGTTAATTTTAATTATATTGATCCTAAGCTATTCCTTCAGGATGCTGAAGAGATAGTCATCGATAAACTTTTTGGCGCGCTGCAAAACTTTACTTCAGTGAAAGTGAATTGTGTTTTTTATGGAAACTTTGAAAGTGGTGAGAAGAGCGAGGTGAAGATATTGACCACCAAAAATTCGATGCTCTTTACCACAGACAATTTGAGTGAGTGCTATCGGGACAATGTATATTAGGCTGCTGCACCAAATACTAAGAATGCCGAGGACGTTAGTGCAGCGTTTACAAAAATTCTGCAAAAGGGTGGAGGGAGATTTTCGAGAAATCTGCAGACAGATTACGGCAAGGAGTTTTACAATGCTACATTCCGAAATCTCATGAAAAAACATTCAATTAATCACTATTCCACATACAGTACAATCAAGGCTTCGATCGTCGAGCTTTGGAATCGAAATTCCTAGCGCTAAAGACCGAAATGTGGAAGCAGTTTAGTTTAAATGGAAATTACAAGTGGAAATTACTCGTTTCGGCTTGCAACAAGAAACGTCATCGCACTATCCAAATGCGGCCTGTAGATGTGAAACCCAATACTCTGATTGCAGAATTTAGTCTGTCGAAAATTAGAATAAGTCTGCCAAATTCAAGATTGGATCTGGTAGAGAGGGTTCAGAATGGATTCATCGTATAACTCTTGGATTAATAAAAATGACATTGTATAAGATTTTGAATAAATAAATCAGTTTTTATTCCAACAATCGTGTCTCACAATATTCATTTCGCATTATAAATATATTCCTCATTGCACATACTTTCCCCGCACCATGCCACGTATAGTGGTGGAATTTATCATTATTCGCATAGTCCTTCAGGCGAAATTTATACATTTGATTATTAAATTCCCTAATGTTTAACATCGGGTAAAAGTCCCTGAGCCATGTAATTTTGTCCAATCCCTTTACGTATATGGTGATGGTCTTCGCATCATCCTCATCCTGGAGAATCATCCGAATTATATCATTCATCAGTTGCCTGCACTATTTGTAGGGGATATAACCATCCGTCCAGCAAAATCCATGATGATTGTTGCGCAACCAATTTGCTCGTTTTATTTCACCATTGGTCAACCAATTGTAGGAAAAGGGCTCCCTGAAGACTAAATGTTGCAGTTTACTTCCATAGAGTGCAGCAAACTCTTTTACTATAAATCTCTTATTGTCCAGAGTAAATCCTTACACATCGATAAATATTACTTGGGCACACTCCATGTCAACTAATGACCTCTGACTAAGTTAAGGTTCTATGCACCGGCCACCTTCATACATTCAAAAACGCTTACATTGCAATTACTTAAATCTATAGTAAAAACTAACAAACTATACTAAACTTATCCTACAGTGCCCCCACGGAAGAGTCGAGTATGAATCAGCATCTGTGAGGTATCGTTTATCATCATGCGGACTAAGAACAATTTTTCTCTGGGAAATTGAGTAGACTTTGTGCAATTTGGATCTTATATTATTTTGAACTCTAATTTCCTCAGTTGAATTCCGCAAACATTCAACATAATCTTCGAAAGTTATCTCCTTTGCAATCTGTTCGTGCAATTCTTATGCACACCAAGTGCGTGAGTTCGATTGTCAGGATGGGAAGGGAAAGATTGAGGCAACAATTGATTAGGAAATAAAAATGAGATTTATTAACCAGGAAAAGGTTTGATGCAGAAGGCCTAGCCTCAGAAAACCCCATCAGAATGGTGTAAGGAAAAACCGGGCTTATGGAATAAACAAGAGCAAAAGAGGAGGGCAGGGCATAAAAACCCCCACCGGTAAATGGTGGAGGAAAAGCCAGAAGCTATCTCTACTCGAAATGCAATGCAAATCAATAATGAGTCTAATTGCATGGAACTAAAATAAGACTTAGGCAGAGGAGGAAGCTGAGGCCTAAAAAAACCTCCGTCGGCAAGTGACGGAGGAAAAAGCCACAAAGTCTCTAATAAAAACAAAGATACAAATACAGAAAGGAACAGAAGAAGACACTGTGGGAAAGAGATACAAAGGTCAAATATTGGGCTTACAGGGAATTCCGCTGAGGTCCACTACTTAACACGCAGATATGAAGGAGCGCTTCCCGCGAGTGCCGCGCGGTCCTGGGCAAATGGTTATCAAGCGTAGGGCATTTGATCCATACGCAACACAAGAGAAGAACTGACGCCACTCGTCAGATTGCCCAGCGGCACCCACACTCCACCTCAGGGCACGTAGCCACTTCCAGGGCTCACAAAGGAATTAATTCACAAAAATAATCACAAGGATCCTGAAGGACAGAGATCGCTTATCGTCGCGCAATACCAGAATATATTCTTAACGCAAAGAACAAAAGATTATTGTAAGACTATCGCTATCGACTGTACGCTATCGTTAACAAGGGTGCAATGAGAGACGGCTAGTGTTAGCCCTAGCGAGCAATTTCTCCCTGATTAATCAAGGCTCAATTATTTTTGGCGGCGCTACGCCGTCGGTGACGGCCGCGTCGTCGTGCCGAATCTGCGCCCATCTTCATGCAATGCCCGAGGTCACGGACCTCGAACACAATCACATAATTTTTCACTCCTTTAGCTTTCTTTATAATTTTAGTCGACCCATTTACCTTCAGAGAATACATTTTCGATCTTAGTCCCACAAATTCACTCATAATTTTCCTGTTGTTCTCATCTTTCATGAGACCGGGGATTTTCTTATTTAAGAGCGGGATATTGTAGATGTTGTCAAGTGAATAGTCACTTGTATCAAATTTATGAATATCCCGCCTTATGATTTGATAAACGTCCTCACATATGATGTCATAAATCAAACTATCCGTATCAGTATAAAGAACCTTACAACTAGACCCGAATGTGTGATGCATATAATCATAATGGAATTCATACAAGCAAGTTTTTGAAATATCTAATATGGTCATGCCTACGTCAATTGGTTTATCAAATTTAACGGATAATGTAGAAAGTTCAATAGCGACCAGATTCTCATTGAATATCGCTCGACTGTGAAACTTTGGCTTGGAGATTAACGCTTCAGCCTCATATCTTTCCTCCCACTTGGTCACGTGCTTCACGTCAACACGATTTCGCACATTCTCCATCGTTTTCCCGAAAACCGCATTGTTCATCAGCTTAAACAGATTTTTCACAAGCTCATTCTTCGCGGCTGTACGCAATCGTGTATTCAGCTGGATGTACGAGTTGAGCCAGATGGACTGCTGAAACCGTAAACCACGATGGATACGTTTAAGTACAAAGCCGTGTCGCAGGCATTGCTGTAGTGCACGGTAATATATCACATAACGCTCCTTGTCGCTTACGGTTGCAAGCAGCTTCACCTGACTCGATGAACCCGACGGTTTTTCGCGAACCGGACAGAATGTTAAATCGCTATGCTTGTCGTGAAGACCGCATGGGTACTCGAGATCCATCTCAAAGATATATCCGATTGGGGAATCCATGGGAACGCTAAAGACGTTAAAATATTCAGCATCCTCCATCCATTGGAAGCCATGCGTAGGCAATGGTTAACTCATTGCCCAACCATACAAGTTATTCACATCAAAGTACATCAAGTATTGCGATGCTTCCTCCGGATTGAAGTCTGCCATGTACTAATTATGGGCTTTAGCATATCGATGGGAGCACTGGCTCAAACCACCGCGTATTCCGCGTTCAATGAATAAAAGCATATGAATGTCGGTAAATAATTCTAGTTTAACATTAGTAAATTTTAACATTGCGTCCCAGGTGAAGCCTGGGAGCGTATAATAATGTGCCGGATCTAGTGTATAATTTTGAATGCAGCTATCACGAAAATTTTCGAAAACATCAGCCAATAATAGCACATCAGTCTTCAGATAGAGCTCACTGTACTTTCCAAGCGTTCTCACCTGGAATCTGGTCCACACATCTACGGCATGATTATATGCATCATCCATTATATTGCTATCGGTTAATCTATTGTAAAATGATTCACGTGTAGGTAAAGCAGTCTCTTCCAATTTGGACAGATTGTCCACATAGTCGTAAGGAAAAATACTTTTCTTTATAAGTAAATTAAAATGGTCATCGTCTAAATTTAGAAACTGTGATTTTAGATTTAATAATTGTGATTTTTCTAAATATGAACTAAGCTTGTCTAAACTAGAGGCTAAAAATTTGAATGAATCTATCAAACGTAATTTAATATTGTATTCTTGAACATATTTTGTAAATAAAATGTATTTTTCCTTATTCAGATGGAGTAGTTCGATCTGTCCCTCGAAAGCGTTCGCGATCTCTTCAATTACAAAATTACTGGAATAACATGCGAATCTTTAAAATTTAAATTACAACTATTGTAGGCAGGTCCCCTATATCTACCATTAATATGATCATGATCGCGAACTACTATATCGCCTGGAAGAAACGGCTTTTTACAGATATGACTCTGTGAATCGCTGGCGTGTCGTCTTAAATGTAACAAATTGAGCGGTTTCATAGGTTGCTCATTGTTTAGTTTGTCTCGTGCAAATCGAGCAATTTCCAACAATTCACGAGCAAACCAATTTGCACAAACTAGCCCGCGATATAAATTATATCTAGTTAGAGTCTCGTCTCTCTATATTACACTTAAAATAATAACCTACATTATAAGGTATGTGATGCTGATAAGTGTTTGTGTTCTTTGTAGGATTCAAATCGTTCACCTTTCTCAAAAGACACTCAAAATCAGCATACACTACAAACGGTATACGCGCGTTCACTGTTCTTAACATTTTTAAAACTTATCCATCGATTGTCAGTGGTGGGGAGAACCGCTCTCACTGGTTTCACACGCTCACCAGTCTACAATGTGATGATTCAATTTGTCCTGTCTGTGAAAGTAATGAAGGCATCTGTAATATAATTTCACAATTAGATGACGAACTATTTTTTTTCTTCTTTCTTTTCCTTACATATCACATATAAACTTTGAAGACCTATGTTTGCTGAGCTGCATTCCAACGAGACGTGACAGGTTCTTGATCCATGTAAAGTGGCCGATCCCCTCAGAATCAGTTAGAAACAGTAGATTAACATGTCTCACACGTTTCAACATGGTCAGCTGTAGTGGTACTATTTTACCAGCATCATCAGTATCACTTTCCGTGGTGAAAACATTGATCGACACATCATTATCCGACTCAAACCTTCTAATTTTTCGCAAAGATGTTGGGAAGGAAATGTTTTCAATGTTCAACACTGATCTATAGTGTGGATATGACTGTGTGCGGTTTGTATGCTGGGTAGTTGGAAATAGTGCCGCTACAACTGACCAGGCGAAACATGCATTGTCCAAACTGTCAATGTTAATCACCGACTTTTACCCGATGTTAAACATTAGGGAATTTAATAATCAAATGTATAAATTTCGCCTGAAGGACTATGCGAATAATGATAAATTCCACCACTATACGTGGCATGGTGCGGGGAAAGTATGTGCAATGAGGAATATATTTATAATGCGAAATGAATATTGTGAGACACGATTGTTGGAATAAAAACTGATTTATTTATTCAAAATCTTATACAATGTCATTTTTATTAATCCAAGAGTTATACGATGAATCCATTCTGAACCCTCTCTACCAGATCCAATCTTGAATTTGGCAGACTTATTCTAATTTTCGACAGACTAAATTCTGCAATCAGAGTATTGGGTTTCACATCTACAGGCCGCATTTGGATAGTGCGATGACGTTTCTTGTTGCAAGCCGAAACGAGTAATTTCCACTTGTAATTTCCATTTAAACTAAACTGCTTCCACATTTCGGTCTTTAGCGCTAGGAATTTCGATTCCAAAGCTCGACGATCGAAGCCTTGATTGTACTGTATGTGGAATAGTGATTAATTGAATGTTTTTTCATGAGATTTCGGAATGTAGCATTGTAAAACTCCTTGCCGTAATCTGTCTGCAGATTTCTCGAAAATCTCCCTCCACCCTTTTGCAGAATTTTTGTAAACGCTGCACTAACGTCCTCGGCATTCTTAGTATTTGGTGCAGCAGCCTAATATACATTGTCCCGATAGCACTCACTCAAATTGTCTGTGGTAAAGAGCATCGAATTTTTGGTGGTCAATATCTTCACCTCGCTCTTCTCACCACTTTCAAAGTTTCCATAAAAAACACAATTCACTTTCACTGAAGTAAAGTTTTGCAGCGCGCCAAAAAGTTTATCGATGACTATCTCTTCAGCATCCTGAAGGAATAGCTTAGGATCAATATAATTAAAATTAACAACCATTCCACTAAACAAACGTGATTTGAACGATGACTCCAAATCTTCCCACTGTAGGTGGGATGGCTGTTGCTGCGCGCCCACACCAAACTTTGTGAATCTTGCTCTCTCCGCCGGTAAGAACATACACTTTAAGCGCGCAATTTCGGCAAATTTTTTCTGCCTCAGCCCGACAGATATATTATTATTAATGCTTTGATTGATTGAATCAATATAATTGATACATTGAATTTTCCAATGTTTAAACTCAATAGGGGTTTTGATTGATTTCAAAGATTTGATTAGCATAGTCTCCATTTTCAAGTATACGATGTGTAATTCAGTGTCTACTGTAGTATAATTAAAGCCAAGTACTCCTACGTGCGTTTCAATGTCTACTGTAGTATAATAAAAATCTATAGCCATTAAATAACATCTTAGGTGTAAGTTTTCATCGACGTTGAAATTTGTAACATAAACTTTTGTCCAAATACATTGATAGAAAAATTGCGTTCAGTAAGCAGCATCATATGCAGAAGAAATGTGATTGGGTAAAACAGAGAGAAACTCATATTCTTTACTCATTGGTGAGGGAACACTAAATTTGTTGTTGTAAAATGCTGTACACATGTCTGCTATCTCCAAGATGCATTTTTGAGTGGAGGCTCGGCTACACGTGCTAATGATCGGGTCATCGTACAGCATCCTTCGCGCAATTAGAGAAAGAGCTAATATCGCTTGTTTCCAGATGCATATTTAGGGACGGGGTGGGACTGGGAGACACACGTGCCGAAGATCAGGCCATCGTGCAGCATCTTTCACGCTATTAGAGAAAGAGCTAATACCGCTTGGGTGGGGGTTTTGGCGCGTGCCATTAGCGACAGCCACGGTGTCATTGATACGCCAGACACAGATGCAATGAAATATTAGATGTAATAGAAAGAGACTCACCTTTTTCCAGCATCCGATGTGCATCTTATACTTGCTCCTCCGCATACCCCGCACCTCGATATTTGCCCACATTTTCAAGATCCGTCTTCTTCTTGCATTCTTGAAGATCAACACTACCCCCTTCCATTGGGCCGCACACATGCGAGGTAATTTCATACCCCTCACACACCCCTCACCACCATGTTCACTTGTATCGGTATATCCGTGTAAAATTTTCGTCTCCCAACTACATGAATTTACATGGCTTGCTCTCTTGCACTATTAGCAATTTTTGGGATTTTGAAGGTCAATCGCCCAGGTGGGAGGTAAATTGATACTTTTCGGGATCGGATTACATTTCATCTGGAATGTGCTGACTTTGCAAAAAAAGTGCTGAGTAATTGGACTTTGTACCCTCCTCGTTCACCTGCACCTCACCCCCTCACCAACAAGTGTGCATGTGTGGTGTATCCGTGTGTGTCGGTGTGACACTAACACACGTTGGTCCAGAATCCCCATAGCTCTACCACTGTCTTATTTTAACTTGAGGAATGCCCTTGCTAGGAGATATACACTTATTTAATCATACTTTATATTATAATATTGTATGTTTATATTATATTGCTTATATAATATTTTTGTAATATGGTCAATTACTTAAGACCTACCACAGGTTTATGTTTTTATGCATGGAATTTATAGTACTTTATATAAGAAATTATAAAATAGAATATAAACAAAAATTTATTTAGAAGTTTAATTAAACAAAAATTTTATATATTTTTGTTTTCAATATCAAAACAGCTCTAGTTAGCTACTTAAAACCGGTAAAATCGAATAATTTTTTCATAACGGCGTGGTATTGAATCGACTAAACGACGACATCGCTGAATTGAAATGTTTCGCCATCCTTCAATGACAGTATACAGGGTGTCCGGAAAAAAAGAAACATTTTTTGAGGTGTGATTCCTGACGTTATTCTAAGAATTTTTTCTTTTTGGCAGTTTTTGATTTGAAGCTTTAATTTTGAATTATTAACACTATGTTTAAGGTCATTTCTCATATACCTATCTCTACGGACACGCGTCAATTTGACACATGAACAAATACATACCGTGTGTAACAATGATGTTAGGAGAAATTTTAAGGAGTTGTAGAGGGAGTGATTTTAAGAAGATTTTTCATTTACAACATTTTAATCTGAAGCGTAGTTTTTGAAATACAGGTAACTCTCCTATAACACGGTAGATAGGTTCATAGAAAATGCCGTGTTGTGTGAAACTGTGTTGTATGAGACCCAGAGCTAGTACAAAAAGATGTGTTACGATTCGAAAACTTATTAAAAACAAATATTTTTTTTAATTCTACATAAACAACTTAATTTTTATTAAAAATATAAATGTATGTACAATACTTAGTAGTTACAGTATACTGCTTAGTATAATTTAAATAAATAATAATAAATAAATAATAAAGCGTTGTACAAAGGTTTTTTGAAAGGAAACCGTGTTGTAGGAGGGTTCCCGCAATTTATGAATCATGTTATAGCGAAACCGTGTTATAAAATGCCGTGTTGTAGGGGGGCTACCTGTTTTTAATGATAAAGGTGTTATTAGTTAGACAGAAACAGTTAGATAGTTGAAGTGAGACAGGATGGTGTTATCTCACTTCAACCAATTGACTGTCTCTGCCTAACTAATAACACTTTTATCATTAAATATCTGAAAAACTAAGCCTCAGATTAAAATGTGGTAAATAAAAAATCATCTTAGAATCACTCCCTTTACAACCCTTTACAATTTCGACTAACATCATTGTTACATCCTGTATATCTAAAGAAAAACAACCACTTAGAAAGTAATATAATTAAACACTGCATGTAAAAAAATGAAAATATGAGATGAAAAATATGAAAATGCGAAATGATCCGATATATAAAAGAGAGGGGAGAATTATTATCTGAGTGAAGAAGTAACCTTTAAGAGAGTTACTAGCTGCTTGATGTTGATGTGTAATTCACATTCTGCGTTCCGTTCTTTCTACTGTTACTTGTCGAGCTTGTTTCATTTGAGATAACATGCCTCAACGTGCATTCATATTTATTATTCTTGTGATTTTTGCATGGTTAAAATTAATTTACTAAAAATATTATTGACATTACGACCGCGTCAAATTAACGCACATTCGTAGAGATAGGTATACTACATAGAGAATTTCAATATTTCTAAATTTTTGTAGAAAATAGACTTCAATATATATTTACCTCATTCAACGGATAAAAGTCAGTACAAGATATAAAATAAAAATGCGAACGGCTTCTGAAATTTTTCTAAAACAATTTGAAAAGCGTCAAAATGGCGCGTGCCGTAAACCTAGTTTTGAGGTTCTTGTCCGTGTTGTTCGACAATTTGGGACCAGTACCGTAGTAAGCATAGTAAAAAATATGGCTATTCCTCTTACTCAAATTTCGTATGTTATAATAATAATTTTTTGAAAAACACCGATAATTCTTCATTAAATAATGAATTAATAAATATTCAAGAGTAATTAAATACTAATTATGCAATATTACATACAAATCAACACATTCGTATACTATACCAAATAATAACAACCGACTACTCGTGAAAAGAAAGTATCTCGCGACTTGTTGGTATTAAAAAATTGTAACGCGTTCGATATATACAAATATACATGGTGTCCGAAAAAAAAGGAGACATATTTTCGGAGGTGATTCTTAATACAATTCTAAGAACTTTTCTCCTCTTTACATTTTTCCATTTGAAGTTTTATTTTCAAGATTTTCAATAGTAAAGATACCACTAGTTAGACAGAGACACTCCGATAGTTCAAGCGAGACAGAGTGGTGCACCTAACTTCAACTGTCGGAGTGTCTGTTCAACTAATGTCCAATATATAAATTTACATCAGTTATTAAAACTATTATTATAGATTCACAATAGTCCTACTTTAGAATCTTCTTTTCTTCGCTTAAAATCACTGAGATTGGTTTAATTTTATAAAAATTATTTTAATAAAAATTAACACGTACATAACTACAATATTATCAACATACATAGACTTATGGCATGCCTGACACTTTAATAAATTTATACTTTTTATCTCAAAACGCCAAAAATAATGAATATCTACATACGCGAAAATATAAAATTTTGAGAGCGACATTAATCTACAGGTTGTCCGAAAATAAATGCATCCCCAGTTAATGATTGATTAATGACATTAAACTAAGTCAAAAAGTCCTGAGCAACTTTTCCAACAAAAGCTTAGTTTTTGAATTATAAGTGTTTTATTAAAATTAATTTTATTGGCTATCACTGGCAAAGTAGCGTCAAACAAGATCGTCGTGTCGTTAACGGGACAACATCGTTACACTTTTATACAATTTTTGAATATTCGGTATAGTCAGTATGTTAAAAAATCAATAATATTAATTGTCTGAATTTGTAGAAACGTCAGAAAAATTTGATATCGGTAGGTGAAGAACTGTAGTTTGTTTACATGCGCGTGCAATCGCGTGGAGAATATCCGTCTGTTAATTAGACAATTTGGCTTCTAAAATTTCTGATTTACCCGCGTTTTCGCGTAAAAATTATTAATTTGTAAAATAAATTATTAAAAATTGTGCATACTATTGATTTGAAGTGACTAGTGTGTTTATTGATAATCATGATTAAAACTAGTATTATTTTGTGATAGAGATTTTTATTAATTTGAAGAAAGAAATGCCTTTAATTGAAGGGATGAAGAATCAGCAATGTCAGAAAGATCTCTATAGAATTAACAGTTATTGATATGTTCAAATTTTCTAATTTTTGAATCTGAAATAATCCGTATTTTTTTAAGAAGTGTTACAGTTTTTGAAAATTAATTTAAAAACTCCTTTATAATTTAAGAAAGTGGTTTCAAATTACAAAGTAGTAAAGGACTTTTTGTCTCTATTTACCCTCAGGAAGTTATCCTTTAAAGAAAGTGCGGCAAATTTGTGACACCGTATTCAGTTAAACAGAGACAGTCAGTTGAAATAAGACAATAGTATGTTATCTGACTTCAATTAACTCTCTCTAAATAATAGTACTTTTATTATTGAATATCTGAAAATGGTGCCTCAAATCAAAAGTTCGTAAATAAAAAATCGTCCTAGATTACTCTTTCTATAATTTTTTCAAAGGAATTGTACGAGTTTTTCAAATTCGTTGTATATTAACTTTTTAAATTAATTTATAATAATACTTTACAGTTATTTCTAAATAAATTAGCACAGATAAAGTATAAGTAAATTATAAGTAGTAATAAATACTGCAAATTTAATCAAGTTTAATGAAGCAATCTTAATTTCAAAAGATAAAATATTATACAAAATACATTTTAATTAATATTCAGATATGTATATAGAAAAGTAAATATTATTATGCGATTTATTCACTTGACTTAGAGAAGACAACATTGTCGAGCATGACACTGACAACAAGTGTTTGTTCTGGCGCTCCCTAATTGTCAAGTAACCACACCCTTGACAAACTTTTCCTTCACTACATTTCGTACATATGACCAATAGCCTATTTTCATTCGTTCTCAGCATATATACTAATATCAACAATAGCACACGTGCATTTTTACATTTTTTATAATTCCCCCTTCCTCCTCTTTTTCTCCCATTCTCTCAGTGAAATTTTTTAAATATAATCAATATTAATTGGATATTAGAAAATGTTCTGTTATTAAAAAATTCAGAAATAAATTCAAAAAAGATTCTGATGATTATAAAATGTGATACATAATAATGATTAATCTTATTTTCATGATATATAATTTCAAAGAAAACATTTGCGTTATGTTTTCAGGGCCGTCCTAAGATATTTGTCGCCTATGGGCTACGTATAAATTACGCCCCTCTACATAATTCCTTTCCATAATATATTTCTAATACAAAAAATATACATATATAAAACTCATACAAAACTTAAATAACCTGTACAGACAGAAACAAAGTGTATAAACGAAACACGAAAGTAAATTCCTTATTTCTATATTTTAAATATTTCTTTTCTGAGCGTTTTCTTTGGCAAAGTGGTTGATGATATCGGACATATTTAATTTTTGTATTTTTTTAAGTGCTAAAAAATATCTTTCATCATTGCAATTTGTAACAGCAATATTTTGAAATATACGCATTGATATGGCCATGTTAAGAAATATAGATTCAATTTTTGAATCACCTATTGTCTTCAAACTGAGTTTTGCAATAGTGATATTTTCTTTATCTTCACACACAAATAAACATGTTTAAAAAAAAGGCATTCTTTGAGAAAATTATTTTCTAGATCAACATATATTTTATATAACTTGACAGCATTCTTTCAAATTATAACTTCATTTAAATATTTTAAATTGACCAGAAAGACAAATTTTGAGTAAATATAAGCACGCTTTCTGTTTTGTACTTCTGATAGAAGTTTGTTGATAATAACATTTTTTAATTTGATGCAGAATTTAGAATTTGCATCAAAATCAACTTTTAGCGATACATCTTTGTCCTAATGTTTTTTTCTTTTGCGTAATCATTCGTAGTCATTTCAACTGAACAAATTTATTCCTTACAATTTGCAAAAGCCAAATGATACTTTATTTCGATTAGACTGTACAAATATTGCTAGAAAAGCGTATAATCCAACAATGTTTTCAATTGTAGAATCAACTTTTTTTTAAATTTTTTACTTTAGTAAATAATTTTACTATTAGAGCAATTTCTAGTGACTTCAAATGATTTAGCAGTTCGCAAGCTTCAACTTTATTAGCAGGTTTTTAGTACTATCTTCATAAATTTTATTCAAAATATTGTTAAAACTTGTATAACCAGAAACCATTGCTTTCATTGAATCAAGTTTTACTGACTAACGAGTATCGTCAAACTTTTCGGGAATTTTACTTTTTAAATAGTTTCCACAATTTTTTCCATCTTGACGTTAACATGTCAAAAAGATTATATAAACTTTGTAAGAATTAAAATAATTTTGTTACTTCCAGGTAGCCATCCGCCGCTGATTCCCCAATTAAATTTAAAGAATGTGCTGCACAGGGCACATAAATAGCAAACTTGTTTCTAGATTTAATATGTGCTTATAGACTTATACAGTGGCGTGCAAAACTTTTGAGCCTTATAAATTTTATTATATATTCATTGCTTTATAATCGTTAAACAAAAATATTAATTACTAAAACAAAACATGTTGTTTTATATTTCAATTATATTACAGATTTTATTTCTTAACAGTTTTAAATATTTCATTTCTTTAAAATGTTTTATTACGAAGTGTTTAAATATATTATACGGAAGATTATAGATATTTCCTAATAACAAAAAAACAAGAACTTACAGAATTTTTCTTATAAACTTATAACTATTAAATTTTTTATTCTATCCGTTGGTAAATTATCCTATTTATCTTATAAATGTTTCCATATGTCTTTTTACTTATTTTTAATTCTTGTCAGAGATATTGAATCGGATTTAGATTTAGAGATTACGATGGCAAATCTAAAATTCGTACTTTTTAAAGAAATAGGCACTCTTTTATCAATTTCGAAGAGCTTTTTGAGTCGTTATCATGTTCTAAAATCCAATTGCATGGCATTTTTCGAACTGCAGAAGGCATCATATTTTTTTTTAATACAAGGTGTAACATTGACATATTCCATAAATTTAAGGGGTTGTAGAGAGGATGATTCTAAAACAATTTTTCATGCATTACTTTTTGATCTAAGGCTTAATTTTCAAGATATTCAATAATATAGGTACTATAAGTTAGACAAAAACAGTCAATTGATTAAAATGAGATAATGCCACTTTTTCTCGCTTCAACTATCTATCTGTCTCTGTCTAATTAATAGTACCTTTATCATCGAATATCTTAAAAACTAAGCCTCCAATAAAAAAGTGGTAAAAGAAAAATTATTTTAGAATCATTCCTTCTGCAACCCCTTAAATTTATGGAATATGTTAATTTTATACCCTGTATATCTCGATACATTATAGCATCTATGTTTCCTTTAATTTCGACCAGTGAATCAACGCGATTAAACGAAAACGCACCCCATATTATCATGTTACCTCCACCGTGTTTGACGTTAGAAAATTGATATCCTGAATGATATCTTGTGCCTGCTGATAATCTTACATACTTTTTACCGTCACATATGAATAAATTAAAATTTGATTCATTCGAAAAAAACTGTTTTCACCGATTAGTTTCAGTTCAGTGTTCATATATTTTTTTGTGAATACCAATTGAACTTTTTTATTTTTTGCATTAAGTAGTGATTTTAACATTAAACACGCCCTACTTGTCCTATTTCTTTTAGACGCCAGGACACAATACTTTGACCAATGTCTGTAAGATTTTCATCTCATAGTTCACTAGAAATTCCCATAAATGTTTTTCTCACATCTGCTATCGATATTCTTTTAATCATTTTATCAATCTGTTTTTTAATTTTACAAAGTCTACCACTTCTCGGTTTGTCAGCTAAAGAGTTTTTTTGATTAGTATTCAGCAATAATTCTGTTTACAGCACTTTTATCAATTAACAAGGAATTTGCAATTTAACGGAAAACTTTTCCTTTTTCAGGAAGGTTTATTACATCTTCGAGTAGCTAAAGTTACATATGTTTCGGCATTCTGATAATAACTAGACTAAATTTTACTTACATTTAATTCTTATGATATTTTACAAAAAATGTAAATACATCGTTTCAAAAATGTAACGATAATCATATGGCTCAATACTTTTGAATATAAATAATTACTATTCTACCAAATAAATGAAAATTATATTCTTTATTTTTTATTTAATTGAAAGCTAAATTAATTATTTTTATCTATTTGATTTTAAGAAAAACTGAATATTGTGTCATATATCTTTAGAAAAAAATTTGGTTCAAAACTTTTGCACAGCACTATATAGAGGGTGTCCCGAAATAAACGCACTTCATGTTAAGTGGTGATTCTTAACACTAAACTAAGTCGAAAAATCCTTAGCCACTTTTCAATCCGAAGCTTGGTTTTTAAGATATTCAATGATAAAGATACCATTAACTAATGGCATATAGGGTGTCCGGAAAAAAAGGAGACATATTTTGAGGAGTGGTTCCTGGCGCAATTCTAAGAACTTTTTTTATCTTGGTATTTTTTTATTTAAAGCTTTATTTTTGAGATATTCAACGATAAAGATGTCATTAGTTAGACAGAGACACTCCGGTAGCTGAAACGAGACAGAGTGGTGCTATCTCACTTCAACTATCTGTCTCTGTCTTACTAATAACATCTTTATTATTGAATATCTTGAAAACCAAGCTCCGGATAGAAAAGTGGCTAAGGACTTTTCGATTTAGTTTAATGTCAGGAATCACCCCTTAACAGGAAGTACGTTTATTTCGGGACACCCTGTACATATACACAACATATTGGAAACATTATCATAAGACTGTTTTCTACAATCTTACAAATTAATATATTTAAATCAAATAATAGCTTTAAAATACAATCTTCTATTCCTGCGCTCTTATGTCCATTTTCCAAAAATATTAAAAATCTTTTCATAAGGGTTTCACTTTTATTGACATCGAATCTACTTTTATTAGAAGATCGAACGAGCCTCTAAAAGGCTCTGTCGCCTGGTTTCCAATTCCGCACGCTATTATATTTCAAAGTTTATAAATTGTAAATTGAGTTAATTAATATAGGATGGGCAATATCTGATAAATATTTTTTTTTTTTTTTTTTGGGTGGGTATGATCTATTGAGACTAAACAACTTACATAATCACGATTGAACATCACTTAAGGTAAATTCATTCGATTTTTTAATTATGTTAGTTTTATTTTCTTTATATTTAGAGAGAAAGCGAGAGAGAGAGAGAGAGAAAGAGATCTACCCTCTAAGATTTATTCGGACAAGACAACGTAACATAATAAAGTAATACTTTGTTTCTTGTCATTTTGAGATAATAAAGCTTCTAATATTGCTATTTAACAGTTTGATAAACTCTTCGCAAATATTTGCTGATATAAAAAAATGTCCAATACCTTTATTTGCAAAATTAAATAAATGTTGTTGTAAGATTAGTTCAAATTTTGCTAAAAGCTTTATACATCCTAAATAAAATCCATTATGTATATCGTCAATAAATTGATTGTCTCCCGTAAGGGCCAAGCCGCTTGAACTTAAAAATTTGACTATTTAGATAAACACAATCTGTTCTAAAGTATTTTTCTAATAATTAGTATTTGTTTCTATTGTTATTATTGAATAATTTATAAAGCAGTAACATTTTTTTATATATCGGTTAACAAGTATGCGGGCGTTTTCTTTATTTTTTCACTGTCACACCACTAAATAGTTTTTATGGAATGCAATAGACATTTCTTGAAGAATTTGAGTGTTAGTTTTTTAAATTAACACTAGAAAATAAAGTTACCGTAAAAATTGTAAATATAATATTATACTATTATAAAACATCAATTTAGGAGATTATATTAAATCTCAGAATAAAGATAAATCTATCTTTTCTTATTCGCAGAAAAGCCAAGTTTGTATCACATATATAGTGTATACAACAGTATCTGGCCAAGCGATTTTACTTTGAGACCGTTAGCGGACAGTTATCTAGTGAAACATTTGATTAATTATACATTAGAATAAACCAAAATCCTTACAATTCTAGTTAAATAATATTAGTATTAATATGTTTTGTTCCTTATATTATAAGGATAAAATTGAATCCAATTACGGCAATATTTGGATTCACTGTCATCATAAAAATATAAGGAATACCTTAATAATATTTATAAAGATATTTAATTAAAATTTTTAAATTTTTGATTTTTACTAATGTATCTATGATGTGAATGTAAACAAAATTGCCGTCCTAAAAGGCTAGCGTCCAGGGGCTATAATCCATGTAGTCCTGTGGTTAGGACAGCCATGGGTGTTCTAAAAAATGCAGTCCCAACTAAGGGTGATTTCTGATATTAAACTAAGTCAAAAATTCCATTACATCTTATTTTTAAATATTTTCAAAAAAGAAATGGTATTATTAGTTAGATAGAAACAATAAATTAGTAAGAGTGAAATAAAAATATCCTGCTAACTTTCTTTAACTAGGTAATCTATCTTTATACAGTGTTTTTATACAAAAAGAGAAGATATTTTTTGAGGAATAGTTCCTAACGCAATTTAAAAAATTTTTTCTTGTTGGCATTTTTTGATTTAATACTTTATTTTTAATATATTTAGCAATAAATTAGATAGAGACTCTCAGATAGTTGAAGTAAGACAGAATGTATCGTTTTTGGTATATGCTATCAACTTTAATAAGTTTACGCAAATACTTTTATTGTTGTTTTTATAAGAGAAAATATATACCTTTTGTACTTATAAATAGTTGAACAACATAATGCACGATATAAGATTAAAATAAATTATTTCATATTAAATAATTAAATTAAACATAAATATATGCATATAAATATAAATATAAATATAAATGAATATAAAGTAGAAAGTATATCTTAGATTTTAATTATAATGGTATAAATAAATAAAACGATAAATTTTGTAAAACAAGGATTACATAAATATAATTTTTTGAGGAAATTACTGCAAATGTAATTACCCTCTATGTAATAATTTGCACGATTTCACTGCTACAATTTTTTACAGCTTTTTTGGAATGATCTCACTACATCATGTCCCAAAACAACACTTTCCATTTTACCACATTGTATTTATACAGCTACCATTTCTGCACATTTTAATTTTTAATAAATAAAATTAGGAATATTTTATTGTTACACACTCCTTATGTTATTCTTTTCTATACTATTAGTTTAACAGAAACGGATAGGTAGTTCAGTGAGATAGCATTATGCTCTCTTACTTTAACCGATTGTCTCTCTTTATCTAACTAATAAAATATTTATTATTGAAAGTAAAGGACTTTTGTTTCAATTTTCCTCAAATAGTTATTTTAGAAAACTTTACTTATTATTTATTTATTATTATTTATTAAAGAAAGGAGGTGTGTATTTGTGTATACTTTTAATGATGTATTTTCCCATTATTTGTTTGCTAAGCTTTTACTATATTTTCTGTATACTAATTAATTTACTAATTTCACCCATTATTGACCAAGTTAATTTTAAAAAAATTAAATTTTATGATAAAATAAATAACTATTGTTAAAGTGTATTTGATCTGTATTCTTCATTCTAAGCTTAGCAATTATCACATCGTGAGAAATACCCTAACTTATAAAGTTGAAATATTGCAAGGCTAGGTATCTGAAAAAATTAATTAGACAATCTTTAAAAAGATTCCAAATACGTGAATAACATTTCAACCTTACTTGAGACCTCAACCTTACTCATATGCCAACCCACTAGCGCCGCCATGACTATAATTGATAATATTAACTAAAAGAAATAAACAAGGTATCTTGTTTAAATAAATTCAAAATCAGATAATACCAAAGGAATAAGTATCTTATAATTTTATCAGAAATCATCCTTTAAAAAAGGTATGCAATTTCTAGACACCCTGTACATGAATACGAATTATAGTGTGCGTACTGTAGAAGCTCTTTTCACCCTGCTAATACACTACTATTCATCCCGTAGTTATTGAATACCGCTAGGCTATTTTCAGATTCAAGTATTTATTTGGTTACAACGAGGCATTCGATATTTCTCATTTCTTAATTTGCCCCATACGAAAGAACTTTCCGTTCATTAGACATACGAAATAATGGAAAAAAAGAAAAAGATAGATTTTTTAATTAAATTTTATTTTATTTCAAAAGACTATCAATGTCACAATATGTCCAAATAATTTATCTTTTTAATGTATACAGGGTGTAACAATGAAATCCTTTGAAATTGTAAGAAGTTGTAGAGGGAGTAATTCTAAGATGATTTTTCATTTACCACATTTTAATCTGAAGTTTAGTTTTTGAGATATTTAATGATAAAGGTACTATTAGTTAGACAGAGACAGATAGATAGTTGAAGTGAGACAGAATGTTGTTATCTCACTTCAACCAATTGACGTAAAAGAAAATAAATAATCGTCTTAAAATCACTTCCTCTACAACCTCTTAAAATTTCGAAGGACATCATTGTTACACCCTGTATATCTAAAAGGTTCATATTAATACGACTGTTAAATAAAAATGAATTAAATTGAAAGATGATACAGTATTTTATCAACTTTTACAAATATATGAGTACTTATACAAAAATAAGATCTAAAATATTAAAAGTATATTATAGTATTTATCAAAATATATATAAGTGTTCAAAAACACATTTCCTTTGAAAGAGTTATTTTGACATTAAAATAAATAAAAAGGTCTCTACTGTTTATCGTTTTAGTTTAATGTCAAAATTTACTTCTTCAAAAAAAGTGTGCAAGTTTTTGAGACCTTGCATAATTATGTTAAAATTTAAATTAATACCGAAGTAATAAGAATTTAAAGTAATAGCGAAATATTATTTTTTTCTAAAGTAGATATAACTAATAATTATTAACATTCCTATATTTCAAGTTAAAATTTACAAATCACAACTGGCTTTTCCTCTTTTTTTCTATATCTTTCTGATTGCTAATTTTTTCAAATCACTTTCTATTCAAGATTTGATAGCAATAGTCAATAATAATAATAGTTTGATAAATCTATTTAAGATGAGTATTAATCTAATAATTAGACAATGACGAGTTATTAATAAATTTTTAAGAAATTTAAATAATTAATAAAATATTGAAGGTTAGGAAGAATCCAATATTTTTTTCCACTAGTTATGATGTTCCATCAATAACGTTAGCTTTGACTACTATCATAGGTGAAACCAGTCTGTAAATAAGAGCAAATCACACCTTCGTACAGAAAATCATTAAAAATTCAAATTTAACATTCTAAATCAGAAACTGGTGAATAAAAAATCATTTTAAAACTTAATAATAAGTCTGTATATGACTAAAACTAATAATATTTTAATTATTAAATATCTCAAAAACTAATCTCTAGATTGAAAAATGTTAAAAAACTTTTCGGTTCAATTTACTCTCAGGAGTAATCCTTATATCCTTAAAGGAATATAATATATAATGTAATATAATATAATATAATATAATATAATCCTTAAAGGAAGTGAGCAAATTTTTGAACACACGGTATAAGTAGAAATGCATTATACTTAAGTGGAACCCGTCATCAAATAGGTCAATGGACGAAAAAGGTTTTACCAACTATTAGATGAATTGCAGAATCTAGAAGGGTCCTAAGTATTTTTATAGGATTTTCCCAATCCTCTTAACATGGAAAATCAACGGGTACTAACTTAAGATTGTCTAACACCCTGACACTTAAAAAATTATACTAATAAAATTAATTCAACAATTTATTAATATCTTACCATTGAGATGTAGAAAGAGGGGATGAAACTCCTAACACTAATGGTAAATACTAGAATTAGGCTTAACACACATTACAAGATAGTCTAAACCCTCAATCATAATCTTAATAGGTGGGGCTGAATATCCTTATACTCCTCCCCTATTGTCTCTTTACACTTCACTTTTACTCATACTCTTTACAGGATCGGCCTTGTTATACTGCCCTTGTACTTTATATTGACATGTTTATTTACCTACTATTGAATGATTACAAAAGTTATTTATGATGAATAATTTTTCTTATTCAACATGACTCTGATATTTATAAATTTTTGAATCAAATAAAATAAATATTCTTTTTATAACGAATTTAGAATTCATTATAAAAATCAAATTCACTAAATTGTAAATAAGATATCTTATTAATAAGTAAATTATTTTACAAATTTTATAAGTACACAAACTGGTTAAAAATATTACATAACTTTACAGAACTTTCCAAAATAATAAATATATATTTTTTGGAAAAGCAATTCCTCAGATTAAAATAAAAAGTGTTTTCTTTGACATTTTTTAATTTAGACTTTCATTTTTAAAATATCCAATAATAAAGCTACTATTAGTTAGACAGTTAGTTAGTAAAATGGTGTATGCCGTTATCTCCCATTTTCACTAGTTGACTGTTCTTCAAATTAGTATATATTTATTATAGATTATTTTGAAAACTAAATTCTAAAGCATGCAGAATTAAAAGCATTTTAATTTAAATTACCCTAAAACAATCAGTATAAAAAGGTAACCCCTTGAGGAAAAACAAAATTTTAAACACCCTATGCATAGTTTACAAAAACACGAGAATAAATTAATTTAATTAATTTAATTTGTATTTTTATATTTCAGAGACACAGCATTCATGGGATGATGGAAGAAGAAAACGTAATAAGACCACATCAGGAAATGACAAGTCTTACATTGCAAGAAAAAAAGTACCTTCTTGCTGTAGAGCGGGGTGATGTTGCTTCAGTGAGAAGGTAAGTTTTTTATATTAAACAATTTTATTTAGTATATCAATAAAAACTATGATTACTATTTTTAAAATAAAATTAAAAATTCGATAAACGTAACAGTATAAAAAAAATATTAAAAAAGATATATATCAGAAACATAATTAATGGAAGCTTTTAAAACGTTTTTATTTAAAGTTTATTTTTTCATTTATACACATATTAAGTAGTTTGCACATAAAAGTTGTTTATTTAATATAGAAATAATAATAAGTCATAGATTAATTTTAATTTTAACTCAAATAAAATATAAGAATTACAATTTGAAAAATAATAAAACCATATTTCTTAAAATAAACTGAATCTTTTAAAAATACTTAATACATCATTTTGCTCCAAATATTATTCATAATAATTAATTATTAGTTAATTAATTTTTAAATGCATACATTAATTTATAATAGTTCAAATGTATACATTTTAAATTACAATATATAACATGAAATCTAATCAATACTATATTTCTTTTGACTGCTGGAATTTTATATTTTTTCTGTAATAATATTTTACAACACACATGTTTCAATTTCACCTCTCAAAATATAAGAAGTTTATTTAGAAGAATAAAGTAGAAATATCACACAGAGAATCCGAAAAGAAAGGAGACATTTTTAATATTAAATAGCCAACGAGAAATATATAGATATCTTGAAAATAAAGCCTCAGATCAAAAAATGCTAAGAAAAAAAAGTTCTGAGAATAGCATTACGAACCACTCCTTAAAATTAGTTTCTTTTTCATATACCCTGTATAATATTAAAATTGTAAATTTCTAATCTTATATATATATAAGAAAACTATTTTATTTAAAAAATCTTCGATCATAATTTTATTACAGAATGCTTCAGAGAGCACATGATTCCAACATAAATATTAATTGTGTGGATCCGCTTGGAAGATCAGCACTTTTAATGGCAATTGACAATGAGAATCTTGAAATGGTGGAACTTTTGATCGGCCATAAGGTTGATACAAAGGATGCTTTGCTACATGCGATTTCGGAGGAATTTGTTGAAGCTGTAGAAGTTCTACTAGAACACGAAGAGGAACGACATAAAAAGGGTGAACCTCATGTAAGTGGTTATAAATTCTAGCTACATTTTTTTTCTATAGGCTAAATATGTATATAAGACAGAAATTATTATAAAATTTACAACTTCATAATTTTAAATAAACATTTGAAAGCTTACTCTTATTTTAGTTTAATATTGATAAATTATTGTTTTAATAATGTTGTTAAATAAATAAATATTCTTTCTTCAAATAATATTTTAAACATTTTGTTTCCATCTTTATAAAATATTCAGAAGGAATAATATAATATAAGAACGCGAACATAAGTCAATTATAAAAAAATTTATTTTAAAAGTTACTCTTCTCAATTTGATTTAAACTATACAGATTCTTTAATTATATATTATATTGAAGAAAAAATAGGTCCTCATATATGATCATATTTTTATGTCTTTAATGAACTATTCAAATCCCATAACACCAAAACAAAATAGCCTGTGAAAAACTTTGTATTTCTGGAAAATGGTTATAGCGTCCTGTAAGATCAATTTTATAGGTTGGTAAGTTTCCCCTTAATCTTCAGAGCTGGGAGGCTTTACCGCCGGATACGGCGACGTTTACACCGGACATCACTCCACTAATCTTGTCGGCTCATCGTGACAACTACGAGATCATTAAGATACTCCTAGATCGTGGATCTACTTTACCGATGCCTCACGATGTTCGTTGTGGGTAAGTATATTATATGTACACCATAGAAAAAATGTATATATAGAATATTTCAAATGTTGCGCAAATCCTTATACCTCACACTCATAAAAAAGTTGTTCTTGGAAGTGAACTAAGATAGAAAGTCTTTTTCCACTTTTTGATCAAGAGCTTATTTTCGAAATACTTAATAATAGATATTACTATTAATTAAACAGAAAGACAGAAAAATAATTAAAACAAGATTATATCTCTCTATTGAATATCTCGAAAATTAAGCTCCAGATGAAAATATGGAAAAGGACCATTTCACTCAACTTACCCTCGAAATTAGTTTATTATACAGGGTGTCCGGAAAATGGCGGATACTTTTCAGGGATGATTTCTGACTCAATTCTAAGAACTTTCTTAGAATTAGAAACCCTCTGGTTGAGAGAAAAAGCAAAAAAGGAACAGCATTGCTTAAATGTTTGTTAGGTTAGACCACCTTTAGCGTCAAATAAAATTTTAATATTATTAACAATTAGTGCTATTTATTTGTAAATTATTTGTCAAAAATAAAAACTTTTAGCTCAAATAGTTTTACAAAAAATTAAAGTTGAAGCGGGTGGGTCCAAGTTAATGTTAACCTAGAACCCCACAATGTAGAAATATATACAGGGTGTAACAAAATCGATAGCAATCCTTTGGACCTCTGAAAGATGAGGGTGATTCGAGTCGAAAAGTCCTATGCAACTTTTGCCGAAAATGCATAATTATTGAGTTATTGCAAGTTTAATATTAATTGACATAGACCAATCTCGGAGCTTATTTTAGCAGCGATGGCGATTTCTGTAAAAATGGGCAGCGAACAGGCGTGGCTTACACCTCTTTCTCACCCACTGAGTTGGTCTATTGAAAAGCAGTAGTCTTCGATGCTCTTTGACATTTTTTTGACAGTAGTAACTTAAGCGTCAATGACTCACTCATAATTTTTAATTTTAATAAATTACTTTTTCTCATCGAATTGCCATGAGAGTATTACCAAAATATTTTTGGCATCTTCGTAATATCTTGGTCTCATTTTTATCACGAAGATGCCAAAAATATTTTGATAATACTGTCAGGACAATTCGATGAAAAAAAGTAATTTATTAAAATTAAAAATTATGCTTGAGTCATTGAGTTACTACTGTCAAAAAAACATCAAAGTGCGTCGAAGACTACCGCTTTTCAATAGACCAACTCAGTGGGTGAGAAAGAGATGGAGGCACGCCCGTTCACATGCCCATTTTAAAAGAAATCGCCATCGCTGCTGAAATAAGCTCCGAGATTGGTCTATATTCATTAATATTAAATTTGCAATAATTCAATAATTATGTATTTTCGGCAAAAGTTTACAGGACTCTGTTACACCCTGTATAAAAATTGCGAACAAAAAAAGGTCTTAGATTAACATCGTCTACAAGCTATTAAAATTCATCCGCGGGTCTTTGTTACACCCTGTATATATCTTTATATACACGAAATACTAATACACGAATTAGCTAAATGGTAGATATAACTGAATTGGGAGTGGTTTCTTAAGTGAAATTAAAACAATTTTAATTTAGGCCTTTTATTTGAAATAATTCGTAATTAAAGTTCATTGTACTAATAACTTTTCTAATTTCTTTTTTAATTACGAAATAAGTTAACAAGAATAATTACAGGGTGTCCGGAAATAAATGCACCGAAAGTTAAAAGGTGGTTCATTCATAATACTTTTAACAAAAATGCAGACTACTCAAGACTCAAAAATTGAAATATTTCGTAATAATTCTTCACTGATTTTTTTTATATAATTTAAAATACTTTTTTATATAACTATCTAATTCTTATATTTCTTCTTTCAACACACACACACACCCATAATCAATATTACAATCATTTATTCATTTAGCATTAATTGTAAAATCTATAAAAGATCATTCTCATGGACAAGATACTCTTCTCTTGAATAAAAAGCACTTCTTAATTCAAAGTATTAAAAATTACTAATATAAACTAATACTCAACTTAACCACAGTTATTAATAGACACACTTGTTATTTCATAAATCAATTACTTTTATACAAACTCGAATCAAAGAGTGTTGCTAATTTATTTGGAAAATAATGAAATTTATAAATCTCATGGTCAACTTACTGTAATAGACTAATAAATGCATAGAATTCATAAAGAAAGGATCGGGTTAGGGAATGAAGACATAGAGTTTAGAATAAGATACAGTGCAAGCATCTGATATATTTCATATGCTAAAAATAATAAAAACCCAATGATAAAGAGAAGAGGATTAACTCTAAAACATTATCACATAAAGGATGAATTTAAACATACAGAGAAAGACAATAATTAACTTACGTAAATTAGGAATTTCGTCGCTTCACACATTCACATCTTTAACACGTTCACGCCGACGCTGATTTTCTGTTTCCCGCCATGGGGCGGCACGCGCATTCAAATGCCCTAAGCTACTATTTTAACATAATATAATATAATAATAATATAAGACACAAGTGTGAGCCACCGGTGGTACACGTCGGCGTGAATGTGTTAAAATACAATATTTTACAATACAATAGGAGTTCAAAATAATCTAGTTATGACAAGAATGAAAACAAAGTAAAGGTAAGTCGGTTTGAGCTGATTCCTAAGATGGCAAAGATCACCGGACACCACGAACCAGAACCACAGAAGGATGAGGGTAGTTTTGAAGTCTTAGGAATGTGTAGTTCCATGTACACCCCTGACTGTGTCTTTAATTGTCCCCAATGGGATTGCCGCTCAATCCATCTCAAAGTATGATCTCGATCGCCCCAACAAGTAAAAATGCACTCGTTCCTACCACTTCTGCCTTTACTGCTTTTAATATCAATCAAGCACTGCACTATGTGCAAAGTGGAATTTTACCTAATAGTCACAATTGGGAAAGGAAATTAATATAATACCCGTAAAACTAATAATGAAAGGACAAACCTCTGAAAATCTTTCGTACGACCGCCTCGAAGACGGCTGGCTCATTTCTCATTTTAATTGTCAAAATGTTCCTCGATGAG
The DNA here is from genome assembly GCA_037305995.1 of Sclerodermus sp. 'alternatusi'. Taxonomy (NCBI): domain Eukaryota; kingdom Metazoa; phylum Arthropoda; class Insecta; order Hymenoptera; family Bethylidae; genus Sclerodermus; species Sclerodermus sp. 'alternatusi'. The sequence goes on from CM074550.1 coordinate 6,023,872, forward strand.
GACTTGAGCTCAATCGATTATTAAAACAATTTTTATTTATCGATTTTGATATAATGAGCATAATGATGAGCACTTTTATAAATAAAATTTTCTAATCAATTATCCATTACTTAATTATACAGGGTATCCTCTGAGGAGTAGTTTTCTGAGGATAAACCGAGCCGAAAAGTCCTTGGCCACTTTTCAATCCGGAGCTTAGTTTTTGAAATATTTAATAATAAAGGTACTATATTAGTTAGACAGAGATAGTCAATTGGTTGAAGCGAGATAGTATTTCTCTGTCTTACTTCAACTATCTGTCTGTCTTTATCTAACTAATAGTACTTTTATTATTAAATATCTCAACACAATTAAGCTCCAGATTGAAAAATGATATAGGATTTTTCGACTCGGTTTACCCTCAGAAAACTACCCCTTGGAGGAAGTGCGCCAATTTTCAGACACCCTGTAGACATCATCCATGTGATTTACATGTATATACAGGGTGTAACAATAATCCCTTTCGAAATTTTAAGGGATTGTAGAGGGAGGAATTCTACGACGATTTTTCATTTACCATTTTTCGATCCGAAGCTTAATTTTAAAGATATTTAACAATAAATATACTATTAGCTAAACAGATTGTCAACTACTTGAAGTCAGATAACATCACTATTTCTTACTTCAACCAATTGACTGTCTCTATCTAACTAATAGTACCTTTATCATTAAATATCTTGGAAACTATGTCTTAAATCAAAAAGTGGTAAATAAAGGATTATCTTAGAATTATCCCTTTTACAACCCCTTAAAATTTCGAAGGGTATCATTGCCCTTCGAAAATACACCATGTATTTTCTTAACCTTATAGTTTTTCTGATAAACTTAACAAGCCTCCAGGCTTTCTTAAAAAAAGTGTATCAATGTATCGATTATTGTGTCAAATAATATAAACGATTTTTATAGTAATTTTCATACTCAAATGAGCCGTTATTATTGAAAGAAGTAATTAATAACAAAATGTATTTTAAAATATATGAAAATATTTATTGGAGAATTATTAAAAACCATTAAAATATTTTTATGTCTCGGGTTAACTGAATATTTTTAACTAACTGTAGTACTGTTCTATTGAGGTCATATCTGATGCCAATCGGCAAGTAATTTCCAATAAAATTACATACCGAAAAACCACTATAATTCAAAAATAAAACTTCGAAACAAAAAGTGACTGAGATCTTTTTAACTAAATTTAGTATCAGAAACCACCTCTTACCTGGGGATGCGCTTGTTTCCGAACACCCTATATTCCTCATGTTTATTTTATTTCGTAGATGCGATGAATGCGTGACATCGAGAAGGGAGGATTCCCTGAGGCATTCCAGGAGTAGAATAAATGCCTACAGAGCGCTGGCCTCACCGTCCTTGATAGCCTTGTCCTCGAAGGACCCGATACTAACGGCCTTTGAACTCTCTTGGGAACTTCGACGACTTTCCTTCCTAGAACACGAGTTCAAATGTGAATACCAGGTTGGAAATCCTTTTATTGCTTACTATTTATATTGCACTCAATATATATTTAAAATAATTCTTATATAGAATATCCGAAAATAATTTACTTCAAATAAAAGGTGATTCTTGACATTAAATTGAGTCAAGAAGTTCTTTATTACTTTTTGATGCAGAGCTTAATTTTCGAAATATTTAATAGTAAAAGTATCCCAAATTATAACAGAGACAGTCAGCAAATGGAAATAAATCAAAATAGCATTATTTTATTTCAATCTGTTGATTAACTCCGTAAAACTAATTATATTCTTATTAATGAATATGTTGAAAACTAAGATCCAGATCCAAAAGTGGTGAAATAATTTTTTCTTAGTTTAATGCCAGAATTCACCCCTTAATTGGGGATACATATATTTATCTCTATAGATCTTACATTCCCTGGCTATATTATTAGACGTACAAAATTTTACAAAAATTATTTATGCATTTTCATGTTTTAATTTTAAACTGATACGAATTAATTTTATAAATGTCTATTATTAAGTGAGATACTTATTATACTATACATGTTTTGTTTAATACCACTAAGTAATAATAATTAATTTTTGAACATAAAAATCATTGTACGTCTAATAATATGGCTAAGGACTGTACATATGTAAAAATTTCGAATTTTTATCTTTTCGTCCTTGCAAATCGACTTTGAGGTCCTGAAATTCATAGAATTAGATAAGAAAGAAATTGAGAAAGTGTACAGTCCCTGGCCATATTATAAGATGCACAATGATTTTTATACTCAACAATTAATTACTATTAATTAATTAATTAATGGTATTAAGTAAAACAAATATGAAGAAAATTCGGCTTTATAATAACTGTCTAATAAAATAAACAATAAAATAAAACATAAAAGTATAAAAATCATTTTCGAAAACTGTACGTCTAATAATATATGGCTAGGGACTGTACATACTATTATGTATTATTAATTTTATATAACATAGATTAAAATTCTTACAATTATGCAAAATGCTACAAGACGATCGCATTTCCTTAAAGAGGGTGATTTCTGACGCTTATCTTAAAAACTTTTTCTTTTTGAAATTTTTTAATTTTAATCTTTATTTTAAAGATATTTAATAATAAATGCGTCATAAGTTAGACACAGGCACTCCAATAATTGAAGTGAGGTAGTACCACTCTGTCTCGTTTCAACTATAGGAGTGTTTCTGTCTAACTAATGGCATCATTATCATTGAATACCTCAAAAATGAAGCTTCAAATCAAAAGGAGGAAGAGGCCAAGAGGAAGAAGTTCTTAGAATAACATCAGGAATCACCCCCTTTAAACAAGTACGATCGTTTTGTAACACTCTGTATTCAACAATTTGTCCATTTCATTTCCTGACCACATTTCTTAATATTTTTGATCAAGACTAAACTCAAATAATTCCTTGAACTTTCCTGTACCCGCGTGACAGGTACAGGATTTAAATTTAGATTATAAAAATTTTATTAAAATTTCGAAAAATGAAAGAGTCACACAGATTCCTTAGACTTTCCACATTATTCATGTCAAATGGTTTTCAAAAATATTAATTTTTGTAGCGAGGAAACGAAACCGCGTTCTTTGATCGGGAAAGGATCCTCTTAAGAGGTCGTAGAAAGGGTAATTTAAAGACAATTTTTCAATGGCCACTTTTCAATATGAAGTTTAATTTATAATGTATTGCTGGTTTACGTTGACTATCTCCTTAGATTTATATAACGCATTATTATTACAGTCTGTACATGTATTATAATCAAAATGAATATAAATCAAAATGATAGTAAGTTTAGTTTTGAAATTAGTATTTTTTTTATTATACTGACTTTTTTCAAACCTATATTTAAATTACTACAAAATTATATGATATAATAATAGGAATGGAAAAGGATAAATAATAGGATTGAAAAAGATTTGAGATTCAAAAACGAATCTTTCTACTGTTTTTACTAATGGAATTTTTTGAATGCCATTTCCCTATTTTGTAGTTTTGTTTTACATGAATAAAGCTAAAAATAAAAAATTATATATTTTTTACTTGTAGTCGTATGATTGTTAAAAAATTTTCAATCGCACCCTCTTCAACACTAATCTTACAAAAGGAAACCGCTACTCTTTGATCGCCGATTTTATTTCAATTTCATGAAAAGTTTGTGTTCCCTATAAAATTAATTCTGATAAAACATTAGATCTCACTATTCAGTCATTTCCCAAAAAAAAAATGTGATAACAGATTCTCAGGTTACATATAAATGCTGAAATTACAAATTTTAACCTTGTTAGCAAATAACTTGCATGACGGCGATAACTAAGACAGGTAGTTAAAATGCTGAAGACTCCAAGTTCAAAAGCCTTCAGTTTTTATTGTTTTTATATTTAATTTATTTAAAAATAATTTCTATATAGTGTTACAAAATTGCTGCACTTGTTTTACCCTTTTGAGGACCGCATTGGCTCATATAGTAGTCATTTTTGAAATGCTATTTTACATGCATATAATGATCAGTATACTCATATAGAAACATACAAATACACACACATGTATATGCTTTGTATATGTATATGTGTATAAGTTTTATGAAATTTATAGCTCCAATATACTATTTTGTAGATTCAAACCTTAATTTTAAGTAAAATTTGTCCAAATTTGATTTCAGAATCGTATTCAGCGATGTCTAAAACCTTTTATACATAAATATTCAATTTGTTTAATTTTCAATATTTTGTCCTAACCTTTGCGGACCGCGCTGACTTACATATGAGCCACCAATGAACTTGAATAATGTATAGAACATGTACGTTCTTTATATACACTTTTCAACAAACAATTTTCTACAAACAAAAAGGTCGATTTCTGAGTAAAAATGCCGGTCCTCTATAGGTTAAGGGAAAGCATTTTTCAATCCGAAGTTACATTTCTGAGATACATAATAATAATGATGCTATTATTTAAACAGAGACAGGCCAATAGTTGAAGAGAGAAAAACAACAGTCAGAATGATGTTATTAGTAAAGAGCAATGAAATGAAAGAGAAATGCAAGAACAAAATTTTCGAGTCTTGGTCTTGGTCTTGTTTGAAAGTGTTACGTAGCGTGTACAATATGTTATAGGATGTTGATAGCAATACGATTATTAATCCTTAATATAGATTTTGAATAGATATTTTTCAGATAACTAACTACTTATGTTTAGAACGAAATCTTTCTAGGGAATAGAGAAGCAGGTAAATTTTTAATAGAAGCCAAGAATCGGGAATGAACTCGCGTTCAAATTACAACAATTAATTCCGAGCAGCTAGAATTACTGCTGATGTGGGTTTTTCCTTAGTTAAAACGCTAAACTTACCTGATTTTATAAACATTTATTTAAATAAATTAAACAACGAATTAATAAAAGGAAAAGGATGTGTATATTGCCCAATTTATAAAAAATTGATCGATACGATAATCATTAAAAAATAACCTTTTAGGAGTATGACGACCAGGATGGAAATAAAGTTAATCCATTTAGGTGTAGTATTTCTATTAAATATTGGTAACGAACATACACACACCAACATAAGAAAACTGATCACACGGATGTTAAAAACGCGAATCTATGAGAAAGAGGAGTTTCACTAGGATTCCCGAAATTCTCCGAAATGAGTATTCTCCGATCTCTCATCATTATCCACTAATAACCGGTTAACGATAATCTAGATATTTCGATTCTAAAAGATCTCCTGCTAGAAAAGGAATAATTTAATATCGATAAGTGCAGATCGAATCTGAGACGTTTAAGTTAATTAGCGGTGCGTTGACTTTCGCGATACTGATCAATAATTGAAGAACTATGATCTCTTGTCTGGTGAATAATGAATGTAAATTTTGGATAATCCTTTTAAGCAATGGTTTAGGAGCATGTTGTTACAGCATATGACGTTCATATCCTATTTACCAATTGCCGTGTGCAATTCAATTGCAATTATTTCTAAATAATTTCCTAATTATTAATATTCAGCAACTCTTAAGAATTAATTTTTCCAAAAACTGATGAATTATAATAATTATGCGTTAACGTTTTGGTCTTGATATTGTTTTTACAAGGCTTGTCTTGGTTTTGGTCTAGAAATTTTGCAGGAACAAAATCAAAACTGCAAGATCAAAATAAATTTGTCTCTAAGCGACACTGCACTTTTAAGCTCGGCTGTAGTACTGCGCCGCTTACGTACCGTACGTAACTACCATAGCTGATGCCATCCCACGAACAGGAGCCAATCATATTGCGCACAAACAGACATTAATTATTCAAAATTGAGATCAAACCTTGTAAAATATCAAGGGAAAAAGTTCATAGATTAGCATCAGGAACCACCCTTAAAAAAATAATGCTTTTTTTCTAAATAACCTGTATACTTGCACGAACACAAATAATATGCGATGCCCATCTTTGCTATAGTTTACACATCGCATTGACCTGGTAGCTTTTAGTTTTTACAGTAATAAAACAACAAAGCGTTTTCATTTCTCATAGAAAAAATTCTGATACAACATCCGTGTGGTACCACTATTTAATATCGAAAAATGAATAAAATGCTCAATGTGCTTAAAGCGTAGAGTGGTTTGACTAAAGTATTACATATTATATTTGCTTTTAAAATATAATATCAAAATTATAATTAACGCAAATCGTTCATGTACAGACGGAGACATTAATGTCGTCTCTGATATCACATAGAAATACAGGGTGTTACAAAACGACCGCACTTCCTTAAAGGGGGTGATTCCTGGGGCCATTCTAAGAACTTCTTCCTCTTGGCATTTTTTGATTTAAAGCTTTATTTTCAAGATATTCAATAGTAAAGATGCCACTAGTAAGAGAGAGACACTCCGATAGTTAAAGTGAGGTGCACCACTCTATCTCGCTTCAACTATCGGAGTGTCTGTTTTTCTGGTGGCATCTTTACCATTGAATAGCCTCAGGAACCACCCCCTTTAAGGAAGCGCGGTCGTTTTGTAACACCCCGTATATTGATAAATAATTATTTAAATTCATTTAATAAATTTGTATAGATTAAAAATATTTGATTTATATATCTAATATCATTAATATTTTGTCGAAATTGTCGGAAAAACGAGAAAGAGTGGTACCACCTCACTTCAACTATCGGAGAGTCTCTGTCTAACCAATGGCAAATAGGAGGAGCTATGCGTGTCTTATGATGTTACGGCGAAGGGGGTGAGGTAAGTCCAGCGAGAGGGGGGTGTTGTGAGTAAACAAAGAGGTCATCGTCCTTGTGGTTAAGATAAAGCAAATAATCATGCGGAAGTCTGAATGTCATTGACAACGGCATAATTTTCGTTGGATTCCTTTGCGGTTTAAAAAATGAAGTACAGACTAGTAAGAAAGTATATTTGTTATGAATTGGGTGGATAATGCAAATTGTAAGTTTAAACTTGTAAAAGAATTTTTTTATCATCGCTCGTTGTGGTAAGCAAAAAAAGTTTTTGAAGTATGCATAGAGAGATCCAAGGGGGCCTTGAGCGTTTTAGATAAATGCAAAAAAAAAGGTAATCATGAGTAAGTTTGCTGAATATAATTGAAAACAGCAGCTTAATTGTCGGTGAGGACGACGGTGAGGTGGTTTATTGATAACAACAGCATAATTGTCGACGACGGGGTGTGGCTTAAGACTTACAAGGAAGGATATTGGTATGAAGGGGAGGGATTGAGGACTGAAGGAATGTGTTGAATGTAGTGAAATACAAGTTTAAACCTGCAAAATTTTTTCTCGATGCTGTTGTATTATCAAAGCACGGGCGGGGGCACGGGCGGGTACACGAACGGGGGCGCGCGCGCACCTCTATTTTATAAAATAATCGCTTAAGCCGGGTCCAGACCAAGCGCGCAAAGCTGCGCTGCGCCGCGCAGAGAAGCGCAAGTTAGCGCACAGTAGCGCAGCGCAGAAAAAAAAATAGTAGGTATTAGTTAATGATCGCTAGTGTTCCACTTTGCGCGCAGTATGGAAATTGAAAGGATGAATATCGCAGCTGCCTTAATAATAATTTGGTACAATATGAAGAAAGAAAAAAAAAGAAAACAGAGTAAACGTCGATATTGGTCAACGCCAATATTAAAAAATAGGGAAATATATAATGGAAGTTATTTACTGTATAAATTAAATGTCAGCAATAGTGGACAATTTGAAAATTTTTGTCGTATGACAAGGGAAGACTATGATTATTTATTAAATTTAATTGAACCAACAATAAGAAGAAAAGATACAAATTATAGAAGAAGTATTCCTGCGAAAGAAAGGTTAGCAATAACTCTACGCTTTTTGGCATCAGCAGATTCATATACAAGTTTAATGTATCTTTTTAAAATTTCGAAACAAAGTATTGCGACAATAGTGATTGAATCTTGTCAGGCTTTAAACGATGCGCTAAAACACTATATTCAGGTACATAAACAAATATTCTTTATTTAAATAGTATAGTTATATAAATTGTTACATATACTCGTATAAGACTTGTTAAAAAATTTATAGTTGATGATACTGTGGTACTTCAGATTGATATTCTGGAATGCTTGAAATACTTAAGGGTGAAGGAGTGACAGAGGAAGATGCACTACTTGATGTCCTATAGACATTTTTGTGCTGAGCTAACTCCTCTTGTGAATATTGTTCCATTTCCATATCAAAAATCAAATTATTAATCCTATGCATTATAATGCTCCTATTTTTATCACTAAATTTTCGCATTTTATTAGCAATATGTTCTCCAAATGTTGAACATTCATCACGAAGTACATTCGAAGCATTTTCTAAAATATCATATGCCCGAGTTAACATAGAATTTTCTTTGTCTTTTATTTTTTTACGCATTTTTAGGGGCGAAACAAAGGTTGCTGTCATATTCTGATACCTCTTCATTTATCGCTTCTCCTAAAATATCATCAGAAAAATCTATCGATCTATTGCTCTGTAAAGATTCTTCAGTAATGATCTAAAATTGAATGAAATGAAGGAATTTGAATTTAAATTAATTATATATTAATAATATATTTGTAGATGCCCACTACTCGTGAAGAATGGTTAGAATACTCAAAAGCTTTTGAAGAAATGTGGAATTATCCTCATTGTTTAGCAGCTATGGATGGCAAACATACAGGGTGTCCGGAAAAAAGGGAGACATATTTTAAGGGGTTGTTTCTGAGGCTGTTCTAAAAACTTTTTCCTGTTGGTATTTTTTGATTTGAAGCTTCATTTTCAAAATATTCATCGATAACGATACTACTAGTTAAACAGAGACACTCCAATAGTTGAAGTGAGGTGGCGCCACTCTGTCTCGCTTCAACTATCGGAGTGTCTCTGTCTAACTAGTGGTATCTTTATCGTTGAATATCTCAAAAATAAAGCTTCAAATCAAAAAATACCAACAGAAAATAGTTCTTAAAATTTCCTCAAGAACCACCCCTCAAGAAATGTCCCCTTTTTTTCCGGACACCCTGTATAATGATACAAGCACCGATAGCTAGTGGCAGTGAATATTTTAATTATAAGTCATATTTTAGTATTGTACTCTTTGCACTGGTGGATGCAAACTATAATTTTCTTTTTGCTGGTGTTAGTTCGCAAGGACGTATATCAGATGCAGGCATATTTAAAAATAGTTTATTGTGGAGAAAAATTAATGAAAAATCCTTGAATTTACCAGAACCTAAAACCTCTTCCTGGCCGGGAAAAGATTATGCCTTATGTGGTATTAGGTGATGAAGCATTTGGTTTGCACGAAAATATAATGAAGCCTTATTCTGGTACGTTTGAAACAGGGTCGAAAGTAAGAATATTTAATTATCGTCTGTCAAGGGCAAGATGAGTTGTTGAAAATGCATTTGGCATTCTATCATCAGTATTTAGAGTTCTAAGGAAACCTATGCTTCTACAACCAGAAAAAGCTAGAGATATAGTTTTGACGACAATTTATTTGCATAATTTTCTTAGAAAAAGTATAAAATCGAAATATATCTATACTCCTACAGGTAGTTTAGATTATATGTTAAGTGATGGGAGAATAGTTGAAAGAACATGGCGAACGAATGACATAAACCAAAGTGTAATAAGTCATTTGAAGAAAGTGCCTAGAAGAAGTTCTTTGGTTGCTCAAGAAATTCGAGAAGAATTTGCCGATTATTTTCTAACAAATGGACGTATATATTGGCAAAGTGATCATGCTTAACAAATTTCAGATTTTATTATATTTATATTTTATATAGTTCTTATTATTTTAAATGTTATATTACGAATAGAATATTCAGTAAATTTTAATTAAAAAATAATCTATACGAATAATTCGTAAATATAGAAATTATTATGTTTGAACTTACACTCCGGGACAAAAAGATAGCACACTTTTAAATAAATGTAATTTTGATGTATTTATACTGTAATTAAATTATTTTTCACATAAATTTTGTAGGAATACCCTAATTATTATATGCAAAGAAAAATTAAATTAAATTTCTTTAATATATTTTATAAATGTAGAAAAAAGCATTTTTTAGCAAAATACAGTTGGACAAAAAGATAGCACATTTGAAAAAAATCAATAAAAAAATTTGTAAATAATATTTAATATTTCGTCGGACCTCCTTTACATTTAATTACAGCAATCATCCTTTTTGGTAAAGATTTATACAATTTTTTCATATTTTTTTGCCGTAATTTTTCCCATTCCTCTTTTATACATTGTTTTAAATGACTAACATTTTCAAATTGCCTGCCATTTGCGTAAACTACTCTCGAAAGGTTTCCCCAACAATTTTCAATTATGTTTAGATCGGGAGATCTTACTGGCCAATCTAAAACACGAATTTTTTGCCGAGAGAAATATTCCTTTATTATTTTTGCAGTATGCACTGCTGCGTTATCTTATTGGAAAATGAAATTTTCTCCTGCAATTCTTGTAGAATATATATTGATTTGTTCGTTAATCATTTCTAAATATTTTTTGCTATTTATTTTGCCGCTAATAAATTTTATCTCGGTCTTTCCATAATAGCCAATGCCGGCCCAAACCACGACACTGCCGCCTCCCATCTGGCGACGACTTAAAAAGCATTGTTCTTTTCTTAAATCATGGTAATAATAATTAAAACCGTCAGGTCCGTCTGAATTAAATTTTTTTTCGTCCGTAAATATCACATTTCACCATTTTTTGGTCATGTGAACATGTTTTTCTGCAAATTGTAACCGTTTGGCTTTATGTTGCTCATTTAATCATGGTTTCTTCTGCAATTTTCTTCTAACAATATGTTTGCATTTTTGTAAAACACGTCTCACGTTCTTTACATTAGTGTTTATACCAACACTATTGGCAATTTGTCTTGCAGTCATTTTGGAATTCGATGCTGCCCTTAAAATTGCTCGTTCATCACGAATTGTTAGACTTCGCGGACGACCAGTACTCTTCCTTTTTCCATAATTTTCTGGACTTTTTAATAAATTAATCATTACTTTTCGACTTCTATTTGTAATTTTTGATATTTGTGCCACTGTATATTGTTCTTCTTTTAGTTTCAATATTATATTTATTTCGGATGAACTTAGCCTTTTTTTACGGCCCATTTTTATTAATTTACCGTCTTTAGAAATTTATATAAACTATAAACTGTTAGAATGTAGTTTATTGGCTACTTTCCACGCTTAAGTTTTCTAGTCCAGTAACTTATTTGCGGCTGAAGAGCGTAATTTTTGTACTTGTGCTATCTTTCTGTCCCACTTGTAAACTATAATATTTACATTCGTACTCGCAGAAGTTTAATGAAGCGAGTATTGTGGATGATATTTAGTATGGTTTAAATATAAATATGCCCGATGTTATTAAGACAACACAATATGTATTTCTTACAATTTATAAAACAAAATATAAGAAAGTCAAAAGTGTGCTATCTTTTTGTCCCGGAGTGTACTTCTTCCGTATTAATTGTATTTTTCGGTATGTCCTTTTCGTTTAAAAATTCAAATTTGTTAAATGCAAACCAGTTGCTTGAATAAATTTCATTCCGGCCTAAAAATGTTATATTTCTTAATAATTAATAAATAACGAAATAAGAATACGGAATAAAATATCAATGTAACGTGCTTAGGTAATTACCTTTACCTGTACCCTTCGATTTTTTAAATTTTGCTTTTTCTCTTCTATATGACGATAATAAACTAGTCATTTTTCCTTTTACAAGTTCTACATCTAAATCTAGATTCTTTGATATATCCAACCAAGCATCTTGCTTCTTATTTTTTAAGTGGTAATTAAAATTTGTTGGATCCCACAATTCAACTTTTTCACTATATAATTGAATTAATTTTTCAATAGTATTGTGATTCCACTCAAAAGTAGTCATCTTACTGCTATTCGTCGCGACTGAGCGTGATATAATGAATAAAGTGACCCAAACCCGTCCAAATAGAATGCGCACAAACAAGTGTTTTCTTTTGATGTACCGACACCCGATATATCGTGTTCGTTGGTGCGCAAATCGGCGCAGTTTTGCGCAGTTTTTCGTCCTAACTGGCTGGGCCATAGAGCGCGGCACATTTCTGCGCGGCGCAGCGCAGCTTTGCGCGCTTGGTCTGGACCCGGCTTAAGCGATTATTTTATAAAATAGAGGTGCGAGCGTGCCCCCGTCCGTGTACCCGCCCGTGCCCCCGCCCGTGCTTTGATAATACAACAGCATCGAGAACAAAATTTTGCAGGTTTAAACTTGTATTTCACTACATTCAACACATTCCTTCAGTCCTCAATCCCTCCCCTTCATACCAATATCCTTCCTTGTAAGTCTTAAGCCACACCCCGTCGTCGACAATTATGCTGTTGTTATCAATAAACCACCTCACCGTCGTCCTCACCGACAATTAACACGTTAAGGACGGCGCAGTTTTTCCTATTTCGCTTTATTGGGCGGTAGCAAAAATCGTACTTTGCTTTATCTGGCGGCGCCTTGCACAAAATGTTGTTTAGCAAAACTTCATACTTAAAAGTGGAGTTTCATTTTATTCTTCGTTTATTTATATCATATATGCGGCGCTCGTACCCACAGGTCGTTGTGTGCATGAACAAAACTATAGCTGATGTGAGCCACCGGTGGTACACGCCGCCAGATGAACCATTCGCGTGTGAGCCACCGGTGGTACACGCCGTCCTTAACGTGTTAAGCTGCTGTTTTCAATTATATTCAGCAAACTTACTCATGATTACCTTTTTTTTTGCATTTATCTAAAACGCTCAAGGCCCCCTTGGATCTCTCTATGCATACTTCAAAAACTTTTTTTGCTTACCACAACGAGCGATGATAAAAAAATTCTTTTACAAGTTTAAACTTACAATTTGCATTATCCACCCAATTCATAACAAATATACTTTCTTACTAGTCTGTACTTCATTTTTTAAACCGCAAAGGAATCCAACGAAAATTATGCCGTTGTCAATGACATTCAGACTTCCGCATGATAATTTGCTTTATCTTAACCACAAGGACGATGACCTCTTTGTTTACTCACAACACCCCCCTCTCGCTGGACTTACCTCACCCCCTTCGCCGTACATCGTAAGACACGCATAGCTCCCCCTACTTATAGTGTTGGGCTTTTAAGCCAAAGCGTTACATATACAGGGTGTCCGAAAAAAAGGAGACATATTTTGAGGGGTACTTCCTGACGCAATTCTAAGATCTTTTTTTGTCTTGGTATTTTTTAATTTAAAGCTTTATTTCTGAGATATTCAACGATAAAGATGCCATTAGTTAGACAGTGACACTCCGGTAGCTGAAGCGAGACAGAGTGGCGCCATCTCACTTTAATTATCGAAGCGTCTCTGTCTAACTAATGGCATCTTTATCGTTGAATATCTCAAAAATAAAGCTTTAAATCAAAAAATATCAAGACAAAAAAAGTTCTTAGAATTGCGTCAGAAACCACCCCTTAAAATATGTCTCCTTTTTTTCCGGACACCTTGTATGTGTGTGGAACCGAAGTCGTGTATATACTATACAAATTCGAGACTTATGATACTTGTGCAAGTATAGTCAGAATGGCATAAACGATCATTTCGATTGATAATGGGTGCGGCGCGAAACGGCAGATTTCGAGACTCTCTAAAATATGAATCTTATTATTCCCTTAAAATGCGAATGGTGGAGATAAATGCGATAAAAATAATGTAAGCGCTAAGTCAGTCAGTTAATATTGGATAGCCGCATACTGCGGATGAAATAAACGTATACCTTCTGAAAAGTGTCTTTATTTCGTATTTCTTATATTAGACAGATAATATCACTATAAAAATATTGTTCGGGAATATTAGTTCTAAGCTAATTCTTCTTTTTTGGATAGGAAAAAATTTTATATTCGAGCATTTCCAGCCACCGTTGGGTGTGGGCCAGGCGTAGTGTGAGGCTCGACTTACTAAAAACCCCTCTGGACATATTACTGTCTAGTTAAGAGGAACTAAACTAAATATCTTTTACCAGCTGGGCAAGCCCTTAATCTGCCTCTTAAGGGATTCAAGGAATCCCCTAGGAGCGTTAATTTCGCATAAAACCCGCGTGACTCTATTAATTTAATTCATATAATAATTATTATTCTCAATATATTAGGTGTATAAATTAATTATCGTCCCCTAAGTTTAATTATTTATAATATATATTTTTAATTTCGTACATCTTTCCTGACGTATGTTTGTTTTAAAGAGCAAATTTTATGCTTCAAAATAAGCTATTATATTTGATGCTGTTATTAAGATAACCTTGATAAGTAGTGTTGAAAGCAATGTCGTTTAAAAAGCAGCACCTAGAGCGTTGCTTTTTTTCACATTTCAGTCAAAAAATGGCAAAAAAGTTAACGTTCCACTGAAGCTAAAGAAATAATTTGTTTGGCGGTAGGTGAAAATGCTGTATTGTATTATTGCTGCACATGTAAAAAGTGGTTTCAAAACTTTCGAAATGAAAATTTTGATCTAAGATAAAGAACTCTCTAGATAACTAAAAAAGTTGATGATAAGAAATTGAAACAGCTACTGGATGAAAATCCTTGTCGGACGCAAGGAAAATTCGCTGCATAACTTGATGTGACTCAGGCAGCTATTTCAATACGACTATATAAGCTTGGAAGAATACTGAAGGCAAGCCATTGGATTCCTCATGTACTCACTCCAGAGAATAAAGTTTACCGTTAAGATACATCGACATCTTTACTAATGTGATTTAAGCAAAAGAATTTTTGCATAAAATAGTAACTAGAAATGAGAAAAGGATGTTGTACGACAATCCAAAAAGGCGAAAATCGTGGGTTCATCAACAAGTACTGCTAAGCCAAACACTTACTCGAAAAAAGTTTTGCTGTATACAGGGTGTCCGGAAAAAAGGAGACATTTTTTTAGAGGTGATTCCTGACTCAATTCTAAGAACTTTCTTCTGTTGATTGTTTTTGGTTTGGAGCTGTATTTTCAAGATATTCAATAATAAAAATGTCATTAGTTATATAGAGATATTCCGGTAGTTGAAGCGAAACAGAGTGGCGCCATCTCACTTTAATTATCGAAGCGTCTCTGTCTAACTAGTGGCATCTTTATCGTTGAATATCTCAGAAATAAAGCTTTAAATCAAAAAATACCAAGACAAAAAAAGTTCTTAGAATTGCGTCAGGAACCACCCCTCAAAATATGTCTCCTTTTTTTCCGGACACCCTGTATATGGTGGGATTTTAAGGGTATCATTTATTATGAGATACTCAAGCCTGATAAAACTGTTACTTCGAATTGTTATTAGGAGCAAATGATCAAATTAAGTGATACTATTGAAGCAAAAAAGTTTTTTACAGATAGTGATACAAGGCATGTAATTTTACTGCATGGCCGCATACAACAAAAGGGACTGTGGAACTCAACTCTAGCTTAAAAATAAAATCAGAAGTCAGCTAGGAGATAATACTATGAATGCTTTGGTCTTTCTCCATTTATATATTTTCAACAATTTAAATAACCCACAAATGTATAAATATTTTGTGTATGATTATTTTTTGTACTCCTTTACTGATTTTTTAAATAAGAACTCTCAGACTTAAAAATTCCTTAATTGACTAAAAAAGTATAATTATTATTAGATTTTCAAGAGATCAATATTTGACTCTAAGTATTTGCTTTGTTTTTATCTAAATACATTATAAATCATTTTATATTTATGTTATTCAATAATAAAGTGATTTAGTACCAAAGTATACAGGGTGTAACAAAACTACCGCACTTCCTTAAAGGGGGTGATTCCTGACGCTATTCTAAGAACTTTTTCCTCTTACGATTTTTTAATCTAAAGCTTAGTTTTCGAGATATTAAATAATATAAGTACTAATAGTTAGAAAAAGACAGATAGATAGTTGAAGTGAGACAGAGAAATGCTATCTCACTTCAACTATCGGAGTGTCTCCGTCTAACTAATGACATCTTTACCATTGAATATCTGGAAAACTAAGCTTTAGATTAAAAAATGGCAAGAAGAAAAAGTTCTTAGAATAGCGTCAGGAATCACCCCCTTTAAGGAAGTGCGGTAGTTTTGTTACACCCTGTATAAGAAAAAAGTTCAATTAATGCTACTTGCTAATCCCAGAATTAGTCCTGGGATCCTAGCACAAGGTATTAAAAATCCACAAATAATGAAATTGTAAATGAGGCATGGGATTGTATTCTCTAGCTGCTACACGAATTATTTGCCAACAAACATAAAGTTTCAGATTATAAGTTTATTTTTATAAAAAAACGAAACCTTCTTTCGCATTTTTTTCGAGAATGTTTAAATAATCAGTTCTACTGCCTTATCACTTACACACACACACAATATTCATTTTATAAATTTATTTTATATAACCAACTTTTCATAAAATTTGAATAAAATCTGTGATTAGAAAGTATCATGCGATCCCCCCTTGCCAGAAAAGCTATTAAGTATTAGTAGATGCTATTCTCAAAGATTTTTTTGAATCCTAAGAAATGAGATTGAAAACTTGTAAATCCCGGAATTTCTCATGAACCACAAAGTTTTATTTTAATATAAATTGTTTAATAGTTGAGTCATTTAATTATATTTAATTAAATAAATTAAAAACCTTATTGAAACTAAAGTTTATTTTTTATTAAAAAAAATAAACAAATATTTTTTAAATAGAATATTAAACAAAAATAAATATAATTATTTTACTTAAAAATAAAGAAAACCAATATTACTTCTATAAGTTCTATCGATTTTTAAAATAAGTTTTTTAAAACTAGAGAATGTCAATAGAATTATCAGACAGGCCAGTACCTTTTATTTATCACAATTATACACAAAATATTGTAAATTGAAAGTAGTAAAATTCTATGTTAACCAATAGAATCGTATTCATCAATTACATTTTGGGATTTTTAAACGTAAATCCTGGGAGTCAGGAATATACGAAACATTTAATTTCCCAGGAGTAAAATCCTGAAAAATAAACACGATTTAGTACCTCAAGAATTATAATTTTTAAAAAACCAAAACAGAGACTAGACCCAAAGCAAGTTTAAATGGTAGTTTTCTTAAATGTAAATCTCAAATTGATATTTCTAATTTGTAGATAAATTTTTGTTAATTTTTTTGAAAAATTATATTTATACTATTTTTGTATTTAGTTAATTTAGATTTTAATATTTTAATAGTTATACCCCCTTATAACATATAAAAAAAATTCCAAATATTCGAGATTCGAGGGATCAAAAAACGTTTTATAATTTAGATTCGAATTCAAAAACTATTAGGATTCGTCCCACCACTAAAAAATAATATTACGATAAAGAAGATTTTTAAATATTATACTTTAAAACTCTAAGTATATATGTAATTTATTATTATTTAATTGTGTATAGTATGTATAATCAATTTTTAAGGAAAATAGTATTATTATTTTAGGAACTTAGAAGACAGTGCCAGGATTTTGCAACTGCTTTATTGGACCACACAAGAACCTCCTATGAATTGGAAGTACTTCTAAATCATGATCCTACTGGTCCAGCTTTTGAACATGGGGAGAGAATGCATTTAAATCGACTCAAATTAGCAATTAAACTTAGACAAAAAAAGGTAATAATTTCTAAAGTTAATTTATTTAAAAAAGAGTATCTTGTATAATTACTTTAATAACTTTTTACTGATTAAACAAATATTCTAAATTAACATTACGTACTGATTTAATTCTAATTTATATTTGAATTAATACTTCAAAGTAGTATTATAGGAGTTGCTATTTATTTAAACACGTGACTGATAAATGTAAATATAGATAGATACAGAGTGTCCGGAAAATGATGGACACTTTTTTTAGAGGTGATTCCTGACTCAATTCTAAGAACTTTCTTCTGTTGATTGTTTTTGGTTTGGAGCTGTATTTTCAAGATATTCAATAATAAAAATGTCATTAGTTATATAGAGATATTCCGGTAGTTGAAGCGAAACAGAGTGGCGCCACTTCACTACACTATCGGAGAGTCTCTGTCTAACTAATGGCATGTTTATCGTAGAATATCTTAAAAATAAAGCTTTAAATCTAATAATGTCAACAGAAAAAAGTGCTTAGAATTGTCAGGAATCACCCCTCAAAAATGTCTCTTTTATCGCCGGACACCCTGTACATAGGATGTTGCAATATTACCACACTTCCTTTAAAGGATAGATTCCTGAGGGAAACCGACAAGAAAAATCTTATACCACTTTGCGATCCGAAGCTTAATTTTTGAGTTAAAAAGGTTTTTTTGAACGTAATTATATTGTCTGGCGCTCGGGAAGAAGCGTCATGCGTGACGTTGACCAGTGAAACGTGAGCGGAACAGCGCCGTAACATGTTTACAACAAATATGCATCATCCGAAACTCAAAAATTAAGCGTCGAATTACAAACTGGTATAGGACTTTTTGTCTCGGTTTACTCTTCAAAGAAAGCGTGGTAATTTTGCAATATCTTGCATACAGGGTGTCCGGAAAAAAAGGAGACATTTTTTGAGAGATGGTTCCTGATGCAATTCTAAGAACTTTTTTCTCTTGGCATTTTCTAATTTAAAGCTTTATTTCTAAGATATTCAACAATAAAGATTCAACTAGTTAGACAGAGACATTCCGATAGTTGAAGTGAGGTGGCGCCACTCTGTCTCGCTTCAACTATCTATCTGTCTCTTTCTAATTAGTGGTATCTTGATCGTTGAATATCTCAAAAATGAAGCTTTAAATAAAAAAATACCAAGGCAAAAAAAGTTCTTAGAATTGCGTCAGGAACCACCCTTCAAAAAATGTCTCCTTTTTTTCCGGACACCCTGTATATATACAGGATGTAACAATGATCCCTTTCGAAATTTTAAGGGATTGAAGAAGAGGCGATTCTAAGAAAATTTTTTATTTACCACGTTTTAATTTAAGACCTAGTTTTAAAGATATTCAATGACAAAGATGTTATTTGCTAGACTGAGACTGATACTTGAAGCGAGATAGAGTGAGGCGGCCACCTCACTTCAACTATCGGAATGCCTGTATGTAACTAATGGCATCGTTATCAATGAATGTCTTGAAAATAAAGCTTCAAATCGAAAAATACCAAGAGGAAAAAGTTCTTAGAATAGCCTCAAAAACCATTCCCTTTAAGGATCTGCGGTCGTTTATCTGCTATATACAGGGTGTCCGGAAATTGGCGCACTTCCTATGAGGGGTAGTTTTCTGAGGGTAAACCGAGTCGAAAAGTCCTATAACATTTGTTAATCTAGAGCTAAGTTTTCCAGATATTCAACAATAAAGGTATCATTAGTTAGACAGAGACTTTCCGATAGTTGAAGCGAGACAGAGTGGCGCTATCTCACTTCAACTATCAGAGCGTCTCTGTCTAACTAATGGCAAATTTATCGTTGAATATCTCAGAAATAAAGCTTTAAATCAAAAAATTCCAACAGTAAAAAATTCTTAGGGGTGGTTTCTTATCAGGAACCACCCCCCAAAAAATGTCTCCTTTTTTTCGGACATCCTGTATAGAGAAAGAGAGAATATAATTTATAATTCCTTTAAAACTTTTCAGTTTGTAGCACATCCAAACGTGCAGCAACTACTTGCATCGATTTGGTATGAAGGACTTCCAGGTTTTCGGCGGAAAAACATGTTTCTACAAGCATTAGAAATTGTCAGAATTGGAATTTTGTTTCCATTCTTAAGTGTGGCATACATAATAGCACCACACAGCGTAGTTGGCCAAACAATGAGAAAACCATTTATTAAATTCATCTGTCATTCAGCATCTTATTTTACATTTCTGTGTGAGTATTATTAAATTTTAATACAATTTTTATTACAACAAATTAAAAAAAATAATTATATCCGCAATTGAACTGTAGCTTGTAAATATTATTATTGTACAAAAGAAACAAAAAATATTAATTTAGAAAAAATTTATTAAAATAAATTTAAATTATTTACTTATTTTACTACAAATTGATTGGTATTACCATTCAAAAATTATTGGTAAATCAATAATTATTAAATATTTTTCTTGGTTTCCGGATAGAGAGAAAGACACCGAATTTGAAATAATTACTTAATTGTTAAATATTATTATTATTTTATATTATTTTAATAAGTGGAGGGTTTTTTCAAAACTGGTGTATCTCTCTTTAACCTGTTATTCGGGGATTAAACTATTCTTTATAGTGATAAGTAATATCATCACACCTCAAGTAATAAAAGAAAATCATTTTTAACTTTCATTTTAATTTCGACAAAATATTAATAATATTAGATATATAAATCAAATATTTTTAATGTATAAAAATTTATTAAATGAATTTAAATAATTATTTATCAATATACGGGATGTTACAAAATGATCGCACTCCCTTAAAGGGGATGGTTCCTGAGAATATTCAACGGTAAAGATGCCACCAAAAAAACAGAGACACTCCGATAGTTGAAGCGAGATAAAATGGCGCACCTCACTTTAACTATCGGAGTGTCTCTGTCTAACTAGTGGAATATTTACCATTGAATATATTGATAATAAAGCTTCAAATCTAAAAATGCCAAGGGGAAAAAGTTCTTTGAATAACCTCAGGAACCACCCCCTTTAAGGAAGTGCGGTCGTTTTGTAACACCCTTATAACAACTAATTTTCATGACGAAAAATGTAGTCATACCCATTGAAGTAATAGTGCAAGCATGACGAAATATTTTGCCTACTCAGTTAATATGTTTAAGGAGCTAATTATAAAGGTAAATCAAATTGAAAATTGCTTTTCAATTCAATATTCAATAGTAAGAATACTATTAGTTGAACAAGAATGGATATATAGTTGAGGAGAAACAATCAAAAGTTAGAATGCTGTTGTCTCAAATCAATTCACATGTTTACCTCCGTTTAACTAATAGCATCTTTAGTTTTAAACGTCCCGAAAATTAAACTCTAGATAGAAAAGAGATAAAGAAGACTTGTAACTTAATTTAGCATGCAAAAGAAGTGTATCAATTTAAAATATCCTACATAGAAATCTGTGGTTTTATCTCACTTCAAATATCCGTCTGTTTTTGTGTAACTAACAATAAAATAATTAATTGACGTAAAGAATACCTTGACAACTAAGTTCTAGATTAAAAAACGGTAAAAGACATTTCAACACGATTTTACATCAGGATAAATTCTTTCAAAAACTGTTCGTTTATTTCGGGGCACCTTACATAATTATAATTCGGGAAAAGGATATGTATGCGAAGTTAACCCCGCACTTTTCGAAAAATATAAAAATTTTGATTGTGCTGGATTGTGCTAGACTTGTACTAAAATGTGCCGTTAAACATTTTAGGAAAAATCGACCGTTTTCGAAAAAATGAAAAAAATCGATTTTTTTGCTAGCCCCGCACTTTTGAGATATCATCATTTTTTTAATTGCATTTAATTGCGCTAGAGTCCTATAAAATTGTGCCGTAAAAAGAAATTTGAAAAAATTAATTTTTCATACCAAAAAAAATTAAAATAAAAAAAAATAGCCTCGCGCTATTCGCAAAATTCAATGAAATTTCACAGAGAAGTAATTCTTAAATTGTGCTATATTATGCCGTTAAAATAATTTTGATATCTCAAAGTGTTTAAAAGTCAGAGGGCCTGAAAGGTACCGCGCTGAATGCAAAAACTAGTCATTTATCAAGAGTAAACTACCCTTCCCTTGCTGGATTTTGGAAAAAGAACAATTTTGCTGTAATGAGCTATCGTAGCACAACTCAAGTTTAGAATATTAACAAAATCTGGCAACCGGAAGTGATAGTTTTATCAGTTTTTGTCTCGCGTTTCAAGCTAAGTCAAGATCACAACTTCTCAATTTTAGGAACAGTTAGGAATTAGTCCTTTCAATAAATTTAAAGGGTTGACGAAGAAGTGATTCTAGGACAACTTTTTATTTATCACTTTTTGATCTGAGTCTTCATTTTTAAGATATTCAATAATAAAAGTACTATTAGTTAGAAAAAAACAATCATGTATTTGAAGTAAAATAGAGTATCATTATCTCGCATCAACTAACTGACTGTCTCTTTTTAATTAATAGTACCTTTATCATTGAATATTTTAAAAATTAAGTCTCAGATCAAGAAGTGGTAATAAAAAATCATCTTACAATTGTTTCTTTTATAACTCCTTAAATTAATGAAACGTATCATTGTTACACCTTGCAGAATGATAACATTTCATATTATTTTATTCTTATACTTGAATACAAAGATATTTTAATTTCTTCTGAGAATTAATCCTCTTTATGTCTTAAATTAGTACTGGCAATTAATTTTCTTATCCCTGAGGATAAATCGAGTCGAAAAGCTCTTTACCACTGTTTGGCTCGAAACTTACTTTTCGAGATATTAAATACTAAAGAAGCTATCAATTAGGCAGAAACAGATAGACAGTTGAAACAAGATAACATTACTTTGTCTTTTATCTATTTCACTTCAGCTATCGGTTTGTCTCTGTCCAACTAATAATATCCTTATTATTGAATATCTTAGAAACTAAGTTCCGAATTGAAATTTGGTTATGGACTGTTCGACACGGCTTACCTTCAAAAGTATGCCCCTTAACCCTCCGCGTACGATACCATAGTCACTCGATACCTGTGGCTGGCTAGCATTTACGCATACATTGATAGAACTCCTAGCAATAACGCACACATTAACAGAAATGTGTTTCTAAGACATAACACAGACACAAAGGCAGAATGTATTACGGAAGTATCCATGTGAGTCAGAAGTGACTGCGGCACCGGACTCACTGAGTCCGTACTCGGAGGGTTAAAGGAAGTAAGCGAATATTGGAACACCATATATATAACTGTATTTCATTTTTACACGCACAACCACAATTATTCATTCAGAATCAAATGCATTTCAATATGTATTATTAACTTTCACTTAAAGAAGTGCTTTTATTAAATTATTCTTAAATATTAAATGTATGAAAGAAAAATGTATAGTTCTCTAAGCACAGAGAAACATTTCCGTTTGGAAATGTTTTAAGATTAAAGCAAACCTATTATTAGTAATAGTAGTAACGAGTATTAGTAAGAACTGTTTAGAAATAGCTATGTGAGTGTTGAACTTGCCAATGTGCTTGAAACTAAAATATGACACAGGAAATGAATAGACGTAGGTTTCGTTTAAAATTTGTAATTTATACTCAAATGATATCACAGTTTTTAAGAAAAATATAGATTTCTTTTTTTTAATTACAAATAATAATAACAGTAAAGAATTGTATAAGTCGTAATATACATTTTTTCGTACAGTAGATTTTTATTATTAAATAAATAATCACTTAATTTTCTTTGAAGGTTAATCTAAATTTTTTTAAATATTGGAAAATTAATAAGCATTTTAAACACAATTAAATGAATTAATTATAGAAAGTATCTGGAAAATAATGAACCTTTTTTTGAAGGGTGATTACTGACTCATTTTCCGGACACCCTGTATTGCTGTAGCACAAAATTACTAAAACTAGAAGAATGGGAATATTTTTATTCGAGTCATAACTACAGAGTGTCGAAAAACTTGCACCCTTAATTAAAAGGTGATTCTTGACATTAAACTGAGTTGAATAGTTCTTTACTATTTTTTAATTTAGAACTTTATTTTCCAGCTATTTAATAAAAAAATTACTATTAATCAGATAGACACAGTTAACCGATGAAACACAGTAATATTATCTCACTTCAATAGAAATAATTAATTTGTATACATGGTATTATACATAATTAGAACAAAACAACTTATTATAAAAATAGATTAAAGTATATATTTTATTATATAATATCTATATAATATACAGATTGTAACGATCTTTAATAACTTTAAGGAGTTGCTGATTCCTAATCGATATTCAAAGAATTTTTTCCAGTTGGCATTTTTCGATTTAAGGCTTCATTTTCAAGATATTCAACAATAAAATATCATTAAATTTTTAGAATTAAATATCTTGAAAATTAAGTTTCAGATAAAAATATTGTAAACAAAATATGGTCTTAGTATCACCCTATATATTGTAACGTTGCAAATCTGCAGAACGCTACGTCGTTGGGAAATCAAGTGAAGAAGTTTTAAAATTTGACTCTTCTATTCGCACTATACAAGGTGTCCGGAAATTGGCACACTTCCTGCGAGGAGTAGTTTTCTGAGGGTAACTCAGTTGAAAAATCCTTAGCCACTTTTCAATCCGGAACTTAGTTTTTGAGATATTTAATAATAAAGGTACTATTAGTTAGACAGAGACAGTCAATTGGTTGAAGTGAGATAGCATTTCTCTATCTCATTTCAACTATCTGTCTGTCTTTGTTTAACTAATAGTACCTTTATTATTAAATATCTCAACAACTAAGCTCCAGATTAAAAAATTATATAGGACTTTTCGACGCGGTTTACCCTCCAAAAATTGCCCCTTGGAGGAATTGCGTCAATTTCCGGACACCCTGTATAACAGTAGAGCGCAATAGAAGCAGCTCTAGGTAATTTACAATTCACTAATAATTCCCGAGAATTATCCAGTACTAACTCATCTCTCCTTAGACTACTGGAAAGGGTAGTGATTCCAATACAGAAATCTAACGACAAGTTACAATATTTTATCAATTAGAAATCTAACAACAATTTTAATCTTCCTAAGCTAATTTACAACAATTCGAAAGTTTAACTTTTTGTGCGCTGTTCTTATAAATGTTTACAATAACAAAATATTATTGCTCTATTTTGAAAAAAATGTTATTTTCGTGAGTGACAAAAAAAAAATCAAGTTCTTAAAAATTAAGAACTAAAATTAAAATTAAAATAAGAATTCAAATTAAAATTAAAAATTAAAAATTCAGTTAAAAATTATCTTAAACGTATGGCCAAGAAAACCAAACATTTTTTTAATTGCAATAATATAAGACTGCTTGATTATCCCCCGCCAGTCTCCCGATTTTAACCCCATCGAAAATTTATTGTCAATATTAGACAGAAATGTAAACAAAACTGAAGTAATAAATAAACATAATTACTTTAATGCATTAGAACGTGCTTAAGAAAATATCAATCTTAATTATTTGGAAGAATTACGGTGGATGTAAAAAATATTCGTATACACATAAATGTGACAAATTTTTAAACAATTGTTAAAATTAATACATAAAAAAAGTAATTTTAGACTAGACTACTTACTAGTTGACATGTTTTTGGAATTTGTAAAAATATGCAGTTTTAATAAATTATTAACATTTAAAGAAAACATGCATTTCTAAACATTTTTATACATGGATAAATTAAACTATATAAATATACATTTGATAGAGAAGGTGGAAATTAGTATACCCTCCAAATTTCATGCAAATCGGTTCATAAATGAAAACATTATAGTTTATTAAAGATGCAAAAAATATTCAATTTAATATGAAAACATGGAGAACTTGGCTATTTTTTCATCTTCAGGACGTTGTAAGTTTTTCATTTATGAACCGATTTGCATGAAATTTGGAGGGTATACTAATTTCCACCTTCTCTATCAAACGTATACTTTAATAGTTTAATTTATCCATTTATAAAAATGTTAAAAAATACATGTTTTCTTTAAATGTTAATAATTTATTCAAACTGCATTTTTTTACAAATTACAAAAACATGTCAACTAATAAGTAGTCTAGTCTAAAATCACTTCTTTTATCTGTTAATTTTAAAAATTTATGTCACTTTTAAGAGTGTACGAATATGAATATTTGGCAGCAATTATTAAGACCAAAAGAGACCATATCAAATATACTAATTTTTTTTTATGTAAATTAAAGTTTTGAAAGTAGTTATGCTTTTTATTCATGAAAATATGAAATTTATTATAATATGGCTATAATATTTTGTTATTGTAATTATTGTGTTTAATTTTCACAATAAAAGTTCAGTATATATATATATTAGTAAACATTTAAAATAATACTTATTAATCAATGTTTTCCTATTATAAGTAATAATTTTAAAAAAATTTTATATATTTTATAGAGTGGTCACTTTATTATGCTAGTTATTGTATACAGGGCGTTACAAAACAATCGCACTTTCTTAAAAGGAATGATTCCTGACGTTATTCTAAGAACTTTTCCTTTTGTGATTTTTTAATCTAAAGTTTAGCTTCGAAATATTTAATAATAAAGGTACCATAGTTAGAAAAAAACAGACAGATAGTTTAAATGAGATAAAAAAATGTTATCTCATATAATCTCAGATAATCAGATAAGAGATAAGAGATCATTCCAATCTTCGTTCATGTTTTCACTATGTTGATGGTCATGTATCATGCCATGTTATGTATGAATACCAAATGCTATCAAGAAGTTTATTTAATGACTTTTTGTGTTGAACAAAAAACCAACTATTTATGGAGTGATTCGAAAGCGCTACTCTCATGGACATCACTATATAGCATTTTTCTAATATTTTATGAGTAATTTTCTTTTCATAATTAAACTGAGTTTTTGTTGTACTTTATATTATAATATGAAATAGTGTAATAAAAATTATTTTCATAATTTATTTTTTAGGCCATCTTATATTTAAAATGTTCCTATATATTAAAAGAAAATGAATTATTGGTTTTTCTTTACAGTCATGTTAATTTTAGCTAGTCAAAGAATAGAGAGCGTAATTGGTAATTGGATGGGGCATGATGTTATTGAACATGAACCAGCACCAACAAAAAGGGGAGCTGCACCAACAATAGTTGAATGGTAAGTGTATTATTTTGTTTAAAGGTTATTTGTATTTTTGTAATGTTATTATTTTCTTTGAAAAAACTTGAATTTTAGAAGAATTATAAAATCCTCATTAATCTAAAATTAGTAAACATTTAATAATAAAATTATCTCGTATATAATAGCATTCTTTTATATAAATATTCAATGGTTAAATTTTTTAAATATTAAATTGATTGAATTTTTATTTAACTTTTACTAATTAAAATAATTTAAATAAAATTTTATAATAAAGAGATAATTTATAGTTTTATTAGGAACAGTTTGTTAATAATAAAAGGAAGATCGCAATGAAATATACGTATATACACTTTAGAACAAATTAAGTACAAAATAGACGCTAAAGTTAATAAAATCTCAATTTTAAAATTAATTAATAAATAATGCAATTTTTTGACTATACAGGGTATTTGGAAAAAACACAACCTTATATAGATATATGAATTTTTCTGAAAATAATTTTATTCGTTGTATACTTGGGATGGCAGATACAGGGTGTCTGGAAATCACTATACTTCTTTTGGAGGTTAACTTCCTTAGGGTAAACCGAGATGAAAAGTCCTGTATTACTTTACAAACTGAAGCTTAATTTTTGAATTATAAGGATTCTTATTAACGTTATATTATTGGCTGTTGCTTATAAAGCGGCATCATGTGTATTAGGGATGAAGTGATTATATATAAGAATAATTATGTAAAAGATTAAAGCAATAATAATATGTAGGTTAGATACAATTATAGCGTTAGCACACCCGACTATGACGCGTTTTATCTGACTAAGAACTCTCTTCATATATCGGGTGTCTAAAACCACCCATCCACCCCTTTTAAAATGTGGAAAGTTGATTTTTTCGGGAATTTGATAAATGCTATTATTTAAACCGGAAATGCTGTTTTATTTGGTAGTATTTTCAAGTTCTAGCTCAGACCGGAATTCGGGTATTCAGATCAGAAGTCTGTGTTTTTAAATCGAATATGCAAATTTTTACAATGAATTTGGATTAAATGCATAAAAATACGAGACTTTTATTTGAAAAATTTTATTTTGAGCCTTCAAAGACCGGATTCATTTTTTAATGATATTGTCCTTTACATAGCTATTATTTGATACATCTTTCAAATCAATGTTCAAAATGACCTCCACCTTGTAAAATTGTAATACTTTTAATAATAGCTCATCTAATTGCTACTGTTTCGAGCGACTGAATTGCTCTTGTGATTCTATGAATCATATCGACTCTTGTAGTTGGACCCTCACGGTCCAACCTTTTACTAGATCCTTTACTCTTCCCCATAAATAATAATCTAATATTCTAAGTATTACAATTTTACAAGGCGGAGGTCATTTTGAATATTTAATTTGAAAGATGTATTAAATAATAGTTATGTAAAGGACAATATCATTAAAAAATGAATCCGGTCTTTGAAGGTTCAAAATAAAATTTTTCCAACAAATTTTTCAAATATTAGGTTGGTGCGAATGAAATGTCGGATTCTTAAGTGAATATATTAAACTGCATATCTTTTTCCAAAAGCTATTTATTTAATCAAAATATGCTCCATTTACTTCAATACACTTTTCCCAACGAGATTTTAATGCATAGATGCCTGTCTTGAAGAAATTCTGATCTTTAGAATCAATGAACTTTGATATGGCACTTTTCAGACTGTCTTCATTTTCGAACTGTTTGACCCGTAAAAACAGTTCTAAATGTTTAAATAAATGAAAGTCGGTTGGCGAAAGATCCGGTGAATAAGGTGGGTGCTGCAAAATTTCATATTTTAATTCATTTAATTTCGCAATTGTTTTGTACGATGTATGCGGCCGAGCGTTGTCGTGGAGAAGTATTGGGCCATGCCGATTAACAAGTGATGGGCGTATAATTTTCAATTTTTCATGCATTTCTCCAATGTACTGGCAATACTTTTCGGCTGTAATTGTCATTCCAGTTTGAAGGAATGAGTAGTGTATTACTCCAGTCACATTCCACCAAACTGTGATTAAAACTTTCCGTGGATGAAGTGATGGCCGTGGAGTATGAGCACAAGTCTCATCCCTATCAAGCCACCGAGCACACCTTTTCCTATTGTCGTATAGGACCCATTTTTCATCACAAGTAATTATCCGATCGAAAAATGGATCTCGATTAAATCGGGTTAGCAATGATGAGCATACGTTCAAGCGATCCAGCTTATTTCGCTCGGTTAGCTCGTGCGGTACCCACTTATCCATTTTTTTCACCTTGCCAATTTCAGAAAGATGTCGCAATATTCTTGTATGGTCAACTTCCATTCTGGCAGCAAGTTCCCTTGAAGAAACAGTTGGATTTGTTTCCACCAATGCTTTCAAAGCATCATTTTTCACAGACGTTTCGGGTCTTCCACGCGGTTCATTTTGCAGGGAAAAATCACCAGACCGAAATTTTTCAAACCAACACTGCACTTTTCGATCGTTCACAGTATTCTCCCCAAACGCCTGGTTTATATTGCGTGAAGCTTTTGCAGCATTATTACCAAGTTTATACTCATATAAGAAAATTACACGAATATCGGTTGAATTCATATCGGTGCAAAATTCAAAGCAAATAATAAAAGGGAACACTTTAGAGAAAATCTTCTTTGCTAAATTGTAACTCTGGCATTGAATAGTACGACTATAAACCAGGTAATGTCAAAAAAAAGCATAATAAAAACAGGGAGATAAACGTTCACATTTAAAGTAAATCCGACATTTCATACGCACCAACCTAATAAAAATCTCGTATTTTTCTGCATTTAATCCAAATCCGTTGTAAAAATTTGTGTTCAATTTAAAAACAGAGATTACTGATCTGAATACCCCATTTCCGGTCTGATCCAGAACTTGAAAATACTACCAAATAAATAATAGAATTTTCAAATTCCCGAAAAATTCAACTTTCCACATTTTAAAAGGGGTGGACGGGTGATCTTAGACACTTGGTATATAGGGTGTAGCAATCATTCTCTTCGAAATTTTAAGGAATTGTAGAGGGGTAGATTCTACCACGATTTTTTACTTAGCATTTTCGACCGAAAGCTTAATTTTAAAGGTATTTAACGATAAAAATACTATCAGCTAAATGGAGACAGTCAGCTAATTGAGGTAAGATAACATCACTTTCTTTTACTTCAACAAACTGACTATCTCTGTCTAACTAATGGCATCTTTGTCATTTAATATCTTAGAAACTAAGTTTCAAATCAAAAAGTGGTAAATAAAAAATCGACTTGGAATTACATCCTCTGCAACCTCATAAAATTTCGAAGAGGATCATTGTTACACCCTGTATAAGACAAACAGGAAACTATATAAATATAAAAATAGCGCTAGTCAGGTCAGGCTGCGCGTAAACTTACTAGACCCGAGTAACATTGGAATACTATAGCATATCTGGACATTCCCTTTTTATTCTATATGTTACTCGGCTATTTCAGACTTAAAAATTTTACAATATTTTCAAATATATACTTTAACAAAACTTTTGTTAAAATATATACCAATTGCTTTTCTGATTCCACATAAGTTACCTGTATATCTCCTAGATTTACAAAATGGCGTATACAATGAAAACGAATATCTGTATGCTTTATTTTCTTATGATATTCAGGATTCTTTGCTAATTTTATTCTGAATTGATTATCGATCATTATTAACACAGTCTCTTGTTCAAACCCAAGTTAGTTAAAACAAGATTTTAACCATAAAATTTCTTTAACACTTAAAATAAGAGCATTGTACTTAGCTACAGTTGTTGATTGTGAAAGTATGCAGGATGTTGCAAAATAGCCGCACTTCCTTCAAAGGGGTTACTCCTGAGGGTAAACCGAGTCGAAAAGTCACTTACCATTGTTTGATCTAGAGCTTAGTTTTCGAAATGTTCAATAATAAAAGTATTATTAGTAAGATAGAGACAGACAGATAATTAAAGTGAGATAGTACCACTGTGTCTCCATCATCAGGAGTAACCTTCTTGAAGGAAGTGCGGCAATTTTGCAACACCCTGTATTCTGTCTTTGGCTTGACTAAGTGACTGGTATTCTCGCTAGCATGAAAATATAACCACTGATTAATTTTTACGTCTCTCTGCAAATTCCATAATCTGCATGTTATGCCACTCTGTTTTTCTAAATACAAGTTTATAGTTTATAGTTTTGATGAACCAATGCATTTATTCATTTAACCGCTTTCCAATGTAGCAAGTCCCATTTATGAAGAAGACGACTAATTTGTCCAATATTATATACAATATCAGGACGAATAGTAGAAGTCAAAAAATATTAAGGAGTCAACAACTGCACGATATACTTCTTCACTTATATAGGGTGTCCGAAAAAAAGGAGGCATTTTTTGAGGGGTGGTTTCTGACGCAATTCTAAGAACTTTTTTCTCTCTTGGCATTTTTTATTTAAAACTTTATTTTCTAAATATTCAATAAGAAAGATTCCACTAGTTAGACAGAGACACTCCAATAGTTGAAGCGAGACAGAGTGGTACTACCTCATTTCAACTATCGGAGTGCCTCTATCTTACTACTGGCATTTTTATTATTGAATATCTTGAAAATAAAGCTTCAAATCAAAAAATGCCAAAATGAAAAAGTTCTTAGAATAGCCTCAGGAACTACCCCTTAAAAAATGTTTCCTTTTTTCCGGACACTCTGTTTATAAGGTGTCCCGAAATAAACGCACTTCCTGTTAAGGGGTGGTTCCTGACAGTAAACTAAGTCTAAAACTCTTTAGTCACTTTTGACCCAGAGTTTTATTTTTGAATTATTAAAGTTTTCCTGCACGTAATTTTATTGGCGGTTTATTCACGGGCACGCATCAAATACGATGTCAAATTGTTGTAATGTTAGTGAAACAGAAAAATTAGACTCACCAATAACTGCGGGTTCTGCAGAAAATCATTCTCAAAGTTCTGATTCTTTTTCTTTTCAATAAAAAGCATTTCTTTTTTACAATTAATAAAAATCACTAACACAAACTAATATCAAACTTAACCATAATTATCAATAAGCAAATCAGTAATATCAAATCGCTAGTATGTATAATTTTTAACAATATTTAACTTTTATGCGTGGATAAATCAGAAATTTTGCAATCCAAAGTGTCTAATGAACAGACGGATATTATCCATGCAATGCACGTGCATGCAAACCAACTATAGTGCCTCATCTACCAATATCAATTTTTTTTGACTTCCTTAAAAGTTCAGATAATTAGTATTATTGATTTTTTAATGTACTGATCATACCCAATATTCAAGAATATGATGGATAAATTGTTAAAAATTGTGTGCATTGGTGAATTGAAGTGACTAATGTATTTATTTATATGGGTGGTTATGACTCGTATTAGTTTGCCATTATGATTTTTATTTATTGTAAGAAAAAAATGCTTTTTATTGTAAAGAAGAAAAATCAGAGCACAGTTTTTCTCAAATTCATGCTGCATGTTTATTTTTTTTAACTATACGCTGAATGCTAGGTGCTAACAGGAACGTTGCAGGTGTTTTGTAGAATATTTTGAGGAGTGTTTCTTGACGCTATTCTAAGAACTTTTTTCTTTTGACATTTTTTGATTTGAAGCTTCATTTTCGAGATTTTCAACGATAAATATGCTATTAATTAGACAGAAACTCTCCGATAGTTGAAGCGACACAGAGTGGCGCCATCTCATTTCATCTATCGAAAACTCTGTCTAACTAATGGTACATTTATCGTTGAATATATGGAAAATGAAGCTTCAAGTTAAAAAATGCCAAGAGGAAAAAGTTCTTAGAACAGCGTCAAGAACCACCCCTCAAAAAAATGTCTCCTTTTTTTCCGGACACCTTGTATTGTGAATATTAATAGTTTGTATGAGAATGTTTGCATATAGTGGGCCTTGTTTGTGCACACTTTTTATCAGACACAAGACATTTTATGAATCGGACACACACTACATTTGACACACGCCGAATCGGACACACGCGGCGATGAATTGAACAAAAAAAATATTGGACACATAGGAAGATCCAACTTACACACTATTGAAATTTATGATTTTTTTCACATTATTGAGTTGTATTTTGACACAAAGTAAAACAGGTTGCGCACAGTTAACGCTCTGGGTGTGTGGCATGCATTTCTTTATTTAGGTTTAATATCTTGAGTTATATCTAATTTTGTTTCGGCATGTATCCAATGAAACATTTGTCCGATCCATAATACGCACTGTGTCCGATAAAAAATGTGCGCAATGGGGACGCTCCCGTTTACATATGGGTTTGAAATAAAAATCAAATGTAGTGCAAAATTAATTCTGCAATTGGAAGAATGTCTTTTAGTAAGAAAAAGAATACACTGCACAATTATAAAAAATAGAAGGCTCCTGAGATTGAATCATTCGTTATTGATTATATATTTTCTGCATGTGATTGTTATTTAATTTTACAAATTTCATTTTCTTTATAAATTTCATTTTTTTGCAACTTAGTTAATTCGATTCCAAATCGTTTGAACCAAATGATTAATCGTGGCAGTCTTAGTTCAACTATTTTAAGACATCATTTCTTTTTTCTGCCAACGTATAAGCAATTTCTTATTGAGAAATTGATATGGACCAAAAAATAAAAAACGTTTGGCTATGAGTGCGTTCACTCCGCCCCTAGTCTGCATTATTAAGTCAGTTGACTATAATGTATATGAATAATGACAAAATTTAACCAATAAATTAATAAATTAATTAAACAGTTTAGATGATGTCATCGACTAGCTGACTACATCTGTCGTATTAATACTTCTTTTATTATTAAATATCTTAAAAAGTTAACTTTAGATAAAAAGCGACGAAAAATTTTCTATTTGGTTCCATCTCAAAAATATTTCCTTTCAAGAAAATAAAGTTGACTTTGTTTTTTAACGATAATAAAATATTTATGTGGAGCTAACCTTTGGCACTTCGAATGTTTTTTAACTTAAGAATGCAGCAATTCTGTGACATTTTTGCGTTAGAGCATCTGAAAAATGAACTTTTGTTTTACTAAAAAAATTACCTGAATGTTATTATTAATTCATTTATTTAATTAATTTGTGATAAATTTCATTTAGCGCAAACTACGCTTTGTATTGCACCAAATGGTAAAATTATTAAAAATGTTTAAAAAGTAACATGTTACATATTATTATAAAAATTACATTTTTCAATTTATTACTGACTTAAATAAGTTAATGGTTACTTGAATAAGTATTATAGAATCATTAAAAATTTTTAAAAAGTAGTCAGCAGGAGTCGAACCCAGTAAAATACAGGTTGTCCGGAAAAAAAGGAGACATTTTTTGAGAGATGGTTCCTGATGCAATTCTAAGAACTTTTTTCTCTTGGCATTTTCTGATTTAAAGCTTTATCTCTAAGATATTCAATAATAAAGATTCAACTAGTTAGACAGAGACATTCCGATAGTTGAAGTGAGGTGGCGTCACTCTGTCTCGCTTCAACTATCTATCTGTCTCTTTCTAACTAGTGGTATCTTGATCGTTGAATATCTCAAAAATGAAGCTTTAAATCAAAAAATGCCAAGAGAAAAAAGTTCTTAGAATTGCGTCAGGAACCACCTCTCAAAAAATGTCTCCTTTTTTTCCGGACACCCTGTATGGAAAGTGTTTATCTTACTACTTGCGCTATGTCACCTGTTAAAAGTTGCTAAAACAAAGCCACTTCTTAAATTGTTAGAAATATTTTAGACTTATGAAAAATTCGGACTCCTTACAATAATTATGCAATTTTATTATATATATAATACATTTCATAAGCTAAAGTATATATTATTAAAAATTTGAAAGAAGTTTCGGAATAATAAAAAATTAAGTAATCACTTTTCGTATACAGGGTGTAACAGAGTCGATAACAATCCTTTAGACCTCTAAAAAATGAGAGTGAGTCAAGTCGAAAAATCCTGTGCAACTTTTGCCAAAAAAGCAAAATTGCAATAACTCAATAATTATACATTTTCGGCAAAGGTTACACAGGACTTTTCGACTCGACTCACCCTCATCTTTCAGGGGTCTAAAGGATTGCTATCGACTCTATTACACCCTGCATACAGGGTGTAACAGTGACATGTTCCATAAATTTAAGGGATTGTAGAAAGAGTAAATCTAACAAATTTTCATTTACCACATTTTAACTGAAGCTTAGTTTTTGAGATATTTAATGATAAAATAATTGAGGTGAGACAGAATAGCGTTATTTCACTTCAACCAATTGGCTGTCTCTGTCTAACTAATAGCACCTTTGGTACTGAATATCTTGAAAATTAAGCTTCCAATTAAAAAGTGGTAAATGAAAGATCGTCTTAGAATCATTCCCTCTACAACCCCTTAAAATTTCGACTAACATCTTTGTTACACCCTTTTATACAACACAATTTTATTTTTAGATCCAAAATGCAAATTAGAAACATTCAAAACATTCGATTTAATACCAGGGGAAAAAGAAATTAAAGACGAAAGTTCATAAAAGTTTACAACTATTTTTGAAAAATATCATAGCTTATATTCAATACCAGCGATACCAACCGTAAATGAAAGTTAGTTTAGTAATGATGACATGAATATTAACATATACAGACTTTAACAAATTATACTTACCTCCATCTAAGTTACATACTTTTAGTATTTCGACCATAGAGTTTGAAAAATATTTAACATATCATAAGCTTCAAACAAAGAGAATTTTTTATTATAGTAGGGACAATATAGCACGCAATTTCCAATTCTAGCACAAATGATACGAGATTTTTTATTAATATCAGCCACATTCGTACCGGCTGAAAGACTATTTTCTAAAGCATCACTATTAATGCATGAGTATCCTAATAGATTGAATAACGAATCAGCTTGATTTATGAATATCAATAATAATTTTGGTATTCAAGCAATGACGTATGATGTTGATGTTGAGACTAAATCAAGCATTGTAAGAATCTTGCACTTTGCCTTGCTCTTAAATATATGATTTTGATTTTGGTATTATTTTTACACGGTTGGTTTGGTTTGCAATTTTTGCAAAAACAAGACCAAAAACGATATTTCTCATTACTACTTTTAATAGTAATACATAATATTATCTACTAGTTTCTGTAATGAATATATGACAATTTGATAATAAATATTACTTTATTTCATTAGGTTTATTTTGGCATGGGTATCAGGGTTGATTTGGTCAGAAGTCAAGCAATTATGGGACGTGGGTCTTGAGGAGTACGTGAACGACATGTGGAACGTGATTGACTTCGTAACGAACTCTTTATATGTCGCTACAATTGCTCTGAGGATAGTTGCTTATTATAGGGTGCAAAAAGAAATTGAAGGCCAAGAGTCTGGCTCTGTAGTGGAATTACAGCGCGAACAATGGGACACTTGGGATCCAATGCTTATTTCTGAAGGACTTTTTTCAGCAGCTAATATTTTTAGGTAAATTGCTAGAAATAAGAATCATGCATACAACTAAATAATTCAAAAATAATATTATTTATATTTTTCTTCTAGTTCGCTGAAATTGGTTTATATATTTTCTGTAAATCCTCATCTTGGGCCACTTCAAGTTTCCTTATCTCGTATGGTTATGGATATCATGAAGTTTTTTTTCTTATTTGTATTGGTACTATTCGCTTTTTCTTGTGGTAAATATCTTATTTTTACATAAAATAATAATAATAATAATAATATACAGAATGCTGCAAAGTTACCGCACTTACGTCAGAATTACTTCTAAGGGTAAATTAATACGAAAAGCCCTTTAACATTTTTTAATCTAGAACTTAGTTTTCGAGATATTCAACGATAAAGGAACCGTTAGTTAAATAAAATCAGATAGTTAAAGTGAGACAGAGAAGTACTATCTCGCTTCACATATCTGTTTGTCTTTGTCTAGCTAATGGTGCCTTTATCATTAAATATCTCGTAAACTAAGTTCTAGATTTAAAAATGTTACAGGACTTTTTGCCTTAGTTTACTCTCAGGAGTAATTCCCACAACGGAAGTGCGGTAATTTTTCAACACCCTGTATACCACAGTAACACTACTTCAAATACCACTATA
The DNA here is from genome assembly GCA_037305995.1 of Sclerodermus sp. 'alternatusi'. Lineage (NCBI taxonomy): Eukaryota > Metazoa > Arthropoda > Insecta > Hymenoptera > Bethylidae > Sclerodermus > Sclerodermus sp. 'alternatusi'. The sequence continues at coordinate 6,060,833 of CM074550.1, forward strand.
AAAGGTGCTCAGAAATTGACATATTCTTTTTTGATTGATCATTTCTGCCATAGTTTTATGAACTTTGTTTATTTCGAATTTTGCAAGTTGATCTCAATTTTGAATTATTAATAATTTTCTAAAGTTGCATGCAAAATTATCCGGTGAAAGATAATTTTATGATTAAGTATGGTTTAAAAGATGCAAAATGAAAACTCAAATATATCATCGTATATTAAATATAATTGTATAAAAATAAATATAATCGTATATTACAATGATATATTTGAGTTTTCATTTTACATCTTTTAAGCCATACTTGATCATAAAATTATCTTTGGCCGGATAATTTTGTATGTAGCTGCATATGTAATTTTATTGGCCTTTGTTTATGGACTTTCATCATCTATAATGTTAGAGTCCAGTGGTGTTAGCTTTACTATACTGTAACAAATGCAGAAAAGCACTAGATTGATCCAAAATTGGAAAATTGTTTTTCGTGAAATATTCAATCTTACATTTTGAGGTTACTCAGATTGAAAAATAAAAAGTTTAATGAATTTAAAACAATTATTACTCTAGAACATATTTAAAACATATTAATTAAATAATTAGGTAAAAAAGAATTATGAATGATTGTGTTTATGTGTGTTTGTAAAAATTTTAAATAAATAATTAAATTTTCGAGTCTTACAGTAACGCAATGCTTTGTTGCACTTGTTATACAGGGTGCCCGGAAATAAAGAAGACATTTTTTGAGGGGTGGTTGCTGAGACTATTCTAAGAACTTTCTTTTTTTGGTATTTTTTAATTTGAAGCTTTATTTCTGAGATATTCAACGATAAAGTTGCCATTAGTTAGACAGAGATGTTTCGATAGTGAAGTGAGATGGGGCCACTCTGTCTTGCTTTAACTATCGGAGTGCCTCTGTCTAACTAACGGCAACTTTATTGTTAAATATCTCAGAAATAAAGCTTCAAATCAAAAGATGCCAAGAAAAGAAAGTTCTTAGTAAATCTCAGGAACGACCCCTCAAAAAATATCTCTTTTATTTTTGGACACCCTGTATTCCTATGTTGCTAATACTATCGTGTGATTTATAGCTAATGCCAATTGACAAAATTCAATAGAATTGGACACAAAAAGTCATTGATAATTAAAAAATGAAAGTCTTTCTGAACTTGAATCACTAGGCGTCAAAGGAATAAATCATCTTACATTTGTATCAAAAATCACCCTTTAAAATAATACACGTCTTTTACTGGACACCTTAAATATAAGCATACTTTTTCTCGTATTTTAATTTCTTAATATTTTAAACAGGACTTAATCAACTTTTATGGTACTATGCTGATATGGAAAAAAAACGTTGTCCCAGTGCTATGTCATATTTACAAAATGCAAATGTTACAACTGATTCTAATGCTTGTATTGTTTGGAGACGGTTTGCCAAGTATGCTAAATTTTTATATTGCATATAAATTAATGTGTTCTAATCAGAGACCTGGACCGAAGTAAATAAGGGTTACGTAACTGTTTCGATTCTGACCTTGATAAATATAAATGTTTCGATTCTGGTTCCTATTCCGGTACCTTGAAATAAATTTCTTCTGTTCCAATACCAGCTTCGGTACCGGTACCTAATAACAATAGATAGGTTTGCTTCACTTCACTCAAAGCCGAAAACCATCCATGAACAGCAATAAACAGTTACTTAGTTGTTCTGTAACTATTACATGAAAGTAAAAAAACAAATAATATAATTGAATAACAAAATACTGATCATTCGTAAACAGTTCTTAACCTTAGCCGGAACAAATTAACAGTCGTAAAAATAGCACATATTTCTTTGTTTGTTAATTGCTACATCAGTTTGTATAATTGAGGGAAATTAGTGGATAAGGGTACTTTAAAATTTCAATAAAATACGTATAAAAATAAATCTTTATTAGAAAATCATTAATTGAGCCGTTCATTGCACAAATCGATTAACTCCATAAAACAAAAAGTAGAGAAATGCGATGAAATAATATACATTGTTCTTTAAAATTTCCTTTATAATATAAATTCAAATAAATATTATACAGGGTGTAACAAAACTACCGCACTTCCTTAAAGGGGGTGATTCCTGACGCTATTCTAAGAACTTTTTCCTCTTACGATTTTTTAATCTAAAGCTTAGTTTTCAAGATATTAAATAATATAAGTACTAATAGTTAGAAGAAGACAGATAGATAGTTGAAGTGAGACAGAGAAATGCTATCTCACTTCAACTATCGGAGTGTCTCCGTCTAACTAATGGCATCTTTACCATTGAATATTTGGAAAAATAAGCTTTAGATTAAAAAATGACAAGAGGAAAAAGTTCTTAGAATAGCGTCAGGAATCACCCCCTTTAAGGAAGTGCGGTAGTTTTGTTACACCCTGTAGAATGTATAAATACATAAATACTGAATTTAAGTTAAATTATTGCAACGATTTACATTAGAATACGTAGATAATCAAAATATCTTCTGAAATACATTATTTATTATTCAATGGTCAATACATTTTCGTCGTTTAATGATGTTAATCTTAATTATTAAGAAATGTTATTATAAATATAAAAAATTATGGCTATACCAAGTGCTTTAACACTTAAATTTAAGATTTTTCAAAAAGTGGAGTTAATCGATTTACGCAATGAACGGCTCAATTTTGTCACCAATCAAAGTTTTATTAACTCGGATCGCGCCATCAATAGCTGACTGTATCCACTATGCACCCCATACCTACTATTTTCAACAATTTTTCCCTGTATTTCTCTTTCTTTCTTCCATTGCATTGGTATTATCAATTTCATGAAATACATCTACAATACCTTCAAAAATCTGTTTATTAGCAATGAAATTAGAATCATTATCATCGCCAGCTACCTCTATAGTAATAGTTTCGTCATTCTTCTCTTCTTCTTTTAATTTTCTTTGTAATGTCTTATAAAGTTCAGAATCTTCTTCATCACATTCTTCTACTTCAACATCCCCATATTCAGTAGAAATGATTTTTACGGCCTTCACCGTATTGGCACCGTTATCTGTTATCACCATATATCTCATAGACAATCTTTTTAATTTACTCATCAGCGTGATTTTCACAGTTCCTTTAAGGCTAATATCCGTAATACAGTTTCACCATTCTTAATATATTGTACATTTATTCCAAGGAAATATCTGTCCATTCGAGTTACGCTGTCTGTTGTTAAAGATATTATTTTATTTTGAATTTTCTTTTTAATTTTGATTTTATATTATTTGTTTCAACTGTAATGTGTTGTCTTATTTCATCTGCTGAGAGCCTAAGAGATTCATTAGATTTTTGCATTTTTATTAAAATTTCAAAGCAATTTTCAAATGAAGGTATCGGTTCTGTTCTGGTTCAAAAAAGATGACGGTTCCGGTTCTGTTCCCATTACTTTTCGGTTTTAGTCCAGGTCCCTGGTTCTGACAGATATTATTTTTATGAAAATACTTGCACTCTTTTAACAGTTTATTTGAAACAACACAAACATTATTTTGGGCAGTATTTGGATTAGTTGATCTTGAGAGTTTCGAATTAGACGGTATAAAGGTTTTTACAAGATTTTGGGGTATGTTAATGTTTGGAACCTATTCAGTAATCAATATCGTTGTTCTTCTAAATCTTCTAATTGCTATGATGAATCACTCCTATCAACTTATTTTCGTAAGTCATAATAAGCTTTACTACGTTTTTATTATTTCTATACTGAATTGATAATTTGCATATTTAATCAGGAACGTGCGGATATTGAATGGAAATTTGCTAGAAGTAAACTTTGGATCAGCTATTTTGAAGAAGGTGGAACAGTGCCTCCACCATTTAATATTATTCCAACACCAAAAAGTGCTTGGTACGTTGGTCAATGGATATATCGAAAGCTTTGTGGGCATAGTAGAGCTGCAAAAAAAGAACATATGCGAACAATAAGGGTGAGACTTCTAATACAATAATTTTTTTCTCTAAATTAAGATTCTAAATGATTTTTTTAAACAATTTTTAATAATTATGAATATATTAAATATGAAACTCTTTAAGGTTTTCTTTTTTTCGTTGTCTGGAGTTATGCTTTTTTCCAGCGAAAGGTGAAACAGGCATCAGAACGAGATTTTCGATATCAAAGTATAATGAGAAATCTAGTAAGACGTTACGTCACTGTAGAACAACGTAAAGCAGAAGGCGAAGGAGTTACAGAAGATGATGTTAACGAAATTAAACAGGATATTAGTGCATTTCGTTGTGAACTTATAGAAATTCTCAAAAATTCTGGAATGAATACATCAACAGCTTCTGGTACAGGGACTGGTGAGAATGTCGTATGAAAAATAATAAAATAGCTACCAAATTTTTTGCATAGACACATTTTTTGTTAAATTTTGCACAAGAATTTTTATTAAATAAATATCTTTATTTCAAATTATCATAAAATAATTTAATTTTAATTATTTAATTAAAATTTAGTAAAAAGGAGGGAAGGTAAAAGTGAGAAAATAATTAAAATTAAAAATTAAATAATATAATTAGTGTTCTTTATACACATTTTTTTATGAAATAATTAATTTGTAAAAAAGATTAATAATTATTGTGGAAGTACCTATTTTAAATAATGTAATAAAAATTTTTAAGAGGAATCAATGTCTTGTTGAAACAGAAATCGAAATTTCAGATTTTGAATAATAAATGCAAGAAACTTGAAAATATTTTCTATTCAATTCTTCATTGAATTTATTAATCAAAACTAATGTAATAATGATATAAAACAGAAAATATAATTAAAATAACTGATAACAATATAATATTCTATAGAATTTTAAATAATATTATTTGTTTCCATTTTTTTTTATTTTAATAATATATATGCTAAATTATATTATATTTTAAGTTTATTTAAGTTTTTTAGTAGTGCTTCAGCCTTTTCCTTGATTTCTGTTTGTCCTGTAGACTGTTCCCTTAAAGGACTCTCTATAGGTGCAGGAGGCAAAAAGAATCGTCAGAAGGAACGACGGTTGATGAAGGGCTTCAACATAGCACCACAACCAGGCAGTACTAGCACTTTACCACCAGTATCTGAATTTATAGCTACTCTTCAGCATGCACCCAGTGAAAACTCACAGCAAGATTTTTTTGGTTCGACTCTCAGTGGAATATTTGGTCCTGGAACAACTCCAAGAAAAAATCCTCATCATACTAGTACTAATAGTGTTCCTGGACTTGGTACTAATACCAGACAGACTCGTGGTCCAAGAGGTAACTCTAGAAAAAAGCGTTGGGGAACAATTATTGAAGCAGCAAAAGCTGGCAGAGTATCCAGATTAATAGGTAAATAAACTTTAAAATTGTATGTTTTATAGTATCAAGTATAAATATACTTCGTCGTCTATTTTTATGGATAGCATTAAATTATATTTTACTCAAATAAGAAATGTATAAAACATCTATTTTTTGTCTTCTCTTTTAGGAAGATCTCGATCGGAGGACTCGGTTTACTCACCAGGCTCGGAAGATGGCGGATCTAGATCTGAGGGTGGCTCTTCTGACTCGAAAACATCATTAGAAACTCCAGTGGTTGAAGTTCAGAATCAAGATCATCATATTCGGCACACTCATCACGAACACCACGATCACAGTCATGTTCATCATCACGATGGTCATCACGTAATTGCTCATGCTCTCGGACCAGCTTTGGCAGCTTTAAAGAAAAAACGTAAAAAATTTTCTGCCTCGAGAATTTCTACGCCTGTTATGACTTCGAATAGCACAAACCCGATAGAAAGCATGATGCATCCTATTGCATCATCCTCTAGGGTATTAAAAAAGCAGTTACAACGAGCTAGCAGTGTTCCAATAAGAGGCCCTGAATTAATTCAACGGTCTATTCCACCAAGGCGGCATGACGTCACACAAAGTCAGCAGCCAAGTCTAGATGCTGTGGAAAGTAACAGCGTAAACGAACAAGGTAAAGAACAATTTTTAAATTTGTAATTTTTTAAAATTAATATAAAAAAAGATATGTATTGTTTTAATTCTTCAAGAAAAAGTAGAATACATGTTGTATTTAATTTAATATACCATTTAGTGTAATATAGTTATAACTTATTATTCAAAATTTCATATCAATATAAATTATCTCTAAACTAACATTTCCTTAAGGTGCCGCAATACCCCTGAGACTTTGCGAAAATGATCGAAGCACCACTGGTGTAACTTTCATGAATTAACTTAAAGAAATGTAAACAAAAAAAGCTGATGCGACGACGGTCTTATTATCCCCAACGGTGAATGATAGGCGTCAATCGACTTCGACTAGGAATTGCTAGGATCTAGGCTGTCAGAGGCTCTATATTCGCATAACAGCCTTAGGGAACCGGCATTCACTTACGCCCCCGCGACGATTACCCGACGCGCGACTGCCACATCATCCCCGGCGATGGATGAAGGTCATTCTCGGTCCAACGCAACGCGCGACAGCCATATCAACCCCGGCAGTGGGATGTAGAGCGTCCTCGACCCGACGCGTCGCGCGACAGCCACATCATCCCCGGCGGTGGATGTAAAAACAGGGGCACAACGTGAGGTTCTATATTCGCATGACAGCCTTAGGGAACAGCCGGCTCCTTTTCGCCCCCTTGACGACGACAGCCTATCACCCCGACGATGGATGATAGGCTTTGACCGACGCGACGATAGAATTACTAACCCGGCAGTGGTGTTCGATGATGGGGGTAGGCACGACGACATCCTTACAAATACGAATTGTATAGAATAATAGAATAATGAAATATTCCACTCACCACTTTGGTGTCCCTTAGTTTTTTTACTTGGAGGGTCCGGGTCTTCCTTCAGGTGTATTAGTATTTTTCGACCAGTTATTCTTATTTCTGTCTAATCTTTAAATGTTTGATTCACAAGAAGGAGATTCTCTGCTTCTGTTTCCTTCGTTCTTCCTTATTCTCGTTCCTCTCGTATGTGGGTGGTTGGGTAATATTGTTTATATGAAAATCACTTTAAACCATTTTTAGGAATTGGTGTAGGGTATATTGAATAGGAGGTAGTAGGGTGGTGGAATGCTGATAATATTATTCAGACTCTAATTATTAAGTGACGCGGAGACAAGGTTCGTTCAAGTCTGAGCGCGAAATCATAATGAAATTTCAAAATCTTTGCTGCTCCTTCTAACCCAGTTCCCCTCACTCTTTACCCTCACTCCTTATACCTATTCCATTTCCCCACTCAAAAAATTGAATTTTTAATCATTTTAAATGAATTTAATATTAAACTACTACCCCTTCCACCCCCTCCCCTTTTATCTTCCACAACCCCCTCACACTCCCCATTCCTCCTTTTCATATTCCTAATGGAAAAACTTAATTTTTCATAATTTTAAGTTAATTTAATATTAACCCACTACCCATCACCCCCTCGCTCTCCCCAACCCTATCCCCCTCCCAATTCCTCCTTTTCATTTTTCTACTAGAAAAATTTAATTTTGAATAATATTAATTAAATTTATTATTAACCCAATACCTACCACCTCCTCAGTTCATAATAGTCCCTATAATAGTCTATAGCTCTCCCCCAGTACACCCATAATATTTTAGATGGTCGATAAGAAAGAAGGAAAACATTGCCATTTGCATAAAAATCATGCAACTAATTCTAAGTAACTTTCCCTGGATATTTGATCAAGTGCTTCGTTGTTGACACGTTGAGTTCTATTTTTCGTTTTACGCCTTCAAAACATTTTTAATATAAGTGAAACAATTTTTAAAGCATTGTGTTGTGCAGCTGGGTGACCGCTCTGGTCCGTTTGGGTGATAACAACACCTGTATTGCTTGGAAAAAGAAAAAATTCAACATGTCAAGGCTGCCATTTTTCCTAGGAAAGAAGCTGTCAAAATCATGAGTTTAAGCATTAATTTTTCTATTAAATAAAACTTGTTCCATTCCATACTGAACGAGCGGTCATCTGTGAATAATTAATTGTCGATTAAAAGTGGTCTCACAAGTTTTTATTGTGTTTTGTGGGAGTAAAACGAAAAATGGGAATGCCCTGCATAAACGGCGCATACTATATATCTCTGTGTCTATACAGGGTGTAACAGAGTCTATAACAATCCTTTAGACTCTTAAATGATAAGGGTGAATGAAGTCGAAAAGTCCTGTGCAACTTTTGCCAAAATAGCAAAATTATTGAGTTATTGAAAATTTAATATTAACACGTTAAGCGCCACGCCGAATTTCCGTGCCTTTCCGTTCAGGCCACAGTTAGCCGTAAGGCGAGCCAGAGTGTAAACAAACATCGGGAACGTAATCCGGCCGGGGCTTGCCTTCGTATTTTTATCTCTCCACTTGTAGATGAGTTACACTCGAGAGCCTGACATTTTCAAATCGCAATTGTTTCTTGACCAGAAATTCAAAATTTTGTTGCCCTAAAAATCAAGATGTCATCAAGTGATACCTCAAGCGAACAAATTTTAGTGCCTACACTTCGTCATCAGCGTGTATTGCGCTCGTCCAACGATGAAAGTTTATCACAGAATGAGCGTGTGGATACTAATACAACGGGTGATCGTGAATGGTTCGATCCACAAGGAAATCAACCTAATATAAGAGCTTTTAGAAGTGAATGTGGAGTTGACATATCTAATGTCACATTCCAAAATTGTTGCAACGTGGGAGACTTTTACGCTCTATTGGTCACGGAAGTAATGCTTCAGGAAATAAGCGACCAAATAAATACATACGCAGTGCAAAAGCAATCAATAAGTGCTTCGAAGCGTATAAATAAGTGGGTCCCTACAAATAAAAATGAAATCAAGCGCTTATTTGGGCTCATCATATGGATGGGAATGGTAAAATATCCAGCGATATATTCATACTGGTCCAGGGATCCGCAATACTATCATCCATTCCCACACAAAGTCATGAGTAGAAATCGATTTGAGATTCTTTTGAGGATGATTCACTTTTGCAATAACGAAACAGCAGATACCACCAACCGCTTATACAAAATCCAGCCGATTATCGACGATTTGAACACAAATTTAAAAAAATATTACCATCCAACAGAATTAATTTGTATTGATGAATCGATGATTCCATTTTGTGGACGTATTTTATTCCGACAATACATGAAGCAGAAGAAACACAAGTATGGCATAAAAATTTTTAAACTCAGCTGTGGCCTCGGTTACACATATAATTTCAGTGTTTACAGTGGCAAAATGTTCGACAAAGTGAACACGACGCCAACAAATATAGTAATGCATTTGTGTGGAAATTTATTTCATAAAGGCCATACACTCTTTACTGACAATTGGTACACCAGTGTAAATTTGGCCAAACAACTCATACAGAAAGATACCCACTTGATTGGTACACTAAGGAGTAACCGCCGATCTTGGTATAGACCGATCTTGGGGCTTATTTCAGCAACAATGGCGTTTTCTTTAAAAATGGGCATGTGAATAGGCGTGGCTTACACCTTTTTCTCACCCACTGAGTTGGTCTTTTGAAATCGGTAGTCTTCGGCGCTCTTGAGTAGTAACTTGAGTGTCAATGACTTGCTCATAATTTTTAATTTTAATAAATTACTTTTTCTCGTCGAATTGTCCAGAGAGTATTACCAAAATATTTCTGACATCTTCCTGATAAAAATGAGACCAAACACTAATATGATAGAATAATTATTGATGAAACACGTGTGTGATAAGATTTTTACTTTAATCATTAACTTGCATTGACAGACGACTAAAAATTGTCCTATCATATTCGTGTTTGGTCTCAATTTTATCACGAAGATGTCAGAAATATTTTGGTAATGCTCTCATGACAATCATCATGTCAAAGAGTGCCAAAGACTACCGCTTTTCAATAGACCAATTTAGTGGGTGAGAAAGATGTGGAAGCCATGCCTGTTGTTCACTGCCCATTTTTAAAGAAATCGCTATCGCTGCTGAAATAAGCCTCGAGATTGGTCTATACCAATTAATATTAAATTTGCAATAACTCAATAATTTTGCAATTTTTGCCAAAATTGCACAGGACTTTTCAACTCAACTCACCCTTATCTTTCAAGGGTGTAAAGGATTGCTATCGACTCTGTTACACCCTGTATGTGAAGAGTATTGCAGCGTCTTAAAATTATATATTTTTAAAATTTTGTATATTTCTCTTAACTTTAACCTCTTATTATTTCATTAGAAATACGTTTATTTCTTTTTATAAAAATAATAATAAGGAAGATAATTCAAAAGAAATAATAATACTATAATATGTAATATTTTAAGCTTGTTATTTTTTCACATATTTATATATTTATATTACATTTTCTAGTTTTTGCTACAAACGTTATTTAGAAGAAATATATAGTATATTTTAAGCTTCCTTTAAGGGAGTGATTCCTGATCTAATTCTGAGATGATTTTCCCTTAACTACTTTTTAATTCGGAGCTTAATTTTGGTATTATAAGGGTTTTTCTGTATGTAATTTTGTTAACTATCATTCGCAGAATAGCATCAAATTAGACATAATAAGATCACTATGATGCAACGGAATAGCATTATAGTACTTTCTTTCTACATTTCTTTTTTAAATTATTAAAAAGCACTAACACAAATTAATACTCAACTTAACCATAATTATTAATGTACAATATTCTAATCTCAGATTACCAATATGTACAATTTTTTACAATTTACTCACTTCAAAAATTTATTAGTTTTATGCGAAACATAGATAAATCAGAAATTTTATATGAACAAAATTATCCAATTAATAAGCGGATAATAGCCATGCTATTACATACGTTTCTAAACAAACTACAAGTAAAAATTACAATTGTATGTTACGCCTCTTCCTTTCAGATCGCTGATGTTAGTATCTCCACTTGACATAAGTAAAATCATCATTTTTAAAGCTACAAATTTTTAATGTCAATATGCCAATTCTTCACACCATATCAATTCCATTGCAACTAAACATAATTTTTTCAATTGGTATTGGTGTTGCCTCGCGTAAAATTAAAATGGGAAGTGATAGAAAAAGAATATCTAAAGATGAAGAGGATAATTATTATTTAAAGATTAAAATATTTAAAAAATAAAAAAGTTAGAAGATAACTTAGCAATGAAGGAAAGAAAACTTCGTAAGTTGATTATCAAGATTGTTTTTTCCAGATTATGGTTAATGTACTAATCTGGGATTACATTTTTAATTTTTGATTATTTTTACCTCTTACCATTAATAATTCCTTATTTTACACGGAGATATAATAACTTTTAGCACTTTCCAGATGCTATTTCTTTTTTTGATAAAAGATTTATTATTTTCATGTAATTTTTAGAAATATAATTCTCATTTGAGAGACAAGAAAATAATATACTTCTGATATTATTTAGTTGCTTTTTCTTTGTTCGATAAAGATTTTTTAATAATAATTTCCATAATTAATTTATAGTAAATAGTGCAATATTTAGATTGTAACAAATTTTAGTGTATTCTTACGAAATCGAGTTTGCCCAACTTTTTTTAATTTCATGACAAATTTATTTTGGTATTATGGGCAAAGAACTATTATCATTATAGGGCATTAGATCAATTTAACATTTGATATTTTATCGTGCGTACGACTATTATACAGGGTGTTACAAAACGACCGCACTTCCTTAAAGGGGGTGGCTCCTGAGGTCATTTCTAAGAACTTTTTCCTCTTGGCATGTTTTGATTTGAAGCTTTATTTTCAAGCTATTCAATGATAAAGATGCCACTAGTTAGGCACAGACACTGATAGTTGAAGTAAGATGGCGCCACTCTATCTCGCTTCAACTATCGGAGTATCTCTGCCTAACTAATGGCATCTTTATCATTGAATATCTTGAAAATAAAACTTCAAATCAAAATATGCCAAGAGGAAAAAATTCTTAGAAATAATCTTAGGAACCACCCCTCAAAAATGTTCTACTTTTTTCCCGGACACCCTATATAATGAACGTATATTACATAATAGTAAGGTACCTATGTTTGACTCTTTAATAAAATTTTTTTAAATTCTACGTTTTTAAATGAAAATTCAAAAATTCTGAGGGTCGTATACGCCCTAAGTGGCACGAAATATGTTAATTTCTAAAGTTTATTTCTAAAGTATACATTGTATGAAAACATTTTTTTTAGATTTATATGGTTCCAAGGGCTGCATTATCAGATGCATAACTTTTTTTGTTTGGTGGAGATGTTTCGGAGATTTCAAGGTTAACTTCATCTTTTTTAATGGAACTCTATGTATTTTATATTAGGATCTGAAAGAGCGTAATATTTTGAGTAAAAAGTACTGATTAGTATTAGTCATAAGTCTATTAATTAACGAGTAATTTCACTTTGTTTCAAGAACATATTGTCGGCGTAATTATTAGGTCAGAGATTCTCCTTTATCACAGATTTCCGCAGGATAGCCTAGTAGTGATGTCTACATGATTAAGTTTATCAACACGCATGTGCAGTACACTGGTATCAACGTAAATGTTCGAACTGATGACCATCGACATTAATGCAATGCTGCATTCTACTAACTAATAAGGATATGAATTTTTTAAGTATATCGACATTGAGTATTCAACATGCTTCCAAAATGCAATGTTTCATGTTTTCAACTGTTATTGGTGGTTCAAAGATGTCCTGCGAAAATCTGTGATAAGTGCGAATCTCTGACCCAATAATTACGCGGACAATATGTTCTTGAAATAAAGAGAAATTACTCGTTAATTAATAAACTTACAACCAATATAAATCAGTACTTTTTTACTCCATACGTCACGCTCTTTCAAATCCTAATATAAAGAATATAGAGTTCCATTAAAAAAAATGGAGTTAACCTTGAATCTCCGTAACGTCTCCACCAAAAAATAAGAATAGTGCATTTAATAATGCAGCCCTTGGAATCATACAAATCTAAAAAAGTATATTAGATACTGTTGAGAGTCTAAACCAGTTAGTTACAAATCTCTCCTGTGATAAACGTCGAGCAATCATTATTGTATTGATTTAAAAAAAAATAGTGATGTATATACTAATTATTTTATTTTTTATCATATTAATATCTAAACATAATTGAAATATTTTATACTACAGACTTTTTTTCGTAGTACCTGAATATTTTTATATTCAAAAAATAGGTTGCTTTTCAATTATCTTATGTTATTGTTAAAATTATATTATTATAAATAAAAGTTTATTATGTTTTTGTGAACAGTATAATGTATGGTAATAATATAATAAGTTTTGTTCTTCCCTACTATATAATTATCCAAAACATACGAAATAAAATATTCAAAATTTTTGTAACGTTCGAACAATTTCATGACCGACTGTTTATTCCTTCAGAGTGAATTTTCCATAAATAAATGATATCTTAATATGAAGTAATAGAACAAATAATGAACTACTAAAACAAATAAAATCTGAAATAAATTAATGTTTACAATTGGATTGAATACATCCTCAAAATAAATTCCTGGACGTTATTCATGACCATGAGTTACCAGACTAAAGACCGATTTACTGATTTGAATATATTTACCTATCCTTTCGTTAATTTATATACAGGGTGTAAGAAAACAACTGCACTTCCTTAAAGGGGGTGATTCCTGACTCTATTCTAAGAACTTTTTCCTTTTGCCATTTTTTAATCTAAAGCTTAGTTTTCCAGATATTCAATGGTAAAGATGCCATTAGTTAGACAAAGTCACTTCGATACTTGAAGTGAGATAGCATTTCTCTGTCTCACTTCAACTATCGGAGTGTCTTTTTCTAACTACACTGCAACGAAAAATTAAGGGAACACCTGATTTTTGATGAAAATATTGTGCAACTTCAAATCGTTGTAATTTTGGAACGAAACATAGTATCAATATGACCAAAACAGTATTTTAAAGAGCATTATGTCTAGTTTACGAAACTTGCTTGATGATAAAATGAAAGAAATGTACATATGTAAAAAATTAGCACTATAACGGATAGTTAAAGAGTCTGCATAATGCATTTTTGCATCGCTTCAGTTAAATCAGAAGGAAGTGAAAAAGTCAAGCTTTTCGTATAAAAGTACGAAAGTCCAAAATACAGCAGTGTTCACTGCACAACGATGGTTGCACGAGTTTCAAACATGCCAAGCCCATATCTTATTATGAATATTTCGGAAGAAAATGTAGGTATCTTAAAAAATCAAAAAGTATTTTAAAGTGTACATTTCAGAGATTCAATTGTGTGTTTGGGCCACCTTAAAATCAAGTATTAAAAGGTTGACGGAGGATTAACTTCAACGTTAGGTTTGACGTTAAAAAGGCGCTGTTGAAAATTAAAAGTTAGATACTCAGAAATGCATAAGCTTTAAAATTTCACTAAAGATCTTAAAAGAGAACATGTTTACCTTTCTAATGCTTTTTTAAAAGTTTATATTACTTAATTGGTTTGCTTTAAGTGCAGAATCAAAGTTAAAAAGCACATCTTTTTTTTAAATTTAAATAACTCTATTAAAAAAAATCGTAAAAATAATGGTAAAAAGTTGATCTTTATAACTGTATCAATTTCATTTATCTAAAAAATTTTGCCAGGTTTGTACAACAATCGGAATATTACTACACATCTGAACAAAATGTATAGCTTCTCTAAAAATAGTAATACCTTCAGAAATTCAAAACTTTCATTTTATCATCAAGCAAGTTTCGTAAACTAGACATAATGCTCTTTAAAATACTGTTTTGGTCATATTGATACTATGTTTCGTTCCAAAATTACAACGATTTGAAGTTGCACAATATTTTCATCAAGAATCAGGTGTTCCCTTAATTTTTCGTTGCAGTGTATTAGTACTTATATTATTAAATATCTCGAAAACTAAGCTTTAGATTAAAAAATCGTAACAGGAAAAAGTTCTTAGAATAGCGTCAGGAATCACCCCCTTTAAGGAAGTGCGATTGTTTTGTTATACCCTGTATATTCCCGTGTGTACATACACTGACCGGCAATGATGCAGTACAAACCATAGTCTATGGCTGACTTCGAGTATAGCTGTGAAAGAAGAAGGCATATCTTCCTTCTCACTCGCACATGACGTCATATATCCCAAATCGGGGGAAAGGCGGAGAAGTTTCAGGGGTATAGAGAGAGGCGGACAGTATCGCGAGAACATAGGCGATACCTCCCCTTATCAGACTATCTCTCTGAGATCAGCGCTGACATTTCTTTGCTTTTTTCCTCCAATACCCCTCGATTGAAAGACGGGGCTAAAGGGGAAAATTGGTGGGAGGTGTTTTGGATTCTATCCTTGTTTTTTGCTATTAAAAAGACAAGGATGCTTTTGAGGGGAAATTCCGATTTTCGGAAAAAATTGGCGTCACTATCGTTGTCCTTGTCTGACAACAGCTCAGGCATGCTTTCATGTCTATCCTTTCTGGCTGGAGGGGAACGCGTAGAAGTATTGCGGAAACATAGGCTATATCTCGATTTTATTTCTTATTGACTTATATTCTTAGATCATTGCTGATTTATTTAATTCTTCATTTTTATATTAAAGAAAACTATAATTTAACACGTTCGTCGCCGCGTCACCCAGATTTGGGTGACGGTCTTCTTATTCAAGTTAATAGGACTTTCAGTTGGATTTTTAAAAAATTGTTTTTTACAAAGTTCGGCTTTCTTGGCGCTCTGACAGTCGGATTTGGGCCCCGCGAAAAACTTAACCGAATCGCGCTGGGCGACGAACGTGTTAAATGAATTAGTGTTATTAATTATAATTAATTTTATTTTTAAAAATTGTAATAAATTATAATTTAATATATATTTAAATGTAATACTTAATTCCGTTAAATATTAGATTATCCAATTTATTGTCTATTATTTAATTCTTAATTTCTGAATATATTTATTTAATGTAGTTTTTGTATATAATAGAACAATAATATTTAGTAAATGATTCTCACGAGTTATTACAAAAATTTTTTTTTCAACTTTTTACATCATGATGATATACAAAAGTTTTTCGCGGTAAAAACTCTTAATATACATTTTCCTTAGAGAAAAAAATTACGAGCTTTAGTCTTTAAAAGACTTGAAAATTGATATGAAAAAGTAAAAAATATACTAAATAATAATTATTCAAAATTATGATTCATCATTGATGGTTGAGCGTCAATAAGCGGTAGATCCTACTATGGCATAACTATTTATTTTATAGACAATAAATAGAATTTAGAATTTATTATTTTAAATTTTATTCCATCCGTGAAAAACACGCAAGCAAAGATATTACAGAAATATTTTTTAAATGTTTAACAGAAAGTAATTTGTGTGCAAAAATACAAGGAATAACAGTAGATAATATGCTTCTGCCAACATTACGTTCATAAAAGAGCTTCAATGGTTTACTTCAAAATTAACTATTGAAGTTTGCCATTTCCTAGGTTTTGGGTATATAATTAATTTGGCGGTAAAATATTTCTTTAAATTATTTGAACTGGATTTGTTAATAAATAGTGAGTTACAAGATAATTTCAGTCATGAAAATCCTGACGAAAAAATAAAAGATTCTAGAAGATAATAGAATAGAAAAAAAGAAAAATAGATTAGCAGAAAATTCATTCGATAATATTTAAAATTAAAAAATCTAAATAATTATTAATTAAAGTTAAAAACGCTTATGTAGCTTAAAATTGTCAATTTTATCACCCCATCATGAATATTCTTACGCGTTGGACCTCGACAAATGACATGTTAGAAATAGCTTGAAGAATAAGACTGAATTTATTATTTTAAGTAAAAATTTTGAGTAACAGTAATATGCACTGAATCATGAATAATGGAAATAATAAATGAAGTATAAAAATTGATAATTATTTTAAAAATTTTCTTAAAAAAATTAGAAGCGAAAAATATGTGAAATTATTTACTTTTTAAATTACAAGCGATAAAATATTACAATAAATTAAATTGAGTATAGTCCAGTTTTAATCCTTGATCTAGGACATAAATTAGAAATTCTTAATTTGACAGTAAGGGATTGATAATAAAAGATTCAATAATAAAGTTTGAAAAGATATTTAAAATATATTATGAAAAGTCAGAAAGTCGATGTTCAGAAAATATTGAGGAAAAAAAGGAAGATTTGAATATGTCGAATTATTAATAAAATTTTACAATTTATACAAATAATGATTGATATCTACTGATAAGGAAAGGAGAGTATCCCAACATAACGCCTGACATTTCGATGAGCTCCCACAAGACAATAATATACATAAAGTTTTAATGATTTACAAAATTGTATTTTTCAACTGGTAGTTCTTAAATTTCAATGAAGGAAATATCACAAAACTCTCCACTGTATTTTCGTATAATGAAAATGTTTATTCAATATAGTCTATTAATGTGTTAATTGCGCTTTATGTAGGATTGATTTCGATATACACTATTCAATGATTCGAACCGATCTGAACCTGAATCTCTTTTGTTGCTAGTCTTCCTTTTCTTGCGTCTCGTCTTATTGTTCGGAATATTATAAATACCATAACGCGATGGTCCTCAAAGATCGCGGAAAATTATTAATAAAAAATTATGCTTCTGAATTCCCAATTTTAAGTTAGTTTCTCTGAACATTTATTTTCTAGTGCTTCATTTATTTTCATAAATTGTTAACTAAACATCTCAAGAATATCGCCACTTTACTCAATCTTTGAGCATATTAGGTTTAATAGGGCGATTAGCATTTAGACGTGTTTTTTCTCGAAATAAGATTTTTTATTACTGTGTGCACAATAACTCAAACAATAATTAATCAAACATCTTGAAAATTAATAAATTTACTTTATATAATTACCAAGAATATGAACTAAAAATTGGTATGGTTTATTTGTTTAAAATATGTTTTTTGTAATAAAATTACTGCAAAAACTTCCTTAAACTTCTTGTTTAAATTGTCCTAAAACATTTCATTTTCAACTTTTTTTTGACAAAGTTTAGTTCTTATTCTCAGAAATTTTCTTCTGAATGTAAATAAATTATTTTCGTTGATTTTCTATCAAAATTTCAACCTTGATAGTGCAAGCAAGTGACCAGTGTAGATAATTACTTGTCAGGGAAATAGTTTTATATCTTTGCTATGTGTTGTTAAAAAATTATGAAAAAAATTATAAATATAGCTTAAGATATACAGAAAGCTTTAATATATTTTCAAAACCTTCTAATTATTTTTTCCTTGTGAAAAAAATCATGAAAGCCAGTTGTTGACCCCCTAAGTAAACTTAATAATGTATCTGTTTGGTAGTGTGTATTTGTGGAAAATCCTTAATGTAAAGATATCCTTACTGCAGTATACAGGGTGTCCGGAAAAAAAGTAAACATTTTTTGAGGGATGGTTCCTGGCGCAATTCTAAGAGCTTTTTTCCTGTTAGCATTTTTTAATTTGAAGCTTCATTATCAAGATATTCAATGATAAAGATGCCGTTAGTTAGACAGAGACACTCCGATAGTTGAAGCGAGAAAGAGTGGCGCCATCTCACTTCAACTATCGCAGTATTATCTGTCTAACTAATGGTATCTTTATCATTGAATATCTTGAAAATGAAGCTTCAAGTAAACAAATAACAACAGAAAAAAGTTCTTAGAACAGCATCAGGAACCACCCCCCTTTAAGGGAATGCGATTATTTTGTAACATCCTATTTATTAAAAATCTGCATCACTATTTAAGACGATATGAGATTCAATCATCGAAACGAGATTTGATCATTCTTTAGCAAAACAAGACGAGATTTTATGAAATTCTCATCTCGCTGGTCTCGTGGACATCATTGTCAGCAATTCGCACGAGCGGTACAGTATAATACACAATCATGATCAATAATAATTTAAAACATTTAAGAACATGAATTTAGATTTATTAAAAAATGCAAAATGCTGGGTGCTTGTGTGAATTGCTTCATTTAGTTACAAGTATTAAATCGCCGTCATACAGGTGCGTTGGACGCGTGACGATCAAATATCTGCGATTATTTCATTGAACGTAATAATACCGCAGCGGCAGTGCATCCCATGTAGCTTGATCCACCTGATCTCTATATTTTAAAATACAGCGTCAAATGGACACCGTAGCCACACATTCAAGTATCGCTTGTGCGCACCAGTGCTTAGATAGGCAAAAACAGTCAGCTACATGAAATTTAACTAGTTTAGCTAGTTTCTGTCTTTGTCTATCTAGCAATAGCTTTATTATATTGAATACAGCCTCTTAAAATTGCTTATCACATCATTGTTATACATGCACATGGAGGTATACTAAGTGTCTATTCATATTGATTTACACTTTAAAAATTGTTCTAATTTTAATTGTTTTTTCTTTTTATTTTGAAGAAAATGTTATTTTCTCTTTTGCTGATGTTTCAGGAATGGTAAATGTAACGCCGCTAACACCATCAACGACGGAAGAAAGTGTTATAGCCAGCGGTACGATTTCTATGACTGTTAAAAGAAATGGTTCTGCAACACAGCTGCAACGGCTTCCGGGAATTGAACCGATTTCTGGACACGACGTATCAGCTGGTTGGCTTTGAGAAAACTTACAAGCCGCGAATGTGTAATGTACCATAATGCACAATACGCGGCAAGAAAACTCGAGGATGGCTTACTTTAAAAATTCGTAGCAACTGAATCATATTTTATAAATACACAAAGTATACAAAAATGAAATCTAATCAGTGGATAGTTCATTTCAAACAAATTTTGATTAATTAAATAATTGCATTTATTTAAGACTATAATTTGATACATTTTTTATAAAAATGCCTAATTATTATAAATAATGTTAATGAAGTCGTAATAATTACTTTATGAAAAAGTATGAAAGAAAATTAAGTATTCAAATAAAAGAATTAATTTGAAATATTATGTATTTACAGATATTATATAATTGTAGAATACGTAAATATGGCACAGTTGTTACGAAACAATGTGATAATCCTTCCTTGGCAGACGCACAATGATGCCTTTTCTCGACGACGCACCTCGCCGAAAAAAGTGCCGTCGTTTGGGAAACTCAAGAAACCCCACTAATTGACTTTACGATAAACTTTTCTTTTTACCCAAGCTCTTCTCGAAAACTGAGTCTCCTAAATCGATTGCATGATAATCGATTCCAATAGCACCTTTTTCCACTCATGGATCAGAAATTAAAACTTCAATATATAGGATGTTACGAAACAATTGCACTTCCTTTAAGGATGTTACTCCTGAGAGAAAATTTAAAGGAATGCTTTTGTTTTTTAAGACTTTGTATTTCTGTGTAAAAGCAAAATCATGTTTTTATTATTTAGAAAATTCTTAAAATTATGAAAACAAATTTTCGTTTCAATTACTGCTTGTAAGAATTGCATTTATAGATCTATTTAAAGGGGAAAAATATTTAAAGAAAATATTTACAACGTTTTAAATTATAAGAAAGTGACTGAAAATTCAGAATTTTTTTATGACAATTATAAAAAAATGTTCATCATTATCAATATATTTCCTACATTTCTTCAGTACAATATAATATAATACAGTATACAGGGTTAACCTCAGTGAGGTTAAATTTTATAGGGTTGTAAAGGGAGTGATTCTAAGACGATTTTTCACTCACCGCATTTTAATCTGAAGCTTAGCCTTTGATATATTTTATGATAGAGACACTATTAGTGAGACAGAGATAGTCAATTGGTTGAAGTGAAACAACGTCGCTCTGTCTCACTTCAGCTATCTATCTGTCTCTGTTTAACCAATAGTACCTTTATTGTTAAATATCTCAAAAACTAAGCTTCAGAGCAAAATGTGATGAATGAAAAATCGTCTTAGAATCACCCTCCTTACAACCCTTAAAAATTTGGCCGTATCTCACTAAAGTACCCTGTATAAAAAGTTTTAACAAACATTCAAGAATTGTAGAGAGGACAATTTTAAAGCAATGTTTCATTTACAATTTTTCGATCTGCGGTTTTATTTTCAAAATATTATATTATAAATGCACAATTATAAATAGACAGAAACATTCAATTAATGTAGTAAGATGGCATGAAATTAATCTCACTTCAACTAATTGACTTTCCGTTTAACTACAGTCGAACCCAAAGAAATAGATGGTTCCAAGACCATTCTATCTTCCCTCAACACTACCCTTAATCCCCACTCTTATCTACTTTTTCCACCAGACCTGATGTTCTTGTATATAGGGGTAATTCCTGACGTTATTCCGAGAACTTTTTTCTCTTGATATTTTTTTATTTAAAGCTTTATTTTTAAGATATTCAATAATAATGATGCCATTAGTTAGATAAAGACAGATAGATAACTCAAGTGAATCAGTAGCACTACCGCATTTTAACTATCGTAGTGTCTCTGTTTAATTAATGGCATCTTTATTATTGAATAACTTAAAAGTAAAACTTCAAATCAACAAAAAAAAGGGTTTAGAATAGCGTCAGCAACCACCCCCCTAAAAAGTCTCCTTTTTTCCAAACACTCTATATAGAAGCTGTAACAATAATCACATTCGAAATTTTAAGAGTTTGTAGATGAGAAGATTTTACGACGATATCTTATTTACCATTTTTCGATCTGAAGCTTAGTTTTAAAGATATTTAATAATAAAAATACAATTTATATATTATTTAATTTATATATAAACTATAGATAGTTGAAGTAAGATAACATCATTCTTTCATATTTGAACCACCTGACTGCTCTGTCTAACTAGTAACATCTTTGTCTGCCATCCCTTAAAACTTCGAAAGGGATCATTGTTACAGCCTGTATACAGGATAAGGTAACTAAAACAGATCACCTAAATAACTAGTTTATTTCAATTACTACAAAATCAAGTCTTTGATATAATAATGAATATTATTGCACAATATGAAATTGTGCAATAGCACATAATTTAATAGTAGTAGTTTCTTTTATAAATTTAGGTGCTAAGGAGTTATGAATGCTAATTTTTCTTTTTTTAATGGAACAATATAGATTTTTAATTATATCATATTAAATCAACTGAAAATGAACATAATGGTATATTATATATGGCATCCTGAATCTCTGAAGATCAGCTGCAACAAAAAATTATTGACTTTTAATGACTTTCAAGTACTTTGAAATTTATTTTGTTATCTTACACAATTTTAGGTAATTGTAACAAATGTTCAAAATGTTGTTTGTGAACATGAATATATAATTTAAAACGCTGTTCTATTGACAATACTATTCTACTGGCAAATGATATGAAAGAATGTATAAGGGAGGCTTGCAAATGAATGCTCCCAGATGAAATTTATCATTCAGTATTGTCAATAGAACAGTATTCTAGATTGTGCATTAATGTTCATAAACAATATTTTGAACATTTGTTATAATTACATAAAATTGTGTAAGATAACATAATAAATTTCAAATTACTCAAAAGTCATAAAAAAATTAACAATTTTCTATTGTAGCTGATCTTCAAAAACCCAGAATACTATGCATAAAATACTATTATGCTTATTTTCAATTGATTTACTAGAATATAAATAAAAATCTGTGTTGTTCCATTAAAAAAAATTTGAACTTCATACATTCTCAGCGTCTCCATCTATACAGAATGTAACAATAACCCCCTTCGAAATTTTAAGGGGTTGTAGAGGGGATGATTCTAAAAATATATTTCATTTACCACTTTTCAATCTGAAGCTTAATTTTCATGATATTTAACAATAAAGATACTATTAGCTAGACAGAGACAGTTAACTAGTTGAAGTGAAATAACCTAACTCTCTTACTTCAATCAAATGACTATCTCTGTTTAACTAGTAGCATCTTTGTCGTTGGATATCTTGGAATCTAAGCCTGAAATCAAAATGTGATAATAAATTGTTTTAGAATCATTTCCTCTACAACCCCTTAAAATTTCGAAGGGGATCATTGTTATACCCTGTAAAAAAATTACTACTATCAAATAATGTACCATTGTGCAACATGAATGTAATATTTAAGAATTTTTTTCTAGTGATTGAAATAAACTAGTTATCTATGTGACCTGTTTTAATTACCTCATCCTGTATATTGAATATCACACATATGAGCTAAACCGTATGTGTATGTGTATAAGGGAAAAAATTCGACTATAATAGTTTTTTATAAAACGATTTTTATAAAATATCTTAAAAATGAAACCGAAATCGAAAAATAGAAAAATGACCAAATATTGTCTCATATTTATCTTCTTCATAATCCTTGAAAATTTGTCTGCAAGCCATTATTGCATTTTATATAAACTACAAATAATTTATATACAGGGTTCTCTCTTCAACAATTTTTAATATTTTTAATACTTCTAAAAAATATAATTTTTGAACAAAATTTTTGAACAAACATTTTTATGTTAAAAGATTCTATTTATATCATCTATCTAATGACTAATTAAAGAAACAAAGTGACCAATTAATTCTAATTATTTATTTTTATTTAAAAATATTGTAAAACTTAAAAACTATTGATACGTGCCTTTGTGCTATTTAGTACATGATGAACGTTTCCTACTTTATTATTGTTTTTTTTTTTTTAATTGAACTTATTTTATTAAATAAAGTGGAAAAAGTAAATTATTTTATCCGAAGGTCTTGCAGTCGATTAAAAATAGAATATAAAGAAATCGTTTTTATAACGTAAATTTAGTAAGTCGTGCTTAGAGAATAGTTTAATCTACTATAAATAATTTTGTGTGTGAAAGCACGCTCGATATTTTAAAACTATTACTGCCAGAATGGAATGAGTGGATGGGTCGTTGTATACTAATCTAGTCAACACTAGTCAAACATCCGCAACAAGAGCGCATCAAATAATATTATTATATTATTCCATTAAGTCTACAAAGGAATAATTATAAATATTATACCTTTAAAGTGCAAACCGTGCGTATATCAAAATTAGACTAGCTGTTTAAGGAAGCTGGCCTACCAGAAAATGACGGACCGCTTTGAATGTCCGAAAAGATTTATGTAAGATTGTTAATTTGTTTACTTAACTTATCACATAAATCTTACCGAACTATAAGATCAATATAAATCATTTCTATTCCACTCGAGAACCAAGAAACATGATCAAAAAGCGGATCACACTGTTATAATCTCGGATTTTTATAATCGTTAAGATAATCGGAAAGCTGGACTACCGGCAAAACTTTTTTAGAAGAATTTAATAGCATAATGAAACAAAAAAAAATAAAGCAAATCTTGTCCCAATATAATACACAAATAGATTCTAATAATTCAGAGCTATATTAATGCATTTCCATGAACTATTTCTATCATAATATTTTACAAAAAATAAATTAAAAACTGATAGAAATATACTTGAAAGCTCCGAATAATTAGGTAGAAAATAGTAAAAATTTAATGTTAAATTATATGCCTAGAATTTTAATAGTTTAATGGAAAAGAGCTTTTTCATTAAAGAAGCCTATTACACATGCAAAAACTTGAAATTTATAAGACTTGTTGGTATTCTCGAAACAATGTAAAATTTGTTTTTACGAGAAAATGGCAAAGGACGACCAAAAATAAATAGTAGTATACATGATTAGTATAAACTGAGGAGTATAAACTCCCATACTACTTCTTAGATATATCACGTACTTAAGGTATTAGTGATTAATGTTAATGTACAACCAGAATTGCAAAAAAAATTAGCAATTATAAAAAGGATGTCCTACAAATCTTTATTTTTAGTATATTTTTTATCATAATTTCTTTTTAATTATTAATATGCATTTTGAAAATTATTAGTATATCTAATGAAAAGTCTCTGAAATAATTATTACATTTCTATTATTATTTCCTTTTTCTTCTTATTATTATTGTTATATATATTATTATTAATATAATTAGTTTTATTATTATCTATATTCATATTTTGAAATTAGAATTTCAAAATTTAAAAACGGAACCAAATCCTATAATAATCTGTTGAAAAAGAATAATAAAAATATTTAATAAGAATCATTTAAATGATTTGTCTTAACATCTCTCTTCACATTTTATAATACTTAATAACTAAATTAGACCTCATAGAGTTACAAAATTCTAAAAAAAAAAAGAAAATCATTTAAATGAAAAATATATATATATAGAAAGATACATATACTTAATTGAACAAAATATTCCTATTTGTTATGAGTTTTTATTATTGATTAACAAAATCTCGTAATTGTGAAATTGTGTAATGTTATAAACACTCACCATAATTGCGTAAGATTTAAATACAATATTAGATACAGTCATACAGGGTTTCCAAAACTCTCGCATTCCCTTGAAAAAGCATACTCTTGAAACAAAACTAAGCACTAACCTTGTTTACTAAACTAAATTAAAATACCAAGCTTAGTTTTTGAAATATTCAATAATAACATTAGTATTTTGTTAAACAAAGGCAGTTAACTAATAAAATTAAGATCTCTTCACTTTTAACTATTTGATTGTCTGTGTTTAATTAATATTTTTATTAATGTATACAGGGTGTAACAATGGTCCCCTTCGAAATTTTAAGGGGTGTTAAAGGGAGTTATTTTAAGAGAATTTTTCATTTATCACATGTTAATCTTAAGCTTAGTTTTTGAGATATTTAATGATAAAGATACTATATTAAACAAAGACAGTCAATTGGTTATAGTTAGATAAGACCATACCGTCTCACTTCAACTATTTATCTGCCTCTGTCTAACTAATAGTACGTTTATCATTAAATATCTCAAAAACTAAGCCTCAAATTAGAATGTGGTAAATGAAAAATCGTCTTAGAATCACTCTCTCTCTCTAAAACCCCTTAAAATTTCGAAGGGGATTATTGTTACACTCTGTATATCGAGAACTAAACTTCAGGTTAAAGAATAATGAGCTTATCAACTCGATCTACCCTCAGAAGTAATCCCATAAAAGGAAGTGTGTGAGTTATGGAACATCTTATATATCATTCATAATTATATTTTATTATGTTTATACTTTATTACAACTCACTAGTCAAAGATTACTCATAGATTTATTATGGTCCTAACTTACTTAATAATAGTAATAAGTATTTTAGATAGTAAATATAGCAGGATACTTCAAAATATTAGTAAAAGTATATCTTTTGTTTTCAACTGAACTTAATTATGTAGTTAATTATAATATTAAGCTGCTATATTTACTATTTAAACCTTTTTTTGTATGGAGGATTAATCTTTTTGTTTAACTTTAATTTTATAATATATGAAAAATATATATACATTTCTTCAGATTAATATTTCACTAGCAAGATAATAATTCTTATATTGTTTAAAAAGAAAATATAGACATTTTTATTTTAAATTATACACAGCACATGTTTTTAAAAAGAAAACAGAATAAGACTCTTAAATAGAGTAATTGTTACTGAACAAAAGAAAGTAATATATTTCATTATAAAAATAAAAAGTATCCTTATAGAATAACATAATACGATCATTTCTGATCATATACCGATTTTACAAATATCAATAAATATTAAGTAATTTTAAATTTATAAATGCGTAATTTCATTGGCCAAATTATTAACTAAAAATAAAATTTAAGCTAATTTTAATAAAATCGGTTATATGTATTTTATTCTATTTATAATATTCCAAATTAAAATTTCAAATAGAAGATTAAAAGATGCGGTAAATATAATCCAAATAAAGTATTATTTATTCTAATATATAAGTGTTTTTATACCTTTTCATATTCCCACGATGACTTTAGAAAATTTCATTAAAAGAATCGTCATCAATTTAAGAGCTGAAGCTCGTTTAATGATTTTAGACCAAGAAATTCGTATTTTAATTAGAAAGGTTTTAATTAGTGGTGGGACGAATCCTAATTTTTATCAAATCCGAATCCGAATCCGAATATTAGCAGATTCTCGAATCTCTTGAATCTTTCGATTCTCGTAATTTTTATAATTATTCATGTATAAATAGAAGTATAACTATTAAAAATTTTCTATTTGAAATATTAAATATATGCACATAGGTAAAAAAAACATTAAGATCTAAACTGAACAAACATAAAAGTAGCATAAAAATAAATTTTCCAAAATATTAAAAAAGTTCTGTACTTCTATTTAGATTTTTGTCATTTTTAATTTTTTTATGTATTTAACATTTATATTTATTTATTTAAAAATTATAAATTTTTAATAAAATCAGAATATTAACTTTTTTCAAAGATTTTTATTAAAAAAACGTAAAAAGTAAATAGTATGGAAATGGATTCGAGAAAGATTTGAATTATAAAAATAGTAAAAAAAATTCAAGTTTTCGAATCTCGAATCTTTTTTAAGATTCGTAGGATTCGAATGTCCCATCTCTAGTTTTAATCTATAGATTTTATTATTCGTAATTTAGTATGAATAGTAACACTTATCATAGAATCATGTCATTAATATAAAACACATTAGATAATTCGATACATAGAAATTTTAATGAAATACAAAAATTTCTTGGCATTAAATTTCATAAAATTTGTCGGTTTAGAGTATAATTAGAAAAACTATTATCTTAGATTATACAATCTTGATTTTTTACTTTATTTGTAGAAGGATTATTGTTATTTATTATACAATTAATCGAGATAAAATCTCATTAACTTTCACAAGTTAATATTTTATAATATGAAAAGAGAATCGAATTCTCCAGATTCAAGGCGGTTCAAGGAATCATTTGAATCTAGTTTTGATCTAAAATATTGAGAAATGTAGTGAAGAAATGTCATGGGAAAAATATTGTAAATTGTTAAAAATTTTGCCTTGTTTTATCTCGAAACAGATAAAACGGAGCAAAAATTAGTTTATATAAATGGCATAACAAAAATATTTCATACGTGAGACAAAGATAAGAAATTTTTTTTCACTGTATTTAGTTATAAGGCACAAACCATGTTAGGTCGGAAAAGAAGTTGATCTTTAAAATAAAGCTCCAAATCAAAAAGTAATCAAATAAAACTCCTCTTATTTGGTTTTAGAAATAATTCTTTCAAAAATGTTGCATATATTTCAAGATACCTTGGATATTCAACAAGTAATTGCTTTTGAATCAATTTTATAAAATATAAATTTGTATAGAAATTATAATAACTTTAGTAGCATAACAATCTTTTGTGTATGAATTTTTAATATGGAAAGTATATTTCTTTCTGATGAAAGCAATTGATGAAAGAAACTGATGAAAGCAAAAGAATAATTTTATTTAATTCTCACAAGGAGCGAGTTGACATCTAGAGCGTCGTTGCAGTTTCTTAGGACAAGGTCGTCCTCCATTTTCTGCTTCACGCTACAAAATTTAAATCAATTAATAATTATTATTAACTCCAAAAATATAAATAAAATGTTATAATAGAATATATACTTTAATAGTACGATAGCTAATAACTCGCCCAACACCACATGTAACACTGCAAGGACTCCATGCAGTCCAAGGAGTTACCATACAGTCTATGGGCTGTAAACTATTTGATGACCTCAAAGATAACTCATTTAATGGATTATTTTCTGGAATGGTAGATTCTCCGCTTAAAATTCTTCTAACCTATAAAATATAAGTATGAAGAATTAAATATTAAAATACATATTGAAATAATGAAACACTTTTAACTCTCTCTCTCTCTCTCTCTCTCTCTCTCTCTCTCTCTCTCTCTCTCTCTCTCTCTCTCTCTCTCTCTCTCTCTCTCTCTCTCTGATTTAATTATTCATTCAATATGATTAAAAATTCATATAAAGTATCTTTTAATCCTTTCGCTGCGGAGCACTCAAAAACAAATTAATATTTGAGCAGTAGATGTGACAATAGGAGATCCTTAACACGGAGCCGATTTTGCTGGGCTTTTCCTCGAGGCTTTAGCATGTCAGCCAAACAGCAATATTAATAACAATAACAAATGAACAGAGCGTCTAATGGTGATATTCACCCGGATAAAGCGACTCTGGATAAGCGCCTAAAGGTACTGTTCACAGGCAAAGGTTTAAACATATTTATATTTTAAATAATACTTACAATGTTACAGGTATTACTGCATTCTTCTGACGTTAAGAAATTATTCCTATTTCCACGACATCCTCCATATCCAAAAGGTACACACATTAATTTTCTAGAATCAAATGCCCACCTTTGAAAATAGCCTCTACAAGGACCAGGATCAGCTTCTTCCATACAAACAACTATAAAAAAATTTTGGATTTATGATTTTTATTTCAGTAAAATATTTAGTGCATAAATTAATAAATTTTAATATTAATTTGTTTATTACTTGTGTAAAATGTTTTAGCTATCTCTCTCTATCTTAAATATAATATATACTAAACTTATAAGAATACTGAATTATAAAAAAATATTAAACCTTTGGCTGTAGCCATATCAAAAGTGCAATCAGCTTGGAATAAACATGGTCGTTGTTGTAATAATTCAATACGAGAAGAACATTCTTCTTGCTTAAATGGCTCTACCATTAGCAATCTTGTTCTTATTTTAATACCTTTACCACAAGAAGCGCTGCATGGAGACCAATCTGACCAGTCAGTTACCTTGAAAAGCGAATTTATTTTAAAATATTATAATTATATATTCTCAAATTATTCTTGTAATTATAATTGTTTAGCTTAAATTATACCGGACACTGTGGATCAATTTGTTCTTCAACTCCAATTGGACAAGCTGGTTCCATACATTTGTCCTTTTCAACAAGTGATAAATGTAAACATTTTTTTCTTCCTGCACGGTCTTTAAATTTTCTTGTTCGCATTTTCAATCCAATTCCACAAGTAACTGAACATTCCGACCAGGTACTCCAATCAGTTGTTTCACAAATTGCGTCATCTGCGAGGTTTGGAATTGCATCCTCATTAACTTCATCGTTTCTAAAAAAAGAATTTTACAACATTTATCATTATTATATATTTCTATTATTTCTTAAGATTTATTTAATTATTTAAAATTACTACTATTCTTATACATTATATAATAGAATTTAACTTACGGACATTCTGGAATATCGGCTACACACATTTCTTTCGAAACTAATTGTCTATTACATTGGAACATTTTTGCTTTTTCCGGCATTACATACTCTCTGGTTCTCATACGTAGGCCTTTTCCACAAGAAACTGAACATGGAGTCCACTCTGAATATTCTGTTGTTTGACATTCACCTATGAAATAATTAAAATATAAATTTAATTGTTTATAAAATTAAGATTCATATCAAAAAATCTCACGTCTGGATGTATCTTCAGTATTTTCTGCTACTTCAAATTGTTGAACTTGTTGTTGAAGGATTTCTTCATTACAACTACGCGGGGTAACGTTTTCTCTATTTAGATATAATCTTGCTAATGGTAACATTGGTCTTCCAGTAGGATCATAAAACGGAGATCTAGGATCTTCTGGGTACGATGTAGTAATTGGCTTCATTTTTTCACGTGGTTTAGTTTCCGAGTTTGGTGACATGTAACTGATACCATTGTCAGTACCAGCATCCCAGGGATAGAGATCAATGACCATACTCTTCGTCCATGAACAATCTTGTTGACAGAGGTTCAATTTACTCACACCTACTACCCAATCAGGAGAAGGTCCCAACATCGAAGCAACGGAAACTAAAGGATGCTTCCGATCCACTCTAAAATATTCGAGATTTAATTTCATATTACAATTATCACTAATATTGTTCATCTTATAATTAAACGTAAGATTAAACATATTAGGATTATTCAATATATGATAATTATATATACAGCAATATAGCTATATTCATAAATAGATATTAAAAAGAAGATAATAAAAACTATACTTATTAATAAGAAAACACAAGTATTTAAAAATATTAATTCCTCTTATTAGTGTTTCATTATAAGTCAATTAATCATGTAAAAATATTAAATTTCTTATTATTTTTAACTTTAAATATTGTTCTTTTTTTATAATTTATATTGTAGTACGTAATATTACATGTAAAAGATTTTACCTAAAATTAGTAGTGGTATTAGTATTTACATTTGGGTACCACAAACCAGCAGCTTTAATAAGAGTTCTTAATTGATTAGATTGAGCTCTAAGTTCAGCTTCAACTCCAGATGCTGAACCCCATTCAGCTAATTGTCGAAAACCATCTGTAGCAATATGGTCTTTACCCCAAAATGAAAAATTTAACTGATGTGATGCGCCAATTACATCACTAAAATGAGTTAGCCAAGCAGAAAATGGAAAATCTTTAGGATGAGTTATGTTAGACCAGATACCTTCCATGATTAGCTGGATAAATAAAAATTAATATTATAAGAAAATATTATTAATACATATATACAGGGTGTAACAGAGTCGATAGCAATCCTTTACACCCTTGAAAGATGAAGGTGAGTCGAGTCGAAAAGTCCTGTGCAACTTTTGCCGAAAATATGTACTTAATTTTAATATTAATTTAATATTAATTGATATAGACCAATCTCGGGACTTATTTTAGCAGCGATGGCGATTTCTTTAAAAATTGGCAGTGAACAGGCGTGGCTTCCACCTCTTTCTCACTTACTAAGTTGATCTATTGAAAAGTGGTAGTCTTTGGCGTTCTTTGACATTTTTCTTTTATGGCAATAACTTGAGCGATAGTAAAGAAACACGAATATGATAGAATAATTATTGATGAAACACATGCGCGATAAGATTTTTACTTTAATCATTAACTTGGATTGACAGACGAATAAAAATTGTCCTATCATATTCGTGTTTGGTTTCAATTTTATCATGAAGATGCCAAAAATATTTTGGTAATACTCTCATGACATTAAAAACTATGACTGAGTCATTGACGCTCAAGTTACTACCGTCAAAAAAAAGTTAAAGAACGCCGAAGACTACCGTTTTTTATAGACCAACTCAGTGAGTGAGAAAAAGGTAGAAGTCACGCCTGTTTACATGTTCATTTTTTAAAAAATCGCCATCACTGCTGAAATAAGCCCTGAGATTGGTCTATACTAATTAATATTAAATTTACAATAACTCAATAATTTTGTGT
Organism: Sclerodermus sp. 'alternatusi'; assembly: GCA_037305995.1. Lineage (NCBI taxonomy): Eukaryota > Metazoa > Arthropoda > Insecta > Hymenoptera > Bethylidae > Sclerodermus > Sclerodermus sp. 'alternatusi'. Next base: position 6,092,965 of record CM074550.1, read on the forward strand.
TTTTGGCAAAAGTTGCACAGGACTTTTCGATTTGACTCACCCTCATCTTTCAGGGGTCTAAAGGAATGCTATCGACTCTGTTACACCCTGTATATATTTTGCATTAAAATGCAGGGTGTAAGATGACTCTGCATCAAATTTAAGGAGGTTATAAAGGGAGTAATTCTAAGACGATTTTTCATTTACCAAATTTTGATCTGAGGCTTAGTTTTTGAGATATTTAATAATAAAGGTACTATATTAGTTTGACAGAGACAGTTAATTAGTTGAAGTGAGATAACACCATTCTGTCCCACTTCAACCAACTATCTGTCCCTGTCTAACTATAATATTTTTATCATTAAATACCTCAAAAATTAAGCTTTAGCTTAAAATATGGTAAATAAAAAATCATCTTAGAATCACTCCCTCCTCAACTTTTTAAAATTTGGCTGTAACTGACTGAAACACCTGTATACCGAGTGTCCAGAAAATGAGACATTTTTTGAGGGGTGTTTTCTGTCGATATTCTAAAAACTTTTTCCTCTTGGCATTTTTCGATTTGAAGCTTCATTTTCTAGTTATTCAACTATAAACATTTCATTAGCTAGACAGAGGCACCACAATAGTTGAAGTTAGATGATGTCACTTTGTTTCGCTTCAACTACCGGAGTGTCTCTGTCTAACTAATGACATCTTTATTGTTAAATATCTTGAAAATTAAGTTTCAAATAAAAAAATGTCAAAAGAAACAAATTTTTAGAATAGCATCAGGAACCACCCCTCAAAAAATGTCACCTTTTTTCCGGATTCCCTATATAATACAGATGCAAGAATTATTTCCTTTGAAATTTTAAGGGGTTGTGAAGGGGTGATTCTAAAACGAGTTTTTATTTACCACTTTTTGATTGAAGACTCAGTTTTAAAGATATACATTGACAAAGATGCTATTAATTAGACAACGATAATCAATTGGTTAAAGAGAGAGTGATATTATCTCATTTCAACTAGCTAATAGTGTTTATTTAGCTAATAACATCTTTGTCACTGAATACCTTTAAAATTAAGCCTTAAATCAAAAAGTGGTAAATAATAGAACGTCTTAGAATCATCCCTTCTAGAATCCCTTAAAATTTCGAAAGGGATCATTATTACACCCTGTATAATATTAAATAAATAGTATATTGCAAAATAACTGCACTTCCATAAGGGGGATGATTTCTGACGCTATTTTAACAACTTTTTCCTTCTAGTATTTTTTAATTTGAAACTTTATTTTCTAGATATTCAAAAATAAAGATGTTATTAGTAAGACAGACATATTCAGAGATAGTTGAAGTAAAGTGGTGTCACTATGTCTCACTTCAACTATCACTGAGTGTATCTGTCTCACTTATAATAGCATCTTTAACTTTGATTATCTAGAAAATAAAGCTTCAAATTAAAAAATGCCAAGAGGAAGAAGTTCTTAGACTAAATTCAGGAATCACTTCCTTTAAGGAAATGCAGTCTTTTTGTAACACCCTATATTTTATATAATAGCTGCTAAAAATTATTGCATCATTTAACATAAATTATTTTAATAATTTAATAACTGCATTATTATTTATTTATATTTAAAATTGTTGTAAATATTTTTTTTTTATTTTATGTATTTAACTTTTAATAAAAGAGCTGGTTGAAAAGAATAGAAAATATAAAATCTTACTGAATACTTAGCTTCCTCACAAGCGCAACATTCAGAATAAGTTAATGTTTCTACTGGTAGTACTCCTTCACAGAAAACTTTACTTAAACCACCATCTTCAGCATACCATCTAACAGAATTTTCAAGTATCATTGCAGTAAAAATGACACAACCTGATCCTGCAGGAGGAGCTCGCCACATCACTTGAATCTATTTAATAATAAGCAGTATTTAGCTTTTCTATAATAAAAATGTAATAATGATTTCTATAAAACTTTTAAAAATAATTTAAGAGATTTTCTAAAATATCAGTAGATCCTATAATATTCAATAATAAATTAAATTTTCAATATTAAATGTACTATATTAGGTGATAACAGCAGTTAGCTGGTTAAAATACATTATTGTGGCGTTTTTCACAACACCCTATAATAGGGTGTTTCAGTGAGGTACGGCAAAAATTTAATGGGTTATAGAAAAAGTGAATCTAAGACCATTTTTCATTCACCACATTTTTATCTAAAACTTATTTTTTTTAGATATTTAATGATAAAGGTACTATTAGTGAGACAGAGACAGATAGATAGTTGAAGTGAGACAGAAAAGCATTATCTCACTTCAACTAATTAACTGTCTCTGTCAAACTAATATATATAGTACCTTTATTATTAAATATCTCAAAAACTAAGCCTCAGATCAAAATTTGATAAATGAAAAATGGTCTTAGATTCACTTTGTCTATAACCCATTAAATTTTTGCCGTACCTCACTGAAACACCTTGTATATCAAATAGTTAACTATTTATCTTTTAAATGATCTGAAAGGTTTAAATTTATAATTCACTTTTATACAAATATAACAAAATATATGTACAGAGTGTTGCAAAATTGCCGCACTTCCTTCAAGCATGTTACTCCTGAAGGTAAACCGAGTCGGAAAGTCCGCTACTATTTTTTGATCTAGAGCTTAATTTTTGGAGATATTTAATGATAAAGTTGCCATTAATTAGAGAGAGAAAAATTAATTAGAGTGAGACAAACAAATGCTATCTCACTTAAACTATCGGAGCGTCTCTGTCTAATTAATGGCATCTTTATCATTAAATATTTCGAAAACTAAACTCTAGATCAAAAAATAGTAAATGACTTTTCGACTCGGTTTACCTTCAGGAGTAACCCGCTTGAAGGAAGTGCGGCAATTTTTCAACACCCTATATATATATCTCTCATTAAAGTTTCTTCTTTCTATTTTAAAAAAAATTAATACATGCTGGACAAAAATATAACATATGAAAATTTTAAGTATTAATATTTTTTTTTTTTAATAATATGTTGAAAATGATTTTCTATTCGAAAGATTGGAAATAGTATTAAAAATTACATAAATTCTATATTTACTTCAATTTTTGTTTTATACTATTCTCATTTACATTCATTTTTTATTTTATATTATACATTAAAAGAAAACATACCTCTGATTTAGGAAAGTCTGTAGCTTCTGAAATTGTATTAATACAATCTTCATGGAAAGTTGTTAAAGAATCGGAAAATAATTGAAAATATCCAACACGTGCCGATGGATTATTTGATACATATTGAGGATTTACAGAAAGTATGAATCTTGTGAATTGTTGTAATCGTTCATGTGTCTGAGAACCTTTTTGTATATAAAAAATATTAGCAAATAAGTTTATTACTTAAAGTATTCTAATAATTAATTATTTTATTGCATCATAAATTATAAATTACCATAAAATTTTAATTAAAATTAAATTTATCAAATAAATTAATAATAATAATAAAAAATTATAAAATTAAATTCTTAAAAATAATTTTTTTAAATAAATTAATATTAATAATCAAAAATTGTAAAATTAAATTCTTAAAAATTAATTAAAAAAGCACTAAATTAAAAAATAACAATTTCTACATAAAATACCTTTTAATCTTATTGTGTAAATTGCATTAGGAATATAAGTATTTGTATCACCGCTAATTGTAATTCGATACCCTCCATCTGAAGGTGTTTTTGCGACAGCTGGTGCTGGGTTCATAGGGCAGGTAGCCAAAATGACGGGTAAGAAACATGATATTAATATTATAATCAACATTATTAATTTTAATAAGTTGAAACTTAAATGAACTTTCAAATATAATGTGGTCACCCTTTTCTAGTTCACTTTAAATATCTTCAAGCCTCTAAAAAATTAAATATATATTCATGAATAATTAAAAATAAAAATCTTAAATATAATATTTGGATTGATTGACACATGGAGATATGATATGATATTATATGGATTATTTGAAAATTATCGCACTCCCTTTTAAGGGTAGCTTCTAGATAGTAAACCAAATTGAAAAGTCCTGTACCATTTTTCTATCTGAAGCTTAATTTTTCAGATATATAGAAATAAAGATAATATTAATAAGATAAAGATAGACGGATAGTTTAAGTAAGATAATAGTACTCTGACTTTTATCTGTCTCACCTCAACTATCTATTTACCTCTGTCTAAAATTAGTATTTTTATTATTAAATATTTGGAAAATTAAAAACGTATCGCAAACTGGTAAAGGACTTTTCATATTAGATTTGTGTCAGGAAATTACCCTTTAAAAGAAGTGTATCAATTTCTGGACAGCCTGCATTATATTTCAGAAGTATATTATTATAAAACAAAATGCTAATTTTGAGGCATTATTTGTATATATAGGTATAAACTAAATATTTAGTATCTGACAAATATTGTATTTCCCTCTCCTAATGAAATTACATTTAATAGTTAAAAAATAAAAACAAATTTATTGATACTTATTTATAGAGTGACATCAACTATTATATTAGTAACATACATCAGTAGAGATAATAATCTCGGGACACTATTTGAATTAATGATTAAATTATTGTATTATTTAATTACCAATTATTTAGTAATTATATATATATATATACATTAATTTTTATTTACATTATGTGTACATACTAAATTATTAATTAATAATTATTAAACTTGAAAACTTTAATTAAATAATTAAATATGAACGAAGAATTTAGTAATTTTATTCAACTGTTTTTTCCGCTGAATGTACTATTATTCTATGATGATGACACCAATCAGCATGATAAAATGCATAACAAAATATTATATGGATAATGAAATATGTCGTTTAAAAACTTTAAAATTGCATTATTTGTTTAAAATTTGTGTAAAAATACAATAATTATTCGAGAATTAATAAAAATTCGTCATATAATTATTGAATTAATAACAAGATGAACTTGAATATTAATTAGGAGTAATGGAATATATATTTATGTGAAAACTGTATCAGAATACAGGGTGTCTGGAAATTGGCGCACTTCCTCCGAGGGATAGTTTTCTGAGGGTAAACCAAGTCAAAAAGTCCTATATCATTTTTTAATCTAGAGCTTAGTTTTTGAAATATTTAATAATAAAGGTACTATTAGTTAGACAGAGACAGTCAATTGGTTGAAGTGAGATAGTATTTCTCTGTCTCACTTCAACTATCTGTCTGACTTTGTCTAACTAATATAGTACCTTTATTATTAAATATCTCAAAAACTAAGCTCTAGATTAAAAAATGATATAGGACTTTTCGACTCGGTTTACCCTCGAAAAACTACCCTTCAGAGGAAGTGCGCCAATTTCCGGACACCCTGTATAAGTCAACTCGACTTTCAAGATAAGTACTTATCAATATACAAGGTGTTAACAAAACGATCGCACTTCCTTAAATAGGGTAATTCCTGACGCTATTGCAAGAACTGTTTCCTCTTGGCAGAATTTGATTTGAAGCTATATTTTCAAGATATTCAATGATAAAAATACTATTACTTATATAAAGACACTCCGATAGTTATGTGAGTTAACAGCACTCTGTCTCGCCAATTTTTGCGATCTGGAGTTTAATATTCGAGTTATTCATTAGTAAATTTATTATTAATTAGACAAAGATAGACAGATATTTTAAATAAGATGATATTACTTAATCTCGCTTAACTCCCTGCCTGGCTCAGTTTAACTAATAGCATTTTTAGTTTTAATTATCTTGAAAACTAAGCTTTAGATAGAAAAGTGATACAGGACTTTTCGACTCAATATCACATAAATAATTATTCTTTTAATCCATGTGTTCATTTCAAGACACGCTATATATGAAATCATACTTTTAAACTAAATAAGGCTATACTACTTGGCGCGAGACTCTACCGAGTCTCCTGATTAAAGAAATGTGATTTATACTTAGTTGCCCTTATTTTCTTAAACGAGTAATTAATAAAATTGAATTATTAGGTTGTCAAGGATAAAATTTGTACTTAACAATATTGCCAACTTTAAGAGCTGATTATTTAACATAATTTAAATAATACAAATAAATAACATAAATAGTAAAAATATTTAGATAATATGACTATATATTTTTATGAATAAAATAATTCGTTATTTTTATAAGTTATCAACAAATTATGCTTTTTTTTCTACAAATTTAATTTTTAACGCCCTAATACATAAATAATTTTTTATTCTTGTTTAATAAAAACATAGTTGTATTAAAAAATTTAATTTCCACAGCACCAAAACTGTGCATGATGCTCGAAATGCTACATTTCCAGAAAAAGATTTTTAATGTGCAATAACTCCAATCGTTCATCATATGTACAATACGCGGCATTATATGCAAAGCGGCTATAATCGTCGATAGTATGTCAGTGGCATTTTATGTAGAGCAACTTTAATCGCCCGTAGTGCGTTAGTACCATTTTATGGAGAACGATCATAGTCGTCTGTACTAATGAAAGTATTAATTACACAGTATCATATATTATATTTAAATTAATATTAAATTATTTTTAATATTTTGTAATTCTGAACAATACTTTAACTTTTAATACATTTTAAAATCAAATTATTTAATTTTTATAAAAAATGAAAAGATACAATTTAAGTTCAAATTTTTATAAAAACAATTAAATTAAAAAAACGTATACATTACGGGTAATTTTAATAACTAATAGCAAAAAATATAGGAGCATCATAAATACTATAGTTTATAAAACACTAAGATTTTTAAAAAATACTGAACAATAAATTTGTTGTTGTTTAACATTTTAAGAACTTTGCATTCTAAAATAATACAGTAACAAATACTCCATCATAAAATAAATTCAATAGACAATAACTGTTTATGTAATTGTGTATGAACACATTTAAAGAAAATAACAAATATTATTTTTTACAAATCAATTATTTTTTAAAATTGAAATAAGCATTAAAAATTAGCATTTTTTATAATAATTACATTATAATATTAATATAAATTTCTGCATATAATATTTTTTATTTAATTCTATATACTTCTTTTATACGAAAATATAGAATATTATACCTAACTAATTAATAACTGTCATTAATCGTAAAAAAACAGATCATAATAAGTAGACATTTGTTTTTAATTAAAGAAAATTAATGCTGAGAATAAAATATTCAATATTTTTCTTATAAAGATAATTACAAGAATTATTATTAATAATTAAATTTTTGTACATATGACGATGAGAAATAATTAATCAACAAAGATATTTTTTATATATATAATAATAAGATAGATATAATATAATATAATAATAAGGTAGAATAAATAAATATAATAAACTATTATCCATGCGTTATATTAATTATACTGGTATGAATTATAATAAATAATATTTTATAATTTATAAATTTTTATACAACCGTACACTTTATTATTTTTAATGATTTAAATGTGGTTTTTCTTGTAAATATACTAAAATAAGAGTACATATATACAATGAAATATACTACTAAACGAAACATGGCGGATAAATTAAATATTTAAAAACTCACCAAAATATTAATTACATTATTTGTAATTTCTTTAAAATAGAATCACAATAAATCCTTTATGCACCCAAGCTAATTCGAGTATCAAGTTAGTGCTGAGAAAGACGAGACTCAACTAAACAAGATGACGAATTAAGTACTGGTTGCAAGAAAGCCTCCGTTATTGCCTCAAAAAATGCTCGTTACTTCCTACGCTGGTATTTTAATCAGTTAGCGTGGGTTAAACTATCATTATATATATACATATATAAATATGTTAGTGTAATATATTTTTATCAAACATAACATAAAATATTTATTTAAAGAATTATAATTATAATTTTAAATAATAATATTTTAAATAATATTAAATAATAGTATATCATTAAAAATTTAATATGTTATAAGATTCATGAGTTAATTATTCATGTCTGATAATACTCTAATTCTTATCTAAAGTCAAGAGGTCAGTTCTGGGTCATTGTATCTCCATGGAAACGCTAACTGGCACTTGATAAAAGAGAATTATATAAATGTAATACAAACATATCTATGAACAAATATTTAGGCATTTTAATTTTGTGTGCTTTATTGAAAATAATATATCCAAATACTTTTTCTTATTTTCTTAAAAAATATCTATATTATTTTACAAATCATAACTATAAAATTTTCATTAAATTTAATACTTTATTTTTAATTATTTATAAATCATATAGATTTTCTATTTTTATCCTTCATAATCAATTTTATATTATGAATAAATAAAAAATATCGTTTTAAACAATATAAAGCATATATACATATCTATATAAAAAAGCGTGTATTATATGTTTTAAATATTTAAAATTCTATAAATTATAATAGTTTTCGTAAGTATAAATAACTTTATTTATTACAGAGCAGAAGTAGTAATTATATTACAAGGAATTTATATTTCGCGGGCACAATGTTGCAAAGTACGCATGCACCGAATTATCGACTGAAAGTACGTAGAGCTGTCAGTTGGTGATAGTCATAGCATACAGCTTTTAACTCCGTTTGTGTATTATTTGCGTCGCGTTGTCATTTTTCATCGGCTTTTAAAAAGCCGAATAACAAATATAATATTGATTTTTATGTGAAATGACTAAAAGAGAAAGAAGTCAGATGTCGAAAAATCGACGAAGTTCACGCGAGTTTGACTCGCGGTCCATGTTTTATCGTATTTCATCGTAAATTGTAGTTGTTATAAGTTGCTGTGGTCAAGTGTGAGAAGGATAAAGTAAAAAAAAAAGATAATTACTTGCATCTAATAGGAAACTATTTGATTCCTGAGATGGCTAGTCTAGCAGGTAGTTCTTCTTCAAGTTTAGCAAAACCAGCAACGATGCTTGAACAACTTCTCGAGGAAATTAATTTCCAAAGAACAAAAGAACTTCGTCAAATGCTCAAAGATGGTTTGTAATTTCAAAAATACTTTTCTTATCACAAAAAATTATTTAATAATTGTACTTATTAAACTTTAATAAATTATAAGTTTATCATATGTATCAGATAATTCTGAAAGAAAATCTTTAAAGAAAATATTAAATATTCAAATGATCTGCTATAAATATTGCTTCTGTGTATATATACGCGGTATCTGAAAAGTATCATACTCTCAGTTAACCCATTAGTTTTTCCAGTTTTTATTTGGGAACTAGTTATTAATTTTTTTTATTATTCCTGCAAACGCATTACTCTTTATCTAGTTGCATTTTATAACGCTTAAATACAGATCAAACTAATTTTTTTTTTTTTTTAATAAATTATTTTTGTTATTATAACAGAGTTTTATATGTCTATAAATAAAACGTAAGTCTAACGAATAATAATTTAAAACATTTAACAGTTAACCCTCTATAGGCTGATTGGTTCTGTTGGTCTCTATCTGTAGACAACTTACAAAGCATTTACTTCGATATTTTAGGTTGATAGTGCTGCCAACCATCGAAATTAAAGTATCAAAATATGCATTGATATAAAGGGTAAAAAGTAGTATACCCTAAAAATTGTATGCAAATCAATCCACAAATTAAATAACATCATAATAACCAGCAATAAATAATTAGCTTATGCAGAAAATGTTCAATTTAACGTAAAATCTTGAAAAACTTAACTATTTTTGCATCTTTAATAAGTTGTAACTTTTTCATTTATGGACCGATTTGCATAAAATTTTGAGAGTACACTAGTTTTTACCTTTTATATCAAACATACAATTTAATACTTTAATTTATCCATATACAAAAATATTTGCAAATATATATTTTCTATAAATTTTAATAATCTGTAAACACTGTATTTCTTATTATAAATTACAAAAACGTGTTTTTTAATAAATTGTCTACTCTAAAAACATTTTTATCTATTAATTTTAACAATTATTTAAAAACTTATGTCATTTTTATTAATGCTCAAAGACTTTTTACATCCACTGTATTTTAATTTCCGAAGGGTTGCATTTTGATCTAGTTAATAATTATATTAAAGATTATAATATATACCTATTAATAATTTTACAATATATTACGATCAAAACTAATGACTAGTATAATAACAAAATAATAGCTGACATTTGTTCAAACTGCCAGTGATATGAGACAGAAACTGTTGTAGATCATTATAATTAATACAACTAAAATTGCAAATAAATCAAAATATACAACTAAATTACAATTAATAGATTAAGAATATTAGGTAAATAATTTTTTAATAATTAATGCTTAATTTTTGTATAAAATTTCTAAAAATACGTCAATGATTATAAATCGGCTTATAATCAAAAATAAAGACACTTATCTTACTATTTTTTTTAAATGCCTTCAAAATTAAGTTTTGCGGATCGAAAAGCAATACAAAACTTTTCGGCTGATATTAGCAAAATAGTTCTTAACCCTTATCGGACGCGACTTTTCACATGCTTGATTCCTACTAGGTTGTAGTTATTTTTAATAAAAAAATATTTTATTTTAATATTCATTTATATTTATTTCTTTACCGGGAACAAAGTTTTGTCTGAATTTATAATCAATATAATCTAGAAAATTTCTGACTTTCGAGAATCTTATTATTGGATTGTTATTAGTGTTCACATTTTGATGTAAGTGGAGCATCCAAAAATTTGCAAAAAGCGCTCTTTCTTAAAGATCTTAGAAAAAAAGGAATATTGCAAGTAAAGTCTTTGGAAAAATAATCTTTTATATCACTTATATAAATAGATGGTACCCATATTCAAAATCATACCAAAAAAAGCCGACATTTCCTCATATGAAACATCTTTCCAACTTTGCCAAACAGATCTGGTAGATAATTCTTTCCTTTGCATATAAATTTGTTTGCATCATAATATCTGTTATCAATTCGTTAGTAAAAAATTTGTTGAAATAATCAATAGACTCCTGAACATTTCCAAAAATTTGACGACCATTATTTGAAAAAGGAATCCTATTAGGGAGAATATCATCACCATCTCTATCGATTTCAATCCAATCATCGTCTGAATTATCAACTTCTGCATCATTTTCTTCTTCACTTAAGTATTGTATAGGAACAACAACTTTTCTTTTCTTAGGAAATAAAGAAGCGTCACTGCTAGACTCATCATTAGAACTAAAATCACTTTCAGAACTCTTACTATTGAAATTTATAAAATTTTCTTTATTCATTTTTTGGGCAAAAAATAAATTCAAACGTTAAAAAAAAGTATTGAAATTTCACTGCACAAGTTAAATGCTCTATTGGTAACGATAAACTGAAAAGGCAATCGTACGCTCAACCCTTTGCACTCGAGGGCTCCGTAGCGGAGCCATTTAAAATTTGTCTTCAAACTCGGGGGCTCCGCTAAGGAGACAATGCAAATAATTTTTTTGTATTTATGTAACGGTAAAAGAAACTGTAACTTCAAATTCAAATTTAAATTCAAGTTAATTCTATTATTCATTAGTAGAGCGTATTACATTCGAGTTTATCTGTTGTTTTCATATTTTACTTGTATATATTTAGATATTTTTCTATTAAAATTGCTTCGAGTTGCTGGTAATATGATTAAAAAAAAACTTCGAGTGCAAAGGGTTAATAGACAGGATATTTCGATATGATCCGACTTGTCACTTCATACGTGCCATACGACCGCTGCAGAAAACTACTGTCGTCACGTCGGAGGTGACATACGACCGATAAGGGTTAATATAACAAAAGGAAAATCATAATCAGTTAATACTAAGCAGTAATTTCTTCAAAGAAAAATTAAGAGCTTTGTGATATTCTCTGTTTATTTCACATCATAGCATGTTTTGTTTCAAACTTATTAACCTATATAGCCAATGAGCAGTTAATATACGTGCATATAATTATTAAAAATAAACATATACAGGGTGTTTCAAAGAGGTACAACAAAATTTGAAGGGATTGTATAAAGAGTGATTCTAAGACGATTTTTCATTCACCACATTTTAATCTGAAGCTTAGTTTTTGAGATATTTAATGATAAAGGTACTATCAGTTAGACAGAGATAGTCAATCGATTGAAGTGAGATAATACAAGTCTGACTCACTTCGATTAAGAGTATGGTTACCCGACAAAAATTACAGGTTTACAAATTATGTAGTTATATGAAAACGGATTTGGAAACCATTTGAGGTGAATACTCTTGGAACAATAAGGAATATATGTATTACAAAATTTTTTTAAACTCGTAAAAAATTTTTAAATAAAAATAGGTGATTTTATTATAAGGAAAATTGAAAGTTTTTCGAAAAAATAAATTTATACATATATTGAGACTTATATCAAAAAATCCTTTCCGCATAGTTTGATTGAAAATCCAAAAGAATATGATCATATTTTGCTAAATAAGAATTTTATAAAATTGGTAAAATGTATGTTTTATCTGATATTAGATAAAACAGAGCAAAAATTAATTCATATAGATGGCGTAACACAAAATTTTCATAAGTGAGACAAAGATAAGAAATCTTTTGTTTTACTCTATTTAGTTAAGACATGAACTATTTTAGGTCGAGTAAGGATCCTCTTAAATATCTCTCTCTTTGTCTAATTAATAATACTTTTATTATTAAATATTTCCAAAACTAAGTTTCAGATCAAAATGTGATACATGGAAAATCGTCTTAGAATCATCCACTTTACAACTTCTTAAAATTTTGCCATACCTCGCTGAAACACCGTGTAGATCAAACAAAAGATAGAAATAATGCATATAAATTATTCATTGTAATTCGCGATAATTAAGAAATATTAATTAATTTTATTTTAATCTATGATGATTTTAAATTCCTGTGTCCTAAACAACAAATTTATTTATGCTAACTAGTTGTATTAATAATGTAATAGTTGTATTAAATAAACATAATAATTATACATATTATAAATATCACGTTTTTATCGTTAACATTGTTTCCAAAACATTTATATTTTTACAAAAATATTTATAATTTTTAAATACTGTTAATAATAAATATTAAGTAATTTATTGATTTATTTGTTAAAAGATATTAGTGTTCTCTCTATTGGTTTAAAAAAAATACTTCAATAAAATAAAATCAGATATCAACAAAATATTTGTTTTATAGAATCTGGTTTCGTAGTGCTACAAGGAACAACATATTGGACAGATTTGTTTGTGCGACATTTTCTATTCCAAGCAGAACATACAATCGATGGTGATGATCTTCTATTCTTTGTTCGCAAAAAGCACGTGAAAACGTCCTCTAAATATTTACCAAAATTCGAAACTGAAGTGGATGTCTTTCGTAAAGACAGTAAAAAGTTGCCGATTGGTGATCCTGACATCGACTGGGAGGAAACTGTGTACCTGAATTTAGTTGTACACCAGTTTAATTATACACTTACGTTAGCAATTTGTACAAGAACAAGTCCTAAAGAGTTACAAGTAAGTCAACTCTATAGTTTATAAATTAAGACATTTTATATGATTTGTGATTAATCGACAAGTAAATCTATTTATATTGTATTAGTTTTAAAATTGCTTTAAATATTAAGTTATATTATAGATAACAAAAATATGAGACATTAATAAGTAAAATTTTGGATATAGAAAATCCTAAAATGGATATACAGGTTTTGAAAGGATATTTCTCACGTAAAACCAGGTATAAAAGTCCTGTATCATTTTTTGATTCGTAACTTAGTTTTTCAAATATTCATTATTCAAGTTATTATTAATTACACACAGAGACAGATAATTGAAATAAGATAATATAATTCTATTTCATTACAAACATTCGTCTTTCTTTGTCTAACTAATTGTATCTTTATTATTGAATATCTCGAAAACTAATTTCCAGGTCGAAAAATAGTAAAGAATATTTCGACTCAGGTTACACGAAGAATTACTTAAAAAACCATGCGTTTATTTCGGGACACCCTGTAATAAATTACTTAAATAAATATTTAAAAAAAATAATTAAAATAACATTACAGAGTTAACATAAATCATTATCTATTTTAATCTTGTAATAAGATAAAAACACAGATAAAGACGAAATTTACATAATTTTTTATTGGATACGGTTACAATTTGAAAAAAAGTAAAAGAAATATAAAGAAATAAACAAATTCAACTACTCTGAAGAATACATAATTTTCAGGTACTACGTAGACACTCGCAAAAAGTATATGCAAGCCCAAGTCGACGTCGAATGGATGCAAAAGGGGAATTAGAAGAAATGACGTATCCACATATATGTTTCATGGTGGATAATTTCGATGAAGTGTTCTGTGATATTCTAGTAAGGGATGGTGAAATGGTATGCGTAGAATTGGTTGCCTCAGACAGGGAAGGCGCAGTTCAAGGTGTTATTTTCCTCGGTTCTATTAGATATGATGCATTAAAAAAAGTTTATGATGCGAGGGTAAATATTATGAGATTTAAATAAATATCAGTATTTTATAAAATTATTAATTTACAATTGCTTACAGTCTAGTTTAAGTACCAAAATGGCACAACGAATGACTTTTGGACTTTTTTCCGGTGCAACTTCTCAAAGAATAGAATTTGTTCGAATGAAAGGACCTCGCGGTATGAAAATCAAATAAGAACTTATAGAAACAAATGAAGATTCAAAAATTATAAAATTATACATTTTCTCATTAACTATATTAAGGTAAAGGACATGCAGAAATGGCTGTGACGAAACCTAAAGGTTCTGGCGCAGAAACACCTACGTCAGAACCTGGTTATTGCGCAACTGATGCACTTTGGGATGCAGATTGGGACGACGCAGAAGACCTCTTTTTCCAACGTCATCAACGTCGATTATCTGATCCTAGCGCAAATTTAAACAACTTTGTAAGAGGAGGTTGGAGAACTAAGCCAGACACTGCAGCAACAAAAGCTAGATCTGAAAATGAAGGATTAGATTCAATGGCTAATGGCCTAAATGAAATTGAAGCTGGCGACGTTCGAGATGGTAACTAGCGATCCTCATCGTCTCATCGTCATGGTTGTAACTTCATGTAACAACCAATTTATTTAAAGGCAGGCTCAGTAGAAGCAAAAATGTTTTAAATATGTCTGCTTTTCATTCCTGTTTTATTTATTCATTTTCTATTTAAAATATTTAAAGAAGGATTGTGCATGCGTTTTTTTACGTGTATTTAGTGCACACTTTAATTTTTTCTCAGAAAAAGTAACTTTCACATTTTTTAAGATAAATAAAAGAAAGGAACACAGAATAAATAATCTTAATTTTTTTCAGAATATTTAAAAATAGCTCAATTGTGTTACAATCTTTTAAATAATTTATTTTTATGTATATATTGATATATATAGATATATACGTGTATGTGTATATATTTATATACACATAATATGCATATACATGTGATAAATTTTTATAATTTTCAAGTAAAATACTGGTAGATTTGAAAAAGAAGTAAGAAATCCATTTCTCTT
Source organism: Sclerodermus sp. 'alternatusi' (assembly GCA_037305995.1). Taxonomy (NCBI): domain Eukaryota; kingdom Metazoa; phylum Arthropoda; class Insecta; order Hymenoptera; family Bethylidae; genus Sclerodermus; species Sclerodermus sp. 'alternatusi'. The sequence goes on from CM074550.1 coordinate 6,108,459, forward strand.
TTTCAAAATTTCTGTTAGATATGATATACCGATAATGAACCAAAATTGCAAATATTTATTACATTTTAATAAATTCAAGTCAACTGGGAAAAGTATTTAAAGCTAATAGTGTATGACACATAATAAAAAAGTACAGCCATCACTACACCACCACACACGAATCTCCGTATATTCGATTATCATGAAAAAGAAAGAAATTACACAAGAGTGTCTTATTTCTAATCTTTGGCACGTTCCATGCCGGCTGTTTACTTTATAGTCAATGAACTGGAAAGCAGCTGGGGCGGCCGGGGCTCATCCGGAAATCGTAGGAATTCTCATGGCCGTCAACGAAAATCACCCTTACTCTCTACCGGCCAATATTTCCAAAAACAGCGAAATACACAGGAACGATCAACGAACGAATCATCGCCAAATCGAAAAGGTCTTTTTCGCGATACGTATGGTGAGCGTATTTGCTTTCGCTACGAACTACAGTCGCTTGTCAAAAATATTCTATTGGTTACTAAGTTTATTTTGAAATACTTATAAATAAACTTGACAAAATTTTACATTATTTTCTTTTATATATACATTTTATATATCAAAATATTTTATTATAAATTATATAAAATTTAAATAAACGTATTTAAATAATTAATTGCACATTTAAATAAAAACAAATTAATTTACTACTATACAAGAATATTTTATAAAGCAAAGTAACAAACTGTTCTAAGCAAAGCTATTACGTTCACTAATTGATTAGTCTCTCGCGCTAGGCCTTAAGAATCACCAACATCACCACATAGAAGTAGGCAGTGAGATCTTATTACCTACGGGTACTTGTCTGACAGACGACAATGTGAGACAAAAGTTAGATTCTGGAGCAATATTAGTCCATGGCAAGGAGGAGCTTCCCCTAAATTATATACAGCAAGACAATAATCATAAGCAAAGGCTATATAGTACTGGAAATCTGAATCAGGATAAAATAAACTTGGACTTTGAGAAGGAACGTCGTTTAAGTGACGATGAATTAATAAAAGTACGTAGAAACAATGAACGACGTCGTTTAAGATCAACAGATTCCGATCATGAAGACTATTCAAATACAAATGACATATCTGGGAACAAAAATGAAGAACATATCAAGGACAAAAACGCTAATGCTAGAATTTTACGTGGAAATTTAAATACTCACAGGCAGAGTGCAACTCTTCCCAGAAGAAGACGTAGAAGAGCTCTTTCTGGTAGCTTCATTGGGAATCCTTTACCACCTCATCGTGTCACCCCTGATGGCACTGCGATCTACTATTGGTGCGAGCTCCCGCGCCGTCCCGGTTCACAGGGTAAATTCTTCCGTTATCCTATCTACCCTTGCATTCGTTGAGTGATTTCACCTAAATTAGTCGCAATATTTTATGACTGTGTTTATCAAGATGGTGAAATTGTGAAAAAATAAGAGATAAAAATAAAATCTATGAATAAAAGAGAGGGTGAGGTAGAATGAGTAAGCAAATAAGTGAATGAATAGTGAATGTGTGAACAAGTGTGTATGCATGCGTCGCGTGTATGCATGCATGATGCGTGTATATGTGTGCGTACGTGCGTATGTATGAGAGAGAAAAAGAGAGAAGAAAAGAGGAAGATGTATTTATTACTTATTAATAATTTTTCTTTTAAAATAAAATTTTAAAGGAGATCGTAGTGCTGGTGGTGTTAAATGTTTGTGATGCGCCTATATTTTCAACCAAATTGCATAATATTATTATGTGTTTTTTTTAATTATAATGCCTCTTAGGTGCGGAAGCTCAGAACATGCCGCCTTAGTTCAATAATGAGTTTCACCACCATATATAAACATAGTCATTGAGAAATTTATGTTTTATACGAATTGTCTTACAATAATGATAGCAAACTTTTCTTAAGTAGCACATAATAATACTACATTTACATATTCATTTTTTATTTTATTATATGTCGTATTTACAATAACTGTTTTCAAATTTTTTCCAAACTAGTTACTCATGCATGCTTCAATACTTTTTAAGAATTTTTATATATATTGATATTTTTTTTATATATTTTATAATTTGAATGATACCAAATTTTTAAAATTTATTAAAAATTGGTTTTAAGGTTTTTCATAAAATATGAAATAATAATTTTTAAAACGCAGTTTTGTTATAGTATTACATGTGTAAAGTATAAATTGTTAAAAACTATATGTAAGAACGAAGTAAAGTGCAAACATACTTCTTATTTGACAACAAATACAAGGTGTAATAATCATTTACAGAAACATTTTGAAGGATTATACAGGAGATAAATCTCAGATGAATTTTACTTTGTCATTTATTGTTTTAGAGCTTCGATTTCAAGATATTCAATAACAAGGCTACTGTTAATTAGAGATCAATCGTCAATTAATTATATCAATAATTACTTCCACTAGCTAGATTGTCTGAGTTTAATTAATAATACTTTTATTACTGGATATCTTGAAAATAAAACGCCTAACTAAAAAACTGACAAATAAAAAATCGTCTTAGATTTACCTCCTTTACATTGCAATCCCTTAAAATTCTCTGTGCATCATTATTACATCTTATGTATCAGGAATCAGCAAACTGAGAAGAATGACACATGCATCTTCTCTCTCTCTCTCATTAATTTTTTCCATTATCAATGAGACACATTTACTCTACAAAAAATTGATGTAATTTTTAATAATAATAATTAAATGAGACAGCCTAACTTCATCGTATTTCTAATAGCTAACTGTTTCTGTCAAAATAATAGTAACTTTATTATATTATTTCACAAAAATTTGGCAAACATACCAGATTGCTTCAATTAATATCAATTAATTTCAGGTGCTAAAGAAGTAAACTGAAATATTTAAGAAACGTTGATAATTCAATAATAATTCTAATGTATTATCCATTTGAAAATTAAGAAATCTAATGATAACCGCGAAAGTCTTAAGTAAAAAAAGACTTTGATAATAACCGAATATCTTTATATTGTCTTTAGGAATAATTTTTAGATTACCAAATATCTAACGGGATATTTTTCAGAATTATCCTTAGCATTACAAATACACCCTTTTAAAAATAATGCTGTTGATACTGGACACCTTGTACAAATAATAAAACAATTAGTAAGATTAAAGCATTCCTTGTGCATGTTAGTAAAATTTGGATCTAAAGTTGCCGATTTCGAATTTATATTAATTAGAAAACTTTTCATTTTAATATTAAAAAGCTGCGTTTTGACAAACAATATTGACAAAAAAATTGCATTTTAAAATATTATTCATTAAATAAATTATTCTTATCTTATTAAATCTTCAGTTATAATATCCTGTAGGCTATTACAAAATAAGCATAAATCTTTTAGAAAGAATTATTTCTAAGATCAAATTAAATAAGAATATCCTTCGCCATTTAACATTTCTAGTTAATTTGTTGGTATTCAGCAAATTTTTTTAATGGAAATGAAATTTACAAAATAGTAAAAAATTTTTAACTTTTCCATTTAAACTAAGAAATAATTCTTTTTTCAAAGAAGTGCATCAGATTTTGTAAAATCCTTCATTTTACTGTTTTATTATTCTTAGTGCGAAAAAATGCAGTTTTTATCATTTTAAATTATTTAATTTTTTTATTATAGTTTATTATATTTATTTAATCATATTTTTTATTATTCTAACTATATGCTATTAAATAATCAATAGTCCTTACACATTAATCCTTTTCTATTAATTTAACAAAATATTACAAATTTATTTAAATATATATATATATATATATATATATATATATTTGTTTTTTTAAATAAAATATATATATAATTTCTTTATAAAAAGTTGTGGACTTTTCATATATTTGTATGCTATATGTATAATATAATTAAAAATTCACGCATATCTTTGGAAAATATATATCCAATTATAATATATTTACTATCAATTTCTTGGAATATAATACCAATTTATAATCAAAATGTTCTTTCAACATCTGTTCTGAATAATTTATCACTTATTTAAACTCTATAATAACTTATTATAAATTACGTATTATTTAACTTTTGATTACTGTACTAATATCGCAGCAAGAATAAAGTGAAGTAAAATCACTTATAATTTTAAAATAAAGATTTAAATTAAAAAATTAAAATTACTAGACAGCATCTTCAGTATTTTTAAAGATATGCGCAAATTTTATAAAATTTTGCACTATATGAATGTAAATGCATTATCTTAGTGTCTATTATTTCTTTATACAGAATAAATTTATTAATTTTAGTGGAATCAATCATTTGTTAGATTTTGTTAATTATAAATGTAATGTTAATAGCTTATACAGTGCTTGGAACTAACAACAAAATTAAAATATTTTTAACAAATAGGATAAACAATATTTGATATTTTTATACAACGAATTATTAATATATATAAATAATAAAATACTAATAATTATATCTGGTTTTGTTGTTAGAATTAGATGACGGCGCTTATAATCCATTATGGACGATGAGAGGATTTACTCAAACATTTCACTTTTGGAAAGAAACTAAACGAGCCCAATCTGTACCTCTAAACGCCTTTTTAACATACATTACGTTACCTTGGTGGAGTATAGCTAAAGGTAGACTATTAGGTGTTTTATTCGAATTTTTTAATTTTAAAGATAATACGAATTCAAATTTTACAGTGATATAATTTTTTTCCAGATATTCTTGATCATCGAGAAGGACCTATTTTAACTTTTTAAATAATCGTATCTAAATTTTATGTATCGCTATTCTCTTTTTTTATATAATGCCGATGTTATCGGAAGCAAGATCTATTGGATTAAAATAAACAAAATTCAATAAGAAAGAGAAATATTTTCTTTTTCATTTCCTTTCAATTTTAATTAAAAGTACTTAAAATTATTTCACATTTTAACAAATATATCTGACGACGGATATTGTGTCCACAAAACCACTTTCTGTATCACTATCATCATCACATAAATGTATAAAAAAAGAAACTAAGGAAACTTCATTCAGTATATATTACGACTTATTGTAGCGAACAGTTTTTTATCTATAATGAAAGTCTTAGTATATGTCTTTTTTATTTTAATTTTTTATAATTTACAAACAAATGTTAAAGGTAGTGACAGATATATAGAAAATACTGGACCTCATGAAGGAAAACAAATAAGTAAAATAATAATATAAGATCCCTTTTTAAATTTAATTATTTTCTTATAAAAAGGAGCATAAAAAATAAAATAGATATATTTTTATGACTAGTTTTATAATGTTGTCTTATCCATAAATTTGCGGAAAGTTAATATTAAATTAAAATATTTATATTTCTTCATTAAATGGTTTTATTTATAATATATTTATAGAATGTGCTGGTAGAAGAATGGAACATAATAAGATTATGAGAGATGTAAAGTGCACGCCAAGAAAGAGTCTGGTTAAACTGAGACCGGAAATAGGTTTTATGTATTTTCCACACATGGTGTGGGTAAATAGATGTAATGGACTCTGTGGTATTAATTTATCTTGCATGCCTGTTGAGTCTATAAAGAAATCGTTTATAATTCGAAGAAACCACATAGTATCAAAGCAACAATCTTGTTCTTTAATACAAGTTGAAGAACATACAAAATGCAAGTAAGTATTATTTAATAATATACAGATTGTCCAATAATAATGACACAGTTTTAGAAAAGATTATTCTTGATATATAACCGAATGGAAAATTCTTTTTCCACTTTACAATTTAAAATATCATATAAGTGAAAAGAAATAACATCAGTATACAAAGTGTCCGGAAAAAAAAGTGAACCTTTTTTAAGAAATGATTCCTGACGGAATTCTAAAAGCTTTTTTTCTTTGATATTTTATTATTTGAAGTTTCATTTTCAAGATTTCAATGACAAAGATACCATTAATAGGCTAAGATATTACAATAGTCGAAGTGAAATGACATCGTTTTGTTTTACTTCAACTAACTGAGTTTTTCTATCTAACTAATGACACTTTTATCATTGAATATCTTAAAAATGAAACTTAAATCAAGAATACAAAGGGGCAAAGGTTCTTAGAACTGCATCAGGAATACTCCTCAAAAAAGGTTCGCTTTTTTCCAACAACCTTGTATAACAGCTACCCTCGTTAAATTTAGTAAACATAATTGTTTTAAAAATAAATTGAAATATATGTATTTACATGATTTAAATTAGGTGTAAATGTGATGTAATGAAATATCACTGCAACCGACATCAAGTTTATTTACCCAATGATTGTGCATGTATATGTATAAACAGAAAGGAAAAATTTCAATGTTTGATGTTAAAAGGAATGATATGGAATAACGAAAAATGTAGATGCGAATGCGAGAAAGCAGAAGAAGAATGTTCAAGTGGCTTACAATGGATTCCATCTATTTGCAGGTAACAAATGATATTGTAAATGGATTATGCAATTTTTTACATTATATTAATTTTTAAATTAAAATAACGATATACCCGTATTTACTAGCATTTATATTTCAGATGTGCTAAAGTTATGTCAGAGATTGAAACTAATGAATTGAAGTTTTAACAAATATCCAAGCAAAATTTTATGAAAAATTAAAAGTTACATTTAATGTAATTTTTTTATTAAATTATAAAAATTCCAATATAAAAAATATCACATTTTTTGAAGCTATATAAAATAAACTGTTAACAATTAAAAATAAATTATATGCATTCATTCACGTACGTTACACTTATATTTATAACATGTTTGTATAATGTTTATATTTTATAAATATTGGGAAGCATTGATAATTATTGTGAATTCAAGTAAATATTATTTAATTAGAAGAACTCATTAATATGTCAGTATAATCTCCAAAATTATTCCAAGTGTGATTCCAAAGATCTGGATTAGCTTTATTATCCCAAGGGAGATTACCGGGTGAAATAGCTGAAGCATTCCATTTCTTTATTTCTTCTTCTAATTTTTTTACAATAATTGGGTACCTTAAATTTTGATTCCTTTAAATTACTTTTCTCTATTTTTATAGAAATATTATTTTTTTTATATATTTATTTTCTTAAATTTATTTAATAAATGTTAGTTTTTATTCAATAATTTTCATTTTCATTACTTACTGTTGAATAAGATTATTATCTTCGCAAGGATCTTGATAAACGTTAAAGAGGCAAGGTGCTATAATTGGTTTGCAAACAGGTAAAGAATCATTTTTCAAAGGACATTTAATTAAAGCCTCTTCTCGAAGAATTCTTATACTATCATTAGTAATTGATAAACCTACAGATTTAATAGCACGTCCTGCTAAACTGCCTATAACTCCTCCTATATCATATACCCATTCTCTTCCCGATGGACCATACCATCCATCCCATTCACCATTGTAAGTAGATCCTATATATATAAAATATGAGAAGTATATATTAAATATTTTAAAACTATATACAGGGTGTAACAATGATGTTAGGAAAAATTTTAAGAGGTTGTAGAGGGAGTGATTCTAAGACGATTTTTTAATTACCACATTTTAATCTGAAGCTTAGTTTAGAGATATTTAATGATAAAAGTACTATATAAGTTAGACAGAGACAGCCAATTGGTTGAAGTGAGATAACATCATTCTGTCTCACTTCAACAATCTATCTGTCTCTGTCTAACTAATATGATCTTTAAATATCTCAATTTATCATTAAATATCTCAAAAACTAAGCTTCAGATTAAAATGTGGTAACTGAAAAATCATTTTAGTATCACTCCCTCTACAACCCCTTAAAATTTCTCCTAACATCATTATTACACCCTGTAGTTAATTTATATAATTATAGTTTTTTTTTTATATAAAGGCTACCTTTTATAAGTTTCCATTCATTAACAGTTATTGCTGATATGCCGTAAATATCATCAATATTATGTAAAATAGTTGTTCGTGGAGAATCAGTATTATCATTGAATGCACTCCATAAATTCATACCATCGATTACTAAATTTGAAATATTTCCTCCAGCAACTGATATAAGTGTTGGTAACCAATCTGTTATATGTACTAATTGTCTATAAACACGTCCAGGATTTTTTAATTTTGGAGACCATACTAATCCTGCACCTCGAACACCACCTCAAATTTTAAATATTAAATTATCTTATATATATGGTAAGACAATTAAAACAGATTACCTAAATATTTAGTTTTTTACCAATACTAGAAAAAAATGTATTAGCTACAAAATTCGTGATTTAAAATAGCACATATAATTTGATAGTAATAGTTTTTTTCTATAATCTTAAATAATATTAAATAAATTATAATAATAATAATAATATAAATAATGCAAATCCGGTACTCCGAATATTTGGGGTACCCGGAAAAAACGTACGATTTTTGAAAAGGCGATTCATACTGATCATACCTAATATTCAAGAGCATAAAACTCAATAATATTAATAGTTTAAACTAATAAAAAAGTAAGAAAAATTTGATACCAGTAGGTAGAGAATACAAGTTTAACTGTAGTTTCTTTATGTACGCATGCAATCGTATGGATAATTTCGGTTTATTAATGAGATGTTTCTATTATAATAGCACTCAGTTATTCACGTTTCACGTAAAAGTGATTATTATATCAAGCAAACAAACTATTAAAAAGTTACTTGTACTTATTGGATATTGGATTATTGCAGTTAATATGGTAAGTCTAATTAATATTTTATAATTATTAATAAATTGAACGTATAGTGAATCAGAGAGAAAATCCAATTAAATAATTACTAAATTAAAATATATTAAGTACACAGTTATTAAGCAATTTCTCGAATTTATAAGTCTCAGATAATCCGTATTTTTTTAAGCACATTAGGAATCTATTCCGCGACGTCACAACGATCTGAAGTCACACATAAAGCCACTTTGCAAACAACAGCCAATAAAATTACATTCAGAAAAACTCTTGTAATTTAAAAACTAAACTTCGCATCATAAAGTTGTAAAAGACTTTTTGTCTTAGATTTGCGTTAGGAATCATTATTTTAAAAACCGGACATTTTCTTCTGGATACTCTATATAAAGGTCAGCGTTTATTTAATAGAATGTTATAGATTTATATTCATATCTTATTAAAACATTTTAAACCGAACATATGACATTTAAAACATTACGTTTTAAACCGAACACAAATAGCGATCTCGACCACTTATGCGATACCAACAAAATGGATATCCCATTTTACTCGTAATATTACAAATATCTTGACCAGCAAATTTACTTATAATTGAATTGGTAGATTAAAAATTAATAAATGGCCGGAATGTACTTTCGAAATTTTAGATTAACTCTTTTACATTGTTATTTGTGGGGAAATTAAAAAAAATGTATTAGAAGAAATCGAAAAATACAAATGATATGAAAGAACGTATAAAGGTGGTCTTTAATTTGATACATTATCGTGCATTATATAATTTATCATGCAATACTTCCCATAGAATAGAGTTTTATATGATTCATTAATGTTCACGAATAAACTTTGAACGTTTATATTACAGTCAAACCTCGTTAAATCGAAATTTGTTAATTCCAAAACCTCTGAAATTCAAAATATGTTCTAGATTCCTTAAGATAACCTCTAGAAATCAAAATGAATAGGAAATTAAATTCTTATATGCATACGCACATATTAAAAAGAGACAATTTTTACCTCTATAATTTGAATTTCGTCAATCAGACATAAAATGTAAGTATGCTAGATTATGATTATTATTATTATTATTATTAGCTTTTATGTAATATTTCAGTAAATCGAATCTTACTTATCAAGCTTTGCTTATTCGAAACGTTCGTAAAATCAAAACCTCTATAAATTCAAGTGAATTACTAGTCCCTTGAGATTTAAATTAGAGAGGTTTGACTGTAATTACATAAGGTAAGGAAAAATAAATTATAAGTTTATCAGAAAGTCATCCGAAGATTATTCATTTTCTGTTGCTTTAAATGTTAAAATCTGTTGATTTTTTATCTTTCTTTTTTTTTCATAAAATTTTTCAATATTTTAATTGGTTTTCTTCCAAAATATTTGTAATTTTTAAATTTAGTAATTTAAACAAACCTTCCCAAAGTGTATTCTTAACACCTCTTAATGGCCAATTTGAAGCAGCATTTAAATTAAATCCTGCCGCAGGTCCACCATTATCCGAAGAAAATATTATCACAGTATCTTTTAACATTTCATTTTTTTTAAGAGCTTCTACAACATATCCAACTGACTGATCTAATCTGCTTAACATAGCTAAAATAATTATGTATTTAATACATATTTTAATATAACTATTTAGAAGTATTATAATGTATTTCACATTATAATTCACATTACCAGCAAAGCGCCTTCGATTATAATCTGTTATACTAGAAAATTTTGCTACTTCCTCATCTGGTGCAGGAAGTGGATTGTAAGGATTTCCTGAGTGCACAGCTGCATGAGCTAAATAAAGAAATAACGGTTGACTAGAATTGTGTTTATTAATAAGTCGGACTGTTTCTTTTGTAAAAATATCTGTGGAATATTTTCCGTGTAAATCCCAAGCTGGTTCCATATTACGTCTCATATCAAGACCCCAATATGGCTAAAAATAATAATTACTTATATTCTTAACTTCATTGTACGTATCCCCATACAATGTAACAAAAATATTATAAAATAAAATCCTTTTTTGAATAAAATTATTATTATTATATTTATTTTATTTTAAATGAGAATAAATTTCTATTTGTTTTAACATGTATTTTAATATATATTTTCTAACACTTATTCAATAAAGCAATTTATCTTATATTATTTTAATTTGTATATTTGTTTTAACAAAATTAATTATTTTACAACTCACATTTTCCACTGCTGTATGATCAAAATAATCCTGATGTCCAGTCCAATAACCAAGATGACTTTGAAATCCTCGGTAAATTGGTGTATACTCTTTCTTGAAGAGTCCTAAGTGCCATTTTCCTACTATATGTGTGCTATATCCAAGATCTCGAAGATATTCAGGCAATAATTTTTCATGGAGAGGTAAACCTCTTGGCTCTGCAGCCTTCAGAACCTGTTGAATTAATGTATAAGATTATTTTATGAAAATATTGTACCGCTTTTCGACTTGGAAATTAATTCTTAAGATAATGCAAAAGAACATACTCCTAGATATATATCTCTATAGATAAAATCTAGTAGAAAATTTATATGCTATTGTTTTTTGTTAATGATTTTCTTTTAAAATTATAAAGTTTTTGAATAATTAATTCTGAATCAGAGTTTTTAAAGCATTTTTTGTATTGTTTTATCTGTGTTTGTTACTACGTTAAAGTAATACGTGAATTTATTTAATTTATATTTTGTTTTGTAATATATTTGCTTTATAAATTCTTTTCCTTTCTAAAGAAAGTATTAAGATAAAGGAAAATGAGATAAATTAGAAAAATTTTAGTTCTTATTTGAAATTAACAAATTCACAGTAATATAACTTTAATGACATTATCAAAATGAGAAATACAGGAAGTTACAAATCGACCGTACTTCCTTAAAGTGAGTGGTTTCTGAGGTTATTCTAAGAACTTTTTCCTCTTGACATTTTTGATTTAAAACTTTATTTTCAAGATATTCAATGATAAAGGTACTAAAATTGGTTGGAATATGATAATGCTACTCCATCTGATTTCATTTATCTATCTGTCATTGTCTAAGTAATAATACTTTTATCTTACATATCTATAAAACTAAGCTTCAGATCAAAATATGGTAAATGAAACATTGTTTTAGAACCACTCCCTTTACAAATCTTTAATGTTTCGTGTATCATTATTGTTACACCCTTTATAAATAAAATTTAAAAATTACATCAAAATCAGCAAAATTATTTAATAGTATTTATTTTCTACATTAAATGAAATTTTCGTCTATGTGTTATTACCCAACAATAAACATACGTTAGTATGTTTATTAGTATTTAGTATGTAGTACAAAGAAAGTTTCTTATTTTCTAATATATAGAAATGTTATCATTTGGGCTTACTCCGCGTTCGTAAAAATTCCATTACCCTTTATCTATCCTTTAATGGATAAGTAACAAGTACCAATATTTAGTGAAAAGTTGTTTGAAACAAAAGAAGTGTTGGATAAAGTATAAATTACTATAATATCTTATTTCAATTAACTTATTTTTGTCCAACTAATATTATTTATTCTAAAAAACTTCAAAAATTAAACATTAAATCAAGAAGTAAAAAAAATTTTTTATGCGATTTATATATATATATATATATATATATATATATATATATATATATATATCAATTACAATTATAAAGATACTATTTCAATAAGTAATGATTGAAATATACAATATACCGGATGTAACAATTATGTTAGTCGAAATTTTAAAGGGTTATAGAGGGAGTGATTTTCTAAGATGATTTTTCATCTACCACATTTTAATCTGAAGCTTAGTTTTTGAGATATTCAATGATAAAAGTGCTATTAGTTAGACAGAAACAGATAGATAGTTGAAGTGAGACAGAATGGTGTTATCTCACTTCAATTAATTGACTGTCTCTATCTAATTAATAGTACTTTTATCATTAAATATCTCAAAGACTATGCTTCAGATTAAAATGTGGTAAATGAAAAATCGTATTAAAATCATTCCCTCTACAACCCCTTAGAATTTCGACTAGCATCATTATTACACCCTTTATATTAAATAGCCGATTATCTCAAATCAAGTCGAAAAGCCATTTACCATTTTTTATATTTAATGATATTCAATGATAAAGAAGCTATTAATTTAACAGAGACAGATAATTAAAGCGAGATAACGCTACTTTGTCTTTTACCTATCTCAATTCAACCATCGGTTTGTCTATGTTGAAAGAATAGCATTCTCATTATTGAATATCTCAAAAACTAAGCCCCAAATCAAAATGTGGTAAAGGACTTCTCGTCACGGTTTAAACCTTCAAAAGTATCCCCTTTGAAGGAAGTGCGCAAATTTTGGAATATCCTGTATAATAATACACTTTTACATGGTGCGTTTATTTCGAACTCTGCATTCTAAATAAGATGCGCCTTATACAGGGTGTTACAAAACGACCGCACTTCCTTAAAGGGAGTGGTTTTGAAGCTATTCTAAGGTCTTTTTCCTGTTGGCATTTTTTGATTGGAAGCTTTATTTTCAAGTATTCAATGATAAGATGCCATTAGTTAAATAGACTCTCCAATAGTTGAAGCGAGACAGAGGGGTGCCATTTCATTTAATTATCAGAGTGTTTTTGCCTAACTAATGGCACCTTTATCGTTTAAACTTTTGAAAATGAAGCTTTAAATCAAAAAATATCAAAAGTCTCTTTAAGGAAGTGCGGTCAGTTTGTTACTCCCTGTATAGGGTATTTCAAAAATAGCTTAGTTTTTTAAAAGAGTATATTTCGAAAATCGAAATCGATTAGAAAATTAGAAAGGGATTAGAAATCCATTTGACACCTTTTAATTTAGAATTTTATTTTTCAAATATTCAATATAATAAAGGTAATATTAAGTTTTATTTAATTTTAAATTAGACAGTCAGTTAGTTAAAATGAAACAACGGGATGTTATTTTACTTAAACTAGGCGACCTTCTATCTTATTAACATAACTTTTATTCTTATTTTTTATGCTCTTGTGGTCATAATTATAATATTTCTTGGTTTCCGAATGGATCACCATAACTCAGAAGCAGCAAGCTGGAATGTTTGTGAAACATCGGCAATTATATAATAATTCCGAACGCAGTATCCATCCGGAAAGCAAAAAATATTATAACTTTTATTATTAAATATTACTCGAAAATAAAGTTTCATATCAAAAACTGTTTTTTTTTTATAAATTAAATTTTGTATTTAATTTGATTTCAGAAATTAAGGAAATGCGTTATTCTTAAGACACCCTGTATATTAAATAATATAAAGTATTTACGCCCCAACGAAATGAATGAACGGCCTGATTGGTAACCAAAACTGGATTCAAGATATGGAGTATGAGAAGAATTACACTTTATTACTTCAATATTAATAGCTTCATTTTTGAATATTTTAAAGATAAAATCCCACATTAAAAAATAGCAAAGGAAATATCATCTTAATTTAGCGTTAGAAATCAATTTTTCAATAATAATGCAGTTATTTTATAAAATCTTGTATATATACGTGGTGTTTCAATAAGATAAGGCGAAATTTTAAGGGGTTATAGAAGGAGTGATTCTAAGGCAATTTTTCATTTACTACATTTTGATTTGAATCTTAATTTTCTAGATATTTAACGATAAAGGTACTACTAGTTAAATAGAAACAGTTAATCGGTTGAATTGATACGATATCAATCTGATTCACTTGAACTATTTATGTGTCTGTTTAATAAATAGTCTCTTTGTCATTAAATATCCAAAAAACTAAGCTTCAGACCAAAATGTGATAAATGAAAAATCGTCTTGGAATCATTATATCCACAACTCTTAAAAACTTCGTCCTGTATACATTAAAGCACCCTATATATATATATATATATCTAGTATAAAATAATAGTGCGGTTAAATTCAAATTATTACTCACACCATGTTGCATTCCAGTATGAATGGGATGCTTTCCAGTCATTAACGCACTTCTAGATGGTGTACAAATGGGAGTAACATAATATCTATCAAGAAGAAGACCTGAATATGCCAATGCATCAATATTCGGCGTGGGAATTTGACCTGAACCATGAAAACCTACATCGTTCCATCCCTAATTTAAATAAAAAATTAAATAATAACTCTCAAAAAGGTAAAAAATTAAAAATGTTGTGAATTAAAATTAAAATAAAAACTTAATAATATCTTGAAGAAAAAAATTAATAAAAAACTTGCCAAATCGTCTGCTAAAATAAAAATAATATGAGGCTGTTTGGAAGAAGTTACATGACAAGTTACGCTCAACAATAATGAGAACCACTGGCTTAGCTTATTCCAACTAATCATCGTTCTAAGAGTTCGTTATAACTATTTAATATTTACGTAATTCAGTATTCACGTTGATCACAAAATTGAACAAGAGTTTTTTAGTTTTAGATCCTTTAACATTTTTAGATAAACAGTGAATATTACATAAAATATCTGAACCTTTAAAACTGTAAGCTAAATCACTATAGACTTATTAAGAGACTCAGTAGTCTCGCGCCAAATAGTGTAAGCAAATGTGATGTCATAAAGCGTGACGCACATGCTATACGAGGAGTGGTGTATCCAAGTATTATTTTCTTAAATCACTGCTTATAGTCGAACAAATTAAATATTTCAACTTAATTTAATAAATATTAATTAATCCAGGTAAAAATTTATAATATTCTTTTCAAATAAAATAAAACTAAAAAATTCTAAATTATATATTCATATAAAACATGCGAGGTCTTTAAATTTATAATGCGCCCACTTTCTGTATCGTTGTCTTCTTTCCATCGAAAATTCTTGACATCCAAATATGGTTTTCACATTTTTCCCGCTAGTATTTGGTGGCGCTAGTGAGATTCTTGTGAATGAAATTTATCTCGCGCGTATATTTAAATAGTTTCAAAAACAAAAAACGCGTTATTTACAATTAAATATTTAAAATGAATTAAATTAAAAATGATTATTTTATTAATATAATAATTTATTTACTATTATAATTAGTTTAAATAAAATAACATTTTAATATTATTTTTAATCCCGAAAAATTGCTTCATATTATTCTAGTAAAATTTATTAAAATATTAATTATTTAAAACATATGTATATTTAAAATAAATAAATTATGCAATAAAAAGTCACTATAATCACTATATAAAATCATAAATATTAACGTCTGTTTTACTTATTTACCTATTTATTTAATATATATCAAAATATTTTATAAGAACATTTTTTCATAAAAAAAAATTGTTTTAAATTTGGTATTAATCAATTTAAAAAATATTTAAATTGATATTTTAAAAAGTTTTAAACTATACTGATTTGTCAATTATTTGTATACTACCTAATAAAAAAAGTTAGAATAGATTAGTTTTGAAATTATATATAAACATATATTGCAGATATAAAGTTTTTATAAAAATAATTTAAATAAAATTTTAAAGTTTTAATTACGATCATAGTGTATTAAAAATATTCTTTAACCTCTTAAGGCAAAATTAATTTATGAGTTAACGGGTAAAAAATCATCTATTTTTTTTACATAATATTATTCCTAATATATATTTAAAACAAAAAAGACATGAAATTTGATCATTTTTATTATAAATTAATAGTTATTTTGAGTTACTTTAAAAACCACACTCTTACACAGTAATAGTAACACGATGAAGGAAGCAAATAGACTGAAAACAAATTACAAATTTAATCTTAGAGTTGATGAAATAATGAAAATAAACAATAATGCTTGAAAGTATCACATAAATATTTTTTATCGTAATGAAAACAAACCATTTTAAGAGCCTGGCTTTGAAATTGCAGATTAGTGAGTCTATCATATGAAGAAATAACAAGAAAAAGCATCAAATATAATGATTGCGTAACTGGAGTATTTGTATATACAAAAAAATGCGCTGCCCGTATGTCACGAAGCTGAAAAATTCTGCAAGTTTTCGGTGACCGTATATGTCACGGAGCTGAAAAATTCTGTAAGTTTTCGGTGACCGTATATGTCACGGAGCTGAGCGTTAAGTGGTTAAGAAAATACACTCTTTTCAACGTTTATTTTATACTATAATATAATCATTTAAAAAAACACATAAATAAAAAATTATCTAATTAACCACGTAAAATATATATATTATGAATATTTTATGAGAATAATTAAAATTAACATAAAATGTTAAGGTGGGTAATTTCTTACATTTTATTATCTAATATTATCAGTTACAATTCATTAATTAATTTTTATCAAAGGGCATAGCCGGGTAAACATGTAAAATCTGCCTCCACGGCGTTTTCTAATGAAACTTTAAAAATCATTTTGGTACCAAATAAAAACAATTTATCCCGAATTTCAGCTCTTAATGTCAAAAAGTTTTCGAATTATTTAAAAAAAAAACTTTTTTCGTTTTTATTTTTTTTTCAATAGTAAAATTAAAAATTAACACATAGTGATTTTTTCCCAAATACTTTGAAGTAAAAGACATTAAAAAACATTTTTTTTTAAATTCTCAAATGTAAAGCTAATTTTTTAAAACATAAATAATACCAAAATAATTTTTTTAACTGGGTTTCTTTAAACATGCAATCATCAAATTTTAACAGTAAACGTCTTTTATAGTTTTTTATACTCAGGAATTTTTTCAATTTATTCGATTTGGTGGAACATTGCGAAAAAAATAAAAACATTGGTTTTCTTTAGAAAATTTGATATCTAAACAAATTCATACTCTTTTATTAGTAAAAAACTTTATAAATAATTATTTTTTTTATAATAAATACGTTATATGCTACGGAGATACCAATAACATTAAGAAATATGTCAAAAAAATCGAATTGTATTAATCATCATCGCTATCCTCGTTAATAACTATACAGTTTCCTGTATTATTAAAAATACCACTCAAAATTTTTATGTAAGAAGCGGTTGAAAGAAAGACAACAACAAAAAATATCTTGATTAATACTATTTTACATATTTCTAAATTATTGTTTACATTAAAGATTTATTCATTTGAAGAATACTTCAATAATCAAATTAATTAGTGTTTCAATGATTTTCCTTCCATTAGTGTAACTAATCGAATCAATAAACATAAGCATCATAACAGTTTTCCCGACTACTAAATTTAAACATTTATAATATTCAAGTTCTAGATAAGGAGGAGTTACAGACTTACTTTTATAGTGTATTTCAATATTACTAATTTGTTTCTTTGGTTAATTCTAAAACAGTGTTTAATAATATCATTTTACTTTATTTTTATCGCAACATGTCAAAGAATTTTAAATGCATACGTTGCAATATTTATCTTCGAAAAGGGTCGGGATATAAAAAAATTATTTTAACTGAAGAAGAGGCTCTTAGAATATCTGAAACAATAGGAGGAAACGTTAAAGTTAACGATATACTATGCGGTAAATGTCGATCTTTAGTAACTGCTTTTGAGTTTTCGAAAAGCAGAAGTCAATCATCTACTTGTTCAAGTGTGGAAATTAACAATGAATCAGCTTTTAAATCATCTGCTTCACCATATCCTTCTGAATTTCAATCGTCCACAAGTTCAGAAAATGCTATTTTACAAGAATCACCTCATATGATAACTCGCTTCCCGTCTAATATAACTCAATCAGTTGTATTAAATGTAGCAAATTCAGATGAACAGGAAATGCAATCACAATCATTTTCTCGATTATCTTCATCATCATTAAGGACAACTATATCTTCACTATCATCGACTGATGATCCAACTTATGTGGTTAGTGAAAAACCTGAGAAAGATGTTGAATATGTCGAAATGATGTTTCCAAAAGTAATTAGTACTCATAAATGTTGTTTTGTTTGTGGATCAAAAAATAACATTACAGTAGTGCCTTTCGAAACTCGTATGCAAGTTTTTGTAAAGCGAAGGATATTTATTCTAAGACATAATCGATGCTGTAAATGTCATATTATACTGTTACGTACGCACGTAACTGAATAATTATTCTTAACATAAATAAATGCGCTAAAGGAAAGTTAGATAAAATAACAGTTAGACACATAACCATTACATTTTTTTAAGAAGAGAAATCTCAAAATGAACTATAGAGAACCTTAGACAAAAAACTATAAAATCTTCCTTACAGAAATGCTACGCACACATGTAACTAAAAACTGTCCTTAGCACAAACAAATACGATAGGAAATCTGGAT
The DNA here is from genome assembly GCA_037305995.1 of Sclerodermus sp. 'alternatusi'. NCBI lineage: Eukaryota > Metazoa > Arthropoda > Insecta > Hymenoptera > Bethylidae > Sclerodermus > Sclerodermus sp. 'alternatusi'. The sequence continues at coordinate 6,127,401 of CM074550.1, forward strand.
AAAATAACAGCTAGACATCCAACCATTGCATCGTCTTAAGAAGAGAAATCTTAGAAACATGGAAAAACCTATATAAAAAAAAACCCATAAAACCTTTCTTGCAGAAACATGTGTCGAATATCGCAGATGTTTTTTTTGAGGAACTTAAGGATAAGCTAGACAGATTGCCGAGACCGAAAAGCTATAAAACGCATAAGGGACGATAAACATTAACAAACTTAGGAAAAAGATAAAAAACCGTAAGGACGACCAATCTTAGTTGACCAATAAACAAACTCCCACTTCAAAAACTATTGACCAATAAGAATTGAATAACTAGAAAAAAGGGACGAACCTAAGAAAAAGGAATAAGAATTTTAGGGAGAAGATCTAGAGTCGCAATTGCTTCTACTTCTCTACTTAATTTCACTTCTAGTCCAGTCTCCGAACAGTATAGTCAGCCTTCTCAAAATAAAGTTCTTTACTAGTTGTCTTTTCAAAATTGGAAATAGTTTTCGAAACATTTAGTATTATCCAGTGAGTTAAAAGAATTTACCCGCAATTTATAAGTTAAAGAACCCCTAGTATCTCAATTCAAGGAAAGTGTATTTGTTTTTATAAAAAAGTAAACGTGAAATTCATTTATAATTGACTTAAATCTCTTTTATACTCAATTGTTCAACGAAAACCAGGTATGTATAATATATTTCATTTACATTTCGACTAGATCTTTAATCCATCACCTACTCATCGAAAGTATCCACGCCCATCCCAGGCATTACATTTAGTTGTAAACCTAAAAAGGGCATCAGATAAGCAAACTAAAGGAGATACAAGTTAATACTTTCAATAGTTAACTATAATTTCCTCTAGTGCGAAAGCAACTTATCTGCATTTTAAGATTTCTCTTTATTGGTATACGTCTTTCTTTGTAAATTCGTATATCTGATAACGGGGATCATAACAATTGGGGGCTCGTCCGGGATTGTTGGATACCCTCTTCGATGAGTATTAATGGATTTAAGATCTGGGTCTAATAACAAGACACAAAACACCAAGACAACTAGTGAAGACTCTCCGAAAAAGGGGAATAAACGGTCACGCGGGAAGACAAACCTCCCGGTTCAAAATCACATTAAACCAACCGAAGATTTACCTAGTGAGTGCGGAAGAGACGCAACAACCACTGAAGATAACCGCGTAGATAAAACCAGTATTAACCCTGACACCTCCTTAAATATTGATATTAATTCCGAGACCGCAATGGAACCCAAAACTAACAAATGCCACGAAACAAATAACTATAGCTTAAAAGAAATATTAGAAATCATACCCGAATACGATGGGTACAATATTAGCCTCAGTTTATTCCAACTCGAATGTGAAAGGGCCAAAGACTTAATAAACCCATCCGAAGAAAAAATGTTAGCTATAAGGATCGCAAAACAGAGATTAAAAGGCAATGCTAACAAAGCCGTCGCATATTCCCAGTTCGATGATTTGACCGGACTCATAAACGTGCTTAGGGAAACGTTTTGTCCTAATAAGGATCCTGCCACACTAACCTCTGAATTAATGAGTGTCGTGCAAAGAACCGGCGAACCCGTGGTCGAGTTTGCCTTTAGAATAAAGCGTTTAAGACACGAAATCATAGAAGCATCCAGACCACCCGACGGTATTATAGCTCCTATAATCGCCCGAAAAATTGAGGAGGACGTTTTAAGACAGTTTTTGAAGGGAATCGAATGGAGAACGGGGAGTCTTATAACGCGACGGGATAATTTAACAGATGCAATTAAAGAAGCTCTAATTTTAGAAGTCAATCGCGACGAACATTTTCGGTTGAAACAAGCCGGAGTCAGAGAAAGGGAAAGGGACCCCCAGAGTTCCATGAGGGGCGATAGATATTGTAATAATTGTAATCGCCGGGGACACACTACCGAAAATTGCAGGTCCTTCAACAGACGTGAATATACTCCTGACACTCGACCAAGGACATTGCCTAGCACTGCCCCCATTACCTGCCTATACTGTAATAAAATCGGGCATACCGCCAACGATTGCAGACTACTCATGGCTAAAAATCGAGTTGCTAACATTACCTGTTATAAATGTAATAGAACAGGACATTACGCCAAAGACTGTCGAAGTTTAGAAACCAGGACCCTGTTCCCACCCCCCATCCAAACCACCTCACCACCACCCCTAATTACGCTACCGTGCGCGTATTGCGATGAGGCCACCCATCCTTCTAGGAATTGCCCGCAAGTAGTGAGAATTCGAGCCCAGATAGCTAACGAAAGGAGGACCGTGAATCTCGCGCAACACGATAATAGTGATAATAATTACTTGACCACGAGACCGCGACGCGTGATCAGTGACAACGGGCAAGAAACCGGAAACGTATATCGGACGGAATCCATAACATATCCACAGGGAAACGAGAACCGCCTCCGGGTAGAGAGTGCACACTCGGAGGAAGAGGAAGAAAGGAAAGCACATTAGATAAAACTGAACCCGTAATACGTAACGTTTACCATATTAAGGCCTCTGACGACCTTCCTAAGGTAAATGTCGCGCACCAAGCAAACAAAAAGATGGGACTCCTAATAGATACCGGCGTCGAACCCAATATTTTGAAAATTAGATGTATACCCACCAACATAAAATTAAATACCGCAGATAGGGTCCACTTAATAGGGATTGGTACAGGAGTGGTCTCCACTCTAGGGACAGTAGACCTGGATTTGTTCGGAATTCCCACAATTTTTCATACGGTCTCCGACGATTTCAATATCAAAACCGATGGCATAATTGGATGGGACTATATGAAGAAAACCGGAGCTCAAATACTCGCAGACCGATCTGTACTTAGGGTTAGAGACACAGAAATTCCTCTCTCGGGAACTGAAAGAATTAATATCCCGCCTCGTTCGAAAAAGGTTGTTCATTTGATCACCTCCCCGACACTATACAATGAAGGATACCTACCCCCGTTAAAACTAGGATCAGGAGTATATTGCGGAGGAGGACTCGTTACCATAAGAGACAGGAAGGTCTATGTACCCATTATCAACACTACTAATAAAGCTTTAGAAATTGTTCGGCCTTTTGTTCACGTAGAAGAAGTAAAGGAAATTTCAAATCACCCCCACTCTGATATTAACCTAATAGTCGAGAAGGAAGGAAACGACCCCCTTGGAAAACACGTCCGGTCAGAATGCAAAACCATAGGACTAATGTCAGGAACCGATCTCTCATACGAAGTAATAAATTCTTTAGATTTAGACCACTTAAACGCAGAAGAACTTAACCGAGTAAGAGAGTGGGTGACCAGATACCCGCAGATCTACCACCTCCCCGATAGGAATTTAGGCTCGACGTCCCTTTTACGCCACTCTATACCCACGACCGACGAATTGCCCGTGAATGCTAAACAGTATAGGTTCCCTCCGATTCATAAAGAAGAAATAGACAAACAGGTAAAAGAGCTGTTAGAACAGGGAATTATCAGACCTTCGCAGTCCCCTTTCAATTCACCCGTATGGATAGTCCCTAAGAAACCCGACTCACAAGGAAACCAACGCTGGAGAATGGTCATTGACTTTCGGAAACTAAATGAAAAAACTATTAACGACGCGTACCCCCTGCCCAACATTAATGATATATTAGATCAATTAGGAGAAGCACAATATTTTTCCGTTTTCGATTTAGCCTCCGGTTTTCACCAAATTGAAATGGACTCCAAAGACAGTGCAAAAACCGCCTTTTCCACCCCTCATGGACATTATGAATTCGCTAGGATGCCCTTCGGATTAAAAAACGCGCCTGCCACCTTTCAGAGACTAATGGACATCGTATTAACGGGACTGCAAGGAATAGAGTTATTTGTCTATATGGATGATATAGTTATCTATTCTAAAACCCTGAGCGAACACGAACATAAATTTTTCAACCTCTGTGAACGACTCGTAGAAGCAAATTTGAAATTACAACCGGACAAATGCAAATTTTTAAGGAAAGAAGTGGTCTACCTAGGGCATGTCATCTCAAACGAAGGGGTAAAACCCGACCCAAAAAAATTAGAAGCAGTTAGAAATTTCCCCACCCCGACTAAACAAAAAAACATACGTGAATTCCTTGGACTAGTAGCAGGATATTATCGGAGATTTATAAAAGGATTCTCCCAAATAGCTAAACCTCTATCCAATTTACTGAGAGCAGATGTACCATTCGTTTGGACGGCCGAAAGAAAAGCAGCTTTTGACGTGCTAAAAGACAAACTTTGCGACGCACCCATCTTACAATATCCAAATTTCAATAAACCATTCATAGTAACTACAGATGCCTCCGGGTACGCCGTTGGTGAAATCCTCTCGCAAGGACCCCTGAATAAAGATCTACCAATAGCATATACGTCTAGGACCCTTAATAACGCGGAAACTCGATATGACACTTATGAGAAAGAAGCCCTAGCTATAGAATATTGCGTGGAACAATTCCGACCATATTTATACGGTAGAAAATTTACCCTAGTGACAGATCACAAACCCCTGACTTGGTTCAAAACAGCAGGAACCAGTAACGCGCGAGTCCTAAGATGGCGATTGAGACTAGCAGAATACGATTATGAAGTAGTTTATAAAACGGGAAAAACCAATGTAAACGCCGACGCGTTGTCGCGAAACCCAGTAAGAAAATTAGAAGAAAAATTTGATGATGAAGAAGAAAATTTTGATAAGGAGAAACAAATGATTAATAAGGTAGAGACAAGAAGTAAAACCGTGAAAAAGGATACGGAAAAGATTGAAAGCATCCCCGAAGACAACGAACAAATGAGTAAGTACGATAATGTTGGCCACCGAATTATGAAAAAAATGGGATATAAAGACAAAAGAGGAATAGGAAAAAATTTAGATGGCATAAGAGAGCCAATAGAAGCCGTAGTTTTACCCAAAAGAATATCGTTGGACCAAGGGTTAGAAGTTATGAAAAAAGGAAAAGGACATTGTAAAATAAAGAAGATAGATAATGGGGCCCCGCGTAGGTCCCCTAGATTTGTGAAGGCTCAAAACCCCGAAACTCAAGAACCGCCTCCCATCAGAGTAGAGGAACCCGATATTCCCCCCAAACCACCTGATGACCATAATGATGACCTCAGGGACGGCAACCTTTCTGACGACGAAACCCCCGCGAACCCAAAAGAATTAGAGAGTAACGAACACGAAACACAGAAACCCCGTATCCTTGTCCATAGTAGGGACCCGTTTTTCATTCGTAAGGATCATTTGTTGTACTTCGTAGATTTGTCAGGCAAACCTTGCGACAGTGGGGCACAACAACTATTTAGAAAAGGCTTGTTGCCAGTATTCAAAAACCTAACCCTAAACGAACCGCGCATCTTCAAGCAATCAAAAAGATCTCATATAGTTCTACCTATTTCCGATAACGAAAACATGAGTTCAATACAGATAAAAGAAAACATAAAAACCGTTCTCGAGATAGTAAGATCGATCACAGATGAACTGACCTTAAAAACCATAAGCATATCAAAAAACAAAGATATCTTTCAAGTACCTTGGGAAGAGATCGAAGACATATTGAAACGCATAAAAACTGACAAGGATACCAAATTCATAATTTGCTTAAACCTCATTCGTTGCCCACCACCCGACTTGAGACGAGACATACTATACGAACAGCACAGCTCACCTGTCGGAGGACATCGTGGAATAAGTAAAACCTACAATAGAATTAGACACTTATACGTTTGGGATAACATGAAGGAAGATATCCGGAAATACATTGACTCTTGCCTACAATGCCAATTAAAAAAACTAGTCAGAAATAAAACCAAACAACCTATGGTCATAACGGATACACCCAGTAGGGCATTCGAGAAAATAGCACTTGACATAGTTGGACCCTTAAAACCTACTGAAAACGGTGATACCTGCATACTAACCATACAAGACCTGCTTACTAAACACATCCGCGCAATAGCATTACCAGATCAGACAGCGCGAAACGTAGGAGATGCTTTGATATATGATTACATATGCCTTTACGGAGCCCCAAGAACAATACTAACAGATCAAGGAACAAACTTCCAAAGTAAAATACTAACACGAATAGCTAAAAGATTTGGGATAAAGAAAATCCGAACCACTGCATTTCACCCCCAATCTAACGGTTCCCTCGAGAGAGCACATCATTTCCTTATGGAATATGTAAAACAATATACATCTAAACGACACGACTGGAACAAATGTCTACCTTTAGCGTGTTTCAATTATAACACATGTGTCCATGAAAGTACCAAATATACCCCGCATGAATTAGTATACGGAAAACCGGCCAGACTACCCTCTAGCGAACCCATAACCACAGAAGAAAAAGACAAAACCTTTGACGGTTACATGGAAGAACTGATCACTAACCTTAATTTAAGATACAAAATAACGAACAAGAACATAGAAAAGGCCAAAGAAAAATCAAAGATTCACTATGACAAAAAAATAAACCCTGTAACATTTCAAGTAGGTGAAACAGTATTTTTATTGCGTGGTCCTAAACCGGGAAAACTCGATAATCATTACGTCGGACCCTATGAGATAATAGAAATTTTAGAAAACGGTAACGCTAGAGTAAAAATAGGTCACAACACAAAAATCATACACACTAACAGATTGAAGAAAACACAGATTAACCTAACTAACTGATCTTAACAAAAATCAGGTTGGAAAAAGGGGGAACACGAAAGGAATCCACACTCTGAAAATGAACACCTCGATCATTTTCCATCTCATCTATCTGCTCTGCATACTGATCAATGTCGGAAAAACACAATTTAATATAGCCAGGATCAAAAACGCACCCGGAATGTATTTTGAAAACTTGGGGAAAATATATCTATCACCAATGAAATGGAATTTGGTTACCAACATAGATATCTCTAACCTCCTAACACAAAAACCCACTATGCGAGAAATGTGTAATTATCAGGAAATATGTGAAACTGATAAAACCTTTGGAAATACACTACAATTCAAACTAGACCAGATAAACCGATTAGAAGAGATGCTAATAACTACTTTGAAAGAACCCAGTAACAATACCACAGGAAGAAGAATCCAGAAACGAGGAGTTTTACTCGGATTCGTAGGGAAAATACACAAGATATTATACGGAACACTAGATGAAGATGACGGCACCAGATACAATCAAGCCATTGATGAATTAAAAGCCTCACAAACCGAATTAACCTCAATAGTAAGAGATCAGGCGCATATTGTACGTTCGGAATTTAGTAAATTGTACGAAAAATTAAGGCACATGCATGATAATCTACAACAAGTAATAGAACAACACAACCTCGCGATTACATTTCAAAAAAATATATGGCACAAAACTTCAGAACTGGAAAAGAGAGTTTATCTGGAAGAATGGAAAAGCAAAACCCTGAACTATTTAAGCGAATACTATGACATGCAACAACAAATGGTTAATGCCATATTGTTCGCTAAAGATGGATCTCTACACCCAGCATTGATATCGTACGAGTACCTGCGCAAGATCATATTGGACATTGAAAAACATACCGAGTATAATATCCCATCGATAATAGGCGACAATAAACTCTCTAACTTGAAGGAAGTTTCTGACCTAAAGGTCACTTTAGAAGAAGGCCGACTCATAGTCGTAATCGGGATACCATTACTGGAGAAAAACGACTGGTCCCTATTCAAACTGTACCCTCTACCCGTAGAACAACAGATGCGGAACCTCACCATTTTTGGATACGTGATACCCACGACTAAATATATAGCCATCTCCACAATCCAAGAAAAATATTTCTTACCAGACAGTGAATATATACGAAACTGCAAAGGAAGAGAGTCATATAAAATATGCCCAGCAACACGATGCCGAAGATAACTTAAGATGCGAAATCACCCTATTAATGAGACCTCAGGACACCGACTTCAAGAAATGCGGGTTAACATTAACACCCAATAGTGCACCAATGTGGAAAGAATTAGAAAGGGTCAATGAATGGCTTTTCTTCCTTTACAAGCCAACACCCTACACTATCTCATGCAATAAAGTCACTAAAGGATCAGGTACTCTAGAAGGATCCGGAATCATACAGCTACGATCTGGATGCACCGCGAACGTAGGATCTACCACCCTACACGGAAGAGATGGTATTACCCAACACCTAGAACAAACTTATAAGATATCATTTACTTTAAACTTGACTAAAATAATACCAAATATCACTGATGAACAAATAAAAATCCTCAAAGAAATACCCAGAGAAAACAACGCTTTCGATAATTTTCCTCGTTTAATTCGATAAGCTCCTCGTTTCTGGATTCTTCTTCCTGTGGTATTGTTACTGGGTTCTTTCAAAGTAGTTATTAGCATCTCTTCTAATCGGTTTATCTGGTCTAGTTTGAATTGTAGTGTATTTCCAAAGGTTTTATCAGTTTCACATATTTCCTGATAATTACACATTTCTCGCATAGTGGGTTTTTGTGTTAGGAGGTTAGAGATATCTATGTTGGTAACCAAATTCCATTTCATTGGTGATAGATATATTTTCCCCAAGTTTTCAAAATACATTCCGGGTGCGTTTTTGATCCTGGCTATATTAAATTGTGTTTTTCCGACATTGATCAGTATGCAGAGCAGATAGATGAGATGGAAAATGATCGAGGTGTTCATTTTCAGAGTGTGGATTCCTTTCGTGTTCCCCCTTTTTCCAACCTGATTTTTGTTAAGATCAGTTAGTTAGGTTAATCTGTGTTTTCTTCAATCTGTTAGTGTGTATGATTTTTGTGTTGTGACCTATTTTTACTCTAGCGTTACCGTTTTCTAAAATTTCTATTATCTCATAGGGTCCGACGTAATGATTATCGAGTTTTCCCGGTTTAGGACCACGCAATAAAAATACTGTTTCACCTACTTGAAATGTTACAGGGTTTATTTTTTTGTCATAGTGAATCTTTGATTTTTCTTTGGCCTTTTCTATGTTCTTGTTCGTTATTTTGTATCTTAAATTAAGGTTAGTGATCAGTTCTTCCATGTAACCGTCAAAGGTTTTGTCTTTTTCTTCTGTGGTTATGGGTTCGCTAGAGGGTAGTCTGGCCGGTTTTCCGTATACTAATTCATGCGGGGTATATTTGGTACTTTCATGGACACATGTGTTATAATTGAAACACGCTAAAGGTAGACATTTGTTCCAGTCGTGTCGTTTAGATGTATATTGTTTTACATATTCCATAAGGAAATGATGTGCTCTCTCGAGGGAACCGTTAGATTGGGGGTGAAATGCAGTGGTTCGGATTTTCTTTATCCCAAATCTTTTAGCTATTCGTGTTAGTATTTTACTTTGGAAGTTTGTTCCTTGATCTGTTAGTATTGTTCTTGGGGCTCCGTAAAGGCATATGTAATCATATATCAAAGCATCTCCTACGTTTCGCGCTGTCTGATCTGGTAATGCTATTGCGCGGATGTGTTTAGTAAGCAGGTCTTGTATGGTTAGTATGCAGGTATCACCGTTTTCAGTAGGTTTTAAGGGTCCAACTATGTCAAGTGCTATTTTCTCGAATGCCCTACTGGGTGTATCCGTTATGACCATAGGTTGTTTGGTTTTATTTCTGACTAGTTTTTTTAATTGGCATTGTAGGCAAGAGTCAATGTATTTCCGGATATCTTCCTTCATGTTATCCCAAACGTATAAGTGTCTAATTCTATTGTAGGTTTTACTTATTCCACGATGTCCTCCGACAGGTGAGCTGTGCTGTTCGTATAGTATGTCTCGTCTCAAGTCGGGTGGTGGGCAACGAATGAGGTTTAAGCAAATTATGAATTTGGTATCCTTGTCAGTTTTTATGCGTTTCAATATGTCTTCGATCTCTTCCCAAGGTACTTGAAAGATATCTTTGTTTTTTGATATGCTTATGGTTTTTAAGGTCAGTTCATCTGTGATCGATCTTACTATCTCGAGAACGGTTTTTATGTTTTCTTTTATCTGTATTGAACTCATGTTTTCGTTATCGGAAATAGGTAGAACTATATGAGATCTTTTTGATTGCTTGAAGATGCGCGGTTCGTTTAGGGTTAGGTTTTTGAATACTGGCAACAAGCCTTTTCTAAATAGTTGTTGTGCCCCACTGTCGCAAGGTTTGCCTGACAAATCTACGAAGTACAACAAATGATCCTTACGAATGAAAAACGGGTCCCTACTATGGACAAGGATACGGGGTTTCTGTGTTTCGTGTTCGTTACTCTCTAATTCTTTTGGGTTCGCGGGGGTTTCGTCGTCAGAAAGGTTGCCGTCCCTGAGGTCATCATTATGGTCATCAGGTGGTTTGGGGGGAATATCGGGTTCCTCTACTCTGATGGGAGGCGGTTCTTGAGTTTCGGGGTTTTGAGCCTTCACAAATCTAGGGGACCTACGCGGGGCCCCATTATCTATCTTCTTTATTTTACAATGTCCTTTTCCTTTTTTCATAACTTCTAACCCTTGGTCCAACGATATTCTTTTGGGTAAAACTACGGCTTCTATTGGCTCTCTTATGCCATCTAAATTTTTTCCTATTCCTCTTTTGTCTTTATATCCCATTTTTTTCATAATTCGGTGGCCAACATTATCGTACTTACTCATTTGTTCGTTGTCTTCGGGGATGCTTTCAATCTTTTCCGTATCCTTTTTCACGGTTTTACTTCTTGTCTCTACCTTATTAATCATTTGTTTCTCCTTATCAAAATTTTCTTCTTCATCATCAAATTTTTCTTCTAATTTTCTTACTGGGTTTCGCGACAACGCGTCGGCGTTTACATTGGTTTTTCCCGTTTTATAAACTACTTCATAATCGTATTCTGCTAGTCTCAATCGCCATCTTAGGACTCGCGCGTTACTGGTTCCTGCTGTTTTGAACCAAGTCAGGGGTTTGTGATCTGTCACTAGGGTAAATTTTCTACCGTATAAATATGGTCGGAATTGTTCCACGCAATATTCTATAGCTAGGGCTTCTTTCTCATAAGTGTCATATCGAGTTTCCGCGTTATTAAGGGTCCTAGACGTATATGCTATTGGTAGATCTTTATTCAGGGGTCCTTGCGAGAGGATTTCACCAACGGCGTACCCGGAGGCATCTGTAGTTACTATGAATGGTTTATTGAAATTTGGATATTGTAAGATGGGTGCGTCGCAAAGTTTGTCTTTTAGCACGTCAAAAGCTGCTTTTCTTTCGGCCGTCCAAACGAATGGTACATCTGCTCTCAGTAAATTGGATAGAGGTTTAGCTATTTGGGAGAATCCTTTTATAAATCTCCGATAATATCCTGCTACTAGTCCAAGGAATTCACGTATGTTTTTTTGTTTAGTCGGGGTGGGGAAATTTCTAACTGCTTCTAATTTTTTTGGGTCGGGTTTTACCCCTTCGTTTGAGATGACATGCCCTAGGTAGACCACTTCTTTCCTTAAAAATTTGCATTTGTCCGGTTGTAATTTCAAATTTGCTTCTACGAGTCGTTCACAGAGGTTGAAAAATTTATGTTCGTGTTCGCTCAGGGTTTTAGAATAGATAACTATATCATCCATATAGACAAATAACTCTATTCCTTGCAGTCCCGTTAATACGATGTCCATTAGTCTCTGAAAGGTGGCAGGCGCGTTTTTTAATCCGAAGGGCATCCTAGCGAATTCATAATGTCCATGAGGGGTGGAAAAGGCGGTTTTTGCACTGTCTTTGGAGTCCATTTCAATTTGGTGAAAACCGGAGGCTAAATCGAAAACGGAAAAATATTGTGCTTCTCCTAATTGATCTAATATATCATTAATGTTGGGCAGGGGGTACGCGTCGTTAATAGTTTTTTCATTTAGTTTCCGAAAGTCAATGACCATTCTCCAGCGTTGGTTTCCTTGTGAGTCGGGTTTCTTAGGGACTATCCATACGGGTGAATTGAAAGGGGACTGCGAAGGTCTGATAATTCCCTGTTCTAACAGCTCTTTTACCTGTTTGTCTATTTCTTCTTTATGAATCGGAGGGAACCTATACTGTTTAGCATTCACGGGCAATTCGTCGGTCGTGGGTATAGAGTGGCGTAAAAGGGACGTCGAGCCTAAATTCCTATCGGGGAGGTGGTAGATCTGCGGGTATCTGGTCACCCACTCTCTTACTCGGTTAAGTTCTTCTGCGTTTAAGTGGTCTAAATCTAAAGAATTTATTACTTCGTATGAGAGATCGGTTCCTGACATTAGTCCTATGGTTTTGCATTCTGACCGGACGTGTTTTCCAAGGGGGTCGTTTCCTTCCTTCTCGACTATTAGGTTAATATCAGAGTGGGGGTGATTTGAAATTTCCTTTACTTCTTCTACGTGAACAAAAGGCCGAACAATTTCTAAAGCTTTATTAGTAGTGTTGATAATGGGTACATAGACCTTCCTGTCTCTTATGGTAACGAGTCCTCCTCCGCAATATACTCCTGATCCTAGTTTTAACGGGGGTAGGTATCCTTCATTGTATAGTGTCGGGGAGGTGATCAAATGAACAACCTTTTTCGAACGAGGCGGGATATTAATTCTTTCAGTTCCCGAGAGAGGAATTTCTGTGTCTCTAACCCTAAGTACAGATCGGTCTGCGAGTATTTGAGCTCCGGTTTTCTTCATATAGTCCCATCCAATTATGCCATCGGTTTTGATATTGAAATCGTCGGAGACCGTATGAAAAATTGTGGGAATTCCGAACAAATCCAGGTCTACTGTCCCTAGAGTGGAGACCACTCCTGTACCAATCCCTATTAAGTGGACCCTATCTGCGGTATTTAATTTTATGTTGGTGGGTATACATCTAATTTTCAAAATATTGGGTTCGACGCCGGTATCTATTAGGAGTCCCATCTTTTTGTTTGCTTGGTGCGCGACATTTACCTTAGGAAGGTCGTCAGAGGCCTTAATATGGTAAACGTTACGTATTACGGGTTCAGTTTTATCTAATGTGCTTTCCTTTCTTCCTCTTCCTCCGAGTGTGCACTCTCTACCCGGAGGCGGTTCTCGTTTCCCTGTGGATATGTTATGGATTCCGTCCGATATACGTTTCCGGTTTCTTGCCCGTTGTCACTGATCACGCGTCGCGGTCTCGTGGTCAAGTAATTATTATCACTATTATCGTGTTGCGCGAGATTCACGGTCCTCCTTTCGTTAGCTATCTGGGCTCGAATTCTCACTACTTGCGGGCAATTCCTAGAAGGATGGGTGGCCTCATCGCAATACGCGCACGGTAGCGTAATTAGGGGTGGTGGTGAGGTGGTTTGGATGGGGGGTGGGAACAGGGTCCTGGTTTCTAAACTTCGACAGTCTTTGGCGTAATGTCCTGTTCTATTACATTTATAACAGGTAATGTTAGCAACTCGATTTTTAGCCATGAGTAGTCTGCAATCGTTGGCGGTATGCCCGATTTTATTACAGTATAGGCAGGTAATGGGGGCAGTGCTAGGCAATGTCCTTGGTCGAGTGTCAGGAGTATATTCACGTCTGTTGAAGGACCTGCAATTTTCGGTAGTGTGTCCCCGGCGATTACAATTATTACAATATCTATCGCCCCTCATGGAACTCTGGGGGTCCCTTTCCCTTTCTCTGACTCCGGCTTGTTTCAACCGAAAATGTTCGTCGCGATTGACTTCTAAAATTAGAGCTTCTTTAATTGCATCTGTTAAATTATCCCGTCGCGTTATAAGACTCCCCGTTCTCCATTCGATTCCCTTCAAAAACTGTCTTAAAACGTCCTCCTCAATTTTTCGGGCGATTATAGGAGCTATAATACCGTCGGGTGGTCTGGATGCTTCTATGATTTCGTGTCTTAAACGCTTTATTCTAAAGGCAAACTCGACCACGGGTTCGCCGGTTCTTTGCACGACACTCATTAATTCAGAGGTTAGTGTGGCAGGATCCTTATTAGGACAAAACGTTTCCCTAAGCACGTTTATGAGTCCGGTCAAATCATCGAACTGGGAATATGCGACGGCTTTGTTAGCATTGCCTTTTAATCTCTGTTTTGCGATCCTTATAGCTAACATTTTTTCTTCGGATGGGTTTATTAAGTCTTTGGCCCTTTCACATTCGAGTTGGAATAAACTGAGGCTAATATTGTACCCATCGTATTCGGGTATGATTTCTAATATTTCTTTTAAGCTATAGTTATTTGTTTCGTGGCATTTGTTAGTTTTGGGTTCCATTGCGGTCTCGGAATTAATATCAATATTTAAGGAGGTGTCAGGGTTAATACTGGTTTTATCTACGCGGTTATCTTCAGTGGTTGTTGCGTCTCTTCCGCACTCACTAGGTAAATCTTCGGTTGGTTTAATGTGATTTTGAACCGGGAGGTTTGTCTTCCCGCGTGACCGTTTATTCCCCTTTTTCGGAGAGTCTTCACTAGTTGTCTTGGTGTTTTGTGTCTTGTTATTAGACCCAGATCTTAAATCCATTAATACTCATCGAAGAGGGTATCCAACAATCCCGGACGAGCCCCCAATTGTTATGATCCCCGTTATCAGATATACGAATTTACAAAGAAAGACGTATACCAATAAAGAGAAATCTTAAAATGCAGATAAGTTGCTTTCGCACTAGAGGAAATTATAGTTAACTATTGAAAGTATTAACTTGTATCTCCTTTAGTTTGCTTATCTGATGCCCTTTTTAGGTTTACAACTAAATGTAATGCCTGGGATGGGCGTGGATACTTTCGATGAGTAGGTGATGGATTAAAGATCTAGTCGAAATGTAAATGAAATATATTATACATACCTGGTTTTCGTTGAACAATTGAGTATAAAAGAGATTTAAGTCAATTATAAATGAATTTCACGTTTACTTTTTTATAAAAACAAATACACTTTCCTTGAATTGAGATACTAGGGGTTCTTTAACTTATAAATTGCGGGTAAATTCTTTTAACTCACTGGATAATACTAAATGTTTCGAAAACTATTTCCAATTTTGAAAAGACAACTAGTAAAGAACTTTATTTTGAGAAGGCTGACTATACTGTTCGGAGACTGGACTAGAAGTGAAATTAAGTAGAGAAGTAGAAGCAATTGCGACTCTAGATCTTCTCCCTAAAATTCTTATTCCTTTTTCTTAGGTTCGTCCCTTTTTTCTAGTTATTCAATTCTTATTGGTCAATAGTTTTTGAAGTGGGAGTTTGTTTATTGGTCAACTAAGATTGGTCGTCCTTACGGTACGTGGGTGATGGCCCTTTTCGAAGGAGGAGTTATGCAGATATTAGGAAAGTACGGTTTTTTATCTTTTTCCTAAGTTTGTTAATGTTTATCGTGCCTTATGCGTTTTATAGCTTTTCGGTCTCGGCAATCTGTCTAGCATATCCTTAAGTTCCTCAAAAAAAACATCTGCGATATTCGACACATGTTTCTGCAAGAAAGGTTTTATGGGTTTTTTTTTATATAGGTTTTTCCATGTTTCTAAGATTTCTCTTCTTAAGACGATGCAATGGTTGGATGTCTAGCTGTTATTTTATCCAGATTTCCTATCGTATTTGTTTGTGCTAAGGACAGCTTTTAGTTACATGTGTGCGTAGCATTTCTGTAAGGAAGATTTTATAGTTTTTTGTCTAAGGTTCTCTATAGTTCATTTTGAGATTTCTCTTCTTAAAAAAAATGTAATGGTTATGTGTCTAACTGTTATTTTATCTAACTTTCCTTTAGCGCATTTATTTATGTTAAGAATAATTATTCAGTTACGTGCGTACGTAACAATACAAAAACGATTTTACGAAGAAGATATCTCATCTTTACGCATTTTTTCGAATACTAGTACATTTGAAATCTCTGATTTAAATAAATTATTAGATCAATTATCTATTAGCAGTGATTCCGTACTCCTGGATAACATTAGCGATCATTTTTTTTTTTTTTCAGAAGAACGTTTAATCATTTTAACAGGATTGACATAGGAAAACTTAATAAAATTGCGAACTATGATGATATCACTGCGTAATACAAAGTCTCGTGACGTAACGCAGGCTATTGGTATATTTTTATTCAAATTACGAACTGGTAATTCAAATGCTGTAATATAGTTAGTATTTGGATTACAATGTGAATAATTAGTATCTGATTATTCACACTCGGTAATGAAATCATTCGAACATGATATTTTGCCTAGACATTTTGGGATAAATGCGTTGTCAAGAGAAACCATTTTAAGTCATTCTTCAGAAGTAGCAACAAAACTTTTTGAATTAAATGATCAACTAATGATAATATGTGATGGTACTTAGGGGAGAGTTGCCAAAATCGTACCACTCTATAATTTTATATTTATAGTTATTTGTGGCGACATCTAATAGCATATCTTAAAAACTAAGTAATTTTTATTGCTAAATAAGAATTTTAGTGTAAAAATACGCATTTTTCTAGTTTTTACATTGAATTATAAAAATCAAGTAAGGCTAATGTAAAATTTCAATTATGATTGATGAACAGTATTTATTTTAAAGTTTAGTTTAATCATATTTATTTTTATACCAATATAAACTTAAATTCCTTATATGGCTCATGACATATAAAAAAGTTTGGTTAAAATTAATTTTAAAGTTAAATAAAACATTTTTTAAGGTACTAAAGAGTTGCTTAAATCGTACCGCTATGAAGTTTTCTAAATCGTACCGGTACGATTTAAGTAACTGGCCGATATTGAAAAATTAAAAAGTTTTCTTATTATATAGTTATATCGAAAATAATTTACGGGCTATTGAAGCTTGTAATAATAAAAAATATAGCTTTAATGAATGCCGCAGAAAAGGTTTGGCATACCTAAACCCACATTAAAAAGACATCTCAATGGAAAAATAAGAAGACCATTGTCATCCATTAAAAAAAAAGAATGGTGTTTTAACTACTTTACCACCAGAAGTAGAAAATGAATTAGCTGAACACATTCTTCATTTTGAAGAGTCACTTTTTGGATTGACTATTAAGGATATAAGGCACTTAGCATTTGAAATTGCAGAAAAAAATGGTTTGGCACACAGATTTAATAAAAACACCAAATTAGCCGGTAAAAAGTGGTTTTATTCATTTTTAAAAAGACATCCAAATCTATCTGTACGACAGCCTGAAAATATCTCCATGGCTCGTGCAAGAGCATTTAATAGAGAGGCTGTTGAGAATTTTTTTAATATATTAGAAGAAAATATTAAATTACATAATATTGATGGCACGAGAATATTTAACATGGACGAAACAGGATTCACCACTGTTCAAAGCAAGTGCAATCAAATTGTTGCACAGAAGGGCAAGAAAAGAATTGGTAGGGTTGTCAGTGGAGAAAGAGGAATAAACACCACGGTTATTTGTTGCGTGAATCCATCAGGATTATTTGTTCCACCCATGTATATTTTTAAAAGAAAACGGTTTACACCATTGTTAATAGAGGAACCCCTCCATGTAGTTTGACCGAAATTTCAGACTATGGGTACATAACGAGCGACCTTTTTCTTAAATGGCTTCAACATTTTATTAAGCATGTGAAGCCAACATTGCAAAATAAAATTTTATTATTACTTGATGGTCACACAACACATAGTAAAAATTTACAAGCCTTAGAAATGGCAAAATCTAATGGTGTAATTTTATTACAATTGCCAGGGCACACTACACATAGATTACAGCCACTTGATGTAGGATTTTTCGGTCCATTTAAAAATTATTATAATCAAATTTTAGATCGATGGCTGACAAATAATGCTGGTCAATGCATTACACAATACGATGTTACTCCATTAATAACTGATGCTTATTATAAAGCTGCTACACCTGGAAATGCAATGAATTCTTTTAAAGCAAGTGGCTGTTGGCCAGTTAATCATACTTGTTTTACGAATTCAGATTTTATAGCAAGTGATTTTATAAACAAACCTCAATCAACTTCAGAAAATGAAGATAATAATAATGAATTTTCGAAATTGATAATTTGCAATGAAGAAATTATTAGTGAAAATTCATATTTAAAAGTACCCATAGAAGAAATTTCTCCACTTTCTGAAATAAAAAAGAAATATAAAAATGCTCAAAAAGCAGTAGTTCTCACAAATAAAGACTATTTAAATAACTTAAGGGATAAAGAAAAAACTCCTTTGGTAAAAAAAAGAAAGCAAATTAAAAAATTAAACTTAAAATTTGAAAAAAAGAATGCAAAAATTTATTATTGAATAATGCTTCAACAAGTGCATCTTCCGCTACAAATATTTTAATAAATGAGGAAGAATGGTACTGTATTTTGTGCCAACAATTTCGCCTAGAGGACGTGATACAATGTTTAAAATGTAAAATTTGGGTTCACGAAGCCTGTGCAAAGATTTTAAAAAGTGTTAAAACATATTTTTGTTCAAAATGTAATTAATTTATTATAAATATAATATTTGTTGTTATTAGATATTATTATTTCGAAAAAAAAAACAGGTGTTTAGTTAAGAAAATTAAAATAAGATGCTTTAGCTTAAATGGTTTTATCAAAGATCAACTTGTATTGCAGAATAATACTCATCGTAAATTTAACTTACAAATTGTCCAATGTTGGTCAGAATTTATCGAATGATAGTTTTGCTCTCAATATTATTCCAATTCCCTTATGGAATCGTAATTTGTGACGTGATCCCTTCTGGATACCTTCGGTTTCTTTGTTTAAAAAGGTTTAGTTACTTTCCTTATGGAAGATATTAATATTCCCTTATGGAAGTATAAGGTTTAGTGTATGATCAATCACCACGCTTGATTTATCTGTTAATTTTAAATTGAAACGGTGATAATAATCTTTTTGATTATTATTGTCCAATTACTAAGATGTAGAAATTTTAACACTTGTGTATTTAGAACATCAAGGTTTTCGCAACGCAATTTTCTGAGACGAAGGCTACAAATCGACTGACTGACTATGAACGCTCGACACAATAACAATAACAATAAAGAACATTGAAGTAAAGTAAGGAGTGGGGATCCTTTGTTCCGTGTCTTGACGAAAGGAACTCCGAAATCAAAGAAAATGCCGCACTTCGATATTGCGCGATAACTTAAAGAACACTGCCGCAATGCTGTAACGCCTTAATCACTTATGACACAAGTATAATTTCAGAAAACAATCGGTACGGTTTAGGATACCGGTTGCCAAAATTGTACTTTTTGGTTATTTTCAAATTAGTGCATACATATAAATAAAAATTCGTATAATCATATTTACTGGTTCAAAATATTTAGATGAAATGCAATTCTATAATTTTGTGATTTTAGTTCTTTAAATAATTATTCCAGTTCTTCATATTATACATAATTTTTTAAGTGGTACGATTATGGCAACTCTCTCCTATATTCGTCACCAAAAATGTACGAACAACGAATACCAACGAAAATCATATTCTGGTAAAAAAAAAAGTTCCTTTATTTAAACCGTTTACCATTTGTACAACTGATGGATATGTAATAAATATGTTAGGACCATTTACTGCAAACAAGAATGACCGTGGTTTTCGTGATATCGTCGAATATTTAAAAGATCTTGAATTCAAAGCATTGCTGTCAGCCCTAAAAGGAAAATGTAATCAACTTTCGATAAGTGAGTCAAATGATTCTCGATTCGTGACCAAAATTCGTTGGGTAGTAGAATCAGTTCATGGCATAAATAAACAAAAATATGCACTATTAGATCATAAACTTGATAATAAGTTATTACTAAAAGCACAATTTTATACTGCCGGATTGCTTGTTTTCTAAATAATGAGTTCGGAAAACGCTTGAGTTCTGATAAAAATGTTATAGATGAAGTGTTGTCTGTTATGAATTCAAAAAAAAATCAGGATAATACTTTAGCAAATGATGTGGAAAAAGAGCATTGGGCTCGACGAAAAGTACCATTTGCAAATATGGTGTCAGATGATTTACTCGATTTTCCAGAGATGACTGAAAAAGATTTGCATATATTATTTAATGGATCATATCAGCTTTCGCAAACAGTATCATATTTGGCTGAAATAATTAATGAAGATCATAATATAAGCCTCCAGTATGTAAAAACAACTGAAAACATACTTAAAGTTCAAGTAAAATCACGACATACCAATGCAAAGACATATCGTTGCTTTATTGAATATCATCCCAACCATAATGGGATAAATGGAATTTCTCGATATTGCTGTGACTGAGCAAATGGAAGACGCACAGTTGGTTGCTGTTCTCATGTAGCAGCAATAAATTATTATTTATCGCATGCTAGATATTTATCAAGTATTGTAAAAGCAGCAGAAATTTTGAGTAGTATTTTTAATAATACAGGAAACTCTGTATATTTATTAATGAGGATAGCGATGATGATTAATACAATTCGATTTTTTTGACATATTTCTTAATGTTATTGGTATCTCCGTAGCATATAACGTATTTATTATAAAAAAAATAATTATTTATAAAGTTTTTTACTAATAAAAGAGTATGAATTTGTTTAGATATCAAATTTTCTAAAGAAAACCAAGTTTTTTATTTTTTTCGCAATGTTCCACCAAACCGAATAAATTGAAAAAATTCCTGAGTATAAAAAACTATAAAAGACGTTTACTGTTAAAATTTGATGATTGAATGTTTAAAGAAACCCAGTTAAAAAAATTATTTTGGTATTATTTATTTTTTAAAAAATTAGCTTTAGATTTGAGAATTAAAAAAAAATGTTTTTTAATGTCTTTTACTTCAAAGTATTTGAGAAAAAATCACTATGTGTTAATATTTAATTTTACTATTGAAAAAAAAATAAAAACGAAAAAAGAGTTTTTTTTTAAATAATTCGAAAACTTTTTGAAATTAAGAGCTGAAATTTTGGATAAATTGTTTTTATTTGGTACCAAAATGATTTTCAAAGTTTCATTAGAAAACGCTGTGGGGTAAGATTTTGCATGCTTACCCGGCTATGCCTTTTGACAGATTTATAAACTCTTATACAGGATATAATAATGGCATGTTCCTAAATTTAAGGGACTATAGAAGAAGTAATTCTAAAACGATTTTATATTTACTATTTTTGATTTGAAAATTAATTTTTAAGATATTCGTCGATAAGGTACTATTAGTTAGACAGAGACAGCCAATTGGTGGAAGAGAAATAACGTCACTCTGTCTTACTTTAACTATCTGTCTATTTTTGTCTAACTAATGGCACCATTATCATGAAAACTAAACTTTAAGGATTTTCAAAAATATCTCTGTTAAAAAGCAAATTAAACAAATAATTAATTTTTACTATAATAATTGCATATGTATTACTTACAGATACAAAGTGTTACAAAACAATTACACTTCCTTAAAGGGGGTGGCTTCTAACGCTATTCTAAGAACTTTTTCCTTTTAGTATTTTTTGATTTAAAGCTTCATTTTCAAGATATTCAATGATAAAGGTGCCTCCCATAGGACAGAGACACTCCAATAATAAAAGTGAGATGGCGTCACTCTATTTTACTTTAACTATCGGAGAGTCTCTGTCTAACTAATGGCATCTTTATCGATAAAAAATACCAAGAGGAAAAAGTTCTTAGAATAGCGTCAGTAATTACATCTTTAAGAAAATGCAATCATTTTGCAACACCCTGTATTGTAGAAGATAATTTGCAGTTTGTAATAAAAAAAAACATCTTATTATTAAATAAATAATTATAATATCAGTTATGTTCTTCATAAAATAACTAAAGATAAAGTTATTTACAACAAAAATGAAAAAATTCATCAGCTAATACTAATTGTTGAATTAACAATATACAGGGCGTAACAAAACAACCGCACTTACTTAAAGGGGACGATTCCTGACGCTATTCTAAAATTAATAAATTTTCTTTAGATTAATAAATAAAAAAAGGAAAAAGTTCATAGAATAGCGTCAGGAATCACCCCCTTTAAGAAAGTGCAGTTATTTTGTTACACCTTGTTTAGAGTATTACAAAATAAACTCACCAATTTTAAGAGAATTTCTCTTGACAGTAAACCGTGTCAAAAGTTTTTTGCTTAAGTTTTAAGATATTCAATAATAAAGATACAGTTAAACAAAGACAGTTAGACTAGAGTTGAAGGAAAAAATAATACCATTCTATCTCACTTCAACCAGATGTGTGATTGTCTCTATCTAACTAATGGTATTTTCATCATTAAATTGAATATATTGAAAAGTAAACTTTGGATTGAAAAGTGGTAAAATAAAAATCGTCTTAGAATTACATCCTTTACCACCTCTTAAAAATTTTTCCAACGTTATTATTTATATCCTGTATAATAAATAATTTCATATTTATATTACTTTATTGCTTAAATTTGGATAGATAAATATTTATGATATTAATATCGAATGATCCTATCATTAGTTTACCTTCTACAAAAAATCTATCAATCATCAATCTGATATAACTGTAAATGGAGAAAACGAATATTTCAGAGAATATAAAAGAAGATATATATCATTTCCGATTACATCACCATTATAAGTAAGGTAATGGCTTATATGTTAGGTAATTCTAATGTCAGTCGGCCATAGAATGTTATAAAAGCAGTTATTAACAGAATTTTGTATTAAAAGAATTAAGTGCTGGATTCGTTTTTGAAATAGTTATAAAATGTATATATTTTTATGGATTTTTATTATTACATTTAACAATTTTACAAGAAGTATTATACATAATAATATCGAAATGATAAAAAATGTTACATTTAATAATAAAATTAAGGTAACTTTAAAATATTAAAAATTCCTTAGTACAAAGTCATTCGCATATGCAAGCGCAAACATGATCTCATTATTGGTTTGTTATATTAATCATTTTGATTATTTTAGGAAAATGAAACGTTTGCAAATTTACATGAAAATTCTTCTATTTTAAAAAAAGAAATATTTTATTCTCTGCCAACTAGTGATACTGTAGCGGAGGCAGTGGTAACTTGATTATAAATTTATTAATATATACCGGGTATCTAAGACCACCTGTCCACTCCTTTTAAAATGTGGAAAGTTGATTTTTTCGGGAATTTGAGAAATGCTATTATTTAAACCGGAAATGCTGTTTTATTTGGTAGTATTTTCAAGTTCTGACTCAGACCGGAAGTCGGGTATTCAGACCAGATATCTGTGTTTTTAATACTAATCGTACCGGGTTCAAATGATCGGTCGTGGTAATCAAGCCAGGAGATGAATATTTATCAGTGAAAATAAATAATGAAAATAAAAAAAAATTGCAAATTGATGGATCTAATATTATAAGAATTTATATAAAGTCAAATAGACAAAGGAAAAAATAATCAGTTTATAATTTTAAATTCAATTTTGAAACCGGTCATTTGACCAGGCTTGGTACGGTTAGTGTTAAATCGAATATGCAAATTTTTATAACAGATTTGGATTAAATGCAGAAAAATATGAAACTTTTATTTAAAAAATTTTTCAAACTCTTTCAAATTAAATGTTCAAAATGACCTTCGCCTTGTAAAATATATGCTTGCATTCTCACTTTGAATTTTGTCAACAGCTCGTCTAATTGCTACTGCTTCGAACGAATGAATTACTCTTGTGATTCTATGAATCATATCGGCTCTTGTAGTTGGACGCTCACGGTATATTAAATCCTTTATTCTTCTCCATAAATAATACTATAATACTGTAAGTAATACTATTTTACAAGGCGGAGGTCATTTTGAACATTTGGTTTGAAAGATGTATCAAATAATAGCTATGTAAAAGACAATATCATTAAAAAATGAATCTGGTCTTTGAAGGCTCAAAATGACATTTTTCCGAAAAATTTTTCACATAAAAGTTTCGTATTTTTCTGCATTTAATCCAAATCCATTATAAAAATTTACATGTTGGATTTAAAAACACAGACTTCCGGTCTGAATACCCGACTTTCGGTCTGAGCCAGAACTTGAAAATACTACCAAATAAAACAGCATTTCCGGTTTAAATATAGCATTTTTTAAATTCCCGAAAAAATCAACTTTCCACATTTTAAAAAGGGCGAATGGGTGGTCTTAGACACCCGGTATAACATTATATAAGCAAAATTATAAAGTATTAAACAATGTCATTAATAAATGAAACAAACTAGTCAGAATTAAAATTTCATTTAAACATGTTTAAATTACTGTAACTTTATTAAAAATAATAATGAAATAAAATTTAAAATAGCATTATCAAAGGCAAAATTTTCTCTTTCAAGATTGATTAGTGTATGTAGACGTATGCTTCACAGTAAGTCGATTATGTAGTCTATAATATTGCAAATAACTCAAAACGTAATTTTAGTAATAATATTATTAGTAATAATCTTATATAGTCATTATAAAGCTTAATTCTTTATTTTCAAATTAAGAAATAATTTTGGTCTGCATCTTTTCTTTATTTAGTTACAACACTTTAAATTATCCACCGTTTTAATGGCCGTTATTTTTTATAAAAGGTCATACATAGAGATTAACAGATAGAGGTAGCGCCACTCTATCTCAGCCTTTCCTTAAAATTCACCCCTTTCTTTAACTATCAAGAAAATTATCGTAATGACGACACTAATCATAGAGGAATAACTTTTTTCCAAATTCAAGCTTGTAACGATGTAAAAATCGTTGCAGCATCTCTCGACCGATTCCCGATGTTATGGGAATATCGGGAATAGGCTAAGCACACTCAGCACCGAGGCGCCTAGGCTGAGATCTGGATCAGCTGGCGGAATCGGTGAGTTGGAGAGAGAACGACGCGGACGCGTCGTGTCTCTGTCTGACGGCCGGGTGTAGCAGAGTCTGTCTTTGTCTTGCTCACCGCGCATAGTCTAACATCGGGTTAGACTGATTCCTCCGATTCCCAAACAACCCGTTCGAAAATGTTTATGTGTGCGGGAACGGTTATGTGTTTGGGGGAGAATTACTATTGTGGGGGGAAAACTATTAGAGAGGATCACGGATTAAGGATTCTTTATCTGGATCATCGGATCTTCCGTCTGCCACGAACCATACCGGAAGAAGTTGGATTCCACGTTTGAGGAGATCGACCTGCGGCGTAAAACATGAGTGGGACGCCACTTAAACGTTTCTTTGTCCTGTGAGTTTTGCGTTACTTTTTCCCGTGGAGGCTAGTCACCTCATCGAGCCGGAAAGCTCACGGTACTTTCCTGGCCGCGCCGTTGCACTGAGCGAAGCACTTACCCTCGGGTTGGACAGTCTCCTCTCGTAGGGTCGAGTGACTTTTGTCCGGACCCAAAAAGTCTTCGCTAAAACGCGTATCGCGAGTGCTTTGGATAATTTGGACGTGTCGAGTACGAAGAGCTTGCGGGCGCTCCCGATTTATTAGGTAGGGTTCTCGATTGTAATACATCGCGCGTCACTATAATATTGTAATTGTTTATTGTTGCGAGCGGAATCGGTTGTTCGCATAAATAAATTATCACTGTTAATTGGATAATCTTATTCTTGACACGTCCCATTCCTTACGTAATTTCACAGGGTCATCCGCGGCTCCAAGGAACCTCACCCTTCGGTCTCTTTCCTCCCGAACGGTCGGGAAATAATTATTTGTGTCGCGATATTTCCTGGGATTTCACCCAGCCTCAAGAAACTCTAATTCGTGCATCACAAGCTAAACAATTATTGTTTCTGAAAGGCTAATAATTTTTTTCGATTTTTAATAGCAATATGATTGCTAGATTAATGAAAATGTTTTCAATAGAAATGAAGAAGAATTATAATGCTTTAAAGTATTAATTTACAGCATTATAATTTGGTGAAAAATATTCTAAGAACAATGTTGTTACCAGCATCTTAAAGATAAACATTTTTTTCTTTAAAATGTACTTGAAAATTTTTTAAAATCTGTTAATCTCTATGTACTACCTTGCATGAAGTATAACCCTTATTAAAATCACATTAAAACGGTGTGTAATTTAAAGTGTTGTAACTGAATAAAGAAAAATCGCAGACTATAATTTTCTCTTAATTTGAAAATAAGGAATTAAGTTTTATGATAGGATAGATAATTATTACTAAAATTGTGCTTTGAGTTATGTATTATGTTATGTACATAATCGACTTACCGTAAAACATAGTCCTACACGCAAAGTTGAAACATTAAAGTTGAATCTTTAAAGACAAAATATTATCCTTGATAATGCTATTTTTTAAATTTAATCTTATACTAATTTTTAACACAGTTAAAATAATTTAAAAATAAGTATACTTCGATCATGAAAAAGTGTTACAATTTTAATTTTGACAAGTTTGATTATGTATAATATAAGATATAACTTTTTAGTTATTTATTTTTAGATCAACATATTACAATCTTGCTTCATAAATGAAACAATTAACTTGCCATTGCTTTTGGCAGGTGAATATTATGAATTTTTAAGCCAAAATCGTCACTTTTTTGACTCGATTCCAATTGCATTAGTTGCTGATTATCATTCAACATACTTTACAAATTTTACTTTAGCAAAGCATTCGTATATCCTTTATAATAAATACAATTTTTTATGGCTTTTACATAAACTTCAAATTTCTGTACTGTTTGCTTCTTCAAAACCAATTTTACGATTAACTATACAAAGAGTAAAGGATACTCCATGGTTTGACTCCGACGGATTTTACATATTAATTCACAAAACTAAAAAGAATGAAGATTGTAGAAATGCATTATCTTTTTTGATGGCTTCATGGGAATTTGATCTAATATCATCAATTTTCCTTTGCAAGAATAAAGCTAAAAAATTGCAACTATATACTTATAGTCCTTATTCAAGTGATATACCAAATCCTTGGAAAGAAGTTACTCGATTAAAAGGACGAAAGAACCATCCTTGGATATTACTAAATCGCCCTTACAACTCTCAAATAGGTTTGTAGTATAATCTTGATAGATTAATAATGTTTTACGACGACAAAATCATCACCCTCTGATCATCGATTTGATCCAAATTTTATGAGATATATTACTATTTATTAATAAAATAAATTTGGTGAACCAGAAAGACCCACTACTCAGACATTCCCGAGAAAAAAGCATGAAAAGATGGTAAGGTTTAATGGAGGGTATTGTATATTAAGAAGTTAAATGTTTTTGTCAGTAATCCATGTAGCAATACTAGTTTAAACAGGTGGATCGATCTATAAGTTCTAGACGTCGCAGTTGTTGGTGGTGCCGGAGTTGGTACGGACGCTGCCGCTGGTGGAGGCGCTGGTATGGGTGCAAACGCTGGTATGGTTGCAGGCTCTGATGAGGGCGGCTTACCACGTACTACTGGCGGTCTCGCTCATGCAAATCTGACATTTTTGGGTTCTGCATTAGAACACAGTTCAAAAATGAGAACCAACCCTAAGAGCCAAAAAACGCAAATATTTACTTTCAAAAGCCTGAAACCAGAAGCCAGAAACTTTCCAAACGGCATATAATATAGAAATTGACATGAAAATACTCAGAAATGTATTTCTAGAGATTTTTAGCTTTTAAGGGTGGCTACCATTTATGGACTGTGTTTTAATGCAAAGCCCAAAAATTCGAGGATCTCTCTGAGTATTGCCACGCCACTTTCATTATGGTTTGCCATTTGGAAAGTGTGGTTTCTTGCCTCTGTTCGAGGTAATGACCTCGCATGTATCGCGAATACCGTCGAAATTCGGCGCGACGCTGCGGCCGTCGCCGACGACGTAGCGCCGCCGAAAACCACTGCCCATGATGGGGGGAGAGGAAAAGGCCTCGTTACCAAGGTGGGTAGGAGGCCTTTCTTATTATAAAACGTCTAGCGCTATAGTGAACACGTCGTGATAGCATTCTCGATATCCAAGCTATTCGTCATTAACGCCAAGTTGGCATTGAAACCGTCTACATCCATTCGGGATTGCATAGCCGAGATATTTTGCGCTATCATAATCTTAAGTCGTTGGAAGCCCTGGAAGTGGCTGTGAAGCTAAGTTGGAGTGTGGCTGCCGCTGGTCAACATCCCGGAGAGAGGTCATCGAGGAAATTGGTGGAGAATTGGGCCTCATCCCATTCTCTGGTTGAGCCAGGACTGCGCGACACTCGCGGGGAGCGCTCCTACATAGCGGCGACAGAGGTTAAACCTCCAGTGTATCGTAAGCGTTAATTTTAATTGATTCTCCTTTTCCATTTCCACAGATTTCCCTGTATAATTATCTGTAATTAATTTGCTTTAGAGTCGTTGCGGCCTTTTCCTCCGTCATTTGCCGACGGAGGTTTTTTTTTGGCCTTAGCTTCTTCCTCTGTCTTCGCCTTGCTTTAGATCCAGGCAATTAGTTTAACATACTTAATTTGCATTGCCTATAAAGTAGAGATAGAGTCCGGCTTTTCCTCCACCATTTGCCAGTGGGGGTTTTTATGCCTTGCCCACCCCTTTGATCCTAGTAGTGAGCCCGGGTTTTTTCCCTACACCCTTCTGGTGGGGTTTTCCGAGGCCAGGCCTTCTGCACTCAAAATCTATTCCATTTTAATAAATACGTTTATTTCATTTATATCTCCGGCTTGTCAATCTTCCCTTTCCCATTAAAGAAAAGGAAACTCACGCACTTATTGGAGCGTACAAACTCGCACAAGACATTTTTTGGTGCCCCGGGTGAGGAAAGGGAGATTTGGCTTTTCTTCTTGGAATCTGTGGAAATTAATTTGCTCTATTC
This sequence comes from Sclerodermus sp. 'alternatusi', assembly GCA_037305995.1. Lineage (NCBI taxonomy): Eukaryota > Metazoa > Arthropoda > Insecta > Hymenoptera > Bethylidae > Sclerodermus > Sclerodermus sp. 'alternatusi'. Next base: position 6,156,099 of record CM074550.1, read on the forward strand.
GTTTTATTATAATGGGTAGTATATTTGTAAAATTCTTGTAAGTCGTCATTTGTTTTTTGCGTTTCTGGAGTGTTCTTGGGGGAGTCGCCGAGTGGCAACGAGCCGCGGAGTCGCGGTGTCGTTTTTCATTTTTTTTTTTTTTTCTCTCTTCCCCTCCGCGTTCCGCTTTTCGGTTATCTCAGCTAAGCCGTCTTATTGTTCCCGATCATTCCAGCATATTCGGCCAATTTCCTTTGTTTTTACTCTACTTTCGGCAACCTTGTTAATTGGCATACTCATCTGTTGCCATGGCGCCTCAACCTCTTCGTCGACTCATTGCTTCACAAGGCCCGCGATTGGCGGAAATCCAGGCGATCGGCGACGGCATAATCAGGCGCGAGCGCGACACCCTGAACGCGGAAATAATTCAATCGCGTATTGATGAGATCAAAGGGATCTGGGGGGAGGTCCGACAAACCCATGCAGATATTGTCACTAGAAATGAGGCCCAGGAAGAGGCCTACGTTATCGACAACGTCTTTTCGAATTTGCGTACGACCTACGAAGGGACCCTAGACCAACTTCTAGCGTTGAAGGTCGAGCTTTCGGCACCAATTGAAGCGGCTGGTCGCCCATCTTTGACCGTCGGTACTCGTGAGGACTCGGGTCCTTCCGCGGCTAAGCTACCGAAAACTGACTTACCCCGATTTTCCGGTAAACTCGAAGAGTGGGAAACCTTCCGCGGGCTATTCGCTTCATTGGTCCACAATGTAACGCGCCTTTCGGATACAACCAAGCTCCAATACTTGTCCTTATGTCTAGTGGGCCCGGCTTCTGATTTCGTCCGCAACGTCGCGATTAATGACGCGAATTATTTACCCACGTGGCGCGCGCTAAATGAGCGTTATCACAAGCCTCGGCTTTTATTGACGCATCATTTTGATACTCTAATGAACATCCCTCCGATAAAACGCAGTAACACGACTGATTTACGTAGATTTACAGACGAGGCCAAGCGGACGGTTCGCGCGTTAGAGGCCCTTAAGATGCCCATTGAACATTGGGATCAATGGTTGATATACATACTCGGCTCGCGATTGGATAATGACACGCGTCTCTTGTGGGAGGCCGAATTAAAACCAAAGGATAGGCGGGTTGTCGAACAGGCAGGAATCCTGGGTGGAGAAACCCGCGTTGCTGACGTGTTCCCGAAATTATCGGAATTTATAGACTTCCTTGAGCGTCGTCTCGATACGCTCTGCATGGCCGGCGCCAACGCACGGGAACCTCAGCCGTCCACCTCAACAGGACGATTCGCTCATCCCGTGCACCCCCCGCGAAAAGTCCTGCACGTAAAACCCGCGCGAATCAGCTCGAACCCCGGTTTTCAGTGCGTCGTGTGTAAGGGCAGCCACCAACTGCGCAAATGCCCTCAATTCTTAGCTAAAGCCGCTTCTGATCGGCACGCGATTGTACGTCGGGCCGCCCTTTGCTATAATTGTTTGGGTCCACACCGAGCGCGACAATGTAAGTCCGAGGTTCGATGCAGCGTTTGTAAGGGCGCTCACAACTCGTTGCTGCACTTCGAAGGACGTACCGGCACTCGATCGAAAACGGAAACCGTGCAGCAAACCGATAGTGACTCCGGAGTCAATGTCCTCACGGCCAGCGTTCAGATCAACACGGAAACTCTCCTATTCGCGACCGCGGCCGTCACTATTATCGGCGAGAGGGGTCGATCAACGCGTGTAAAGGCTCTCTTGGATCCAGCCTCGCATCGCACCTTCATCTCGAGAAGAATCGTGCAACTGCTACGTCTCCCTTGGGAAACCGCTAATGTCCCCTTGGTGGGCATAGGCGCGACTCCATCCGGAGCAGCTCGGGCCGCGGCATCATTTGTTCTGGGATCACCCATAAAACCGGAATACCGTCTCAATGTCAAGGCTTTAGTTCTTCCGCATCTCACCGGTCGATTACCTAGTCGTCGCATCGTCGAGTTTGATCGGAGCCTTCTCGCGGGACTAACTTTAGCGGACCCCGAATACTTTCGCCCGGGCACAATTGATCTTTTGATTGGTGTAGATTTCCACGGCCGGTGTATGGGAACGCAAATGCGACAGGTGACCCCGGATGGGTTGCTGATTCAGGAAACCGTCTTCGGTTGGGCGATATCGGGTCCATTACCTGACGCGATCCCACGGCGGGCGGACACTAAACCCGAATTTTCAGCCAGTGCGTTGCACGTCACGTCCGGCGAGGAATTGCAGGCAGCCCTTCAGAAATTTTGGGAGCTCGAAGAAGTCGCTGCACCCGTCAACCGCGCGAGTCCGGAGGATGAGGCGTGCGAACGGATCTTTCGCACCTTACACTCTCGCGACGCGTCCGGTAGATTTCGTGTTGCCTTACCCTTACGATCGGCACCACCGACGGTGGGTGACGAAACGCGTACAATAGCGCGTGCTTCTCTCAACCATCAGCTGAGACGGTTTAGGCAATCCCCCGAAATTGAGGCCGCGTATAGGGATTTCATGAAAAGCTACGAAGAACTAGGCCACATGAAGAGAGTGCCGCCCTCCGACCTAGCTAACCCTAACGCGTGGTACTTGCCCCATCACGCTGTCGTTAGGGAGTCCGACCGAGATTTTAAAATCCGTGTGGTGTTCGACGCGTCGCGACGCACCCGGGACCACGGCTGTCTAAATGATTATTTACTAGCGGGGCCGGCCCTTCAACGAGATCTTTCCCTCGTGCTATTAAATTGGCGTCGATATAAATATGTATTTACCGCAGACATCGTCAAGATGTTTCGCCAGATACAGGTCTTAGAGCGCGATCAGGATTTCCAACGAATCCTGTGGTCTCCCGAGCCCGACCAACCCCCAATTGAGTATCGTTTGACGACCGTGACATACGGGACGTCGTGCGCGCCGTTTTTAGCGATCCGGACCCTTCTGCAGCTCGCCGAGAATGAACGTACGTGTTTTCCCGCCGGAGCACACTGTCTTGAAACCGAAACCTATGTGGACGATACCTTTTCGGGCGGTAACGATTTGCGATCCGCGATCGTGAAACGCGACGAACTGGTTAAGATCCTCGAATCTGCCGGTATTAGCCTTGATAAATGGTCGGCAAACCATCCCAATCTGCTACCCAACTCCGCCGCAATGGACACGGGTCCTTCGGACCGGGTCATCTCGCAAGATGATGTCGTAAAAACTCTCGGAGTAGCGTGGGCGCCCGCGGACGATCTCTTCCGGTTTCGCGTGGCGCAATTGGATCTTAACCACGGGAAATGCACGAAACGGGCTATACTTTCTGTCATCGCGCGACTATTCGATCCATTAGGTTGGATCACTCCTGTGACCGTCGTTGCGAAGATCCTTATGCAAGACATTTGGATCCTGAATTATGATTGGGATATGGTATTACCAACCGAAATTCGACAACGTTGGATCGAATATTGCTCTTCCCTCGCGAACCTTTCAACCGTTTCGTTAGACCGGTGGATAGGCACGTGTCCGGGAGATGTTTGCCAATTACACGGTTTCGCGGATGCTTCGAAACGCGCATACGCCGCGGTAGTGTACCTCAGGGTCGAAGATAGGCACGGTAATGTCCGCGCCGCGTTACTTGCATCCAAGACCAAGGTCGCGCCTGTGAAAACCATAACCATCCCGAATCTCGAACTGTGCGGTGCAGTCTTGCTTGTCAAGCTGGTAAAACACTTACAATTGTCCGAATTTTTCCAAAATCTTCCCATTTTCTTATGGTCCGACAGCCAAATCGTGCTGCATTGGTTAAATAAACACGCGTGTCATTGGAAGACTTTCGTCGCGAATCGCGTCTCCACCATTCAAACGGAACTTCCGTCAGCAAAATGGGACCACGTCCCTACGAAAGAAAACCCTGCGGATCTAGCTTCGCGTGGAGTCACCTCCTCCGAACTTCAGGACTCAAAACTCTGGTGGCAAGGGCCTGACTGGCTTCGATATCCTAGTTTCCGCTGGCCGAAATCGGCCGAACCAACTCGGGCGCTGCACACCCAGCAGGCCCCTAGTGAACCGGACATAATAACCCGATTTTCGTCGCTGTCCCGTCTCTCTCGTGTGATTGCGTATTGTTTGAGGCCGTTATGTTTGATCCGCAGATCAAAGATCATCCGTGATCCTAAGTCCTTAACCCTTAGCGTTGCCGAGATAAAGGAGGCTCGGCTGGTGGCCATACGAGTAGTACAACGGCATTCGTACGCAACAGAAATTAGGACTCTTAGCTCCGGAACAGCCCTTTCGACGAAACATCCTTTGTCGAAACTAGCCCCATTTCTTGACCATGAATCCGGAGTAATTCGTGTAGGTGGACGACTTGCTCTGGCCTCGCTATCTTCTGAACGGAAACACCCTCCGATCTTGCCCGCTTCTTCTGCTCTCAGCCGTCTGTTCGTAAGGTTTGCACACCTAACGACCTTGCACGGCGGGCCCACCTTGACGTCGAGTCTTTTGAACCAATATGCCTGGATAGTCGGTCGAAATCGGCTAGTAAAAACTTCGGTTCGACAATGCGTAATTTGCCAACGCGTGAAACCCAGGCTCGCCCATCAGCTTATGGGATGCCTTCCTGCCACTCGTACTAGACCTTCGCGGCCCTTCAGCGTAAGCGGTCTGGATTACGCTGGACCCATCCCGATTCGTATGTCCCACGGTCGCTCAGTACGTTCCCAAAAGGGATACATCGTTCTTTTGGTTTGTTTCGCTACAAAGGCCCTTCACTTGGAAGTGGTTAGCGACCTCACTACCGCAAAGTTCATTTCAGCATTCAAACGCTTCGTCGGTAGACGTGGCGTGTGCCATCACCTCTATAGCGATAACGCGTCGACCTTCAAGGGCGCTGACACCGAGCTTCGTGCAATGTTCCGCGCTTCCTCCGATTTCTATAGGGAATGCTCCAGCTCGCTTGCAAATGACGGCACTGCGTGGACCTTTATCCCGCCGACCACTCCTCGTTACGGAGGCTTGTGGGAGGCGGGGGTCAAATCTGTTAAGCATCACCTACGGCGAGCGGTAGGTGATCACGTGTTGACGTTCGAGGAAATGTCGACCGTCCTGACTGAAATCGAAGCCTGCGTAAATTCGCGGCCTTTAAGCCCGATGTCATCGGATCCGGACGACCTACATGCCCTAACACCGTCTCACTTTCTCATCGGGACGACCTCAGGATTGGTTCCTGATCTGGAACCCTTCGACGCACCTCTCAATAGATTGGACCGATTCCAGCTGCTACTCCGAATGAGGAACCAGTTTTGGAGCCGTTGGAGGGACGAATATCTCCAAAATTTGCAGGAAAGAAACAAGTGGAGAGGCGTCACGAAAAACTTTGCCATTGGACAATTGGTGTTGCTGAGGGACGATCGATACCCGGCTCCCAAGTGGCCCTTAGGGCGTGTGGTGGAAGTGCACAGTGGTCATGACCAGCTAGTGCGCGTGGTAACTGTCAGAACTGCGGATGGAACCTATAAGAGGCATATCGCAAGACTCTGCCCTCTGCAATTAGATGAAGCCGAAGAGGATCACCAATCCATGGAAACTGACGACTAAGACGTCAGGATCATCAGTTCGTCAAGAGTGACGAAGGCGGGCGGTATGTTCGAGGTCAATGACCTCGCATGTATCGCGAATACCGTCGAAATTCGGCGCGACGCTGCGGCCGTCGCCGACGACGTAGCGCCGCCGAAAACAACTGCCCATGATGGGGGGAGAGGAAAAGGCCTCGTTACCAAGGTGGGTAGGAGGCCTTTCTTATTATAAAACGTCTAGCGCTATAGTGAACACGTCGTGATAGCATTCTCGATATCCAAGCTATTCGTCATTAACGCCAAGTTGGCATTGAAACCGTCTACATCCATTCGGGATTGCATAGCCGAGATATTTTGCGCTATCATAATCTTAAGTCGTTGGAAGCCCTGGAAGTGGCTGTGAAGCTAAGTTGGAGTGTGGCTGCCGCTGGTCAACATCCCGGAGAGAGGTCATCGAGGAAATTGGTGGAGAATTGGGCCTCATCCCATTCTCTGGTTGAGCCAGGACTGCGCGGCACTCGCGGGGAGCGCTCCTACATAGCGGCGACAGAGGTTAAACCTCCAGTGTATCGTAAGCGTTAATTTTAATTGATTCTCCTTTTCCATTTCCACAGATTTCCCTGTATAATTATCTGTAATTAATTTGCTTTAGAGTCGTTGCGGCCTTTTCCTCCGTCATTTGCCGACGGAGGTTTTTTTTTGGCCTTAGCTTCTTCCTCTGTCTTCGCCTTGCTTTAGATCCAGGCAATTAGTTTAACATACTTAATTTGCATTGCCTATAAAGTAGAGATAGAGTCCGGCTTTTCCTCCACCATTTGCCAGTGGGGGTTTTTATGCCTTGCCCACCCCTTTGATCCTAGTAGTGAGCCCGGGTTTTTTCCCTACACCCTTCTGGTGGGGTTTTCCGAGGCCAGGCCTTCTGCACTCAAAATCTATTCCATTTTAATAAATACGTTTATTTCATTTATATCTCCGGCTTGTCAATCTTCCCTTTCCCATTAAAGAAAAGGAAACTCACGCACTTATTGGAGCGTACAAACTCGCACAAGACAGCCTCTGAAAGTAAATTTTTGAGTTTTTTGGCTCTTAGGAGTGGTTATCATTCGTGGACTGTGTTCTAATGCAGAGGCCAAAAATGCCAGGATTTCATTGAACATTATCATACCACTTTCGAAGTGGCTTGCCGTCTGTACAGTGTGGTTTCTTCACTGTTTTTTACAAAAAACTTATTTTTAATGAGTAAAACTGCGTTTTTTTGAAAAAATGTTTTAACGTTTTTAGAGCCCAAAAGAGCACATTATTTTTTATACTCCACAATTTTTTATTTTTTTTTTATAGTTGAAGTTGTTTTTTTTTTAGTTTCTTCAGTACCATTCAAGAGCCCAAAAATAGCTCTAAAATATGCTTTTTATTTCATTTTGATATCTCACTTCATTTTATTTTGTGATGGTGCCAGCTTAAGTTAAGCTAATATCGCCACAGTTCCTTGAAAACTATAAGAGCTAAACAATCGAGATTTGCATATACGTAGAATCCAAAAATAGCCCAAAAATGCTATGCAATTTTATTTTGTGGTCTGTCGTTGTGGCAGTGCTAGATTATAGGATATCAAAATTAAATGCGTCGAAAACACGCGTATCGAAGTGGTCCGTATCGATTTGGACCTCCACTCTCTATAGGCAATAGATAAGTAATAAATTGCCAGAAGAGTATAATATGGATTGCCTAAAATATTGAGACAAACAGGAGAATAAATTAACTTATAAAAAACTTCCCTCTGGGAGAAATGGGAGCGTCCCGTTTGCACACAGACCGTTTACACACAAAGCCGATTGCTCACAGATCGTTTACGCGTGTCCCATTTGCCCACGGACCGTTTGCGTACAAGTATTGTTTCATACTTATATACTGATATGGCGATCATTATCCGTGAACAATGATTACGAATTTGGAAGTTTACGATGAGCATTGAAAATTTTCTTAATGTTTAATTTTTAAGTGTATAATGCCCTGAATTTAATCCTACCATTTTTTCATGCTTTGTTACTCAAGAATGAGGCGGATTCTCCTTGTAAAATCTTGTATATAATATTCTTGTGATAAATTATTCAAAATTAAATAATAATTATGCCTTGGCTCTATTCATATTAGATTCATGTTATCTCTTAAATTTTGACAAAACAAGACAATTGGATGGATATGAAATTAGAGCAAATGCAGTATCTATACAGCCAATATTGACGATTAATCAAAGTAAAAATGGATTGGATAAATTTAGTGGTGAAAATAGTGAGCTATGGAAAGTATTATGGCATAAATTAAACACATCTGTACTAATTACAATACACAATGGTACTTCTTATGCCATGGGTGGTGTAAATTCTAATGGTACACTAAATGGATTATTAGCCGATATTGGCAATGGAAAGCAAGATATGGGAATGAACTCAAGATTCTTTGTAACTACCTGGAAAGTAAGGTAAATATAGAAAATTTTTATATAAAATATAACTGTTTTGTAAAGGGTGTTTTTGTGAGATACGGCCTAACTTTAATCCGTCATAAGGCGCGCAGTTGTTCTTAACACTAAGTCATACGAGATTTATAAGGCATCTCAAGCATCTTTGAATATTCATGTTTTCCATTATCTATATTAAAAATGATAAATACTATACAAATTATTTTCAGAAAATACAAATAAAAAGGTACACTAAGTTATTTATACAAAATTTTATAAAACATTTTCAACGCTAGGGATATCTCAGACACCCGCGTGCCTTTTAACGGATTAAAGAGTTATAGAGGGGGTGATTTTTAAACGATTTTTCATTTACCACATTTTAATCTGAAACTTAGTTTTCGAGATATTAAATGATAAAATTATTAATTAGAGATAAATAGTTGAAGTGAGTCAAAGTAGCGTTATCTCACTCTATCAACTAAGCCGTTCACTACACAAATCGGTTAACTCCATAAAACAAAAAGTTGAGAAATGTGATGAAGTAATGTGTATTATTTTTTAAGATTCCCTTTATAATATCAATTCAAATAAATATTATAGAATGCATAAATATATAAGTGTTGAATTTGTGTTAAATTATTGCAACGAAATGCATTAGAGTACTGAGTTAATTAAAATGGCTTCTGAATAAATTATTTATTATTCAATAGCCAACAAATGTATCGATTAATGGTGTTTAGTGGTTAATCTTTATTATTTGATAAATTTATTATAAGTATAAAAAGCTATAACTAGACCAAATGCTTTGGCACTTAAATTTAAGATAATCAGAAAGTGGAGTTAATCGGTTTGTGCAATGAAGAGCTCATTTATAACTCATAAAGTTCAATACTGTTGTCAATCATAGTGCTCGATTAGACACCGTATGATGGCCAAACTTGCATGTAATGATCTCATTGAAACACCATGTATATACAGTGTGTTTCAGTGAGGTACGGCCAAATTTTAAGAGGTTGTAAAATAGGTGATTCTATGATGATTTTTCATGTATCACATTTTTGAGACATTTTATGATAAAAGTACTATTAGTTAGACAGAGATAGTCAATTAGTTGAAGAGGGACAACGCCACTCTGTCTCACCAACTATCTACCTATTTCTGTCTAACTAATAGCACCTTTATCATCAAATATCTTAAAAGCTAAGCTTCAGATTAAAATGTGGTAAAAGAAAAATCGTTTCAGAATCACTTCCATTACAATTTCTTAAAATTTGGCCGTACCTCACTGAAACACCCTGTATATAATATTTATATTTTAATAAAATAATATTAAACGCAACTCAATGCATTATATTTTTGTTATCTAGACATACATATCCGCATGTTGATGCTGGAATTTGCGTAGTAACAAAATTTGCTGGATATCAGTCGGAATTAACAAAATTGTTAACATTTTTATCTCCACAATTAATCATTGGAATATTTATTTTAAGCTCTTTTACGCATTTATTTCTTTCTAAGGATCAAGGATTTTATGAAGCTGGAATGAATGTATTACGATTATCAGTTTGTGTGTCTATATCACATCCACCTAATACCAATTCAGGAAGATTATATATTCACACAATTGTTATATTCTACATGATTATTAATACTATATTTCAAGCTCATTGGCAATTTATTTTAACTATTCCAGTTCCTAAATCTAATATCGATAGTTTGGATGATCTTCGAGTAAGTTCCTTTAAGTATTATAAATTATATTTTTATCTCTATTTTATAATATTTAAATAAAACTTATATCAGGTTAATCTTTTTCACATAAACATACATCTCACTTATTTTTTCCCTGTATTTTATGCAGAAATCTAAATTTACAATATATGGTATGAGCATTTTAAAAGACTTAATTGGAGATGCTGAATTAAGAGACCGTTATCACTTTGCATCATATACTGATTGCAAAGAATTAGCTTTAAACAGTTCAGATGCAGCCTGTGCAGGTGATTGTCTTCACTGGTTATACAGAATCAAAAATGATGACCTACATCGCTCGCAAGAAATTCGTGAATTATTGCATACACATATAATTCGTAAAAATTGGTCACTTTATAATCGTATAAACAATTTTATTCAACGAATGGTAGAAGCTGGTTTAGTAGTAATGTGGAGAAATAAAGGTTTACGAATTTATCAAAGTCACGTTAAAAAACTTGTTGAGGAACGTAAAGAATATACTGTACTAAGTATACAACAGTTAAATTTTATTTTTACATTTTTATTAATTGGTTATATAACATCCATTAGTGTATTTTTCATTGAATTACTGGTTCATCGATATTCTAATAATTTAGATAATAAAATTATTACAAAAAAAATTACTTATTGTAAAATTAATAAAAATGGAAAAATTCAAAAGATTCAAAAAACAATTAGATTTAGAAAACAACAAGTTTTTTATCCTTGGCTTCCATAATTAGATATATAATTTTAAGAAAATTAATCCCTAAATAAAATATCTATTATATCGAACAATTATATTTAATTATATTAAAATAAAAAATAAAAAATGAAATCTATAAAAATATACAAATGTAAAACTGCTAATAATAATTAAAACTGTATACATATAAAAATTTATCATCTCTCTCTCTCTCTCTCTCTCTCTCTCTCTCTCTCTCTCTCACATATAGAAAACTAAATAAAATACTATTTAATTGATTTACGCATTCATTTTATAGAATCAAAATATTTATTATTTAATTACTATTTTCTCAAAAAATGTATAATATTAGATAAAAATTACTTACTTACTTACTTTTTTTGCATCTGTTTCTTTTCTTTAAATCTCAAATATTTCTCATTATTAATAAAAATAAATTTTTACAGGTTCGGTTCTTTTCAGAACCACACAACTTAATTAAAAAGAAAATATGTAAAGGAATCGGTTCTTTTAAGAACCCTATATTTATTATACAAGGAACTGCCTCTGCCTCTAAAAATATTTGAATAAATATAAATTATAAAATTATTATAGTAATAATTTATTTTCCCTGCAAAAAGATAATTCCTATAACATTAAGTAAAAAAGACAGGTGAGAGTGCGACACATAAGTTGGAAGTGTCAAAGAGCGGCCTAGCGTTGCGCGCGCTCCTTAGATAGAAAAGGTAAGTTTAATAAGTTAGAGAGTATGCTAAAGCGGCTGCCAAACAAGGACGCCGATAGGGACTCGAGTTTTGTCCGCAGATTTTTCGTCCCATATAAAGCTATCCTTTTTATTTAGCGTGCGTAAGACGAGGATGAGGAATCGAAACACCTCCCACCACGTTCTCCTTTGCCCCCGCCTTCCTCAGGCATTATCCATCATTATCCATGTCAAACGGTTTTCAAAAATATTAATTTTTGTGGCCTCTTAATTCCGAAGGTGGAAATTTTTGACATTTTTCGATTAATAATATAGTACATAAATCTATACACAATTCAACCAAAAACAATTTTAACATTTAAACATAGATCTTATACAGGGTGTAATAATGATCCCCTTCGAAATTTTAAGGGGTTGTAGAGGGAATGATTCTAAGACGACATATTTCACATTTAGCACATTTTAATCCGAAACTTAGTTTTTAAGATTTTTAGTGATAAAAGTGCTATTAATTAGACAGAGACAGTCAATTAGTTGAAGTGAGATGGCACCATCCTGTCTCACTTCAACCATCTATCTGTTTCTGTCTATGTTATATGTTTTTGAATTCAATAATTCAATAATTCAATAATTCAAAGGTGTGATACACAAGGCACAAAATGATGATTTGAGGAAACACAGATTTTATCGTTTTATATTTATTTTTATTAATCGTATTCGTATTGCGCGTATTAATATATCGTATTCGTATGGTTTCACTATAGTGATTGTTTCCTTGCCGTACTGCGACAACGTCTCGAGATTTTAATCCCGGTTCGCTAGAAACGTTTACGGCGACGATTGATTCCGGAATAATCATTCCTTAGTCGCTAAAATAGAGAATAAAAGAATTGTATTCCCTCTCCATGACTTGCCCATCGTATGGTAGTGGGGATGGATTCCCTCGTGGTGGTTCCTTAGTTCTTTTCGCAACGCATATCTTAAAAGAATAAACGCCGTAACAGTCTAACTAATATAGTACGTTTATCATTAAATATCTCAAAAATTAAGCCTCAGATTAAAATGTAGTAAATGAAAAATCGTTTGAGAATCACTCCCTCTACAACCCCTTAAAATTTCAAAGGGGATTATTGTTACACCTTGTATACCTGGATGGTAGGGTGGGTCGAAAAATCGAGTGATGCCCGTTTACACACAGACCATTTGCGCACGAGGCTGATTGCACACAGCCCATTTGTACACTGACCTATTGCGTACGGGCCGTTTGCGCGGAAGATTTATTTATCCACAGACCGTTTTCGCACAAGCACTGTTTGTACCGATTGCTTACAAATATGTTTTATAGCTGTATATTTTTAACTACCTAAGTTTAAATTAAAATAAAAAAATTAGGTTCTAAGTGGTTAACACCTGGTGGTGTGTGTTATCAACTAGTCTACATTGAAAATTATACACATTTTACTTTGGCGATAAATTAATTTGAATTATAAAATTTATTGGTAAGCGGGGTTAGTAAAAAGCAATACCTGTATGCAAACCATCTGTAGACAAAAAAAGTTGTGGGCAAACGGTCCGTATGCAATAGAACCGTGGGCTAATGGGGTGTGCACAAAAGGTCTGTGCGCAATCGACCTTGTGCGCAAACGGTCTGTGTGTAAACGCGACGCTCCCGAAAAAACACTTTTTTATATGATCGAAATGGAATACCGCTAAAAAGTTGCCTTACCCTTGTAATAATAAGCCTACAAAATTTCGACCAAATCGGATTTTGTCTTCTGTTCTGTAGAGTAGATTAAAATTTTCGATATTTTGTATGAAATTGCTTAAACTATCTATTATTTTTAAGGGATTTATTAGTTAAATATAAATTATTTTAATAATTATTAACCAAGAATAATATCTTTTTATTAAATTTAATTTTCTGTTAAGCATTTTTTGAACTTAATGTTTAAACAAAATTTTTGACATAGTACGTTCAAGAGTCATTCGTTCTTAGGACTTTATTATTGTAGTATAATATTTATAATACAAACTGGTACCATCTCACTTCAACTGCCGGAGAGTCTGTCTAACTAATGGCATCTTTATCGTTGAATATCTCGAAAATGAAGCTTCAAATCAAAAAATACCAGGAGGAAACAGTTCTTAGAATAGCGTCAGGAATCACCTCTTAAAAAATATCTCCTTTTTTTTCCGGACACCCTATATACCTATAAAATATAAACGATGATGTCTTTAAAATTATTGCTGGGTCTTTGTATTGAAATATGCAATCATAATATTCTGTTGGCGCAAGTAAGCCAATAAGCATGACTATGGTTTCCAGGACTGGAAACTGCAAGCTTTTTTGAGCATTCGCCTGACTATTGCTTTAGAAACATTCATCAAATGCTTTTAATCCTTGCTTAGACGAACTTAGGATACTTCAAGTATTTCATTCGTGATCAGTTGATATTTGACCACTAGACGTTTCTAATAGTCATTTAACTTCGATCCTATCAACCCTGTGAATGAAATTGGTCCTTCTGTAGCTCCATGTAAATGTTGGAAAAAAGTGCGAAACGGTAGTTCATTAAAATGTAGCAGGGCAGATATTCCATTACAATGGTTTCTTAAGCCTCTCCTCTAGTTTTCGAATGGCTTTCGCTTTCCACCCCGTATTTGAAGCAGTTTCATCACTTCTTATCCCTTTTAGGCGCTTCTACCCTTATATCATTTCAGACAGGAAAAATTCTCGACCTCATAGTAAAATCTTCATTCTGCAAAACTTGTGAATTTTGGAAACACTTTGAAGGGACTAAAGAGTATAATGAGTGGATCAGCGGACATTCAAACAGCTGTTTTGCCAATCACGAAGGATCTGCGACAAAAATGGAAATGAATAGTATCGTAGAAATGTTCAAAAGATCGGAAAAACTTTATAACGTTAGGTATAGTAATTATGTAGGCGATGAAGATGGCAAGACTTACAAAGGAATTGTTGACGCAAAACCATATAAAAATTTAATTATGCAAAGAAAAAGATTGTATAAGTCATGTTCAAAAGCGACTGGATACACACTTACGCAAAGTGAAAACAAATAATCCTGGTATAGGTGGCAGAAGAAAGTTAACTGCAAAACTTATAGATGAATTGACAGTTTACTATGATCTTGCAATTAGAGGGAGTATAAATACATCAGTGAAAACAATTAAAAATGCAATATGGACAACTTACTACCATCAAATATATACTGATGAAAATCCATAGCACGACAAGTGCCTGTCAAGCAAAGATAGCTGGTGTTCGTACCAGAAAGCGAAGGCTTCTGGAAATTTGGATTATTATAAACATGCAAATTCTATTCCTGCAGTTATCCAAAAAATTATTGAACCGGTATACCATCGATTAACTGCTGATGATTTATTAATGCGCTGTTTAACAGGATATACTCAAAATAACAACGAAAGTCTAAATGCTGTTATTTGGTCTATGGCTCCAAAGGTGTATTGTAGTGGTGCAAAAGTGATTTGCAATGATGTGAATGCATCGTTATTGCATCTCTCGACCGATTCTCAATTTTAAAGGGAAAATTGAGAATAGGTTGAACACACTCGACACCTAGGCACCTAATCTGTTTGTCTTATCAGCTGACGACATCGGTGAGTCGGAGAAAGGTAGATATAGGCCGTGCTATGGCTTTGTCTGACACCCGAGTGTAGCATAGGATATCCTTGCATCGCTCATTAACGCACAATCTAACACCGGGTTAGACTGATTCCTCCGACAATAACATAAGCGTCCAGGCTTATATGTGTATGTGTGTCTGTACAAGAGGTTATATGGGTTAGGTGAAAGTTGAACTGTCAAACTAACAGTTCAACGATTTTTGGTTACTTCTATGTCAATCTTTGAACGGATCGGATCGCTGGAATTTTGAGTCGATTTTCGGGAAGTGGCTTTTGACAGATTCCTTTTGGATTGGTATCATTGGCGACTGAGTGGCATTGTTGCATCGGAAAATTAAGAGTGCAGCTCTGGTTGTGGACTCAAGAATTTCTGGGATTCATATATTCGCCACCGGAACATACCGGACGGAGCTCAGGCGGGATCAACCAGGGAATCTTTTGAGAGGAATATTCCAAGGGAATTGGACTCGGCGGCGTGTGTAAGTGGGACGCCACTTAATACTTTAATCTTATGTTAGTCCTGTTAGTCTTTGTTAGTTCCCGCGGAGGCTAGCTACCTCAACGCGACGATAGGTCATCGGGACTTTTTCTGGTCGCGTCGTTGCATCGGGTAGAACACCCCTCCTGGGGTTGGAGAGTCTCCTTTCGCAGGAGCGGGTGATTTTCGTCCGGATACGAAAAGCGACCCCCCCCCCCCCTCTCTTTTCAAAATTTGTAATAAATTCCAGTTTCTTTGATTCTTATTTTCCCCCCTTTCGAATTGCTGATTTTTCATTTCCGCATCCTGTACTCATCTGCCTATCCTTATCCTCGAACTCCCATATCCTACTTTATCATCATTAACATGTGTTCGGGATCTAGCGCGATGAATTAATGCGACTAGACGATACTAGGATCGCATAGCGGATGCCTAGACTCAAGCGCCTAGGCTAGAACAAGCGTAGGCTTTCTCGCTAGGAGAATAATATCCAGCGAGAACATATTAAATAAACTCCCTAGCTCATCAAAATTGCAGTCCTGTTTCTGTTACCTTTGAAGTCTGAAACCACCTCAGATTTTTCTGCCTTCCGATCTATCGAAGCGACCTCGACTAGATCATCTAGTGACACCTTGGGCACCAAGGATATATCGCATGGCTTTTTTCCTCCATCGTGGAGGTTTTTTTATGCCTGTAACTTCCTCCCTTTATTTTCTTTTAATAAACCCATATGTTTTCTTGTTTCTTTCTTCCCCCCGCGAATTGAAAGTGTTTTTTTATTTCTATAAATCCTCTTTAATCCCACTCCAATTCATTAATATATTATTCTTTCAAAAATGTCTGAGAACTTATGATTACGAGACGAACACGCACAAATCGCATATCCGCCACCTGCTGATTTTTATAATAATTATAAGCCGAGTAAATGTGTGGTATCTGACATCAAGCAAGCATGATCTCCCACACATACGCACACATGAAAACCCATACATATGCATTTCTTTTTTTTTAACTCATAATATTATAATTGAATAATATTAATATTTTTTTTATTTAAAATATTTATTCAATTTTATAATATTATTTATTTATAAATTATGTTCATTATAATTATAACTTTTACATTTACAATTCATTTTCACTTTATACATTTATTTCTATACAATTTTAATTATAATTATAAATACTTAATAATACACGGAGTAAAGTCTGACTCTATGTCACATATTTAGCTCACAATTACATTCATTTTATAAAAGAATTAAAATTCAAGTTTTAATGCTTTTGTAGTTACTATTTAAACATTTATTTGATAATAATCGACGCGATTATTAATCACAAACATTGCAGCTTGCTTTATTATGACTTTAGGGCTATACTTGCGATGAATTCAAAGTCTCTTGAGACTATTAAAAATTCTAAATGTAATAATGACCTACAGAAAAGTGTTGAGGTGAGTTTTAAATTCTTAAAATGTTTATTTGGGTCATTGTTATACCTTGTTTAATAATTCATTTATAATCATAACAATTCATAAGATTAAAGATTATTAGTATTAATCATAAAAAATAATGTATTCAATAATTTGTTTTATTAATATTATACGAGTGTATCTAAGTAGACATTGATTTTTATGTCGTTGTGTCGTCATTGGCAACTTAATAATAAAAATTTAAGAATCGTAATATTGATTCGTAAATCATTAGAGCTATTTGAATAATTTTATTAAATATGAGTTATTCTAATAACGAATATTTGGACATGATCTACTTATACGGGCAGTACATGTCTCCGGTAAATACAGCGATAGCATACGCTGAAAAATATCCCAATCGCAGAAAGCCTGACAAAAATGTTATTAGAAGGTTTATACAAAGAATGCGTGACACAGGAAATGTTCAGACAAAAAAATTGATACTGGAAGACCAAAAAGTAGAAGAACGGTTGAATTAGAAGATGCAGTATTAACAACTGTAGAAGATGAGCCGGGAATAAGCATGAGGAATTTGGCAAAGGAATTTGATGTAGACAACATGTCTATACGAGTGATGTCCATTTCAACACGTTACAATTCGCCACGTAACAATTCAACACGTTACTATTCGACACAGTACTATTCGACACGTTACAATTCGACGCGTTACAATTCGACGCGTTACAATTCGACACGTTAGATTCAACACGTGCAACACATTTTATAATAACATGTGTATAAGGATGATTGGTTCTAAGTAGTTAATACCTGGGGGTGTGTGTGGTTAACTCGTCTTTATTTGTTAATATGTTAAATAGCATATCATAACACTTAAAAATTTCGTGTCGAATTGTTACGTGTCGAATAGTAACGTGTCGAATATAAATCTAGCTAAATAAATGTTTAAGCAGTCAGTGTTGAATAGTTCTGTGTCGAATAATTACGTGTTAAATATAGCGTGGTGAAAAGTAACGTGTCGAATAGTAACGTGTTGAATTGTTTCGTGTCGAATTCTAACGTGGCGAAACGGGACCACCCCTGTCTATACATCGTATTTTAAAAGATGATGCCCAACATCCGTACAAATTTATAAAAGTACAGAAATTACAACCAACAGATTATAGAAAAAGAAGATTATTCTGTGAATGGTTGCTCGATAAAGGAGAATCAGAACCTGAATTTTGCAGAAATATTTTATTTTCGGACGAGAGTAAGTTCGACCAGGAAGGTGTTTTTAATCATAAAAATACTCATTTCTGGTCGAACGGAAATCCATTTGTCCTGAGAGAAAGAGGATACCAACATCGATGGAGCATTAATTTATTGGGTGGAATCATCGGGAACAAAGTTGTAAGTCTTGTTATTTCAAATTATGATCTAAATGTAGAATTAGTTAATTTATTTTAATGTAATTTGTTTTTAAATAACAAATCCCATTTTTGTTTCAGATCGGACCAATTATAATACCCGATCGCCTCACCGGGGAAATTTATGAAAATCTTTTAAGAAATGAATTACCGGAACTGCTTGAAGATTTGCCATTAATAACAAGGCTGCACGCATGATGGTGATGGTTCACATTATTCTGCAGTAGCAAAGACTGCTTTAAATGAAATTTTTAGACGAAAATGGATAGGACGCGGAGGACGAATTGAGTGGCTCCCAAGACCTCCGGATTTAAATCCGTTAGATTTTTTCTTATGGGGTTATCTCAAAACATTTACATATGACCGGGAAATTAAGGATCGAGAGGATTTAGCCGCAAGGTTAGATGACGTGCTAGATACCATCGCAGAGGTGATGTTGGAGAGAATGCAAGAAAATCTAATAAAACGAGCAAGATTATGTATTCAAATGAACGGAATGCAATTTGAACATCTATTGTAAATTGTAAATTGAATTATTTTTTCTAAGATACATTTTAATAATTTTTATTTATATATTGTTACGAGTTCGGGTATGGGTGTGAAGTATGCATGTATGACAATTTCTGTTTAAGTGAATAGTTTTTGAACAATTTGAACAATGGAAAGTGCAATGGGATCACCATCTATTGGATTTGAAGAAGGAGATAGAACTTTTCAGCCACTACCGGGAACATCATCGACAAATAACCCAGCAGAGGCGACTTCACTTTCAAAGGAGGAACTCATAAGGATTTTGGAGCAACGCGAAACAGCGATGGAAAAACGGATTATTGACACAGTCCAGAAGGAGTTGGCGACAACAGTAATGGATCGACTCTTTGACAGATTAGATGGATTTGCGGAGAATATCCAGACTAGTCTATTCCAATTTAATACTAGATTAGATAATTTAGAGAGAAATAGGATAGAAAATAATGATAATTTAGAAAGAAATAGAATAGATAATGATCAAATAGATAAAGATAGGGAAATAGAAAATATAGAAAATCAAGGAACAGCGGAAAAAGGAACAGAAACAGTTATTAGGACAGAAATAGGTTCACATTCTAATGTGATAGATGTGAAATTTCTAAAATTCGATGGCAGCGGATACGAATTGTTAATAATACGAAGAATAGATTAGAGTAGTAAATAATTTTGTTACAGTTTTTCTGTCCTAAGTTTTTGTTTTAAGGTATCAAGACCAATCCTATTTTTCCGTTCCTGCAATTCCCTGTTCCTGTTCTGCATTTGGTTGGAAAGTAGCTGATAAAGTGGACATGTTCATTTGTTCATGGAGTCATTTGAATCTGATTAGTGAAGGATTGAAGTCGGCTGGTGTCAAGTGGAAAGAAGAGTCCGAATGGAAGAATTTGATTTAGAAAATTCAATTAATTCCGACGGATGGTCCTGACGGAAAGGGATCGGTATAGATCCTGTCAGGAAGAAGAAAGAAGAGGAACTGAAGACACCAGCAGACTAATACCTTCTCCAGGTTTTGAGGTGGGTTTTCCTGGAGATGCACAAGTGTGTGCAGGCAAATGCCAGGTATTAGGGGAGTTTGTTTCGTCCCACTGGGCGATTGTAATCCGAAACAAACTCGGATTCGTAACAACCTGGAAGGTCTTAGGAAAATTCCATTTTTTAAGGAAGAGACGTCTTCAAAAATGGTGAAGATTTCCAGAGGATGAGGACCAACATGTGACTAGGATGAATAGAGGTGGTGAAGCCTTTTTCTGGTGCAGCGTTGGAAGAAGCTCTTCATCTTTTCCCTTTCCCGAAGAATTTGGATATTGAAGTTTTGGCCAGAACTTTGCTATTTAAATTTTTGTAGAGAATATAACATCAATGTTCGAGGGCGAACATTTTTCTCTAGGGAGGGGGTAATGTTACGAGTTCGGGTATGGGTGTGAAGTATGCATGTATGACAATTTCAGACAGTTTGCTTGGTGTGATGGTAACCATAAAAATAACTTGTAAGTTACCATGTGTTGTTTATATAGTGAACTTGGCGGCAGAGCAGCTTTTAATCGTGTTCAGTACTGACGTGTTTATAGCAGACTCTTTAAATCGATCTAATTTCATAAAGCTTATATTTTGCATTTTCTAGTTCTTGCTTCTTGTTTCGTTAATATTTGTGTTTCTTGTTGTTTATTAATTAGTTAATTAATAAACAGTTTTAGTTCTTTTATTAACTTGATGTGATTATTTCAAACCGCGCGCGGCTCGTAACAATATTATTAATGTAATAATTATTTTTTTCAGATGTTCTAATCAGTTCTACATTATGCCAAAATCTTCCTCTTTGATGGTAACTAGTGTGGGTGCCCTCTTACCTCATATTTTCCTGTCATATGTGAATGTCTCTCGACCTCCAAATCCTATCCATTTCATCGGAAAATTTTATTTAAAATGTATCAGGTATTGTAGAAAAATGTGGATCAATTGTTATTAATGACAATGATTCAATCATTTGTGTAGGTTCTTTTCTTAAAATATTTCCATAAATTTCTAAAAGTTATTTTTAGACTTACTGAGTCTAAAACTAAATGCTCCATTGATATTGATATCCTATTTCTTTGAAAATTGATTTCCGTTCAATTAGACATGTGTATTTCTTTAATTATACACATACTGTTTGAACTTTCTTTTTGAGGTTTCTGCAAATTCATTAATGCTTCTTCTTTATCCAGCAATCATTTATTAAATATTCTAATTTCTAATAATCTGTTGGTTTTAATTGCTGACCTTTTATAAATTTATTGAAGAGTCCTTGTATGGATACCATGTTCCTTTTTTACAATTCTTAAAATTGAAGTTTTAATTCAAATGTTCTTTTAGTTCTTGACATATATATATATTAATTAGACAGAGATAACTCAATTAATTGAAAGGAGATATCATTTTTCTTTCTCACTTCAATTATCTGTCTGTCTTTGTCTAACTAATAGTACCATTATTATTAAAAATCTCAAAAATTAAGCTCTGGATTAAAAAATGATATAAAACATTTCGACTCGGTTTACCCTCAAAAAACTATCCCTCGCAGGAAGTGCACCAATTTCCGGACACCCTGTATACGTGTCTTTTAAGATTTTCAAATTCATCTCAACACTTTTCTATAGATAATTATAAAATTTAAAATTTTTAATATTCTCTAAAGACATTGAATTCCTGAAAAGTAGAAGCCCCAAAGCCCTAATGAAGCTCTAATTTTTGATCTTCCGTTCCAAGTTTTGTTGAAAATTGAAGCCACTTCTCTTATAATAAAGATTTTAGCGTGTGTATGCTATATTTGAGCAATATATATACTATATATATAATTTTAATTCTTTTATAAAATGAATGTAATTGTGAACTAAATATGTGACATAGATTTAGACTTTACTCCGTGTATTATTAAGTATTTATGTTTATAATTAAACATGTGTGGATTGTGGGTGAAAAGATGTGTTGGATTGTGGGTTGTGCGAAATAGCTGTCAGTGCGCCTAGACACCGCTAAGGGCACACATTAAAGGCTAGCGAGATCTAGCATAGGCGAGACCTTTCTCACTAGTGTAAGGTGACTCGCCTACATATAAATAAACTCCTCAACAACAACCTACACTCCTGCAAACCTCAAAAACCGAGGACACTTTCGGCTTCTCCTTACTTTCCGATCTTCCAAGGCGACCTTGGTTAGATCAAACTTGTAGCGCTCTGGGCACCAGTGTCGTCACTTCCTCTCTTCTTTTAGGATCCTGTCCTCTCGGCTCGCGTTAAATTCCTTGACGTCAAGTACCAACCTTTTCTCCAACGGCTTCTTCACCGGCCTCCGATATTGTGAACCGATTTTCGAATAAATATATTTTTTATTTTTTAAATCACTGTGTTCTTTCAATTTCCTCCGATCCACCTTTCTTTCAGGTTTCTCTCACACATGGGTGAAAAGCTGTAGTCCTAATTTTCTTGATTTTAAATCGTTTTGCTACTCTTTTCAGAAGTTTACTTACGTAATTAGTTCCTTGATCGGTTAATATTGATTTGGGTATACCATAAATACAAATGAACTTTTTCACAAATGTATCCGCAACTGTTTTTGCATTTTGGTACGGATATCCGACCTTAAACCATATTTTGTTGATATTGTTTCAGTTTCAACAATTGCATTACCATCTTTCTCTAACATGTCTCAGGTTACAGAAAAGATAGAAATTAAGAGTGAGGATTCTCGACCTCAAACCGGGAAGGGTAAAGTTTCTCGCACACATAAGCAGCGCTCAGATGACCGTATGACTCAATTCAGAAAATCTAAGAATAAAGAAACAAATGATAGGAACAAAGCGGCAATTGCAGAGAAGCTAATGGTTGGTTATGATCAGAATACGATCAACCAAAGGATGGAAGTCATTTCATTGGCTAGACCCAAGGTTTTACCCGTCAGTACTCGGGCTGTCGGCTTTCTTTCTCAAGCCTTGGTATGTAAACTCGTTTGTTTAAGAGTTAGATTACCTGAAGGTTTCAGTGTTTACGCACTGTTTCGAGTTACCCTCCGCTCAATTCGAAGTAAAGTTACAAATGGCGTTAGCTGTCTTCCGGTCAAAGGCTGCTGCTCAGGGAGTATTTTATACTCTCGATCTCGGCCTAGATCACTATAGTAAGCTCAGTACCTTGGGCTATTTGTTAGCTCCATTCGCCAACTTGATTAGTTCAGTCGAGGGCTTTTGTGATGGAGGTAAAACTCTTATTTCCCGAATGTTCAAGCCGGAACACGTTCATCCCGCGTTCATTCTATTTTCCAAGTTAGTTGAATCGCGTGGAAAACACCGGTCCATGCATAAAGTTTTTCTTAATTTTTACAAAAATTAAGTGGATAATTATTGATTAACTATGAAAAATAAGAATTTCAATACATTCTTAATAATTAATCAATTAATAATTACCGTAATTAAATTTTAATTAAATAATAAGTCAAATAAGGCTTATTAATGATTTTAAATAATTTAATTTAAAAAAATCTTTTTAAATAATTTACAGTTAAAAGTCGTGGATTAATCCACTATTTTCATATGTTAGCTACGGAACTATGTTGCTGACGTTACTATAACGTAACGTCAGAGCCCGAGAACGACAGCCAATAAAATTATGTACACAAAATCCTTAATAATTCAAATTGTCACTTTAAATAAAAAAATGATAAAGAAAAAATAATCTTAGAATAGCGTCAGAAATCACCCTTTTCAAGGAAATGCGCTTGTTTTGTTACACCCTGTATATTTGTTAACAAAAAGAATTGAAATCATATAAAAATAAGTAATTTGTATCAACTTTGTAACATTCTTTTTTAGATTATTCTATTCTATAATATATATATTGTTGCAAATTCGGGTATGGGGTATGAAGTAGTATTAGTGTGAAGTATTCCTTTAATTAGTATGATGTATGGTGTGTGATGGGAACGAAGTCTCCTGTTATGAATTACCACTTCTTTTAAAAAATAATGGCCTCGGCCGAATCCACAACTTCTTGATTATTGAAATTAACCCTTTTCGGACGTATTTAATTTGGACATGGGTATCGTACTGGTCGGAATTAATTTCCGCTGAAAGCGCAGTGATACATAACATGCAGGATTATGAAGAATAAATAAGATTTATTAATTCTTATGATAACTTTATTTATACGTTTATAGAATAATATGTTTTGGTGTCTGAGAGCAAACATACGACCGGAACGGTAAAAAGGCTATGGTGTCTGAGAGCAGACATGCGTCCGAAAAGGGTTAATACAGACAGAGTTTTTTTTACAATGTATTAATTTATCTCCGAGTAAAATCTTTCCTTTTTACTTCTAAATTCATACTGGTTTCAGTTGCGTGGCTTTTGGTACTTATTGATTCAATTTTGATGGGTCAACAACTTCGCAATATTAGGTAATTTTCTCGGCCTGGCACGCAGAATGTTCTAAACTGCATTTTTGAGATGTCCTAATTTTTTAATTTTTTTGAAATTTATATCAGCACGCAACTCTCCCTCCATTAGGAAGCGTCCGGAGATATCAAAATCCCTTAGATATGCAGAAGGAGCAAAAAAAAAGCGAAAGAAATGCGGTGTTGTAGAGATCTTACTCCAATACAATCAAGAAGAGTTGGGATATAAGTTTGGATAATAATATGTTGCAGGTCTTATCAACTACAAAGCTGAGAGACATATTTTTGTATTACAGTTGTTAAACCGGTCCAAAAGACTCCGGCCTCAATGAGAGACTCAGCAAGACTGCCAATTAAGACCTCGCCACCATCAGTTTTATATCAAGCACGGATTATTTGTTTTAGCGAGTAACAAGAGCCTCGTCGCCACCTAGCAGCGAATCCAGCGAAGCTTAACTCTAAATCGCACTATTGTATACACCTGTTATACAGGGTGACCGGAAAAAAAGGAGACATTTTTTGAGGGGTGGTTCCTGAGTCTATTCTAAGAACTTTTTTTGTCTTGGCATTTTTTTATTTAAAGTTTTATTTTTGAGATATTCAACGATAAAGATGCCATTAGTTAGACAGAGACAGAAATGGACGACCATCGACCATAATTTTTAACTAAATTATATTAATTAAATAAATCTTAAATTAATTCTACATACTTATCTAACAAAATTTTTATATTTATTCAATTATATATAAATAAATAAATTTATATTATATATAAATCTTAAATCTATAAAAATACCAAGTTTCATAACATTTTATTAAAAATATATAATATATTCCATATATTTCTATTAAAATAAATTTATTTAATAATAAATCTATTAAATAAATACTATTTTAACTAAATTCAATTCAATTCATATAAAACTAGATATCATTTAATTTGTTCAATATATCACCTCTAATTTAATTTATATAATAATTATTTAACATTAACTATTAAATTAAATTAACTCATTAAATTTCTAGATTAATAAAATTTATATAAATAATTTAATAAATTCTGATACAAAAGAAACATAAAATAAATATTTATTTTTTACTTCTATTAAATTATCAATTATGTGTACTTCATTTAAATATTATTAAATTACTATAATTACTATAACTTATAATAATAAAAATTCTTTTACTAACTTAACGAAAATAGCTTTTTCAATATAATAATCTATTATAAAATAAATTTTTCTCAAAATCTCTATTCTTTGTAAATGAATTATTTATTAAACTAAATATTTTAATCTAAAAACACTTTCCAGTACTCTTACCTTGTTACAACTTCTTTCAACTTGATTGAAAATAACGGGCAATTTATACATATTATTATTAATCAAATTAGATATTTAATTTAATTTTACTTATTAAATCTAATTTCAATTTAAATATTAAATTTCAATTTCAATAATTTACTTATTTATAACTCACTTAATCTAATTAAAATCTACATTTTGATTTGAATTATTATATCTCATTTTATATCTCAATTATACATTACAATATAATTTTAAACAACAATACATGAATTACCAACAACAACAACAACAAAACCTAATTAGTTATTCCATTCGTGGATTATCAATGAATAAACAAGTTCATTTAATTAAATATTAATAACGCCAAATTTAAGAATTTTAAATTTATTAAATTTATTTATTTAATCATGAATTTTATTGAAATTAATAGGGTATCTACTTCTACTCATCAAATTTAACTTACTTATATTAATCAATTTAATTTAATTTAACAAAAAATATTACTAGTTTCACCAAAATATTTTCCATAAAAATAAATATTCTACTTAATATTTAAATATAATCACTTAACTTTATTTTTATTTAATGTACAACCGCATATGCTGGCACATTATATTATAATAATTTAATAAATATATATTCATATATTAACTAATATTATAAATTAATTCTTTACTTTAAATATTTATATAAAACATATAATTAATAAAAATTTGTATACCTAAAATTTATTAAACTAATTTTAAAACTTTTAATTAAAATACTATTAATAATAGTTAAATTATTTATACAGGGTGTCCCGAAATTGGTACACTCCCTCTGAAAGATAGTTTTCTGAGGGTAAACCAAGTCGAAAAATCCTTAGCCACTTTTCAATCCCGGACTTAGTTTTTGAGATATTTAATAATAAAGGTACTATTAGTTAGATAGAGACAGTCAATTGGTTGAAGTGAGATAGCATTTCTCTGTCTCACTCTATCTGTCTAACCACTGTGAAGTTGGAATTGCATTAACCGAAATTACAAAAAATAACATCAGTTCTTATTGCATTCCTAATAGTTCTATAGTTCCCTGGCATTTTTAAAAATAGTTCTGTTTAATTTTTCGAAAAAAATTGATTTAAAAAAAAAAAATTTTTTTTTGCAATACTAACATATTTTGTTGTAATTTCATGTAATTCCAATAGAACTCGGCAAACTCTTGGCAGTTCTCGATTGAATTACAATAGTTCTACTTAGAATTGCAATAGTTCCGCTGAGTTCCACCCCCTAAACCCCATAAAAAGTCAAAAAGTATGCAATTAATTATATAGCGTGACAATATCAATGCCTAATTTAACTCCATTTAATATTCATCGTATTCCTTTGCATCAGTACAATTATCGAGTCTACATGCATGAGTAAAGAAGACATAGGATTAGGCATTGATTATTGTCACGCTTTATAGTTAATTGTATACTTTTTGACTTTTTATGGGATTTCGGGATGGAACTCAGCGGAACTATTGCAGTTCTTAGTAGAACTATTGTAATTCCACCGAAAACTGCCAAGAGTTTGCCGAGTTCTATTGGAATTACATGGAATTAAAACAAAATATGTTATAATTGCAAAAAAAAATTTTTTTTTTTAAATCAATTTTATTCGAAAAATTGAACAGAACTATTTTTAAAAATGCCAAGGAACTATAGAACTATTAGGAATGCAACAAGAACTGGTGTTATTTTTTGTAATTCCGGTTGATGCAATTCCAACTTCACAGTGGTATCTGTCTGTCTTTGTCTAACTAATAGTACCTTTATTATTAAATATCTCAAAAACTAAACTCTAGATTAAAAATTGATATAGGACTTTTCGACTCGGTTTACCCTCAGAAAACTACCCCTTAGAGGAAGTGCGCTAATTTCCAGACACCCTGTATAACTTACCTTATCAAAATAAACCTTTTTCAAGCATATTAATTTAAATAAAAATATCTTTATTGTTAGATTATGAATCTAATAGCTTTAAAAATTTAGAATCCTGAAAATAATCAATTTAGCTTTCATTAAAATATCCTAGATATATCTATCTCGTTAAAGTATTGCAATTAATTTTATTTTAAATAATTTCAATTATATAGATTATCCGGAAATAAATGAACTCTAGAATTAAAGTGTGAGATTCTTGACTGTAAATTTAATCGAAAAGCTCTTTACCACTAAACCGAAGCTTAATTTTGAAGATTTATATTGATAAATGTATCATTAGATAGACAAAGATAGATTGTTAAATTAAGATACCTTGCTGCTATTCTATTTCAATTATCTGTTTGTCTATGTCTTACTAATAATGTATTTATTATTGAATATCTGGAAAATTAAATTTCAGATAGGAAAGTGGCTAAGAACTTGGTTTAATTTAGTATCAGAAATATTTCTTTAACTGGGGGTATGTTTATTTACAAATGCTCTATGTACAAAATAAAAGTTTCATAAATATATATGACATTTCAAAATTATACTTTTTAAGAATAGCATACATTAAGCTTTTATCTTTTCACTACTTTATTCTATTGTTTTTACTTTCGACACCAAACTTATGTTCTACATCTAATAAAATAAAATAAAAATTATAATCTTTAAACGAAGTAAATAAGTTTATTTCATAAAAAATACAAATAATTTTAACTTACTAACATTGAAACATGAAATATTTATAACAGTTATTTTAATATTATTTAAGTTTAATAGAAGACATTTAATATTAGTAGTGTTAATAAAAATTATTCCTTAACAACAGCAAGAATGCCCAGAAATCTGGGACATTCTAATGAAAACACAAATTCATTATTTTCAAAACTAGCCTTATAGTTTCATTAAAGAAGACATAAGAAACATATGCAATAATGCTCTATTATAAAATATTTTTCCCTTTATATTTAAAAAAAAAGAAAGTGTAATTCGTTTTATGCAATTCTAAGCAGATTAAAGAAAAATTATTGCGATCATTGCGTTCAAGCCTAGATTTAGGTTAATTTTCCAATTTTTAAATAAATTTATATTTTTTATTCAAGCATTATAATCATCTTTACTTTTATTCCTTCTGATTATACTAATCCTTAATTATAGAAAGAGACTGCGGAAAAGTCTGTTACGGCCTGGAGATTAAAGCTCATAATTTTTAATACGTAGTTCATAATAAAATTTCTACATACTTTTTAAGCTAACATTTTTTTGATGAAAATAGTTTGTACAAAATAATGGAAAAGATAAAAATGCATAGAATTGCATCACGAATAATCTATTAATGAATTTTAGTACTGTATCGGTAACTACATAGGGAATTAAGCGCTGTAATACGCGAATTAACGGCTTCCCGGAGTTGGGTGACACCCCGAGAAGATTCGCGAACAAATATATTTTTCCCCGACCAGTTCGGGAGAGGTGTGGGACCGTAGGGTGCAGTTCTTTTAAATCGCGGTTGATCTTAGACTAACGATAATGTATCAAATAATTAACAAGGATTAACCAATTAATATAATATCATAATACAATATAATACCTATTTCATATAATAACCGTAATACCGATACATTCGCAATACAGAAAATCCGCTATGTATAATAAAATAATAATTAGAACCCTGAAATATCGAGAATACCCACATGCTCTGTGTACGCAACACGTCCTATACCGGCGGCACTCACGAAACGCATATGAGTGAGAAGCTTTTCGTATCCGGACGAAAATCACCCGCTCCTGTTAGAGGATACTGCCCAAGAGTGATGCCCATTTCAACACGTTACAATTCACCACGTAACAATTCAACACGTTACTATTCGACACAGTACTATTCGACACGTTACTATTCAACACGTTATATTCAACACGTAATTATTCGACACAGAACTATTTAACACGAATTGTTTAAACATTTATTTCGCTAGATTCATATTCGACACGTTACAATTCGACACGTAACAATTCGACACGTTACAATTCGACACGCTAGATTCAACACGTGCAATATGGCAATATTTAGTTGCACATTTTATAATAACATGTGTATAAGGATGATTGGTTCTAAGTAGTTAACATCTGGGGGTGTGTGTGGTTAACTCGTCTTTATTTGTTAACACTTAAAAATTTCGTGTCGAATTGTTACGTGTCGAATAGTAACGTGTCGAATATAAATCTAGCTAAATAAATGTTTAAGCAGTCAGTGTTGAATAGTTCTGTGACGAATAATTACGTGTTGAATATAACGTGGTGAAAAGTAACGTATCGAATAGTTCTGTGTCGAATAGTAACGTGTTCAATTGTTTCGTGTCGAATTGTAACGTGGTGAAACGGGACCACCCCACTGTCCAACCCCAGGAGGGGTGTTCTACTAACAAGAACTAACAAGACTAACACGGCACTAATAATACATTAAGTGGCGTCCTACTCACGCTCGCAGATTTGTCTTCCTGGTATTCTCCTCAGGATTTCCCTGGTTGATCCTAGTAGGCTATTTCCTCTCCTTGGCAATTTCAACTTCCGGTATGCTCCAGAGGACTGATGATTATCCCAATAACCAGGAATAGAACTACCGATTACAGCCGCAATACAATTCGTGCACAACCAATAATGCACCTGCACCAATAGGTCGACTACGCTCGTGACTTTATTAGGGTTTTCTACACCTCCAAAAATTCTAGTCCGTCTTCTTCAAAGATTCGACATAGAAGGGAAGGGAAAGTCATTGAACTGTCAGTTTGACAGTTCAATTTTTCTTCCTCACACATATACACATTCAAGCCTGGACGCTTATGCTATTGTCATAGGAATCAGTCTAACCCGGTATTAAACTGTGCGTTAGTGAGCAAGACAATGATAGCCTATGCTACACCCGGGCGTCGGACAGAGACACAGCACGACCTGTTTCTGTCTCTCTCCAATTTACCGATGTTGTCAGCTGATCTAGACAACAGTCTAGGCGCCTCGGTGCCGATTGTGCTCAACCTATTCTCAATTTCCCCCTTAAAATTGAGAATCGGTCGAGAGATGCAATAACGATGCATTCACATCGTTACACATCCCCCCCTTAGTTTCAAACCAGGGTTTTGACCAGAATGCATCCTAGTCGACTTTAACATTCAGGCTTAGCCACTAACTTTGATTCCTCGACTGAGTTGGGTATGCTTTAAATAAAATTGAAAACCTACTATTTAAATTGAAGCACTATATTTTTCGCACAGTTTACAAAAATTTTTCTTAATTATAACCTTAAAACTACTCACCACCAATTCCTAATCCTAAACTAATCCTACCCACCACCAATCCTTAATACTAATCCAAATCAATTGGGAGATGAGACAGCGCTTCCACTTCAGTCCCATTGTTTCCTCCTGCCGGGAGGATCCCGCCTAGGGTTTTAATTCTTTCGGAGGGAAGGACTCTTTCCTCTGGAAGCTTTATTGCGCCCCTTTCCGCCACGGCGTCCTCTCTTCCGCCGGGGATTGACGGTTTTCACGCCCTTATTTGCTTCCTTGTCCTGTTTGGCCGTGGAATTCTTTTTCCCGTTAGAGGCCTTCCTTCCCGCTCCTCCCTCTTGTCCACTTGCTGCCTCTGCAGGAATCACTTTTTCAATGCCTTTTCTTGAACTTAGGCGGGGTGGATCTATCCTTCTTGGATTGGCTTCTGCGAGAGTCCGGTTATAGACTAACTTCTTCAATCTGCGGAGGAGTTGTTGTATCTTCGCTCTGACCCTTTCCAGTTCCAGGGCTTCTTCCTCCCTGCGCCACCGTTCCTCTCTATCTCGGCGATATTCTTGGACCCACTGTTCCTCCTCATGATACAGCAGCTGTGGTAGAAAAGGCCTCTGTGCCTCTCCTGACTCTGACGACCTTTGGAAACCACACCAGCTCTCCCTTCGTCTGTCCTCCAATGCCAATGTATAGTAGACCCAAAGTCCGCTTCCTTCGGGTACTACTCTGCACTGTGATTGTTCCCGATAATCCATCCTTTCCCTGTATTAAGGTACTCTTATTACCTAAGTCTATTTTTAACATAAACGCAAACACATAGCCGCAACATATAATTTATTTCGCTCGCTCGCTCGCTTCGCATACCCACGCGTACGATTGGAGGCACTAAGATTTGCGTGGACGTAAACGCTTTACCCACGCTGAAGAGAGCGGCGATGTCGGTCGCGCATCTTCTTCACCTTTACCCTGTACTCCGGTTATGGATTCTGAGGATACTGCAGGCGTATTCACAGAAATTCCGACAGAGGTGCTCTTCTGTTCATTGATCTCTTCCCAAGATGCAATGAACGGTTTGAGGTCCGATACGTGGACCTTCGGATTGGTTCGCCCATGAGTTTCACCCAACTCATAGACTACCGGAGATAAGCGCTTGACGCTTGATCGCTTTATTGCGATGGCAATAAATTAGGCCGTTCTCGACCTTCCAATCCGGGTACGCTCGCAGAACACGACCGATTCGCGCAATCCGTTTCGCGTACCATTGGTCCTTCGCGAATTCCACCCCACTAATCGCGATTTTCGATGCCGGAATTGTTTCGCTCACACCACCTACTTCTTCAGTGAGATCAACACTTAGAATTGCGCGAGACAAGGCATCTGGGACCAGATGCATCGCCCCCTTTCGATGTGCAACGTTGAAGTTGTACTGCTGCAATTCTAAGGCCCATCGGCTCAATCGACTCGATGGGTCTTTCAGATTAAGCAGCCACTGAAATCTGCTATTATCTGTGATGACCATGAACTCATATCCCTCTATGTAGGATTTGAATTTCTTTATGGCCCATATCACCGCTAGACATTCCTTCTGGGCGCTGAAATAGTTGCGTTCATGACGGTTCAGAACTCGATTTATGTAACAGATCGGATGTTCTTCACTATCAATCTCCTGCAAGAGCACGGCTCCGATCGCGTAATTACTCGCGTCCGTTTGCACATGAAACAGGCGCGTAAAATCCGGTCGCGCCAATACTAGCGCAGAGCAGAACGCAGTTTTCAGCTTTTCAAAAACTCTCTGCTGCTCGTCGTCCCACTGCCACCGTTCGTCCTTCCTCATCAGTTTCACAAGCGGGATTTTATCACATGCAAAGTTCGGCAAAAATCGCGAATACGTTTTCAGGTCCGTTGGGACTGGATATTTCAGAACCGGAGTTACTTTCTCCGGATCTGGTGCCAACCCATTTTGGTTTACCAGATACCCCAGAAATTTCACTTCGGGACGGCAAAACTCCTGCCTAGCTATTCTAGGTGCTCCTCGAACGTTTCCATCACGATTATGATATCGTCCAGGTAGACGAATGCGTCTGGATCAAACTCCGGCGGAATGAGTTTGTCCATTAACCGTTGGGACGTCGCAGGGGCGTTAGTCAAACCGTACAGCATGCATCGATACTAGTACAGCCTCTTACCTGGAACGATAAAAGCTAATGCGGTCCATGTTCAGGAAGAATCGGTCTTCCTCAACCGGCGCGGATCGTTCCAATTCCGATTGGTCGCTATTCTTCCGCGCTACGCAAACGGTAGAGTCGCTCCCTTCGGCGCCTCCTTCCCGATCGCTAAGCGTGGCCACCCGTTCGCGAATCGCGCCTACACGATCGATCGTACTCTCTAACTCCTCTTCAGGGCCGAAGATTTATCTTATTTCGTAGAAAGCATCTCCCTCGAGGTCGTCGCTGTTGTATAAATCGGACCCGCTGTCCAAATCGTCTGAGATGTTCTTTGGTGCCTCCCACTCGACATCGTGGAAGTCAGCCAGTGATGACACCGGCTCTGGAACCCCCTATTCCATTATAGAAGCTATTGTCGAGCTCTCGGTGCTCGCGCCCCTACTGCCCGTTTCCCAAGGTCGGTGGCGTTATCCTCTGTTCGCCGACCATTGGGTTGTTTGTCGGGTGGGAGCAGGAGGATTCGGCCAGTAGGAACTCCCTTGAAGATAATTCCCCAGCGCCGCCCTCTATCCGACACCCGCACTTGTAGTGCGGCCGGTGCTGGATGAGTCCACTAATTGTATGTAGACTCCTTTGGCACCGATCTCGCTCATCTGGAGGCGCGAAGCACACTCCCGAGCGTAATGTCTGTGCCCTCCGCAGCGCGAATATTGAGCGTAATCCTTACTCGTAACCATTACGGGCTCGCCCCTAGGATGCTGTTGAGGGCGCACCGGCCCGCTCGATGCAACCGAAGTCGGTGGACGCGAGTAATTATTGCCGTAATTACCCGACCCACGCTTCACGATTGAAGCTATCGCCGCCATCGCTTCCTTCGTCCCTGCCAGTATTTCCCATAATTCTCCGGAATGTTCGAGTTTTCTCTGGGCTTGCTTTTTCGGCCCGCGCCCCTTGTTACTCCGAGCTGGAGTGGCTGGTCCCCGATCGTCGTGTCCAGGGGATCTTCGCGTTGGTTTTCCAAGTCTGGGCACCCCCTTGCGCGTTTGGACCTTTTCCGCGGTTCATCCCCTTTCTCGGCGCTCCGCTGGCCACCGGTGATTCTCTTTCCGACCCGATAGTAGCCACTCCCGCGCGGCAATCTTCCGCGTGTTTTACCGCTCCCAGTTCTTTATGGGAAACAGCCATTCCCGCAATCGACAAGCTTCGCTTCTTTTCGATGGCCAGGCGCTTCTCAATATCCTGTCCTTCTATATAGAGGTCGTCAAAGGACTTGATCTCTCTCCTTTTAATGCTGTTCCTATATCGGGGCAGCAAATTTGCGTAAGCCAAATCTAATTGGTTCTTCATCGTCGAAGTCGGTTTGATTTTCCTTAACTTTGTGCGCAGGCGCACCAAGTAACTCCTCATTGACTCGTCCTCCTGTTGAAGGATTTTTTGTGCTTCCGTCCAACGGGCTTGTTCGTTTTCTTCGCCCCCGAATTGGCGAAGAAATGTCCTACAGAATCGCGTCCAGTCCTTCCAGTTACAGCCCTCCAATACGAACCAGTCTAATGTTTCGCTGGTTAGGATGAGCGAGAGAGATGCGTGTAGTTCTCTGAAGGGCAGCTTGGTTCCTTCCATACATACCTCCACTGCCCTGCAGAACTCGTCGGCCTCATCCGGAAAGCCTTTGCCGAATTTAATTCGGTAGGTCTTCGAAATATCCGGAATCGGATCGTTTAGTACTCGGAGTACCATCTCTTCCCTCTGGTAGAACGTCCTCTCCGACCTTCGTGGCACTTCTGCCTCGACCGAGACTTGTGACCGTGGGCCCTACGTTGACGGAATCGCGCGGAATCGGTTCCGATATCTCCGCCCGCACCCCTCGACCACTCGGAGTCTCCACTACGGCATCCCGACAGGTTACCATAGGAGACCGTGTCTTACCCTCTTGCCTTCGCCCTCCTTTCAGAGGAACGATTTTCCCCCGCTATCTCGGGCTCACACGCGATCCGAACCCCCGATTTTTCTATTTCCCGACGGGTGGATGCCCTTTTCGGAATTGCCCCCAACGCGACCGGTGTCAGCGTTGCAGCATCTCGGACATGGCGATCGGATCCTGCCATTGTCCGAACGATTGCCCCGTTCGCAATATAGGTGAAGGCCACCGTTGAACCTCCCCATCAACCGTCGCCTCCAACAAGGGATGATCATCGCCGGAGTTCGGACATCATCGTGGAATTAATCACACGCGTACGCGATAGGCCCAAGGTTCGAGCCTCCCGAACCCTGTCGTCAGGAGCCTCCGATTCGCTCCTATCATTGACATCAAGATCATCCATCTCGCTGAGATCGGTCGCGAGGTCTTCCCCCGCGCCCTCCCTCGCCAAGTACTCTGGAAGCGCGCTGTCCGGACCAAATCGAGAGATTGCGCGATATTCGGGCAGTATCCGACTTACTCCCCTCAATCCCCACCGAATTAGCGCGCTCAAGGAGCTCGCTGTGACAAAGCTCGTCCATCTCTACCTCGAGTCATTCCTTTTCCCGCTGCTGCTCGACGCGGGAATTCGCGCGTCGAAGTGACCCCATTGCGCTCAGCGCCATCTAGCGGCTTGCAGGAGATACTAACAAGCGCACTGCTTTTATCGACGTACCGACACCGATCAAATTCCCGAACGTTAAACTTCGCTCAGCCCGATGCCGAAATACCCTTCCGCAAGGTC
Organism: Sclerodermus sp. 'alternatusi'; assembly: GCA_037305995.1. NCBI lineage: Eukaryota > Metazoa > Arthropoda > Insecta > Hymenoptera > Bethylidae > Sclerodermus > Sclerodermus sp. 'alternatusi'. The sequence goes on from CM074550.1 coordinate 6,191,594, forward strand.
ACGCGCTCCAAAACGTCCAACGGCCCCACGTTGGGCACCAATTTGTAATGCGTAAATTAACGACTTCCCGGAGTTGGGTGACACCCCGAGAAGGTTCGCGAACAAATATATATTTCCCCGACCGGTTCGGGAGAGGAGTGAGACCGTAGGGTGCAGTTCTTTTAGATCGCGGTTGCCCTTGGACTAATAATAACGTGTGAAATAACTGATACTCAAATTACCAGATTAACGTCTTTAATTAGCGTACCACTGATACACTTTTAATAATAAAAGTTCGCTATTTACAATTAAAACAATGAAGCCCTAATATATCGGGAGCGCCCGCACGCTCAAAGTACGCGACACGTCCTATACCCGGTGCACTCGCGAAACGCGTATGAGTGAGAAGCTTTTCGTATCCGGACGAAAATCACCCGCTCCTGCGAAAGGAGACTCGGTGCAACGATGGGACCAGAAAAAGTCTCGATGCCCTATCGTCGCGTTGAGGTGGCTAGGCCTCCGCGGGAACTAACAAAAACTAACAAGACTAACACGGCACTAACAATACATTAAGTGGCGTCCTACTCACGCTCGCAGATTTGTCTTCCTGGTATTCTCCTCAGGATTTCCCTGGTTGATCCTAGTAGGCTATTTCCTCTCCTTGGCAATTTCAACTTCCGGTATGCTCCAGAGGACTGATGATTATCCCAATAACCAGGAATAGAACTACCGATTACAGCCGCAATACAATTCGTGCACAACCAATAATGCACCTGCACCAATAGGTCGACTACGCTCGTGACTTTATTAGGGTTTTCTACACCTCCAAAAATTCTAGTCCGTCTTCTTCAAAGATTCGACATAGAAGTGAAGGGAAAGTCGTTGAACTGCCAGTTTGACAGTTCAATTTTTCCTATACACATTCAAACCTGGACGCTTATGTTATTGTCAGAGGAATCAATCTAACCCGGTATTAGACTGTGCGTTAGTGAGCAAGACAAGGATAGCCTGTGCTACACCCGGGCGTCGGACAGAGACACAGCACGGCCTGTTTCTGCTCTTCACCAATTCACCGATGTCGCCAGCTGATCTAGACAACAGCCTAGGCGCCTCGGTGCCGATTGTGCTCAACCTATTCTCAATTTCCCCCTTAAAATTGAGAATCGGTCGAGAGATGCAATAACGATGCATTCACATTGTTACAGCGCACAATCTAGACATACTGTAGACTTCTCTACAAAATCTTATTTATAAATTGAAAATTGCTATATTCAGAATACATAAAACTATATTAACTGCACATAAAAAAACATAAATTTGTCATTATTATAAAGATAACTTTAAATTCTGTTGGAGCATTATAAGTTTTTCCTTAAATACTTTTTGAAAGATATAAATTGCATTAAACTCATTTTGCTTTGTTTTTCTAATTAAACTTAATCAGAAAATTATTTTATTATACAGCATTAATAAATTTTCTTTTTATGTTGGATTTACTTAAACTATAAGTGTACAGTCCCCGATAATAACCAATATGGGCTTTATAAAGATTCTTCTAATTTATCTATATCATGTAAATATTAGGATTGATGTTCACTTAAACGGTGTTTAAATTATATATAACAGACGTCGTATAGTATTATTAGTTTTTCTATTAAATATGTGAACATATTTTCGTTTAGGAAAGAGGATTGTTAATGATGAACATTAATTTTCTTAAACATGAACATTAATTAAACTCTCAAATTCAATTTGAATGAAATAAAATTTGCCTTAAAAAACCCACATAAATTAATGCAGTGAATAAATGATTGTTCTAACTACGATATACAGGATATCTGGAAATAAATGCACCCTTACTTAATGGATTGTTCTTAACTCTAAAGTAACTCAAAAAGTCTTTAATGACTTTTCAAACCGAAACTTGGTTTTCAAGATATTTAATAAAAATATATTATTAATAAGACAGAGACAGGCAGATAGTTGAAATAAGATCGCACCACTCTGTCTCACTTCAAATTTCCCCCTCTCTTTGATTTAATAATAATATCTTTAGTATTGAATATTTTGAAAATCAGGTTCTGGATTGAAAAATGACTATAGACTTTTCGACTTAGTTTAATACCAGCAATTAACCCTTAGCAGGAAGTGCGTTTATTTTGGGACATCTTGTATGACTTAATAATTAAGCGTCGGTTCAATAAGCATTAAGAAACTTTTCGTCTAAGTGCAATTTCAAACATAACCTTTTATCTATTGGGATCATTTATTTTAGCACACTCTGTCTATAATATAAAAATTTCAGAAATATACGAAAACGTCTCAATATTACTTTCTTTTCTTCTAAAGAAATTTGAAATTTAAGAATAAAATAAAATTTAATTTTTTTGCTAATAAAATAAAATAAAAACTCATAATATTTAATTGAAGTAAATAAATTTATTTTATAACGAATACAAATAATTTTTATGTAATAAATTTTAAATAAGGAATTGTATTACAAATAATTTGAACATTTTTCTTATATCTTACTTCAACTATTTGACTGATTGGTATTATTTTCATCATTGAATATCTGGAAAACTATATTGTAGATTGAGAAATTGTAAATAAAATATCATCTTAAAATTGTCCTTTTTATAATCCCTTAGATCAATGCATTAAGTAAATTAAAATAACAAGATTTCTAGAGATCCTACAATCAGAGACTGACTATGAGGATTCGGCATGCATTTTCGTTAAACTAATTTATCGGTCCACCTCTAAATTATTCAATCCCGAAATAGCGTTTTCCACACAATTGAATGAAATAAAAATGTTGCTCTTTAAAATTAGACCTTTAAAATTGATGAATCAAGAAGGTGCTTGTTTGTGGCCAGTTTCTGATTGTAGGGTCTCTAAGATTTACTGAAAAATATGCCCTCTTTTAAAATGTTACACTTCTAGGTTCATTTGGAGTAGAAAAACCTTTTATTATTTTACGATTGAAAAATATTCACTAATCAAGTTACTATTAGTTAGATAGTGACAGTTAGTTTAATTAAAACAGTATGGCTTACACAATTTAAATTAAACGTTTCTGTGTAATTGACATTATTTTAATTATTGTTTATCTGGAAAATTAATTTTCATAACTAAACATTTTCTAAACATATTTAAAAAAACCTTTATAGAAATGAAATGATAAAGGAATTTTCCTTTAAGAAAGTCCGCAAATTTTTCAATATTGTATAATTCCAAATTAAATATTGAGTAATTATTCATTATAGGCCATGGAGCATTATACATGGTGTAAAAATGATCCGGAGTCAAATTTTAGGGGGTTGTAAAGGGAATGATTCTAAGCCGATTGTTCATTTACCACATTCTAATGTGAAGATTAGTTTTTGAGATATTTAATGATAAAAGTACTATATTAGTTAAAAAAGGACAGGCAGATAGTTAAAGTGAGACAGAGAAATGCTGTCTTACTTCAACTATTGGGGTGTCTCTGTCTACCTAGTGGTATCTTTATCATTGAATATCTCGAAAACTAAGCTTTAGATTAAATAATGGCAAAAGGAAAAAGTTCTTAGAATAGTATCAGGAATCACTCCCTTAAGGAAGTGCGATTATTTTATTACACTCTGTATATTATCAACAATGCTTTTTGAAACCTTGTATTTTTCGGTAATTTTACGATAACTCACTTTATTTTTGCAATCTGAAGCAATTAAATTTCTCACTTGAAATTTCTCACTTATATTTATTATTTGCTATTTTACCGTTTGAAAAAGAAAAATCAACTACGCTATCTTAAATCTATAGTTAATTATGTTGGTCTCGTCCGGATGAATTAATAATTGTAGATGAATTAATAATTGTAGTCGTGCATTCTGTACGCGTTACAATAGTTTTAAATCGATTTGAAAAAATAGATATATCACTCGATCGTCCTGCTCTCCATGGATACGCTCTAATAATGCATTGTTTAAAGCTGTAGGTAATTTTTAATAAACAAAAAACATTAGTTTATTTCATTAGCCCCTTCTTGAACACTTGCATCGGCTCACTTGCCAGGGTCTCATCGTTCTCAGAATCGGTCACGAAGGGTTCAGTCCCGACACCATCGTCGTTAGATGTGGTAAGAACAACGGGCAGATTATCTTTGTTTTCATAAATAGCAGAAATTGACTAGGGATCAGGTGGTCCTTGAATCAATTTGTAGTTATAAAATCCTTTTCCATGCATTTACGCCAGCAAAGGGTGGCAATAATTGAGCCTAAATTTTCGGAGAAGGTTACTGGAACTTGTAAGAAGGAAATTATTGTTTTACTTCAAAAAGGGCGGTTACGGTAGTTGAACCTTCGTTAGATCAGTACCTTTCTCGCTTTTCTCTGGTTGACAAATCATCGGGTGATATAAGATTTGTTCTTAATCTTAAAAGCTTTAATAATTATGTTACAGCTCCTCATTTTAAATTAGAAGATTGGAGGGTAGTTTTTCGGCTTCTTCTTCCTAATACCGAGATGACGACATTGGATATTTAGGATACATATTTTTTGGTTTTAATACATCCTGATTGGCTTCAATTGGTTAGGTATTACATACGAGTTTCGAGTGTTGTCTTTTGATTTGTCTTCAGCACCTTATATATTTACTAAAATTATGCGTGCTACGATTTCGAAACTCAGAGGTGAGGGTTTTGAATCAGTTTCTTATTTAGATGATTTTCTTTTACTCGCTCCGTCGGTAGAAGAATGTCAACTAAATGTTATATTATATGTGGACCTATTGTCTTCTTTAGGTTTTGTATTAAACCATAAGAAGTCTCAGATGGAACCTTCTAGAAAAAGAAAATTTCTGGGTTTTATTTTTAATTCGGAACGACAGTCGATTGCTATTCCTTCTGAGAAACGATTGAAACTTTACATACAGGTTAAGAAATTTTCGGAAAAATCACGCAGTTTGATTAGAGAGTTTGCTAGTTTAATTAGCTCTCTTGTTTCAGTTTGTCCAGCAGTCCGTTATGGTATATCTCATACCAGGAGTGTAGAATCTTCAAAGTTTCAAGCTCTTATTAATTTTAACGGTTCTTATGAGACTATTGTGACTCTACAGCCCAGCCTACAGAAAGATTTCACTTGATGGTTAAAAATCTTATTAACCCTATTTTATTTTCCAGTTATGTTTGTGAAATTTTTTCTTTAACAGGTTGGGGTTCCTCTTGTGGGATGCATCGTGCTCATGGTTAGTGGACGGAGGAGGATAAACAGAATCATATTAATTTTCTGGAGTTAAAAGCAGCTTTCTTTGCTCTTAAGTGCTTTGTCTATCAATTACGAGATTGCGAAGTTTTACTCAGATTGGACAATACGACAGCTATTTTTTTACATCAATCGTTTCGGTTCTATTCAATTTCCTCATCTTGCAAGTTTATCTCAAGAAATTTGGAATTGGTGTGAGAAAAGGAATATTGTGATTTTTGTTTCATATGTTTCATCAGAGGAGAATTATTTAGCAGATGCTGAATCTCGTCGTACTGATTTCGAATCGGATTGGTCTCTTTCTGAAGGGAAACTTCGGATAATTGAGAGTTTTTTAGGACCCTTCGATGTTGATTTGTTTGCCTCTTTTTTCAATGCTAAATGCTCTTGTTATGTTTCCTGACTTCCTGATCCGGAATCTAGTGCAATAGATGCTTTTATTTTATCTTGGAAAAATCTACTTTTTTATGCATTCCCTCCTTTTATATTAAAAATTATTGAAGGAGGACTGTTAGTGGTTTCTTGGTGGCCATCCCAACCATGGTTCCTTTATTTAATCGTATTTGAATTACAGATCCCTATCTTTTTGGACCTTCGGATGATTAATTGTTGTCTCCTTTTAAGGACCTGTATCCAGCTCACAAAACACTTTCTCTGGCGGCCGCGAGGTTATGAGAGAAGCATTTAGATATCCATGAATCCCGGAATCGGCATTAGATACCTTATTGGCTTTTTTGCCTAATGCTACTATTAAACAATACACCAAGCCTTTACATGAATGGTGAAATTTTTCTAAAATTCACGAATATCTGTTTTTTGGTCCAGATCCTAGGATGGTATTGAGTTTTTTAGTCAGAATTATTCGTCAGAGAAGCTTCTTATTCTTCTTTAAATACGGCTAGATAGGTAATTTCGTTACTCACTAATTCAAGTGTTGGTAATGGCCCAAAATTAAAGGTTTTTGTAAGGCAGTAGTGTAATAAAACCCCCACGTCCACGTTATAACCACATTTAGGATCCAACACTTGTTATAACGAAGTTGTAGTGTTTAGTTCCTTATGAAGATTTAAGTTTAGAAATGTTGATTAAAATATTGGTCTTATTGTTGGCTTTAGCTTCAAAGATGTCAAACGTTTGCATCATTGAAATTATCTCAGATTTTTTGGGACCGGGATACTGTAATTATCCAATTACTGGATCGTTTAAAATCATCCACCCCTAACCTTTGCTTACTTTTAAGTGTTTCGACGTTCGAGCTAATTTATGTATTTTTAGTTTATTAAAGTTCAACTTAGCTGGAACAGAGAATCTACGTTTAAAAAATTGCGATTTTCCTTTAATTTCATTTAGAAGTCCATATAAAGCGGCGTCAATACAGACAATTAGTCGTTGGATTAGGAATATGTTATCAAAGTGTGGAGTGGAAGATGTCTTCTCAGCACATACAACGAACTTACCTGATAAAGTTCAATCCCCTAAAAAGTTTCCCTAATAAAGTTTCCCTCCAAAAAAATGAAACAAACTAAAGTTTTTTGTTTGTTAAAAATTACCTAGAGCTTTAAACAATGAATTATTAGAGCGTATCCATGGAGAGTGGGACGATCGAGTGATATATCTATTTTTTCATATCGATTTAAAACTGTTGTAATGTGTACAGAATGCACGACTACAATTATTAATTCATTCGGACGAGACCAACATAATCACGATTGAACTTCACTAGGTAAGTTCGTTCAATCATTTAATTATATTTCATTATATCTAAATTTTCTTTTATACTTCTATGAATAAATACTAAACATGTGTAGATCAAACTTTAAAAATATTATTTACTGAAATTACTTAAATAATCAATAACTTAATAACTATTGAAAACAGAGAAAAAAAATGTAAATATTTTCTAGAATTTCATTTCATATATTTTTAAAACATTGTAATTTTGTACACTATCAATTATTTGAAACTAAATATACTTATTTGTACTTATCTATAAGAAAAATCATGAAAATTATTCCTCATATGACACCTGCGAAATCAATAACTAAAATAGTCAAATTATAAAAATTGATCAAGTGCGAAAATTATAGAAGCAAAAAAGTTCTTGAAAAATAAATTTAGTATATACTAGTACTCTTAGTATCAATGTTTAGTTTACTACTAGTTAAAAAAAAAGTTTTAACTATTTATTAAATAACTTGAAGCTCTTATAAGTATCAATGGATATTTATATTAAATTTTCATCAATTAAAATATTAAGCTTTATATGCTTCTGCACTCTTGGTGTTAATACTTTATTTCTATCAAAATTGGATAAGTTTCAATTGATGACAGACCGATTGGTAATAATTTTAAAAATATTAAAAAAATATTATTATATTAAATAAATATTGTTCTACAGAATGAAATGTTAGAAGATTGTGCAGGTAATAGTATTAATGTTGGAATGATATTATCGGATTCTGATAAAACTATACACCTAACTGGTGGTTTGTTAAAAAAAGTTTCCTTTTATCACTTGAGGTATACCGATTTCAATACTTCCAACTTTAGTATTAATATGCGTGAAAAATTATTACCCCGCAAGCAAATGGATATATATATTATAATTTCGTCTATTAAAAATTTAAAGTTTATTTTAAATTCTATAAAACAATTCTTACAAAATTATCATTTAGGATTATATGTGATTATTGATAGCTATACTAACGAACATGGTTGCATTAATGTTAAAAATTTATTATGGATTAGCTGGAAATTCGATTTACTGTCATTGATTACAATTTGTATAGACCCAACAGATGGTTTATTGATATATTCATTTAATCCCTATAATGATTTTGCACCAAATTCTTGGCAGAAAGTGGCCACTTATTATGATACAGACAAAGATCATGATTGGATTTTATTTAAGCAAAAATATTTACGAGGTATATATATATAAATTTTTATTATATTTTATTTATATGGTGTAATACAAATAAAATTCTTTACAGGTCGAACCACTTGTAAAGATTTAAGCTTTCATAAGACTTCAACTTTAAATGGATATAAAGTTACAGCATTTGTAATTCCTATTAAGCCAGACATGATATTAAACTTAAATGATACTAGCTGTACCACTTATAGTGGAATCGATGGAAATATTATCCGATTACTTTGTATGACTTTGAATATGTCCATTTCCAGTCAAATTCTCACTGATACTACTGATAGTTATGGATTTATAGATTCAACAGGAGTTGCTCATGGTATTTTTCTAAATGTTACAAATAATGACGTTGAAATTCTTTTAAATTCTCAGTATAATTTCAATAAACCTGGTCTAACAATGACTTATCCTCATGCTGATACTGGTTTAAGTGTATTGTCAAGATTCGTAGGTTTTGAAACTGAAGGAATGAAAATTTTAAAATTTATGAATCCAATCTTCATAATAGGAGTTTTTTTAATTTTTTTTACAACTGTGTTTATTTTCATAAAGGCTTACCACATAGAAAGCATAGAAGCTTTCTTGGAAGTCTTGCGAATTGTCGTAGGTCATTCTTTACTCAATAGGGTAATAAGCAATGCTCTTAGAATATATTTCATGACAGTAGTATTGCTATTTTTTATTACTAGTTCTATATTTGCAAGTAATACAGCAGCTATTTTAACGTCGCCAGTACCAAAAATAAATATCGATGGTATTAGCACATTAAAAAAAACTGATCGTATAACTTATATTTTCAAAGGATATAAAAATTTATTAGACGATATTTTGCAAGATCGAGTTATAGTCATTAATAATTGGAATTGTTCAAAATATGTCATCGAAAATCCAAATGCTCTTTGTATAGCTGATCGTGCTGATTTAATGGAAATTGCTTATAGACATAATTTATATTTATCCTTGCACAGGATACATATACTATTGGGTGGTTTTATAATAAGGCCTAATTGGCCGTTAAAAAAAAGGGTAGAACAAATTCTTAGACGTACAAATGATGCTGGCTTATTGAGATACTTATCTGAAGAAGCTATAATATTTTATAAAAGAAAATGGCACATAATGAGAATGGAGATGAAAATGAAAAAATTCAAAAATATGACATTGTATCATCTTTCATTTAATTTCATTCTGCTATTATTCGGATTAACAACTTCGACTATTGTTTTCTTATTCGAAATATATCAATTAAAAAATAAGATACATTACTCTCATAAAAATAATATGAAATTAAGAAAAAAACACTCAGTACCTATTCTTCCATTTGTTAATTAAAAAATTAAAAATATTTATTGAAAAAATGAGTTTAATAAAAAATTTATAAGCATTTTTAATATTAAAATTAATCAGAATTTAAAAATACCAAATTTATTTGTGTAAATTATTGTATAATATATGGAAATGTAAAATAATTTGTATTATATTAAATTATAACCAGTATTTACACAACGAATTAATAGTATAATATACATTATTATAGTATAAGAATTATATAATACTTTAAAATTAATTAGTTAATACATTATAAATATGTATGTATAATCTTTGATATGGTGTGTTATACGGGACTAGTGTTGTGAATGGAAATATTTCCATTTGATATACAAGGTGTATGGAAATAAACGCACTTCCTGTTAAGAGGTGATTCCTAATACTAAATTAAGTCGAAAAGTCCTGAACCACTTTTTAAATCCGGAGCTTAGTTCTCAAGATATTCAATAATAAAGATATTATTAATAAGACAGAAACAGATAGATTAATGAAGTGAAACAGAGTAGTACTATCTCACTTCAACTATTTGTCTATCTCTATCTTACTAATAATATCTTTATTATTGAATATCTTAAGAACTAAGCTCCGGATTGAAAAGTGGCTAAGGACTTTTCGACTTAATTTAGTATCAAGTATCACCCCTTGACAGGTAATGCGTTTATTTCCGGAAACCCTGTATTTCCATGGAAATAGAAATATAAGAAATATTTCCATATTAGAGTTAATTGCTAAAAGAAAAACATTTGTGATTAAACTTATAGATTATTTTGTAGAATTACTTATTCCAAAAGTACATGAAACTGAGCTTAATGAAATCCAAATGCTTTCAGCCATGAGAATGCATACTTAAGAGGATCCTTTCTCGACCAAAAAACGCGGTTTCGTTTAATAATCTGGAGAGCCTAAATTCGAAATTTTAACACAATTTTTTATAACCTACATTTACACAAAAATTTTGTTCTATAATTGAAAAACTAGATGTTATTTCAAAAATCGAGAGGTACGTAGGTTTCTTAGGCTTTCCACATTATTCATGTCAAACGGTTTTCAAAAATATTAATTTTTGAAGCCAAGAAACGAAATCGCGTTTTTTAGTCGGGAAACGATTCTCTTAAGGTCCTATATATTTCCAATATTACAAAAATTTCGTGAAATATGTCCAGAAATATTTTTAAATAACATATTTCTGGTAATTTCATAACACTACATGGAACACAACATAGTGACTTACTCCTTCAGGAAGGGATGACACCATTTTGACCCAGTAAGAGAGGTATGCCTTCCTCTAAAGATTGTTTGCTGGATCACTCTCCTAGGCAAGGGTAATCTGGTCTCCGATAGGCGTGACTATTAGCCTACTTCGGTGGGGTTCGGCTCGAGAGAGCTAAACAGCACCTTCCTAATTTTAGATACTTGATATGAAGTGTCCAAGCATATTTAATACTAGAGAAGTCAGCTCAAGCCCATTTAACTTCTTCCTGGTATGCTCCAACACTCCCCCTGTATGATTGCTAAGAGATCTTAGTTTTGTTGTAGGTTTGTGTAATGATCTTTATAATGATGTGAATATACGTTCGTAAGTTTTATTTCGACACTTAACTAGCTTCTTTCTGTGTGTTCAATACATTTATTATATCAAGTTTCCTGTTATTAATTTGTTATTATTATTGTTGTTGTTATTAATTTTAGCTTTTTTCCCACGTAGCGGAGGTATTTATGTCATTAGTTTCTTCCCTTCAATAAACCATTTCTTGTTAATTTGCCTACCCAAATATCTCATTTATTATTTTCAATGATTATCCTATTTTTTTAGCTGTGTTCTCATCCTTATTGCTGAATTAGATTAAGTTATGATAAGAATTCTTATATAATTGAGATAAAGGTACAATTAATTTGTGAAATACTCTGTAAATTCACACATATAACTTTGTACATGGATTTGGTAAAAAACTAATTGATTTTAACATAGCTGTATATTAACGCATATATCAAATACGATAATGCATTAAATCTGTTAATTTTATTAATCAAAAATATCGAACGTTCAACATTACTATAACGTTTTTATAAAAAATCTGAAGTTTATCAATGGAAATACAACAATGGTGTCAATTTAGTATCATTTGTATGATTTAAATTTCTTTGTTAGAATTATTTTGTAAGAACTGCCAATAAAATTATTGACCTCTACTATATATGTAAAAAAAGAAACTGTTAATATTTCTTGAAAATCAAAATATTATAAAAATTAAACAATAATCAGTAAAATATACCTAATTAAAATTGTTTGTTTTTTAGTAGTATTCTTTATGCATCTTTACAAAAAAATATGTTTCCATTTGAAATGAGCAAATTAACTTTGATAAGACCTTGAAATAATGGTCAAATTAAAAGATGATATTTCATTTAAAGCATTTTTCCTTGTAATTCATAATTTCTTGGATATTTCACTACTGTACACTGTATGCAGAGTGTAACAATTATTTTGGAGAAAAATTTTAAATGGTAATTAAACGAGATAACAACGTTCTGTCTGATTTCAACCATCTGAATTCTTCCAACTAATAGTATTTTTATTATTAAGAATCTTTTTTCAATGTGTGTAAAGCTACAAATTAAAAATCATAAAGGAAAAAGCATTTAATACTATGTCAAGAAATACCCTTTAGAAACTATTGTACCATATTTTGGACATCCTCTTTACAATATCACACGTGAAACAATCCTGACGTCAAGTCAAATAGAAAATCTCTGCCATTACTTAATCCAATAATAAAGATGATCTTAGATAAATAGTCAAACGTTCAACCAATTGAAGATTCCACGATGTTTTATTCAAATTGATTTTACCTAATAATAAGTTTATACAGAGTATCTGGAAATAAATGCACCTACAGTTAATGGGTGGTTAATGAAATTAAACTGAGTTGAAAAGTCCTTAACCACTTTTCGATTCGAAGCTTAATTTTTGAATAAAGAGTTTTTTGGAAATTAATTTTATTGGCTGTTGCTTGCAAAGTGGCATCACATGCAAAGTCAAATCGTTGTGATGTCAGCGGAGCAGCACCATAGCACTTTTAAACAAAATACGGATCACCTCAGACTTAAAAATTATAAAATTTAGACTTACCAATAACTGTAGGCTCTACGGGAAGCTCTTCTTAAAGTTCATCTTAAAATCACCGCTTCTACAACCTCTTAAAATTTTGAAACAGATCATTGTTACACACTGTAGAAGCACAAGTAGTAATTGCTTTCTATTAAGCAAATTTGGTTTTTCCTTGATATGGTAGTCACTTTACACATTCTCTACACTTTTATAAATAATTTTTTGTATAATTTATATGCGCTTTCTTCCATTCTCCCTTTTATTTACTTTCTTAGTCTTACCTCTATCTTCTTGCGTTTTACCTAACCCAAAGTATTAGGCGACTTTATTTCTACTTAACAGTATAAATTTTATGAATAATATAATAAAATTAATAGAATACTTCTCTCGTATATATTATTAATAATGTTGAAATATAATTTAAAAATAAGCTTAATTATAATTATATATTTTTTATAATTCAAAACCGCACTACTGATTTTTTTCACTATCCAATATACAGAGCGGTACAAAACAATTGCACTTGTTTAAAAAGGAGTGATTCCTGACTCTATTCTAAAAACTTTTTCCTCTTGACATTTCTTAATTTAAAGCTTTATTTTAAAGATATTTAATAACAAAGATGCCATTAGTTAGACAGGGACTAACTAACGGAGAGTCTATGTCTGACTAATAGCATCTTTATTATTGAATATCTTGAAAATAAAGCTTCAAATCAAAACATGTCATCAGGAAAAAGATCTTAGAATAGTGTCAGGAACCAACCCCTTTAAAGAAGAGTGATTGTTTTGTAATACCCTGTAATACAATAATTACATAATACTGTAATTTCATATTTAAGAACAAAAAGTAATCAGTCATATAATCCAAAAAACTATATATTAGATTAAATGAAAACAAACTTGAATAAACATAATTAAATGGGCATATTAAAGAAATAAAATAAAGTACATAAAGAAAAATAAGAAATCAAATAAAGCGAAAATATGAAATCTTTCAAAATTAACTTTGAAGCTCTTTTAATAATGCAATCACCACAATTTATTTACTTGTACATCTCTCATTGTAATTGAAATACAGTAATTTTTTAATTGAAAATTGCTTAAACTATTCTATCCTGTAACTTATTTAATTAATATTTGAATTTAAGCGTTTAAAACCTAAATATTCTTTAAAAAAGTTTCTTAGAAATTATTTTTTTTTAATTTCTTATTAAAACACAAAATTTATTATAATAAAAATAAATAAATAAATAAATTTATTATAGGAATTCTAATCATATAATAATAAAAATGCAAAGGTTAATAAAAAAATTAAATTCTTATTCCAATTATATTTAATTTATAAATATATGTTATTAGCTAGAGCTGGTGAGGGCACAAATAAAAAGGATAGAATACCTTAGCTCTAATGTACATATACATGTATAAGTGCGAGTGTGATTTTGTATGTATAAAACAGAAATGGGGATTTGCATTGTTATACATGCTTGTACTATTGAAATAAAATTATTATTCAAACGTGTAATAATATTAACGTGATGATGATGAAGATGGTAATAATAATAATAATAATAATAATAATAATAAGATAAATTATAATCATAATTAATAATAAGATTGCATGTTTATATTTTTATGTGTATGTGCATACAAACAGGTGTAAACTATTCATTTGCACTCAAATATGCATTTAGCACGTGCCATATATTTATAAATATATTACATTAACGTTGTTATGCATAAAGACAAATTAAAATAGAAGCAATTATATTTTTTTAAAACATAATATACACAACATAGTATACACAATCATTTCATTAAATACACCTACAGATCAAGTTAATTATGCTTATCATTTTAATTTATCTATTTAAAGAAATTTAAACATGAAAACTTAATCAAAAGAATTTTCATGCAACTTTAATTAATAAACAAATACCAATCAATATTTTACGAACATTAACTCAAATTTTATTATAAGCAATATTTTAATTGTTTAAACCAATTAATTTTCAAAAATTTTAATTTCTCCAACTTTCTATTTCAATTAATATAAACATTTTCAAAATTATTTAATGATTATATTATTTGTAATATAATATACAGTGATAATATACTAATATTAACATTAATAATAACATAATAATAATAATAATAATAATAATGACAATAATATTGATAATAATAATAATAATAATATTTTAGTAGTAGTAATAGTAGGAAAAGGAGTAATTTAGTAACAATAGCTGAAATGGTAATAGTGGTAGTAGTAATATAATATAATATAATATAATATAATATAATATAATATAATATAATATAATAATATAATATAATAATATAATATAATATTAATAATGATGATGTGACAATGATGGTGGTGATAATAGTGGAGATGATGGAAATGATGATAATAATGATGCTGATGATGATGACAAAAAGGAAATAATAATAATTACAATAATTATAATAGTACTAATTACATTCAATAATTAAAGTCATGTAATACAATTTGTTAATTTAATCATCATAATGAATTTATAAAAAAGAAAAAAAGAAACAAAGTATACGAGAAGCGCAGAGAAAGACTCTCTATTGATATTGATCGACAGCACCCATTTCTGTTGTCTTTGGAGGTCAGTAGGAACGTGAATTTGCCCAAAAGATATTTCGGCTCGCACTAATAAGCAAGCATAATATAAAAGTAATAATTTGAGACTATATATTTTTTGTTTTTAATTAGTAAGAAAAAAATTTAATTTTGTACATTCCGAATAGATAAAATTCTTGACAAAATATCGCATTTGTTTCTAATTAATATTACACAAATTGGAAATTAGTCATTTATCATTTAATGCGAGGATCTAATATCATCAATCGTAGTAAAAAAACGCGCTAAAAGTAATTTTTGTCTACAGTTTCTTCTTCTGCGATCCAGCTGACGGGTGAACAGTCTGATATTTGACATAATACTTTCCTATAAATATGGTTTCTCGAAAATATCGGAATTTTTCAATAGAATTAAATTTACTCTTTCTTATGATCTTGTTATTTAAATGTGCATCATGCGCTTTTGAAATATAAAATTGTATCCCGTGAACCATTGGACCGCGCTATGTAAATAACTATGGGCTTCTGTCAACCTGCCAACTCTTTTGTTTGCACATTTTTTCTTACTAATCGATAATTTGCGTTGAATGATTAGTTAGTAGAAAAGTATTAGCAACGATCTTTCACAAAATGATTTATAGAATTTCTAATTATATATGTATATAACTACGAATGAAGATTGGTCCAATCTATTTGAATAATACGTATCAATAAAATTGATCCACATCAACAATACTTATTGCTTTGCAATGCAAATTATGATTGATATAGATATGTTTCACTGCAGGGTTTAATTGTCCATACCACATATACATATAGAGTATTTTGTAAAATAAGCGTACTTTCTTTCAATGATTAAATCTTTGAAATTAGATCAAGCAGCAAAATTTAATACGACTTTTGGTTTCAAGTTTTGGTTTTAAAAAATAAAAGCTTTTGTGTAGCCAATTTGAACATAGTAAATGAGTACGTTATACTCAATAAATGATTAAAAGCTATAACATTAAAATGTTATTTCTGTCTTAAGTTATTTTAAAAAAAGTACGCTTCTTTCTTTTTATAAATTTGTTTAATAGCTACACATCGATATTCTATACAAATTATTATTGTGTTTGCTAATACTTTTCTATACTTCATCAATATTTAAAACAGACTGCAAATAAAATTATATTTGTAATCTCAGCATTATTTTTATCTTAATTTGTTATCGGTAGTACCGAAATAGAATTATTTTTTGTAGATCATGATATAATTTTTAAAAATCCAATAATATTCAAGGTTTAGACCTTCAGAGTAGTTAGAGAAAATGAGCCTTCCATGGGCATTTTCATACGATCTGTTAGTAATAGTCAAACTTAGCTAAATACGAAGAAACATGGATAATGAAACATAATTTAAGAAAAGATTCGTATAAATTAAGAAAATTTTTAAAATCTACATTCAGCCAAAATTTAGTAATTTTTTTTAGATGTATTCTTCATTAACCAGAGATAGAGCTTGATTCTCAGTAAGATCTGTGGTAGCAAAAATTGGGGCGGGCCAACCTGTCGTATGTTTTACAACGACAGATCGCCCTCAAGGCGGCTGCATTCACAAATACCTATTTACAAAAATATACACATGAGCAACTTACTTATCCGTTATGCGATTTTTGCTTACGCATCGTGTAAAGTCATTTTACTTCTCAACCACTCTTTACGCTTTCTAGCCTGAACTGATTTTTTATTAAATCATTACTATGTATATGTATGTGTATATAAATGTGTACATGTGTGTGTGTAGTACGCTCAAATACGTACACACGCACACAGCAGACAAACAAACACACACACACACACGCACGCACGCACACACACACACACACACACACACACACACACCCCAGACAAACACACACAGCAGGACAGAGACACACATTTTGCGATTTTATTATTACTAAAACCTTCAGTAAATTCCCGTATAATGTAAATTATATATACTAATTTTTGTTTCTATTAGTGTTGTTGCGTATGAGTTCTCTAATCTAACTTACTCTGTGTTAATATCTACAATGTTGCGTGTTCAAATGTACACGACAAACATTTGATAGCCACATGGCCATATTAATTCTTTTTATTTTAGATTTATTAAAGCAAGAACTTTCCTACTTTTCCCTCGCTTCTGTTCTTCGTTCCTCCTTATTTTATGTTTATTTCACTTTTAGATTCTTAGGTATAACTGACCATTTAAAACCAAAAGTTCAACGCGAAAACTGCAGTATATCATTCTGCGTCTTTCACCAACCAGATTCATATTTATATATTCAATAATTATTTATATATAATTTAAATATATTTATGTGTGTTCTTGTGTATTCATCGCATTCGATCTGCCGAGACCAAACTCATTTTTTAAGTAACGTCGGCTAACATTATGTACCGAAAAGCGAGAATACACGGACGCTTCTGTGGCACTTGTTTGTATTAACGTTTCCTGCATGCTTTACAAATTATACTTTTTAAGCTTCCTCTTATCTTTTTGTAGTCAACTTTTTCTGCAATCTCCTTCTTCATACCCTATCTACAAGCATTAATTTACAAAAGCTGATATCTCGGAAAAATAGATAGATTATTATTCGTCTTCTATACCTATGCCTTTATTTATCAAGTTCATGCGCTTTGTTTATTAATCAGACCTGTCACTCATAGTAATTTTCTTTTACGGTATTAAAGATTATTTTTCTGATTTACAAGTAATACACGTTAGTTTTAAGATTAAAGTTTGCCGTCTAAAATTATATTTAAAACGCTTTAAATAAAATTTTTTCAACGAGAGCAGGGGATTTAATTCGGATAGTAGTCATCCTTAATCCACTGCTATTGTTATAGCAGGTAATGACAATTGACTATTGAATAATTCTAATTTTTCTAATAAAAACCCGACAATGCACTAGATAATAAATATCAAATGCAGGACCAGTACGATTTTGAAATATATTAATAATTTTTCAGTTGTGAATAAGTCATTTTGACATTCTTTTACTATCCCCAAAGTCACACCATACCCCGTTAAAATCTATCTATTCACAACTTGCTTCCCTCCCATTATTTTTCTAATTAAAATTATTTTGAATCTTATATAACCGTGGTCCTCCATAAGATTCCATAATATGTCGAAAAAGCTACGAGAACATTGTTGGATACGTAGCCATGTTGTGAGGAAGAGAAGTAATATAATTTGGGGTGGGTGGTCTGGGGCTATGCCACTGTGGTCAGAGAGCACGTAGTTTTTTTATGCCCGCTTTAACATAACGTACAAGATCACAAAGTGAACTTTTCAGCGTCAACGGTCCTAGTTTTTCGTCCAGTTCAATAAAAAAATCTACAAAAAAACACAAAAATAATTACAATTATAAAAAATTAAAATATTTGAAGCTTACATATATACACAGGATAGAATAATGATTTCCTTCGAAATTTTAAGGAGTTACAAAGAAAATAATACTAAGATGATTTTTTATTTACCACTTTTTAATTGGAAACTTAATTTTCAAAATATCCAATGTCAAAGATGGTATTAACTAAACAGAGACAATCAGTTGGTTGAAGTAAGAAAGAGTAATATTATTTCACTTCAACTAGCTGACTGTATCTGTCTAGCTAATAGTATTTTTATTGTTAAATACCTTTTTTAAACTAATCTTCAGATCGAAAAATGATAAATGAAAACTCACTGTAGAATCTCTTCTCTACCACCCCTTAAAATGTTGAAGGGTATCACTGTTACATCCTGTATACAGGGTGTCCGGAAAAAAAGGAGACATATTTTGAGGGGTGGTTCCTGACGCAATTCTAAGAACTTTTTTTGTCTTGATATTTTTTGATTTAAAGCTTCATTTTTCAGATATTCAACGATAAAGATGCCATTAGTTAGACAGAGACACTCCGGTAGCTGAAGCGAGACAGAGTGGCGCCATCTCATTTTAACTATCGAAGCGTCTCTGTCTAACTAATGGCAAATTTATCGTTGAATATCTCAGAAATAAAACTTTAAATCAAAAAATGCCAAGAGAAAAAAGTTCTTAGAATAGCCTCAGGAATCACCTCAAAAAATGTCTCCTTTTTTTCTGGACACCCTGTATACATATATGTTATGTATATACACACACATTATGTATATGAGTGTTAATTATAACATTTATTAAATTTATAATATACCTTTATGCTTATCCGTTACTAAAGCAGTAGCCTGGTCCCACAGATCATGGCAATTAAGTAAAAAACTGAAGTGTTGATTCTGTTTCGCCATAGCATTGTGTACATGTAAAGGTACACTAATGTAAGGGGCTGCTTGTGATTGCCCAGCTATAACTCCCCTGTTTGCCAATTCACCACTACTATAACCAGAGCTTTGACTTCCAACTGAGCCAACAGAACCAGCAGGTGAAGGGGTAGGTGATAAAGACGGAGTTCCTTGGCCTTCCGTCTGTACTGGAGTTGCCTGTGCAGGCTAATAAAATCATTAAAAAATTATAATAAAATATAAATTATCAAGTACATATTTAACATCAATTAGAAAAACAATAAAAATTAAAATGCTTTTAAAGAATAAAACATTTAATTATAAAAGAGAGCTTACTCACCTTTTGGTGGTAATCTGTTAGAATCTTTTGGTATTCTTTAACCTCATGCCTGCGCATTTTAAATAGTTTCATATATATAAGCGATTGACACCACAAGCTATACAAAAAAAAAAACAGAAATTAAGTTTCGATTCATTTTATTATACAAAAATCCTTACAAAATAATTCAAGTATTTTTAAATTATACATACCTTAATATAGCTAACTTGTTATGTATACTACTTTCTGGTGAATTGTTTTGTTGACTCTTAAATTTCGAAGATATATATCTATAAAGAAAATTCAAAAATCGTTGTAATATAAGGTATATTTTTTATTATGTTTACAGGTTAATTAAAAATATACTTACTTGATAAGGCTCAACGTATCCTTGTACATGGTGAAAGATGCCCTCTCGGTAAGGGGATCAGACTCCATAGCATGACCGGTAAGTACAAAGTACAGAACAGCTTCCAGATAAAGCATACATTGTGCCGTCAATTCACACTCATCATCAGCGCTGTGTTTCAATCGCTTTGCTTCCGTCAGGTACTGATTCTGGTCCCTGTGTATACGAAAAATTAATACGACGTTAACATATATAAATATCTACCTTATAACAAACAATACTAAATTTTGGTAAAAAAAAAACAAATAAAACATAGCTTATTTATATAAATTTCTAATAATCAACTAAAATGAAATATAAATATAATTTTACCTATCCACATCCTCTAATAATTCATTTTGAGGATTGAAATAAGAATAGTAGACACGCTGAGGTGGGGGTGGTGGTGGTAACAAACTCACATCCGGTTTTTCTTCCCGCTCATGATTAGTAGGTTGTATATCACTTTGCTAAAATATTTTAAACAATTATAATTAACAATATACATAAATAATTTGTATAATAGTAAGTATATATATATATATATATATATATATATATATATATAGAGAGAGAGAGAGAGAGAGAGAGAAGAATAAATGTATATAAAGTAATATAAATAAATCATATGTATCTACCTGACTGCAGGAAGCTGAAGATGCAGGAGTGTTAGTATCGTTATATTTTTTCCTTTTTCTTTTCTTTTCTTTGTGTTCATTATCTTTTGAGTCTGAAGGGCATATAGTATTCAAACTAGGGTTAGAGTTGGTAATAGCACTACGTTTTCTCTTTGAAACGTGATTTTTTGAACCAGTAGGTATCGACTCAGTTTTAATAACCGGACGGCTTTTTCTTAGGTCATCTACTGGACGTACATCAGCATGTATCCTAGATTCAACTTGCTGAGGTGGTGGAGTATCAACAATTTCACCTTCTTCAGGTGTAGGCGGCCTAGGAGCCTGTAAACTTGCACTTGGTCTAGAACATGGCCTCGTATTAGGAAGCTCAGTCCGTTGTCTAAGTTCCTGACCCCTAGATATCGGCGGGATTTGTGGTAGTTTACTTAAATCTATTCTACACATAAGACTTGCCATTCCGTTAATATAATTGAGTGCTGGGAACGATTGTGTATTCGATGATTGAGATAATCCTTGAGTCCTCTTATACGGACTATCCCCACCTGCAGGTGTATTTGCTGAGCTTGAATATTCTTCCACATAGATTCCACATTTTCCACCACCTTTTCCACCTTTTCCGCCTTTACCGCCACCCTTTCCACCACTTTTAGAAGTTGAAAAAAGTTTACGTAAAGTATCACTTTTATTTTTATCTTGTACATTCCCAGCATCTTCTTCTTGTAATTTTGGTGCTGGGCTATTATCACTATCCGAGTTTTCAGGTGACGTTGCTCTGGTAGGTGGTACTCTTGGCCTAGGTGGAACTCTATAATTAAAATAAAGTCTAAATGCACATAATGGTATGAAAATGCCCCATTTCGTTTAAAGGGGTTATTCCTAAAGATAGGATAGGTCAAAAAGTCCTTTACTATTTTTTGATCCAGAATTAAAGATATTTAATAATAGAAATACCTTTAGTTAAACAAAAACAGATTGTTGAAATGAGACAAACAAAAGATAGAACGGTGTTATCTCACTGCAATTATCTGTCTGTTTCTGTCCAACTAAAAAAATATATTTATTATTGAATATCTCCAAAACTAAGCTTCGAATTGATAAATAATAAAAGACTTTTGGACCCAGCTTACCTTCAGGAATTAACCCCTTTAATGGAAGTATGGCATTTTTATAACATCCTGTACTTATCTATAGATAGTATAAACTCGTGGTATAACCGAAAAGATATGGATTTATAACCAAATGGATTTTTAAGTAAAATTAAAACGAATTAAAAAGATAAATGTATTTAATTTAGGCTTTTCTTTTTGAATCATTTGAAATTAAAATTCATTGTGTATGCAATATTTCTAGTTATTTTCCTAATTATTATAGATTATTGCAAAATACAAATCCATGATCTTAAATGGGGGAGGGGGTATAATAATTATTATAATAATATTATATGTGATAGGCAAAAGAGTTTTTGTTTCGCGATAAAGTAATTAGAAACATAACTGGAAAGGTTCGCGCGCAATAAACTTTCACTACAAATTACTCTTATATAATTTAAACAAAATTAATTGAATTAAAAATATGTATGCTTTCAAATAATTTTAATTATATTGAAGAAGCCACTTCCTTTTCGGTTTTACCATAAGTTACCAGTGATCTATATAAAAAGAGTAACAATGACATATTGCATAGATTTAAAAGGTGGTAGAGAGAGTGATTATAAGATTAAGAGATTTTTTATTTACCACTTTTTGATCCAAGGTTTATAATTTTTATCATATTTAATGATAAAAATTAGCTGATTCAATTAGCTGACTATCTCTGTTTATATCTAATAGTATTTTTATTATTTAATATTTTGTGTGTGTGAAAATTAAACTTCAAATCAAAAAGTAGTAAATGATAAATAGTCTTAGAATCACCCCCTCTGCAAGCCCTTAAATTTAAGGAAATGTCAATGCTGCATCTTGTATAATAATATACCACAAATGTTTATAAAACGATTTAAAAATTTTTACTTATATTTAATCCCTTAACCTACGATTTACACTCCAACAGCCTGAACCCAAAACGTAATATTTACATTTGACCCGACCGATGTACCATGGGCCAGACCCATGATAATCAACTTTAGCCCTAATACAAGACCACAGTCTCACACATAGTTGTAGGTTAAGGGGTTAATAATTTAAAGTCTTAATTTTTTTTATAATTCTATAACTGTTAAATCATTGAACAATCAAAATATTGATTCTTTTTAAACATAACTTTTTGATTATATTTCAAAATAAACTGAAAGGCAAAATAATTCAAATAAGGAATGTTACATCTCACTCGATTGAAATTGTTTTATAAAAATGTATGTATATTAAAATGCCAAAAAATATTAAATTCTTAATATAAAGTAAACCAACCTGGCAACTTGTATTCGGCTATTTCTTATGGCTACTTCTGCATCACTATCTGAATCAGAGTTTTCTACTACATTTGTGACCCTAGATCTAGGTCTACGTGGTTTAGCCTTTGTCGGACTTTTCTTTTTTTCGATTTTTTTCGGAGAATCTGATAGTTTTGCATGTTTAAAGGATCTTCTCCAATGTGTATCCTCTTCTGATGCATTTGTGTTCTTAATATTTTCTGCGTCTTCATCATCACTAGATGAGACACTTAATCTGGATCTCCTTTTATCAACTATTGAAACAGGTGGTAAAATCGTAGGGACTGATCGGTCACTATCAGAATCACTTGTAGCGTCTTGCGATTGTGCATCACTAGCATCATCGCTAGTTGGTACCGTTGCTTTTGAAATTGGTTGCTTTTTCTTAACTGGGCTATTAACTCCACGTGTCCTATTACGCGAATTATTACTTTTTAGCTTATCATCTGTAGTTCTGTGATTTCCTTTAGGACTTTTCGTTGGTGGTTTTCTTGGCCGACCACGTTTCTTAACATCAGGTACTTTTGGTTTCTCAATCTGTACACAACTTTCTTCTACGGCTTGATTCTTATCATGCTCTGAATTGTGATCACTGTCGCTCATAACATTCAACAATGTAGAGTTGTGGTTTCTCTTAAGTGCTTCATCCATTTGCCAATCGCGACCTTTCTCTCTGTGCGTTCTTGTTTCCGATGAGCCCTCAACAGCAACATCTCTTCTATTTCCATCCTGAAATGAATATATGATATAAAATGATTATAATAGTTAATCGATAATATTAAATGTAGATAAAATAATAAGGTAACTATATAAAATATAATCCTTTATAATGTTTAAATAACTTCAAATATATAATAAACAAAAAATAATTACAGCAATTAAATAATTTTTTTTTTTCTACATACAGGGTGTCCGAAAAATGATGGACACTTTTTTCAGGGATGATTCCTGTCCCAATTTTAAAAATTTTCTTCTCGTGGCATTTTTTTATTTGAAGCTTTATTTTCAAGATATCAATAATAAAAATGCCATTAGTTAGACAGAGACATTCCGATGATTAAAGTGATTAAACTATCAGAATGTCTCTGTCTAACTAATGGTATCTTTATTATTAACACTAAACGTACCGACGACCGGTCATTTGACCGGTTTTCAATGTAAATTTGACCTTTAGCGAAAGCCTTCGGTACGTTTAGTGTTAAATATCTTAAAAATAAAGCTTCAAATCAAAAAATTCTAACAGAAAAAATTGAATTGAGTCAGGAATCACCTCTGTAAAAAGTGTCCCTCATTTTCCAGAGTATTTACCCTGTGTATTTCTATATATGTTAAAGATACTTGATACACAATTATTAAATTCATTTACCTGAGCAGGTTTGTTTCCAGAATTTTGTTCTCCATGAGAAACAGTTGTTTTATTAAAGAAAGAACTGAGGTTCCATCTAGTTTTAGATTCTTCAACAGCCGGAATAGGTATATCAATTAGATTGATTTTAGGAGAAATTGAAGGAGGCGTGGTAGGGCCTTTTTCGTTTGTTTGATCTCCATCATCATCTGAATCGTCACTACTATCTGATCCTGAATCTGATCCTGAATCAGAACTAGAAGAAGCACTACCAGAACTTGGTGCCTGACCAGGAGGACTGGGTGGTCTTGTGTGATTAGCCGGTGGACTTGAAGAATTCTTTACTTGCAATGGACTAGCCGCAGGTGGTGACAAGATTCGCTCAGGCGTTTGTTTCATTGAAGGGGATTGCTGAGATAAACTCAACGGTCTAGATGGTGATATCGGCACGGGTGACATTACCAGTGGCGACATAGGAGCTAATGGTGGTGGGGCTGGTGTCATTGCTGGTATTAAAGGTGCTGACAAGCTACAAATAAATATAAATTTTTTAATATAAAAAACATTTCTTATATATTAAATGTTGCCTCGTCATAGATCTTTAATAATGAACAACAGGGTATAATAATTTTATACTTACTCAACTGTCAAATCCGGATTTCTGTTTTCTCTGACTGGCCTAAATGGTACTCCCTGTAAAAAATAACCACAAAACTATTAATTTCATACAGATACATGAAGGAAACCATGCGCTTACAAATAGTATATATAGTTCACTTACTTTCTCACGAAATGAAATCGACCTGTGAACTTAATATTCTCGGGATCGACAAGAAAATCGCGACTTTAGAGGCGAAAGTGAAAATAAAACTGAGTTTTAATAATTTAACGATAAGTCATAACAATATTAGATTAAAAATTACAAAATTGATAAAGAACCATTTGAATCTTAAAGTTTCGATTATTTCACGCTTATTATAGAGAAAGAAAAATAATTTTCACTTAAGATATATATACTTTTGAAATCCCTACATTAAAGAATACATGAAATTAAAAAATCAATAACATTCAGTTTATTTTTTTAACATAGCATCGAAAAATATTATCCTTCGCTCAAGACAAATATTAACACAATGTATGTGAAAAATATAAAAGAGCAATTAAATTTCTTAAAATCTGATTTAAGCTTGTATTATTTAATACTGGGATTCCATAATAATTCTATATCTAAATTATCCATGTCTAATTAATGAAAGAGTGAAACTTTAGGAAAAAAAAAATGACTAAAATAAATATATTTCCAACGATCTGTCAAATAATTCTAAAGAATCTACATAACAAATAAAAAAAATGTTTAAATAATCAAAAAACTAAAACTATGCAAATATTTTATAATCATTTAATTACATAATTTTTTTAATATAAAACATTTTAAATTATTCATCATGAATATTGTAATATTCATAAAATATATGAAGTTCATAAAATAAACAATATAATGCTGTGTTATGGTAAAATAAACATCTGTCGTTGGTATATGTGGATTATTTTAAAAAAATAATATTAGAACTATATAAACAATTATGAAGATTTAAAAATTAATATTTAGGTTGAACTTATAAGTATAGACTAATAAATAACCACTTTCTCCTTTAACACGCAATAATTGATATTTTAAAAAAACATTGAATTTACCTTTTCTTCATCTTCGCTGTCCTCGGATAAACTTAAGTCTCGTTCTAGATCACTATACAAAGAAAAAAAATACAATTAGTCACATTTTACGTTTTTAAAAGATTAGATTATAATTCTATAGATAATACAATAATTATTATATGCTTTATCTTAAAATCTTTTAAAGAAATATTAAAATAATTATATGACAAAGTAAACAGATAAATAGAAATTTTAGTTTATAAAACGTCTGCAGATATCAATTTCAAATTTTAAATTACTTATTTTAAAGAATTTGTAAGTGGAATATCGTTCGGCTGATATATCTCGAAAAAAGATACATACTGAAACAATAATAGTCTGTCGAGAAAAATTAATGCTAAACTAATGTCAGGAGAAACATGCTTGTATTAAATTTGAAACAGAATATGAATATAAACCATGTAAACTAATATAATGTTAATAAATCTATAAGATTTATTAGGATAAAAATACTAGCAAATTCTATTTTCATATTTTCATATAAAATTAACCATTAATTATTCTAATTAATTAATTATATTAATTAATAATAATTTTACCTTATTTATAAATGTTAATTTTATATATTTTTTTATTTCATATTTTATAACATAATATTTGTATTAAGCTTAAAAAGAAATTATTTAAAAGAGATGGAAAACAATAATATATGAGTTTAAAGCATGGAAAAAATAGTATCGATAGAAGAAAGAAAATTATGAGAAAAGAATGCACAAAATATCAGGAAAGTAACTTAATACAAGAAGGCAGAATTAATCTGAAAGGTGTAGCGTTACGTTTCTGACGACACTCAATTATACTTGACCGCCAGTCGTCCTGACTACACGATTTACTTCTCCACATTATTCAAGTACACTTGACTATTTGCTCACTACCTGTTCTTCCAATTCCTATTTTGCTTTCCCTCATCTTTTATTTTGTTCTTTTTCTTTTCATCTCATTCTTGTTTATTTATAACTATATCTATAACTATTAGTAATTATATATCTAACTAGATAATATTAACATTTATAAAAGCTAAATTTTGTCAATACTATTCATATACAGTATTAAATATTTGTTATTAATCTTTCCTAAATAAATTCATGATCTTGGTTTAATATATAATAAATCTATTTCTTTTCTTTTCTTTGCTCTCTCTCTCTCTCTCGATTTTAAAAATTAAACATTATCATTAGAAGATACTGAATTTTTATATTCAAAGTCACCACGTGCTAACGGTATCAAAATATAAAGCTCATGTAGAAGGCTTATTATTTGTTTAAAAGTATGCGGTACTATAAATTGTCAAGCACACATGTGAATGCACCGATGAAAGTTATAAATAAAAAACTGTTATCATTCTAGTCACAAATAATAGACTATTTAATGAAGTAGTCATAAGTTTTATTTAAATTTGTAGTATATCGAGTAGTGCGTTATAATTTTACACTTGTTTAAAATTATAATTTTAATTTAACTTGAAACATTTTCTATTTTCCAACGATCGATAATTCATAGCTGTCAACTTATGAGCTTATAGTGATGTATTTGTTTGTAGAAGATGTTCGTAAATGTCAAACTTGCTTACTGTTCTTGCAAAGAGTACATGTATTAGATTGCAATATGCTAATGAAGAAGGTTTTGACATGTTGAAGAAAATGCTCTTAGGCGAAGGTGTCCCAGAATGTAAGGTTTTAAATCATATTTCCGTTTGGAACGTTCACTTAAGAAGAGGAAACACTTGCAATATAAGTAAAAACGAAGAGTGCGAGATGTTAACGGAAAGTAACGCACATGCGAGATTATTACTTCGAGACGAATGGAATGGCACACCTGATTTCTGATGTAAGAAAAGCATATGTTATATTACAAATGTAAAACGTAAAACAAATTCACTGTGAAACTGGAATTTCAATTACTTTCATAAATACGTAACTACTCTGTCACCTATGAAACTTTTCTAACTCATAATTAATCAGATTTGAGTTCTTCGAATATAGAAGAAGCCGGCTCTGATGATGCTAATGATATCTTTCATAGATTTTAATCAACTTATTTAACTTTTCTCACGTACTGATTTTTCTCGATTATATAATAAAGGGAGACAAACTATTAGACATTACACTTCTCTAATAAGAATAGCTGTGGTAATTAAAGTTTTTATCTCTTAATTGTATTTGTCTAATAAATGTTTTATTCCATGATGATTTTAGTGAATTTTCGTAGACTACATTATATCAAGTTTCCATTTGGAATTAAATCAGAAAACTTGTCATATATTTCTCTTATTATCAAGACACACATAAGTAAGATTCTAATCATTTTATTCTAGGAATCTCGAATAATCGATTAGCGCAGTGACTGTAATTCAATTTACTACGCTAGGTGTCGTGTTAATCAGAGCTAATTGTGAATTTCAAAACAATTTTCTTCAATACAATATAATCTCTTATCCCCCCCCCCCCCCTCTCCACGCATAAAATCTTTACATTGTATTTGTCTTATTGTCAGATTATTCCCTTATAATTGTTAAAGAATTTAAAGTTCATTCCATTATACAGATTTATAACGTGATAACCTATTTTTCAGTGAAAATAAAAGACGAGAAATAAAAACCGTATTGATCAACGATATTAACGATACTCGCTGCTTCGGTAGAAGCCATTCAACTTGGAAATAATAGCCATCTACCGGGTAGTCAGTAAGACTTAGAGTCATTTACTGGACAAATCAGCAACACACAAGCGATGAATCTCACTACTTGCGATATTAATTTCTGTTGGTTATCGTAAAGAAACGTGAAAGTAAATCTGACTGAAAGTGGAATGCAATGGGTCTAAAGATAAAACAAAAAGTAGAAAAACATCAAATAGTCTCTGAAATATCAAATATACATGAAGAAAGAGGAAGAGATTCAGCAGTAAGACGAAAAGAGGCCAATGCGTTGAGAAAGAACGGAGATGATCATTGCAACGTTTTACGTTGAATTCCACTAAACTAGCGTATTGCAAATAACTTCAGAAGATTCAACTTATATATCATTCATTTTCTCTTTTCCCTATTTTACCAATGTACTTAACTTCATAAGCTTGCTTGTGCTCACTTTGGTACTTTTCTCTTAACCCTTTATTCTTACTCTTCATTTACTTCATCCTCCCACTCACTCACCCATTCACCTACTATTACAATCATTCTCTTCACGCCGATAAAATTACATGCCGACATGTATTTTTCTTCTTTGTCCCACTTGCTATGTACAATCTCTTTTCCATTAATTTTATTACCCCATCCCCCAATCTCTGTCTCTCTCTCTCTCTCTCTCTCTCTCTCTCTCTCTCTCTCTCTCTCTCTCTCTCTCTCTCTCTGTAGAGTTTCTTTTTCCATCCTCCTGCAACCTAATTCTCTTTTTTTCCGTTCCCTCTTCACCTGAGCTTGGTTATACGCCATCTGTATTAACGTTCAGCCTATATCATCGTGTAAGTGCAGTCGATGCAATAGTTACGACTCATACGTATTTATATGTATGAGTGCGCCTGTGATCACGAGAACGCGAGGACACTTGCGCACTTCGTTGTAAAGCAAAATCAACGACATTCTCCTAGCAGTTTTATACCTTTACAATCAAAAAGACGTGAACATACAATACCAGTGAATTTGTATAATAGAGCTAAACGATTACTAATCATTATTTATTGAATCTTTTACGTTACGTAAATACGGGCCTACAAAACCTACACTTTTTCTCCCATAAGGTCTACTTCATTTATTTTAAATACTGTTCCTTTCATACATATCGAATTTTTATATGGATAGTATCTTCATCTTTTGTTTGCGTCTTAGTTCATTATTCACAGACATTATTATATTTGAATGATGAAATGTTTAATATTAGACATAATTTTCAAGATATTCCATAATAAAGGTACTATTAGTTAGAGAGAGTAGTCAATCAGGTAGTAAAAGTAAAACAGAGTAACGTTATCTCACTTTAATCAGCCGACTATCCTTATTTATAACTCATAGTATCTTTATCATTGAATATCTTGAATTTAATATATCTTATGATCGATAATATCAATTTTTTATATAAAATTGTTTAAATGACTTTTTACATTAAAAAGTATATATTAAACGTATAAATTAATATAAACTTAAAAAATTTCAATAATAAAATATTATTTACTTATGATTTTAAATTCTAAAATAGTTGATAAAAATAAAATTAAAAATTACATAAATTATATAAAATCATTATTGAGGGTGTTACAAAATGATCGCACTTCCATAAAGGGGGTGGGTTCCTGTTGCTACTTTAAGAATATTTTCTGTTAAAATTGTTTAATTTGAAGCTTTATTTTCAAGATATTCAATGATAAAGATATCATTAGTTTACAGGTGGTAAGGTGGCGCCATTCTGTCTCGCTTCAACTGTCGAAGTGTCTCTGTCTAATTAGTAGCATCTTTATTGTTGAATATTTTGAAAATGAATTTTCAAATAAAAAAAAACGCCAAGAGGAAAGAATAGTTGAATCGAACAAAAGTAAGAGTATCATGTGATAAATTTAAAATTGGATTACAAGAGGCTGTAGTAAGATAGGGATTTCTTTCGAGGACGAACTAAGCTTGTATTGGAAAGAAAATCACCTGTCCCACGTTACAGTATGTAATTTTGTTGAATGCTCGGTAAACTGACGGTTGTTTAACAGTTTCTCCACGTTCATGACGTCGTATTTCGACGTGACAAATCGTCGCGTGACATCACCAGAGAGATGACGTTAATAATATACGGCTTCCTTATTATTTAACCACTGTTTAGTTCTGTATAATGGGCGAATCATTGCAAACCATATTTCCACATATTCCAAAAAAATCAGTCATGATCTAATATATATGTGTATGTGTATGCACAAGAAAGGTAAGTTACAGAGCAAATTTCTGAAGTATTTGGAATAATTACTACTCAAATTCGAGTGAATTCTTCGATTAATGCTTAGAGTCGAGGAATTGCTTGTTATCATAAATAGATGAATGATCACTGTCTGGATTTAATAGTAACAGGTGTTACAGAAGACGGTAACTCTCTACTGATATTGAGCATAAATACACACAGTTATGCAAAAGTTATTACTAAACTCAAACAAAAAGAAATGTGATCCATAAATATGATAAACTATTATGCTATTATCCATTCTAAATATATAATAAAAATAAATTCATTATCCTATGCACATATAAAAGTTTAATGATTAAGGATAGTCTAAACTTTCGAATTATACTAGAGTTACAAATAAGATAAAAAAATAAAGAGTAGGCTAAAAAACACAAAATATCCTCGAAATAAATGTACAGTCAGTTAAAAAATGATTTTCTAAGACTAAAGTAGATTGAAAATTCCTAAATCATTTTCTGATCTGATGTTTAATTTTCAAGATATTCAACGACACAAGTACCTTTAGTTAGACAGAAATAAACAGATCTCTCTCTTTCTCTCTCTCTCTCTCTCTCTCTCTCTCTCTCTCTCTATCTATCTATCTATCTATCTATCTATCTATCTATCTAAAATAAATAATACATTTATCATTGAATATTTTGAGAACTAAGCTTCGGTTCAAATATCGATTAAGTATTTTTCGACTTAGTTTAGTGTCAGGAATCAGCCTTTACTGGGAGTACATTTATTTTGGTACACCCTGTATAACAGGGGACCGATGAACCTTTAATGAATTCTGAATTGTTATTCAAGATCTCTAGAAGGGACAGGCACAATAAATGAGTGAAAAGACTATCGTAGAATACGGAATCCGAGAAAAATTGAAGGAATGAAGCGTGAGAGTTTAGCAAGTACGTGCTACAGGTACAAGAGAATAATAATGAAGGATGAGCAATTTGGAGGAACATGTAACGAGCTTTCACCTAAGTACAATGTAGGTTGGTGTCACGAAACAGAGTTGTCACCAGAAACGGGTTAAGACTGTGCCAACGGCGTTAAGGGGGCGTAGATGCTGCCAGTGTCCCTAACCGGTTAACGATCCCTGATCCGCTTTAATCCGCGCGACTTAGCGCGTTAGAAACATCGGGACATATCCCCAGAGATGCATCAAACGTAAGTGGAGAAACAAAGTTAGAGAAGAAAAGGAGGGAGAAATAAGTAAGGATTTAGAGAACGGCTTCTTTTCCCAACGACAAACTCGTGGATTTTCCTAAAAGTCTATTCAATTCGCATTTATATTTGCTTCATTTTACTCTCTTCTTCATCATTTATGCACAGAAATGATAGAGAATCGCTAATTCACTCTTTCTCCCTTCATCTTTCTCCTTCTCTTAAATTGAAACCGAATCTTCTTACACTTAAATTTCTTATGTGCCTTTTGGAAAAATATCGACACGACGCGTTAGATTATGTGACAAAGTACCAAACAAGCAATTAAAATTAATCGAGGTAGAACGACGAAATAATTTTAGCGAGTTGTTAAGTAGCAATTTAAATGGAAGCTTCTAGCGAAACGATAAGAAGCGATCTAGCGAGCGAATAGTGGTTGGTAAGCTTGCTACTGGTGCGGATCTCATGAGTACACACACGGGAAACGCAATAACGTTCTCTGGAGGATCTTCTCACGTGGGTTTCAGGATGTTCAGTTGCAAGAGTGACTGCTAGCTACCAAACTTCCAATGCTAGAATAGCCCGCGGTGATTTCGCATTCAGCCACAGTACGATTTTACCTATGTAACTTCTACGCCGAAGATACGAACTCTGATAAACTCTTATCGTGATTCGCCTGAGATGCTGTATTCTGTACAATGCTCGTGGGAATTATTTTCGTGCATGAAAGGCAGAGAATTGGTTAGATTAATAAGAGACGCACGAGCCTCCTACAATCGAACTAAAAATCGAAACGATATGAATTTTCTTTAGTTTATCAAACAAACGTCTTTCAATGGTATTTGGATCGAGAAAGTTATTTGCGGAATAATTTGTTTTTCCCACTTTTCCCTTTTTCAACGATTGAACAGTATTTGGAACGAACAATAAAAGAAGATTGATAGAGCGAGGAAAAATAAAAAAGATATGGAGCAAAAATAAGGAGAAATGGCGCTTTATTAGATGATGATCATGATCGATTACGATGTAAAATAAATTAAATGACAAAACATTCGGTCTCGTATAGAGGTGAACATATTGCCAACAGAAAGTTTGTTATCTGCGCGATTGAATGCTCGATGAGTGTTATCAGTATTGGACAAAGCCAAGAGAGCCGTTGACTTCTACGAAGAACCTATACGAATCTTCGTTATTTTAGTTTCACGTTTAGTCTAGATCTTACGCTCTGAATAGAAAACTCTACAAGACACGGACAAGAGATAATGTAAATTTATACATAAATTATTGATAAATGGTAATCCAATTGAAATATCAGACATACAAAATAATAATCGTGTAATATGCATACAAGCACTTTAATAGTTTTACAGGAAAGCAAGGGGGATCGTAAAAATGTCGTACACTTGTAAGAAACAAGAAAATAATAATCGAGTCGTCAGGTTGTATAACCACTAAATAACAAAAGAGATCTAGATAGAACTTGGCTTGGTGGTAGTTAGGCTGTCATGAAATAGGATATAAAGTTTTTTCGATAAGCGAAATGATCCAATTTGATCAAAGGGTCACGGGACTAAATATTTAAGTAAATGGCCTCCGCATAGATTAGATCTGTATGGACATAACGCGATGAAATAGCTGTTACGGATTTTCATAAATAAAATTTAATAAATTTTACATGTAACGCCAGTAGATAGGAGCGACACAATACATAATTGGCTAGGCACGACTTGAAAATCGATTGGAAATAACTTGCGATAAATGTCAAGGGTTTAACGGTGAATCAGGAATAATTTTAGAAAACGCCGTAGGGATGATAAGGCTCGATTGGCAAAATTGAAAATAAAGGCCCAAGATTGAACCCGGCAAAGTTTGGTAAAGAGACAATCGTTGATAGGGCCGAGAGAGTTTTAGCATAGGGGCGTGCGAACAAATTATTAAGGGCAGATACGAGGGGGAAGCGTATAGCCTGAAAACCGAACAATCGGAGCGGCATAAGGGGAGGGTTGAAAACGAACGCTTGCGTTGTCCTGCTTGCCATGCTCAGCGACTCGTTAATTTCATTCTCGTTCGATAAAGGAGTATTAACAGCTCGGCTTCACCAGATCACCGCCACCACGGCTACCGACGCCACCACTTCCACCATCACTCCAACGCAAACGCAAACGCAAACGCAAACGCAAACGCAAACGTCGACGCCGACGCCGCCAACGCTCGACACGTATGTCCCTGTTGTACTTAATCCTGCTTTATTGCAGAGTCCGCCTTAAATCCGATTTATGATACAGCAGCTTTGCTGTTCTTTGCCCGCTAATTTTTTTGCATCTCGTGAAAACATTCCATTTTTTACAAGACTTTCTTTCTCCTTATTTGCGCGTTCATATCGATATTACAAATAATCTTCATCGATATCTCACTCTACCCCGAGGATACGATCGATAGAGCATATGTGAATCAAAAAACGTCGAAACAACGTCTAATTTTTACTGAGAAGACCAAATTACGAATTTACATGCAATTTCTTGACGCGTTTATTTTCATTGGCTCCTTGTTTCTTTTTGGAAACACTCCAGATGTAACGAGATTTGAACATAAAATTATTACAACAAAAGAAGGTACTGAGAAAACAAGAGAAAGACGATTTGCTTTGTAAAAATAGAGAAACGTTCTAGGTAGATGGGAAAAAAGTGAAAAGGAAACGGTTGCACGCGTGATACAGTGGGGGGGGGGGGGGGGGGGGGAAGCGAGGCTCTTTGTAATGTGACGCATACGCACACGTGTATGTAGTATAGTCACTAGTTGTGTGTTGGAAGAAACTTTGCAATAAATAATATAATATAGTTATGTACGGTCGCTATTAGCGTTTCTTTACTTGCTCGTGGAATATGAGAAATGTCAGATTTGCCGAGGCTCGTGATAAAATTAATTCAGGACGAAACTTTTGGAAGAGCCCTGACAAAACATGATAATAGTATCTTCATTACTACATTCTGACCGCTGTTATAAGCGGGTTATGGGCAATTTTAGAGGCGCGTCTACGATAAACCGGATATAACGATATAACGCGAAATTCTACTCTTGCATCCACTCCACGCGTATTGTGTGCGATCCGTTAAATTAATTCCGTACTTTTCAGGCAAGCATTTTACAAACTTTTGAATTTCGCTTTGAGATTCTTGCCAGACGTATTCGCCGTGCGCTCTGACATAGCGCATTACACCACTCTGACGTATAAAAAGAGAAAGCAATTTAATAATAGGAATGAGTAGAAAATGCGGTAAAATTCGTTTTAAACTATCAATGTAACTTTAAAGAGAGTATCATCCATTACCGGAAAGTTGGCTGTCTACGAACCAACGGCAAGCGAAAAATAAAGTTAGAGATAGACCCTAATGATAAAGAGGAAGGGAACGCACTGCAGTAAGAACGTCTACTCGAAATTAGTTTCATCGGCAGAAACAGCGCGAACGGATCTCATGATAAAAAGAAAAGCTAAATGTGGAATTGCACTGAGTTTATTAGGATGGCGACATAACTGAAAGTTGATCCGTGTACCACAAGCTGCGTGAAGAGTCGCGATGAGATTATCGGGGTTTGTCGGGTTTGCGCGTGAATGTATAATTAATTTCTCCTTTGACAGATTAATGATCATTAAAGCCCTACTTCACATCCAACGGGAAGCTCGTATGCGCACGCCCGATGTACACGCATCAAATTCAATTCCATACTATTTTCAAATTGTACTAAAATTTTCTATTTTCTGCAGAGTCTGTACAAACTATTTATCGAAGCGATACGTATTATCTTTAAAAATGTGCAATTTCATAAATTATGAAAATCATTAACTGTAATTGGAAAATTACTTACGCTGAAGATCGGCTGGCGTTGTGTCTACTATCTCGTTCTGAAACAAAGAAAAGAAGCAACCAATTAGCAAAGTCTATATAAATTTACAATTAGCGATTAGCACATGCCAGAGACATGCTCTGTACTTTCTATGGAGGACGAGAAAAAGATATTTATACGAGCACTATCAGCAGCTCCAGTGGATAATAATTCTCTTTAAAAACTAATCTACCGATCAACGACAAAGCGAAAACAATGTTAATATTTCGATACATGGTAACGAATATTTGTACAATTTTCATTTTCCTATTAGATGTTTCTTTCGCTAACTTTAATTTACCGTTTAAAACAATACACGCAACAAATTGGCACAGCATCTTTAGTACGGAAAGAAACCAAAGGTCTTCCATTATTTATTATGTAAGAGATCTAAATCATTATTAAAACTAAATCAAGCTCACGTTTAACAATTTATATGTTTATCTTAAAATATTATCACCCTGTTACGGGTCAGGTCAGATCAGATATAATGTTTAATTGGAAAATTATAAATTACTTGTCTTAGCCTACTAAGAAATTTGATTTGTGTTAATAGATCAATTATCAAATACTGATAAATAAAAAATTTGTAATCGATAAACGTGCTTTAAGCAGTGAAAAGTTTTACGATTCTCACGTTGAAAAGGTAAAAACAAATAATCGATACAACGACATACGGCGTTATTATGTCATCGTAGAAAAGTCAAGTTGAATTCCCGGAAAGCGTAGTTGGCAAAAAATGTGCATGTAAATCGGTTATTATGCTATAAGTACCATGCAGAATTACTACTTGTTTAAAACACGCAACGTATAGTATCGATTAAAATCTCGGTTGTGTTTGCAACGATGAATACAAAACATTTATATGTTTATTTAAAAATGATCGCAACGAATAATAACCTGCTTTAACTAATCATTTACAATGTTCCACGGACTTTGTTAAATTTGCTTACATAACACGCAAATACTAATGAGAAAGAGAAAGGGGGGGGGGGCATTTTACCTAGTGTTTCTTTATCAGTGTAACAATTAACTTCATTAGGCATTAAAAATCTATTTACTTTAAATTATATTTACATACTTATGTAAGGTAAATTCTTTAAAAGAATACACACGATATTTGAAAAAACATCAAACGTCTAGTGATTTTAAACTCGTACAATGCATTGTAAGTTGGATTTTATTTTGAGATGTCGTTTAAATTCATTGAGAAAAATCTGTTAATAGAGATTTTGTTAGATTTAAAACTCTATAATGATGAAAGTTAGATAGATGGTAACGATCTTGGAACGAAAGGGTTCCAGAAGAAGCGGTTCATCGTCCTACAAATGGGGTCTTTCGCGTAAGGGACCCCTCAAACCGATAACTCGTAGCACAACTACCTTGACACGAGAAAATGCGTTGCGCCCTTGCTCGACACGATTTTCTTTATAGCCGCTGTGATCCGTAAATGAAAGGCACAGGAAGAAAGGGGAATAATGAAAGTAAGAACGATTATAATAAAACAAAGGAAGAGACGTAGGTATAAGATATATAAAAAAAAAGAAAAAGAAGATAAAGAAAAAAATTAATAGAAAGAAGAAAAATGGAAAGAGGAATACAATAGTAATAAAACACTAGGCAAACAACGCAATGAAACGTGTTTAACGCGCGATTGTTGTATAACATTGTTGGAATTAGAAAAGTACTCGGTTGAGAAATTCCAGCATAGCGTCGTGTCTTTCGACGTCTGAAAAGGTGCTGGAAACAGTTCGTCATCCAGCAAATAAAATCCTTCGTATGAGAGAGCCCTGAAGCCAATAACTCGTAGAACTAAAGATTTCTTTCGTGAAAAAATACGCCGGGTACTTGTTTCGCGCCAGACTATACTGCACTGACCAATTAATAAGCGAGAAAAATAAGGAAAAAAAGTGAATCGAGATAAAAAAAAAATATTTTAAGACAGCATGGAAGTGGAAGAGGAGGTACGAGAAAAACGGGACTGGAAAGGAAAAAAAAGAAAAGAAGGGAAGGAAGGAAGGGAAGGGGAGGGAAGGAAAGGGGAGGGGAGTGGAGGGAAAGGAAAGGAAAAAGAAAGAGAAAGATGAACGAGTCAATGACAGAGACATTACGTAAACAATGGAACACGACGTGCAACATGCATGCACGCACATATACATCATGGGAAGTGGAGAAAGAGGAAGGGAAAGGTATGGGAAGTTGAAGTGAAGGGACTGAAAGAGGACGGAGAAACAAAAAGAGTACAGTTAAGGTGAATCAAGAAGGGAAGGTAGGAAGGAGCGGCTTAGCCTGCAATAGAGGGGTGCACCGGAACCATTCCGAGAGGCCAACCGCTGCTGCCCTGCTTTTGTAATAAGGAATTTTTACTGACATTTACCTCAAGTCATGTGCAAATAAAGAAAGAAAGCCTGAATAACTTTACCGATCAAGCTACCATAAAATGGAATAATGGCAAAATAATAGTCCATCATCGATAGAAAGTTCAATGAAAGCAGTCGTTTGGAGCTCGATACACGTTTTAGACTGATTTTCTACTCGGTCCAATATTGATTAGTCCGCAGACCCTCTTACTCACCCCCCCCCCCCCTCCATCATTGTTATATAATAGCAAATCACTAATTATCCGCTGACCCACATCACGCTCTAGCTACCAAACGCGCAAATTGTACAATCGTGCGATCTTTCAACAACGGAGGAACATCGTTACTGTGTGCATCCTCCTCCTATGTGAACTCGCCTCTTTGTACACCATGGGGTATACGGTGTAGTAACCGATAAGTCCAATAAACCTATAAACCACTAATCTCATTTATGATCGCGCGGTCAACTGCAAGACGCCAACAAGTACATCGAATGCGAAATAACAGAATTTGCAAACAGGTTCGCAAAAGGACCTCGCACTCTGCCACGAGAATGAGAGACGTGCCAAACTTTCAACGAGCATATCCCATTTAATTTCGTTTGTTTGTTCATAAATCCAAACGCGTATTCCAGATATATTCTGGAGCAGCTAAAAAGGTTCGGTGAAGAAAAAAAGAGGGAGGGAGGGAGGGAAGGAAGGAAAAAGAGAAAGAGAGAAAGAGAGAGAGAGAGAGAGAGAGAGAGAGAGAGAGAGAGAGAGAGATATGAAATCGGCGCTTTCAAAGAGCATTCGAAGAATTCTCAGCGACGTCGAGAGGGGATCTTAATAAAAGTTTCTTTGGTGCACCATCGTTCTTCTACGGTGCACGGGACGAAAGCACGGCAAGCGGTAAATTCCGCGCGACTCTAGTCGGAAGGTCGCGCAATAGGTCGTTGTCGGCGCTCCGTTCGGGGTACTCCGCAGTTTCAGCTTCGAGTTATCTCATTTCCCGGTGTCCGTTTCGAGGCAAGAACGATAATCCCGTTTCGCGAGATCGATGGATAGAGAACGAAGGAGGGAGAGACCGAAAAACGCGCTTCGAGTCGATGGAACGCACCTGATAGGAGCAGATAGCTCACCGCACCCTGGAGCAACTCGAATCTACTGTACATGACTTATCGGTCAGGTTGCTGATGCTCTTGTAGCCACGACATGACACGCTCTATGGACATTGCGCACTATCGCACTTGAAAGAGCCGCGCGCAAAAAGCACGTTTGTACGCCGCGCGCGGCGACATACACAGGGTGCACGCACGCACGACGCACGCAACAGCACACAAGCACAGCAGCACCGCACACCTTCTGGTATTCGGCGCACGCGCAACCGCTTCAACTGCGAGCAACGGTCCAACTAGCTCTGGCGCAACTTCTGCACGTTACCACCGCTACCGCACGTGACTCTCCGCACACCACGCGTTCGTCCGTTCCTTCGTTTGTTCGTTCGTTCGCTCTCTCGCTCGCTCTTTCTATCCGTCTGTCCGTCCGTCTTTCCTTCCTTCCTTCCTTCCTACAACTATCCAAGGTCACCCGAGTCTACGTCTCTACTCCCCACGCGCTCCACCGCTGACATCAAGAGACACGCTCGTCGTCAACATCGACGTTTTTAAATGGCCCTCTGGACTTGTCAAATATATCCCCCCCCCCTCCTCCTCCTCCTCCTCCTCCTAAACCGTCGTTCTTTAATGACGATACTCTCAGCAACGATGCTCCACTCCTCCGTACAGCTTATTCTCACGATACGTAATTCATTGTTTCGCTGGGAGAACAACTTTTTCCTTGCGGTTTAGAATTTCACGCTCGATTTACAGTGGTGGTGGTGGTGGTGGTGGTGGTGGTGGTGATAGTGGTGGTTTTCGTTGGAAAAGCGAGAGCGAGTGGCGCGACGAACCGAACCGAACCGAACCGAACCGAACCGAAACGAACCGAAACGGAGCGGAGCGGACGCGGTGCTCGCAGCGAGACTTTGCTCGATTGACTGAGGGCCGGTGAGCCCCTCTGGTCGGCCCATTGCTGCCTGCCTGCTGCTCTGCTGCTGCTTTGCCTGCTGGCCTGTGCCACCATTGCTGCGGTGCCACCGCCAGCCGGCGGCGGTCTCGCTTACGCTCCTTCCTTCTCCCCCTCCCTCCCTTCCCTCCTCTTCCTCCTCCTCCTCCTCCTCCCAACTACCTTCTCTACCGGCTACGCGAACGATACGCGCCAACCATCCGCTCTTGTCCCAACTATGCTCCTGCTAGCTGCTTCTTGTTCGCTTGTCGTCCGTTTTGCCTTCCTGCCTTGCCCCCCTCCCCCCTACTGTTTCTTGCTCACTCGCGTCCAAATGCACATGGAAACGCAACGCAACGCGCACGCGCGATCACCTCGCCAGCTGAAACCGAACTTGCCTGCTGCTACTGCTGCTGCTGCTGCTGCTGCTGCTGCTACGCGAATATTCCTATGCTCCATGCTCGCTTCATCAGCGTAATTCTATGATAGCTACACACACACACACACACACTAGGGTATGCGTGTGCTGCTGCGCTTCCCCGTCCAACCACGCACGTACACGCGTACGCAAGCTACGAAAGTTTCTTGTTCGCGGTCTATTGTTAGCTACGAATCAACGCGTAGCCGTGGTCAAGGTGTCGTGTCGTCAC
Source organism: Sclerodermus sp. 'alternatusi' (assembly GCA_037305995.1). Classification (NCBI taxonomy): domain Eukaryota; kingdom Metazoa; phylum Arthropoda; class Insecta; order Hymenoptera; family Bethylidae; genus Sclerodermus; species Sclerodermus sp. 'alternatusi'. The sequence goes on from CM074550.1 coordinate 6,232,911, forward strand.
GCACTCGCGACGTCTTCCTCCACGTTTTTGACATCGAAGAGTAACGAGGGTAGCAACGAGAAGAGGGAAAGGACGACGGAGCTCCGAGACATTTTTTACGAACCCTGCGCGGAGTACCTTGGCAGAAGGGAGAAGGGAGAACCTTTCGGGGAAAGTTTCCCCAGGCCATTTTAAAGCACCGTTGCAGGATTCTAATGGTGTCTCGGTAAGAGGGGGGAGGAGGCAGGAGGGCACAGCCCGCTCCTCCTCGTGCCTCGGTGTACGTGCGTTTAATGCCACCAGCTGAAGTTCGTGTATTATGAGCAACAGGAAACTTCATTACGCATTCAGCAGCCTCCATTGTCACTTTCTAAAACTCCAATTTCTTCACAGGACAATGAGAAACTTTTTCCGCCTATTTCACTTTGGCGCATGAATCCCAATGAAAAAAAAGTTGCCGATTTCAACCCAACCGATTTTCTCGATTGTCTACCGCGCGCGGGGTGTAGGGGGGGGGGGGGAGGTGCAAGAGTTTTCCAGCCGCGTCTCATCGGTCAGGTTTGGCCCTACGGTCCGGTCCGGTCCGGTCCGGATGACGCAAGAATTTTCTAACTGTGCAAATCGCACGCGCACAGCAGCAGCAGCTGCTACTCCTGCTGCAAGGTGAAATCCGTGAGTCAACGATTCTCCGTGGAAGGAGGTACGAGATCGTTCTCTCTGTTAGACGATAGCCTTGTTTCAAAGGCTGGTGGTATGGTAAATTTGCTCGGAATCTTTTTTTCCGCGCGTTCTTGTTGTTGTTGTTGGTTGGTAAGAGTTCGGACGATAACTCTATCGTGGTGGTGTGCGTGAACGCGTTGTCGCACAAATGAGGTTGCCAACTCGCGCGCAGCCTGCGAGCAGACGGTTTCTTCACCTGCGTACTTTTACGATGGCTTTGTTGTTCCTGGACTTCTAGGGCCCGATCCTCTCTCACCCCCCCCCCCCCCCCCCTTCGCCACTCGGCTTTCCGTCTCACCAATCCGCCGCTAGTCCCTACGCACTCCGTGCACGTGCGCGTAACCGCGGCCGGTCGAAGCGACGAGCGTTTTTCGTGCATCGAATACCCGTCGACGTCGTCAAAGTCAAAGTCAAACTATAGAGAAAACCGCTTGACGAGGAACTTTTCTACACTTTTACGACCCCGTATCTCGATGAAGGCTCTCGTTGCTCGTTTAAGAAATCACGCGCGACTATGGGCTACCTCGCACCTTACGGATTACCGATTAGTCTTCGGGATACCTCGTTGGGTCAATCTACCTTTTGAAAGTACTCCTTGACGAACGTTCTACTCAAAGTCGAATAATTTGTAGCGAGGGTGACGAAGCAAATAAATTTAAATGCGCGTATATCGACGAGGCGTCTTTTCGTTTTCGCGAGCGTCGGGACGTACAACTATAATCGAAGAGCTAAACGATGATGTACGCTCCTCTCGAGGTTCTGGACGCTCGTTACAATTTTCACAAGAGCTCGAGATAATCCGGAATAGCGCGCTGGAAGACTCGTGTGAAATATGGAAATTTGAACGGGGTATTCAAGGGGGTAGCCAACGTTCCAGTTAGCGCGGAGGTTTCGAATCAACATATCTTCTTCTTTCGCGCATACGCCTAATGTTTGACGAGAGTCCGTAGTACCTCCATTAATTTTGCGTCGCTTCAAATATGTGGAGCACAGCGGTGGCTTATTCGCGCTATTGATTATTTGGCGTGTTTACGCGCGCCGCTTTTTCAGCGTGCGAGATATAAAACTCGATTTTCGAGCAAATACGTTCTTTAGTTTAACGCGTCAAACCACAGCGGTAGCGTTCATTAAAGTAATTAGTTTCTGCTGTCGCGGAACGAGCGCGTCACTCTTAAATTAATTATTTGTCGTTACGATTCGTCGAGTTTGTCGCGCACCTCTGGCTCCGGCGAACCTCAACTTGGGCTCTTTTTGCTTCTTCTTATTTTTACCGATGCGCATTCCCTGCACGCGCCTCAAAGATTCGTGCGAGTAGCCGTTAACTCCAGTACGAACGATGTTCTGCGTGCACCGAATAGTTGGAAAACTAGCGCCTCGACGCAAACTGCCGGCTGTATTTTTTTTACCCGTTCCTATACACAGGGTGTCCGAAACGTCTGAAATATCGCGCACCCTCGAAAGGGCCTTTTACGCCCCGGAGATCAAAAATCCAGCTGAAGACTCTCCAGCCATTTTCAACGTCTCGTCAAGCCGAGTAGTATCGTGACAACGGGGCACGAATCGTACAATTGCCGTGTGACGTCACTATCTCGGTTTGTTGCCTTGCTCGCGAATGTCATTCGCGATATTGGCCGAAGGAAAGCTTTCAACGATCAAGGACTTGATCTAACTTGAAATTTTTCAAGTTCAACGACAGCAAAATTATCCCTGCTTCATTTGATCTTACGGTTCTCCTCTGTCCTCTCAACGGAGAGCACGCGACCGTTTTAAAAATTGTCTGATATTTTTGCATTTTATTCGATCTTATAAAAGCAACTTTTTTTTTTAATTAATCCAAGTTCGTACATTTTTCTCAAGAATCGTTCGTTATTTTGGTAAATCTCTGTACGCCTTTTCAACGAATGACATTCCTGAATGAAAAGATGAACATTGTTATACGCTTGCGATTGGTCGTTCCAAGAGAGTCCCCGATCGATGAGATCCGACAAGACGATTTTTTCCAAATGACGTCTCGAGATAGAAAAATCTTGTCGAAACGGAGTAGGTTTCGTTATAGCTCGTTTGGATAACGGTGCGTGCTTGCGGACAAAACGCTAAAACGCACTCTAAACACAGTGAGCGAGGGGCGTGCGTTGGAAAAAGCCTTGAAAGAGCCAAGAATCGTAATACGTACAGTGCTGCAACTCCAACCAAGCGTGTGCTTTGTTTCGCAGTGCTTCTGTCGACCCCCTCATCCTCCTCCCCTCTAACCCTCTTGAGCGCACAAACACACAACACACACACACTTGTGTCTGCAGTTAATATTTATCGTGTGTCACGCGTTATACATAAGTACTTCGTAATTTTGCCTTTGTCCTCGCATACTTGTTTCCAAAGTGACTTTTTCAAAATGCCCTGGTGGTATTTCGTCAACCCCCCAGAGTAATGTTCAGTCATTAAAAGTCAGATGTTTCATAAGCCACGCAACGAACTAACCAACGAGACCCCACTCAACAATTTATTCTAAATCTAATTATAAAAATTGCCAGGGATTTTCACTGGTATGTACATTTGGCATTGATGATATTCCTGCTAAATCTTTTGCTAAAATTCTAAGACAATCGGAATCTGTACCGGATCTAAAATGTGCGTTCGCGCATCTTCGCTCGTTGAAGTTGAAGAGAATTTTTTTGATATTCGATCGAAGAGACCGAGTAGTAGACTTTGATGGGATTCGATAACTAGTTGCATACTCGTATATCAATCGATACTCCCGAAGCGTACAGCTTGCGCTTATGTAAATGTGTACATGCATGTTGCTCGCCGCGCTACCTGTCCCTATGTTATTAAGGTACACATATAGTTTAGCTAGCACACGCCACGACAGACAGCGAGCTCAAGCACCTGTTTCGGCAAACGATCAGGTTAGACCACCTTGCCAGACTTCTACCGTTCTCATTTTCTCTCTACACTCTTATCCTTTTTTTATCTCTATCACTCTGGATTTGGCTCGATGATCCCCCCGTTTTTCTCTTTCTCGCGAAACCACGAGGAGATGGCGAGCAGTTGGTAGCGAGGAGAAATGATTCGATTTCATCGATACTTAATGGGCGTATAAAACACTTTAACAAAAAGAAGGAAGTATTTAAATAAATTTCAGACAGCTGTGCTGCCTTTACATGTGTATATATACATATGTACCCACAGAGATCGCAATGCAGTGCACATCGTTGGAGAAACGCTATTGCATAAAAGTAACACCTATTTGCAGATTCCTTTAACCAAATATCAGTTTTCACGGAAAATGTCGCCTTTATAATAAGACGGAATCCTTGAGAAACATTGTATAATAAGGAAAATAGTTTGAAAAGAGTGATAAACAAGACTCGATACTCCTTATACTCTCAGTCCATAAAACTGAGATAAGTGCCTACGAAACAATGGCACTGAGTAATAAGAATGAAATGATGGGAATCGAGGGGAGACGATATTGAAATAGTTTCTTTGGTTTGGATAAATCAAAAAGTTTTCATTTTTATCGTTAAATGGAATTGGTGAGTGCACAAGTGAGATCTGCTAACATGAAAGAAGAATGTGTTCAATTGTTTGGATTTGGCTGTATCGCGATAAAAAACCAGACAAAACCATCGTCGATAGTGATAAATCTCTCTCTCTCTCTCTCTCTCTCCCTGGCTATGCGTCTATACGCATCAGTGGTAAGTCTTCTTCAGTTCTTGATGACAGAACTGACACTGTGGCTAACACCTTAATGGGTCCAAGAAGTGGATATGTGGCATAACCGCAATCGTGACGGAAAGCATGAAAGCATTGGTCCTTTTACACACAAGTATTCATTGACAAAACTGCTTCCGGTATGTTGTAGAAGACTACTTTAAACCTGTCAGCACACTGAAATATTAATCCCGCGATACTTCGATCCAACTATATTCTGCGGTCTGGTTTATCACTTCATAGACGCGTACACACAATATGGACTCCTGGTACATTTAACAAGCTACCGCGCTCGCGTCATAGGTGTGAAAGTTCATGGAATCACTTTGGCAAATATCACCTCATCGATTAAAGGCAAATCCCACTTTTTTTTCCCTCAAATTCTCCGAGTGGCCGTGCAAGATAGCATTGTTTGTCATCGAGTGGTACATATCTATGTAAGCGCGTATGTACTGTTACAGGAGAACTGTTACAAAGTGTTCCACAAAGAAGTAGAGCATTCAGAGCACTTGAAAGTTTCTATAGAAATTATTATGTAAAAAAGGATAGTAGACGATCATTTTATCGCGCAGCCGAGCAACAATGCAAAATTGCGTGGTTCTAACGCTTAATTTGCATCAGGAGAGGTAGTTAGTGCGAGGGGAATGGGGTAGACGTGAGGAAGGATGCAGGAAGCAGGAGGCACGGGTTAGCTAGGAACACCAGGCACAGCGCACACACACACACACATACACACGCGCGCGCGTATACACCTACCGTAAAGTGTGGAGTCGTGCAACCGCTTGAAAACACTTTAGCTATTTGGCAACATTATCATGCTCAACCATTAAAAATGGTGGAGAGCGTAAAGAAGCAAGCGTGAACCAATGCGCGATTAAACGATTACACATAAACATTCCGTGTTTTTCGCCGAGAAAAGCTTGTTGTTTCGAGGAATATTTGCACGAATGTGCGAATATCGAAAAGAAGAGGAGACTTCCTTTCGATGAAATTGGGAAAGAAACCGAGGGGGAAAGATCGATAATCATCAATGGGATTAATGGAATTAACGGAAGCGAATTTCATCGTGAAATGTAATAATTGTCGTGTATTTTCGAATCGTGGGATCGAAGGTTCTGCGGCTTCACGAGTGGTCATTTGGATCCGTGACAATTGAAGAGAAACGAGTCGTGGTTACACCGGATGAGAAAAGGCCCTCTTCCTGTGCGCACGAATGCGCGGAAAAGAATCTTCAGAGCTGTATAGGATTGTGTCGGCACGGTGCTTTGTGTCAAAGAAATAATCACAAGCAGGGAGCGAGGCAAAGAAAACGCGTATTGACGTATGACGTATTACGAGTAGTCGTTCAACCCAGTTAACTGACACCTCGGGTATCCTGTTGCAAAATTGCTTCGCAAAAGTGGCCTAACTTTCTTGTCCACGCAAGCGACAAGTCGCTTTCAGCCGAACTGAAATTCCGCTAAGTTCGCGCATCTTTTGTCTCTGTACATAGAGTGTACTATACCGGGAGTACATACAAACAGAGATATAAGAAAATTGGACAATGTTGGAGCAAGGAATCAAATTCTTATTATCGATTCTCTGTTTTTCACGAACTCTGCGGAACACGAGTAGCAGCGGTGACAAGATGACAACGGATCAATCAACCGCGGAGAAACTGACGCTGAATACTGATCACCGAGAAATGTCGAAACACGAGAAACAAGGCAAATTGATTTCCGAACAGATTTTAAACGCGACTCCTTAAATAGCATTAGGAAACTCACTTGTGAAATCCATATTTACGAGTTTGATTTGTCAAGCATAGAGTGAATAGTTGATGTGAAATACGAGATGTCGATAATTCGAAGTATAACCCCAGTTTCGCGATTCCTCCAAGATTAATCTTCATCCGACTAGGAAACCAAGTAGCTCGAGAATGCCCCGATATTTATCAATATTTTATTCGATCGAGCATGACAACCATCCCATGCCTAATATCTTTAAAATAGCAGGAGTATCGTAATCTCTCACGAGATTGAATGTCAGTCATTTGAATTCAAAGAAGAACGATGATAACTATGGCATTCGTTCGTGCTTTTAACTTGGTCAAGATATCACGTGACATAGAAGAACATAACACGAGCTACGGAAACGCGATTCACGTACTCTGGACGTTGCTCGAAACAGATTCGAATAAGTTGAATTGAGATAAAATTTCAACGGATGGTCCTCCAAAGTAAGCGAGGAAGGAAAACAGAAAACAGAAAACAGAGAGAAGGAAAGAAAAGAAGAAAGGAATGAGACGGTAGTGGTAAAGGTGTCGCCTCACGTATTAACCAGGGTATATTGAATGATTTTCTCCGAGGGAGTCTTAATTCCATCGCGCAAGCCCGTTTATTGGAAATAAATCAATTTTTATATCCGCATCATGGTGGTAATGATCCATTTATCGCGCTTCCATCGTGCGTGTAATCCTTCCAAGCCAGTAGCTAACGAGATACGTAAAGCGCTCCCCTCTTACCCTCTAACCCTCTTACCCTCCACCCGTCGCCCATCCGCGTCTGCGTCTGCGTCCATGGATCAACATAATTATTAACGGGCGGATCGCGTCGTCAGATCGGCAGCGAAAGTTTCCGGAAGTTCCGTCGTACCAAGCTAACTTGCCTCGAAGAGCGTGTTCACGCTTGCGGCCAACTTCCGAGTTTCCTAGCTAGGTCTTCACTCGCGTAGCATGGAGAGTAAACTTGACGTTTAACTACCCCATATATAACCATGAGAAAAATCATGTCACTTTTTGTCACCGTACCCCCATCACGGGGTTTCCCATTTATGAAAAGGATCTCTGCGAGTTTCAGCGAAGGTTCGATGCACCGAACACGATTATCAACAGCATTTGCAAATTATCTCTTGATAACTCAACATTTGCCATGACTCTAGTTGTTTTCTTTCAACTAATCCGCGTACTTTTGCGAGGAGCTCTGATTTTAAAGAGGGAAATGGGACAAAAATTGAGGCAGAGATAGAGACGGTGACGGTGACGGTGACAGAGACAGAAAATGGGAATTGCACTGGTTAATCCTCCGAGAATACGTATTGCACGCGAGACCGAAGAGTTATTCCATTTGCAAAATATCTTTGCCGATACGAAGAGCTTTTCCGGGTCGATTTATAAATTTAAAGTCTATGTCGCATTGAATAATGACTTTTATCGGAGCCATTCTTACACGAATCTTACGCAATGACTCCTGCGCGCTATCCTCAACGTACGTTACATAATAGAAGGCGGGACAACTATAAACACTGGATTTACCACTGTTACGAAGAGTCCCGTAATATCTTTCTGCTTCGCTTTGTAAACTAATTACGTCCAACACTAAACTTTTCTTTATTGGGAAGTTTTGAAAACGTCACGCATGCCATCACTTCGGAGGAGAGTCGAACATTCAAATTATGAATATTAAAACGGAGCTTTTGCAATAAGAGAGATCCTACCAAGATTCGTCTCTGGGATCGATCCACTGATCTGTAGTACGGTACCCGATTGATTTTCCACAGTTGACTCTTCTCGCGATTTTTACTTGCACGATTTAACGTGGTTTTCATGAAGCAGCGGATGATACCCAACCAACAAACACGCGTCCCGAGCATTTCAAGACTCGATAAATTGGAATTGGGTCAATACAAATGATGCATTGTCACGAGTCTCTGTCTCTACGTCCTGCTCTAATAATGCAACAACTAATATATCTAATTTCAGATAGAAACCCTGAGGATCTATCATAACCGCGAAATCGATCCTCGAAACATTTTTAGAATATCGCATCTTCATTCGTTATTACGTGCTTGCTTTCTTCTTCTAAAAGCTTCCAAGTAGTCGGTTTCGCTATCCTGTTTTGTATCACGATCAACGTTCAAGGTATTCCAAGCCTTAATGGCATCGCTAATGGCGATTTCTATAAAAATTTATTTAATCGGTGTCAATAGTTTAAATACCGCGATTAAGGTTCAATTGAAAATAACGCAATTATGATGTTTTATGCAGAAATCCTAGCCAACTATGCTGCGATGCTTTGTACTTCGTATCATTAACTAAATTTCCGGCTAAAATTTAATAGTTAACTAATTATGATATTGCGTTAATTAAACTTTATTGCACTAATTACTACTGTAACGGCTAAATTTTGTGTGTGTGTGTGTGTGTAAAGGGGTGATTTAATTAATGTAACTTGGATTGTACGAAATGGAACACAAAACAGAAATCTTTCGATTATTTTGATTTGAATCACTGCCAAAGCGTTACATCTGATTTTAGAAATAGTTGCGAAATATCAACTTATTATATTTATTAGTGACGAACGGAACTCGTGTGCTGAGAGGAATCAAATTTTCTCTCTCCTTCTCTCCCTCTCTCACCCTACGTACATACATAATACCACGTAATATCTCACTGCTCCTACAGACGCGCAAGCTAATGTCGAAATTAAAAAAATATCCTTGTGCATATTTATGATGACCGTTTGAGGAAATTATGGCATGAGTTTAAAACATGCCATTCCTTCGAAGAGAGTGCGCGATCATTGTAGTAGAAAGAAATACTGCTGAAGCGATTACAAAGATATGCTTAACAGCCGAAGCTAACTTCTTTCCGCATCGCAGTTACCCTTGAGTGTATCAAATTAATATTACAGCACTACTTTCAAAGCATACTATTTCCTAGTGCATATTTCATCAGAAATGTTTACCCTTATATTTAACTTCCTTCGAGACTTTACTTTCTTGAAATAGGAAAATCAAAAGATTAGAGGAAAGCTAAATCTCTCAAACAATCCTTTGTAGAACGATTTAGCAACTTTGATTGCGTGCATGTAGGCTTACTTATGAACGGTAAGTAAACTACTTTCCGGATACGTCGTAGGAAAAAAATTACAAATGAAGTTTTAACCGTGTACGCTGCTGGATATGCACACAAGGGGAATATTACTTAATAAACGTGTATAAGATTTTATCTATAATGATTGTTACACGTTAAAGGACTCTGGACGATGAGTGTTCTCTTTTGACTATTAAAAAAAAAAGAGAGAAAAAAAACGAGAAAAAGTAAGAAAGGGAGTAAGAGAGAGAGAGAGAGAGAGAGAGAGAGAGAGAGAGAGAGAGAGACCCGCGAAAGCTTTGAATATGGATCGAGTCATGGCACAATATTGATTCCTCACACGTGTACTCATGCACGACGCGCGTATTGAGCTATCTTGAGATCTAGTTATCCACTAACGTCACGAAGAAGAGCGCAAGAAGTTGAAATTAGAGGCAACAGTCGAGGAAGGAGGCGTTTGAGGGGAGCGAATAAAAATTGGCGGTGTCGGAATAAATAAAAGTTGGGTAGTGTCCGAATTGGCAGAATAGGGGTTGATTCCACAGCTGGATTAGTAGATTGGTTTTCTAGGTAGCAGCGAGTGCGAGCTTAGCAGCGGCGATTAATCGATATTCGGTGAAGGCCGTACGAGCTTTTGGCGTCTCCACCTCCGCTCTCATTCGCTTCTTTTCCCTATTCCAGCAAAGTCTCTCCCTGGCAGTCTACCGCCTGCTACCCGCTACCTGCTCACCGAATCGAACATGCGATGCATCGCGTGTTTATCGACTGCGCTGCTGCCCGGGATATTGCTAGACAAACCTGGAGCGACAATCGAAGCGTGGACAACCTGGAAGCCGGCCAAGTGGCTGCATCGAAAACGCCTTGCCTACCTCTAATAGCTTTTCCGCATGGAAACACTTGTATGGAGGAAATCGAATCTATCTATCTCCGTGTATCCGTCCATTAGTAATAACTGCAAGAGTAGTACATACACACTTCTATAATTATGTCATCCTCGTCCTATCCTCACCTTCATCCTCATCCTCACCTCGATCTCTCTTTCCCCTCCTCCCAAACAAGCTCGTTTCTTCACTCTCAACCCCCTGCCCCCATCTGTCCCACCGCCGATCTCGCTCTCACTCGCACACAAGCGCGCGCGTATAATCCAGATTTCAATTCCTTCCATCAATAGCTCTTAAATATAATTTCCGTCACGTTCCAGTGCAAGCTATACAAGACTTCGTAATGAAATTCTAGGTTTAAGCCTGAACTTTGATCTATCGGTACATAATAAAATGTCGAAAGGAACGATCTCGCTCTATTTAAGCTTAATAGAGCCTATTAAGTGGAATTTTATTTATACAATAATTTACGATGACAGGAGCTATCGACGCTCTCTCTCTCTCTCTCTCTCTCTCTCTCTCTCTCTCTCTTCGCTGATAAAGCAGCACGGTGACGCTTGTCAATTAATAAGCTCAGTCCGCTTTTCTATTCGGAATCGCGCGTTCAAGTTTTTCCTGGACGAGCGCTAATTAAACAACCACGCGCCCAAGGCACACGCTAGGCTATCGTTTCCTCAGATCGTATTGGTAAAATTTATACGAGGCCGAGAGGTTCGTTTAAACTGGGTCGTGCGACGTGACGCAGACCTAAACCTAAACTAGAAGGGTCACACACACTCGAGGTTCGTTAGCCTTGAACTGTGAGATTGCTAATCGCTCCTATCTATCTCGACACACTTTCGCCCTTTTTAGCGTATTGGCGCAAACCACTGGGCAATTTGGTCAGTCTCGCTGAAAAAAATGATCATCGAAATTTCTATCTCTACGTTCCATCGTCCCCACGAGTGTGTCGGGCAAATGGCTGAAACGCGAGAGCAAAAAGCAAAATGGCGAAAGAAACGCGCCAGCTTTCCGCGAATATCATGCGCACGCTTGTAATTATCGCGAAGCGAATGAAATTTTTGCAATTGCACGGCCTACTCCACGATCCCCCTACTCCACGATCCCCCTCCCCCTCTGTCCACGAACGGCCTCTGTATTATTATTTCTACGAGTGAAAGAGCGTTCGATGCGAGGATCTTCCGGTGTTTATGGTTTTGCTCGATTCCGAGAATCCGCGCGGGGAAGTTATTTGAATTTATGCAGATTACCCGGTGGGCATTTCCGTTTTACGAATTCTCGCGAGACGCGAACCGGCGAACTAATTCCGAGCGACAAGAAAGAGTGGAGGAAATTTCGCGAAAAGTTGAGGGACGTTGGCGCGAATTTGTAGGGGTGGTTCGAGAGTGGTATGGAGAAGAGTGGATAACGTTAAGCGATCGTTAAGAGTTTTAATCGAGTCGTTTGAAGTGAAGTCACTTGCTTCAGTCGCGGTGGAGAAGGAACGTCGAGGAAGAAGAACCATCGTCGTTTCGCCTCATCGTTGACTTCCGCTCGATTTGCATTCGGCAAGCGGCACCACCATCTTATGAATAACCAGCCCCACGGACCTCCCTCGCCAACCCTCGCCCAACATCCCGTAGCAGCTGGGATGAACGCCCAAGTGGAAGCGCTGGAAGCAATGGAAGCAATGGAAGGAGTGGTGCTGCGCGACGTATGAGATTTTCCAGCGAGAATTCCGGAAGAGAAAAATTGCCAGTCGGGAGGAGAAATCCCAATGCATCCGCTGCACCCTCCTTTCGAACCTGCTTCCTCCTCTGTGTATAATAAAACGCCTCTGCTACCGATATTGCTCATATCGCGCGCGAATCTTTCCTAGGCGATCCCCAAAAGATGGCAGAGTGGTCTTTGCAAATTATACAATCGGTCCGATAAAAGATCGATCATCGAAAGATAGACTATAGAGGGAGGAAGAAATCGTGACTTCAACCCCTCCACCCCCCCCTCCTTTCCAGTTTTTCCACAGTGTACTTTCAAAGAGTCTTCAGCCGAACTCTCGAGCTTTTGCAGACAACACACTCTAACGGATCAAAGAGGTCTGGTAAAGGGTTTGGTGGTAGCCTTTAAAAATTGCGACTCGCATTATTGGCAAAAAGTAGTATGGCGGTGGTGTAAGCTCTCGGTGCGAGTATTGTAGTGCGTGCACATGCTTATGGACGCACTCTGATTGCGACAAATCAGATTCACGTACGAGATGAGAGCGAACGAGCAAGTGAGCGAGTGAATAAAGGGTGAGGGAGGGAGGTGAAGGAGGGTTAGGGTCATCGACATCGTCATGACGCAACGCGCAACGTGTGCGCGCGAGACTCGAGATCCTCCAACCGAAGCAGATTGGCTCAAGGTAACCTCTTCCTTCCGGAAATGTAAGCCCGCGCCCGGCACATTCAGAAACGGAAAGCACGTGACCCTAAAATACTTCGGGACAAAATGGAATTCCTCACTGAGATCCCGAAATACATGCATACGTTTCACCAAACTCTCAAATTGTCTAGTTTTATTGGATGAGAGCTGGGGGTGGGAAAGAGAGAGAGAGAGATAGTTTTTGGAAAACTCTAAATAATTAAATTCATTTCCCGATTCTTGAAAGTTTTAAATTGAAAACAGATGATATCGTTATGATACGGTATGTACAGAGCGAGCCGCTTAACGCCGTTTCATCAATTGAAAATTATCATTTAATAATCATCGAATAATTATTGGAAAATGTTCTGCAAGAGATGTCGAAATGATTAAATACCAGCACGTGAGAAAGTATATTATTACCTTGATTAGGTCCATACTTCAAAATTAATTAATTTTTTCTAACAACCTACGATCGATTATTAGAGTTTCTCCGTGCTTACGTTTTCCTTTTGCATAAGAGAGAAATTGATAAAAACAAAACAAAAAATAGATTTTGAAATATAGGATATAAGTGATGAAAGAACAAATAAATCCATGAAGCAAGGATCGGCAAAGAAATTTTGCTCTTAAAAAATTGGTTTATTAAAAAATGAGTAAAAATGAAAAACACCGAAGGACGAAGATGCGCGAAAGATAAGAAGAACAATCCAAACAAACGGAGGTAGATAGATAGGTAGGTAGGGAGGGAGGGAGGGAGGAAGGAAGGAAGGAAGGAAGGAAGGAAGGAAGGAAGTAGGAAGGGGTGCAAGAGAACAGGAGAAAGAGAAGGAGAAGGCGAAGAAGGAAGAGACGGCAAGGGAACGGAGGGGATTTAATCACGTTAAGTAACTCCGACCTGCTTGTGCAGTCTGAATAGAGGGTATTCGACGATGAGGGCGGTTTGTTATCGACCCCTTTTACCCCGCTTCGCTACCTGTTCGACATGATCTCTCCCTTCCTCTGATTTCCTCAAGCATCCTTTCTTTCTGGCAATAAGTGGCTACGCATTTTTTATATTTCCTTAGCAAAAGAGTCAGTTACTTGTTACTCGCGATGCATATTCATTTCCATGAAACCTTCAAGATTCAACAAGATTCAAGGACACTCGATATTGGAAATGTTCTTCCCTCCGTTATTGAGAAAACGCGCGCGCGCGCACACACATACACGCGTCAAACGTATCCTTTGTAGGTCAGCCTATTTCCAAATAATGAAATTTATCCTTCGGTCTGACACGAGGACTTTATAAGAGTAAGGTTGGACTAGCAGCGAGACATATTGATATTTGATAGGAAGCGAGATAAACGATTAATCGATGATCCTTCCACTACTTCCCCGAGATATTCTTGACGCTTCTTTTACTTTCGATCGGACTTTTCTGTTCGTGCCAGCAATTTGCCAAGTGATCACCGTCACGTCAGTCCCTAACTCCACTTTCCAGCTCTGTACTCGCTTTGTCTTTCCTCCCTCTCAAAGTATTTCTTAGGTTATTTATCACGGTCGGTGCATCTCAGAGTCAACCATCACCTTCTGCCGCCCTGTACGTGTGCGTGTGCGTGTGTGTGTTTTGTTCCTTCGTGACCAGAACGTTTGAAATGGCGCTATTCTAGCTTACTTGCCATAAACATAAGTCGCTTTAGGACTCATGAAAATAAACACGTAATAGTGAACATTACTATTACCAACAAGATAAGTATAAGACCGTTATCCTGCCGTATAAAACTGTTTTCGACTAAAGTCAACATTTAACTGAATAACTACCATTCTTTCGTGTGACAGAGCATTTCGCTGCACAAACAATCACAACGATAAGAAAAATTTCTTTCCTGCCCGAGTTCCGAAGAAGCTATTTCTATCACCTTAACGTTTCTCCGCGATAGGTATACCACCCTCAACTTCTTTATCTCACTTCCGGTCGGGATAGGATTTATTTGGGTGCGTGAGCGCCTCAGGTAGGGAAACCTTATGGCTACTCGGAAATATCAAAATGGCATCTTGCCACATAAAGAATGTGAACTCGGCGCGCGTAAGCCCATTTAGATTATCAAAATCCGTAGAATTGAGAGTAAAATGAGGGAGGGGGGAGGGGAGGAGCAATGAAACCGAGCAAATAATAATTCGTCCATCGGGGTCCCTCTTTTTCAAGGAAATCCCCCCCCCCCCCCAAAAAAAAAGAGAGAAAGAGGAAATATATTGATTGGACGAGGCAATTACTTTTCAGCGACGCGTTGAAATCTATTAGACATATCTTGCGATACGATACGAGAATGCAAAACAGTATAGTACTCTCGGTTAGGTCAGATTTACTTCCCCTATCCTAAGCGTTTAATGGAAAAAGCATCAGGCCTGATATAGGGATGTGCTTTAGAGGTAATTGAAAGCTGTGAAATCGTTGGAAACATTTAGCCAAGTGATCAGTGGCCTTGCTCGCCTTCTCTTTGTCTCAGTTCTCGCAGTTTCTCGCAGTGACTGCGGTTATTTATTGCCGAGGAACACCCAGGAAGAACCCAGAGCACAGTGTCTCTGGGGTGGGCAGGTGGGCAGGCAGGCAGGGAGGTGCTGTCGGTGTCACGAGAATACTGAAAGGGTGCTCTTAATAAGAAAAGGAAGCCCGTTATGTCGTAACGGAAAAAGAGCGAAGAGCGAAGAGCAAAGAGCGAGCGAACCTAACCTTGCCAGCGACCGAACCCGGCGTTATTAGGAAAATGGACCTCCCCTACCTTGCCCCCGAAACTCACCCTTATCCTTCCCCTCCCCCTGCTTCCGGGGTAAGCGAGCAAGCGACGTTCTTGGTTCCTCCTAATGAAAGTGTTGGACTTTTCAACGGCGCTGCTAACCCCGCCACCGATAATTTGCTTTCTACGGGAAGTCCACGACGACAAAAAGCGAGACTTTGCACTCGAGCAGCATGCCTGATGAGAATTAATCGAGAGACGCCTCTAAAATTGGTAGCGCGAGAGACTCGATCCGATGAAACTATTGACAAATTTCGAATCTAGCGAAATTATTCAAAGTTTCGCCACAACCATTAGCGCTACTGCCATTGTCGCAGTGGTCTCGTTATCGTCGTTTCGTCAAAAATCAGCGCGAATAATCTCGACGGGTGAAAGAATATCCAGTGACAGCGAAAAGCTCTGAAAGTTGAAAGTTGAAGGAAGAGGAGTGGAATTGCATGAAATCGAATCGGGAGCAATCGCGACGAGGGATCTTGCGTTCCCGTCAAGTGGGGCGAGTCAGCTGAAAAGTTTTCAAGCGGATAACGAATGGCCGTTGGCAGAAGCAGGCTGAGAGACAAAGGAGCGTAAAATCGGGATCGGTATAAATCTTGATCCAAGTCGATGATCGACGCGAGAATGACCATTGCTACGTCCACCTACGCAGTTTGCCCATGGGTCGATCATCGCGATGGATCAATCAAGTCGTATCGAGCGACTCCGCTGGTACTACCTAAGTACGTCAATGTGTCAGCACACGCGTGATTGAACGCTATTACATCGGCAGACGGCGCACCACGACGGCGTTCAGACGTCATCGGGTTGACAGAAGCGTTGGCCTAAGCGCAATCCGACCAGCCGTTCTCTCTCCGCTTAGTCGAACACCACCTAAAGCGTGATTTAGCATCTCCGTGCCATGACATATCGCTGCGTAATTGGGTAACTGGGTCACCGTCCCAAGATACGCGGCTCTCCTCACGCCACGTCACATCACACCACACCACACCACACCACACTCATTTCGCGAAGGGAGAGAATCGATATTCAATATTTAATTTGGCTCACCGCGCATTGTCTACCCCTCCCCCTATCAACTCCGTTACACGGAACACCCCAGAATCACCTCGGGGTACTTTAGCCTGAACAACTTCATTTCTACCGGTGAAATGGCAACTTGCTAAATCAGAGCGCGGGGCGGGAATGAAAGTTCGTAACCTCTCCCTCTCCTCCTCTCTCTCTCTCTCTCTCTCTCTCTCTCTTTCTCTCTCTCTTTCCGTATATCCAGCAGCAGCAGCAGCTCCGGGATTCTTTCGTAGCTTGAAACAACTTGAAACTTGTTATACCTCGATGACGCGACGCGATGAGATGCGATGAGACAGACGCGTCTCATTCCTTTAACAATTCAACTTTTTCCTGGGCGTTTTTCAACGTTTTTCCCCGCGCCAAGAGCGTGATCGACGCGATAATGCGATGCGCGCCAACGTGATTTATCGAGGAAACACTCGCGGTAACGAGACTGCATTCTTCCGCGGGATTTTTTCCAACGCGACGCCTATTTAGCAAGTCGCAAATCTGCCTTTACGACGCTTCGCGCGGAACACGAGGCAAAAGGAGAAAGAAAGAAACCGGCGCACTCCATGATTTTACCGCTAGCAACGAAAGTCATTTATCAGCCGACGAGTTAATTTCATTTTTTACGATGGCGCACATGAAATTACTTTGTTGCTAGAGCTTCTCCCCGTGGAATTATTCAAATTGCTACGCTGAAATTATTTAAATTGCCACGAGATTAAGGTGGACGTTTAATTAAACTTTACACTTAACGCGTGTCTGTTTTATATCGCGGCATTAATTCAATGAGCTTCTGTCTCCCTGTGCGTGCAATCGAATTCGGATTACCGTCAATTTATACGGCGGAAGCTCCGAAAAGGAAGCGCCCCCCCTCCCCCCTCCCAATCGACTTTTTCGCAGGAACAATTTTTTATCGGTTGATCGAGAGAAGCGATCGCCAATTACTACAGCGGGGGGCGCGCAGGCAGGGAGAGGGTGAATATATATTAATTGATTAAACAACGACCGTAATAATGTACACGCGTGATCCTCTCCGGTCCTCGGCTTAAATCCTGTATCGAGTACGTTCTGTGCACGTGGGTGTGTGTGGGTGTGTGCATGCATATACGTACACACGACTGTACACGCGCGCGTGTCCTATAATAACATATAAAGCTAATATGTACTCCGATAGCTCAACAGGTATTGATCCGCTGAAATGTCAAACTACACTCGAAATTCGAGATTAAGTGGAAAAATGAGAAAACGAACGAGACCCCGGGAAGATCATCGCCCCAAAGACAAGCCAATAGCTATCAAAATGCGTTTACACTAGGATACGGGTGTCGAGGATTCGATGTAAAGCGCACAGAGGGGGGAGAGAAATCACGATACGTAACGAGTAAGCAAATTTCGAACGGGGACTCTCGTTTGATTTTGGCGAGTCTCCTCGAGGAGGGTGGGAGGAGAGAGAAGGTCTCGAAGCATCGGGTGTGAAGCTGAAAAAGCGAGAGGGTGCGGGTACCCCCTTACTGCTTTACATGTAACTTAATGAAAATCCGATGCACCGTGTGTAAACAAGCCAACGACAACGACTCGGCCAGGATTATCCCAGACTCGTGTAATCAAGTTACAACTACTAGATCTGGCTTCCGGATTGACTCCGGGCGACATCCGATAAAGCTCCTCCTCAAGCAACGCCTGCAACGTCTCCCGGATGAATTTCTGCCCCGTTTAAGATCCCCTCACCCCTCGTCGTTTCTCGTTTTTCGCATCTCGTCTCTCGAGGAAACGATTCGCGAACAAGCATGTTTAGCTTACCACCGAAACTTTATTACGTTTTTACACATGAACATCATCCCCCCCTCTCTCTCTCTCTCTCTCTCTCTCTCTTTCTCTCTAATCTTCCGTATAAGGCTTTCAAACAGCTTTATAAATGAAATACGTTCATTTCTGCTATGTGGAATTAATTGAAGAATTTAGTGGATAAAATTGGGTCGCCAAGGGGGAAGATACTAGGGCGGAATAAGTACATTTGCTTATGAAGGGGATGAAGCTGCGGGCTATTCGCGTGCATGTGTGGAAAAAAGCTGTGACGTTGCCGCGAACCATTAATTTGTCAAAATTGGATGACGACTGAAGTGTTCCCGTGCAATTTTAAAGGGATTTAGCGCGGTTAGATCGTGATCATCCGCGCGGCTATCAGCTGGTGAACATTGCCGTGTACACGCAAGCCAATGCCGAGGAAGCTCGAGTATTGATAGGTTCTGTCCGTTAGGAGAAATTTTAAAGGCACATCCTCCGCACCTTTTGGAGATACGCGGAGACTCTCGCTGAACGAATATTAGTCTACTCAGAGATCGATATTTTCCATGAAACAATCGTAAATATCAGCCACTAGACTTGACGTCAGGAGCTCCAAGTGTCTTGAATTATTAAGTTCACTGTGTTCCCTCACCGAAGGAGTCACGAATCGTCAATTAAGACGCGACGCTATGCCCTACGTTCAAACCTCTTATCATTTCTCCCTCGTTACATTTTTGTCTTTATTTTAATTCTTCAGGTTTCAACTTAATCCGAGAGCTACCGAGAAGCGTACCTCGGACATAACACGCGCACGCTTGATTTATGAACGCCAGACACAATTATGTCAGTCTATTCCTTTGGGAAGCGATAGATTTCTCGGAGAATTGATCGAAGAGTGTATACACGAGGTATTAAACGCGTAAAGCGAACATCAATCGGCAAACATTAATTTATCATCAATCCTCTGTTTTTCTGCTTAAATCAAGTGCATTCGCGTGAGAAAATTCACTTTGAATAAGCCGAGTGCATACACGCGAGTGCGAATTCAAGTATAGAGGAGGAGATGAGATTATACACTTTTAAACATCATTTTTCTGTTTTTGTATTTTTTTGTACCGAAACTCGAGGAACTTGAGAATATTTGGAAATCCGAAAGAATTTTTTGCGCGTGCCTTTTGCGCGAGAAGATAATTTGATCGTGCACTCGTATTCTCCTAATATTACTAATCGATATAACTTTAATACGGTGATTAATGGTTCCAACAGTTTCCGACATAGCCGCAATATAAATTTCAAGAGTTTTAAATCGTTCCAACTTTTTTTTTTTTTTCATTGCAAATACATGCTTCCCGGTTGGTGGATTTGCTGCAGCAATTGATCGTTGAACAAACTGATTGTTCCTCGTACCGCAATTAACCGGTCGTAATGGGATTGCAACGGGATAGCCGGTTTCCTGAGAGAGAGAGAAAGAAGGGGACGAGATGAGGTAGGGTAGGGTAGGGTGGAATGGAGTGGTGGAGAGAGGGGAGGGAAAGGGAGAGACAGAGAGAGAGAAAGAGAGAGAGAGCCGAGAAAGAGAAGACTCGATCGTCGATGTGAATTTATCGATTTCGTTTGTTCGTTACGCGCGATGTGAAATCGGTGAAGCAGCTAAACGATTGAATATTAAGCACTCCGAGCTTTGCTTGCTGGTGCTTTCCACAGCTTCGCCTGGGGAACCTCGTCGACGTTGTTGGAAAACAGAAGCGAGACGAGGCGCACGCGATTCGACGCTAAAGTCATCTAGTTCTATACGCAAACACGCATGTACCAACAGAAATATACTTTGATATGCAGAGCCAACTTGAAAACGAAGGGGAACGGAAGGAGAGGGAGGGGGGGGGGGGGGCACGGTAGATTGCATCATTAACAAAACGAGAAATTGTCTCTAGATATCGATTATCATTCTGGAAAACGTATCTCGCTACACAGGAAGAATACACATGTATCGTTAGGAAAATATACTGAATTAGCAATTATCGAACCAGATGTGCATGCCAAATGCCAACTGTCTCGTGATACTCCATCTCACATTTTCAATGAGTATAGTGTTACGCGTGAGCGCGATAATGTTAAGATGTTTCTTTAACCTAGTGCCAGCAAGGTGGAGTTTCACAGGTTCTGAGCGTTTTGAATTGTCTCTAACTTTTTAACAGCGCGCGGCAATTAGTCGGGGTTTTGTATAGCTTCCTCGTCCACAACCCACTATTGTACACTTAAGACAAATCTTGTTTCTCGCAAAGATATTTTAATGCGCATGAATATAACGTGTGGTAGGTACCACTAGAACCCACCTTACTAAGCGTGTAATTGCATTTACCTGAAAAACGTTTAAGTGCGTTTTTATATACAGGGGGTAACAATGGCAATAACAAGGTTCTATAAATTTAAGCAGTTCTTGAGAGGGTGATTCTAAAGCGAATTTTCATTTACCACTTTTTGATCCGAGGCTTAATTTTCAAGATTATCAATGATACAGTTACTACTAGTTAGACAGTGACAGATAGATAGTTGAAGCGACACAGGGTGGCGTTATCTCACTTCTACCAATTGACTGTCTTTGTTTAACTTATAGTACCTATGTCATTAAATATCTTAAAAATTGAGCCTCGGATCAAAAAGTAATGAATGAAAAATCGCTTTAGATCACCCCCTTCGACAACTCCTTAAATTTATGGAATATGTCAATGTTACACTCTGTATTCTACTAGAATATTATTTTTGTCTTATCAGTCCCTTTTATATATGAATATATCTTCTTTTTTAATGAATTACCAAGAAGAGATTACGTCAACTTATAAATAACATTTTGATAGACAAAGAATCATTTAGTAGAGATAATGATAGTGAAATTATGTGCGCGATGTAGAATTAGTCAGAAATCGTGAGTCAAATACGACGCAAGAATGCGAAGAAATATCTTCAAAGGAAGAATCAGCAGTGATAACTTTTCGCCAAATAGGCAAAATTTGAGCAAACAAAATGGAATAAAATTAAGTCGAGATCTCGAAAAAGAACCGAATCACGTAACACAGTTATTCCCCTTTTGTTTTGAGAAGAAATTTTTGAAAATTGATAAAATCAGTTTTCTGATGATAGACTTTTGATGATTATAAATGACGAAGCGAAAATAAGACAAACACGGGATGTTGCAAAACAACCGCATTTCCTTAAAGGGGGTGGTTACTAAGACTATTCTAAGAACCTTTTTCTTTTGACATTTTTTAATTTAAAACTTAGTTTTCCAGATATGCAATGGTAAAGATGCCACTAGTAAGACAGAGACACTCGATAGTTGAAGTGAGGTGGCGCCACTCTGTATAGTTTCAACTATTGGACTATCTCTGTTTTACTGTTTTTCTGTCTTGAAAATAAAACTTCAAATCAAAAAATACCAAGAGGAAAAAGTTTTGTAACATCCTGTACACTAGGCTAAAACAAGTAGCATTCAAAAGACTGATAAGAATGAAATAACAGCTATGCACGAATTTATATACAAGGCGTAAAAATGACATATTTTATAAATTTAAGAACTTATAGAGGCGATGATTCTAAAATATGTTTCGTGTACCACTTTTCTATCACAAAATTAATTTTAAAGATATTCAATGACAAATGTATTATTAATTAGACAGGGATAGATCGATAGTTTTAAGAATACGTGAAATTACTTCACTTTAATTGGCTGATTCTCTTTGTCATTAAATGTCTTGAAACTAAGTTTCAGATCGAGACATAGTAAATGAAAAATAGTCTGAGAATCATCCCTTCTACGACACCTTAAGTTTATGGGACATTTCATCGTTACGTCCTGTACCTCACTAGATTTTATAAATCAAATTATCAGAATCCCCATAATTTATGTGCTTCCGATGCTATAGGCCGTTGTCATAACTTGTTCGTTTCCGTTTTCTTCCAACTTGTTTGGGATTTGATGATTGACATATTAGAAGAAATGCAAGATGATTATATGACAAACTAACTCCAATTGGATGATCTTTTGATAAGTTCAACGAAGTATGCGAGTTGCGTTTTCTTTGGGAGAAGATGTAACGACTGATGAAAAATTAGAAGCAAGAAGTGGACGATGTGCTTTTCGGCAATACATTTCAATCATGCTGTGAAAGATTCTAAGTTCTCTTGTATTTCTAAATCAAAGGTGTATCGTCGTGCGTTGGTATCCAAAAACTCGTGCAAGCCTTTAAATACACCTTTGGAAGTTGTAAGAATGATAATTACACTACATCCGAGCAGGTTACAATGTAACTTTGGATAATTGTTCCACAAGCTATCCTCTTGCCAAATCCTTATCAGAGGACCATGCGTTAACTATAATAGGAAGAACGAAGAGTCTGTAGGATCCTACTGTATTACATTTGTTACGTTATTTTATCTCACCAACGTCAGGCTAAAAATGCTTTTATTGTGTCGCATTATTATTGCTTAGGGATAAATTTAACCGCAAATTCCTTTGCGAGCGGGGCAAACTTAAATTTGGCTTCCATTACGATTATTCTACCAGAGCTACTTGATACGTGATTTCTCTGCTGAAATCGATTGGATAAAATTTCTGATGGTTTATATGTTTGCTTGGGAAAAATGGTCGTTGGCGTTCGACAGCACCGAGGAATGCGAGTGGAGAACGGATGGACTTCAAATCGGATCCTTAATGAAAATAGTGCTGTGTCAAATTTGTTTAAGCTGTAGCAAGAAGCTGAACGTGCGACTCGAGCGTGCGCCAGCTTTGCGACACCGTCCGCAAACCTATTTTGGTCCAAACGCGAACTCGTATCTTGGCGTCGTGGTTGTTTGAGTTTCTAACTCGAGAGTAAGCGCAAAAGACTAAACTTGAAGGATAAACAGATCTACAACACGATTTCCCGTTCGATATAATTCGGTTATTCGCGCCCCGCCAAGATTAAAAGTATAAATCATTGCGAAACTCTCAGTACGCGACACCCCCGCCCTCCCCCGTTCTTCTATAGCGAAAGATAAGGCATAACGGCAAAGGTATCTCAAAGGCTCTTGGGAAACGAAGGCACACGAGGCAGAGGTTTAGGCAAAGTTACTGTTACGATTTCTCATATTCTGAGCTTATGAAATAAACGCTCGAAAAATCCTATCGGACAATCGAAAGGGTGGCAAGTGTTGGTTAAGGGTTTCCTAACTCTTCTATAAGGTAAGAGCAGGAGCCAAGGAATCTCGGAACCAATTTTCTTCTATCGGCGTGCCTTTGGGTGTGTGGTGTGGCGAAGCGAAGTAAGTTGGGATGAGGAGATGGGATGAGATGAGATGAGATGAGATGAGATGAGAGAAGAGGAGAGGAAGGAAGGAAGAGAGAAGAGAAGGTAAGGGAAGAGAAGAGAAGAGAAGAGGCGAGGTGAGGTGAGACAAGATGAGACGAGAGTTGGTAAAGCAAGGTGAGATGGAGCAAGATGAAAGCAGTTCGAAAAGGGACAGCGAGTGGAAAAGGACGCTGCTCCTTCGCCATTGCGACTGGCTTGGGCCGGCGCTAGAGTGGCGATAGTAGACATTCAACTGGGATGCTGGCACAGGCTGGTTGGTTGGTTTCCATGACGACCACCCCCTCGTCTCATCGCCCTCGCCGCCACCACCATGCCTGACGTAACGCGAAAGTGAAACAAGGACGTTGGAAGACGGACATTCCGTAAAAGCGAGAAGCACAGACGAGTAATGGGGATGAAGGGGTAGCTGGGGCTTGTAAACGCGCGAGAGTCAAGTTGAACTCCACAACTCGAAGGATAAAAGAAGGGAAAAAAGGAAAGAGAGAGAAAGGGCGGGTGAGGAGGGGGAGGGGTTGAGATAAGGAAAAAAAAAAAAAAAAAAAAAAAAGAGCGAGCAAGAACATCAAGATGGGTGCACAGCGGCAAAACGTAGAAAGAAAAGAAGGAAGAGAGGTGTGGGTGTATGTCAAAGTTGAGTGAAAAAGTGTTGAATAATAAAGAAGAGAAAGCAGAGAGAAGGAGATGAAGGGGAGAAAGTGGAAATAAGAAAAGGAAGGAGGGAAGGGAAATCAGAAAAAGAGAAGACGAGGGTAAAAAAATAGGTAGCAGTGTGGTAGCAGGGGATAGCGGCTAAGGTAGGATAAGTTATTTGTTACTGCAGCTCCCCTCTGCACACACATGCCTTTTTCTTCTCTCCGTCTTTCTCTTTCTCTCTCATCCCTCTCTCTTTTCTCTTTCTCTCACTCTTCGTGTTCTCACACGTGCTCGGACCAAACTTTTTACACGTACACGTGTTCGGCCAAAATGCAGTTTCAACTTTATTGGACCGGAATCTCTCCCCCCCCCCTCCTCCTTTCTCTTTAACCGAACCGAAGTGAAGTGAAGCGAAGCGAGGCAGTTCTGGCTCTCTCGGGCGACATTGATCGACGTCCGTTTTCAAATTTTCCGACGCAACAGGAAAGAGAGTTTCGTGCTTAACCGGTTTGATTCTATCGAAAGACAAAATCAGTTGCTTCCATCGCGAATACAAGCACGCGACTGACTCACTCGCGAAACTCACGGGATCTTGGGCATAGGTCCCTTGACCTCGAGCAACGAAACTCCACATTAGCTCTATCCGGAAAATCGTTCAGGGGTGTACTGCTTGGAGTCGCTTCTTCGTTTTCAAAGAAAAATGCCCCGTTTTCCAGCAAAATCAATAATCGTAGGCTCTTTCACGAAGGAAAAAAGAAGAAGCGAGAGAGAGAGAGAGAGAGAGAGAGAGAGAGAGGAGGCAGCAGGGAGATGATGGGTCAACTCGAGTTATCGTGGAAATGGGGCGGGGATCATCATTTAACCGGAATGTTTGAATAACCACTCCCTTCCCCGGGCAACCGAATGTGAAGAGGAGACTCGACATTCTTCACCTGGACACGTGTCGGCGAGATTTCAGGGTGGAAAAGTGAGGACGAATCAATTTTTTCAGCGTCTCTAAGAGTGTGGGGTTCGGAATAAAGGTCATGCAATCCTCTCCGTGACCGCTACCTTTGCTCATTTACACCCACGCCGCTGGTGCGTGGGTGAGTTTTGGATCCAGTTACCGAACGCTAACGACCCAACGCTACCATCCCTTTGTTGCAATATTCTCGTCGGTAAAAACCTATTTATCGGTGTACGGTGTACGTTGCACGTTGCACGTTGCACGTTGCACGTTGCACGTCGCACACTGCACGTTGCACGTTGCACGCGCTGCACTTCGGCCGTGTGCTTATTTTTCCTCCAATTCTGCCTAACCTTACTTCGGGGCTCGTCGTTACTCCGGAGGGCGTTCGAGTGGGCGACTTCGATATAAAGCGTGGGCGATTCATACTTCCTTTTTGAGGATGCGGAGGACGCGGAGGAGTTATTCGCAGAGCATAACGGTCACTGCAGAGTCCGGAGATTAAAGTTTCTCGATACTTTCCGAGCTACTCTCCATTGGCATTTTATGCCACTCCACTGAGCGATACTCCCCGTGCACGCTCTAGCAAATATTTCTTCATCGTCAAGCTCGGGCTCTCGGACTCTGCTTATATTTAGAAAATGCACAAAGACTCGTACGAATTTCTCGGGTACACCGACTGCAAATAATGAGCAAAATTACCCCGCGCTCTCGATCGCGAATTCTCTCGTCCCACCATTTACGCGTGAAAAGAACAATTTTAGAGAATTTTAGAGAATAACCGAGCGACTCGACTCGACTCTCCTCCAGAGACTCCAAGGTCCGAATCAATCGAACCACTCGCGCAAACTACCGCGCTAAGAGTTTTATGGCCATTGCGGAAGGACAATTTCCATGACGCTTCCCTCAACAACGTGTTCTCACTCTCTCTCTCTCTCTCTCTCTCTCTATCGGTAATTCTGCGCTATTTACTTGTACAAGGTGTTTCCGTAAAATACGCTCTGTACGCTAGATAATTCTGTATTTTTAACCGCGCGAAAGCCCAGTAGCGAGAGTAAAAAATGTACGGTAAAAGCTTAACGCGCCTGGAGAATTATTGTCACGTCCAGAGAATGGGGGAGGGGGGCGGCGAATATTTCGCCCCGTTTCGGACCTTTGTTCAAACATTTGGCGCGATTTGAATGTTTATCGCACGGTCGATTCATATTTACCTAACGCGTTGAGTAGTGGCGGTAGCAGATGATCGTGGTGCAACCCCCCTCCCCCGAACGTGGTAACGCTGATAATGCTTCGTGCAAAGTGCTCGCTATATTCGCCGGTATCGACGGAAAATGGAAGGAAGAGGCGTGTCGAATGGTTAATTCATGAAACCCAGGCTCGTTTAGAAATTCTCCGATTTCAATGAATCCACAGGTTTTTCTGCGACCTCCTTCTTCTCCTTCTCCTTCTCCTTCCGCGGCTCCATAACTCTCTCCTCCGCCGTTCCTTCTTTCTCGCGATGCTTCTATTATTATCTTTTATCAATACTTTTTTTACGGAGCGACCAGACTAACGCGATTCAATAATTCCACTGACGGGGACTGAAATAAATTCTTACAATACGATACGAAATAGACTTATCGCGATACGAAATCTAAAATTCGAAAATTCGAATCGCATCGACCCAAGATAGCTCGTGTCTGTCTGTCTGTCTGTCTGTCTGTCTGTCAGTGCATGCTTGGCGAATGGGGTACCATACTTCAAAAACCCCATGAATTCTTAGCTAAAGTCATTTCGACCGAATGACGACCGTGATGAATCGATGAGAGACCAATATGCAGTCAATACTCTTGACTCTTTTCGATTAATAGTGAAAATATACGTTTGCAACAATATCCGACGAAACATAATCAAGCGAGCTCAATTGCATCTAATTTAATATTTACACGGAACATTCCGAATAATCCGGTGGAGAACAGTGAAACGAATATAGCAGATACGATGGATTTGAATGAATTAATAAAGTGGCAGTACTCGAATTGACAACTTGTGAAATTGGTTGTAGGTTGTACTATTTTCTCTACAGTCTCTCCCTCTTTCTCTCTCGGTCTCTCGCTCTCCTTCTCTATCATTGTATCGTGATAAATCTACAGGTTTTCAACGATTCTACAATTTATTTCAAAATAATTCAGACAATCATTTTTACCGATGGACCTTTACAGAAACATTCTTTCCCACAATTTTGGCTTTTTACACGAATTATTCGTGCGTTGGACGACAACAATTCATTTTATGGTCTATTTTTCTTCGGTATTCGAAAAAACAGTTGAAGCGCAAAAAATATGTTGTGAGAGAATCAACTGTTTTTGTTAGGTATGTACAGTGTATCATTTAGTTTTCCAACTCCATATTTCGATGTAGTGCAGAGACCGATAATAAAATTCATAAACAAAAAACGATTCGTCACACTTTTCAAGTGTTTCCGCCAGTCTACGCTTTCCGGAGATTTTTCTTAATATCGCTTTGCAAATAAACTATTTTTCAATCGAGTAAGAGGGCGTTTCCGTCTTATTGAAAGATTTGCAGTGTCTCATAAATTTAAACAGGTTTTTTTTTTCTTCTTTTTATTCTGGTATCTGCCCCGTAAGCTATAATTTAATACACGTACCTGACGAAACGAAGAGTAACGGAGGATGATGAAGAGTGAAAAATTTTTATTTTCTACGTAGAAAGAGGGAAAAGTGAGAGTGCGCTATATCAGAAGTAATCGAGGGTGGTAGTGAAGCGTTGAAACGCTTAAAAGTATACAAGGAAAGAAATTATGTCCCCATTTAAAGAAGAGTTTAACCGCCGACTCAGTTGCGGGGACCTCAACTTTGGCTGAATGTCGCCAAGCAGTTTCTGCTCTCCTCTGACAAAGGTCCAGATTCTTAAAAAAATCTATGCGGAATTTGAAAATATAAAATTTACTTACGAGGAGGTTTCGTCATATCCGGTGGAGAAACTTCAGTCAACTGCAAAAAATAATATATTTTTGTTATTTTCATTAAAACATGTAAATATTGTAACACGTCGATTATATGAGTAAAATGATAAGCAAATTGATGCATTATATATGCATTTTAGAAAGTAGACAGATCGACATAATAAAGTAAAAGGTGATTCTACACGTGTATACATATATGTAAATATTGTCTATATAAATTTTTTCTCAACCATAAATTCTGAAGTAGACTTTATAGAAAGCGAAGCTGATTAGTTTGGTGTCTTTACGACGCACTCTCAGTTTTATTTGATTTTATTCCATATCTTTCCCTAGAAATTCTCATTCATTGGAAAAGCAAGTGGTATATGAAAGTTTGAAATTTTTGAATATTTCAGTAAAGTGAAAAGCGACGTTCGTATATTCTTTAAAATAAAGACGAAACTATTACTGCTCTGCAGTATTACCACCACACTACATCATCAATTATTCATTTTTATTGGAAAATACATTTCATTATGCAATTTTATACAGCGTTAAAATACAAACTCGTACTGGTACGCAAGCCTTGGTGTATCTTCTGTAAGTGTATTCGCGCATGCACATCCGGTGTTAAAATCCGTTAGAAAAATGTAAAGATCAAAGAATTTATGAAAGAAAGCCTGGGCTGATTGTGAGTGCAAAGCCCTCCTCTCCTCCTCCTCCTCCTCCTCCTCTTCCTCCCATCCTTCTTAGCCGTGTTTCCTTCTTTTACCCAATAAGCATTCAAGTTCAGCCAGAGTTACGCGTTCTCTTTTTTTAAAATGAAAATTCATCCTACCTCGACCGGTTTCCTTGATATTTTTTATTTCGCCTAGCAATACTTATTCCAGTAACCGCGACTATAACGACGTTTCTTAATGGCGGTAATACTTTGAAACTTTAGATATAACTCTCTAAGAACGACAACAAATAACCGTGAAACGAGCAAATACAATTTTCTGGAAACTGTTCTCCTGTTCACGAATTCATTTTACCCATGATGCACCATTGCGCCATAAATGTTATTGCTATCATTTTATTGACCAGTCACTTTATCTCGGTATACGACCATAATATGGTATCAGCGAAATATTTCATCATAGACTCTGTGAATTTATAAGCGTAAACAACTTTTGCCATCCAATTAGTTAATTTTAATTTAACGTTAAGTCGAGTACGAGTTGAACCGTTATAGACTATTTTTCATCGAGGTTCATCAGTTTGATGAATAAAAAACTGAACTCTCTTTGATGGACTCAAATTAAAAGCCATTTTTGGTAGCCGTTTAAAAATTTGTTCGAATTTCAAATTTCCCCGCGACTCGATGTGTCGTCGATGATACATTTATTGGCGAGGAGCACACACACACCCATTCATAGTATAAATATCTGAAAGCCGTTTTAACGATTTCATCCATGAGACATTTGCGCTCACCATCTCGTATTTTCTCGATCAGAGATAATTTTCTCCACTAATTTTCTGCACTTTCCAATTTCCAATTTTTTTCGAGAGAGCAACGATCTCTCGCAAACTTGGCTCCGCTAATGTGATTTCGTGAATTTGACAGATCGCAATAACTACAGGCCTTAAAAATCCACCGATTGCGCAAAGCTTCTACCTTCGACAGAAAATAAAAGAAAAAAAAAAAAGAGGACTCGATAATGACACGATCTGCATCTTTTCTTGAAAAACTTACCCGCGAAATTTGTTCGTACTTGAAAACGGAGGAATCTCGAAATCATTGATTAGACGAAATAGAGTCGCTGATAATACGTCGAATGGCACGAAACAATACTATTCGAAAAGATCGATGTACCGTTGACGGGTAACATTAATGTTTCAAGCGTTTCAGTAAAGACACCAAATTCGCAATCTCTCGAAATGTATACACGCGAAATACGAAGCAGTCGAAGACACGAGACTCTCCATTTGCCAGTAAATATCATTTTTACGGATAGTTTATGATTCGCATAATTGATTGTCAATAAATGTTTTACCTTTGCCAATGCAGGGTTAAAGGTGAACTTCGTCTCGGGCTCTTTTCTTGGTGTTTGTGCTATTGCCGTCAACGGTGTGGGTGGCATGGTCATTTCCTGAAATAAGAAAAATAAACAGACATATAGAGGCATCCTCCGTCCCTTATTAATATTTCCAAGCAATATTTGCACCTCTTTAAGAAAGCCCCATATATTTTCGACAAATAAATAAATAACTCTCAAGGATCGATAAGCGATGGAAGTGTCTTTACTTGGAAAAATATTCAAGGTAAAATCATAAATTTCACATCGGAGACCCGTAAATGTAAATGTGTAGCCGTGTACCTACACTCTATTTGAGTTATTCTATCATCGATAATACCCATCACCACCATCACCACCACTCGGTAAAGTGTACCGAGAAGGAAGAAGCTGTTTCTTCCTTTCTACATTGGATTACAAATGGCAGTTAGAGAAATCTTGGACAACGGAAATGAAAGAGAAGAGAAGAGAAGAGTTACGATACGGTTAAAGGTAAACGTCACGCGAGAAATGGAGAATACCCCCCCCCCCCCCCTAAATCCGATGCTTCCTAGATACGCCATCATACGGCAAATCGTCTTCTTAACGATTGACAGGCTCGACCACACGCACCAAGGTCATCCACGTGACATTACTCGTATTACGATTTGACGAGAGGAGGAGGAGGAGGAGTAGTCTTTGAGTGCACGAGGTACTTTTATGAGGAGCACAAACATATTTGTCGATACGCAGTTGGTGGTAGCATCATGGATTGCGTGGGTCGGGGAAACAGGCACGTGGAATTTGTTGAGCGCTTCGAGTCTGACGGAGCTCTGACGTAATCGTGCTCCAGTTGCGGAAGGTCTTACGCAAAAGCGCATCATTCCGAATCGATCCCCCTCGTCTTTCTTCCCTCCCTCCCTTCCTCCCTGCCTACCAGCCTACTCTACCTTACCTCGCATGCCCGGTCTTACGAGTTTATGACGACGAGTCGAGCTCTCCCCCCGATGAAAGAAAAAGTTTCACACCGACAAGGTCATTACGAGCATCGCTTTTTCTTCTCTTCTCTCCTCTTCTCTTCTCTTCTCTTCTCTTTTGCCACGCGCTTTACCGCGTAAACTCACTCGCTCGCTATTCGCCTGTCCAAATTCCATTATATTCGCTGGAAGCTGCAAACACGACCACCCTCCCTCCCTCCCACACTCGCACAGCAGCAACTCGCTCTTACAGCGATGCGTCTCTCCTCTCTGTGTTGGCCAAGGACTTGCCAAGGTCGAGCTCTCGAGTCTTCTCGGCTCTCCACACACATACACACACACACACAGAGCCCAGTTACCCAGAGAGACGGACAAGGAGCTACCGTCGATATCGATGATGTTGCCAGACGGAACGAGACGACGGAACGTCTCCATTAGCGAAATCGATGCGAGGGATGCGACCAGACCTTTAACCCTCCTCCTTCCCGGACATGTCATAGAATTTTCATTTCTCCTCGGGTTCTCCGCTCTTCCACGAAAGATTTCAGCGAGACCGTTGGAATTTCATCATCGCGCAAACTTGTCGTCCGATTTGCTTTATTCTCGAGTTAGCACTCTAGTTTTATTGGTCGCGCAACCCCCGGGCTCTCTCGCGGGAGGGTCGAAGGGTAGAAATGCGTAAAGAATATTAGAGGCGATCGATGGGTCTCTTCTCCTCCTCCTCCTCCTCCTGCCAATTCTGTGTGTACGTGTGTGCGCGCGCGCGCGCTCGAAACGTTTTATATCAGTAGTAAATGCTTTTATAGGTGGGCTTGCTCGGCATTTAAACGCGCCGTGTATACACGCATAGGTAGCCGCGCGCACGTGTGCCTGAAGGAGTCTGACGTTCGGATGCGTGTACGTGGCAGACGTCAGAAGCTTCCGAACAATGCAACCTCGCGCATCGCGCCAAACCAAATGCATTTCCACGAGCGAATCGTCGGAGACCGATTCATTGACCCGTCGAGACGTCCGTCGACGGCGAACAAAGAGCGTCGCGAGACAAAAGCACTCGTTGAGTACTCGAAATGTACGCGCGACGCTCGCAAGCACGCCATGCCGCGCCACGACACGCCACGCCACGCCACGTCCTAGCTAATACGGTACACCGGGCTAAAATGAAGGGAGAGAGCGAGCGATACTCCCCCAAATTAAGTTTCTCTTTCTTCTTTTCTTGTTTGTTTTTCTCTCTGACTCTATTTCCCGGCTTCCCCCTTTGTATACTTCCCATATTTGTGCAAACGTTAAACATTTGGACACGTGGAAGCGCTTTATGTGGAACACCCTCCATTAGTTTATCAATCCCATCATTGATATACCACGCGACCTGTGAGTGATTATTTCCTAACATCAGGGGTCACAACACTTCTTGGATCTATCACTGTATCGTGATCATCGTCGTTATAATCGTCATCGAATTACAATTGCTCTCTTCTTCTCTCTCTCTCTCTCTCTCTCTCTCTCTCTCTCTCTGCTGAAATTATTCTCGCGTGTTCGTTGAGTTTAAATCGTAAAAATACAGGTGCTTGTGTTCAGCGATACTCTTTGGGTTAGGTACTGCGAAAAAACCAACGGCACATTTTTCGTTATTCGGTTTTTTCGGGTAAACTAAAGAATCTCCTAGGTCCGTGGCCTACTTTATCACGAGCAAATGTACCGGTGTAGCCGCTGCTGATGCGTCTTTCCCACTTCGACTCGATGATTAATTGACATTTTCGCAAAAGCAAATTTCGATAGAACGTGCGAGGAATGGAGAGACGCGAGCTCCGCCATTGTCGAGATAAAAGTCTAAAAAAAATCCCTTTCCATTTTCTTTGTTTTGCATCATCTAATTTGGTCGTTCGCGCGTTTAAGCGATGCGTCGACGGCTACCAGTTTTGCACTGGGGTAAAAAGTTTGCAGGAACATTAAAGGGATTCGCAGTAGTAAGAAAGAGGGCAGAGAGCAGAATACGGAACAGGTAAGGGGTGAGAGAAAGGGATGATTTAACGCGTCTGTTTGAGGGCTGTTTAGGGGTATTGTGGCGGATTCTTTCTTATGCAAAACGCTTGACGTGAAGAAAATATTGATGAAAAAAGGGAGCGGAAAGGAAGAAAGACAGAAGAAAGAACTAAATCTGTACGGAAGCTCAAGTTGGCAATTGTGTTTATTATTCGAGGGCATTCGCGCGCAATTCCAATGCACGTGACGCGTGCGCTGCATCCGCGATCAAGGTAAGGTAGGGTAAGGTTAGGTTAGGTTAAGTTGGCCTGGGTTCGGTTGGGTTACGTTAGGTTAGATAAGACAAGGCAAGGCAAGGCAAGGCAAGGTAAGCCAAGGCGAAGCGAGGCGAGGTAAGGACGAGTCCAGCGAAAAAAAAGAGCTCGCATGCCGGAAAGAGAATTCCCAGGGGTTGAGTCACCCTGCTGGGCTACTAATAGGTCGTTGTACCGCGCTGCTACCCGTATTCCGTGCGAAGATCAGTTACGACCCTTGGAATATTTTGTTACGAGCAGCGTACAATTACTTCGGTAAATTATACGAATTACACTAAAGTATGGTTTGCTAATAGAATACGGACCAATAAATTAACGACGACGTACCTCTTACGCAGACAGCGAATAAATAATTCGACGAATAACGCAAAAGAACCACCTTCGAACGATCCATGTATCATCGGAGCAGGCGATTCGATCCCAAGAAAATTAAACGCGATGATCTCTAATCACCTTCAACGTCAAACACGCAAATATTACGATAAACAGCATCGTTTCGTTGCTTCCGTGTCCGCCCTCGCAATTATCAAGTGGATTTTACAAGCCGTCTCGAGTCTCGATACGATCAAAATGCACGCTTTGATCGAGTCCATTGGTATTTTCCCCAAGGTCATAGGCGCGCGCAAGCTCATCAGCTACAGTACCAAAAGGGTGAAGAAACGTTGCGTCGACTGGAGGATGTTGGTGTTGGCGAACGTTTCTAAAAATTCTACGTCGCGCTGTTCGCGTTTCTGACACGAGAGAGGGAAACGAGAGGGTGGAAGGGAGTTCTCGACGAGTTTCCGAAAGGATCGGAACTACCCTGCTGCTCCCAAGGTAATTGTTCATTCGGGGATTCGAAGGGCCTCGTCGATTTTTCGCAGTTGAAAGTTTCGCTCGAGGAAACAAATTGAGCGAGTTCGACGTGGAGGAGGAGATAGCGCGACTCCAATTGACATCCGCGAGTAGATGGCGCTTGTAAATGCGTGGAAAGGTCCTCTCTCGAGCGATTACACACTGTCCAAAATTACAACGTAGCCTCGAGGAAACAATGAAAACGGGAGCGTAGGCGCGCACGCGCGTTTCTGCAAACGCGAGCGCGCCGGGAGGTAAGAGTGTGAATAAAATCGGATTCCTTGCCCTCAATTGTGTGAAACACGCGAGAAAAATACAAGGTAGGGAGAGGCGGAGGGAGAGAGAGAGAGAGAGAGAAAAGAGGGGAAGAAAAGGGCAAGAAGAAAGAGAACCAGCCGTTAACCGCGCGCGCGCCTGGTGTAATTCCACGTGTAAAAGTCAAGCACCCTTCAACGGAATTTTACATCAAGATTTCCGCGGAATAAATTTCCCGCTAGCCCCGATTATCTCGCATTCTTCTCACCTTTAAGAAAAGCTCCGCGGCGATGGCGATGGCGCGGGGTACTGGTGAAAAGGGCAAACGGAGCAAGGAAAAAAAATTGCTCGCGCTTCAGCAACGATTGCGTGAAAATAATTTGGCGCGAACGCAACAACAAGTGGTGAGTTTGACTTTTCGTTTCATTTCGTTTCATTTCGTTTCGTTTCGTTGCGTTTCGTTTCGTCAGATTTCAATTTGGATTCTGAAAGTGCCGGGGTTGCGCGCTCTCGGCGATGGTCACAGCTTTGCCCGTGCTTCGATCGCGAAAGTTCGATTGAACTTCAGACCAGGAGCTCTTTGACCTCATCTGCGAGTGAGATCAAGCTCGGATTTAAATTTGAAATTCGATTCCCCGTGAGGGGCTATTCTACAAATATAAAAATTGTACGCTCCAAGTGATTTAAGCGCATGCGGTAGCAACAGATTTCGCTATTACTTTGCATTTTCATGTCGCTGCCAATTAACAGTCCGATCCCTCTGTTAAATCTGCTTTATTGCATTTTAACTGAATTTCCATCGATTTTCCGATATTAATGTAATGAGAATGAGCTTTAATAGCGGACTGTACGCTTTATCGTCCAACTACACTCTGCGTTTCAAGCATTTGCACACTCGGACACGCGCGCTCGTAACAACCGATAATGGCATTTATTAAGAATTACAAAGATTCCATAAAACGCGCGCTTGATCATTTCGATTATTCCATTAATCTTTCAATGTAATTTTAACTAAAATAGAAATTCAGTTTCTCGAGAGCGAGCAGCACAGCGTCGCTGAAACACCGACGCGTCCCACACGTGTACGTAAGAAACGACGTATTTACCTCTCGTCAATCCTCAAGCATAATTAAAGACGTTTTTCGCACCTTCGCCGTAACCACGTGTAACCAGAATAGCTTACGACTGTCTCTACGTAAGAACTTTGAGCGAGAGAGAGAGAGAGAGAGAGAGAGAAAGAGGGAGGAAGGGCGGAGGGAGGGAGAGAAGCAATCCGTCCCGACATACTTATGCTCGTGTAATCGTACGAACGCTAGATAACATCCTTCGTGGAAGAAGAAACGTCCAAGGAAATTTTATTTATAATTACTAAACGACAGAGAGAGAGAGAGAGGGGAAGAGACATTACAGCTTCGTAATTGCAATTAGGGACCAGTGACCTTCGGTCCCGATGCTTCGAAATTGCAACTATAGTTCCCTTGGCGATCGGGAGAAATATTTATCTTCCCTCTCGAGAAAAACAGCAAACACAATGTGCGCAGTAATACCATAGAATATTAACGCGCTGTAATGTGCATTAAAGTGAAAATATAAATACGACAAAATATCGTCGTTCGAAAGACGATGGAGAGACAACGGGGAGGAGAGTTTTTATTCGCCAGCACTAATCTACTTACGCGGTTGATGCAAATGTACTTTGGGGAAAATCGATATATAAAGAAGTCATTAGCAAAAAGCACTGCTCGCAATTGCATCGGAGTATTTTTCTTCGAGAATAATTTCAGTAGGTGGCAAGAGTGGTGGTGGTAGCAGCAAGCGGCGAGCAACTATAAACACTGGAAGACGCAACTATAAATTGCAGCAATTACGAGCGTAATTTCGGTTCCTCGAGAGCACTTTGCTTTCGCAACTAGAGTTTCTGGCAACTTGACAATCCGTCGCTCGAAAGGGGGAAAAAGTTCTGTAATCCGACGCCCGTAACCATGAGGTGGTGGCTCTAGCTGTAGCTTTGCCTGTGGTCGTGGCTCTCTTTCTCTATCTCTCTCTTTGGTTCTCTTTGGCTAAGCGTAATTATGCCGGGCACGCGAGAACCAACGGCGAAAACCCGTTACTGGTCGGTGCAGCCGGTGCATCCTCGTTGTACTTACCCTCCCCTATCTCCACTACGATCCACCATACTGCCCCACCTACGGTATCGTTTCGTTTCGTTTCGTTTCGTCTCGTCTCGTCTCGTCTCGTTTTCTTCCTAACAGCGTCGCACTCCAGTAACGCACGTACACACAGCCAATGAGCCGCGAAAAGTACCGTTTCCGTTTACATCGCGGAAGCACCACTTCCGCTTATCGCAAAATTTTCCTCGAAACTCATCGAATCGCACCACGGGTGACGAGCGGAACAACCAAACGATCCGACGACCGACGCGCAACTTCAACGAGACAAGATGCCGTGCTCATCCACGTTCGATTATTCCTCCGTTCTTCGATTTTACTCCGTCGAAGTGAGAAGAAAAAAAAAGAGAATTTTTTGTTTTCTTTTTCCCCGCGATTTTACAAATTTTCCTCTTACGCGCGTATATTCGGCAGAGTCTGGAGAACATTCGATGGCCAAAATCGAAAACGGGTAGCGACAGCGCACACGAGTAGAGGTTCCTCCTCCTTTTCCTATTTATCCCGAATATTCTAGGCTGAGAGACGCAGCTTGAAACTATCATCGCAGCACGACTGGCGAAGAAATTGGTAAATGATAAATTTTCAGTGGCAAGCAGCGGAATAACTCTCCGGGAGTAGATTTACGAGGGACGAGGGATGCTGCTGCTGTTGCTGCTGCGCTGCACCGAACGATAAAGAGGACGCGCCTGATGGGGAGGATTAAGCAGTAGCGGAAAATTCATCTGTTGAAACGGTATAATTCAGGAGATTTAAAGTGCAACAAAAACATCGGAAAAGTCAACAACGTATAGACTGGCCAAAGGAATAAATAGGTTAGGCGGGAGCATAAATCACCGAGGACCGGACGTTTTGGATTTATCGACGCGAATGTGCCGCCGCCGCCGCCGCCGCCGCCGCTAAAAAGAATGCGCGTGCATGCGAATTGTTAAGAAGAAGGGGAGGAGGAGGAGATGAAAATAAATATGGCCAATGGTTGAAGCAGTGAGTCGCGAGTGAGCGAGTTTTGTACACGGTCGCCGGCCAGTGCAATTAGCAGTCGCATTTACGATGCCTACTGGCGCAACTCGTATTTTCCCACGGGCAGAGCCGTGAGAATAATTCATAGCGCTCGGCGGCGCTTCTCCACGGAGGAGAGCCCCAGCCGTAGCCGGGGCTTCCGGAGTCAGAACTGCATCGTCCACCCGGTAGAACCACCACCATCGCCGTAAATTCGAGCTGAAAGTGGAAAAGCCGCGAGACTAAAGGGGAGGGGGTAGCGCGTGTATCGACCCCCAGCGAGTTGCTTCCACCATCACCCTCCTCCCCCATCCCTCTCCTCCCTAAATCTCCACCTCCTCTATCCTTCTCTCGCTATCGCCCACTGCATATCACTATACTCCGCGGCGATAGTCGAATAATCCTGGACCTGGAGGACTTTGAAAAATCATCTCCGAGGACCAAACCTGAAGGACTAAATGAATTTTCCTACGATCGATGCTCTACGCGTGTACGTGTGTGAGTGTGTGTGTGTCTCTCTGCACGCGTCTATCTACGATACCTATGTGTACACGTGTGTGTGTGTGTGTATTCCTTTGATCTCTCCTTTTTCTTTGTTTTCCCGACGACGTCGTTTTTCCATCGCTCGCTCGCTCACCGTACATCCTCGCCCCCTCCCCCTCCCCCTACCCGCCGTCATACAGAAACAACGCGCAGTAATCATTTAAAGCTCTTTAGAAAATTATTAATGCTACCAAAATGCCGGATACCGTCTTTGAACGTTACGCACGCTTCTACGGTTGTGTGCACGTAATGAAAATTCTACGGAAAACCAATGAATTTTCCAGTACAAATAGAACGGATTAACCATTCAAATTTATGGGTATATAGAAGCTTGTAGAATCCGAGAACGTATTGAATTACACGATTCTTTGGTTCGTTTTGTCATGTTTTAATTGGAAAGTGGATAAACAGCGGATACACAGCGGAGTAAATTGCTGTTTTAAATAAGTTGTTTGCACAATGGGCGCAATTAAAAGGGAGCTGTAATTAGGGATATAAAGTGATGAAATAAAAACACTTTCCCTGGCACTGGGTTTGGCAGTGGATTAGGGGGTTCTTGCGATGCTCTCCCTCCTCTCTTTTACGTGTAATCGTCTCTATACTAATTTCAACGAGCGAACAACGCGACAGGCTTTATAAAAGGTTTCACTGACCTCGTAATCAGTGCGTGGGGTCGAGAATACCGGCTGAATGAACCCGATATCGGTGTATTATACACTACACTAGGTAGTGGTGGTTGTTCGTGTGTTTCGACACCACCCAAAATAATTTTGTCGATGAGGGGTTGCGTCCCTATTCGCAAAAGAATGCGCGTAAAGAAGAATGAGAGAGAGAGAGAGAAAAGAGCATCCTTAGGGTCGTCGCGCGAGAGACCTTTCTACGTTCTCTTTCTATCAAAGGGACGGAGGATGCGTCACGGTTGAAGAGAGCGAGTCGGGTGAATCATATCGTCGATCTGGACATGCAATTATACGCACGTGCACGCGGTTCTACCGAGGCATGGCTCGCTTCTAAGGTCGCGGCGCTTCTATGGAAGATTTAATCCAGAAGCGATTTGCCAAGATCGATTCGACTCATGAGTTTACCAAGCACGCGCCATATACGGAGGGGTGGTGGTGGCAGTGGCAGTGGCAGAGAAATGGTGCCAAGTGTCGTATCCTCACTCTGGATGGAACATCATCATCAAGCGCAACGAAGATTCGCGCAAAGATGCAAAATTTCACTCTGTGTAATCGAGCGAACCTTTTCACTCCCGCCTGCCAAAGTGACCAACGAAGACCAAGCAAAACTCGCTTGGAGCAACGATGATCGGCCAATGCTTGGTCCTCCGGATTTCACGAAGGTACGAGCGTAACTCCACGGATGGAGAACGGAACACGACGACGCGACACGACACACATTCCGGAAAAGATGTAAAAGTCACAATAAGGTCAGCAAAGTTCCAGGAGCGGTGTCGTTCTACACGGAAACGCGATTACTCACTGATGGAAACGGCGGCAACCGCAAAAGCACGTGACTCGTAGCAAGAGACTCGCTCGAAATGAAACAACTGAATTCACGCTGACTCGGAACGCCCAACGAGGAATTCAATTTCAATGTTTCGCCACTCTAAGCACACGTTTGCGCAACAAATTGCGTTATAATCTTATCGCGCGAAACAACGCTAAGGAATTATAATCCTTAGGGACGACGAGAACGAGCGGCGAGATAGGACGGAGCGATAGAGGAACCAGTTTGAGGAGGAAGGTTTGCAAGCGTGTAATTAACGCGCGATAATCCGATCGATGATGAATCGCTTACACAGAAGCGTATCGTTTACGTCTTCGTCAAGATGCGGTGGATGCGGCAGACGCCGGGCTGACGTTGCAAATAAACTTCTCCTCGAATCGTCAAGTGAGAAAAGTGCGCGACGCGACGCGGCGCGGCGCAACGTCGCGCGTCTACGAATCCTTGAGAGCTCGAGGACAAACTTTCGATTAGTTCCATGGTCGCACGGAGAGAATTTACGAGCTTTAAATAACTCGCGAAACGAGTCTATACTTCAAAGACTCTTCTATAAATAGGCTATCGTGCTTCTCATTTTCGAATCTCTACGATCAAAGTATACCCGTGGCGCGCGCGTGCGTCGCCTTATTTTCCTCGTGAGGAGACTTTAATGGGCGCACCTTTTGATTTTTATGTTGACGCCGTAGAAATTGTACGCATAACTCGGAAGTAATGGTGGGGGAGGAGAAAGGGACTGCTGCCGTTGCTGGTGATGGCGATGGCGATGGCGATGACGATGGCGATGGCGATGGCGATGGCGTTGACGATGGCGATGGTAAGAGGAGCTGTGCTACCTGCTTCCGCTCTTTCTCTCTTTCATCGTCCGACACAAGAAACGCGTAATCGCGTAAATGCATAATCACATATGCAAGCTGAGAATGTGGTCACGTGTCTGCTCTCCTCTTGATAAATTTTACATTAAGCAGGGTCAGGACTCGAGTGTATCAAGCTTCGAACTTGATACGCGCGCTCAAGAATATTCGATAAAGACGACGCTTGTAAAATTTATGCCTGATGAAAGGGAAATAAAATTTATGAGAGTGAGCAAATTTCTGATATAACGGACTCGCTCTGCGAACTCTCACGGGGAATGGACGCTACTCGTTTCCTGATAAGCATTTACCAGAGCGGCTTACGTCATTATTAGAAACGCAACTTGACGAATTGCTTTACGTCCGTAAACTTCATCTCTGTCGACGCGTCATCGTTAGCTGAAAGTTTTCGCTCGCGCCTGATAAATTTGGCAGAGAGGAAAGTCTGCCAATTTCCTTTCAATGCAAAAAGATTTGGCCGATCGGTGAATGGAAACTGGGGTCAAGAACCGTGATCAATCCAGCTGAACGCGACGACCACGTCTCAACCACGTTAGAACCACGAGATATCGAGTATAGAATACTAAAGTGTATCGCTGAGAAAATTGACTTATCGAGCGAACTCTGCTTCCCGCAACGTAGAATTAAGCGCTAAACTCGATATTGTCATCGGTCTTCCCTAAGATCTTATAACCTTTGCCAGTGCCTCCCCCACCACCCCTTTGTCTTAGGAATCCTCGAACACACATGCCTTGATTCGCCTCGCCTGCCTTGCCTCGCCTCGCCTCGCCTCACCTTGTCCTGCCTTGCCTTGCCTTGCCTTGCCTTACCTTACCTTATCTGTTTACTTATGTTATGGAATCTTGATTATCCAGCAAACTGATATTTCGAAACGAAACGAGCCTCCCTTATCGCGCATGGATATCTTATCTATCTCCCTCTACGCGAATTCGCTGGTACTTTATTCTATGTGATTTTATCAACTTTTTCTCCAATACAATACAAATACTCGGATCATTCTCTTACCTTCAAGATAGTCTCTAATTCCACTGCATTTTCCCCTGGTCCATGCCTCGAATTAGCTCCCTGTAACGAAAAACAAAAAGTAATGTAATTGCAATTGCAATAATGTTACGAGAGACGCGGATATTGAATTAGCGTTCAACTTTCACGGAATCAAAACTATTCTTCTTATCAGGGACACGTTGCGCGAAATACACGTATGAAAAAGCACCTGAATAATTAACGGTCTAAAAGAACGGTAGATATTGAAAAGAAGAGATATTACGGATAACGCGAAGTAGTCATTTGTAGAGAGAAATGTTCCAACAATAGAAAATATGCGTAGACATTGAATGGGGGTGCCAGAGACATTTGGGGAATGGGAAAACGTCTAGTAACTTT
Organism: Sclerodermus sp. 'alternatusi'; assembly: GCA_037305995.1. Classification (NCBI taxonomy): domain Eukaryota; kingdom Metazoa; phylum Arthropoda; class Insecta; order Hymenoptera; family Bethylidae; genus Sclerodermus; species Sclerodermus sp. 'alternatusi'. The sequence continues at coordinate 6,274,777 of CM074550.1, forward strand.
TAGCCCAAGGACATGAAAGAGAGGGAGAAAGGAAGGACGAGAGAAAGAGACGAAAAGAATGAAGTGGAAAACGAACGGGATGAGACGGACGATCGTAAAAGAGATCGCAGGGGGTAGCTGCAGTGGAAATGGAAGGCTAGCGGCAGACGTAGGCAGAGAATGAATGTCGGGAAAGGGAGCCAGAGAAAAAAAAGGGTCAGGAGAGAGAGAGAGAGAGAGAGAGAGAGAGAGGAACTGGCGAAAAAGTAGAAAGAAGAAAAAGGAAGAATCGAGAGAAACTTGGAGAGCAGATATATCGTTTTCATTAGGAGAGTAACACGGTGCGATGCCTAATACTCTTTTCCTTTTCCTCACTTTCCCCGTTTTTTCACCTTGTAATTTCGCACTAATTTCTCGAGTGAAAAAGGAATGACAAACGAGACGAAGAAAAAGATAGTCGAGAATGTACGCTCCGTGTAATAGTGTAAAGGAGCGAGTGTGCGCGTACACGTGTACGTGTGCGTGAGTTTCGTAGAGGGTCGAGCAGAATCAATTTTCTCTGAGATGAGGTCCTTCGCAGCTCCTCGAGGTCCTAATTGTATAAGTACACCTAGTGAGTGAGGCACTCGCAACCATTCTCGAGAACCGCGTTAGTCAAGGAGATCGACGCGCCTCGACGACGAGACTCGATCGATAGTCAATCTCAATGAAATTTGCACCTCGAGGAGCCACGCGTAATGTGGCTCGGCCAAACTCTCCTGGGATTTCCATTGAAAAGCAATTCGTTTCCTGTCAACGAACCGATCGTTGCGACGGTTTCGCTGGATATGCCTGCCCCATTCTCTCTCCTCTCCTCTCCACTACATACCAGTCAGAGCAACCCTGCCTACCTCTCCTCTGCTACCATGCACTGTTCGGAGAGGAGGTAATAACCTCTTTATTATCCGAAGTGATTAACGCTACTGCTCGATCAACACCCTCCCCGTTTACCACAACTCTACCATAACTTTCCTACAACTCTATATGTAACTGCCATACACTCCACTCTACAATATAAACACGTCTCTACTAATAGAATCCTAAATCTGACGCGTCATTAATCATTACTCTATTATGCGAATAATGAGAGAAAAAGAGAGAGAGAGAGAGGGACATCTTTTTACTGACTTATTCAGGCGTACCTTTAGAAACACATCGTCAAACGACAACGCGCCGACAAGTGAAAAGGCACGCGACGATTAAGATACTGAGATTCCCGGAGAAAGATGAACGAGGAAAGGAGGTAAGTAGGGGGAGGAGGTGGAATATTTGAGGAACATGTTGAGAAAAAGAAAAGTGGATTACTTGGATACTTACGGTGTTGTCAAGTGGTAGTCGAGGAAGCTTACTACCAGCAGAATGCAATCTACTATAATTAGTATTATTGGATGTTGATGAATTGCTCTGCATTGGTTGACCCGGCGAATTATGAGAAGGACCTTTGCTTGGGGGAAAGCCGTTACTACTACGGTGCTCGTTGTTGTTTCCTCCGTGCTTAGCGGGTTGACCCGGATAACTTCCTCTTCCGCCATAGGGCGGTTTGCCATCGACAGGTTTCACAAAGCCGCTATTGCTACTGCTACTGCTGCTGCTGCGTTGATGGTTCGCCGAGGAACCGCCGATAGAGGCCGATGACGCGCTCGACGACCTGGGACCACCAGGTTTCTTGAATTCTTGCGAGGATGGAGAATTTCTAGGGCCCGAGGCGGAACTGGATCTCATCGAGGAAGATGCCGTCGTCGGCGCAGGACTAGGGGGCACGCCTTCGATACCAAACAAACGCTTTGGCTCATCCAGCAAATGCTTCACCAACGAGTAATTGCCGAGCTTTGACTGGATTTGCTGCGTTGTTCGATCCTGCGCGTCCGGATTCACCTGTAATCACACAATCATAAGCTAGTAAGAATTCCATTTGTCGCCGCCATCTATTAGACATCGCGCGCTACCTCCCATTATCGTCGCTACCATTATACTATTATTAATTAAATAGTCGTACGAGCTAATTCTACGCTCGAACCTTCTTCCCTCCTTCCCAATGTCATTTTCTATTGCATTAGGCACGTACACATTTTTATCCGCAGCTTCCATTATTAAGTAATATGCAGGAGGAGGATCGATATAACGATATAATAATCGTTTCTCTTCCCATACGAGAAATTTATAGTGGACGTCAAAGCAATCGACCCGCAGTTTTAGTGGGCGATATTGATATTGATTCTCGTACCGTCATACGGTGACGGAATAAAAAAGGGAGCTTGGAGGACAGCGAGCATTGTTCCAGGCAGCTGCTCTAACTCCGCTAAGTAGTCCACAAGTTTACGCGTGTTAGATCGGGGCTCTATAATAATTTTACTTGATTGATCATTATGTAGCTCGGACTTCCTCGAGCATGCCATTGCTCGGATTGATTCGCAGATTTATTTCAACACAGAGGAAGAAAGAGAGAGAGAGAGAGAGAGATCGATAGATTGTTCGTTCAATTACCGGCAACTAAATGCAGTTTGCACATACGGATTTACCGAAGGATTTAACAAAAGGTACAAAACACCAGATCTATCTAGTTATCCGTGAAGCAACTATTTGCAAATAAAGAGGAAGAAAAAAGGAAATGCAAAACTCAATAACTTTACAAGCATTGCGCGCTCGTTGAAAAACTAATCTAAATGTCTATTCAACGAATACCGTAAAGGACTGGAAGCATGCGTCTTTCTCGCAAAAACCGGAAGAATTGGCATAAATCAAATCTAAAGTTGCCCGATGTATCAGAACGTGCTGTCTTTTGTTCAAGTTTTTAGGGACAATACGTTCAAAACCTGACCAAACAATCATTGAATAAGAAGGAGGAGGAGGAGGGGAGCAGAAAGAAGGTGGTAACTACATCGATGACGCGCATAAAAGACTTAAGGTGATTAATGGGCGTACCATAAATTACAAATTCCCGTTTACGTCGGTATTTTTTAAGCTAACAGCCGCCGGATACCTCCTTACGCGCGTTCAAGTATTGATATGAAAAGTACACGCGTTAAAATGTGTCGATGTCTTTCGCGGTTCTGACGTCACGGTATTATTGGTTCTCGACAGTGTTCTCTTCACTAAGGAGGTCTACTCTCCCTTCCATACGTGGCTAGTTCTCGGCCAATTAGATTTCCGTTTTTCAATGAACAATTCCATCTATCGTATCTTGCGGGGGGGGGGGGGGGTGAATTCGCGTTTGATGTATGTCGACTCTGCGAATCATTTCGAATTTGAAGACACCTATCGTGGTCTTTTATCAAACCTCTCTAGAAGCTTAAAAGACCTCTTTGGAACTTGGCAATGTTGACACACGCTCGTGTATGTGTACGACGCGCATAATCTTTAGCGCGAAAGAGATACCATCACGAAGCTTCAATTAACCATCGTGTCACGTTCTCCATAACATTAACAGAGTCGCGTTCCTACACAAGACCGATTCGAACAAAGCTCGATATTCCCTGAAGCGAGTAACCATCGCCGCTGATGATTACACGCTTAAACTGTACTTTTGACAGGCTCTTGGCGAATTTTAATTCGTAAAGAAGCGCCAGGAGGCGATTGGATAAGTTAGCCCTACTTATATTTCATGGGTCTCGATACTGAAAATGAGAAGGCCAGGCGTGTCGATAATGTAACGCAACGCCCTAGAGGGGAATTTCATTAATCGAGACCTCGAAGGACGATGAAGAACTTGGGACTCGGTCGTTTTCCTAATTAAGTGACAGAGCTACGCCTCCTTGGGTCATGGGTTGCCCGAGAGTGGGAGTGAAATCGAAACGACATAAGTCCTATGCTCTGGGAGGGGCGCGTAATAGGAAAAGAGGAAGAGAGAGAGAGATAGAGAGAGAGGTGGGAGGAAGAGGGGAAGCGAAGAGGAAGAAAAAGAGGAAGAGGAGGAGGAACGGTTAGGTGACCAGGTCAGGGACTTCCCTGGCCTGACCTCGCACAACCTCGTCTCTGCGGACAGACTCCCCCGTTATTCACTCTCTCTCTCTCTCTCTCTCTCCCCTCTACCTCCAACAGCATTGGCTGGTAAAGCTATACAACCCTTTCCCCCTGGCCTTGGTTCAACAGTAAATAGCGCTACGCACGTCTATAGCTCTCTCGTGTGGCTGCGTAATCGCAGTTACCATAAGAGTAAGCAGCAAGTTCAGCGATAAACGTTAATTTCATGGGAACTCGGGCAGGATGAGTGGCGAGGCGCTCGACTCGCGTTATCAATCATTACAGATTTTCCAAAATCATCGGCACTCGCAATCGGAGAAGCTGACTAGTCAGAGGGAAAGAGAGAGAGAGAGAACGGATGTGTGTTTACATGGGCTCGTTGGAGCGCGATTAATACCAGCAAATAACCTCCTGGTCCATGTATCGCAGGAAAATATTCGCGTCGATGCGTTGCTCGCGTGCTCCTATCGATTTGCCCAGCACGTGAGTGAGTCTTTGCACGCGCGACGCGCGCGCGTGTGTGTGTCTCTACGTATAATACGTCGTTGGTAAACGTATTATTGACGGACTTCCATGAAAATTTTCTAGCGGTTTCACCAATCCTGTCCAGGGAGCGCGCGCGCGAGTGCTTGCGAAGATTGCGCCGTTGTTGCTGCCGCTTCTATTTTTCCCTCTTGAAAATTTCTCTATCGTTCATCATACTTCTATAAGCATGTGTCACATCGACGATTTGGTCATTTGAATTCTTCGATTAGACGGGGAGAGAGAGAGAGAGAGAGAGAGAGAGAGAGAGAGAGAGAGAGAGAGAGAGAGAGAGAGAGAGAGATGATTCTCGAGAAAGAAAGAAATGTTGCTGAAGATACTGGCACGGGTTGTATCAAGGCAAGGTGTTTATATTATTCGCGTGTGCGAAAGATGCAGTCTGACGTAGGAGAAAAGAAATAGAGTCGAAAAAAAGTTGAACTCTGAGAAACACTATTGGCACGTAGCCTATTTACTGCGCTAGGAAAACTGCAGTGGAAATCGGGCCACGAATCTGATCTGGCTGGGGACTAGCCATCATCGTCTATCTACTCGCTCGTCTACTCCAGGCAACAACGTTCTGCTCCAACCGGTAGCTGCGCTACTGATTTTACGCGTTGTATCGTTGCAGTACCGGAAGTCTCTCGTTCCTCGCCGCAAAATTCCTCGATCGATCCCCGGTAAAATGTATTTTCACCGCAATCTGTGACGTCACAACGTCGAATGGTCAGGAGGATCAAACGAAGGAGCGAATTCGTGGGATTGAGCAATGCCGATCGAAATTCTGCCGGCTGAAAAAAGTAGGCCTGACCCTTTGTCGCGGTTGCGTCGCTACCAATCAATTTCCTGGGAAGAGCGGGGGGAGGGGGGGAGAGGCAAAGCGATGAATGGCGGAGAAAGGAGAGAATCATCGCGCGAACCCCGTGATTTGGTTAAAACGCTCGTTTTCTTTCAACAAATGTGCGAGCCGATAAAAAGCTCGGTACTGCAATGTAGCAATCGAGACAATGGCATTGCGGTTAGTCGATGTGCAAAAAGCTTAGAAATTATCGATGAGTTTTTTGTCCCCTGGGAATCTTGTCCAAGAGCTTTTACACAGCAGGATGGAAGAAGGGAGAGAGGGAAGAGAAGAAATGATCGATCCTCCAATTGATAGTATGTGGCTGGGATTCAAGACCGCGAAGATTATTTTTCAGTTGGCGCATCCAACTTTCTTTGCTGGCAAGCGGCAGCTCATTTTTGCGGTAGTTGCGTCAAGAATTACGAGGCCATATATTAAGTTTCACGGTAAAACGCGTAACTACTCGACTTGGCGATTTTCCCTCTCGCCCCTCCTCGCTCGCTGCTCCTGCCGCACGATCAGAAATGTTTGCTCACGATTTACACGCGGTAGCACGTGTCGCGGTATTATTCGATGCTTGCATCAAATTATGCAGAGTCGGTGATAATTTCGCTAAAAATATCTCTCGTCTTTTGTCTCTCAAGAATCTCAGGGGAAAGAAAACAAATCCACTCGATGACACTGAAATTATCTTTGACGCTCCGGAAAATGGGGGAGGGAGGGAGGGGGAGAAGGAAACTTTTCACCATACTCCTCCTCCTGTCCCAGGTATCGGACGACGAGAATTAACCAAAACATCGCGACGGTGCTGCGATCGTTGAATTTTTCAGAGATAACGCGCGTTATCTCGAAATTTCAATATTCAAACGCCATTTCGATAATCTCTATAAATTTAAATAAAAGAGACTCCATTGGCTTAACGATATGAACGTTTTAATCATTTGCACGAACTCTTTGCTTGACACGAAGCAATTTCAGTGACAACCAACCGTTTGGTGCGAAGCGCCAATCAGCAAACTAGCGAACTGACGAATCAACTATTATGGAAATTAGTCCATAACGTTGAATTTTTAATTTTGCTATTCAGCGAATGATACTTGGGATAGACAGAGATTTCTAGATTGGACAGTAATTTAATTCGAGAAAAGAGTATGCCAAAGAATAAAAACTTACGTGATCCAAAATCAAAATGGCGCACTGAACTTTGCAACGAGAGAAAATCCAATTTTCTTTGAATCGAGAGAAAAAGTTTATCCAACGATCGCTTCTCCTTCTCTCAAAACTTAAAAAAATATTTTCGAGTACGATCTTAAGTAAAATTCCAAGTATCGAAGAATCTTTCTATATCTCCGTGTCTTATTTGCTTTTCTTAGCCTTATAGCCTAACTTTTAAGATTTGTCGATTATCATATTGCTTACTCCGAAATCTCCCGAGGATACGTTACAGATGGAAGAGCTCCCGATAAAAAGAGAGAAATTGAATTCTTAGATTCCCATGGCAAAAGGAACGAGGAACAAAGGAAAACACGAGAGAGGGCCGAAAGAGGCAGGAGGAATGTTAATCTTCAATTGGCAAAGACGGAACGAGATTGCGACACCTTGGCAAATAATTGCATGCGCGATTCGCAGGAAATTGCAAGACTGAGCGAACGTTCGCGGGGATGGCAAGAGACTGTGTTGCGGTGAAAGCCACGTAAGAGACGAGTGCCAGCTATAGGTTCTTCGCTGGCTGCAGCAGAAGGTCGGAAAAATAGGGCCACGTCGCCGACGTAGCGCGAGTTAAGCTTCTTACTCGGAAGGAAAGAAAGAAAATTTAACGGGGAACCTTCGCCGGCCATACGACACACCCTCCTCCCCCCGACAAAGTTTCCTTCGTTTCCCACTTGTTTCGTACTCGTTAAAAATGTTCCCTTGCGCGCCGCTCTTAATTAATTCAGAGACCGAAGCTCCGTTTCTAATTATTAGCTCGATTGGTCCTTAGCCGAGTTTCCATGCTTTAACGCGCTAAGTAATTCGTTCTACGCGCTAAAGGAAACGCGATACTCCGATAAAAGCCTTGTAACCAATGAAGCTTGCTATTTATAATAAAAACTCTGCTGCGCCAGCAACGACGCTTTTTTAACGCACCATAGAAATTCTCTCTATGTGTAGTACGTGGGCGCAATATCCAGAGAGAGAGAGAGAGAGAGAGAGAGAGAGAGAGAGAGAGAGAGAGAGAGAGAGAGAGAGAGAGAGAGACTTCTCTTCAAGAGAGCAAATACGCGGAAGAAACGACGGAATCTAAGCAACAGTAGGGTCCTCCCCAGTTCCTTCGACCGTAATTATCTTCATGTCGAAGAAAAGAGTTTCGAGTCACGATAAGGTTGTCACGATTTATCTCTCCCGGGAAAACTTGATGACAGTTACTTATTTGGATGTAAAAGAACCAGAGACAGAGTAAAGGCGATCGGTGGTTCGATTCCTCACCGATACTCCCTCTCTCTCTCTCTCTCTCTCTCTCTCTCTCTCTGTACGTATGGAGGGGTACAGAATAGTACAAACTGAAAAGCGGAAAGACCCGAGTGAAAATTACGGAAATGCCAAAGAGAAAAATCAAGATACGCGCGAGAGGCGAAGAGGAGCCGAAACAAGACGGTGCGAGGGGAGGAGGGGGTTAAACGGGGCGAGGCTCTTCGGAGTAGAAAAACTTGGAAAGCTTTCTGTTTGCGCGGACGAGCTTTCCTCTTACGTTACGTGGGACGAGTTCAGAACCACGAGGGATGAAATATCGTCAGAGTTGCAATGCCGCTGGAATGGGTTAGGTGGAAAGGGTGAAGTATGATGGGTAGGAGGAACTGGCAAGCGTGGAGGGGAAGAGTGCAGGATGGTGGGAACCGGTGGGAGGTAAAGAGGAGAAGCGAGGAGGAAGGGAGTGGGAGGGGAGGGGAGGGGCGAAGAGGGATTTAAACGACCTTCCGTGCTGTCGTTATAGCCCCGTGCTTCGCGATACACATAGAGCTTCGTATAAATGGGTAGTATACACTCGGGAACCAATGCAGTGTTCCTGCTGCGTAACTAGAGGAACGTCATTTTCTGCGGTTCTTACTCGCAGACCGCAGAAAAGCTGCGCAACGAGGAATATTAACGTCGAAACAATGCCGGCGAGAGACTACCGTGCGCGCACCACCGGACAGATCAAAACCACTGCTGCTGGCTGCTATATTAAATTTCCCTTTTGCCGCGCGAGTGCGACAAGTGCGTGCGCAAAAAACCCAAAAAACCCAAAAATTTTAACGACCCACGGATTTTCGCTGATGCCACCACACACGCTCTCTGCCCCGTGCGCCATTTCGCGCGCTTCTCGCGACTGATGTCGTTGGTCTCGACGAGGTTCGAGATGCGGTCACGAGAGTCGGTTGAGAACGCGCGCGTGTGGACCAGAAGAGCTCCGATCGCATTTTCACCCGCCGCTATCCCTCCAATTTCATTTCTCTCGTCATTAGGACCTGCAAGTTGCTTCGAGTCAACCCAAAGCTCCATCGTATTGTACGCGATGCCACGCGCGAAGGTAATGGCGGCAGGTAGAACTTGGATGGCGCTCCGTTCCTTAATTTAGAGGTTGATGCGTAGCGTGTCGTGAAAATACGAGCACGTGGAAAATCTGCTGGGACCTATGGGGCGCGCGTGCACCGTACGAGCAAAAACCGCAATGATTTCAATAGAGACGAACAAGGCAAACGGTGTGGATGGTGTGTGCGTCTCGTTTGGAGGTTACGAGGGGACCGAGGGAGGGGAAGGGAGTAGAGAAAACCGAGATACGCGTACTCTCTCCCGTGTACTATTCTCGAGAGAGAGAGAGAGAGAGACGAATCATAGCGAAATAACCTTCAAAGTATACTAGTTCTTAACCACAGTAGTAACCGACCTTAGGAATCTTTATCGCGCGCGCTTGTCACGCACACTTACCCTCGTCAACGCGTGTACGGATCTTCGTAAGAGTGCGAATCGTGGAAAAATTTTCACAGGACAGGAGAAAAGAAGCAAGGAGAGAGGGGAGAGGAGTTTCGGTAAATTTCCGTTTTGGATCCTCCTACGAATCCTTTCCATTCCAATTCTCTGTCCTGGTTGCGGGATGAACATTCCTCGAGTTTATTGAGCTCGCGAAGGGTAATCTCTTGCCTTATTACTTTTAGTCCTCGCGACCATTAATTAACTCTCGGCCGAAAGAAAACTTGCTTGTTTGCTCCTTTCTTTCAGGTTCAACGCACACAATAAGAAACGCGTTAATGCTCTATTCCTAGACGGAGAGAGGCCCTAATGATTTTTGTTATAGAAATTGCGCACGCTCCGTGAAATTGCTCGTACATGCAAGCCAATGAAATTTACAGGCAAAAATTGAGGGTGCAATTAAAACTTGATCTTCCTCTCTCTCTCTCTCTCTTCGTCGAAGACTATACGCGCGACCTGAGAAATTTACGGGGAACAATTAATCACGATCGAATCGAGATGCTAACGAGCCTAAGCAAACTGCTGGCAGCTTTGGTAAGTCGTTAATTAGCGTTTCATTAACGCATACTTCCAGACGGAACAAAGCTCCGACACGGAATGCGTGCAAACTGCGAGAAACTCGCATGCTCCCATTGCTCTTTCACGCCAAGGAGTTTTCACCCTTGTTCCTCCTTTATCTCTCTCTCTCTCTCTCTCTCTCTCTCTCTCTCTCTCTCTCTCTCTCTCTGCGTTTCTCGCGGAGACTGGACGAAGATCGGGATGGAAGGTCCTTCCCTCCCCCCCTCCGCCGCCACAACAGTTCTATCTTATACTTGAAAAATCAGAAGAGAGGAAAGGAAATAGAGAGGTTGTTTTTCATGGTTGCGTTTCACAACCTTACGGATTGTCGTTGTACGGTAAGAAAAGGTAGGAAAAGGCAAAAGGGAAAGGGGTAGGGGAGGTTTTAGAGAGATATCGTTACATCTCGTGGGCATGGAAAAAGCATCGATCTTTTTGCGGGGTAGCGGCGAGTGCGGCTTAATTCGCGGTTTCATAATTACTTTGTCGCATTCGGAAAGTAAGATAAACCGGATGACGACAGCCGAGATAAAGGGAGCTTCGCGTGTACACACCGCGGGTGTAGTAAATTTCTGGCGCGGAGAGTCGCGTCGGGTCAAGCCCACGATATAAATTTCCGTGTCTAATCCGGTAAAAACCGAGGAGGCGCCTGCAACTGAGAGAGAAAAAGTCAACTCTCGAAAGAGAATGGAGAAACGAGCGACCAGAGTCCAAAATGCTTTCGCGTCTTTTCGTTCGCGCGCGCGCGCGCGCGCACGCGCCTCCTTTCGCGTTGAAGCTGAAGAGTCATACGGTACCTGAAGCCCATTCTTCCATCCCCTCCTCATCCTCTTTGGTGGGGCGCTCATTAATTAACGATCTCGTACCTCCGGATGACCTTGAGACAAAGCCGACCACACTGAGAGTAAGACCGAACGGGGGTGATCCGCGCGTGGTTCCTTTCGAGTTCTCCGATTATTCCACCTTTGCAATTGTAGTAATTTTTGAGGAATGTCAGATTGCACTTGTGATAACCGAGATATCGCTTGTATTTCTTTATCGATTATAAGAGGAACGGACAGATTCGATTATTTGCTGTTAAAATTAAACCTAACACTCGAAAACCAAAAGGGGAACTAAGCTGTCGCTAGAATTTTCGCCAGGCTATACAGGTAAGGTAAACAAGAAGAGACGTAAAATTGACTTCCATTTACATTGTGTGTACAAAATAGTTCGCAACCGACAATTATCTACGCCTCGATATTATGAAACTCGAGGTAAACGGTACACGGAGGAATATTCAGTTAAATTTGATAATCGGCAATTTCATAATCGGAGACAATGGCCTATATTTCCAGTATTCCTAAAGACGAGCAACGCTCCTTTACACGTTTGTCGCGAGTTGAAATTGTTGGAAAAGTCTGATAGCAGGGTAAAATTCCAGGGAGAAATCCACCGGTTCACCGCCCCCCCCCCCCCCCCATTATAGACAGAGGCGACGACAGCTTATCAATTTCATTCACGTGTATCACCACCACCACCACCACCACTAACAATAAGAGAGTTATCGTTCGAACAGGACAGCAGGAATGTTCGGGACATGAAAAAAATGGCAGATACGAAAAATTGTTGACTAAGCCAACGTTATTCGAAAATCTCTTTCCCGTCAAATAAAATAGAGAGGAGGGGATAGGGGGATGAAAGAGGAGTGTTTCCGTTGATTAACCACGGAGTTGCTTGCGCTTTCTGAATGGAGCTTTCAGAAGATCGTGGCCAAGGGATGAGGAAAGAAGGACCTGAGGTGAGGGGTGAGTGAGTGAGAGAGACAGAGAGAGAGAGAGGAAGCAGTCACGAGCGCGTCATGCACACGCGGCATTAAACTCGTGCATTCTGTCGTTGGTTGCTGGTTGGTTCGCCTTCTGGAAGGACGTGCCTGGAGAGGTAGTGTGGTTTTGGAAAAGTTAACGACAGAGATGAAGAGGAAAATCGAGCATAGGTAAAGGATGTCTGGATATATGTGCGTATTTGTGTGAAGAAGGAGGGAGCGTCGAAAAGGTGTATGTGTGTTTTGGGGGTGCAAGAGAATGAATAGGATAGAGAGAGGAAGTGGAAGTGGCAGAGGGGAAGAGGGGGAGAGGGAGAATGGGGTAAAGTGAGGGACGAGGTACTTTTGCACGTAAAGGGCGAAACGCTGTCGTCTGCGCAATGGCGAACGACGGTGGCGGCCCGCACCCCTTTTCCATTTTAAAATGGTACGTGCCTGGCATCGCTTTCCCGCGTTTTGCTTGCCGTCTCGTTTCATGCATGTGAAATTCGCATTAAACGACCGACGACTGCAACCTGCCCGCCCGCCCCCTGCTGTCCTGCCGACCCTCCGGATTCTGCAAGGGGACTAACCTTTTGCGAGATCTTTGCATTCATTTTCCCCGTTTGAATTATTCAAAATAATTAACCGAGAAATAACTTCTAGATTATCCCCGCGTTTTATTTACGAATAAATACTCTGAATTCTGCTCGAAAGAAAACGCGTGTCCCCAAAAAGGAAAACTGTCCAAATGTGTCTGAACGACGACGACGACGAATGGTTCGTTAGTTGCCGAGTTACTCTCGTGCTCCTTCTTTCTTCCTTCCTTAGAGTAGGTTTTCAATTTACTCAAATTTGCCAGCAATTAGCAGCAATTACCAGCAATTACCAGCAGCTATTGACAGTTTTACGATGTAGATGTGTAAGTTTTGGAAATTACAAGGATTTCACAGGTAAACATCTGGAAGGTCAGGTACGTTCGTGTGATTGTAACCATGACTTTACCCAAGATCCTGGAGAATCTTGGTAAACGAGGTCTCTTAGTCGGATTATTCGAATGAGCGTGCAAGAGAGAAGAACAGAGAGAGTTAGAGAGAGACAGAACTCGGGAAGATGTTCTCTTCGGAACGAGGAAGATGGCGCCTGTTTCAAGTGACACTCGGTGCCATCTCGATATCCACAAGATTCCTCAAACAAACACTTATGCCTAACAAGGAAGTTATCCTTCCTTCCTTCCTTCTCCATTGCTCTCTCTCTCTCTCTCTCTCTCTCTCTCTCTCTCTCTCTCTCTCTCTCTCTCTCTCTGTCTTTGAGAAAACTTCTTTGTCAGCTTCCACAAAATTTAAGGACTCCATCAAAGTCCTAACGAAGGATAATTAATCAAGTCACATCGGTAGCACCCGAAACCTCTCGTTTTGAGCACTTTTCTATCGATTTCAGCCAAGCGACTTAATTGAATTACACATTTAGTAGAAACATACGTGTGTATGTGTGTATCGAGCTTCGAATGAAACGATAATGATACCTAAGAGGAATTTATCCCTATTCCAACCACCGTGGACACAAATTCTTATCGTTAATTGTCGAAATCTAAGTATGAATCTGCTGCCTCGGAAAGTATGTACCTGCTGCCAGCGATTCTCGTGGGACGATAGTTTTCAGGTTCGTTAACCCAAAAGCTGAGTGTGTGTGTGTGTGTGTGTGTATGCGCGCATACACATTCTCTCTGTTTGAGATCCGTTTTTCAACTGGAAAAGTTCTATTTGAATCGGAAAGGGAGGTTCCAGAGAGTTTTCCCCTGCGAGAGTGGCAAAAGAAAAGAGCATTTACGTGGCACAGAGGCGGACGTGAGTGAGAGAAGCTATTAAGAAGTTACAGGTCATCTTGAAGCCGCGCAACAAATGCGATACGAGTGCTGCCACCTGTTACAACGCATATGTCGCGCGAGAACACCTACGTGCCCATTAAGGCTCGCGCCAAAAACACGCTATTTCACCTTGATAGGAAAACAGCGGCTATCCATTAATCCAAAGCTCATTTTTCACTCGATTGACCGGCATTGCAATTTTATAAAGGAAAAAGACGCGAGCGAGCGAGCGAGTAGCGGGACTGGGAAAAGTTTTATGAGAAAAATTTCACGCGGAGAGGAACATTTGTTTCTCTCGAAAGACAAGACCCGCTGACAAAAGGCTACCATTCCGTTTAAGCGACAGACGAGTGTCAAAGATAGAGGATAATGCGGGGGAAGGGAGACAGACAGCCCAGGTTGGCAAGTCGCTGGGAAAAATTTATGACGCCACCCAATTTGTGCGTAAACGTGGGAAAGAGTGGAAGGTCATCGGGGAACGGCGCCGCGTATGCATGACAAGATGCAAAACAGTCTTATTTCATCGAGGAGTATAAAATGCAACAAGTACCGCGAGAGATCGGCAGAGAACACAAAGTAGGGGTATTGGGAAAAATAAAATTGCAAGATGTTTGGAAAAAATGCGAATTTATGGTATAGTTTATACGCGCAGCCTGAGAAGATCCATCAAGAAATGGTAGCTTCCTGCAGATCGTTTTGCGGATCGGCAGAAGCGGCTTATAGCCGGGCAGTAAATCACTCGGGAACGTCGAACGTAAAACACAGCTAGGCAACGCCGGATTCGAAGGTTGCCTAGATCACGGCTCTACCTGCCTGCTAGCCTGCCCGCCTGCCTCTACCTAGAAGAGACAAACATGCCTCTGGTTGACCTGCCACCGTAATGCCTGCAGCACTTGCGCCAACGGAAACATAATAATTTACAATCCAATAGTCTGAAACACGCCTGAAAATACTTTTTCTCTCCTCTCTCGCATCACTCTTCCTCCCTTTCCCCCCCCCCCCCACTCTCTCTCTCTACTTCTTCTCATTCAATAATTAGTTCGCTAACATTCACCAACGACGACATTAATTGGAATCGTTGGAACAAACGTTTCGTTTCATATCGACGAACGATTTCAGTGTGAAAATTTAGAGGTCGGGAACCGAGCCGATCAATTATTCAAGGAAGGATTTCGAGAACTTTTGCAACAAGTTCTTCGTTGATTTCGTGAGGAAATCCCCGATAAAATCGATTTAGCTAAATATCGGTATTCAATAGTAGCGGTCGACACGCGATTGTTACCAACGCGAGGAGAACCGGCAAGGAGAGAATAAGAATGCACGAAGATCTTGAACTAATCTAGCGGCGATCTCTCTCGCGTGCATCGAGGACACCCAGCGAGTCGACACGCTCCTCGCGCAGTACCCGAAGAAGCTTCCACATCAAAAACGCAAAGGCGAAAGCAAAGTTCGATCGCAACATCCATTTGATTCGACCCGTCGCTGCCGACTCGAGATATTTCGTCTCGTCTAATTCCTGCTAAATTTCATGACAATCGACGAACGACGAGCGACGACGACCAGTGGCAAACGGGACAACGTTGTTGGATTACTCAGCAGGTTTTGGGAACCGGAGCTTTGGTCGTGTACTTCGAAGGGGACGATTGTGAACACACGGTAAAACATCTCGATAAAGTCAAGTGGGGTGGTATCGTTGACATTGACGAGAGGGGAGGATAGTGACGAAGGAGAAGAAGAAGGAGAAAAGGAGAAGGGGAGAAGCATGTGGACTGGTATTGGTTGCGCAATAACCTATTGCCAGACTGACCAACCAAAGGGATCACACCACTTGCTTATGGCCACTGATGCCGATACCACTGGTACGTACACCGTTGTGTCGTTACTACTACGATTCTCGCCATCTACTCCTCCCCCTCCACCTTCTCCCCTATGCGTTTAACACAAAACGACGCCGTCAGACGAGTAGATAGCGGGCTATCAATTCCGTTAGGCGATCGGCGTCATTTGTACGGAGAGATTGCGCGTCCTGTTACACGCTGCGAAACGTGTTGATGCGCATGATAATTGTAAGTTGTTCTCACATTCGCGTTGTTTTCTTACAAGAAGGAGAGAGAGAGAGAGAGAGAGATAAGGGGGGAGGGGTGGAGGGAGGAAAAAGGAAATTCAAGGCTGTCGTGTCAAGAGAGAAAGAGATTCAGCGATACGGACCTAAGGTATTAGCCCGTGCAGTTAGAAACGTTAAAGGAGAGGATGAAGTGGGTTATATAATTTAATGGAAGATGCTTTTTATTAACGTCCATCATTGCGCAATTCATCTCTTTCCTAATTCCGTGATCGTATCTCCCGGCTTTGAATGAACTCTTTATTCCTCGCACGAGAGGCGTCGTCGCCGCCGCCGCCGCCGCCGCTGTGGGTGTTTTTCTCCATTTCGCGGAGAAAAGGCGGAAAAATTTGAGAAATTTTGCTGACTCGCCGCTCGAAAATTTCTACGAGCGAAACGAGACGGTATCCAATGGTATGCGGCGCGCGTACACGCACGCGTGCATTCGTTAATGTAACGAAAAGTAATAACAGCGACGTCATCGAGTTATAAAAGCTCCGAGCCAAAATGTCAGTGAAATCATATTTCGTTGGATCAACGAAAACGCACGCGCGCGCGCGCGAGGACTGCGAGAGGCTCGTTAATCCGCCACTCTGTAATACTTTTACAAATTTCAAGCTTGTTGAGAATTTCTATGAAGCGTTTTAAGGCCCCTGAAACGACTGAAGCGTTTAATAAACGACGGACGAGGAGAAGCCGCTGAGAATAAAAGCGTTAAACTGCGCTAATAATTTATTTGATTACAAAGTTAAAGTTACGAGCGGCAAATAATACTGCGCGTGGATCACATATACTTTCGCGAGAATCAGTTATACGAATTATTGGCTCTAAACTTTCTTAAGTTGTATCTAGACAGACGAGCGTGCGCGTGTATGTGTGTGTCGACAAATTAGAAAAATGTATCTATAGCGCCATGACGCGCGATAAATTTGGAAAATGAAAACAGGTAGAATGGAGGAGGAGCGTACCGAAATAGATGAAATACACGTGAAAGTGGAAGAGAAGAGAGGAGGAGGAGGAGGAGGAGGAGGTGGAGGACCCGACGAAGTATCCAACTAGAAAGACACAGCCGAGACTCCGTGCCGCTTCCGTGTACACATTGAGAGATTAACGATTTTCTAACAGTCATTTCTCACGCTAAGCGAAACTTCCAGTCGGTTCTAAGAAAATTGCGCGAATCGCTGCCACGTAAGAATATCTACCGAAATCTCGGTTCCACGGTTACTAATCACAGCGGTACACGCTGAGAGAAAAAGGGGGAGGGAGAGAGAGAGGTTAAGTTAAGGGTGAGGCGAAGAAAAAGAGAGCAAGAACGAGAGCGAGAGAAACTCCACTCATCCCTGATTATTTTTCATCTTGTGCCACTTCGACCTCGACAACCCCTCCCTCCCCCTCTTCCCGACTAGCCCGTCTACCCCACCCCTTCGTCCTCCAACCGTCCTCGCGAAGCTTTACGTCCTTCGTCCTTTTCACCTCAACCCCCTTCTCAAAGACCCTCAAAGACTACCCTAGAACCACTCGCAACTCCTGTGTAGTCAGCCACCCCCTCCCCCTGCTCTCTTCTCCCTCCTCCCTTCGGCCGTAAGCAGCACACGGGGGCCATGCCACATCTTCCCTCCCCTTGATTCATCCCTACGCTTTAACCGACCTAGCCTCCAATATCCAGTCCAGAACACACCTTCATAATTCACCCCCTCAACACCTTCCACCACGCTTTCTCGCTATCTCTTTGCGGCTACAACTCCATACTTTGTTTTCCTCGTCTACGCGGCTAATAAATTCAACTTCTCCCAAGGCTTTTTAAGCATAAATTCTTAAAGTTTTCATTTTATTATCCGCAAATGAGCTTATCGCGAGAAACGAGAGCACGGATGGTTGGCTAAATGAGCAATCTCCAGATTGATTTGATTTAACGCTAATTTACGTACGGGAACGGGCCTTGAATGAAACGCACACGAGAGTCAAGAAGGGGGTAAGCCTTTGTGAACTTGACAATAATAACTCCTCGTGGAAGGATAGATATGATTCTGAACTTAAAGTTCAAGCTAAAATCACCCGGTGATCCTGGTATATGGTCGTTTCGTTTCAACTTGGGTACAGTCCAAAACCTATCCTTTCCTCATAACATCGCTCTCTCTCTCTTCCTCTCTCCCAATTCCACGCTCCTTCACCGCAATAATCCACGCTCTTCTCCTCGCCACCTCCCCCGCGCTCCTCAGCCCCCATTCGGAGAGGCGAGTTTCTCCAATTTCACGATTTTCCCGACTACCCCAGCAAGAAACCACCTTCTCGCCCTACCCCGATGTGGTACTTTGCGGAGCGAGATCGACCTATCTCCTTTCAGAGTTTGCTTCTTTCTTCGTTTAAAAACCCTTAGTCGCTTCTCGATATCCTTGCGTAACCCCCAGACACCAGACGTCTGCGACTAAAGGCACGAAGTAGGTTGAAGGACGAAATTACGTCGTGCCCGATCACGCACAACGTCGTGTCGTGTATTTATAGAACCCAACCATTACTACTAGTAGTCGCTCGGAGTAACCCAACGATCATCATAAGACCCGTGCGGCAGCGCAGCAAATTCACTTTTCTTTAAAACAAAGTCCCAAGCGTCAATCATTCTTTCATTATTCCAAAGAAAGATGTCTACGGATAAAAAGGTAGAGACTCGACTGGCGAACTTATTTAGCCGTCACTCGAAAAAGCACGTAGACGCTCTTACAATCGAATCACATTTATAACGAGCCCGGATCTCACTGATAATCGATAGAGAGACGCGCTATAATTATGAAGGAAAACCAGACGATTTTTAATAATCACCGAATCCCCCTCAAGTTATTTAGAGTACAACTCCCGGAAAATCAATAGGTCCAAACACAGAGAGTAACGCGTTTTCCGCGTAATTCCAATTTGAAAAGGCTTTAAAATCATTACATTGCCCGAATCCTTCAAATTCAAATCACCCGAGACCAAGCCAAATATAGCGTGAACACTTTCCGAATTTACAAATGCGAGACATTGGCGAAGGATGTTAATATCCAGCAATTGTCGAAAAATACGCAATTACAAAAAGCTAGAGAGGGAGAGAGAGAAAGAGAGAGAGAGATGGGGAGAGGGGTGAGACTACGGTAAGGGTTTGTAACGGATCGGTTAATTTTGTTTCAACCAGTTTTTGGTAATTAAATCGACGAACTGTATGCTCATAAAGCCAGGAAATTTCGTGCTTTCAAAATTTAATAGCAGGCAACGTTATATTCAGTAGTTAATTTCATTATGCCAGTAGTTACGAAGTTCGACCACGTGTGAGAGACAGAGAAAGAACGAGAGAGAGAGAGAGAGAGAGAGAGAGAGAGAGAGAGAAATACGCAATCGAGCGTGAAAGTATCGTTATCAAAATAAGTTGCGTAAGAATCTACATAGACATCTACAGAAGAGGAAGCCGATGGACGGCGAAGCATCCTCCGAGGAAAGAAGGTGCAATAATAAGTTGTAACTCCCTTGGGATGCTTCAGTGAGCAGCATCGATACCTCCCACTCGTTCGGCTTTGATTTTAGCCCATTGCATCATTTCCCAACTACCTCGTAGCTGAGCGACCCTCCAGGCACGTTTTCGTGCACAACCGTTGGAGAAAACACTACAACCTACTTAATCGGATCCGGAGGTTCTGGCACGAGAGGTAGCCATTGATTCTCGAGGGGGTCGAAGAGAAACTCGCCTTTAAGCAAGATAGCCACCGGAGACTCGAGCGGTCGAATTAAAAGCCATTGTCGGTCTCTGATTCTCTGCTTCTCTGCTTCTCCGGTTCTTCGGATCTAGGTGAAACGGTCGTTTAACAGCTAAGGGCCAAACCCTCCACCACTGCCAGCACTGGAAGACTACGAGAGGTCCAGTCGATTGTGAAATCAGCGAGATCCAAATGATTATTAGTCAGGAGGAGCTAGTTGGACAAATCCGTCGATAAATACGAAGCGGACAGCCTTCGGTGGAAGGCGGTAATCGCAACTGGTCGAGTGGTCGAACAATTTAGTATCCCCCCATCGTGCAACGAGCGGTGTCAATGCAGGGACGACACGTCCGTCTGGTTCTAGCGCTGCTATCGATTTGATTTACGTCCGGACACAGCGAACCGT
Organism: Sclerodermus sp. 'alternatusi'; assembly: GCA_037305995.1. NCBI lineage: Eukaryota > Metazoa > Arthropoda > Insecta > Hymenoptera > Bethylidae > Sclerodermus > Sclerodermus sp. 'alternatusi'. Next base: position 6,294,542 of record CM074550.1, read on the forward strand.
TCAAACGCGAGATTAGCGTATGAGGATCAACGACCACTTTGCAATCTTGTCAACGATGATCCGAAGTAGCGTCAGCCTCGTTGCGACAGTGGAGGAGAGGCAACGAGACACCTAAGACGGCTAAGAAATCTCAATCATCGAAGAGGTACGGGGTAAGGGTCCGGAGTCTCTGGTAGTCTTCGTCGATGAGGAGGACTATGGAGGTCACGGGTGTCACGGAGTAAGCAGAGGTCAGGCAGGGTTAGCTCGTGCCATGGAAATTCGAACTATCGATGCACCTGTCGCGGCAGTGGGTCCAGAAGACCCAGCCTAGGATAAGGCAAGGCAACGCAAGGTAAGGCAAGGCGAGGCGAGGCGTGGCAAACAGGGTAAGGTAGGGCAGGGCAGGGCAGACTACGTGCCCGAGAAGTGCATCAATCGTTCGAAGTAACACCAGTTGCGGTTTCTTTGTCTCGAGGTCTCGTCGAGGCTGAGGCGCACGCGTGTGAATCGGCCGCCGTCACCGCTGCAAGTGCATTGACTCCAAGTTGCTGCTCTCTGTATCGCGCAACGCGTACGTCGCGATCCGCCCCCGCACCGAATCAGAACGAAATGCACATGCGAGTATCGCGTGCAAGAGCTTTCGAGGCATTCCGCTACCCGCGCGGTGGTGGCATCTAATGCTTTCGGCGAAAAACATTGGGGACGACGCATAAATAGAGGAGGAGCAACACCGTAAAATCTCGCATTCTTTTATGCGTGCACATGAAACAGCTCTAGGTTCCCATCGTGAAGAATAATTTTACGCGTACGGATCTTCGCGGGTGGGTAAATTCCCGGTCTGGTCCGTTCGTCTCTCTCTCTCTCTCTCTCTCCCCCTCAGGACCTTCCAGCCAACGAATGTATTGGGTGCAAGGACCGGGGGTAAACTCGATCCGGTGGAGGTCTCTCGTCGTCATTTTCGAGAGATTCAGAATTTTTTTCGCGAAACGAATCTCTTCGGCTTGGATGGTGGCACGATGGCCTTGCGGTTACCACTACCCGTATACCGCGCATTATGTCTACCATATGGATAGTTTTGACAAGGTAGAGGCAATTAGAGACGTCGGAAATGACGAGGCGGCGGCAGAAGTAGCACGCTAAATGGCTGAAATCCGTAAGTTAAGCGAATTGGAGGTGGGTTAGCGTGTTGGACGCGTGCCAAGGGCGCGATTAATTAAGTTCCCGCGAGGCATTCCGAATTGTATCGACGATTCCTCGTAAGCAGGTCAAAGGGACCGGGATTCGGAGATCAGGCAGCGGAAATGAAAATAATGGCGACGGTATGCACCTCGAGTTCCGAGACATAGCGCTGATACCGAAGTTAATGAGAAAAAGTTAGCTACTTTGCAAACTACGACTTTACCCAGAGGGAAAATCTCTCTCTCTCTCTCTCTCTCTCTCTCTTTCTCATCTTTCTTCTCTCGAATAGTTTTCTTCTGGAGATCTTAACGGATCTGACACGGAACCTCCTCCTTCGGCCCACCGACGGCAATAATTCCGAGGAGGATGAATGGATCAAGGTCAGCAAGATGGAGCGGCAGCGGCCATCTGTCTCGAGTGCTAATAATTATTCGAAACTGCCGCTGCGTCAACTGTATTTACGGAGATGCGCCGTACTTCGTTATTTTCATTTTCTCCTAAAAGTTGGAGCTTACGAGCGCTAAGTTTTGATCGCGGCAACTAAACGGAGCTGCAAAGCTGAACATCGCGGGATTACAGATCTTAATAACGAGCACGAAGCAAGAGGCGGCGAAGAAGAGGCGGCGAAGAAGAGGCGCAAATCCCGGCAAGGGAGAGAGAAGGGGGCTGCTGCCGAACTACCAGGAGGAAGAGAAAAAGGGAGAGACCAAGAGAGCGGAGAGAGAAAAATTAAGTGTAAAAGAGAAAAATATTTCTGCACACGCTTCTCTCCGGAGAAACGAGTTGTTCCGCCGCCCCCGTTTTGCCTAAGAATTAGCTCCTCGAGTAATCTTAATGCGAGCCAGACTCGATTTAAAGAATGAGATTCTTTATTACGCGCTAATTCTCAAAGTTTTCCACGAAGTTTGCTGCTGCACGATAGAGATTGACCGAGGAAACTTTTACCGAATTAATATTTGATTCGTTAGACTTGATTAGATTTTCGTCTTCGCCAGGGACTCTACGAACCGTGTTACTAAAATAATCAACTTTTCGGCGCGGATCGGCCAATTTGGAGAAACAACGATTTTCGCCAAAAAATACACCGCTTTTAAAATTCACTCTCCAGGGAATTTCTTTAAAAATTTACTCAGCTCTTAACAGCGAATTTTTCACTTTTTCGCCAACTTGTTCGCTGAAAGAGAGAGAGAGAGGGAGAGAGAGAGAGAGAGAGAGAGAGATCTCAGAGAAAAATCTTATTGGAAAGAGTCATCCGCTGCATTATCCAGTATCGGGGGTAATTTTCAAATAGCATGATAGTACCGAAGATCGGTATAGCATTGTTTATTTCCACCCCGATATCCCTGGAGTTTCCCTCAATTCTAGCAGAGGACTCGCGCTCGCTTGCTTGTTTGCTTGGCTTTTCCTATTCCCACACTCTCCGCCCCCTTTCCTTCTGCTCTCTGCCCTATCTTCGCCATTCTCCCTCCCTTCAACCTACAACGTAACCTCCCGCCGCTCCTGCTACTCCTCCTTTTCTCCTCTTCCTCCTCCTTCCTCCCCCCATCACCCTCACACCCACTCTCTCCAGTCTCTTTCTCTTAGTACCTACAACTCTCGTCAAGCCACCGCATTATCCCACCCCCTCTCACACACCGGGTATTGATTCCACCATTTCACCCCCGCTGTGAGAACCAGGGTTGCTCTCTTTCTCTGTGATGGTAAGTCTGTGTGCGTTCGTCTCCTCCTCGTGTACAGGCGGTATGGTGTATACGTGCTGCTTGTTATCTCGCTTACTTACTTTCATCTACTGGACTACTACTCTTACCGCTTCTACTACTACTACTGCTGCTACCACCGCTACTACTACTACTACCACCACCACTACTACTACCGCTGTTGCTATTAATACTATTGCTACTACCACGACCACACTGTTACTCCCGTGCACTCGGTGGTTGCTCGATCCACGTATATCGGTTTGCTCATACTCACTCGCTTTTACTTGTTTGCCAGTAGACTTATTCACTTATACTCAATCACACTTGTATCTCATCCCCTCCAGGTCTCTTAGCAACGCTCATTCATACGCGCACGTTCATCCGCGATACTCGCGTACTTTGATTTTTAACCACGCGTCGTCTCACCTTCTCTCGCTCTCCTCTCTATTATGCTTTCTTCCGTCGAACAGCTTCCCTCGGATATGTTATCCAACGTGTGTTTTAATAAGTTCTTTCCACTGTCGTCCCTACCTAGTCCCTTTTACCAGCGGGAGATCGGGCAAGGTGCGGTCTGGTTGCTGTAAAACCGAGCGAGCAAACTGAACAGGGAAAGTGGTCTTCGTAAAAGCAGGTAGAATCTCGTGCGGGGGGGGGGGGGTTAATAAATTACACTAAATAGCGAGCGGATAGTTTCCCGATGAGCGTGCAATGTGTACAACACGCGTGCGGTAGGTAGCAGCTTGCCAGAACCTAACTATATTCTTTGTGTACAGCCGTGGACAGATATCGAGTTCCCGAGACCACCAAGAGCCACCATATTCGATGGTGGCGTTTCTTCTCACCGTGCGTAGTATTCAGTGCGGCAGATCACACTCATCGATCACTCGAGTAAAGGCGAACCAAATAACAAAAAAAACGTATGCTTTGTCCGTGTCAAAAATCGAAAACCAAAGCACGCGGGTGTTATTAAAATTTTACAGAAATGTACCTTAGGCCTGTTTCATTCCAATGTCCGGAGTAAATAAAATAAGTATATAGTTGAGAAACTACGTGCTTTTTTTTAAGTTTGCACTCCTGTCTTTACTTTATACGTGATTCGATACTTTTTAAAAGGATTTACGCACAATTAGAATAAAGTTTTCTTTCGTGAATTTAATTTCGATACTTTTTGCGAGGATTCGATTAAATTTAAGGGTTTTTGCAAGTTTGTAGCTATTGTTCTACTTTAATACTTGGCACAGTTTTTTACATCTTGATGTTTTCCTGTGTAATTTCTTTGAGCATTGTCTCCTAGCGTCCTCTTTAGCGATGCCATAATTTTCTTTTCGAATTTTGTATCATGGTACGAGGTTATCAGCTTTGGCAAGAACCGATCGAACCCTTTTTTGAAGTTTTCATGGGTTTTATCTCTTAAACTTTTAGAAGCTTATACATGTTTCTTTGAACAGTTATAAGAAAATTTTCCAAGGTAAGGTATATTCTTTAATCTCGGAATAAACTAACAAAAGCCTGTCCTAAGCCATGTCTTATTTATTTATTGTTGCAACTGTAACTTTTACTGCTATATGTTGTTGTATGCTGCACCATACCTTAAACAGCTCAATGGGTATAATGCAAAACTTGATCATGATTCCACACAACGCTGCGTCGAGCAGTGGAAAACATTAAAAAATATAAAAAAATGTGAACGAGTTGGTCCTCAAAATCTCCGGTATATAATTACTGCAGAGATAACTACACAGAGTTATGACGTGGGTGGAAGATGATCGAATGCAGCTCTTACCGATAGTGGCGTCAGAGGCTCCATTTCTGTCCGCGGCTGTACATGCGAGTATATGTGTGGAGCAGGGGGGAAGGAGGATTCAGCGCCGGCAGCCGGCAGCAAGCAGCCGGTGAATGAAAGATTAGAATGCCATGAGAATTTGACGCACGGCAGAGTTCGAGCCGCGCGTTATTAGGATCGCCGATTCTCAATTAGGCAAAATTGCCCGAGAATTACGTAATGCTCTGAATTTTCACGCGCTTCATTCTAATGCGGCCAGGCGCGTTCGGATTTATTCGCCGGCACCCCGCCGCAAAATACACACATTAAACTAGTACTCGCGTAAACATGGAATTTTTAATATCTCAGCTAAAATTCTAAATGAAACAACGAGCACGAGCATTAAGTTTTCACTTTATTTACTCGAAAATGCTACATTTTTCCCATACGCATGTACGTTAAATTATTAGAGTTTGAAGGAACGGCGAGAACTACTGTACTCTCTCTCTCTCTCTCTCTCTCTCTCTCTCTCTCTCTTTCTCTCTGCCCGCTGGATTTTTCGCCGTCCCTTTATTTGCCTGTAAATAGTTGTGTGTTGACGCAATACGCTCTCCTTTCACGCGGAGCTTTTCCCGAATTAATGTTTTATGAACGAATGAAAATCAAATATCAAATATTAATCGTCGCAGCGAGTAAAGGCAGTGAACCCTTTGGCAAAACTATTCGTGCGTTTATAAATAATTTCTGGTAAAGTCGTGCAATATACTATGGTGAACATTACATTTCCAATCGGATGCCTGAGAATGCTAATTCGTTTATTATGCGGAAGCGGAGAGAAGCGTAAAAACAGTTATTTCAAACAAATATGCTAAAACCAGTTGGCAATTATTACAGTTTATTTTTATCATTTTTCATTATTGATAGAAAGCAGCGAATGCTGACCACTGTAATCGAATCCGAAGAGCTTCGGTTAGATCAATACATCAGCGGCGGAAAGATATTCTCAAATAATTGCCCCCCCCCCCCCCCACCAACCCACCATTCTCTCTCTTCCTCTCTATCGTACACACACGTGTTCTATTCTGGAACATCATACTACTTTCTTCGACACATCGTACTAGGACTAAATAGAGTCCGCCGGTCCTGATTCCGGTCTCCGGGACTTTTTTCAGCTTCCATTACGACTGAACATCGAGCGTGAAGAGATTTTAGACAAAAAGTTCAATGTGCTTATAACTGTCCGCCTTGCAAAATCGACAACAAAGTCCTGCCACCGTGTATTTTCCATGCGCGAGACGAAAGAGTTGAAAAAAGAAAAAGTTTTTTGTCCGCATGCATATGAAGTTTTACGTAGGCTCGCGCGCGCGAGCGAGCCAGCATGCAGAAGGATGCAGATTTTTTCTCCGCTGGTAGAAAAAGAGCTGAACACGTGAAATCACGTGTAAAGCCAGGAGCGCACCTGTCGAAAGCTCGATCGAACGATTACGGGATGTATGGTGTAAGAAAAAAAAAAAAAAAAAAAAAAAAAAACTGGAAGACTCTCACAGATGTCACACACATGCTAGAGATAGAGTTTGTTGGCCTTGCCAAACGTGCATAGAGGCTCGTGGACGGTATGCCATTGACAGCGAAAACCTAAACAACTTATGAACCCATTTGAAAAATGGATTTTCCCCTCCAGCGACTCTTCCACTCTCGAGTGACATACCACGCCTTCCTCCCCTCCCACGTTCAGAAGAACCTAGTAATTATGCGTCTTTCGAAGAACAATATTCTTTAATGATTTTCCTCGACGCTCTTAGACCACACTGTACAATTGTTCTCGCTGAAAAAGCTAGAGTTGGTCGCTACTCGCAACAAGCGTAGCTAAAAGAGAGAGATAGAAAAATTAGGGGTCAAAGTCGGCAGGTGCGGTAACATAGCTCTGGCAGACCCAGATCTCCCTCTCCATCTTTCTATTCAATCAGGGTAGCCTTCAAAAGAAGGAAATCCGAGATGTTTTACATTTTCTTCTAAATAGCCAAACGGTCGTGAGAAGCGATAGATAAAAGTGGAAAAGAGTGGAAAGTTTATATACATGTATATGTATGCGCGTGTGTGCATGTATATAAATAAAGCTGCCTTCCTCCGTATTACGGAGAACGTTAGCCACTCTTCAACTTCTTCATCCCTTTAAAATTCACCCTGAGATTCTTCTCTGGCAGATTTGAATAATGTAGTAGGCAAAAGGGAATAGTCCAAAGCACGCTCTGCTCTTTTTTCCGTGTGTCTCGAGTCTCGGAAATCTAAAACCTAAAAGCCGCAGCATCAGGCTTGGTAGCAAAGGGGTGGGGGAGGGGGAAGAAAGAGAGCACAAGGCGAGGGTTAAATGCAGGGCGGAAAAAATGACGGAGAAAAACGAAGAAACGAGAATTCGAGAACCTTCGAGGACCCCCACGGGAGTATCAAGATCATTAAAAGTGATTCGACGGTGCGACACTGATCGTTCGAGGTCCTTTGCTCTCTTGGTTTTTCTTCCTCTTTCTCTCTCTCTCTCTCTCTCCCTCCCTTCCTTTGCTCTCCGCTCTTCGAGTCCCCGTTAACTCCGTGACGCTCCATTTAATTCCGCAAGACAATGTTTTTCTTGATTCCTTTTAACGGGTGTAAAATATTTAACAATTCCAGAAAAAAAGAAAAAAAATAGAAGCCGAAAGTCAGGAGAGTACCATATTGCTATATTTTCTACGGAAAACTGAGTTAAACTCAAAATTGCCAAGAGATACGCTCCCTCCCTTCATTCCTTATCTACTCAAACACCCACACATGCACGGAGCATATAAACCGTTGTAACATAGCTCGAAATAATAGAAATTAAAGAATAAAATCAATATTTCGCGTAGCTTTGATGCTAAATATACGCATATAATTGCTTTGATACTGATTCGAGTGGTTAATTCGAATAAAAAATCAAGGGTTATGAAATTAATCCCATCAATGGTAGACAGTAGTAGTAATCTGCTTTTGTAAACTGCTCTGTATTCGTTAAATAGATAACGTAAACAAATGCGTTAAAATTATACTCGTCTCAAAATCACGAGTGGCTCTAAAAACTCATCTGGATCTGTTTTATACTTCATCTTTTTCTCTTTTCTCCTGTATTTTATCCTTTTCTTTTTTCTTTCTTTCTTTCTTTCTTCGGAGACAAGTAGATAAAGCACGAGGAAAATAACACGTACTCGTGCGTGTTGATATTACTATGGAAACGGTGCAGCTTGATATTTTACAGTTTAAAATGTATTTCATGGCTTTCGTGGGAATTTCTCATGAAGAAAATACGCGGTGGCAACGGCGGTGGCAACGGTGGTGGCAACGGCAGCGACGGTGGCGGCGGATTACTGCCACTTTTGACCGCAAGCTCGTGTAAACTTTTTTCCAGCCACACGGCAATTGGTTTCGCAGGGGGCAAACTGGCAATTCTAATACAATCTCTCTCTCTCTCTCTCTCTCTCTCTTTCTCTCTTGCTTGCTTCCGCTTCAACGGTTACAGTTGTATTTCCATTAGTTGCATTCGATAAATATCTTAGAGAATAATTTTTTTCCCTGTCAAAACGGTCCAAGCGATGAGGTGTCAACGAATTGACCATTATGTACATTACATAGGTAAGTATTTTCTCTCTCTCTCTCTTTCTCTGTTTATGCGATAAACGACAAACGATAAACGCTTCCAGTACCGTTCGTGTGAAAAGCAAGCCTCGAATTTTCTCGAATTTCACAATACTGGCATCGTAATCTAAAGTAGCAAGTTCAAGTTCAAGTATAGAGATTTGGGGTGTAACTATCTAGCCTTGAAAATTAACACTGGATTGGAAAATAAGAATGAATTCTCGTAAGGGGTGAATTTGTTAATTTCGCAAATTTCGGTCTAGGAAGAAAAACGGAATGGATGGGGGGGGGGGGGCAAAAGATGTCGGTGGGCAAGGACCCCCCCCCCCCCGACCGTACCATTACGCAGTTCCACGAGAGTAAAAGAGACAGAAGGGGTGTGCGGTGATTATATCGCGTGGCGTACACGATGAATTTTTCTGCGTGACATTCGTAGGAATTGCGCGGGACGAAAAGAGGCAGTAAATTTGAGAGAGCGTTATCAATTCTGTCTTCGGTGCCGTCGGGTTATTCCTCGTATCAATTCTCATCACGCGCGTTCTGCTAGCGTTGACGAAATTCGAATAAAGTGTTATCGGACACGCGTATCAAAAAGCGACTCGCGTACGTGATAAATAGAGAGTCGCTAAATAAATATTGTAACAAAGCTGGAAACCATAGGAACGTATAAAACAAAGAGTTTTATTGGAGCGCTGCCTCAATGAGATTTATTCGATTCTAAACTCTCGTTTCGGCGGTGCTCGCACTAGCAGCCGCGCACGCGTGCATTCCGGAACACCCCACGCGCACGCGCTGCATAGCAAGTTGAGATAACGCGAGTTTTTAAGCGATAACCGTGCAACCATGTAAATAAGGCGATTAGAAATCAACTGGGAGACGATTACCCGGCAGATTTTTCTCGAACCATCAATAGAGACTCTTCTCGGAAACGTCTATCGGGAAAATGCGATAAAGCCACGTGGATGCGCGTACGTACGATTGACCGTGCGATGAGTTACGGAGAGAGCACGTGCATCGAGAGTCGCTTTTGCTCGCCAACAGAACAAATCGCGCGAAAAGCGACCAGTGGTGCAATTATGCAACTCCTCCAAGAGGATAGAATTTTTCATGAGAGAGCAGCAGCGACGCGTGCGATGGAAAGGAGGAGGGAGTCGTCGTTGATAAGAGGAAATAGACACGGAAACGGTAGCAACTCGCGTCAGTCGGAAAAGGAAGTCGAAGGAATTCGACGAAGCTGTTTCTAACTGTTTGGCTGATTTGGAGAGTCGCTTTAATGTGGAAGAGACACTTTTGAAAAAGGAGCCCCCCCCCCTATTGAAGGAAACGCGAGGGAATGAATATTCCACACACCCAATGAGAAAACGAATGATTGGCAAATAGCTACGTGCAACGCCCGACAATCGAAAAAAGTTCGTCTGTTTGTCCATACGGCAGAACTCTGTAGCTATTCGAAAAAGCGGAAAACGCTACTCCACTTCCGGCTCTACTTCAATATTTTGAGCGCGCGCGCGCTTCCCTCCGCGCGTTTCATTAATCTCACTCGAAATATTTTTTTCGCAACGCTAATCAAAAAATTCTTCGAAATTGACGCAAACGCGATTAATTAATGCAAACATTAGTTGTTCGCTTAAATTTAATAAACGCGACATTTCCCGCGCGCGAACACGTAAAATACATTATTTGTAATAAAATTGTCATGAATTTATTGAGCGTTGCGCGGAATTAGGCTGATGCTCGGTGGTGGTAGTGGTAACTAGGATGATCGACGAAATAAATACAAAATGAGGATTATAGGGGTGGAGAGAGAGAGAGAGAGAGAGAGAGAGAGAGAGAGAGGTTGGCGGGGTGTGCTAAGAGTTGTAAAACATTGATCATTTAATTTCCATGAAAATTTCCGATTATTTATATACGCGACCTATGAAATCATTTATGATGTACACTGTGTGAACACGTGTGTTTGTATAGAGAGACACACGCGCGCGCGCACTTACTACCACCACGCAGAGTCTATTTTATTCGAATGGCAAAACTCTCGTTGGTGGGATCAAATGGACGGAAAAACGGAAATCGCGCAATAATTTCGCATTCGTTGATATTTTCCGTCGCTTTTCTCCTCTCGAGCTTGGTCTCGTTGGGCCTTGAAGCTAAACGTCGAAAGCGAAAGACGCGCAGGCACGCACGCACGCACGCACGCACGCACGTACGCACGCACACACGCACGCACCTCTTCGAAGCCACGGATGTTCCGTCCAGAGCCATTTGAAACATTACAAGCTTTGCGGATGAAACGTAAAACAACGCACGAGTGCTATAAATTTCTGTCAACGATGTCAAAGCGACTATAAATTTTCATAAACGAATAAAATTATCTCCCACTTTTGTCGCTGCTTTCATCCGAATCGCCCTTCGCGCAATCGGTCAAAGCAACGCACAACCATATCCGATCGAAATGGTAAATAATTGCATCGGTGACACTGACCGCGATGGTGCGCAGGCACCCGTAAGATTCTCCCTGTTTTCAAATTAACCCGACGAATTCGACGAGAGAAAATGGCGTCGCCGCGCTCAAGGATAAAAAAAAATTCAACCGACGACAGCTCCAACCTCGCCAGCAGCCTTCCATCCAAAAAAGAATCCGAAACTAACAGCGCGATTACATTTCCGCGCAATCTTATCTCAGTCTCGCTGGAGTATTCCCAGAGAGAGAGAGAGAGAGAGAGAGAGATAATCTCTCCGCATAGATGCGCTCGATGAATTAGGATCGCTAAACGAGCGTTAGCTCGACGAGGATTTTGGCAAGCGACGCGCGATCGGTGTAAGCGAAGACGATGGAAAAGACGCGCTAAAGCGAAAGAAGCGAATCGCCGATTCGCTCGTTCCGCGACGAGGCGCATTCGAAAAAATAGAACGGACCGTGTCCGTCCGTCTTGCGAGACCTTGAGGTGCGCACGCTCAATAGCGGCTATGGATAGGAATGGTGAGAAGAGACACGAGGAGCTGCAAGAGTGTCTCTGGGAGAGGGCGGAGGGGAAGAAGAGAGGGGAGAGAGAGAGAATAGAAAAAAAAAACACGCAGAGTATGCACTCGAGTGATGGATCTAACCTAACCTATGATCGAAGATTCGCACGTAGGCAGAAACCGTCGGTAGTACGATGGTGGGAGTGCGGTGTTGTTGGTGGTAGTAACGTAGCAAAGCGATGGTGGTGTTGGTGCTAACACCAATATATGTCACTAATGGCATATTTTCGCGGTGTTACGCGCGCCACGCAACGCGCGAGCCGCGAATGAAAAAACGCGAAAAAATCGCGCGGCTCTTTTGAGTCTTCCGAGTCTTTCGAGTCCTTCGAGTCCTTCGAGTTGCAGGCGCACTCGCCCCACACGGAAAAGAATGCAACCGTGCACGCGCGCCTCCTACCTACTCCAACGGATTACGTAAGCCACGAAGTGGACTCGACGCGATCAAATGACCTAGAAATCGCGGGCATCGCTTAAAGCGAAAACGCCGGAAGCTACGCCAAATTTCTTCTCTCCATCCCTCTATCTCTCTCGCGCACGCGCGCGCTGTCAAAATGGAAAACGACAAAAAAGCGTGCGACGTCTATCGGTATTTGTGCGATTTTCCAACCGCGCTACGGAACTGGTTCAATGAGAACCACTGGAGGAGACTCCAGAGGGAAAAGTGCGAACGCTCTCTAGAAAGGCGAAATGTGTGGAAAAGTTCAGAGCCACCCCCACAGTATCGTTTGCTGCGAGCGTGAAAAAGCTGTGCACGTGGAGGAGGAGGAGGAAAGGGCGCGAGAGAGAATTTGGCGAAGCGTGTAGCTATTAATAGGGAAAATTCTGCAGGTTGTCCATTTCACGATACAATCGATCATCGGCGGAAAAGCTTTCGCGTATTCCAGGAAGCCGATAATGAATTTGCAGCTGCCCGGTCGGTAACTGATCACTGTTTACCGTCCTGCGGTTGATGCATGCCAGAGAGATCTGAGAGTGGGAGGAGAGCGAGAAGAGAGAGGGTACTCTCGGCCGGTTTCTACACAAACACACACACACACACATACACAGAGTTATTAAAGCTCACCGCTTCGGATTACGCAATCCGTCCGAATGGAAATGTGGCGGCGGAGAACGAGGCTTATCTGCGTTATCGCTGCCTCCACCGTAGAGAGAGAGAGAGAGAGAGAGAGAGAGAGATGCGAAGAGAAGAGAAATGGCGAGGGCAAGGACGAGAGGAAAAACTCGGGAAGATTCCATTGTGGCGCTGTCTCGCGTGCAGGCGAAAACGCAAATGCAAGGGAATGGACGGTAGAAAATCGGTGGATGGACACTGGTAGTAGCCGGGGTAAAAATAGCGGTCGAAGCTTTCTCCTCCTCCCTTTGAAAGGAGGAGGGTGTTGGCGATGGGTATGGATATGGGTCTTTTAAAGGCCGGAGCAGCGACTTATCTCATCCGGTCCCGCATATATTTATATCCGTCTTCCAAGGCGAAAGCACTTCCGGCAGTGTTACGCCACGTTCGCGGAAGGCAGATAACACGCGAGACGAATTCTTGCCTCGAAAACACATTCGCATTGTTTCTTCTTCCTTCCCTCCTTCCTCCCTTCCTCCCTTCCTTTTCTATTTTTCGCCGCTGACACCAGCTAAATTATATGGAAAAAGCAAACGGCTCGATATGCTCGACGCTTCTTCCCGTCTTTTCCGAATTGATCTTGAGGTTTTCCTCTTCCGCCGACGCGATACGTCGGCTAGTTAGGCAGCCAGAGCGTTTCCTCCTACGAGAACGATAGTTGAGAAACGTTCCTCAACATTCCTTCGACTCGAAACGAAACGTCGCGTCATCCCACCCCGGCTAATTTTAATGCCAGCTACTAGCGGCCAATTTCTTTTCCGAAACCAAACGCGCGCGAGTTTCACTATTATAGTATTCGCGAAACTCTACGCCCCCTTCCTACCTGCCTCCTCGACTCTTTAGAGACGCGAAAGAAGAAGAAGAAGAAGAAGAAGAGGAGGAGGAGGAGGATGACGCGGGGGTGGAAAGAGAAAAGCAAAAGCTCTCCACCCGCCATTGATCGATCTTTGCCATTTTCCGCTTCGGGGATTTAATAAGGTGGAAGAGGAACCGACGCATCTCTTACATAAATGGCGCGCAATAGACGGAGGTGGAGGTGGGTCTCTGGAAAGGGGAGGGGAAGCATTGTCGCCCATGGATCTTACATAAAGTCGAGATCACAATTCCTAATCGTCTTGACAGCGAGCAGTCGATAAATAAGGGTCTATCCACTCTCGAGAACATTACGTAACAACGCCAATGCCAATGAAATCAGCATGCAAGCTGCTTATTTTTTTTATCCTTCTTCCACCAGCGAGTGCGAGTATCGAGAGAGAGAGAGAGAGAGAGATACGTGCGAAACTGCTCGAATGCGATCCTGAAAAGTATCTCTTTGGTTATTTCCACCGTTTCCGCGAAACTCATTTTTCCCCGGGAAAAGCCATCGTTATAAGATTTACGATTTTGCTATTTCACAACGGTAATTTTCATCGTTGCGCGAGCATCAAAACGGCAAAATTCTACAAGGCAAATAAGCACGTGGAAACGAAAATTCGTCGATATGCTTTGTTAATTGGAAAATACCCGATCGTTAGTTACTCGCAAATAGATTCGAAACAAATGGATGTTCGAGTATGACGGAACGGTGTGGCGTGGCGTGGCGTGGCGTGACGTGTTACGAATCTCGTTGAAAACCCGTGGTAGTGTGTGTCGTACTCGTTCAACGAACCAAAAGGCTCGGCCATTTTTTCCTAGTGCATCAGCTAATTGCCAGCTCTAATTATATTAAGCAAATGTGTCAGCCAGCGCGAAATCATCAAGGACGCATTCCTTCTTTATTATACTCTTCTATAGATTTTTCCGTTACGGTCATCCTTGTCGCTTCGCGGACTGCGCGTACTTCAACACTTTCTCTATTAAACGGAATTATTCCACACCCTGCACATTATTCGAGATATATTGTTTACACTTTTCACTGAAAATACCCAGCATCTTTTTTTCTCTTCTCCTTTATTCTCGCCATCCTCGCCTCGCCCTCCCTCCCTCCCTCCCTCTCCCTTTCCTTTCTTTCTTCCTACCTTCCTTCCTTCCTTCCTTCCTTCAAGAAATATATTGCATCGTAAAAGTACTCTGAGCAGAACAAAAGCGAAAAAGATGCGTCACGCTTTTCAAGATAGATTTAAAAGTTGGAAAAGCTTCCTGGACAAAGTGGAAACTTATCGTATATTTTCGATATTTTCCCCTCCTGCTCAGTTCCGCTAAAACTTACAGTAGACACACACTTTATTCCTCCTTTATCGGAAAGGCTCTCTACTCGGTGACACGCGCGAACGAGACAATTTTACAAATTGCGCGTACAAGGGGCTAAACAATAATTAAGGGACGGAATACCGTGTAAAACATACTTTTGTATTCATTTGAGAAAAGATCCTACGTTTCGCTATAGCAAACAAGAGCAATACCTCGAGGCATTGCTCCGGCCGCAGAGATAAAGGAAAACGGAACGAACATGACTCACGTTCCACTGATTTTCGTCATTCTCAATTTATCTTTGTATTACAAATATTTCTTTGGAAATTTACGTAGGAAGAAGAGTATCGCTGAAATAGCTTGGAATTTTTTGATGAGGGTATCCCAAGAGTCATATCCGTAGTGACACGAGAATTAACGAGGGAAAGGGAGAGAGTGGGACGTGTGTGCCTGTGTATAAGAGAGAGAGAGAGAGAGAGAGAGAGAGAGAGGGTGGAGGGTGTATTTGGAAATAAATATACCGCACTCTTGTAGCATGTGGCAATATTCAGCTGAAACTGCAAAGTGTACTCTCCTACCAAATTTCCATCTAGGATGCATAACGTTGCAGCACGTAAAGCGAAAATTCTCCTTCCCTTTGTAGTTGCTCGCGACAAACTTCAGTCGAACGTAAAGTCAATATATATATATATATACATATATATATATTCCATATTACATATATATTACATATAGTCCACACGTACATGTATATAAATATACACGTATAGACAGACGACCGCTATATCCGATGGAATACGCGTGGGGTGGAATCTTCTCTTCCTGGAAAACGAGAATATCCTCAATACGTTCCGTTCCGTTCGGATTTCGTCCGCGGACATCGTTTCTTTCCTCTTCGTAGTTTCAACACGTTTAACGAAACCGCAACGGAATACACGCTTCCGTCTACCGCATCCCCCAGGAGTACATTGCCTACCACCCCCGTGTACCTCATTCTCGATCCTACTACTTGTGTGTCAACGCTTTCTAGCAATATCCGCAACATCCACCGCTATCTGTACTTCTCTCCTCTTCCTCTTCTCTTTCCCTTTCCACTCCCACTGCCATCCCTCTCGAAAAATGTTACGAGAAACATTCAAATCTATACACGTCAAATACAAATACCGTACGCCACTCAAACTACCAGCTGGAATTGTCCTTTAAACGCTTGACGTTAAACAGGAATATTATAAATTGTATTATTTCTAGCAAAATGTAATTAATGCATAACGTGACGTATAATACTCATTAATGTAGATACGCAAGTTCTCCAATGAAATCTATATGCATGCTTCAATGGTACCGAGTATGGTATGGGTGGTGGTTGAGGTGGTGGTGATGGTGGTTGTGGCGGGAGGTGGTGTTTCTCCATATTTCTGGCATTTGTGATTTGATTTCAAGCGTTTGTCCCGATCCTCGTTGGAATGTCAGCTGGGGATGTGTTCTTGTGCGCACACGTACATGCTCGAACACAAACGCGCGCACAGTCTTCCAATGAGTTCTCGCGATTTTCATATTACCGTTAAGCGTTCTTTTACTGGCGCGTGTGCGATCGCCATGAATAAAGACCCGATAAAAAGTAGACAGCGATAAAATTCATTGGCGACTCGAAACGAAAGTTCGTCTTTCGTTCGAAGGAGTAGCGCGACTTGCCATAATTAGATCGAATTATACGATGGGGGAACTGCATAAAATATGCAAGTATTAGCCAACGAAACGGGGAGGGGGGGGGGGGGGTAAGAACGTTGTTAAATATGCGGGAAAATGTTATGTCAATGGCGCGGAGGTTTTGCGAACGCGATAAAAAACAACGTGAGGGGCAGAGGGGAAGAATAAAAGAAGAAAGAGCGAGATCGAGAAACAGTTGATAGATTCGCAGGGCTTGCGGAATTGCATTGATCCTCGAACGTTTATCCTCCTCCTCCTTCTCCTCCTTCCAGCAGCAACTCTCGGACTTTAAGCGACCGTTATTAATTTTGCTGTTTTTTTATGATATTTCTGGCATTGCCCGGGGAGAAAAAGGAGAAGCGAAGAAAAAAGTTGAGAAAAGTCCAGAGATTCCTGTCCCGATATCAAAGTTTCGCATCTTGATAAAGAATCCGTGGGGCCTAGATGCTGAGAAACTTAGCAACTTAGTCGGCAGAAGCAGAAGCAGCACTAACGTTACTTCCTGGAATTCGATTAAAAGTCATTTTCTTTTGCGGAAAGTTGCTCAGGCAGCATTTGTCGCGGGCTATCGTAGCTTCGAGCGACCTTTACGATCGGATAATGGCCTAACGTGCGAACGCATATATATGAAATGCGAATAACGATTCGACAAATGTGACCTACTGCCAGAGACCGGAATAACCAACGTAATAAACTCGTGCGGGACTCCGCGAAATTCTCATCCGCGTCTCACATACCGTGCTGGAATCTAATAAGAATCTCGTTTCTCTTTAAACTTTATTTTAACAATGTCGTTTTGCGTTAACGCTATTCCACTCTCCCCACCTCTCTCACTCTCTCTCTCTCTCTCTCTCTCTCAATAAGCGTTTAAACATTACTCGTGTTTTGAAAACAGTCGCGAAACGTGTGATTAAGAAAAACAAATATTATATTAGGATATAAAATTTTCAAAGAAACAATAAGCAAAGGATGAGTGAAATTACTGAATAAGGAAAACTCTGTGGATGATCATCATCCAGCGTAACAAATAAACCGTCGAAAAGAAAGGAAAGGAGTGGAGAGACGAAAAGATGCAATTCCACGAAAGAAAATTCTCTCTACTTCTTACGCGACTCAAAAGTTTATTGTATTCGAAGACGTTACGACTTGCTCGCGACTGTATCCAGGAAAGTGTAGTAAACCGAGCTAGTTAATGTCCCTCCACCGTGCGCACGCGTATAGTCCTACATTAAAAAGGAGCACTGGAACAATCACGAGTTTGGCAACTAGAGACGCAGCGTCAATTTTTACGGGAGACCCTAAGAGTGTCCTCCCACGGTCCGATCTTGGTAATCGACGCTTGATCGTGTCGCAACCATGGAGAGAGAGAGAGAGAGAGAGAGAGAGAGAGAGGAAACGCAGGGCTAATAAACGGAGCCGCGATATGTTTGTAAAGTTTGGGGCCTCCTTCGGTAGTTGCTGAAGCATCAGAACTTCCTGGGAACTCAGTTTCAGCGAACGGAGAGGAGTACAGGGGGGAGGAGGCTTGGAATTAAGGGTTGGAAGAAGGATGGGAGATGAAGTGTAGGGGTGGCTCTGTGCACCAGGGCAGATAACTCCTTATTGCAAGGAGACACCTGTACGAGGGGGAGGGCATAGCACTCTTGGTTACGGTAGTAGCTTTCAAAGTAACGAGGAGACGTTTTCCTCGTAGCAACAGCAGCATCCTCGTCGTCGTCGTCGTCGTGGTCGGTAAACAGTGCATTTCGTCTAAAGCAGTTGAATAAAAAACAAACGACCTCTTATCTTTAAAAGACAACGCGCTCTCTCGAGCGGTTGGGCTATACCCTCCTCCCACCCCCTCTCTTGCCCTGCCGATGATGATCCATCGCGCAAAAGAAGCGCCCCGCTTTCAGTGTTCGCTAGACGCGGGAGGTCCGAGCTTTCAATTATCTGAACTCGGTCAGTTTTTAATTGGTGCGTTTATGAGGCTTGCCGTAAACCACTGAATATATCAGTTTTACGCTGCGCGGTAATTACCGAGGCTCAACAATTGCTGTAATGACCAGAATTAAACTATCACTTTCATGCCAGATATAATAAATCATTCGCGTTAAGTGTGCACGGTCGGTCAATGGTACCATGGAGAGGGGAACCAATAGAGATCTCTGCTGGTTTCACGGATACTTGAGTTCTCGTTAAAACTACTTTCCGAGCCTGCTTTCGGAAATCGGAATTATTGCGAGTTTATTCCGATTTCTGATTTAACGACAGATGTTGGATTGTTATTCGCACACCAACTGAATTACGTTCGGATAATTGCCAGTGGGTACCGGGAGTCCCCTGATTATATCTGTGCCGAACGATAAGAAAATATTACGTACCCACGCAGCTGAATCGTCACTCTTTTCGATAATTATTCTTACAGGGAAATAAACCTCGGAATAAACGAAAGAAATGTCAGATAGGTTTGACAGAAGAGTTCAATGCCTTATCAAGTGTCAGTCTAAATCATAATAAGCTAGAAACTTAATTTCAAGCGACAAGCACGTACGCATGAGCTGTGAATTCATTCCATTTGACCACGGGATAAACAAAAGTATCCCCTCTTAAAAAGCTATTAATCAATGAAAATCGGGCAACTAGCGATAAAAGGGAATAGCGCTGCATGGATCAATTTAAAAGGGAGCACAGTCAAAGGAAGATAGGCAGATAGTGAAATCTAGTTAATTAGCGGATACATACAAAGAGGCGAGAGATCTAATGCATTCGGATAGAACAAAGAAAGTAGTTTTCACCGTTAATCGGTAGTTGGCAATAATTAAATTTGAAATCATTATAATCAAAATCTTAATACAGAGCGAGATATACTCAATTATTAAATAATAGCGAATTTACAGATTTGTCAAGTAACTGAATTCTAATTAGAAGGAATCGAATTAAACAAGTGAATTAAGTCACAAACTTCTAGTAGCCATTTCATCTCCAAATCACCCTTCCTGTTCACAGATAACTGTGGACAAGGTATGTACATTATTTCGTCATTCAATATCTACTAGATCGAGTTCTACTCATGATAGTGCAGAGTATTTTCAGCCTATCCCAAGAAAATGCATTAAGTTGTAACCCAAAAAGGCGTTTGGTTAAAAGTATGTCAAGAATAATCGGTAAAGCATTAAATAATTGGTCATGCTGACTCGCCAATGCGAAAGCATTTTAATCGGCATTAAGACAAATTTCCTTTATAATTAGAGTTTAAACGAATTAGAAGTTAAACGAGAAAGTTCGAAACAACTGTGTCATTTATTTTTCGAGAGATCGGTAGATCGAAACAGTCTCCTTGAGGAACAGCCGATAATTGAACAAAAGCGCGACTGCGGTTACACTTGAAAATTTTTCGTTGACTCTAAAATGGGAGGGAGAGATGATCGAGAGAAATTCCATAAGGAGCAGCACTGCTGCTGCTACTACTACTACTACTACTACTAGTACCACTATTACTATCAACAGGAAAAACGTTCCTCAAAGAACCCCAATCTCCCCAGAGCTCAGTTCCTCTAAGTTGACAAGTTGAAAGGTTACGAACCGATTGAAAACTTACAATTTCAAAGTCCAGTTGGCGAGTTAGAGTTTCGATGGGCTTGTACCGTGGAACCATGGAGATGCTCGGACAGATTCGTAGAGTCTGCCCCCAACTCCATTGTCATCTTATTCCGGTTTCGCCAAGAGATTCAGCCAGGGTAACGCAAAAATTGGTTTTCCACGGGGAACGCGAGATTTTGGGGGAGAGACGACTTTTCGCCTGGATCCAGCGAGTGGTCTGGGTTAAGTTAAGCAAGCGCACGGGCGTGTATTTACCGGCGTGATTAACGGGGTACATTTGCATTTTCGTGTAGCTCGGCCAGCCACGGGGAAAACTTGTGATTTAAAGGGAGAAGCAGGTACCACGGTAGGAAAAGCACGACGCCAAATGGCCAATGCAAGTTGCAAGCATCGACTAGGAACAACGCGGAATACGAATACAATTCGCGGACTCTTCCCCCCCCCCTCTCCCCATGCGAACATGCTCATTGCGACGGATCAACTTGTAACCCTGTTCTCTCCTCCGCATTGCCTTCTAACGAAATCATTAACCACCAACCAGAACGAACCTCTACTAGCCATGCTCTTCTCTTCTCTTCTCTTCTCTCCTCTCCTCTCCTCTCCATTTACCTCATTCCACCCCAGACATACCACCATCGCGCATTCCCCTCGTCCTTGTTCCATTGTGATTTCAATTCGAACGGCAAAACTTTGCGTTTCATCTCCGACTATACTTGCATTTCTCAATCGAAAGCGATTTTAACGACGGACTCCGTCGACGGTGTCTAGAGAAATGTACGCTCTAACATTAAAGTTTTCAGCTCCTTGATAAGACATCGATAGTGGTGTAATAACGAATAATTAATTTTAATCGAGTCGCCTTACGTAAAAGATAGTACACACGTGGTAAGCTTTTATCAGAGAAGCGGAAAAACTGGTTTTTCCAAAGAAACTATTTCCGGGGTTCATTTCACAGATATATCCCCTTCATAAATATCGCTTTTATCGTAATCGCGGAAGAAAGGACAGATCCGATTGGTCGAGTAGAAGAAGGAATGGTGGTTTGTTTTTGTGCATCTGTATGTATGTATGTAAGAGAGAGAGAGAGAGAGAGAGGACAAGAGAAAAGGGGAAAAAGAAGGAAGAAAAGAAAGCATGGGTTTCGTCCAGTCGAGATTCGTCGGTGCAGAATTTGCTGGCGCAGAATGTCACGGTAAATAACGCGCAGAAGGGGTGGGAGGAATGTGCGACAGGCGGCGATAGGCGATACGAGAGACTCAAAGTCGAAAGGAAACGAAACGAAACGAAACGAAGCGAAACGAAACGAATCGAAATGGGAAACGATTCGGGGATGAGGATGAGTCGGTCGTCGTTGGCTATTTGGTTGCTCGCTTGTTTGTTTGTGAAATTGCGGGACTCGGCTATCTTTGAGATTATTGCGTGCACACGAGCTGTCCACGTGCTTCCAGTTTCCAGTGTCCAGTTTCAGGTCCGAGAACCTCCGGTTCTCGTGACAAGCGGAGAATCTACGGCGCCAGCTTCGACGAGCGCAACAGCACCGCGCGTTCATCCGCCTACTCCTTATTTACCTGAGGCGACAACCTACATCGAAGCGAAGCGAAGCGAGTCGAGTAGAGCGAGTAGAGCGAGTTGGCAAACGAAGAATCGCTACGAGCGAGATCTCCGAGATTTTAGACGGCGCCGGCAAACGTCTCGTCTCGTTTCCTCGAAAAGAAAAGCGAAACTCCTACGGGATCTACATTGGTGGTGGTATGGTCGCTACGAACCAAGAGGAAAGGTCTCTCTCGATCGGATCCCGGGGATCGTTAATCGCGAGATTTAACGGCGGCGCATCGGCCAGCAACGGAGAAGCAACGGAGGAGGAAGCAAAAGGTCCTGAAATAGCGACGGCAATTTGCCGGCTGCTTCTGATTAATCATGGCTGGCAGCTTATCAAAATGGAATAAAGAATTACGTTGCGTGGGATAACGAGATTGCGTAAACGAAGGAGGCGTATTCGTGCATCGATCGCAAATGCAATTTGTCCGCGCGTCTCGCGCTTTTGAGCAGAAACGGAACGAAGCGCACCGACGACGACGACGACGACGACGGCTCTGCGTGTTTTCCTCCAATCCCCGACAATCGGCTCTCGATTAAGGAGACGCTATTTTCGGAATCCGGCGACGACCATGTCCGACAGCCTCGTGCGTTAACGGGGGCAAATCAATGCCGAGGTCATCGATGCGACTGACCAATCAGCGACGCGCGTACGTCCCAATATCGCGAACGCGAATGCACCCGGCGTTTTCGAACCGGGAGGAAAGTACGCCTGCAAACGCGCTGAACGTCAATAAGGAAAACTACGGGTTTGACAGCTTTATTTGAAAGAGAGGGAGGACGAGGAGGTGGTGGAGAGACGCTCGTAAATTTTTATCGACGATAGGGGAGAAGAATCCAGGCATAAACGTGCGATATTGCATAAATATGATGAATTGTACGGAAGCTGGAATGTTTCTCGCGGAGGATCTTTTTCTCGAAAGGGGAGTGGGCGGGGAGAGAGGGAGAGAGAGAGAGAGAGAGAAAAAACTCGTGGAAAATGAAAGGAAGAAGAAGGCAGAGAAGACGCGTAAGGCTTAACGGTACGTTATATCGGGACTCCTCTCGCGATGGACCAGGAACAGAGAGTGGAATGTCACGTATTCCCGGAAGTGAGCAGGTAGCCAGGTAGAGACAGCGAGCAGGCGGTTAGGCGAAAAAGGTGGAACTACGCAAAAGTAGAAAAGTCGAAAAACAGAAAGGAGAAAAGCTGCTTGGCAAAGCTTTTGCCTCTAGAGAAAAAAAGGACGGGCTAGCGTGCACCACCTCGGATGTGGGGTGAAACTTGGGGGACGCTCAGGAGAAACGAGGAAATTTGTTTTCTCGCTAGCCGTGGGCAACGCCTATGACAAAGGACAGAAATTTGCCCCCCTCCCTACCAGGGCAAATACCAGAGACTCTTTCCGATCCTTGCTGAAGCCTCTTCATCTTTCCCACTTGATCGCAGCGGTAAAGTAAATGCTGCTGCTGCTGCTGCTGCTGCTGCTGCTACCGCGTCTATCTATCCCGTTTGTATTTGCCCACTCTAATTGCCCAGTTGGTTATAGCACATTTGCCGAGTTTGCATACTACGTTTGCCCGGCCCTACAAATGTATTTTAACTTGAAATCGCGGAACTGGGCCAAGCTGATTCTCGTCATAGCGCGCGATTCTCCGCCTGCACTGCGGCTCAATTGAGCGCGCATTCCACCCCCTACCCTTTCCTTACCAGGAGAAGCAGTGCCGCCATATTGAATAAAAGAAGCTAATGTGCCGCGGGGATGCATTCACCAGGCGATTAATCCCCTGGTGAAAAATGGGGGGTGACTGCGTTGTTCATCCAAGGAACACCACAAGGGGAGGAAAAAACTTGAAGAGTCACCCTCGAATAAGCAGCGGCAAATTCGATTAATTTGTCAAAGCATACATAATTTTCATAGTCTTCGCGGTTTTCCTGGTTCTCATGCAGCACGCGCGCCATTTTTAAAGAATCGCGCCGCGCTCCTTCCTTCTTCTTGATGAGACCAGAGAATGCCGGCGGTTATTCATGAATAATGGATAAACTCGTATGATGTTCCTCCTTTGCTCTTCCATCGGATTCCAAGATTTGGCAACGGGTGCATTAACAAATTATACCGAGAAAGATGTTTCCTCGTGGCACGTGGAAATTCCGCGCAGTTCGAGTATTCCAGGAATAAGAGAGTCCGTAATAAATCTGTGGAAAATACAAGGTCCGCTCGTAATTTCCTAGCAGTCGATTTTGCGCGAGAAGAAGGAAGGGAGAAGATTTCGCGAAATGGAAACACAATTATTGATACGGCAGTTCCTGAGAAATGTCGCGACTTCGGGAACTATCTACATATTCGTTAGGTGACTATTGAGAGAAACTCGCGATTGGTTATTAGAAAAGTTTTCAAGGTTACAGGACACCTGTTGAGTCTCTCGATGAACCGATCGCAACATTCGTACAGTCATTTGCTCTTGCTGCAGCGATTCAATAATATTAACTATCTATCTGTCTACCTGTGCATACGCGCGCACACACACACACACACACATAGACGTATAATATTTAATGGGAATAATATCCTGTGTAATAACTTTAGCGTACTTGGATTTCAATCGACTGCTGCCCGTTAACTACTCGAAAGATTATTAATTCCATAAAGCGAATATCTAACCGTTCGATTCTTCGACTAATTTCCTATGAATATCCCAAGTTGCAGGAAATTAGTTCAACACACTAAATTTATTTTACGATTTCCCAATCCTCATAAAACAGGAGCCAGTCGATTCAGCAGTACCGCTGAATATCTATTTGGAAAGTTAACGGCAATCTTGTAAAATTACAGATCTATTATCTAATTATCAAAATCCACTTTATCCTTTATTCCCTGTTTAATAATTACCGATGAACATGAGCTGTGCGATCGTTTAAGACCCTCGGATTTCCCACGATTAAGTCAAATTTCACGTTTTGATTATTACTAGCTGGATAAACGTGAGGTAGATGCGAATTTTCGGTGACAGCCAGACCGACCGTCGGACAATATAATTAATAAATCATAATCTTCTTAAAGTCACTCAAAGCGAAAGCTTAGGAGAAAACGCGAAAATGGCAAACAGAATTGTTTCTTTTCACATCACAGTCATTTTGTGCAAAATTTCAATCTATCTTTGTAAATCTCGTGTAAATTATATTTTCAAACTACAACCGGGACCATTATTAAAATGTTCTACTGAAAAAATTCTATTGAAGAGAAAGAGCCAGATGCTTATTTTTAAAACGAATTCGAAGAAAATTCTCCCTCTCTCTCTCTCTCTTTCTGCTTCATCGGATCATGCATAAAATGCGAAACATACATGAAAAAAAATTATGTGCAAACACACACATCTTCAAAGTCCGTTCTCGCGTGTGCGCTGTGTTAGAATAAAGTTGAAAGTTACAAAGTAAAATTTCCTATGGAGGAAGGAAAGTTATAACGCATTTTCAATATATGACTATAAAATGGCGATACCGATATATCTTGGGTGCAAAAAGTACAATGAAACAGCAGGATAAAGTGACCAAGATTAAAGCTAGCTTTTCGATTTATATAGTAAAGTGTTCGCATGGATCGGGTAAAAATGAGCAGTCGAATGACTACTAAAAAAGAAAGATTGGGAAGAAGCGAGGAAGAAAGAGAAAGGGGAGGGAGGGTGTGTGAGAGAGAGAGAGAGAGAGAGAGAGAGAGAGAGAGAGAGAGAGAGAGAGAGAGAGAGAGAAGCGACAATCCATTAAGCGACCTAATGACGCCGATCCAAAGTGCAGGAGAATAAAGGTGACAAGTGAACAGAATTGGCCGTTGAAGAACCCGTCCAATACACGATCACTCCACTCTGCGGCTTATCCTAAAGTGCTCATGATTTTATAATTTACCTTGGAAATATAATGTTCTTAGAAAGAGGGAGGGGGGACGGGGAAGAAAATGGATTAAGAGAATCGATATTTTCCAGCCGCTGCAAAATGTGCCTCCATAACCATCTATCGGTATACCGACCGATTAAAGAAGCATTTACCAGAACTTGGTATTTTCAAATTAACAATAAATCAGCGGCAGCTTCGTTATGCGAAAAGCTGCTTATCCAAGCATCCTATCAGTTGCGTCTTTTTCCTCTGTTACTTCTCCCTCTCTCCCTCTCTCTGCCTTTCTACATTGAAATTTCTCAAATGGAGAAGAACGTTCTTTCAAGTTCTTTAGACTTTTAAGATAGAACCAAGGGACAACGAAAGATAAAGATAAAGCAACAAGGTCAGTACGTTGAATAATTCAATGTATAATCAGTGATCGTTAAGGGTCTCAAGAGAAAGTATTGTATGAAACAAGAGGGAGAGACAAAAGAAGTTAAGCGCCAAAAAAAAAAAAAAAAAAAAAAAAAAAACGAGAAAAGAAAAGAAAGAAATAAACATCAACGTGTACTTACCCTTACAGGTGCTCGAAATAATGACGCAGCGATGTTATTAGAATTAGCATGGTGATGAGCATTGTTATGATGATGGTGCCTCGTGTCGGGACCACCTCCTCCTACGACCGTTTGTTCGGCCTGGACCGACATCGCTGCGCGGGCCAGTCGTTCCCGCTCCCGAAGCCGGTCCCGTTCCACACTGAAACAATAAATAATCGCACACCTTAGAAGAACCGTAATCATTTCAGAGATTTGGGCGTTTCTTATCGCATTGGAAAAAGTTTAATCGCCTTGCCCGCGCAAATGCGTATCGATATCGTCACAAATTCCGAAAAACAGAGTGCTCTCACCACACGCAAACTTGGCGCACGCAATGACGAGGGGACAAGTACATCGCGAATAGCACCGTTATCTCGACGATTGTACACCTCCCCCACGAGTTTCTTTCTGGTCCGGAGAAAAATCGCTCGAGGATCAAATTCCTTAAAAGAGACAATATTTATCGAAGATCTCGAAGAGCGTCGTGCGTGTGCTTGGTTATCGGGGAAAATGCAACTGATAATTTGCCTTGCCTTATCAGCGCAAATAGAGATGAATGCTCAGCAGCGAGTAATTTAAGCAGAGAATTTCATGGGTAAATATACTTTTGCTTGGAAAATCGTTCAGCCCGAAGTTACAGTGTGCAATATCAGTGAATGTTTTTCGGGGTTTCGAGATTGATGCGGATGGCATGGAGTGTTAGGGTGTTGAAAGAGAATCGGTCCAAGTTCCACACCGAGGAGGCACTTTGCTATTGAGATTTTGAAAGATGTTTCGAGTGGAAAATCGGGATGGCAGCGTGAGTTCCAGAAACGATGGGACGCTCAGGGTGGAGTCTCCCCCCTTACCTTCTCGCCCTCTAAGCGGCATGTCGTACCAGCAAGAGAGTAACACTTGCGTTCCGAAGAAGAAAATGTTGTAGAATGAAAAGGCTCGTTCACGCACGTGTTGGGAACGTCGAAGGGACCCACCAAGAAAGCACGTGAGACCCCAGCAGAGGGGTCGGGGCGGTGAAGGGGGCAGGCGGGGGCAGCTGCAGCTGCCAAGACCACCTGTTTTCTTGCGTTTCCGGTAACAGCTCGGATTTCGTTCGATTGAAAAAACTCGAGGAGATTCACGAAACCTCTGGCGCATAGATCAACTATTAACGAAGCATCTCCTCGGAACACTTCCGCTCGCTACTTTCACGAAAACCCTGGTAACCACTCGACTTGAACAAATAATTGCCACTGTGATGGATAATTGATAAAACTTATCGATAATCCCTTGTATTTTCTAGGCTCGTAAGATAACTTTCCCGGAGCAACAAGTAGGCACACACTCGTCGTTTGCTACGTTGATAGAAACATCCGACAAGATTAACGCTTGATATCGTTGTAAATTAATTCTACGCTTATCTCTCTCTCTCTCTCTCTCTCCCTCTCTCTCCCTTGTGCATATCTTCTTTCCACAAGTTTGCAAAGGAAGAAAAAAACTAATTTTCTAATCTCCGTCCCAACGACTAATGAAATTGAACCAAGTTGTTCCGTCGAGTTGTTCAAGATCATCGCAAGATGGTAGCTGACTGGCTTGTGCACGAATGTCCAGAAATTTGATTGAGAGATTCAAGGAAAATTGTTTCGCGGGTCGAGGCACCTATACGATATACATGTGCAAGTCTCATCAATAAAATCATGCAATTACGCGGCACGCTAAGGCTCGAGCTATTTATAAAATAAACTTGAAAGTGTCGTGTATCTCTTTTAGATGTCAAGGTTGAGAATAAAATATCAGCCAATAGGCAACACAGTCAAGGTCGAGTAACGCAAAATGTACTGTTATGAATTCGATACGCCAAGGTCACCGTTCTAACGAAGAAGATCCTGCTGCTGCTGCTGCTGCTGAAGCAAGTGCTGCGTAAAATGGATGTTTACATTTTTCTCTGCGGTCAAGGGCTGAGATCGGGTCAACTGGCAGTAATCTTAACAATCGCTACGATGAGAAAAAAGCGAGCAAAGAATGATCGTCAAAGAATGTAAACACAGCTTTTTCTTCGCTCCAGTGAAAAAAGGTTTTTCCAGTCGTTTAATCGAAATGCTACATGAAGCACGAGCTAGGAGAAAAGCATATATACCTTTCCAGACGGTATATTTCACCTTATTTACGACGATTCGCGAATAACCGAGCGGATAGGGTCACTCGAATGACACTTGAAACTGCAATCTCTTCTTTAAGAAGAAAAAGAGAAAAAGAGAAAAAGATAAAAAAGAAGAAGAAGAAGAGTACACACTCTAGGGAAATGATGGAAAATATTATTTTAAGGTCGCCCTACGTATATTGCATACCGTGTTTAAAGGAATGAGATCGCACTGATACGGAGCAGAGTGCAATTTGGAAGGAAATGATTTGAAAAGGATCAGGATTACTTGAGAAGTTTGTAGTTAACTGAAAGAAAGGAAGGAATCAGAGAGGAGGAGGAGGAGGAGGAGGAGGAGAAGGAGAAGAAGATGAAGAAGAAGAAGAAGAAGAGTGAAGAACAAAGAACAGAGAAGGAGAGAGAGAGAGAGACTTCCCTAGGTGCGTGAAAGTTTGATTTCACAAGTGTGTCATGGTTGGCCCAAGCGGATATTATAAACTGGAAGTAAGTTGAGAGTTCTTGCAAGTTCTATTGCAACTTACAAGCTTATCACGGCGTGTTTCGATTGACAGTTTAAAAATGCGTCCTCTGTCTCTCAGCCTTAGCAGTCTAACACCCTAACACCCTAACACACACAGCCACTTCCCTCGGATCCCATGTTTTTCGACTTGAAAGAAAAGTCTCAGCACTGGTTCAGCTATAGGTACAACAGCTATACAGCACCGTATACACGATGAATACATTAGTGGAATCCGATTTGTACATTTCCTCTCGCCTCTACACTCTTTCGTGAATCTATTCCATTTTCTCTTCTCTTATTTTCGCACGGCGCAATGTTGAATTTCTTAAATAGAAAAGCCCCTTGATGATTCTAACGCAGGGTGAGACTGCGTGGACGGGTTCTTGACGCGCGGGCAGGCTCTCTTCTGTTAATTAGTTTTTCAATGGACGCCACTCGAAGGGTGTTTTCGAAAAGTTTCAGCGGAAAACTGAGTTTGGGTTCAATTGTAAAATGCTGTCGATCAACGCGGAAGCCAAAGATGAACGAATATTGAATCTCGTTACAGCAATCAGGCGTTTAACGATAGGTCCTCGTTCGCTGTACGAGCTCGGGTTTTATCGAATACCATTGGAGGACGTTGTCACAAAGCGGTCGAGGGTTCATCGAACCTGACACGAACCATTGCACGTTCCAACATTTCACCCCCCGACCAACCTAGAGAACAACAAGCAGCCCGTCGGCATCCACCCAAAGCTTCATCTGAGAAGAACACGTGACACACGAAAATTCTTACAGCGACAAGCAAACAAGCCAACGAGCGAGCAACCAACCAACCAACCAGCCAAATCAACTGTCCTCCGCCTCTAGGCAAGTCTCTAATTCCGGTAAACCCAAGCCAATAAGTCTAATACTCGTAATAGCATTTGCAGCATTCTTTCAGCGTGCAGAACCACACAGAGAGCAAAAAGATTTACAGCGATTTCAGTGGTTCCGCAACGCGATGATGGAAGAAAGTACAATAATACCGGGGTTCTCGCGGTGTTTGTAAATTGATTTGAAACCTAATAGACTGTTTAACGAGTATATCCATCAAAACAAACGATTCGACGAACAATTGGATTCATGTCGAAATATTGCATCCACAACTAATTAATTCAAATGAACGGTAGGTGATTTAAATTGCTAATGAGCAAGCGAGGATTTCAAGCAATGCTCATAAACAACGATTTGCGATTGCCAAATGAGAATTGCACGAGAGGAAGGAGATTAAAGTCGAGAAAGCGAAATGCTCCGTATATCGCTACCACCTTGCCTCTTCCTTTTCCCTTTCCCTCCATTTTTTCCACTCTCGCGCGTCACTTTTCTCCCGAGTCTCGATAAGGTTTTAGCGAATTATTCCGCGGAACTCTCTCACCCCCGTCGACTCCCCTCTCCGATTTCTTTAGACGGATCTCTTTCTTTCTCTTTCCATTCGACGTCGATTCTCTCGCAAGCTTCGCTCTTCGGAAAAAAGACGGAATCGTTTCGCTTCTGTTCCATTCTATCCCATTGCCCCCATCATTTCCTTATCCCCCCCCCCCCGCCCCGCCGTCACTTTAACGAAGCAAGAATTCATTCAAAGTTCGCCGCGACGCATTCGGCGATAAGTTTCTTGCGTAGAAGCGAGAACCCAGAGGGACCTACCACCGCGAGTATTCGAACGGAAGAGAAATGCAACGGATAATCGATCAGAGACATCTCGATGCACATTTGCTTTCCGTTAGAGCGATCCTTTGATCAGATATGACATTTTCAGGGAGAAGCGTATGGAACTGCGACGCGCGGCAAGCTCCGTTGCCACGATTTATGTTATCGGTTCATAAAAATGTCATTGTGTACGTTTTTCTCTCTCAAGGGATGTAGCGGGGCAGGGGGAGAGGGAGAGCCAGCAGCGACAATTCCTTCTCAGGTGGTTTTCAATTGCGCCATAGAGGATTACCGCGTTATCGCGGTGTGTCTCGACCGTTTTGAGTTTTCTGATAAAAATTCTGGTGGGAGGGGGGGAGAGGGAGAGAGAGAGAGAGAGAGAGGCAGAAATCGTCATCGATGAACCGAGTAGGCTCGGCTCGTGTCACTGGTTTTTTTTGCTTCAGTCGATTCTTTATCGCGTTCGACTCGTTCATTTCAATCCTTTTCCTCGAAACTCGCTTTATTTCCGCGACGTACAATACCAGAGGCTTTCAAACGAAATCGCTTCTCTCAGCGAGGGTACGCGGGAAACGGAACATACACACGTACGTACACAACGCGCGGAGAAACGGACAGAAAGACGGACACACTCGCGCAAATTGGGTCAGCGATATATTTACGGTTTGCTCTCTTCCCCGCGGATGTTTACTCGGTCACCGAACAATATCGTGACTAGCGCTACTCCCCCGTCTCAAAAGGAAATCAAATATAATCCATAAGGCGTGCGCGCGCGCACGATATGTGGTCCTTTTGGCGGCGAACGCTCAAAATCAAACTGCCATCTTTTGAAGAACGGTAGAGAGTTTGAGAATAGAGCGACTCGGAGGAACCGGAAGAAAACGCGCTTCGGTCCTAGCTAGAGGTAACGAGAGTGGTCCAAAGTTAGCCACGCCCGTAGACCGGAGCTACCCTTATCAATTATTCCGTCACCGGCGCGACGAATACCAGGAAAGTCGCCACGGAGTTTTCTTCATCTCGCAAGATCCTGGAATGGATCCGTGGACCGGCGCATGGCGAAAATGACAAACGTGGGCATAGGCGATTCACTTGCTCTTCTGGTACGGGGCATGACGCAAATAAGAAATAGCTGGGGCAAAAAGAGAGAGAGAGAGAGAGAGAGAGAGAGAGAGAGAGAGAGAGAGAGAGGGAGGAAAAACGACACTTGAACGTATTTCTACTCGAGAGTTGAAGGAGGAAGCGGGAAGTGAAGAATATTAGAATACTTAACTCATTAAGGCAAAGTAATGAGCTCGCAGCACACGACTCGAGGTAAAGTGTACTTGTGCGAGTTCCTCTCGCGTTGCAAGATGTTATGTGCTTCAGCGCTCATATTGCGCCGATAATATTATCTACATTATGTGCTTTATTTTACAAGTAAAATAATGCGTTGCCTAGTTACACGGTGTACCGACGAGGTCAAAGTCCAAACTGAAGCGCGAGTATCGCGAATCGGCATTCCATTTGCGGGAGAACGAAACTAGACTCGGTCGCAATAAAATAAGGAGAGACGCGCCGTGATAAATTTGTAGGGACCCCGTAAAGGAGGATATCAGTTTGGTACATCTGGAAAGGAATTTGTAGAGTTTTAATCGATAGAGGACAAAGGCTGGCGAGTCAAATGAAATATTGGTATGACTCGGGGGTGGAGGGTGTATGACGTAGGGTGGTGATGGTGGTGGTGGTGGTGCGCTTAGCGGCTGATTTCCTCAGTTCTATTTTCCAGCGGAAAGATCGTTTCGCTTCCATTGACAACGATCTCAACGAGGGGATCCGCTAAAGCTTGGTAGAAAAAAAAAAAGAAAAAAAGAAAAAAGCCAATTCTTCTCTAAGAATAGAGAGGAACGCAGAGGCGCTAGTAGCATTAAATTCTTCTCCTCTGCTCCCTTCAGAGCCCCTCTTCC
This sequence comes from Sclerodermus sp. 'alternatusi', assembly GCA_037305995.1. Lineage (NCBI taxonomy): Eukaryota > Metazoa > Arthropoda > Insecta > Hymenoptera > Bethylidae > Sclerodermus > Sclerodermus sp. 'alternatusi'. The sequence goes on from CM074550.1 coordinate 6,326,680, forward strand.
TCCACCTCTCTCCGTCACCTTCTCCGCGAATCCTCCTCCTCCTATTCCTCTGCCATTTCTTTTGCTTCAATTTCTACGTTTGTCTCGCACTTCGCGTAGGAATACTCGGGCGAATCGAGCACGTGATCGTACGTGTTAAGAATTGAAGCCGAGTTCCTGGGTCGACGGAGGAGAACAGACGGTAAAAGAAGAGGAGGAGCAGCAGGAGGAGGAAAAAGAAGGACTGAAAGAAGAGGAAGAAAACGAGAGAGACCAGGGAGAGAAAAAGAGAGACTCGCGCGAGTATAAAACACTGAAATATATACAAGCTTGAAATACAACGGTTATTCCGCACGAAAGGAGAAGTACAAAGTGAAGAGGTTGTGTTTTAAAGGAGAAACGCGTAGGTATACGAAAATAGAGAAAGAAGGAGCAAAGTAAGAAGAGGAGAAAAATCGATTACAAGCAATTTATGTTCGGGGAAAAGCACGAGAAAATTGGACGCGGAAGAGAGGGAAGAGAAGACGAGAGAATGGTATGGAGTAAGGGGAAGTATAGAGACGGAGGGTCGGGGGAGGGGGAGGATCCAAGCAGAAAAGCGTAGGAGTTGCGAGGAGAGAGTAAGGAGGGAGAAACAGAGCGAATGAGTTGTCGCGTTTATTTTGAGACGGTGAAGGCTAAACTTCGGATTGCGCGGCTGCAAATTCCCTACGATTCGACGGCCTTTCCTCGCTTATTCGCTTGTCGTGCACGAGCACACTCGCGAAATCGTATTAGTTCACCGCAGCGACGACGACGACGTAGACGACGACGACGACGACGACAGCGGCGGCGGCGGCGGCGACGGCAGCGGCGGCAGCGACGGCAGCAATGGCGACGACTACTATGACGAACGCGACGTTTTACTTCTCGTCTATCCTTTCTATATCGCGCATTACCCATTTGCGATGTTTTGCATTTTCATGCAAATTCCAAATGCGCACGCACGCCCGCACGCACACACATACATATATAAACACGATAGCCGAGGAACAATTCTTTTCCAGTGGCCACCAAGTGTGGGCTGTTCGTCGTGATGTTTCTGGTGATCGACAAACTCCTCTCCTTCCTACCAAGAGAAGAGAACCACCACCACCACCACCACCACCCATCCACCCCCGTGTGCCCGGACTTTTATCGATCATTGAACCTACCGCGACTCGTCAGCACCACAGGCGTTTCTCCACGCGGATATCCGCAAGTTCGATAACTCGAATAATTGAGGAGGGTGCGCTCGAGGCACGACTGCGAGAATCGGTGGAGAAGAAACAAAATGGAGTAAGAGGAGAATTTTCGCGATCGGAAGCTTCTTCTACCTCTGTCGAGATTCCCGGCGGATCATCGTCCCCTCCCCCCGCCCCTCTTTGGACCAGTACTTGTACTTTTTTCACAGTGAACGCGAGAACAGCGAGTGGCGAACCTACACCCCCCTCCCCCTCCAGCCTACGATTCTACTCTAGAGGATAAGACTGCTCGTCGAGGTGGCTCATTGGTAAATGGAAGCGGTTCGCGTTGATGTATGCGCAATAAAAGCTTCTGTCCGCGTTGAATCATAATCGAGGAACCCAATGACTCGCTTCCATTGACACTGACACACTGACATCGTTTCTTGCTGGAAAGATGCGGCGCAACGACCTTCGACTGCAGTCTTTCGGCTTCCTCGGCTTCGGCTTCGGCTTCGGCTTCTGCAAAGACTGCGCGCGGACCCGACCACTCGATTACGCGCGCGTAATCTCCCCTTGAAAATCCAGGCATCTCGATCAATTAACTCCTCTCGGTACCCGAGTGTGTGCGCCTCCAACTAACTCAGCTGCCAAAATATTAGCTTTTGGTTTATTAATATGCGACTTGCGCCAAAACGCGAAGGAATACTCGAACGTCGTTCGTGCACTCTCCCAATATTCAACGGTCGTTGGATGAAAACACTTTGCCGATAAGATATCGCTACTCGCGCCTAATTAAGTCAGCCGATAACTTTTCTTCGATAAACATGCGTCTACTATGATTTCCAGTTACTTTTCTCGATGCGAGTAAATATCTCGCTCTGTGGCAAATACCAGAGTGCTTTCGTAAGGAGCTAATTCGAGGTGAGAAAAATCCCTGGTGGTATCCGCCAGAGTGCGGCGGAGTTCGATGACTCGTTAGATACACTTTAGTTAGGAGTGCTACTTGTGTTGTTGCGATAGGTTCGCTGTAAAGAGCATCGAATGTACGAAAAATTGTACCGTCGTACTACGCTTGAAAAAGAGAGAGAGAGAGAGAGAGAGAGAGTTTGAATGCTTCAACGTTACGTACGTGCCTAATAAAGCCTACGTACGTGAAGAGATAAGGATCGTGAAAAGAATCTCTCAGCTGAGGTCTCAAAGAGAAAAGAGTACAGTCGATGCACACAAACGCCGATGAACATTATTTTGACTTTAGCACGCGGATAATTGATTGCGCACAGGTGTCGTGCTTCCCTTCGAGTGGGGCCAAGCGAGTGGTCGTCGTCGAGTTTTTTGTTTTACGCGATGAAGAAAATTGCGCGTTTACGGCGATGGATGTTCATGAGCAGTATAGGCCATTTAGGCCAGCTAGGCCGAACCTTATTGTTATTACGACCAAGTCGCAAATGGCTAATGCATAATTCGATCAGAGTTCAAGGACCGGTCGAAGTGCGTTGAACGTCGTATCCAGCACGCGTTGTCCAACGATACTCTCTCGTGGTCGACATTGAGCACTTCCGGTGCTAATGTCAAGAGTAGGCAGACGTTCGGCTGCGCCGCAATGATGGCAACCCCGCTGACGGGGGAGGAGAGGAGGACCATGGAGGGGAGAGAGGAGGGGAAATGAATATTTATCGATTTACAGAACTCGCGTAAAGCCCATCGGCAAACGTTCGGCAAGTCTCGGCTCTGCTCGAAATGATAATAGTGTGCGCGAAGAGCGAGGACCGAAAGCAAATCGGCGAAAGATACCAAACAAAACTCGATCGGTTTCCTTCGCAAACTCGCATGAAAATCTGTCGCGCTCTGGTCCGTCGACATTTTATCGGACTCGTGGTGCCTTGACGGGGGTCATTATCTTTGAGATTTCTGACAAAAATCACGGCAATCCCTAATAATCCCAGATAACGAGGAATTTGTGCGTTACGCGATAACGATTACATCGTCGAGGACCGGGGAGGGGGAAGCGGAGTGGGAAGTTGCGTCGGTTCGACGTTCCGATTGATTACCGGGGGACCGGGGATGGTGTTAGCGAACTCCGGCCAGAATTAATAAATTAGTCGGGCACGCCGAAAACTTTCGCGCTAGTTTTGTATGCATGGAAAGAGAGGGAGGAGGGGGTGTGGTATGAGAGCGGCAGGATGTTACCATAACGTTATCGGAAATACGAGAGCACCTCTGAAGGAATCGGGTAACCCCTGGGCTAATCGAAAGTGACTTCCCCCAAAATCTTAAGGGGCTATCGATACTCCACGCCACACTACTACCTTATCCGGATTTATAAACACTCGAACGCAGAGACAAGGGCCTTCCTACGTTAGCTATCGCAGTTCTCGCGTGTACTTCTTTCACAACGACTATTTATCGTCGTTGCGCGAGTCTCGTGCGAGTGGCCAGATAAAAATTAAAGCTATCGATGTACCGATCGTCTCTAGCATTGTTAGGATCTTGGCGAGCTCAATGAACTCCATTTAATACGTCATGACAGTCGAGTGATTTTTGTCCGCCATTATGGTGACTCCCAACTCGACGGATATCCTATTATATTCCGATTTCAGATCCCTGGAGATTTCAAGTTACGATTGCACTAATGGAAAAACGAGAGAGTATTTAAGCGAGGAATTTAGTTCGAGTCCATTTTTCTTTCTTACGTGGCAACTTTTTTACTGGTTTTTCATTCTTCGCGATACCAGCCGCGTCACATACTGGTTCTCCGATATCGCTAGGTTCATTCGAAGTTTCTTTAACCGTTGGAACATGCCTGGCTTCATAATTAGATTTGCTTTGCTTGTATTTCGAAAATTTCTCCAATTTCATGGTTTCGATCATTCCCACGTGTCCCATCCAATCGACGCGAGTGTGCGCGTGTATGTGTGTGTGTGCGCACGCGAGCGCTTATGGAATCCTTGGACGAGGTGCAAGTGTCCTTTAGAGGCGAGAGCACTCTTTTAATTTACCACTGGAAAGTCCCAGCGAGAAAAATATTGCGATCCCTATTTTAATTGTAAAAAAATCATTCCCCAACCAGTTCCTCCGAGCTCTACAAAAGAACGATGTATATACGTCGCTTCAATGTAATTAATAAAACCCATCGCGTAGTTGGGGAAGCCTCGTTTGATTTTAACGATAATCATTTTACCGGAGTTTCTCTTGGTTATTCTCTTTGCATCCGTAAAAGAAACCAAGTTCTCGCGAACTTCCTTAACCGATCCTAAAAACCAAAGTGGAATAAAACATCGGAGATGGATATCGCGAGAAAGAGAAAGAGGGAGAGGGAGAGGAAGAGAGAGAGAGAGAGAGAGAGAGAGAGAGAGAGAGAGAGAGAGAGGGGGGAGAAACGCATTAAATGAGAATCTATTCGACCGTTGTGGTTCTGCCTGACCTTGAGTGTAAAATAATAAAATGGCGCGCGCGCGCAGAAAAAACCACACAAAGAAAGAGAATACCACAAAGAAACGTCAATTAGAATTACGAGACCCTCGTGATTGAGACGACGGCGTTCATGAATTTCGCCAAAAAGTTTTTATATCATCGATTCGAGGCAGTAGCGATGGACGGCCATTTTTAAAAGGAAAACGAGACTTAGCAGAGCGCGCTCTCCGCCACTTACGTAATTTCACGTTAGCGTTGCTCGCCAGTCAGTCAGCCAAACAACTAATCAACCAGCCAGCCCGCCAGTCAGTCAGTCAGTCAGTCAGTCACTCAATCAGTCAGTCAGGCAAAAGTGCATAGAGACAATGGTGGAAGACCGTGCGACAAAGAGAGAAAGAAAGAAAGAAATAGAGAGAAGAACCGCAAGAGCAATGAAAGGCAGTAGAATACCAGTAAGAGTGACGAATGTGGACAAAGTTTGAGAAGAATGTCAGTCGCAGCTTCAACGTCGAGTTAGCAACGTTAACTGACCTATGTTCCCCCTCCCCTTCCCTTTTCTTTCAATCATTCTTCTCTTCTCTTCTCTTCTTTTTCAGCACACTTGTTCTTTATTGGGCTCTCTACCCCCACTTTTTCCTTCTCTGCCCCAACAGAGCCTAGCCGATATACTGACCCCGATGACAACTAGCGTCATCGCAAAGATTACTCTGCGTGAGAAAGTAGGAACGACCTCCTCCTAAAAGGATCTCTCTTACTTATCTCGTCCATCTTTCAAACTAATATATTCGCTCACTCAACACCGAGAAACAGCCAAATCTCTCGGCACTCTTTCACAAATCATCGCTAGTTTTATTACCATTGGCAAAACCCTACAATTGCGTGTCAGATTACGTTGACGTTTGTCACTGACGTTTCATCCTGTACCCTCGCACAGAGGATGAATATTAGGGTAGGGCTCAATGGCCACTTTTCTGTTCGACGTTGGACAGGCTTGTTCATTATCTTAAATTTGTGCTACCTTTCGAGAGAAAGCTGTTTGAGGGAAAGGAGCTTGGGCAGTGGAAAACTAATTGGAAACGCGAAGAAAATTTTGTGGATGTTTAAGGGCCATTGACGACCGAGAGATTTTAAACGCATTCTGTTCTTCGACGCTATAGAAAAGCCATGGAAAACACAATGGGGACTGCGCGTGCGCGATGCTTCCGTGCTAAAACATCATTTCGGAGGTAACGGCGAGGAAAGTACCCGTAATCGTTCCGTTCCCCATGCATTTCCTACAAAAGATTCTCTCCTCTTCTCGCGCCTTCCCCCTCCCCCTCCCCCCTGCTCCTCGCCAAACCACGGTAGAGCTCGCCACGCGAGTCTTTGCACACCGCGCTGCTTGGCTAGAGGGAGCTCTAATGAATCATATGCTTGGCAAGCTTGTTCAGCGGTAGGATTGCGAGGAATGTTTATGTAGGCTCGCGATTAAATTTTCTCGAGCCTCCTTATTCCTGCAAGCGCGAGCGAGCCTTGCAATTAAAAGTGACTGGAATTGGCACATTTAAGGCGATAACGCGACTTTTCAGCGATAAACAGCGAAACGTGCGCAACACTTGCCATTGACGAAGGGGGACGAAGAAGCGGGGAAGCGGGGAAGCGTGGTGCGCTCCGTTGTCGATGGTGGTGTTGGAAGAACCGTTGCAAAAATTAGACACGGATATTATTGGCTTAGGCGCGCGCGCGTACATTGAAATTCGACGTTGCACCTCCATCGACACTAGCGCCACGCGCGAATCCATTAATTTTTACGATGCGGCTCAAATTAGTTTGAGAAGTTATGGAACGCCAGTGGTTTATCGCCTCGAACGTAACGTAACGAGGTCACACGTAAATCGCGAGATTCAGCAATGGCGAGTTAATAAATAGCCGCGCATCATTTTGATCGATCGCCCGGCTGGAGATAACGCGAAGAAAAATTAGCCTGGCAAAATGAGGAAAAGCACGGAAAACAAGTGCTTGGCAATGATGAAAGTGGTAGGTCGTATTGCTGGCGTGGCGAGTAGAGCAGAAGAAGAAGAAGAAGAGAGTAAAATGGATGGAGCGAGGAAACCGTTCCGCGGTAGAACATTGCTCATTCGCGATCATTTTCAAAGAAGCGCGCGCTTATACCGAAGAAAAGCATGACGTTGATTGGCCCGTCGCGATCGAGGATAAAGTACGCGCGTGCGTGCGTAGTTGACCGAAGCAATGCGAAATGTCCCGATCGAGTTTCGTGGAAAATCTCGCGTGGACCCCGTGTATTTCCTCATCATCATCATCATCGTCATGCTCCTCTCCAGAGACATTTGCGTTTGCATCCGCAATGGAGAAGGGAAGGGGGTTGGACTTGGGGTATCTCGAGGAGAGACTCGATGAGAGGAGAGGAGAGGAGAGGAGAGGAGAGGATAGTCGAGTCGCAACTCACCGGTTTTTCGAAAGAGGCGGGTTGTGGAGGCCCGTCTCTTCGGGGTGTCCAAATATAATTATGACGGCACGTCGACGACACGTTGATCAAAAGAATCGAGCGGCCTTGCGAGTGGAACTCCAGGAGCAACCGCACTTATCGGCGCTAGTAGCTTTGCGAGCGGCAGCACTCTCATTCTTCCTTGGAGAATCCCCCGAGGAATTTGGCGGTGGCCAGCAGCTCGGAAGCTGAAGGAGTTCGAGACTTTGGCAACGAGCGGAGGAGCGGCTAATCCACGAACGCGCGCTCCCGCTCGCTACGCAATAGCTCTCTCAACTTGTCAGAAGAGCGAGGACGCCCGCCCGCAATGCCAAGTGGGGAACACGCACAATCACCAACAACCACTGCAGCGGCAGCTGCAGCTACACCAATAACAACAACAATAATAACAGCAACAACAACAACAACCACCACAATAACAATAACAGCAGCAATAGCACGTTGCGTATGTAGCACTGGCTAATCCGGGGAGTCTCGCGTTACGCGTTGCGCGAAATAGAAAAAGTGTGGAAAACCGGGAAAAACCGGGAAACCGCGGGGGAGGTAGCGGCACGCACCCTTCCTGGCTACTCTCGCGCGAGGGACGACGAAACGAGGAGTCGCTGGAAAAGCGGAAAGGCAACTCGCACGCGGACTGTGCGATTTGTTTACACTCGGAGTCGGTACCCCCTTTGGGCTTACCGCGGGATGGAGTGGAGTGGAGTGGGGTGGGATGGGTCAAGTCGGGTGGGATCGGGTCGGGGCGGGGCGAGGAAGAGCGAAACTAAGCGGGGAAGGGGGAAGGGAGAGGTGAAAGAGGGTCAACGACGCGAATTTTTGAGAGGGGTGAGGGTGCACGAGCGGGGAAAGTAGAAAAAGTAGAAAAAATGGAAGAAGTGGAAGAAGAGAGAAATGGAGAGGAAGCCAAAGAGAGGCGAGGTAGGGTCCACGGGAGAGTTGGAGGATTCGACGAATTGTATCGGATGGGGTAGCGGCGCGGTTCAGCGCGGTGGCGGTGGCGGTGGCGGCGACGTCGACGGCGACGACGACGGCGACGGCGGCGGTAGTGATGGTGGTGATGTGGTAGTGGTTAGTGGTAGGTAGTAATGTTGGTGTTGGGTCGGTGTCAGTGTGGTAACAGTGGTGGTGGTGGTGGTGGTGGTGGCGGTGGTGTCGGCGACGGCGGCAATAAGGCCGCTCAGCGAGTATATGTGCACGAGACGATCGTCGGCGAGAAACTGGCACCTTCCGGTCGAGACGGAGCGGGCGTGCGAGCGAGACGCCACTACTCGAGTACGTGCGCACGGCAAGGCAGCGACTTACGGGGGAGTGGGGGGCATAGCGGAGAGGGTCAGGCAGTGGCGGTCGTGCGCGCAGGGGATCCTCCGAGGGGCGGAGGGTGAGGGAGGAAGAGTGGGAAATCCGTGCGACACTACCGACCACGAGCCTCCCTCCCCTCTTCTCCTCCATCCCCTCGCCCTAACCATTCCTATCTGCTCCGCTCCGACTCTGCTCCGATTTTCTGACTCTCTTCCGTTCTGCTCTCTCTCTCTCTCTCTCTCTCTCTCTCTCTCTCTCTCTCTCTCTCTCTCTCTCTCTCTCTCTCTCTCTCTCTCCCTCTATTTCTCTCTGTATTCTCCGACCTGCTCCTCCACACCACCAATACCAATACAAGTGCCGCGCGTTAAATGCCATCTCACTCGCATCTCGTATTTTTCTAATCGCGAAAGATTGCGCGCCACGCGATTTATGGAAAAGACCATGGACCGATGATCGGGGGGAGGGGGTTGTTTGATTTGCGCTTCAGGAGACTCAGGCGCGTAACCCGCGAGGATTAAGCGCGTCGTCAAACAGACAAATGTCAAGAAAGAACATTAGGGTGAAGCAGGTAACGAGACAAAAGCAGGGGACGGGGAAGACGGTGAATATGGTACTCGAATAGTGAGACGAGAGAGAGAGAGAGAGAAGCACGTGGAAAGGAGTTTAAGGAGAAAATGATATAGATTCGTGTACATATATCGGGAATGGGAATGGGAGAGGGAGGGAGAGAGAGAGAGAGAGAGAGAGAGAGAGAGAGAGAGAGAGAGGAGGGTGCAAGCGTGACGAGAATAACATTAAGATAAAGAAAGAGAATATGTATTGGGAAGAGTGGGATAGAGATCGTAGAGTGGGAGATTATCAAAATGGCCGCGCGCGCAACCTACTCCACCTCCTACAGCTGAGCGAGCGAGCGAGCAAGCGAGGAAGCAAACGAACGAGCCACCTCCATCTCCTCTACTACTACTACTACTACACTATTACTATGCCTCCTTCATCCCGTTCCCCCCGCTGCTGCTGCTGCTGCTGCTGCTGCTACTCGAGGGAGCAACACGCCGCGGTACCGCGTTCTGCCGTTGCGTCGCATCGCGCGCGGAAACCATCATAAAGAAAGACAAAGAGAGACGACAATAGACACAAAGAAGGATAAAGAAAGCAGTATACGCTCCAGCAGACTCTCTCTTCATCCGCATGCACCACTCTCGTAATCGGACCGAACTACTCTCCCCTACTCTCCCGACCCCCTCCACGCCAGTCTTTTCAACTCATCTCAACTAAACTCAACTTAACTCCATAAACCTGCCGTTTGCTGCTATCTGTGTGTCTATAATTCGTCATTCGACAATATTGCTCGCGCTTGCGATGCTTTATCTCCCCCCCCCCTTCAATTTTCCTCAGATTTTCCCGTCTCCTCAACATTATAATCCTGCGACGCGTCGACTCGACGACGAGCCATTTATCGGCGCGAACAACGCGATTATGGGGAGCCAAGATCAATTCTCTGACGAGAAAGATGTTTTCATCGCGCTCTAGCGTTCTGCACACCCACTGCGAATAATAATGATAATGATAGCGGTGATAATACCGTTAGGTCACATGGCGTTCCTTCTTTCGCGCTTTTTCCAGCGATTCTACTCGATTCCTCGCGATCACATTGCCCCGAGACCTTCATCCATCAATCTCTCGCTATCTAATAAATTCCTTTGTACTTTTTCCAGGAGTTTCTTCTTTTCTCGAGAAGGGGAGAGGGGGGGGCTTCTCTCCGTTTCACTCGCCAGTTGTAGGAAATTTTCACGCGTCCAAAAAATACGAGGTGACTCTACCAACGAATCGCGGGAGCCAACCTTCGGTACATTGGCCATCGCGTATCTACCATTTTGGCTTCGAGATAATTGAAAGTACATTGACACAACGCGAGTTCCTGGTGATAATCTCGCAAGTTAGTTGTCAAACTATTTAAGCTCATTTGTCGCGAAGCTGGCGCGAGCGATCTCGTTAATCAGCCGAGTTTAGTCGGATCGCGATATGGCAAATTAATTTGTAGCTTATTGATTAGGTAATTACACAGAGTGGATACATACATCCACGGATAAACTGGTGAACCAATCGCGAAGAGTTTCGGTAACGATATTGCGATATTGCTGCTGCAGCCGCTGCCGCCGCTACTGCTGCTGCCCTGTCGCTGCTGTCGAAATATTTTTACCGCTCTTAATTTTCTCCTCGGCTAATGGGACAACGACGTCAAAATCATTTACAGGGTAACCGATGGAAATAACCGTGATAACGCTCGGATATTCATTTGATAAATGTGTTCCACATCTCCGCTTCAAGATTCCTTCTTCTTCACCTTTTTCGCCAAAATCTCGGAGGTGAGAAAAAAGTGCTACCGTTTCGTCGAAGAGTCCAGAAAGCAAAACAACTGGAGAAGGAGAGAGGGGGGAGGGGGGGAACATTTTTTGGAGATTCGCACGAAATTCACACGATCGCAGTCGCCGAAATGCACAGCCAATTAAAAATGTGGCAAGTTCCGAGGAAAGTTTCCAGTCCGTGGCGCTCAAAGAGTGACTTTAATCGCTGGTGGCCAATTTAAAATAGTTCCTCGTCACGCGGCATTCGTGTATTGGTGAGAAAATTGAAACGCCGCGAATTGTCCTGCGCGGACGAGGGATTCATTCCGCCTTTTGGCAGACTTTTTAATTCTCTCCAGATTAAACGGCGGCGGCAGTGGCGGAGGGAGAAAGGGAGGGAGAGAGAGAGAGAGAGAGAGAGAGAGGACAAAAATGAAAGAACATTTCTTAAGGAATTTCCCCGGGCTTATCTTTTTAACCGACTGTAAACTCCGTTTTAAAGGGTCATGCGGCGCAGCATTTCAGGTGAAAACGAGTTCACTGCGGAGTTGCGCGTAATCCCACAAACGCTACTACGAGTCAAAGTACATAATACCGCATTTAGCCCACTTTGAAATTCAAACATATGCTCCAGAGCGTTTCACTCATTTCCGGATAAATCTTGTTACACGGGGAATAAGTAAGTATAACAAAATAAGCATCGAGACGGAGAGAGCAGAGAGGGAAAGAGTTATCCAATTCAGTCAAGCGCGTTGAAAAAAAAAAAGAAAAAAAAGCGACAAGCACCTTGACGCATGGCAAACGGCAATGTGTCATCTGTCATGCCTAATGCAAATATCGCATTAGACACGCATAAACGTCTATAATCGTAATGATATCGATAGGTACGCAAGGATGCGCGAGTACCTAATTTAGTTTTCTGCTTCTCTTTCCCTTCGGGTTTTCTTTTCTTTTTTTTTTTGCACGCGAGTTCTCAGCGCGCGTTGGAGTCTTTTGGCGCGTATCCGGGGATATCTCGCGATCGGTAGGGATTGCGTTACTGTTTATTTTGATCGGGATTTCTCAATTTGTCTTTATCATCTCGGAGGAGAGCAATTAATTGTACATAAAGAGACGTTGATGAGAGCCGCGCGGAACGAGGAACGATAAGAGAGCAACAACGCGCGTGTATCCGGAGGAACATCTTATGGCCGCCGCGTATCGGAGAATCAAACTGATTGAAATGTAAGCGAACCCTGATTAGTTTGCGATCCAACATGAATTCAACATGAAAGGCCACTTTAAATCAAATGCTGTTTTCCGCCGGTTTCACCGTTCCTGATCAAAGACGCGCGATATATTTATGTCGCGTAAACGAGATCCCTTGATTCGTCAGACTTTCAATTTTACATATTTCATGAATCACTGTTGATGCCATTGTTTACGGGAACAATCAAGCGAATCTTTGACACGACGCATTTTAGAACTATGTATCGGTGCTGCTTGCCTCTCTCCTTCTTCTCTGCTTCTTTATTTAGAAGCAATCAACATAGGAATATCAAAAGACAAGACAGAGAGAGAGAGAGAGAGAGAGCAAAAGTCAAGTTGGGGTATTTGCTCGATCTTATCTCATTCGTCTCGAATTTCTTTTTCTTTGTCGTCCTCAACTGCGGGAACCAAGTTTACTCAGAAATGTCATAGCGCCACCGCAAAGGAACGAAGGTGCTTTTCTGAAACTACGAAACAGGACGGTACCACTCTCGCTTGTAAGATAGCGCTCTTTATCAGTACAGTCTTGGTCAAGAGTAAGTGTAATTCCAAAGGATGCTTTATCTTTAGTTCCATCCTGTATTTATTAAAAAGCTCTGATAAATTTCGACTTTTATTTTTTCAAATAAACGAGAGAAATTATTGGATAGACTTCTTTGGCAAGTTTTTTTTTTTTAAATCACGATAATCCGGAAACTCGATGTTTCATCGTACTCCTTCTTTAAACGACTAAACAGATATAAATATTTAAATCGCTTATAATTCACGAGAAAATGTCACAGTCTGTTTGCGAGGATTTTAGTAATGTTCCGCGTGAAATGAAAATGCACGTTGGTGCGCCGACGTATCGACAAGATTTTCTAAATTATTGGTAAACCGAAGAGTAAATAGCTTATTGTTCTTTAATTTGTTCCCTCTTGGAATAGTTCCACTGGAATAGTTGGACTATACGATTCTACAGCTTCTGCCATGCACCGGGAATTTATCAAATCTATCGACAGATACGCGATAAAAGGAGAGAAAAGATTAGAGAAGGGTCTGTCTCTGTCTCTCTTGTTTCCGTTGTACAGTGCTCTTTTTCGGTTAATATCGAGAGGTTCGCCCATTCCATCAAGCAAATAAAAGAGAAAAACTCCTTAGACGTTATCGACTTTGCAAAGGCAAGAGAGCAAGCAAATTAAAAGCAGAAATGACCGTAAAACTCGATTCAATGTCAAACGTCGAAACAGAATTTCAACAGAAATCCATCAATGTGTGAATCACGAGTATTAAGCGGTTCCCAGTAACAGGTAGTGACATTTGAGCAAAGCGATTGGAACCGTAGTGAGGGTGGGGGATGGCAAGGGGGAAGGGGTAGGAGGAGACATTTCCCTGGATACACACAAAATCATCCGTCCCACCCTGGTTGAGCACTGACTCGACGACACTGATTACGCAACCAGTTCAGTCTAAAAAAAGGTGAGAAAAGGCAACGAGAGGTGGTAGGTAAGAGAGAGAAAGAGAGAGAGAGAGAGAAAGAGAGGAGGGGCGACGAGTAAAGGGGAGAGTGCTCCGATCGGTGTCGGAAGGAAGAGCAGCAGCAAATTTAACATCGAGGGGTGAACTTTCTCACTGATGATTTGACTTTGAGAAACAAGGATTTTCTTTGCGATTGAGCAACTTTGGCCAGCTGTCAGGAACGAGCGCGGTCCATTGAAAACGCGAGTGACCGCGCAAACTCATCTTCCCGGTTGGATCCAACCGGAAGTGTCACTCTGGAGGAATATCGCAACTTGCGATGCAGTACGAGACACTGCGAAACTTCCCGAGTCTCTGACTCAGTTTCGCGAATTCATTTCGGGGTTAAAATATTCCTTAGCGACGTTTCACCGGAACTTAATTAGCCTTGACGCATTGTAAATACAGAGGAGCTTTCCAAACAAGGGTTTCGATGGAGGGATGAGGGGTAGGGGGGAGCAAAGGCATTTATCATTCCAGCATATTCCACGGATACACGATACCTGTGATTTATCTGCAAGCGTCACTTGCCAGGAACAACTTGATTCCCTTACGCGGTAGTGTGACTCCCTCCAGAAGAGGCAGGATCCCCCCTCCCCTCCCCTTATTATTCGACCCGTTGAGCAAAAGTCCATCAGCCATGCGACTGTCGATATTACTAGGCGACTTTGCGTTATTTCAAACGCGAATCATCATCGGTGCGAGCTTCGCGCTATTAATAATACATTGGTTCGATTATATCGATCAACAACAACGCACGCACATGCACACGCGTACGCACACGCACACGCATACGTCAGAATAGTTAAACGCGCGTGGCCATTGGAGCATCGATAGGTAGCACCGAATAGCGGATTATGTAGTAGTTCGTATGAGAATTCTGGCGTGACATTGCAATTTCGTCATACTCGAGTCGTATATCAAGCGCGCGTGCGCGCGCGCGCAGGACGTGCTGGCATTAAAATAAACTCTGAGAAAAATTCCAATTTAACTCGATAAACAGCGGCGCTCGGAGAGAGAGAGAGAGAGAGAGAGAGAGAGAGGATCTACCGGTGGTTTCCTCCACGTATCGCCAAAATTTGATAAGGACGCAAGAAGTTTGATGGACGGCGGCGGTGCGGCAAAGCACCGCCATTGTTTTACCGTGTCGTGCCGTGCCGAATGCCGCACTGATTTATAGAGTGTGCCATTGATTTGTTGCGTTGGAATTTCGAGAGTTGGAAATATCTTCCTTCTCTCGCTAAATTGGACTCCGGGGAGAAGCGAGAACCTTTTCCTCGTAGGACTCTAAGGTTGTTAAAGATTCTCCGGGAAAGGACCCACTCTCCCCTCCCCTTCCTCCATCCTTCCCACCACACGTCCACGGACGATCAGGTTTTGTCGGAAAAGGCGAAAGTCCCCACACTAGAGAGGAACGCGCACGCGTTTCAACATGGAAGCCGGTATTATGTTTCTGAAAGCAGTTTCGAAGCCGAGGAACTTTTTCCTTCGCGGCACGCACGATCAAAGGTAATAATAGCCATCGAAGCCTAGATCTCATTGTTAGTCAGTGGTCTATCTTTAGCTTCGCACGATTCTCAAGCGAGTAACATTTCTCTTCCCGCGCGTAAACACTCGACACGGCTTACCCTACCCCGTTTGCTCCTCTCCCCCGCCCGTCCCTGTCCCTTCTCGAGGGTTGACCCTAGGATCGTTAACTAGCCAGCTACCAAACCAAGACCCCGAATTTTCTCACTTGGCACCGTTGGCCTTACCGATTAGGCATCTTTCGAACACGACTTTCGGCACGACTCGCCAGGAGAAATTTCGAGATTGGAGGAGGGCAATAGAGGACAATTAGGCATTTTCGATTAATGCGCAAAGACAGGCGCAGAGCCAACGTTTTTATTGCCCGAGTGTTTGGTGCGGGTGAGCCGTGTCGCAGAGAGGAGAGGGTGTTCCGTTGGCCTAGATAAGACCAGCCCCGACCCTCCTCACGCCTCGTCGCCACCCTCGTCGTGCCCAGCTCTCTCCTCTCCTCTCCTCTCCTCTCCTCTCTCCCCACCTCGACGAAAACAACAAAGATGATACGCGGCTCGCCATCTCCTCCAGGAGACCTTAAGAATTTCTTTGCGCTAATTAGGAGGTTTCAAGGTCGCGTCCTGCGAATGCGGTAAAATTCAAGCCGATATGGAGGAACGAATGCGAATCGACGAGGGAGGGCGATCCTCGAGCAAGAAACTACTATAACTGTACGGAGAAACGGCTTTTCCCCCGTGTTCCGTCGGCTAATAACGAGATTCCCCGATACGCGGAAATAAGAGCGTACGGCAGCTATGATCTCGCTGAGGAAAAGTCGCGTATGCCGGAAATTCATCGTCGGCGAGACCCCGTCGAAGGAAAATGCGTCCAACGGGAAGGAATGGAATGGATGGGGAGAGCGAAGCTCCGGATCTCCTTAGCAGCAAAAATCGATGGAGAGATAAGGACACGTAAATTCCTTATCGTGTAAAATACGTAGCGTAAACAGTTTTATCAGAATCCCAAGGACGGGGGAATGATAAATGCCGGCAATAAACTCGAATGCCGAAGAAACTCCTTGCTTTATTAGCTCGCTCCGTTTTCCTTCATAATTCGGAAAATGATGGGTCGTTTCAAGGCGCACCGTGGGGAATCGCGATGTGAAACGTCCAAGGAAATTGGAGGAGGTTTCAATTGGCGGTTGGCCGGCGCTGAGGAAGCGTTCTCGGTGCCAGTTGACGAAACGAGGTAAGTCGAAGAGAAGAAGAGAGAGGGAGAGAGAGACGCATGGAGGGGTGGAATGCAGCAAAGTAACTGGACACAAACAGAAGACCAGGGGCAGAGATGTAGGCGGGCAAGGAAGGCACGGGGAATGTCAGGTAATAACGAAGGTGAATGAAGATCGCCCGTGAGAACGCGTGGTGCGCGACTACAGGCCCTTCCCTTCCCTTACCTTCTTGCCCCATCGCCTTTCCACTTTTCTCCCCTCTCTCTCTCTCTCTTCTCCTCTTTTTTACCGGCAGCCCATTTCCTGCCTACTGGCATCCTTCCTTCTTTTGCCAGGGATGTGGAATCTCCGGCCGACCTACTCGTTCCGTATTGCATCCCTCTTCGACCCTTTGACGGCAAACCACCCACGGGTTCCGTCCTCGCGCCAGTCAGAGGAGACTTTGCTCATTCACCATTATCTCGCGCGAGCTACTATCACGCGGGATTACGGATCCTTGACGAATCGCGATTAACGAATTTTACCGCGAGACGAGCTGTGCTCCGTTCCTTCCGTCGGTGGCTCGTGATAAAAGTGAGAAAACACCCTCCAGCGGCGAAGCTTTTTTAGGTCAATGGACAAGCAGCACCTACCACCGCTGCTAACACCACACCCCTTCCTCCACCCCGCCCCCCCCCCCCCCCTTTATCTAAGCCCGTTTGCCAGCTCCCCTGCTGCGCCGCCAGAACTCTCGACACTTGCCAACCTATTTTCCTTTGACATTTGCACCTATCGAACGACGCGCGATCACGATACCAAAAGGAAATTTATTACATAAACGCTATATTACAGCTATTCCATAACGCTCCGCGTATACTTTCTATCGGTCGATCGATAAATCGAAATAAGCGGATGTTCGGGCAGATAAGGGAAAGTTCTTCGGTAGAATGCGCAGATTGCTAGCAGTTTCCGGTTTGAACAACCAACCGGTTCAAGGTAAACTTGAAATTTCACCTAAGAACGAGCCCATCGTTACTGCTCCTACTACCATCGGCCTTCGGTTACTGCCACATAAATTTTCCTGGTAATCATAACAAGCAAACCTTTATCTTTAACTTTACCCTGAAAATCATGCATATTTAATTTCTTTCTCAATGTTACCGCTGACCCGTTACACCGAGCCACGTAAAAGAGAATTTGCATTTTTCAAGCCGGAAGTAGAAAGTAAAGAGGGAGTTTGGTTTGAAAAGCTTAAGCGATAACACCCAAGAGTAAAAGATCTTACAATTTTAAGGGGTTCGGCAGACAATTTGTCAGAGCCAAAACAAAGGGAAATAATTCTAACGATATACGGTTGCAGTTCCCACATCATCCTGCTTCTTAAAGAAAACTGCAAACAAAGTGTCATGGGAGGGAAGGGAAAGGGGGGAGAGGATCTGTATCGAGGACGGAAAAGAGGAAGCCACCGTTTATCCATGGTACAGCCCAAATGGGGTAATACGATAGTTTATCGGCTACGATGAATCGACGATTCGCGATTCGCCACGAGGGAAGTGCTCTTTCAACGTAATCGTTTAAAGAATGATCGAGCACCCTCGAGGCTTCTTTCTCTACTAATACGGGGGGAGGAGGCCCATCTGCGGCCACATGCATATGGCTGCTCGACTCACTGATATATTCACTGAACATGAAATTAACGCTCTATTGATGTTTCTTTTTGCAAGAGAGAGAGAGAGAGAGAGAGAGAGAGAGACTCCTTCCAGTTAATTTCTTTTCGGGTAAATTTAAATTTCGTAGAATGGCCAATATTTCGAAACGCACGCCAAGCGAGACGCTCGCGAAACACGCTGGAGTTTAATTGGAAAACCATCTCTGAAGCGATTCAATTATTTGGAAGCTCTCTACCGGATGAAGAAGGGTTCTGGCTTTGTCTTTGGAAGCGAGTTGAAAGTGTGCTTTTCCTGTAAATGTGCACGCGTGTGCGTGTGTGTACCCTGATACGATACACCCTCTCTCTCTCTCTCTCCTTTCTAGCAAAGAGCGTGTTCGTCCTAGCTGACAAAAGGAACGGGGATTTATAGTGTACCATATATGTTAATACAGTTCGTGACAGCGGGCTTGTTTCAAGAGCGAGTACATCCGTAGCTGCATATGTACGTCTCACGTGACGCGTTTGCTCAAGGACCGTGCGCCAAAGATCAAGATTGCGATAATAATGGAAGAAAATGAATCAGACACCCATAAAAATGGGTGTCAATGGCTCCTCGCCAATTTCATTGCTCCGTAAAAGATAGCGGAAGAATCTGATCCTATCCTATCCTATTCTCTCCTCCCTCTCCCCTCCCCCCAACCACCCGACGAATCAAACCAACTAAAGCAAGTGCCACACCCCTCCTCCTCCTCCTCCCTTCCAACCCTTGCCCCTCTCGGAGCTCTACGTCGCTCCGATTTCTCAGAGTTTTGTGGGAGAAGGAAAACTTGACGGGATGAGGGGAACTCGTTAAAAAAAAAAAAGGAAAAAAAAAAAGAAATCAGCGTCCCATTGTCCGCGAGTTTCTATCGGGAGCCAGCGAACGTCCTCGCGCATTTTACCGCGACGTACCCATACTCCTCTCCCCTTTTCTTTTTCCTTGTATTATCTCTCCTTCGGAGGTCCACAGATACCGACAGCGTTTTGCTCGAGTCTCTTGTTAACCAATGTAAATTGAGATGCGCCGGCGCAGCTCCGTTTAGCGACGGCGTTAATCACAAGCAGAAATGAGAATAATCTAATCTCTGTAGTAGGCCATTCGATATATCTGAAATCATTGACGCGCAAACATTATAAGCACCAGATAGCTGTGCACAGGGCAAGACTAGTGAAGGTCAGTTAATAATATAACACGTAGTCGTTTCTCTCTCTCTCTCTCCCTCTCTCCATCTCTCTTCTTTCTCGAGCCTTCCCGAATATTCCACAGGCATTTTGAATTGAATTGCCAAAAGCACTCAAACAAAGGGGCTACAGGATCCTCCTATGCACGTGACGCAACCCCAGAAAGGAGGAGGCATCGATAACAGCCTTATGGTAATCGATGAGAAATAAAAGTAACAAATGACCTGGGAATTTTCACCAACACGCCCGCCTGGAAGCGGAAGAGAACGTGTCACGGGCTTAAGCATTATTTTACAAACACCTGGAAGTAACAGCGAGACATCGCGTAAATCACCCTCCTTCTTCCTTTCTTTTCATAAAAGATGCAGGCATCTCACCCAGTCCGCGCACCACTTATCGCACATCACTTCTTCGCGTAAATATGAAAATTAATTTGGTCCCCGCGGCAGAACGCAGAAAGACATGAACGGAAAAAACAAAAACAAACAAAAAAAAAAAAAAAAAAAAAGATATATATATATACAGAGCATTTTATTTTAAATTATTAATTGGAATTTTTTTGAAATTAAATGAGATAGAAATTTTTCTCTTCAATTACAGCATTAAGTTATTCCTATTACTGGGAGGGGCGGCATGATAATATGAAAATTTTAACTTTTTTGCTGCAGTGTTCTCAAGATTTCTTTGACTTTTTTAAATGAAACATTACAACATGCTGATAACGTTATTGTTGCACGGGAGATATACAGGGTATAAAAATGATTCCCTTCGAAATTTTAGGGAGTTGTGGAAGGGGTTGCTCTAAGAGGATATTTCTTCACCACTTTTCGATTAGAGGCTGTTTTCAAAAAAATTGAATAATAAAAAATGCTATTAATCAGACAGAGCTATATACATTTTGTTAATATACAGATACCTATTGTTACAATTTCTGGTATCGCGACGCAAAATTTATTATTAAAACTAATTATACTATTTAAATAAGAAGAATTTATAAATTAAATAGTAAAGAGTACAAAGAACAACGAAAACTGTAAGAATTGAAAATTATATAAAAAGGCTGCTATTTAAATCATCTATTCGATATCATTTCCATAAAAACATATTTAGTTACTATTTTATATACAGGGTGTCCGGAAACAAAGGAGACATATTTTGAGGGGTGTTCCTGACGCAATTCTAAGAACATTTTTTGTCTTGGTATTTTTTGATTTAAAGCTTTATTTTTGAGATATTCAACGATAAAGATGCCATTAATTAGACAGAGACACTCCGGTAGCTGAAGCGAGACAGAGAGGCGCCATCTCACTTTAATTGTCAAAGCGTCTTTGTCTAACTAATGGCAAATTTATCATTGAATATCTTAGAAATAAAGCTTTAAATCAAGAAATGCCAAGAGAAAAAAGTTCTTAGAATAGCCTCAGAAACCACCCCTCAAAAAATGTCTCCTTTTTTTCCGGATACCCTGTATATTCCAAGCATCACTCATATACCCGAATTCGTAACAATGTGCCTAAATACATATATTTATTTATTAATTTTTTGATAATTACTTATCATATTGCTGATTCAAATATTCCTTTTCTGATGATTTAAGCATCGCGTTAAGGTAGCGATCCATCTTTACTTCCATAAGGCACCTTAAAGGCGTACAATTAAAAAATTTAAGAAATGCACTATTTAGAATTTATGTTAATATGATTAAATCACTAAAGACTAAATCAGAGATGTTGTTCTGACAATAGTATTTGACAACGAAATTAAAAGATTTGAGTTTAAAACCTAAGGCACCTTAAAGGCGTACAGTTAAAAAATTTAAGAAATGCACTATTTAGAATTTATGTTAATATGATTAAATCACTAAAGACTAAATCAGAGATGTTGTTCTGACAATAGTATTTGACAACGAAATTAAAAGATTTGAGTTTAAAACCAGTACAAAAATCAATACGCTAGACACCTTGTTACTCATCAAAGACAAATTCGTAACTGAGCAATCCCTGACTTGCTTCTATCAGTAGTAAATTTTGGCTCCTC
This sequence comes from Sclerodermus sp. 'alternatusi', assembly GCA_037305995.1. Taxonomy (NCBI): domain Eukaryota; kingdom Metazoa; phylum Arthropoda; class Insecta; order Hymenoptera; family Bethylidae; genus Sclerodermus; species Sclerodermus sp. 'alternatusi'. Next base: position 6,347,765 of record CM074550.1, read on the forward strand.
CTCGTAGCATTTCTGGTAAACTTTTAGAATGATTCTAGAATAAAGGAAAAGAGAGGACCCTTTCCTTTATCCAGAATTTTCTTTATTTATTTTACAAATTTTAAAAATTGAAAAATTTTAAGAGAAAAAAAGTGAAATTAGAGTAACGCCATTTGACTTTGATTATCAAATTGTCTCTATTTAATTAGTAACTTAAAAAAGTTACTAGTTAATTATTAGTAGTAATTACTATTATTATTATTATTACTAGTTATTACTGAATATTTTAAAACTAAGGCTTCAAATCAAAAATGTCAAGTAAGAAAATTTCTTAGAATAGCGATCAGGAAGTACCCCCTTTAAGAAAGTGCGATTGTTTTTTAAACACCCTGTACACAGGTTTTATCAAAAACGTGCTTTACAAAATTTAAAGATTGAGCCTGTAGATAATTTTAAGACCATTCATTCTCTCTCTCTGTCTCTCTCTCTCTCTCGTCTGTTTCGCCTCAACAATACGCCTGTTTCTGTTCAACTAATAAATATGATAAAGCCTAATCCTTAGGTAGGAATAGTGAAATCTAAAGCCTTGTATTCATAAACCAATAGAAAGAATTCCCAAGCCTGCAACTCCTTAAATTTATGGGAAACGTCATTAGCACGCCCTATAGATAGAGTCCATGTTACACGTAAGCTTGACAAAATATATTTTTGTAAAAGTCGGATGCCAAGTTCAGGAAAGTGTAGTAAATCACCTTCCATCTTTCTTTTCATAAAGGATGCAAGCGTCTCTCCCACCTCCTTGCCTACTTATCGTACATCAGCCCCGCGCGTAAATGTGAGAATTAATTCGGCCCCCGCAGCAAGGCGCGAGCTGCGAACTTTTATCGATTCGCTGGCGTTTTCAAGGAATAAAATTCCACTAGGTGCGCGAATACTCGGGACCCCGAACCCCCCAAAGGATATTTCGGACTGCTATTCGTTCACGTGTGCCTGCTTGGCTGCCTGCCTGTTCGTCGCTCGTAATTTAGAGTCGCTCGGCGGCAGCTATGAGTAACCGTTGGCTATCACGTAATTCCACGGTTACTTTTTCAAACAGGGATGCACGCAGCCAGGAAGAAGAACAAAGGGAGGACGAGGACGAGAATGACGTCAGCTACGAGGACGACGATGATTAACGAACAATCTCTCCCCGACCATTCGTAACTATTTATCCTGTCCTGTGCCGCCTTATCTCACCTCAGGTAAACGACGCTAGATTGGATTTATATCGACACGCGTTGCACGTTATCTCGGGGCTATCGTTTACGCGGACACGCCGAAAGTGAATTTACACGCGCGTGCCCGCGTGTAAATTTGCCACGCGCACGACAGAATTTTTTGCGCCATCTTGCATGGGACATTAATTGCAATTCGCGAGAAATTCTTTCCTCTTTCCAACGAATCGAGAAAGAAGCGCGGATTGCTTCCACGGTCACCTTAGAAAATTCTTTTTTACTATTGGAGGAGAACTTTCACGCTGAAACTTCGCTACGACTCATTCGCGATCTCACTTGGCATTCATTTTAATACTTGATTTCTCTAGTAATTAGTAGGGATATTATTCGTTTCTACTTAGCAGCGATTAATTTTCGCGATATAAAAGTAAGAGGCGAGCGCCAACGGTAAATCATCGCGGATTCCAGTAATTACCCTAGTTCAAACTAATGGATAAAAATGTACGAGTTGAATAGTAGGATCCTATTTTTCTTTTTTCTCTCCCCCACCCCTCTCCCTCCCACCAACCCATTTTCAAATAAGATGACAAAATTAACAAATGATTTAAGAATTATGTATGAGATAACGTAGAGCTTGGCAGTGAGCAAATTCAAGTATGAAAAGAAAAACAGAAAGTGCCTCTGTCTAACTAATGCTATCTTTATGACAGAATATCTTTAAAATAAAGATTCAAATCAGAAAATGCCAAGGAGAACAAAGCCTTGGAATAGTGTCTGGAACAACCCTCTTCACGAAAGTGCGATTGTTTTGTTTAACACCCTGTATTCAATAATAATAATAACAACCCTTTAAAGAAAATGCGATAATAGATAATTCTATCTATTAAACTAGAAACCGGCAACTTGATATTCAGGCTTTATCCAACCTTTGTGTGTGTGTGCGCGTGTGTATCTTACTGCTCCTCTGTTCCTTTTCTATAATTCTCTCTCCACTTTTCATACTATTTAATAATATCAAACAAGCTTCCATTGCTTATTTATTTTGATTGTCATAGCGTAACTTACAGAGATTATTACTGAGAATGGAGGAAAGGTTACAAACACACTGTTTTACTCAATTACCGGCCATTGCATTAGACTATGATTTCCTCTGCACCCCCACTCTCCTTTTCACAAAACATTTTTACAATGAAAAGATTCTTTACAACTCTTTGTTCTGAAAAATAACTTTCAAGATGTTCAATAATAGACGCATTGCCAATGGCGAAGAAGACTAACGGTGGTACTTCGAAAAATAGTAAAGGACTTCTCAACGTATTAAATGTTTCTGAAAAAATATTAACACATCTTTTGTTCTTCATATTTATTTATTTCAATGGAAAAATTAAAAAAAAAAAATCACATATCAATCAAAAGAAACAAAAATATTCGATAGTGCAATTACATTGAAAATAATAAATTTTATTGAATTTATTACAACTTAGCTCAAGCGATAAGCAATTTGCCAGGTTTATCGATCAGCATGTCAAGGATTGTTTCAAAAGTGAATGTTGAAAATATTGACTTGCACGAGGAGAACAGAGAGGATCCTTTGAGTCATCCTCCTAGATCAAACGAACCGACAAGTTAGGGGCCACAAACTGTGTGGCATTTCTGGAACCATCGCTGCTGATGCCTCTGGTTGACCAGTAAGCACATTTTTTCTACCTTTTTCCTCGTGTTCTTTCCTTCGTTTTTCTGCCGCATCTCTTGACCGCCTGAGATGTTAAGGTGGCTAAACGAGCCCATATCGCTTACAGGGTACACTATAAAAAATGTAGTTACGGATATGAAACGAGCTTACGACAGCCATATTGAAGGATAATGTTTAAGTAAGCAGTTGATTTAAATAATACGATGGTTCGGGACACACCACCAGGTATTCTTATCTTAATATAAGGGAAAAGAACCCGAATGTCTTCTTGCAATCTCACTCAGTATGATGTATGCTAATTCATTGTATAAAGAATGATATTTCCTTTAGTTTTAATCTTTAAGGTTACGGTTATTCGGTTTAAATGTATCTTTTGTAATTTTATTTTTTCTTACAACCTCGACGAATTCTTCGCCGGTCTGAATAATCTCTCGGAAATTTAATCTATCCAATTTCAATGGTAAAGCTACTATTAGTTAAACAGTGGCAGTCAACTAATTGAAATGAGAGACGACGTTGCATACTCTCATTTTAGCTAATAAACTGTTGTAAGGGTCTTACGACTTGGACATCTTTGAAAAGATTGAGAGAAAAATCTGGTGATTTTCAAATCCCAGTGTTAAAAATCGCTTCAAGAAATAGATTTTCGCATTTCCTTCTTCCCCTAATATAATGCCTAAAGATAAATTGTAGTAACAAAAATTATGGGGAAAAATGTAAGGAGTAGAGTACGAGCAATTGATTAATTGAATTAACGAAGTAATTAATTTTATTGACGATGCAGGAAAAATGAGGACCGTAGGGAAGAGACAACTCACATCCTTTTTCCAGGATTTCTTCCGTTCTTTTTAACTTCCACTGCTTCCTGCCTACCGTCCAGCTGCACACATATGTATGTGCTCGCGCGCGTACGTACATAGAAAGCAGCTGTGCACACACATGGAATTTGTAACATAATATGTAAGAGTACCAGCAGAACGAGTTCATAAAACCGTGTTTGACACTCCTGCGCTGGCGATGCAAGTAATTCGCAAATATAACGCAATTCGCACTACTGTGTAATGTCGTAACGTCCACTTACTTTTCCGAACGAATTTTACGGAAATGAGAGATTTTTCCGTATTCCATTGGAAAATTTCCAACGTCAGAATAATTTAATTAATCTTAATAATCATAAAATCATTTCACAGAGTAAGGTTTCTCGTCAGGTCACGCAAAATTACTGAAAAACTATTTAAAAATCTACAGATTACGCAATCGGCAATAGGATTTTTGAAAATGTTCCAAAATATATATATACAGTGGATTCTAATTACAATTGCGTATATTGCGAAAAAATCTGAAGACATTTATCGACAGTGTTATATAGCGTGTTTGACACGTGGTCCCTTATTCTTCGAAAAGGACCTTTCGACTCGGCTGAACACCAGGCGTCAGACCTTAATTGACAAATGATTTAAAGTCTCGCAAGGTCGATCTCAGATATTTAAGTTTCTAGCGCTCGATCATAAGGAATTTGATTGATTTTTCTTCCCAGGGAAATTACAACGTTAACCGAGGCAATTCGAAATTGACTCGAATCACCCCCCGCCCCCCTCCGCAGTCCTATCCCCCAATTAATGGTTCCCGCCAATTTTCCTCCCGGTGCACCGCTTAGGATTAATACGACGAGCACCGGGACAATGTTACATAAAATGCGTAGCAGACGAGTTTATAAACGTTAAATAAACGGACGGAAATTTTTCGCTCAGAGAGAATTCGTTGAGCGTGTCGAATCTGTCCGTAGAATTCGATGGGTCGATACTTTCTCGTGGAGTCAGCGGTAACATCAGCGCGATAACTAACGGGAAACTCGATTACATAAACCAAAGAGAGTAGCACCTGGAAAATCCCCGAATCTCTTACGAAGTAACCCTCCGCTTAACGGAGAAAGAATCACTCGCCAATGAAATTTCATTAGATTCGAATACCTACGCAAATCATGCGAGCGAATCGTTTATGCATCTCCAATCTTCCGTACGTGCATCCCCCGTGATTTCGCGTGAAAAATTATGAGTGAAAAAATGATCGATGAGAGCCCGGGACCCTCTCTCTCCCGATAATCCAATTCTCTCGATTTTTCTATTCTCGCTTGGCACCGACCACACCACGTCCTTCCCCTTCCAGTTGTCGGATCTCGAAGCTTGTAAAGATAATAATTGCCCCAACATGCGTTTGCGAATAGTTATCTTCAGTCCCTAGGTGTATTAGGATAAAAGCATAAAAGTAAACATTACTGCTTCGGGGCTATAAAACTTTTACCGTCTATGACTCCGTCCAACGCAATGGAGCTTGTTAACAATGAGCGATAAAAGAAGAAACCGGGGGGAAAGTGGAAAATAGAAAAAAGCAGAGTGAAAAAAGAAAAGTCCTCGACGGTTTTAATCTTTTCAATAAAATGGTAATTGGAGTCTAATAAGCCCAACTGAAATAACCATTTAAATAACCATTTCCAACGGTCTCATTTTTGCGCGGCTCTTCGAAATTTTCAAGTACTTGTCACTCGCTGAAATTGTAGAGATAACCACGCGCGCATATTATTCAAGTATATACGCTTATGCCAGAGCGATAGTGCGCAATTTGCTCGAGCATTACGCACGCGTACACTTACCGATAGCGATTAAAAGTTCTTTAGCGCATTTTGACCCACGCCTCTTCCCCCCCCCCCTCTCTCTCTCTCGTAAATCCAGAGAAATTATGAAAATTGACCTTAGCATGGGACTCGCGAATGTTTTGCTACAGGAAAAATGAGCAAAGCGAATTTAGCGCAATTAGTAAGTTAAACGAGCATCGTCAACCAGTTCCTCCGCGCGTCTTTCCATTCTGTAAGGTTTTATTCGTGATTTTGTGCTTTCCAATATTTTTTTTTCCATTTTCCAGAAATTGACACTGTCATCGTTGCAAACTGGAACACCTGAGTAATGGAAACAATCGGTTACGTATAACAGTGACTCTTCTATTGTCAACAGGTTTCATCTATGGGCGACTGTTTTCAAGTTTCGCACCAGGTAGAAATACTTGAAGCTCCTCTACCGCAACCAGAAGAGAAAAGGATGAGCAATAGCAGGTAGCACTGTCAACACTGGTCGTGCTAATTAAATCGTTCAGAAGTATCAATTGCATTTCGAATTAAAAAGCTGGACCAATTAAAATATTATGCATCGTATAGCACGAGTCAGTCACAGATTGGGGGGGGGGGGGGGGGGGGGTGGTAACTACCTTTATGTCCTCTCCCATCTTTTGCCTCCCTGAACGTTACAATGAACGTGTTCTCATGGTATGCGTATGTGAAACGGCCCTGTCTCTCCGTGACGGAGATTCTTCTTTGAAAAATGAACATGAAAGTGGGAGAGGGGATAGGGAGGGAGGGAGAGAAAAGGGGGTCGTTGCGCTTCATACGTCCGCTTCCGCTCGTTCATCTCGAGGGTCCAAATCCGGCGAGCGACCGTGTTGCCCTTGATCGAACTTCTTTTTGAGTTAATGATAACTTATTGAAATACCAGAGAAGTATCCGGTATGTTTGTAGAAAATTTTTCCATGGCTCTCTCTCTCTCTCTCTCACTGTCTCTCACTTTCTCTGTCTGTTTGTTCCGAAAAGAAGTTTATTGGGCTCTGATGAAAACAAAAGGATATCGTTGCCAAACTTGAGAGAAGGGCTGGGGGAAGAAGGTCGGCAAAGGACCAGTATAGGATGAATAACGGGTAGTTGCTGCTCAGGTAATTGAGTTGCGATGTGCAGTTTGTGGAGCGATGGCTAAACTGAATATCGATCAGCACAATGGCCAATCTAGAATAATGGGGGTTCCATCAACCTTCTCCTCTGGCAGCGTACTTGAATGGAATTTTTCGAAAAATAATCGTCAACTGGCATAAGCGATAAAGCACGGTACTACCATCGAAGCTGAAAGTATTGAATAATCGAGTAAGGTAGACTGGAATTTTCAAATTTTCTCGAATGTAAACGTATCCCCCCCCCCCGCTCCCCCAAGTTTCAAACACCGCACAATAGGAATGCCTGATTCGATCAATTGCTAATTGAGAGTGGCCTTGGGCCTTCTAAATTATCTGGGAGGCGCGAGGAAAAAAAGTTACATGCCACATCACGAGCAGGATTAATAAATAACTAATCCGGTAGCCGCTGCTGCTGCTGGGCGACGAAGGTTAATCGACGGGGGAGATTGCCAGGAAAATATTTCGAGCGTAAAGTCCCCCCCCCCCCCACCCCTTCACCAATACTACACCGCTTTCCTTCTCCGTTCGGTGAACGACGAAAACTTGGGTGATCCACTCTTCCCTTCTCTCTTCTCGGCGTTCTCTCTCTCTCTCTCTTCAACTACCCCCTATCGGCGCATCCCTCTTCAAGCCATCGCCATCGCTTCAACCCTATTCGAATGGGGTGGCGAGTTCTCCAGACAACTTCCCGAGGCGTCCTTCGCGATTCTCAATTACACCCTTCCTGCTATCAAACGAGGCTTGCCTTACGAGGTAAATGAACTAGGGATAAGATTTCCCGATGAAACCTTACGGGATTCGAGCACCCCGGATATTTATCCGTGATTAATCGAATGTGACTTGCTGCGGCGTACAGTAAGAAAATCTATTGGGAAAATTGGTTAAACTTTACGAGGAATCGTTCGCACCCCTGTCTTAAAAGGAATTATTAATATTGTGGAAGTAGAGAGAGAGAGAGATAGTGACCGAAAAGTCCATTTGTCTCAAAGCAAATTACTCCCTTCATTCTTGTCGATATTATTATCATGATTACTATGCAAAGATCTAAGCCGAGTGTGTGTGTGTGTGAGAGAGACATTGCTATTGAGTTACTCAGATTAGATTAAGATGTACTTCAGCTTAAACAGAAGTGACATGAAACGAGGAGCGAGGGAAATGGTCAGAAGGGTCAGGATAATTGGACAAGTGCTAAAACTACGATATATTCGTCCAGCAGTAGTATTACCTGGACTTTTAAACGATCTTTCTCGCATCTCTCGTCTTTTAGGTTCATGGAATATATTGCCAAAGGGTTTTGTAAAGCTTCTTCGAAAAACATTTGCTCTCGCGAACGTGGCATTATAATTCCGATACGTGGGATGATATTATCTCCGTTCTACCAACGGGTACATCTACCGCTTACTATGAAGCGAAATTGCGCAATGTCGACCAAACCCCCCACGTGGCGTTTGCTCAGAGAATAAAGCAAAGTTCCCTCTAAAATACAATCAGCGAAGGTCAAAGCTTCCTAGTGCTGCTGACCTATTATCATCGCCCACGCAAATACAAACGAGAGGTTTTAGGAATCACGCAGAACAGAAGAAGAGTCAGAGGGAAATCACTCGTGACGTGTAGAGTTGCAAAGAAGGATCAGCTTCAAGAGAGTAGCTGAAGAATAGAAGACAAAAGAAGATCCCAAGAGCACATGATAAATGTTCACCCGATAAGCCTCAAAGTGGATACCGTACCAACTGCCGTCGTCCACAACCGCATTTGGATCTTGACAACTCAGACCAATGACCTTGGAACTTTAAGTGGCGTAGGTCATAATTTTTTTTTTTGACGAGTTTCACTCTCGCTTTACAGAATCACGGGCGAAATGAATCCTGGAAAGCTAAAACCTTACACCTACACGCACAGGCAATTCGCCCACGTATCGCGACTACCTGAGCTACTATAGTTGGTGTCCGCGTGGAAAAGGTGGGTGGCACGGCCGATATATCGGGAGAGCCTGCTCGAGATAACGACTCTTCGAGGCTCAATAACTCGTGGTTATTGGCGAGAAGACCAAAAAAAAAACACGTCCTCTCGCCGGACAATATCCTAGTTCAAGATCCTACACAACGGTGACTTCCGACAGTTTCCTACTACCAAAGGAGAAGTTACTTTTTCCAGTAAATCAATTCGTGAAGGTCAAAATGAGCTTAAGAAGCTTTAAGAGAGATTTTACTCGAGTTAACAGATTTTTAACACCAATGGCAATTCTGAGAAGAGAAAATTCATGAGATACCGAAACAAATGACTGTTTTTCGACTCCCGGGTTCATCGGGTACCGGAGGACAACAAAAGAACAAATGGAAGAGTAATCTGCAGATAAGTAAGTACTAAATTCCTTTGAATATTAAACGACTTCAAATAGCAGAGTTTTAGACAGATGGAAAAGAATCAACATTTTTAACAAAGCTTCGATCATCGGTGCAAAAAAAAAAATAGTGAAAGTTCTAGTAATTCCTCCATTTACAATATCGCAGGACAATTTTTTGGAAAAACACTAATTTGTCTCATTGGCGAACATTAAACGAGTATTTTGTAGGCTTAGTAAATGGGTCAAGATAAAGTTTTACGCGGAGCAACACCTCCCTTCATATTCATCAGCTCATAAACGCAGGAAACACTGAAGCAAAATCATAAAAAGACAAGAAGAGGTAACTTTGCCAAAGTTCTTTAATAATCTGATGCTTAAGTAGGGTTCTTTTAACTTTGAATTTGGCGAAAACAAGTATTAGGGAAAGGCTCGTAGAAGAGTACCCCCTCGAGTACTCCGCAAAGCGAAGATTTGCCAAAAGAGGAAGAAAGTGAAAAATAATATGGAGTAAAAACTTCCAAATGAATTTCAGTAGAAAAGTGGTTTGCCGGGCTTTTTTATTTAAACCAAAGTAAGCACGTGAGAACAGAGATTGTTTGTAGAGTCGGGGGGGGGGGGGGGGGCTCGTCAGAGAAAGGAATAAGAAATGGAAAAGGAAGAAATAGCATGGAAACAGTGGAAACGAAGGAAAAAAATACCACTGATTTCCATTTTTGAAAATAGGGTGAGGAAGAGAGAGAGAGAGAGAGAGAGAGAGAGAGAAGACATAAGGGAGAGACACACCGCAGGTAAAATGCAGTGGGTAGCAAGGATTTTCACGAGAATCGAGCAAACAAAGAAGATCCGTCGGAGGAACAAAACAAAAAAAAAATGGCAAGGGTAGAGAGCGAGAGGGTGGAAAAAGTATAGTCGGCGAGCGAGTGACTGGGATAAATAAAATATCATAATTGTCGTGGTGTAATGCTCCGCGGAATCAATATCCGATAGCGCGCGGAACACTGGCTTCAACCTTCTTGTTTTGTCCCGCGCGCTCGCGCTCTCCCGTTCTCCCGTTTTTCACCCTCCTCCACCCTCCACCGTCATCCTCTTCGACCCGACCCGGCCCTCCTCTTTTCGACGTGCTCTAGCACATTCTGCCTCGTCGTCGTTTCACGTCGTCGCTGTTGCCGCCAACGCCGCCAACGCCGCCGCTTTCCGGCGTTTCCCGGTCGTTCCATTATGGGTTCGGAGTTCCATCAGTTCCGTTCTGCTCGGTTCTGTTCTGTTCCGTTCTGTTCCATTTCCCGTTCGGCTCTCTGGAACGCTTGCGCTCACTCGTCTCTCCCCTCTCCCCTCTGGCCCTCTTTCCACGCCAATCTCTTTCCCTCTTTCTCCTTTCCAATATACCTGTGCGTCCTAGGTCCGGCACACGACTCAGCTGAGATGGTACCGTGTACTACGTGTACGTGTGCCAGTGCGCACGCATGTACGCGCGTACGTATAGGTAACGTCGTAAACCTTTTGCAGTCTCTATTTCACCGGCTCGCTGGAATTTCCCGCATGGAGAAATATCGCTTACTCCGAGAAGCATTAGTTTTGTCGCAACTTCTCCAAGGCGATATATTTAGAGAAGTTTGCTAAACCCTCGCGATTATCGCGATATTGAATCTCCTCCGCTTCCTCGCTGCATTTTATCTCGGCCGCAAATAATCTTATCCTCTTCTTCATCAATCACTCCGCCGGCACGGGAATGGGAGGAGAGGGGGTGTTTCCGCCAGTCTCCGCTCGTCCGCGTGTCTCGCTAAAACGTCCGCATTAAATCTAGTCGCCCTAATCATTAATCATTGTTTTCGAGAGAGGACTGTGTATTTCCGAATGCGAGCAACTGTCGCTGAAAAGTTGCGGTCAACGCGCGCGCGCGCCAGTCAATTTTTGTCAATCGCGAAAACCCGGGGTAAAGTAGGTAGGTAGGTAGGTAGGTAGGTAGGTAGGTAGGGCAGGGGGAAATACCTAGTGGACATAGTAGCACGCGATACGTTCAGAGCGAATTCTACGAGGAATTCGGGCGGTGACGTAATCCGCGAGAGTTGAAAAGCGGAATATGGAGGTCCAAGGCAAATCTTGGTCCCGTTTGCGGGTATAGGAGCCGAATAGCCAGCTGGGACACTCGGCTTCCGGGTGTTCGATCGACGAGTTCCGGAAATTCACGCGCACGTGTACGCGTGCAACACGCTCGTCAACAGTTTGTACAATCTCCTCCCTCCTTTCTTCTTCCGCCGCGCGTTTCATCGGCTCTGTTGGAATTTCCCTCCGCGGAAGGTACCGCTTGTACCGGCAGCAGGTTCATTTTCCCTCGACTCACGCGCAACTGATCAAACATTTACCAAAGCTTTCGCTCCCTCCTATCCTGCACCTCGTCGTCGCTCCTAGCGAACAATAAGAAAATTCGAGTTCCCGCCGATATTTCATCGCGCGCCACTTGGATTCTCCGCAAATGCACAGACCGATGCTAAATAAATCCTCCCTTTGCTGCTTTAATTGCTCCACTAATTGATTCGACGATAAATGCCGGACTTCCGCTTTTAATATTACCAAGTGCCGCTCCGCGGAACCGACGCGATATCGCTCCTGGAAAAGCTACAGCTGGAAAATTAACTTTCGCTACCAACACCCGGAAGCGCGTTGATCAATGTTGAAAAGCGGTTAGCCGATTAGCCTAATAATAACGTTGGAGAGAGACAGAGACTCGGGGGTTCATTGACAAGAGCAAATGTCGGCTTGGTCCGCAACCAAAGGGCAAGATAGAATCTTCGATTAAACTGCAAGTTATCGATATATAGTTCTATCGAGCAAAAGGACACGCGTTTCCGGCAGCATGAAACGGAGGAGCTTTGAGCTTTGAGCTTGCTGAAATTGCAAACGATGCGAAGGATAAAGTCGTCGTCGTCGTCGTCGTCGTAGTAGTTACATTCGAATAGTTGGGATAGGAGAACCCTTATCAAAATGAGTTGTCAGCCGCAGCCTTTATAGCCAAGTATTGGCGAAAGAACCAGTCAAACACTCGTACGTGTTTTCTCGCACACGTCAACTTAGAGAGCAAAGAGAGAAGGGGGGAGAGAGAGAGAGAGAGAGAGAATCTGGGAAACGTCCACAAATTTATCGAGCAAGAAGCAAGGAAAAGATCCCTATTGATCTACATCGTAGACTCCGGGGTATCGAGTGAAGTACATGTTTGTTTCGCGAGTCCTCGGTTGTTTGAACTCGTTGATAATCCTTAGAGAGCAACCGGATCGCCTCTTGATCTCGAGACAAGATCAAGGCTCCAAAATTGTCCTTAAAAAGGCAAATCGTTTAACGAGCAACGCATTTGGCTTGGAAGCGAGCAAGGTGGACGACAACAGTGTGGATTTGGCGATTGTTCCTCACAAAGGAGATCTCGCGCGATAATAAGAGAAGAAGCGGGTGATTAATCGCGAGGGCAGTTGGACGGCGCCGCCATTAAGGGATAAGTAATTGTTATTTGAGCTGAAACGCATAGCTGAACGTAGAGGGCTTGTAGCATCGCTCGAGCTTGCACACTCTCGTGTAACGCCTCACGGCCCGGTAATAAGTGCAGTAAATCAGGTTTTACCTCGTCAAACGACTTGCGGTAGCGGCTTCAATCAACGGCACAGAATAATGATTAATACCCGAGCTATAATCGTAAGCGTAATTGTGCTGTTACCGATATTGTCTAACATCCGATAAGTGTTATATGAAACGCTAATGAACTCTCGATGTTATGGCACCACCGAGAACTCCATGCCAGACAACCATAAAACTCGACGACAACCTCGGTAAGTCGAGTCAAGGCCATCGTTTCCACGAAAATCATTAAAGAACTTCTATTCGGGTGTCCAGGACCCTCCGCCGTTAATCCTCGTAATTTTCTATCGTTCGCCATCGGGTAGATTCTCGGCAAATTGCGTGTGTCGTACATAAAGACCAAAGGACCGGATGAGTCCTCCTTCCCCCCTTGATCCATCGACTCGACGAATCGATGGAATTCCTTCCGGAAATACTAGACGCGTCGCGTGTGAGAGGATATCGCACGTTCGATAACACTTGTCCCGTTGTTTTTATCGATATTGATTATTGATTCGATCAATGAAAGAGATCTATCGAGGAAAATGTGAAAAATGGCGTCGAGTTAGGCGAGGTCGGAGAAAAATGTTTGGCAAGCCATGGAGGAGGAGAACCTTCGAAAACTATCGGGGCACGTGCAAAACACGTGGAAACCGATGGGGCAAAAAATGACGTGGTGTCCCATCGCAAACGAGAGTCCTAACATGCAGGTGGGACGGATGAGATAAGCGTGCTAGTCCACGAATTACCACGACACTCTCGTATAATACGGCCTGCACGTGCTTCACCGACGCATATGGCTTAAGCGTGTTTACGTCCGGTGCGAAGTTGGCAAATACGAAACTACAGAATGCGCGTTACGTTACATTACGTTACAAATCACCACACCATCGACAGACCCAAAACATACGTACGCGCGCGCGCGCACGATCTCACAGTGAAGACCACACATACGTACAGAGGCGAAAAGAAACGCGCGTTTACCAACAAAGCGAAGTTACGCGCGCGCATGACTTTTATTTACATTTGTAAACGTGTAGAGAGTAGCCGAGAAACAATGACATGTGTCTATCACACAGTGGTACTTCAGTGTCAGAAATTTCCCATAATTTCTGAATGAAAGAATATCATTGATACAATTCCTATTGAATTAGGCGATTTATCAATAAATAACTAATTAAAGAGTAGCATGGCACTACCGCCGCTTGTGGTTGGACCAGTAAACCACTGGAGGATAACGCGAACTATAATTAGGCTTGGATATTTGTGTGATTGTGTAGACGCGTGGCTATTTAACTTGCTCGTCATGGAATCGCGTGGTCTCTCTATGTGGAAACATTTAGATTTATGATGATATGAATATATACATATATTTGTAAACCCTTGCGAGAGGAAAAGAAAGAGAGAATATATATTACATGTAGGGGATGTGTGTGTGTGTGTGTGTGTGTGTATATATATATATATATATATATATATATATATTTATATTTATATTTATATTTATATAATAAATGGATGGACATATGTTACATTATTGATGTGGAATATATTTGATGTCTTCGGGTCTCAAGCTGTGGCTGTGTATAAACCATGTTATATCGCAGTTTCGATGCTAAAGTGTCAATCACAAACACAATGACTCTTGAAAGTATTTGGTTTATGGATAGTAATCTGTCGGTACATACAATACACGGTAAACGAGAATAAAATTAAAAGCAGATCCATTCATGTCTATTTCCCTCTATACATGTTTACTTGCGTGTGGTCTATACAAATTTTAGCATTTAAGCTTGACTCGAAGATATTTTTTTTCAATTTCAACGGCGAGGTGACTAAATAATAATAGGCATCCATACGAATTCGAGCATGCTGATACCACGAAGAACACTGCTGTGAAGTTTAAACTGACTTATTAATAGAACACAGGCAAACAATACAAACTCCCCCACGGAGCTAAGATTAAACTTTAATCCCTGCGAAGAAAAATAGAAAAGACCGAAAACTATTGATGTCTCTTCGGGAGAATCGCTTAAAAAACATACAAAACTTTGGCACAGTTGTTACTTTTCAATGAAAAGAATTATTTAGAGCTTTTCATCAGCGCGATCATTTGTATTTTTCGAAAACAAAGCTTTTTGTCAGTTATTATTGAAAATCTGCGCGCGCGCACACACACACGCCCTTCCTCCAATTTATTATAAAATATATTCCCACGCATACGTATCACATCTTTTTAAGCAAATTTTACCGTAACGTCATCATTTTATTAATATTCGCTGGCCGTTAATGTTCGCCGATGATAAAACAGAGATATGGCAATTCCTAACTTATCGATTATAAAAATACTTAGGAATGATAAAGGCGAGGGTATACTTCCTTCAGTTTACGCAGTAGCAATACCACAATCAATATTAAGATTTTCTCAGGGAGCGAAGCGATGTTATTCGATGTTATCACCTCGCAAGCACCCTTTATTTGTATAGTTATTGGCATTCATACATGTGTATCACAACCCCATACACAGTGCATATAATGGAAGCACATTAATGCAGGTAAATGTGGATGTTTTGCATATTAAAGCTTATGCATTTGTACGCGTGTGTAGGTATTTATGCATGTTAAACGCGTGGCAACATCGCAGATGCCCTCGATGATGCGTGCGTCCCCCTCTCCCCTATTCTCTTTCCGCTCTCTGCTTTACCGTTCTCCTCTCCTTCTCATTTCGTCTTCTCTGCTCGGAGTTCTCATCTCTACACCCTTCTTTTGCCTTGCAATGTCCATCCTCGTCACTCGGATTTCCCTTAAACAAGCAACGGCGACGCTGGTGGTGGTGGTGGTGGTTGGTAGTGGTGATGGCGGTGATGGCGGTGATGGCGGCGACGGTTCAGTTGAAACTCGAATAATTGTTTGTGCTTGACTCGTACTTAACTTGCGCTCAACTCGCGATCTGCTATACCGTTAACGAGGCACACGATCCCGCACACCATCTTCAAAAGAGTACCATCTCTCTCTCTCTCTCTCTCTCTCTCTCTCTCTCTCTCTCTCTGATCCATAGCTGAGATCGCCCTTAGACACGATCTACTACACTAAAAAGCTTCACTATAGACATCTCATTAACTCTAAGACAATACTTTAGCACGATCTTACTCTGGATAGATTTTTGCATTCGAATGATCATTTTGCTAGGGAACTCGCCGGAGGTGGGGTCTCGTGAAAGACATCCGAAAGTTTATCATTGGCTACTGCACGCGTGCCCGATACACATCACGCGCGTGCTGCAATTTTTTAATTGGATTACACCCGATGACCGAATCTAATAGGTTTGAAGATAAGATGATGACACTACTGTACTTAGCGATAATACTAATTGTAATTAGAGTGGTAAGGTTTATAATGTCAATTTGTTTCTGTCAACAGAAATGTAAAATGGATTGATAGAGATTTAAATTGGCGATAAAGTTTGTTACTAAATCTGATACTGGGTGATGCCACAGCGTGATAGCTTAAGGAGATCGCGCTTACAGGCCTCTACATTTACATAGCCTGGTTATGCGGGGTGAATAAGAGCGATAAAATGAGATAAAGTGGTAGAACGCCACGAGTGTTCTGCGTACTTAAATGGACCAGCTATAAACAGCCATCTAACGTTTGCTGGATATCGCAATAATTTTATATTATGACAAGAGATACACATCCTACTGCCAGGTTGAAAATAGCAAATTTCATAGAACCGGGTGACTCTAAGTACGACGAATTGATGACAATCGCTAAACATCTACTAGCAGTAGATTCAAGATTCATTTGTACAAAATTTTCGCTCAAGTTTTTCATTGAAAGTAGATTGAAGTAAATTTCGTGTTGAAAAATGCAATTATACAAATAAAAATTTTGACCAGGTCAAAGTTTCTCATGTTTCCAATTAAAACATTTTTCGTATCACCGAAAGCTTTCACTTTTTCTCCTAAAGACAAACCGATACTAACAAATAGCGTTTTTTGATTATTTCTCAACAATCTCTAAATCAGCCATGTTGAATTCTGCACTTTATAAAATATTTGCCTTTTCCCCCACTATCTCTGTTTTTTTATCATTGCGTGTATACTCTTTAATCACATACGTGCAATTAACAAGTTATGAGAATCTAATCACAAAGGACTCTACGAAGATCAAGATCAACTATCAAATAGAGTGTTTTCCGTCAGCATGAAAGGTTAACCAACCATGGTATGGACTGAAAGGTTAAGGTCGCCTTTTTAGGAACTGCAATTGATGGAGATAGAAGGTACCGAGCATCAGTTACTGACGATCCATCATTATCAATAGGACTATGACAACTCAACTTCATTCTTCTAACAGGAAAGTTGTATTCGTGCAAAATACCTGAAGAGAAATGATGCGACATCTTAATAGACTAGCAGCAGTAAACTAGTTTGACAAAGGCAGAATACGCGCAGACGACTATTAACTACCCTCATGCATACGCGTTAAAAACGAAAGGTAAAATTTAAAACAAACTAAAATAAGATCCTCGACAAATTATTTAAGTTCACCGTAATAAAGTAAAAGAGCAATTCGGTGTTCGCACCTAACTGAACTTGGAACCTGACTTTAGAAAAAAAATTTTTTTTTTTAGCTCATCTAAATTTGCATCGTATGTACCCGTTTGTACCACCATTTATTTCGTTTGTACCCCAAAGGGTCAAAAATTACAAGGAGTTAAAAAATAGTCAGCACCCCACTTTAATATTTTTTAATGTGACGAATGCCATTCGAAAGAGAATCGTTTGTACCCGTTTGTACCGCCATTCTAAACCGGTGGTGTTCGCATTCTAAACAAGCGTTAACAATCTATTTTAATCTGCACGGAAGTTTTTCTGAACCAGTGTTTAATCTCGTGTTCCGAAGAATACAGAAAGTATAAGAAACTTAAGGGACAAAAGATTTCTCTGTAAATTTGTTCAATAAATGCGCCCTAAAAAGCACACTAAAAGAATCACATAAGAAGTGTTCTAAGCTACGTTAAGGGTATTCTAAATAGATTTCTAAAAAACGGGAAAACTAAGACTTTTACTTTATTACACTTTGAACATGACTGACACTTTCAATTATTCAAACTAAAGATGCTACTGCTTAACCTTCAGAGGACCGGCATTTTTACTCAGAAATCGACCTTTTTGTTTTTAGAAAAATGTTGTATATGAAGAACGTACATGTTCCATATATTATTCGAGTTCATTGGTGGCTCATATGTGAGCCACCGCGGTCCGCCGCAAAGGTAAGAACAAAATATTGAAAATTAAAAAAATTGAATATTTATGTATAAAGGGTTTTGGACATCGCTGAACACGATTCTGAGATCAAATTTAGACATATTTTACTTAAAATTAAGGTTTGAATCTACAAAATAGTATATTGGAGTTATAAGTTTCATAAAACTTATACACATACACATGTGCGTGTATTTGTATGTTTATACATGAGTATACTGATTATTATATGCATGTAAGACAGCATTTCAAAAATGACTACTGTATGAGCCAGTGCGTTCCTCAAAAGGTTAAAGAGATACGGATGATCAGCTAATTCAAGTAAATCATGGTATTACCACTC
Source organism: Sclerodermus sp. 'alternatusi' (assembly GCA_037305995.1). Lineage (NCBI taxonomy): Eukaryota > Metazoa > Arthropoda > Insecta > Hymenoptera > Bethylidae > Sclerodermus > Sclerodermus sp. 'alternatusi'. Next base: position 6,365,982 of record CM074550.1, read on the forward strand.
ACTTCAATGGAGTGTTTATTAGGTTAACATAACAAAATGATCATTAACATCGCGTTACTTGAAAATGCTCTCGAATGCAAGAAAACTTAAAAATTGCAAGAAACAAGAAGACAAAAGCTGCCGGAAACTATGCCTGAAGATACGTGGAACTTGTGGTTTTGAGTTAGGCACTCGATTTTACAAAGATATTGAAAGCACCCTTAGAACAACAATGCTTAACCTCGTTCGTATGAGGCAGATTACATAGAGATTAACATAAAAGCCAATTCGAGGACGCGCGGGGTAAGCTTTGCGCATAGCAATTACCCAACAAACAATACTAGCTCGATCATCTCTCATCTATACTTCATTCGCTGGAGGAATAACTAACTTTCGAGCATACAGACTTAGAAAAGAGCTTCCCCCGCCACTCGAAATTAAGAGACTCTCTCGTAGCGTTAATTCTTTCTAGTCTACATCTCTATATCCAGAATTAATGAGCGATAGAGCAAAATAATAGCCAATTACAGGCTCGCATACGCGAAAGTGAATGAAAATTGGTTTGCGTCGTGTTCATTCTCTCAGCGAATATGGTATACGTACAATTAGCAGATTTGGAATCTTGCATAACTTCTTCAAAATAAGTCTTAGGAATATAGGAGACGATCGTTCCCCTGAACTTTTATGAAAATTCTTAGATCTTATCGCTCTTTATACATTCGGTTAGAAGACATTTTAATTTTAATGCGTTTTCTATAGTGGACGATCTAAATAATTCGAGTGATGCGCAACGATTGCTCACAAGCGCGCGATAAACTTTGGCTTTCTAAGCGAGACTTTGCATAAATAATTATTCATATAATATTTTTAATGAAGTACTTTACGTATATATATGCTCAAGAATAATTAGTATTATGATGACGATTTGGAATTTAACCGCTCAGTGATTTTACCTTGGGGAGGCCCATAAACCGAATGGTTACAACAAGGTGTCGCCTTGCCGAGAAACAGGCAGTAAAACGATCTGCTTTCAATGACTCGAGCCCTGTCACGTTAATTACAAAGTTACGGGTCTTGCTTGCCGCAAACCTCTAAGACTCGAAACAACACGGGCAATCTACCACTTTACTACCAACAGATTTTTTTTCTACCCATCTGTCTCCACGGTAAATCTCAAGCTCCCTAAATAGTATACAAATAAATAAAAACTTGTTTACACTATTAAAGAAACGTGCTCGAGTGCGGTCCAGTGTGATTATTCTCTTTAACGTTTTTAGTGTCACTAACACGTGAATTATTACCCATTTAAAGCAAGAAGAAAATATTATTATTTACAAATAAGAGACACACATCGTTTGTCCCGTTATTGAGCGGAAACCTTTCAATTAAACATATTCGAACGGCGATACTGTCTTTAATTAAGCCGACGCAAGACGCGTGGGTTGTGAGAGACACCCGACATTCAACAGATATATATGCCACACATGGTCACGTGTATAGTTGTGGCGCCTTTTTCAAATTTATAAGTGAAAATTGAGATAGATGTGCTAAGAAATATACATTGAAAAAGTTTTGTAAATTTTATAGCTTAAAAGAGTAAATTAAAATAGAATTTTCGGAGATTTCAGCTGGAATATTAGGATCATACCATGTGATCACCAGCGTTAAAAAACCCCATGCCTCATGAAGGATCAAGCGAAGCAGAGGGTTAGATCAGGTAGTTTTTTCATAAGCTTTTCCAAAAACAAAAAAAGGTTGGCTCAAGTACAATATCATAAAAGTGTTTTAAGGCTTTGATTATTTATGCCGTGCCAAAGTATAAACACGTGAAAGATGAAACTGATATTTTTTACTCATTTCAGTAGGAAAAAATCATTGAGTGAGTATCATCGCATTCTTACTGACGACGTTAGGCCATTCAATGGTCTTGATGACATGGGACTACCTAACATACTTTCGCTTCCTCTATTATTATTTTCATTTATCTGCCGTAGCCCCAAAACACTTAAAACTATACGATTATGTTTTTAACGCGAGACCCAAACAACGGTAAAATAATGGACACCTTGATCAAGAGAGAGAGTGATATATATTTTAAATGCCTTTCTTTTAGAAACACCGAATCACACTTGCCTATCAAAAACTTAAACAAACATCTAACAACGCAAATATCTAATTAAAAGATATTGCGTTGTATATTCGAATAAAAAAACAGATATGCATATGACAAAGGTAAGTATAAATACTTTTTCGGATTAAAAAGGGGAATTAAACTCGCGGTTTTGTATCCGTAAAATTGATTTGAGTCATCGTTCAAAAATATATGACTTTTCTAAACGTGCGAAAGCACTGAGAATTCTATAATTGAATGATTCTAGATGAAGCTACAAATATACTAGCTATTCGTGTGCCAGCTTTGAAAATGCAAAGAGAGAGAGAGAGAGAGAGAGAAACGCATGAAATCCCGTTTAGCACTGTACTATAAAGGGAATTTAGAATGGGACGTTGCGTCTCTATTTATCAATGCTATTTTTCTCATATTAGTTGGAGTAATTGCACAATACCAAGTGGTGTTTACGATTGTGATGCGGGATCAATCTGCTGCGGCGGCTAATAAATTTCTACTGTGATTTTCAGTGTGTAATTTAAATCTATTGTGTTCCTTGAGCAGATAGAGTCACTTCGCAAGGTACGGTGATAACTATCTCTCTAGTAGCTCGAGAAAAGGCGATCAAGTTTCACAACATTATTCGCAATAGACCCGCGTACCGAGAATCGCAATGAAGTATGCTTGTACCAAACGATTCTAGCGCAAGTTGAACAAGCCGATACTAGGCGACATATTATGACTTTGCTGTAAGAAACATACTACTGCATAATTGTTAACTGCCAAGCTCTCCGGACGCGTTTCCTCATTAATAAATTACAATGACATAATGATACATTTATCAACGCACTCGATATACACACGAGAATTCAGCTTCCAATTAAACCGGAACGCTACGAAGCTTAGGCTTGGACTTTCTCGGGGGCGATGAAGAACTTGGTAGTGCGTCCACTTATTGTAAATTGCGGATGATGCATAGTTACCAGCACTTTTCCGACATCATAAATTCGTTTCAGGTTAGTACAGTAAAATTATAACCGGCCTAAAGCGTCTCTCGGCTTATAATTCATATCACGCGCGCGCGCGCGCGCACACACACAGTTTCAAGTTGAAAGTTATTAAACGGTAAATACTAGAATTAATGATGCTACGCAATGATTATCGGCAAAATGATTATTAATGAAATTACGCGCGGATTATGCTAAAAGATTGCGGACAAGCGTATTCTCCCTCCGGTCTCTCCCTCTCTCATTCACTCGCTCACTCGCTCATTCACCCTCAAGTGTCAGTACCAAGTTCCCCGAGACTTCCTCTGGATTATACATTCCAGTCATCCTGTGTTCTTGTCTTTGTCCTATTTTCTCTGTATCTCTTTTCACTCGCAACTTCATAATTTAACGACCTACGCACAGCAGCAGCAGCGACATCGTGTCTTCGTAGTCCTCCTCGTTGTCATTGTCAACGAATCGGGAACTATTTTGAACGTTTGCACCGCTTCTCGAATTCGACCCTCCAATTCTATACGTGGACTCATCCTTCTCCCCGTCGTTCCTTCTTCCATCCTGTTTTTTTTTTTCTTCTTTCTTTCTTTCCGTCCACACTCGACGTTTCTCGCAAGGCGACTCTCGTCTCCCGAAAGTACATCTTCCCTCGAGACGCGTGATACAAATTTTATTCAACGTCATACAACGCATTCCCTTACTCGAACTCTTCGCTCGAGCGCTATCCTTTATTTTAAATTATCCTTTTAGAGCTAGCCGACGCGAATGGCATAAACCGCTCGAGGGAGCGACGACAGAAACATTAGGCAATAATTTTCATTTGTTTGCAACATTAATCGTGATCGTTAAATGGAGCTTGAAAAGCGTTAAATGGAACAAATACATAGAACGTAACATTTGATTGTTGCTTCAAATCAAAGGATATTTTAATGCGTTGCCTTTATGAGGAAGCCGTGTCACATTACCGCAATAATTAAACGGTTGTTGTGCAGTCAGATATAGCAATAAACTATTTCAGGTGTTTTGTTAACGTGAAAGGGGATATCAAAGATACAGCAGGGATGTGGAGGAAGAGGAGTTTGCGCAGAGAGACGGAAAGAGCGAAAAGAAACAATAATAATGATAATAATAAGTTTAATTGGATCGAAGCGAAAGATTGGGAAGGAGAGCGTGTACGTAGACCGCGGACCTTTCGGGAAAAAGAGTCATTTCCACATAAAGTCAGCGAAAATAAGCTTAACCCTCCCACTTAAGGTACACCGAGGAAAACATTGAGAAAATTGGATCCTACCCATGGACATAGATTTGCATCGTTTCTCTCGCATATTACTGAATTTAATAAAGTTTTTGAGGAAGGGGAGAGCGAGAGGGGGAGCCGATCGTCGTGGTCGCTGAAAGGAAATACTACGCTCCTCCCTTTGTCTAGGTAAAATGAATGTAGAAGAATATTACACGTTGTGGATAAGACAATGAATGGCGTTGCTGTTTACAAACAAGGGAGGACGCTCAAGTTTGCCGGTGCACCGAGAGCTTCGGATATTCAACTCGGCGGAGATCAATAAACAAGGCGTCGATCTTCTGACTCATCCCCGATAATCGCGTCACTTACCACTACCCAGGGGGCAAGGGATCGTTCCCGTGTCGATAGCGATGGCGGGTCCCCAACCTAAATAGATTAGATTGCAATACACCCAGAAAAACGGCAACGGTACAACAATAACAATAATTACTGTCACTGTCGTTACCCACGACGGAGCAACAATAGCGACAATAATGATAATATTAGCACAATAACCGAAGAGTGATCGTAGGACATGAACCGGAAGTGCAACGTCCTTGAAGAAGAGCTTTCACTCGTAGAGGGAAGGCGTTGAACGCTCAAAAATGATGACGTATCATTTGAGCGTCGGTTAGGCAAATAGCCTAAATTCACTGGCAAAATCTGACGAGCTACCGACTCCGCCTCCCTTCCTTCCCCTCTCCACTTTAATAGGGCGTACGTGTGCGCCGAAAGTAGATTCGTTCGAATCCAATTAGAAAATAGGCGAAGAAGGCAAGGAAATGTTGGAGCGTTCCGCTCCATTCTACTTACCGAGGCTTCTTCATGGCTGATCGAGTGCGCGAACTCGGCGTGTCACGTGTCACGTGTTTTGGTGATGGGTCGTAAGGCGTCTCATGGCATTTGTCAATGTTACTGCGCAGCGCACTCGTTGAGAACGTCAAAGCGCGCGCAAATTTCTATTGTTTCACTCTAGTTTGAAAGGCCCGCGCCAAATGTTCACTCGGCTTCAGTTCGGCTCGACTCTTAAGAGCGATTCTCTAGATACTTTCTCTAAGAGAGATCAGTGGAAGCAAGGAAGCAAGGAAGCAAGGAAGAAAGGAAGAAAGGAAGGAAGCAAACAAGGAAGAAAGAGTCACGACGAGCAATCGTATCTCCGTCTCGTTTCCGCGTAGGCCTTTCTCTCTTCCTCTTCCTATTTCTCTCTTTCCCTCTCACTCTCTCTCTCTCTCTCTCTCTCCCTCTCCCTCGTCCGGCAGTGCTGCCCCTCTCCTGCTCTTGCTCACCGGCTAGGCACAAACTTCTTCTCCGTTGCACCTTAACCTCTCGATTCTCCTTCCCTCTCCTCTCCTCTCCTCTCCCCGCAACTCTCTTCTCTCACTCGAAACACTCGGCTTTAGCAGAGAACAGCCGCTGTCTCTTTCCTTCCTTCCTGTGGTACGAAGAGGCGTAGAAATGCCGTATACACTAGGGTACGAGAGAAGGGGGGGAAAAACTCTGGCAACGTCGCCCCGTTCTCGCACGGTTGTTGCTCACCGTTTGCTGCCTGCTGCTGCTGCTGCTCCTGCTCTCTCTCCCTCTCCCTCTTTCTCTTTCTCTTTCTACCTCTTACTGCCAATACACTTACACTTACATTTATATTTATTATATTTATGTCTAGCGTCCGTTTATTTCGATTTTTTTCCGATTCTTTTTTCCCAACCCTTCAACCCTCTCTATCTCTCTCTCTCTCTCTCTCTCTCTCTTATTCAATCTGTCCGGTTTCCCTCTTACTCACAAATTCGCCACTTCCGAATGTTTCTACTCCGGATGTCAACTGGAGCCACCACACCACCACCTGCCGCCTATCAATGGCGTAAATATTCTTGCTTTACAGTAGAGTTTTTGATCGTTTGTTCGTTTGTTTGTTTGTTTGTTTGTTTATTGACTTACTTTTGTTAGAGCGTTCGTGATGTATTTGAATTTGTCTATCTGCCCCGTCTCGCGGTAAAATATTGCACTGAAAAGAAGCTGGTGGCACGCGGTTTTTCGCGTGTTTCAATGAAAAGTTTCTCGATCAGCCGACGATCGTTGCCAGATGATCGTAGCGGAACCCGAGTGTAACGTCGCTACGGTTTGGTGTGTTGGTGTTGGTGCGTTACAGGCCCCGTTCTCGTTTGGTTCGATCCTGAAAGTCCGTCGTCCAGCGCGGGGTGCGACGACAGTAGGAAAATCGAACAAGTTCTAGAAGCGAATTCGGCAAAGAAACCGTCGCTTCATTTTTCTCTCCCTTGTGCGACAACCGCGTTCATGTCATGAACATTTCTCTTCTCCCCTTTCTCGCAATCTCTCTCTCTCTCTCTCTCTCTCTCTCCCTCTCTCCTGTCTCTCTCACACTCTAACTCTCTTCCACTATTCCCAAGGAACTACTGCAACATCTCTCTCTCTCTCTCTCTCTCTCTTCACTATTTTTACTTTACTTGGTCAAAGCTCACAGACACGATCCTCCGTTTTAATTCGTCTCTCCTCTCTCTCTCTCTCTCTCTCTCACCCCTGCTGTCCTTCCTTTTCCTACATCACTCGACTTTGCTTTACTCTATTTATCGTCTCTCGCAGCAGTGCGTACTTGCATACATACGCGAGGTGCGTACGTGCGTGATCTCTCTCTCTCTCTCTCTCCCTCTCTCAGTGTTTATCTCTGTCCGTCACTGACTCTCCGCTGTCGTGCGTGCGTGCGCTCTCTCCTATCCGAGAGAGACGAACAACATCGAGTTTCTCTCGGCACAATCTTGAAGAATTTCACTAGTTTGCACAATTCGCGAACACTCGAGGTTGAACGCGCTGTTGAAAAATAGAACGCGGGGTTGATTACGAGGCGCGTGACATTTTGCGCACCCCCGAATATCCACCATGATACGATGTCACCTAGGAGGTACTCTCACTTGCTGGCGGTGGCGGAAGCCATATTGCGTTCGCCGTCCGTGCCACTGTCGTAGCGCCAATGACCGAGGGGCGGGGGTACTGCGAGCATTCCGATTGGTCGAGCGCACCTGCCGATCCCATTGCCATCTACCGACCGCTACCTCTAATTATTCTCTCTCATCGTCGAACCACCGCCGCCACCGCCGCCGCCGCCGCCACCGCCATCGCCACCGACACCCCCTCCCCGCTTCCCCACCACCCCTTCTCCCATAATTCGACCGACTCTCTCTTCTCTCCGGCTCTCTGCATTACCGACGATGTTTCTAAATCTATCTAGGGGCTTCGCTACTGATCACCCTACTCTCCTCTCTGTCTCTCTCCTACGTCACTTCCCCCTCCTCGACGAAACATCGTTCACGGAGCAAACGTAATATCCGAAGAGCGACGTGCTAAATCTTTGAAAAGACTCGAGAGTTGTCGCGATACCGTTCCTTCTTGCGCCTGCTCGAATCGTTACTCGAATTTTCAAACTCGCGATTTTTTTTTTGTTTTTTTGTTTTTTTTTGGATTTTCCTCTCTGGGAAAAGGCGAGTAGAACTCGAGGAACCGAGGCAGAGCCGAATCGAGTCGAGTCGAGTCGAGCCGAGCCGAAGAATCGAAACGAACCGCGAGAGTCGAGACTACGACAAACCAATGGAAAACCTTGGAAAATTTCTGGAGAGACGCGTCGGGAAAATCACTGTCTATACCACTACTACCACTCGCTCCCCTTTCAGGAGGAATCCTACACGGGTGGTGCGCGTTGTTCCTTCCGTGTTGATTTATGTCGACACTCGTGTCGCTGATCACCTATTATTTATCGCATCTATCGCAATTAACGAGGAAGACTCGCGTGGTGGTGGTGGTAGGCAAACGATCGATTTTTCTTATCTCGGAGCTACATCCGCGTGCTGGAAAATTGATCGGCTTAATTCACCGTCGACGATTTATTTACTCGAGCACAACACTATTCATCTATGAAAAATCATGCGAAACCGATAACACGGAATTTTATCTCGTTCGACTCGTTACTGAAACTACTCTCTCTCTCTCTCTCTCTCTCTCTCTCTCTCGGTTATCGCCAGGGAGGAATACGCTGGGCGATACTCGCGACTGTTGTTGTATCAGCTGCAAGCCATTTTGGATAAATGAAAATGGCTCGAGATGTCGATGGTGCGCGGTGTTTTGTTGAAGAAACACGAGCGATTTCGTGAATTAAAAAATCTTCCTTCGAGAAGATAGAGGACGGGAGCGCTTTGAGGAAGTTAAATTCTTGCACACGCGTCTTGGCGCGCGATAACTTTGCGTCTTACTTCATTTTGGATCGTACGCTTATTGAGCAACGAATAACAGGAAGTACGGCATGACCGCAAAGAAGCGGAAAACAGGAAACGCCATGTTTTTTTGCGGTCTACTCGCCAAAGGTGAATTTTGGCGATTGTACGCTTAAAGCGCGCATTGACTCGATGGGAAAATAAGTGAAATTCTCTTAAAGGAAGAAGGGGGATATTCGTTTGTTAAACAACTCCGTGTATTTAGCGAAGAGCTTCTCGTCGAGCGCCGGCGGAATCATACGAGTCCCGTACGTTTAAATTAGTCAAAAATAGAACTCTGATAATAATGGCGATAAAAATGTCGGAGAATATATTAGACGGCGGTGAAACAGCCGCGATTCTCCGATTCTCCATGAGGAAAACTCGAAAGACAAGCGCGAGAGTATTATCGTTTCAACGGATGACCTTGAAAATGGCAAGTGTCCCCTTTTTCCGCGGGATGAAGGCATCGGGGATTTAAGAGCGATCATAGACCGTGTATGCCAAGTAAGATCGATAACTAGAGTTCGACGTTGGTACAGCCATGAGATTATCGCAATTATCTCCAATACCGCCATCATCCTACCCATCGTTTGTCGCTCTCATCCCTTTCGATGCTGTTGTTGCTCATTATACGCGGAAATTGCGCGTCTTATGACACGCGGTAAAATTATTGACACGCGATCATTGCAAAACGCATACCCAGCGAAAACTAATGAAACTAGGAAATGCGCCGCCAACTTGTCAGTTGCAGGTTGCACAGGTTTCGAAGGCTTTTTTCTTTTTTCACCGCTTCCTAGTTTCTTTTCGAACGAACGCGCAGCGCACAAAAGATACGCTGCAGCACGGTGTATGCGCGACTTGACTTAACTTTCAAAGTTGGTCGAAAAAACTTTACATAATTTATCTCGTACGGAAATCTGGATATAAATTTTACGAGGAGCCAAGCGATAAAGTACGCTCTTTATGCGTTGTATACCGAATGGAGCTACGCATCTCACCGAAGATGAAAAAATGGAAAAATTTTGGAACTGATGTAAAAAAAGAAAAAAAAGAAAAAAAAAAACAAAAAATATTCCCAATTAAAGCATAAAGACTGGTCATTATTGAGTGAAGATAAATTCTCAATTTAACAAGTTCTGATATTAAACATAATAATAATTAGTAGTATTATTGATAAGCTCCTTATCTCTATGCAGATAATCACTTCTCGCTAATCAGAGACGTTATTTATAAACCGGATAGAAAAACTGAAATGAATTCAGCGAAGTCTTAAGTAAGCATAATTCAAATATTCCACGTTATAAGGAATTACTTTTTCTGGATGTCCAAGTAACGGTTTTACCTCTCGTTGCAATATCTATTCTAGGAAATCTCTTATCGAATGCAAATCTATTCTCGAGCTGGCTACGAACTGGTATTACGAACGCGTGGAACAAAAATATTTATGCGCGTTGATCGGACGGACAGGCAGGAGAAGAGATCATTGAAAGTTGAGAATTTTAAATTTCGTTGGTCCACATCTATATATATACATATGCAGTACACTCGAATGGGGAGGCATGCGCAAACGGATGTGCAACAAGTTCGCAAAAGCCGGTTGCGCCGTATCGCTCCCGTCGTAGACCCAGTTTTCGGTCTTCGAGAGAGTGTCGACGACGAAGATCGAAGAAGAACCGGCGAGAGGAAGTAAGATCCGAGTCATAAACGGAAATGGTTGACGAACATGGCGCGGAGAGGAGAGTAAAGGAAGGGAAGTGAAGGGAAGGGAAGGGAAGAGAAGGGTAGGGGAGAGCACACGTTCCTGGAGGGTCTGAGAAAAGAAAAGAAGCAAAGAATTGCGACGAGAGGACGTTGCGTCGAAAACTTGTCAAGTTGGCAGCCGGATCAGGCATGAACGGTGCTCTGCTGCTGGGATGTACGGAGAAAAAGATGTGCAACAAGTCTTCGCGAATGACCTCTTTCGGACATTCCACCTCTTCCTACGTAGCTTACGTCACCGGTGACGCACGACTTCCGCTACGTCACGCAGCCGGTAGCGCCTCCAGTGACGTAGCATCTCGAATTGCGCGTACGCTCGAACAGTCTGATTATTTCAATGAATCTACGGCGCCATACGATCTCCTCGCGTATCAACCATTCTTTTATTAACAATGCGATTCTCAGGAATAATGCCTGACGCACTCCTCCGGTCTTTCATTTGCGTTCGACGATTCCCGGGAAAAACAGTCAACGAAATTATTTTCTCAAGGAAAACACGCGCGTCGTTCTCTCCCGGCATTTATCAATCTCGCTGCGCGCTTGTGTTATCGTCGCGTTCGATTATTTTAATTTTGTGCAACGACAAACGCCACCGGTGCGCGCGCGCACTCTTCTCGATCTCGCGCGATTCTGAAAAAACTTGCTGAAATCCTGAAAGTGAATCGAATGGGGAAACTCTCTCGTGATCGAGAGTTGCGCGCATTGATCGGAGGTATTTTCGCGAATCATCATCATCGTCTCGCATTGTTTTCAAACGCTGCTGCATCCGTGTGCGCGTACGCACGTACCGTTGATCGGTGAACCTGGAAAAGAGGATCAAACGACGCACCTGTATCATTAAAATAAGTCTCGTAGATTCATGAGCGAATCCCCTTTGACGCTATGTCTCTCGTTCAGCGAGGAAACTTTTTTCAAAGCCAAAGTAAAGTATTTTCCGTATAAAGCATCACTCTCCTCCTCCCACACTCGGGTGCGCTTTCCAAATAATTGAAAAGCACGGCAAGGTTGCGCGAGATAAGCAATTGCGACTGGAGAGCGAAATTCCAGAGAAGAAGAGGAGGAAAATGAGTCGATCGCGGTCGATCGGTAGTCGACGAGTTGATTATACACGGTTAATATTTGCCATTAGCGTAGCTTAGGTCAATTGGTCAATTGGATTCAGCGCGCGCTGCTCTGGCTGTCCTATCGCGAGTTCTACCAGCAATATTTTCACGAGTTCTCTCGAATAAAGAGCGGATGCCAATGAACGAGGCTCCTGAGAGTACCCTCGTGAGAATTCTATTTGGAAGCGTTACGGGATAGATTCGATGGATCGTCGGATTTTAAAAATAGCAAAATCCCGTCGGCGCACGCGAGAGCGAGAAGAATCTCGGGGAACAAGGAGGTTTTTGCGAGAAAAATCCATCGATAAAGACGCACGCACGGTGTGACATTTCGCCCGGCGAACGACGATAACCCTTAATCGGGTTACCTTGACTCTGAGGAGTACAAACATTTAGTTTGATAACACGCGACGATTATCCGCTATGAATTAAGCGGTACAACGACTCTGGGCACACTGGTGATATTCGAGCGAGATAACGATTCTCGAAGAATCATCGCTTTTAAAAATAAAGTCGAATGTGCCAACAACGTGTCTTGGCGCACTACGGCCATTTTAGCTTTTGTCTGGACCAGAAACCGCCGGGAACTTTGCATTAGAGGGATAAGCGGAGGAGAACGAAATGGAGAGGCCAAAAAAAAAAAAAGGGAGAAGAAAGGAGGAGGAGGAGAATTGAGAGATCAAGTCTCTGGGAAAAAGTAAAAAAATATAAATCAGGAGGAGGGAGGAGTCGAGGAGAGGGGACGAAGAAGAAAGAAAGAAAGAAGGAAAGAATGCAAGAGGGTAAGAGTGCGAAAAAGCGCTCCCCTGAGGAGTGGATGTTAAAAGTGGAAAAGAGAGTGAGAAAGAATTGCGTAGGAAGGTCTTTTCCTCTGCTCTTTGAACAGAGTAGACGTTATGGTTCGTGTAACGAAGAAGGAAAGGCGGAAAGAAAGCAGGACAGCAAGACGGTCTCTGTCTATTGATTTCCTGCCGATGGTGGGCCAACGAAGGGAGGATTAGGTATCGGCCCGCAAGCCCCCCCCCCCTCCTCCTCCTCCTCCTCCTCCTCCTCCTCTCATGCCTCTGCTGCCTCTCTCTTTTTCCACCTACCCCTAACTCATTCATCCTCTTCGTCTCTTTCTCTCTTTCTTCGCAAATCTCTTCTCGAGCAAACCTTTACTACGGTAAATGAGCCAGCAATTATCGAAGCGTGAGGAAACGTGGAAAGAGCAGGGAAGAGGATGAAGGTAGAAAGAAAACGAAAAGCCATGGTAGGCGTTTGTACAGTAAGAGAGAAATAAAGGAAGAAGAAGAAGAAGGGCTGATAGACACAGGGGGAGGAAAAACAGTAGAGCTGCTACATATATTTTTCTCAACCGCGACTTTCAGCTTCCATTGTGTTTATCTTTTTCCATCCACCCCATCCTCTCATTCTCCATCTCGAGAGTCTGCTATAGCGCCGGCCTTTGTCACACATCTTTTTCCATCTCGTTCATGGCTTTGATCCCACCATCCTTTCTTCGCCCAAACTTTTTATCCTTTTCCCTCCAACCTCTCGCCCCGACCTTGTCTCCCCTCAAGGATCTTTACCCTTTCCTTCCTATCCTTCTGTCTCGTTTGCGCTTCGCAGCTATTCGTTGATCCAGAGTACCCGCGAGCACCGTCTGCCGAGGATTTTCTGCTAGTAAATACAATGGCTGTGTGTAGCGCCAGAGCCGGCGTCAGTGTGCTGTTGCCGTTGCCGTTGTTGCTGCTGTTGCTCCAGTGGGTCAAGAGCTTCGGTGGGAGGGGGTAAAGCAAAGGAAGTTGCGGAGCTTTGACTGGCTGGTTGATCGAATCATCAGTTGGATAGGTAGGTATGATGTTGATAGTGGCGATGTTGCTGGTACAGAGATACACCACCGCTATTGGCAGTAGTAGTGTAAGCTTGCGTATAAGCTACGTGACGTCAGAAACCTAAGAGTGTGACCCATGAATCTACGGCTCGCTCGCTTGCCTGCCTCCAGTTGACCTCCGCTACCCACCAACCCTCCTCGCCCTCGCCCTCGCCCTCGCCCTCGACCTGACCTCCGTTCACACACCTTCCGATAGCATCGATACTACTCGACTATGCGTAGCGAATCAATTAGTGGAAGGGAACCGCTCTCCAGATCACACAAGCCTCAAAGGATTACGCACGGTAACTTCGAGCCTTTCTTCCACCTTGACAAACCGTCGGTTTTTCAGTCGGTTTTAGCGGCACCGGTCGATTTCGACAATACGCCAGGACGACGCGAACCAATCGATCGATACCTCGTTATATTCCTCAGCCCCTTTTACACTTGACGGCAATCACGAATATCCTTACAACGAATTATGCGGGAACGTGATGAGCGGTAGGACCTTCCCTCTCTTCGAGGAAGCTTCTAAAATTCGGCCAGCCGATGAATTAAAATAGGGGGAGGGAGGAACTCTTGATACGAGGGATGAACGGACGAGGGGGAGGGGGCGCTCCCGAATAAGGGAACCTTCTTGATTTACCGTTGAGGAGTCCAGTTTCCGTTTCCACGGAGTTCTTCGATCCTAATTGCAGCAAGAAGTTAAGGGACAAGCCAATAACCGTGCCCGGGTTGCGGGTATAACGATTTTAGAAGTCAAGGAGCGTAACCTATAAATCTACACCTTGTCTGTTCCCTTCTGGGCGTGCTCCGGTGTTCTCTCTCCCATCGTGCCGCCACCTCGATATACCGTCGATATTAATCAAGCCGATACAGCCAGTCAGTTAAGGCTCTAGTACGCGTTATCGGAGATTATTGTGTGCGGATCGAACCGCATTTACCGACACAATCGCCTTGTTATCATTGCTATATTAATGGAGAGATTAACGCAACGCAACGCAAATATTTCCATTATTCAGGGAATCGTGGTTCCCCTTGGGTCAGGCTCACAATTTCGAAACTTCCCTCCTTCGAGATTAAAAGTGTCGTACGATACTCGCGCGTTTACTCGAGAAGGCTATTTTCAGTTTGTGGAAAGAATACGCAAGGAGAGAGAAAAGGAGAACGGTACTTTTATGTAAAAAAAAAAAAAAAAAAAAAAAAATGGCTTTTGCGATATTTCACCTCGTGATAAACGACGCAATTTGTGCGCACACGCGCGAGTTTGTCGAGAGACTCTCTCGCCTGGCGAGATTGAAATTTCGAGGGTGCATATCTACGAGAAACAGCGCCTACACGCACATTCGCACACAGCGCATTATTTTCTTTAATCAATTGCCGCGCGCACTTGCAACGCTCGCGGTAACGCAACAGTCCGAAGTCGTAACGCGAGTGGGAAAGCATTAGTCTTCCCGAGGAAACGCGAAAAAAATGCACTCTCCTGGAACAAATGCGGTACACGCACGCGCGTCTTACATACGCGGGATATATCGGAGCCATTATTAATCACGCGAACTTGCCCAAGCGTTATCGCGCATCCAATCGCGAGCGATCTGCAAAAATCTATCGCAACCCGTTAGCGCCAAGGACGCGCCAATGAAAGAATTTGGGCCAATTCCAGTCGCTGAGAAAAAAAGAGCAAATTCATTACGCGAGAGCCATTCGATGATGATTTTGCAGAGCCGACGAAACACGGAAGCGGTGGAACGTCTTGATAGGAGTCATCGGAATGTATCGGAAGTAAAATGCGTCTATCGAGGGATACGCTTGAAAATTTGATCGCAGCGGAGGATTCTTTAATTATGCCGAAGTCAATTAAGGCGAGAGGAGAAATATCGCTGAATATCGAATATTTACTTGGCGCAATAATAAACAGTTTGATAGGAGATCCGCATTAATAATCGATCACTCTCCGCCATTATCGATACGTGCGAGCTCGCTCGGTGCGTATGTGGATAGCACAAGCGTGTGGCGTTCACCGCTGTACGTAGGAAACCAATTAATGGAGCTATTTCATCAAATCAGTGTCAATCAAAGCCGACCACAATAGCGAGAAAAGCGAGTGCGCGTGCGCGTGCGCGCACGCAGCAGCCGCACACGGGGAGAGCAGAACGTTTATTACCACCAGTTGTAAGTTATGCAAGCGTTTCGATTTGTTGCATAGTCGAACGATTATTGCCGTGCATTGTTTTCACTCTGGCGCACGGGTTTACTTGGTTAACTTAAATTAGCGCGACGAAAATCGAGCGAGTACCGCCATTTTTACAAGGCGCATGATTTACGGTACAACTACTGCAACTACCACTACCACCACCAACAACAACAACAACAACAACGACGACCGGCTAATTAGATTCCTCGGTGTAGCGTATAGGTTGTTTCGATTTCCGCAGACACTCTCTTCGCTCCCCGTTTTACACGGCCTATTTAAATAGTCGGGAGGGGCACCCTTCCCCCGCGGCAGTTTACACCCCCCTCCGGCCATAAATTCGAATATCATACTTTGCGCGCGCTGCCAACTGTTCCGAGGTGAAAAAAGCTCTCAGCGGAGAAATTTCTTAATTAATCCTCGCTAATCCAGTGAAAAGCACACGGACTACCCATATCGGAGAAAATTTCCATTCCATTCGTGCGACGGAGAGAGAGAGAGAGAGAGAGAGAGAGAGAGAGGGGGGGGGAGGAGGAGGAGGAGCAGAGGGATGAAACACAAGGTTGAGCTTTCTCCCTCCTTCATCCCCGATTCTACGGTTTTCTCTATTACACCGATTTTCAATCGCACGTGTTCGTGGAGGGGAGCGGAGGGGAGAAAACCAAATACATATATTAGTATAGATTACTACACGTACCGATAGACGCTATTGCACGAGGCGAAGATGCGAATGAGAATTTGGTAAGTGGCTTAGAAACATCAGTGGGCTATGATGACGTCCCATATGTGTGAAACGCTTGCGCGTTGCGAGAGAAGGAGGCAGCGACTTCTGGATGAGAGAGGGGAGGAAGAAGGGGCTCGTGTGCAATCCGTATACTATGTGGAGTATAGTATAATATAACGCGTCTAACAGGATGATATGCGGCTGCGCACTGATCTGCGTGGTACTCACCCCTTACATCATCGACAATGACTCACTGTACCTATCCTATCAAATACAATACTTTACCCGTAAAAGCATCCGTGCGACGAAATGATCGAGGGTTACGCGCCATGTAATTTACGATACGATTTATCGCTGCTTCTCTCATGCTTCGTGATTTACATTGGCGCCGGAAAATATTGCTAGAAATTGATTGGTAGCGAGTCGCGCGCTTTTCCACTGTCATATCCACCAATAACGTTTTATTTACCACTATTTTCGGAATGACGACTATTTATCGTTTTCACATTTTCACGCGCGTTATGATCGCTTGTGATAATTAAATAGAATTTTCTCCCGGTCTCTCTCTCTCTCTCTCCTTCTCTGTCATTTTTGCATCTCATTATCTCTATCCTTATCTTGACCTTAACTTTACCCGCCATCGCCTTTATTATCGATTTCGTCTTCTTCCCTCCTTCGCGTCTCTAATAAATCATCTCATTTACCTTCCGTTCTCTGTCCTTTAAGTATAATCATTTGTTGCATAACGGGGAAAGCTTGAATGATATGGATCGACTCTTTATTTTATTCCGTGTATTTATTTTGCATGAAAGTAGGCGCGCGCGCAGCTTCTATAATCCAACTAACTGTAATAGGAGGATTGAGATGTCTCGATGGGTTAGGATGTTTTCTTCATTTGCATCCGAACCACTCGTCAAACGGTATACTTCGGAGACGTCGGAATATCAAATAAGCGGGGAAAAATATTAATATGCTAAAATACTGAATTTACAAATTGCCCCGCTGGATGTGTAAGGACGTGCCCTCGATTCAAATCTGGGTTAATGCCAAGTGTGAATTTCATAATTCACTTAAAGTCACTTTCCCCTGTCATATTTCGAGGTCGTTACACGGCTTTTTGGAAAATACGCGCGCGATGAAAACTCACCGAACACATCGATCAGGAGCATCGAGCAGTTTCCTAATCATCGACGTTGCTCGACGCACACACCAATAGCGTCAATAGTACCACCACCGACGGGAGAGAAAAGCATAAATAGCGATAACTCTGAAAAATTATACTCTCCGCGCATCTTATCTAATCTGAAAACTGTTGTCTGTTCTTTTAACATAACTGTGTGCGCGCACGCGCGCGCTCGTGTGTGTTTAGTCATGCTTAATATGCGTGAACGTGTCTCACGTTTAAATATTTCTTCACAAAGTGGAACTCGAACTCTTTAAAGCTGACGTAAGAATTAAAACCGTAGAAAGCTCGATACAATTCGAGTTCTTAACGATGTAAGTTACAGCGCGCGCTTCCTCCTTTTGCGCGCGTGCACCATCTCCACCTCCTCTCCCCTCTCCCATGACGATCCAACCTGCGTTAAATTGGATTGATCGAATGATTTCGAAGTTTAGCGAAGACGGAAAACCTTTTTGAGGTCACGCAACAATCTTCGTGGTGGTAAAACGTGGCTTTGGTGAGAGGCGGGAGGAAGGGGGAGGGTCGTACCCAAAGGTAGGGGAAGAAGCAGAAGAAGAAGAGGAAGAAGAGGATGAAACGCAATGTCTTTGCCGCTACGTGCGTGTAAGGGTGACAACAACGTGCACGACATTCTATCTCCCGTCGAGTATGTGGGTCGAGAAATGCTACGCGCGCTAAATATATATCGGCGCGTGCACGCAGCGGAGACACATATAAAGTGGCTGGCGCGCGCGCGCACGCGCGCACGCACACACAAGACTCGCGCGTAAGAGTTTGCCGAGTGCAGTATTCGAGATATATTTCTCAAAGAGGCTCATTTATATATTCGGAGAAGGGCATCTTCTTGCTCCTCTTTTCCCACTTCCCTAAGTTTCCCTACCCCTTCCCCCTCCGTCCCCTTCTCGCCGCCACCGGTTAGCCCCCCATGATCGTTTCTCTCGACCGCCGAGAGAAAGATATCACCATTTTCTTTCACGTGCATCTGTCTCACGCGCACGCGGGAAACCGGCAGAGCCAGTTCGAATTGGAGAAAACGATTCGTCAACCTGTCGTACGAGACCTTTGCTCCTAGCGTGACCGGTATTCGCGTTATTTCCACGCCTAGCGAAAACCATCCGATCTCGACCGAGTCCAACTGAACAGCAGGCGGCTACTCCTCTCGAACCTTTTGGCAGTACCGAGAGCAGCAAAGAAACGAGCAGCAGCTTTCGATCGGAGGACCACAACACCTGGAATGAACGGACCCCACGACTAGCCAGGAAACCATTTTTCTCCTTTCCTCCACTCACCTCCCTCTTTTTTTTTTCTCTCTCTTTCGCTCATCTTGCCTTGGCCGGTGCTTCGACGTTGCACTACGATGCAGTTATATATTTATCGGTTACCTGGAGAAAATACCGCCGATTTTATTAGTCTGCTATGTAACGCGCTGATTCATTAATCATTGTTGCTCCACGCGAGAAATAATATCTACTTTAAAGGGTACACAGCCGCAGAATTTGTAATCCTGCCCATAGACTCATTGTGTGCGCGCGCGCGTGCGTGTAGTAACCTTTAAGGCAGATTTATTAATATTACATTTACCTTGCGCATAATTGGATTATATATTCTTCAACGAGTGAAATTAATTGTACAACTCTCAAGCTGCATCGATCTATTATAGGAAATTAAGATAGAGCTAGAGTATGAATCGCGTTGGGAGAATTTCATTACTCCCCGAAGGGGTGAATGACCGAGAAATTTCCAGTCATCCAAAGTATGGTCATTGACACACACACACGCACAAAGTGTGCTGCTGCTACTGCTGCTGCTGCTGCTGCTGCTGCTGATGCTGCCGCTGGTCTAACGAAGACGACGAAAATTATTTTAGGCCTGTGCCTTATATCTATAACTGGAGTATGTAGGTATATTTCTTTGGGGCTAAAATAGCTGGAGGATCTTTCGCGTGCCGCCACTTCCTAAGGCGTTCCTTGAAAAATATTTAAGGCTAAACGTCGCTGTGTCGCGTCGTGCAACGCGACAATTGTACCTCGCGCGCGTTGTGGCAAGACCAACGACGAATTTCCAGAAAGTGTAAAGCTGCGAAGTAGCACTTTGCGACAAATAAATTTGTTCAGCTGCTCTGACGCAAACAACGGTATAAAAGCATGGTCGCTCGCGTCAAAATGTAGCTAATGTCACATCTCAATGTGGCTGGAATTTTCTCGAATCGTATGGACATCGCGCGACAAAGAGAAAGAGAGAGTGTGAAACGCAGTCACGTTATTGCATTATTTCATTATGCAACCTTTTCGTACCTTTGTCAACGCTCATACCGATCGATCGATCGATTCGACTATAACCCCAGAAAATCAACTAGGCGCTCCTCGCGTCGACACTCAACGGCAACAAATATTTTAACAGTTTAACCTCATTGCTAAGATAAAACAGCGTCTTATATCCCCGAGCAAACACGTCGAGGGGACTCTCATTGATCTTAGCCAGAGAAAAATTCATCAAAATCAACAGCGGCACTCCAGATGTTTCTCGAAAGTTCGCAGTTCTGGAGTTTCGATTAACACCTGACACACGAGTACATTAGAGTAATTGGTCGAGTGGGGAAGAACGCTTTGGGCCGTCAATAAAATTCAATGATTAATCAAGACCAAGGACATGGAATTAATCAGCGGAAAGGGACTGCGGTACGGCAAGGGTAAGGGTAAGGTAAGGGTAAGGGTAAGGAGTTGCATAAGAATATCCAGAGAGGCTGGCTAAAAAGTGATATAATTAGTTAAAATGTCGGGTGACCTTCGAAGGCATTGCACGACGAACTTGCCGAAGAGAGCACGTGCGTCGATCGACGGTGTATCGGTGGCGACAATGGCGACAATGGCGACAATGGCGGCAATGGCTGCAATGGCTGCAATGGCGACGCTTAATTGTAAAATTCTAACCGGCTAATGGGAAGTTAATGGAATGAAAAGAGTGGGCGCGCGTGAGAGGGAAAACACACACCGAAGAAGGTCATAATCATCGAACTCGCTGACAAGTAGTCGCCGCCAACCAGCCAGTCAGTAATGCGGCAGTCGAACAAACGACCGACCGACCGACCGACCGACCGATCGACCGATCGACGACGAATCGTCCAACCGGTTGGTCCTGAGCCGAACGATGTTGCTCAAGGTCGAATGCAAAATCTGTTCCTATCTCTCTTTCACTCGGCTATATAAATCACGCATCTCACTCGCGGTTGCTCCTTGGTATCTATCCTTTCTCCACCTCTCTTCGCTCCTCTCCTCTCCTCTCCCTTCACTCGGCTCCTCGTGCGTCTCATTAGGAACGGCTGCGAGGGAACCTTTAACGATCGAGCCTTCGCCGTTCTTACGGACTTGGAGTTACCGGCTGATGGTAGCACAACGGATCTCGCGCGTCTATCGTCGGAAACGCTAATGTTCTTCGTCCGACTGTACAGGAACGTACCTACCGTGGCGAGATCGTTAAACGTGAATTAAAGTACCGTTAAAACGCTCTTTTTCGTAGCTCTAATTATCTGCCTAGTTTTTTCCCACGCCAAATGAATCACCCGCCTCGTTTCTTGCTTCCCTCTCTCGATGGAATCTCTCGGTCCTGGAGGAGAAAAGGAGAGGAGCAGAGTCGTCGGGAGAGCACATGAAAATCGGAAATACGGCGCGTGCGCGCCGAGCGCTCAAACAGGAAGTTGCGTCCGTATTTGCGGAGATTGCAGTCCGGGAAAATCTAATAGATTTGGATTTAACGCGGCCGCGAGTAAGGTTAAATGATCCGACTCAATAATTAACCGGATGAGCAGCTACGGCAAATATGTTTGGGGACTACGCGCGCCAAACGCTTTAAACCGAGCGCTCGCCGAAAATTGCGAGATTCGATAATGAACAACGCCCCGAAATCCTATTAGCACCGTGAAATTATTTCACTTCTTTTGGCAAAACGCCGCTGCCTGCGAGAGAGCACCAGGAATTGCAGAATGTCGGGGCTACTTTAGCACGACGGCGGCGACGACGACGACGACGACGACGACGACAACGACGAGTCGAGAGACTCTAAAATACTCTTATGAACCTAAAGAGGAATTTACTCTGCGGGATAAACCCCGTTCTCCGTGTCTCTGCTACTATCGCGTCTATTTATGCGTGTTGCGCGTACAATGTCTTTCAACTTTATCTCGTAATATTGCGAAATAGGAAAAATCGAAAGACACTCGATAAAGGCGCGAGTGTAGTCGTCTCGAGAGCGTTTCGAGATTCGCGCAAATAGATCGTTTTGCAGAAAAATCCCATGGGAGATATATAGCCTCGGCTGAAGTAATTATCAGTGTAAAATTGTCGTCGTTTGAGGATTAAAGATAAATACGAGTAAAATGTAAGTGAGAGAGCAAGCAAGACCATCGCGAACACCCGCGCACGTTTGCTCCATCCATTAGAAGTAACAGATGTAATTGAATAAAGTCGTAATACTTTGACGAGTGAAATAGCATTGAGATTAATATTCGAGGGTTATCTTTGTAAATAATTTTTTATTTATCGTAATGATATGTACAAAGAGAGAAAGAGAGAGAGAGAGACAAGTGTTACAAGCCACGTATCATTTGAATTAAATTCATAACCTTTTTCATCGTTCCTGTACACTTCATGGTCAGTGAGTTTTAGAATAATACCTGTACTGCATTCGCATTATTATATTGCTTGGTTTTTGTCACATTTTCTCCCACTGAAATTCGTCTGTAACCTTACAATTTTTCTCGCGACCCAATTTCACGCGCGGTAGAAATGTGACGCGCCATTGTGAGATACGTAGTTAAAAGGAATCTGGTTTGAAATGTCTCGAATATCGCTGTTAACTGATGTTAATGTCACAACGCGTTATAATAAGTAGAGAAGAGAGAGAGAAGGCGAGTCAAGGGACGGATATAAGCAATAATTAATCCTCGATATACAACGAGATATCATATCGCAAAGCTCTTAGAGACACTAATTTATATGTGCTCGAGACATAAATTTAAAGGCGATTAAGCAGCGTTAGTCATCAAATAATACTTAAGCGATATTTAAATAACTTGGAAGTATGCTCCTCGGGTGCAATGGACTAATTGAAAAAAATAATAATC
Source organism: Sclerodermus sp. 'alternatusi' (assembly GCA_037305995.1). NCBI lineage: Eukaryota > Metazoa > Arthropoda > Insecta > Hymenoptera > Bethylidae > Sclerodermus > Sclerodermus sp. 'alternatusi'. Next base: position 6,388,537 of record CM074550.1, read on the forward strand.
AATCATCGTCAGAAAAATCCTCACGCAATAGGAGGGAGAGAGTAGTTCTGAAATAAGAACCGCCACCGAAGAAGAAGAAGAAGAAGAAGAAGAAGCCGACGACGACGACGGCGACGAAGAAGAAGAGACAAATCTCATTACATCGAAGAGCTCTGGATCTCATTAGATTCTTCTGCTTAAAGTTGAGATTTTCCACGAGAGTTTCTAACGCGCGTGTGTGCGCGCGTCTCCTCGCGAGCATTTCGAGGATGAATCCTCGTAATCGCCGTCGTGCTCTGGCCGAAATGTTCCGGTGTTTTTCTCCGGTCGTCCAGTCGTAGTCGTAAGCGGGAGGTGGTGGTGGTGGGTTAGGTCGTAGCGAACTTTGTTACATTAACACCAGCCGACTTGGAAGTGGCGACGGACGGTTCATTGGCCAGGCCACTTGTCGCCTTGAAGTCAATCGCAATTCTCGCTTCTCTTATGAGCCGTTCTCGCATTCCTGCTAGTCGCTTGTCTCGCGATAATTCAATAAACATCTTACTAATTCGCTTGAGCGCCATTGGTCGATCGCGATTTATTCTCAGGGCCGGGGCTGAGATCCGCTGGATTCATCGACGGCGACTCGCTCACCCCGAGCGAAACTCATCACCACCATCATCCACCATGAGAAAACGCGCGGTTCCAATGGCAATCGACGACATCGACCACGTAATTCCGGTCGATTCAAACTCCTGCAGTTGGTGCCTTCCACCACCACGCACTCCTGCGTCTCTACACGCACACGCACATCGGTCGTCGGGTTCTTCTGGAGGGGTGCGAGCCTCCGTTAGCACCGTCTGAAAGTAGCGATGTGCAAGTACACGCACCAGCACCATCACCACCATCATCATGGCGTTACCGTGCGGAACTTTCACTCGTCTAACGGACGTAAACAAAACGTTGCAGCGCCGCACGTGAGGGCTTTACACCGATTAGATGAGCCTAATCGTCTATTAACCTGCCCTACCGCTCTCTAAGCGCGCGCGAGCACCATTAGCCGCCTTTTTTTTATTTTCCCATCACACGCCTTCGCATCTCAATTATTGCACCGCCGATACCTTCGCGCGCGCACTACTGCGCGCGAACGAACGGGACCTTTTGCCCGTGTCCTTGAACAACGTGAATGCAACGACCTTTTATTTTCCCTGAATTTCTCTCTCCGTCCTACAGGACTCTCTTCTCCTCGGGTCTGCACCTGTGAACTCCGTTTAAATGGTACGCGTGTATGTGTGTGTGTGTGTGGGCTTGCACGAGGTCACGGAATTAACTTGGTACAAGTTGAAAAGCTTCTCGAAAAGTCTCGCATCGGTCGCACGCATCGGTGAACCAATCACAGCTGATGCCATCATACGTCGTTTTCCTAGCATATGTTTTCCTCTATTTTCCGATTTTCTTTCTTAACGCGCGTGCCGGTCGTCACGTAGGCTCCGCGCCTTGATGATACATTAGGCCCGTTCGCTGTACCTGCACACTTTCTACGCTTTTAGTATTTTTCACAGAGTCGAAGTGACAGAAATTAGTAGCAAAATACGAAAAGTGTCGAGAGAGCGCAGGTAAAACGACGAGTAGGCCTACCGGGGGTCGTGTAAGTTCGACGAGGGTCAAACGAGGATCTCAGTCAGGTGTTCCTTAAGACCCTTTCGCTTTTAGGCGTTTCCTTGGCTAATTGTCTTTCCATTTGACAATTTCGAGCTTACGCGTGAAATCGTATTTTAGCGGAAAACCAAGTGTTTTCCCGTAGCTTCCTGAGCTATTTGGTCGAATAACCAAATCGCCAACTGTACGAGGCTAGTTATAAAAATAAATGTGACAATGGCCCCCACTCCGCCATGGTGTACACGCATATGCAAATAAGTTAAACGATAAATATTGAAAGAGCGAAGAGAAGGATGTGTTTGTTTGCTCTATCAGATTTCACAAGTTTATGAATAAACCGAACGGGAGATTATGGATAATTTTATTTTCGGTAACTCACACCGGATGGCAATACGTTCGTCTGTTATTCCTACGGCCTTTCGCATTTATTAAAACTCATTTGTTTCACATAAATTGCATGGGGTGACGAGTTTCAAGGGAGATAATACGCGAGATATTTTGGTGGTTATGACACGTCCGAAATAACTCGACGACAGAGAATTTATCGAGGATTCCTGGGGGAAGGTAGAAGGAAAGGGAGGGAGGAAGGGAGGTGGATGAACGAGATATGTTCCGACTCACCAACGAGAAACTGCCGCTTCTACTGTATTGCTGGTGGTATTTACCGGACACCGAGACACCGGGACGGACTTGGCTCCTATGCATCTCGTTTAAAACGAGAGAGCAGGAGAGCAGCGGATGCGCGAATATCAAAGTTTCTACGGAAGGACAAAAAATTCGGAAAAATCGACGACTCGATCGACTCGGAAATCACCGAATCGACATCAAACTCAAAACGATTTCTCAAAAAACATCGCTCAAAGTTGCAACGTGGTGGACGACTTCTTCCCTTCCCACCTTCCAGCAATTCCACCACCGCAGCTCCATCGGCCATTTTTTTCTCAAAAATTTAGGACTATTCTTTGAAATTTAGGTAATCCGCGCGCAAACGACAACTGTATCATCGGTCAAGAGAGGAGAGAAAGGATAACGAGAGACGACCCAAGGAGGAAATTTGACGTACCAAACGACTTTTCGTCGAATCGCGACAAATCGCCATGTGCGATTATTCTCCCCTCACACACACATATTTACTCCGATTCTCCTTAACGTGTTTATTTACGAAGATTGGCTGGCTCGCGATAAAAAAATTGATTGAGAAAATGGAATCAATGAAGAATACAGTGGTAATAAGTACATAGGTAGATGAGGAGAAGAGGGAGGGGGAGGGGTGCCGGTGGACGAAGGAAGTATTAGAAACGAGAGAAAAGGAAATATAGGAATTGTGATTCCCGGAGACACGCTAGGTGGGGAGAGGAAAGAAGGAGAGAAGAGAAGGGAAAATGGAGAGACAGAGACAGAGACAGAGACAGAGAAAGAGAGATAGAGATAGAGCGTGGCTAGGGAGGTGGATCGATGTCGTGTTATCAAATCACGTTCTCCACCTTCTCTGTCGTTTCCCCGTGGCTGGCGCCTGCCCCCACCACCGCCAGTCTCGCCTAGTAAGCAAGTACAAGCAAACGCATATACTGTATATACATTTTACATATATATATATATGTATCTATGTACACATATGTATATATTTTATGTATGTACGCATGTACACATATATAGAGGGAAGACCGATAGCCGGTTACGTGGGACGAGAACCAGTGCACTTGTATGAGTGTCTCGGCCAATGTAAATGAGAATAATGGCACGTTTCTGCTATGACTCCGCTTCCACTCGTATGGCACATATGGCATCTAACCGTCGAGAAATCCATTTCTAACTCTTCCTCCTCCTTTTTCTCTTTCTCCACACTATTTAGAATACTATCAAACCCCGCATCAATTATATCACTCGACCCCTCCACTCCACCAACCCCTGCTGCCTGTACTTTCGAGCAACCCCTTCTGGATCGATAAAACTGTGTGCAATTGACAATGGCAATCGGTTGTACGCAACGATTAATTTTTTCCATTATCCTCTCCTCCACCTTATACTACGGGTAAAACTATCTTCAATTTTACTTTGCGCCTCGTGGAAAGTATCGACTTTCTCAAGCAACTTCCCCTTTTAATGGTGGGAAGGGAAGTCCCGTCGTTTTAACGCATATCGCCAATATCCAAATAGGATTGAGATAGGAGAATGCCAATGACAATTTGAAAAGGTAAACGGTAAGCGAGCGAACATTATTGGAAGTAGAGTGTAACGCGGTAAAGGAAGTCGAGTGAAACTCTTTTATCGATGCAAGACGAGCACTGTGAAATGTATTAATTCTTTCAATTAGTACAAGTTGGTCTAACAAAGTAGGTTCGACGAGGAAGAGAAGAGAAGAGAATTTTAATAAGATACACGTGAGACTGGTCACACGCAGATTACAGAGATGCGTGTAAGTAAGTAAGTAAGTAAGTAAGTAAGCAAGCAAGTAAGTAAGAAAGTAAGCAAGTAAGTAAATGGAAATGGAGGTGACTGGACCTCTCTAGTAGAAGATCCCGCAGCTTCTGGGTGTCAAAGAACCCGTTTCAATCTTTTCGCTGATCAGGAAGCACGCGTACACACGAGCCAACAGAATTTATTTGTACAACTAGACTGTCCTCCAAGACCAGTTAGAACCTCGTCGCACGCTCTCTTCTCGCTCATAGCTCACTCCTCTTTGTCACTTTGTGATTAATGCCATTATGAAATACTACGCACAATGAGCATCTGTCTTGTCCGCGACTTTTAATCCCAACTGGATTCAACGCTCTTTAAATGGTCAAAAGCACTTACTTTCAATCGAGCGCGCGTGTGTCTCTTAGAAAGAAATTTCATTTAGCCACTAGTTCCTTGTGCCCACGGACACGACTCTGTACACGCATGACTCAAATAAATATGCAAAACGGCCAAAGGAAACCAGACCTTTTTTCAGGTTAATCTACTTCTTTCCCGCTGAAACGATGCTTTATATTTATAGGATTCGAGGAATTAGTATTACGGACAACTCTTTCTTATTTTAAGAAACTGTTAGGTTTTCTCTCGTGTTTCTCCGCTCGTCCGAAAATTTCTCAATGACGACAAGACCGTACCCCGTCTTCTCTCGCCTTTTCTTTTCTGTGTTTTGCAAGAATTGCAATGTTGCGATGCGACGAGTCTACGCGCACTCGCGTATGTTCCAGTGAAAATCTATGACTAAACCTTGTCTAATGGAAAAAAAATTAAATGCCAGATCTTAATGAACGAGGCTTATAATGCGAGTTATTATCGATGAAGCTAATTAATGCTACGAGCCCGCTAAAAACTTGAGAAAAATAGCAATCCAATTGTCTTATTTGCCAATACGGAAGTGAAATGATTAACTACGTTTTACCACGTGTCAATACTACAAGTATATTTATCGGCAATAAACCTCCTAGTTGGAAAGTTAGATAATTTACCTTAAATACACTTGCTATGCAAAGAGAAAGAGAAGAAAAAACTCTTTGAAGAAAATATACATATATATAGACACGAATAATTATCGCGAATGTTTTACTGCTTCTGATTACAAATAATGTTTCAGGGACAAAACTGGTTGTAAGTAGAAATTGTTCTTTTTCGAAGATTTTAGAGTGCTCGCGGTTGCACTTTTAAAATGGAGTCACGCACACATATATGTATATATATATCTCACTAATAAAATTGCGTCTATCTCGTATCACACGACATTTCGATAACTTTGTTTAATAATAAACAACAGAAATAATGACGGTCGGGAATATAAACAAACAATTTTTTATTTTATTCTTTCGACATTTTTTTACGGTAATGTTTGCGCGCGTATTTATTTATTTTTTTGATATTACAAATATGCATGTTTATTCTGAAAAATAACTAAATTGATAGCTTAGCGCGAAAAGAGCCCGGTGATGTTTAGATACGGCGAATTAGAAAATTATTTGAGAGTATTTTTCTACTTCCAAGGTCGCTCCAAGGTCCGCGACATCATCACCCGCCAATCTATTAGTCTAGGAGCCAACCGTCGATGCGTGTGTAATACAAAAAACCTATTATTCCACTTACTTAACTTACATTGTCGGGTTGAGATTTTTCTGGAAATGGGTGACCTTGATAAGAAAACCGTCCTTTGCATCGGACCCGACCGACCGTCTTCTCTCGAATAAAAGCGAACGATTTTTTCAAAAGGCTTGATTGGACAATTAGAATGTTGTTTAATATGTCAGACCGAAGTACCGTACACACAATCCAAAGAAGCTAAAATATTCCAAATTACGGATGGTTGTTGTTACCGATAAAAAGATTTCTCCGAATGGACTCAGTTCGCTAGCTGCTGCTGATAGAGAATGTAAGAAAAACGAAAATTGAATCTATAAATCCAATAACCTCCCCCCGGCTCCCTCCTCCTCCTCCTCCTCCTCCACTCTGCTTCCACGAGGCATTATTAGCAGCAAGCAGCAAGCAAGCAAGCAAGCAGCAATAAGCAGGTGAAATCGTTTGTTCCGTTAATTCTCTGTATAACGCATCTGGTTCGGAACAAGATAAACTCGATATTCCCTCATATAGGAGAAAAGTAATTAGCCGGCGTTGTAATAATACTAGTTCCAGGCGCACAATAGAGCGCAAATTCGTTGCCACTGTTATCATAATTCCAGATGCAGTTATTGCGCAGGTTGTTAAGATTACACGCTCCATTGTGTCAGGAAGTACAATCAAATCCTCGTCATAAATTCTTCACGAGTAGTATTTTTCCGGGTTCCTCAATTTTGCTCTTTTTCGTCCATCGAGCGAATGGCTCGATGGATAAAAGGCACACGAATGGATAAAAAGCATAAGGAAGTAGAGTGGCGTCGACGGCGACGGCGACGGCGACGGCGGTGGCGGTGGCGGGAGCTCCCTCCTACATTTTTCTCATTGAAATGCAACTGGAAAAATCAAAGTTGCCCGCTCGCTTGTCTCTCCGCTACCTGCTTGCTTGCCTGCCCAACTTCTCTAGACAAAGCCTGGCTGGCTTTCTTTCTGCGGACCGGCGCGAGCCATCCGATAAAAACTACTTGAGGACAAAAAGAACGGATATGAGCGATAAGCCGTGAATGTTGAAACAAGCGCAAAAATGATTCATCGAAAAGTGGGTTACAGTTTGACGGTAAACTCCGTTAATGGGAGGCTCATCCGCGTAACGCGTGAGAGAGAGACCGAACTTACGCGAATGCCCGCCGAACAATAAAAAGAGGATCGGGTAACGAGTAACAATGAAGGAGCACTGCTAAATCGCGCGAGTACTACGCTTGAATAATGTGTGAATGGAGTCTCTCTCTCTCTCTCTCTCTCTAAAGAGATACAAGTATGTGGCAAAGATTTCGCGAGACTCTCCGGGTCTTGAGTAAATAGACTACATAAGCGGAGAGCGTCCTAGCAGTTGATGCAATTGAAACAGCGGAAAGTGGAGAAGCAAGAGCGGAAGTGAGAGTACATATGCGTTAAAACGAAGGAAAGAGCGAAAGAAGAGGAACAACGGGCCACTGAGAGTACAGTGAGAAGCAGCCGGATAGAAAATTCCACGGGGAAGTTGACTGCGGTGGAAAGAAAGAAAAGAGGTGGATGGGGGGGGGGGAGTGGCCTGGTAAAAAATAGGAAAGAGCAAAATGGAGACAAACGCGGAGATGAGAGGCAAATATGGAAGCGGGACGAGGCTAAAAGCGGATGGTGGTTGTTCTTATGTGAGACGCAACGCTTCGAGGAGACCCGGGAGAGACCTAACGGGACACCTTCTACGCGACGATGACGTCACGAAAACGCCAAGAACGTACCAGGAGATTCTACCGATCGACCCGACGTGATTGTCATTCTTGCATTCCAGCATTCCACCAATGTCTCTCCCTCCGCTCGACGGAGACCTCTCGCTGAAAGATACATTTCTTCGACAAACCTAAATTTCATAAGTTATTACGACTCGCGAAAGTATTTTCTAATCGTCTGTCCCCCCCTCCCCCTACCATCCACCCTACGCATCTAATCGCGTTCACTTGAAAGCGAAAAATGTTTTCCTCGTAAAATTTGTTTTACCGCGACACACTTTTTTTTTCTTTTTCAGGGAAACACCGAAATTCGTTAAATTCTCATCTTTGGTTATCTTGGTCATTAGAGTTATCGAATATTTATCAAGATTTTCGTGTTTATCTTTCATCAAACGTCACTGTTAGGCTAGGTTTTCGAGATAGACGAGAGATAGACGAGATTGACGATTCTCGTGACATCCTACCGTCTCTTGGCTTTCGGTTAAAGACAAAAGTGACGATAATCTCATTTAATTTTGAAGAATTAATGAGGATATAAACGTAAAAACGAGATTGAGAGGGAAAGAGAAGAGAGATATAAACGAAGCTAATTAAGTGAAACGCTAAACAGAAAAAGAGACGGCAGATTATGGTTCTTTTGATAAAGTGACATTAAAGAACATTTTAATATTCCTCGATGGATAAGAATATTACAACTTATTAAAAATGTTTATTAAAACCTTAAGCGGACAAAAAACACTTGTAGCATAAACGAGACAATAAATTAATTAATTTCTACGTAAACGCGAATGTTTTCAGATTGGAAAAAGTCTCTCACGCACACAATGAACTTGAAAATAAACCGACATCATTAAAACTGATATAAGTTGTAATTAGCGGAGAGGAAAGGATAAATCTCATAATTTGATTCGCTATAAAAGTTAGCAAGAGAAATTTCGAAATGTTAAATTCACCGAGAATGTCCAAGAATCTTACATGGACTCGATCGAAGTATGCAAACATTTGGCAATTTTTAAAACGCGTAAAATTATAAATAGCGATATAGCGTAAAGCACACGCGCGCGCTCTACGGATTTCAATAATGCATACGTGTATTAACTCACGCTCAATTATCGAATTTATTTGAAAATAATTGAAGTCCAGTATTTTTCAGTATACACTTTCATCACAACCGGTTGAGCGTTTAAAGGGTTGTGCCAATGGAATTGATGTCAACTAATATTTATAAGCTATAGTATTACAAGTAGAAAGCAATTATCCAAGTGAAACAGTGGAAGGAAGTTTCGAGAAGAGAGCCAGAAATCTGTGTCGAATTCGACGCTAGAGCGATTCCAGTCGAATTTCCGTCGAGGATTGCGCAATAGAAGAGAATATTTCAGAGAACGCAACAGAATACATGACGATGTACAGTTAATTGTAGTTGATCGTTGAGCAAGGGACGATAGATAAATAAGGGGGTGGGGTTTAAAAAAAAAAGAAAAAAACTTATCATTGTCCTTCCAAGCAACAATGATAAGATTAAGGAAAGAGAGGGAGAGAGAGAGAGAGAAGAAACGAAATCGACGTTCCACCGTGACAGGTGTGGTGACAAGCTTAGCAACAAACCTTCGACTTCAACACTAATGATCGATGTTCCAGTTAAAGGAACGTTTACTTTCTCATTATGGCGGTGTCGCAAGCTATCCGCTGATTAAGTGGACTCGCTGCACTCGACTCGTAATCTTCGATCCGAACGCCTGCTCGTTGACTCGACCGGACTCGAGGAGAAAAAGTGAAAAAGATGAAGGAGGAGAAGAGAGGAGAGGAAGAGAAAGAGAAACTATTTCGTAAACAGAAATATATCTCGGAGAAAAATGAAATACCGGAGGAAACACAGCTGATCGAGAACCTCGTACGTCAGCACCGGTCGGTCGGTCGGTTGGTCGGTTGGTCGCTTTGTCACGGGAGAGAGAAGAGGTTGATGGCAGCAGCAAGATTGCAGATGAAATCAGTATCGATAGCAACATCAACATTAACGTCAATGTCAACGTCAACGATTCAACGCACAATTATCGATGAAAAATATAACGCTGTATTGCCTTTCCTAACTCGGTCAGTCACCCTCCACCGATTCACTCTACTCTCACAATCACAATCAGAAACAGCAGGCAACGTAAGAAAGATAACGACTCATTATGCGTGGAAAGCGACCTGATAAATCTGCTGATACATCCGTAATCAAACGAATACTAATGGGAACGGATGAAAAAGCAAAAGCAGCACGCGAGAACGAACGGTCATTCGTAGAAAACTTTTATTCAATTATGTAATTCTCAGTGGTAGCCGACAAAAAAATTTGCCTATCACTTATCGATCCATCTTTTCTTCGATCAATTTTCCTCAAAACTCTCGCGTGAGAGTTCAAAAAATTATTTTCCCAATTTTGTCCCTCTCCCCAACATTTCTGATTCTCTCTCTCTCTCTCTCTCTCTCCCCTCCCCTCCTCCCATGTTGCATCAAATGCCGTGCACAGTATAAATAATAACGTATCGATAAATTCCTGATGCAATCGCTACAAAATTCATCAACTATTACAACTAAATTGAGCAATTACTCCTTTATAAATAATATATTCGTTTATCGTTTAAATAAATGTGAGCGAATTAAAGTATGCATTTTTGATGTTGTATTTTAGTTGATAGAAATCAATCTATAATTGTTGACTATCGTAAGCAATGGTTACACGAGTATTTCATGAAAACGAGGTGGAATCATCGAACCGATCAATATTTAGTTTTATGGAAAATATGCGCGAGTTCTCGTTGGTTGCTAGTAATGGAGAAATAACGAAGTATGATCCTTGCAATGGGGCGTGCTACCGTAACAGGTATCCATGAGTAAGATTGGAGGAGGATCAGCTAATGGTAAGAACAAGTTGTGGTCGGTTCGCGGACGACCTTTTGTCGAGTTGCCGGCACAAGGACGCGTATGTTCTGGAGATTCGGTGCATCGGCATTGGCATCCAGGTAATTTGTTCAAGTCGGTCAGTCACCTCCTTTGGTCTAAGTGAGAGCAGCGCCCAAATAGTAACGATCAAGGAGGAGCCGGTCAGTGACTCTGGTACGCGGTGACCTCGAGGATCGGGAATACCCATTTGGAATTCGGATGTGCCGATCGAATTTTTGCCCGGTACGCCAGTGTGCCAGGCAAAACCCAGATAGTCGACAAATTTCTTTAAATATTTCTCCCAAGGCAATATACGACGACAATGAGACCAATGAGAAACACGATATTACCAAAAGACTGTCCGACCCCACTGGAGAGAAGAAAATGTAAAGAGAAACCTCTGATTAGCTAACGAGAGACGAATGAATAAAAAGGAGCAAAAAAAGGATGATTACTTTCATTAAATGCCGCGTTAAATGTTGATCGAGGTTGATAATGAGAGGAAGACTGCATTGTTGCGTTGCTGAAAATAAGAGTGTGGGGGAAGATTTGTTAGGTGCAAGTTTCCCATAATCCTGGATGAAGTTGAGAAAGATTTAAAAATGGTGAGAAGAGAAGAGAACATAAGAGGTCTCGCATTTTACAGCGATCTATCCCGGTAGTGGTACTCGAGGTACTTGACAATAACTCTGCGAGTCTGTTGAAATAAACTTTCGTGATTTCTTCTAAAAGAATTTTGCGAGTTTTGTTAGAATTCCAAGTTTTTCGTAAAATGTGAATTTCAAATTGACTAGACTCGCGCGTCCCATTCCATTCACCGTTAATTTTTCAATGTTCGCCTTAAGTTTAACAAGCGTTTCCCTATACTTTGTCTGAAAAAAGGTACAAATGGCCGCAATGATCCAAAGTGAACGTTTTCAATGGAAAAGAACAAATATTATAAGGAAGAACATAAAAAATGGCTGACTAAGTGGATCATCCTGTCTCTTCCGTAGGTTATCTATTTTGCTACTGAATTTGGACTTGTATTATTTTCCTCTCTCCCCTCCTTGCGGATAGTCATCTTTCTTTCAAGCTGATGCCCGATAAGATTACGAGCACGGAAGGTCTCCGTACCAGTATCCGGTCTGCTGCCGCCGATTCACGCAAGAACGCTAAACGCTTTCTGAAGAAACCTCCTCCACTGCTTTCACTATCTCCCACAAATTTCGAGCGAGCAAAATCTAGATTAGGCATTAAAAACCTCTCGGGTCTCTTGATTCTCGCAATTACACAATTCTTCTTACTCGAACAGCACCCACTTATTCACCAATCCTATTGAACGAGAGAGGCCTTTTGATCCTTCAGCGCCTAGATTTTATTAAAGACCGCGTACTTTCGAAAGTCACGAGGGTGAAAGGCAAAGCAGTGAAAATATGATTTTTGATTATTTTGAAAATGTAACGATCACAATGGAGCTTTCACCGAAAGTGGTTTTAGGCTAATAGCTCGTCTGGTCTAAGCAGGTGGTGGGAGGAAGGTTCGTGGTGGTAGTAGGGTCGACAGACAGGCTACTTGCGGAAGTTACAAACGGGGAGTTCGTTGAATGCACCACAGGACCGTAGAGCTACCGTTGGCACAAAGGGGAATGGCTCAAAGACACCTAATGCAAGATAACTTCGACTAATAAATGCCTTTGAAAAGTTCCTCTCGGTATCATCCGCGAGTGTATTCCAACGCGATTACACCTTAATTCCAGCCGTTTCATCGACGCTCTGCACATAATCACTTCGAGATTCCAGATATCGAGTAGCGATCAAACGCTCGTTGAAATGGCGAATCGACGCATCACGTGGAGAGTAATCTACCGCAAAAACAGAGGAACATGCAAGAAGACGTACAGCGCGACAAGCAACGAGAAACAGCAATGTAGAAACCGCCGCCATTTTCCTTCGAGGCAAGTTTGAAATCCTAATAGTGAGAAATGTTGAATCCGTTGAAGATTCTACGTATATTTGTCGGGGTTAATAAATTGTAAAATATCATCGTATTTTATTGTTTATAGGCTGGATGAAACTGGCACTCGGAGACACATTACGCGTCTTCCGAAAAGTTTCGAGAAATGGAAGGCAGAAGCGTGTCAAGGCGGAAATAGGTAGCTCGAGGGAATTGCAAACTGGAGAGACTTTCAGACGAATGCGCACTCTTCTTCCTTTTCTCTTTCTTCGTTGGCCCTTTGTTCCAGTGGTAGAGCCACCCTTTCGCTTTATACGAAAACACCGTATTCGCCGCCAAGCAAATGCCCTTTAAATAATAAAGTGGACATCGCGCGAGGGAAACCTTCGGATCCTCCAAGATCAGGAAAACTAGAATATTTTCATAATATTTATCCCGCCTTTGCACTTGTTCGTTTTTGACGTTTCTTCTCCGTTCTCATCGAATCAGTTTTCGTAGCAGTTTAGTTTGCGTAAGATTTTTCTCACCGACACCTCTCTCTCTCTCTCTCTCTCTCTCTAGCAAGATTACGGAAAGTCGATGAATCTCTTTGAAAGGAAGGAAGGATGGAAGGAGATTGGTGCGACGACAGCAAAAGGCGTCATAATGGTCAGAAGAATATACAAACGACGCCATTGCCGACGTCGACTACGACCGAAACGACGAGACGCCACGCAAATCCATTTTGATGACGGTAACCACGTAACGCGCGACTATGTGGCTTTCACTGTAGTGAATCGAGCCAAGGAACGCGATCATCCACAGTTGGAAACCGGATATAAGTCAACCGTGGAGAAACACAAGTCTTTCGAAGCTAGTTTTGACCGCGGCTACAGTTTTCAAAATTCTTCAATTTCTCCGATGAAATTTTAACCGGCGCTCGATACAAACTTCACTTTGCTCTATTTTACAATGGGCTTTTAACTACTCGGGGATTAAACTTCTGAAATCCCAAACTCTCTACTTGTTGTGTCATTATCGTTTCCGAAAAAGCGCAAAACATAAATGATGAATAAATTAAGGAAAGCGCTATATACGGGGTATTCGTAACATTGTCGAACTTTGGCGTAAATTTCGCATTTGTGCATGGAACGTCAGTGCTCGTTTCTATAATTTCTTTCACTTTTTCACCGATGCACTTGAAACGCGTTTAATTGTATGTTCTGTAGAGAGCGGGAGGGGGGGGGGGGAGGGGACAGTCGAGATAATGGTAAAAGTATTAAATGGAAAGTGGAACAATTGCATTTACGAAGATTCTTGACTCGAAACTTTTACGCGAAGAAATATTTATTCACCAAAAAGAGGAGTACTCTCCTTTGCAAACAAATCATCGAAAAATGGAAAAGAGAGTACAAGTTGGCCAATATCGCGTTAAACCCAAATAGTTTGTTCATCGGTGGTTATGAAAGCATTGAATTTTAGAAATGGTTACAAAATTTCATGCGAACTCGATTTTAATGATCGCAAAAACATTATTAGGGACAAGATTAATGGCTTCTTTCTCCCGTCTCGCTATTATTCCACGACGTTATTTAAGAACTCTTTGAGAAATTGAAAAAAAAAACACCAAAAAGAAAAGCAAAGGAAAGAAGGAAAAGAAAAAGAGCTTAGAAGCCGGAGAAGGAGTTACACGCACGAGTGAAAGATTTGGATGAGAGTTTTGGCCCTTTGCAATAGATTAATTTACCGATATTCCTCCTGTTGTCTTTTCAGCGCTGAAGAGTTAAAGGACTCAATTTGCTGAATTGACCATTGCCGAAACAAACACACGGGAATCAAGGGAGCAAACAATTTGGCTGTATCACCGAACAATGGATTATCTGCATTTCAGCTGGTTCAGCTAATAAAAGAAAGAGGAGGAGAAGGAGGGCGCAGGGAGGAATCGAAGCTTCTCCCGACGGATGTGCGAGAGGGGAAGATGTGATCCGAAGGCAATGTGAACGTAGGCAAGAAGCGAATCCCGCGTTAGAAATCCGCCGGTGAAAGTGTTAGAGTTGCACGTAGATTCCTCGTGGCAGGAACGAAGCTAATGCCCGCTGGAACTACGGAATGTTCAGCACAAGTTTCTTACGTAGCAACCTCTTCAGCCTGCCAGTCGGATTATCCGCAGTAGTTTCGGTCAATGACTACGAACAAATCCCTTCATCCTTCATCCTCCTTCCTCTCCTTCCTTCCCCCCACCGCATTTCCTTCCTCCTCCCAACCACTCGAATCCTCGTATGACAAAAATGGAAGAAAAATGAAAATTCTACCCTTCGACGTAACTCGTGAGCGAGGCTGTACGATTTCTTCGTCGTCGCCCACATCTCTAAGCTGGACATTTTAATTACGGTTATCGCGGTTATATAGCTAAATTCATTCGTTATCAGCGTTTATCTCTGTGTTTTGCCGTGATGTAATTCGTACTCTCGAATGTGTCGATAAGGAGATAAAGAGCGAAGAGAGGGAAGAGAATACATTATTAAGGTTGTACCAAACAATTCCAGCGGCTTGAATAGGTTTCGCGATTAGAGGGTCGATTGACACGAGGTAAAAAGTTAAAGCGCGTAATTTCTCGAAGGTTGTTTCTTTGGAAAAAAATGAGCGGAGTTGTGCGCTGGCAATTGTGCGCCTGTCTGTCTGTCTATCCGTCCGCCTGCCTGCCTGTTGCGCACGCAAAACATTTATACAGGGTGTCCGGAAAAAAGGAGACATTTCTCCAGGGGTGCTTCCTGACGCAATTCTAAGATTTTTTTTCCCCTGGCATATTTTGGTTCGAAGCTTTATTTTTAAGATATTCAAAGATCAAAATATGCCATTAGCCGGACAGAGACTCTCCGATAGTTGAAGTGAGATGGCGCCACTCTGTCTCGCTTCGACTATCGGAGGAGGGTCGTCTCTGTCCGACCAACGGCATCCTTTTATCGTCGAATATCTCAAAAATGAAGCTTCGAAGCAAAATGTGCCAAGAGAAAAAAGTCGTTGAAATTCCCTTCGGGAATCACCCCTCGGAAAATGTCTCCTTTTTTCCCGGGTCACCCAGTAGAGTCCGACATGTCGATGTGTTTACTCGAATGCGGCTGTGCTCACAGACCGTGCGTAAATACAAGGCTATATTCTCGCAAACCCGAAGAAAAGAGACAAGAAGTCCACGAGAAACTTAACTGTTAATTACACGATTTTACTCATGATTTTGTTGCAAGAGAGTCGTAAAAAAAACTCTTACCTCCTATTGTTTATTGTATCAAGCCGTTTTTTGCAAATATTTATTCTAATTACGTCACGCCGGTTGTGTAAGAGTCGGCAGAACAAAAAAAAAAAAAAAAAAAAAAAAAATGTGTGCGCGCGGCAAAAGTCTTGGGAGATTAATGAAATTACCGCGGGCCAAACACAGTCTCGTTGTTGAGATCTCTTGGGATAAAAATGCGATGAGCGCGCGCGCGCGCGCACGTACGAAAGAGACGCCAATGTCGTCGTCGTCGTCGTCGTCGTCGTCGTTGATCGATCGAATCTCACGGAATCGATCGTTCCATTCATCATCCGTTTGACGATGATGATGGTGGCGGCGGCGATGGTGCGCGCGCGAGCGCAATGGATCTAAAAAGTAAATTTCCACTTGGAGAGGGAACGATATGCACGACGGAAGCAATGGCGCGTGGCACAATGTGATGTCACGTAACGACACGCAACTTAAACTTCAGTCCCGTCATCGGAACTTACTCCGAGCAAAATTATCTCTCGCGTAAGTTCGAGAATGGGCCATGCTCGCGTTCTTGCAGTAGGTGTAGGACGTACACGTTGAAGCAAAGAAACGCGAAGCGAACCGACCGTCGCCATTTCTGAGTGACGTCCATGCCACGGCAGCTTTCGTAGTAGTTGGCCTCTCGTTACAATGGAATCAACGATAGGAGCAGCAACAGTCCCGACAATTTCCTACAATGTTTGCCACGAGCTGTACCACACGCGACCGACGCATTGGCTTATCCGTGTACGTGCCGATTATGGAGAACCGGTCTCCTCGTCAATGATCCAAACCAAACGAAACTGAGCGAAACGAATCGACCGCTCGGCTATCTCGCTAAAAGCTCGATCGGATCGGTCGAAAAGACGACTATTGAAAACCACAATGGAAAGTGTCAAATGACGATAGAAAATTAATCAGGTCGTGACAAATGTTTTTCCGAGTCAAGCTACAATGTCCGCGCTTCGAATCGCTGCACTCTCTCACGTAGTTGCGTTCTTCGGGTACACGTACATTCTGTGGTGCGCGTGTATGGTGGTGATGGTGGTGGTGGTGGCGATGGTGGTGTTAAGCTATACACGTTCTCGAAAGAGGAAAGAGAAAAGGGAAAAAAAGATTGACCAAATAGTTTCTGCCGCAAGGTAGAACGCACGGAGCAACGGTAACTTTCTGCTACAGATAGATAGATGGCACCATATTTCAGTTCCTCTTCTCGTCCTCGTCTATCGTAACATTAACGGGCCCTCTCTCTCTCTCTCTCGCTTTCTATTGGAACTTTGCTACCACCGTGTACGCGCGACGTATCTCCTCCTCCACCACCTCAAGGTATTTGCATTTGCTCGAATTTGAAGGATGACGCGCGCAAAAAGTCTGAAAATGCATTCGGATCCCCGTGGCTATGGTGGTCGCAGCCAGGAAAGAAATTTCGCGTTGGCGCTTCTTGACTATATCGTCGAAATTGAGAGGAGGACCATGCGCGCGCATATTTTTCTAGTAATAGATCAATCGCGAAGAGGACTCCCGTGGAAGCACAGGTGCGCTGCTTCGACATTGCAAAAAGGGAACGTTTCGCCGTTTCGTCGCTTCGTCGCTTCGATACAGAGTTCGACGACAACCGAGAACAAACTCGAATGTAGCAGCTGGCGAAAGCGTTTCCCGAGAACCTTTCTCTTTAGCGAATTATCCAAGTTGCATGAGAATCTCATTTTATCCGAGATTCTCGTCGATTCGTCGTCGGTCTAGGCGAAGAAAAAACCTACTTCCGCCGCTTACGTTCATTCGATGCATAACGAAATTGTTCATCGCGTTCATCGTCGTCGGACGACCAAGACTAATTTCACACAAATTAGCCGCCCCACGCGTTGCTTTTAATCAGGCTTTTCTCGCTTTTTCCATTACTCGACACACACGCGCTGTGAAATCCAAACCCGCCTTGTGCGTAATCTCGTTGACGCTTTCTCGCGACATTTTACAGCTTTGTACATAACCACGACGAACGAGTCGGAAGTTTCAAATAACGATTGTAAGAGAGAGAGAGAGAGAGAGAGAGAGAGAGAGGGAGAGGACGATAGGGAACAGCCCGATAATATTATTTACTTCAAGACTCATCGCGACTGTTCATTTTTTCTATTTGAGCGAGATCCAACGCCGATGGATGGAGTGCGAGTGATAATTGGATCATCGATGTCCCGAGAATCTTCTCCGTTTCTCTCTGATTCTAAACAAGTAAGCGCGATTCGAATTAGGGGAGGCTTGGTCGGCTCGAAAGAGATGAGAAAGAGATATTAACCGGAGAAAAATGGTGGTGAAAATTGGCGATGGAAATGCATTGGCTGCGCGTAAGTACCATTCCACAGTTGGGAAAGGATTATAAATTGTAGAATCTCATCCGAGAACTAGTTATGTAGGAATAGCTATTAAGGTGGTGTAGCTGCGCGAGTGAAATGCCTTGGCTAAACTAGTTTTAATAAGTTAAGATGGAAATCTACATAAGAGACGCGAGAACAGAGGCCTACGCGAGGTCCAATGGACAAGGAAAAGACGGACGGACCTTCTTCTTCTTCTTCTTCTTCTTCTCCTCCTCCTCCTTCTTTTGCAGGGAGGACGAACATTTGAGGAAACAGGGTATCTTTCGTGCGAGTTATCATTTAAATAACGAGATTATAAACGCGCACGTCAATCTGATAAGCCAATCTGTAAACAGAGATAATTAGTACTTTGCGCTAAAATATCAGAAGACTCGGCAAAACTTTTCAATAATTTGTCACACTCGCCACGTGGTGTCTCTTCCATATTCCGGTGGTCTCGTTAAACTCTCTAATTTCCTATTGGCCCATTTCCACGACTCTCGCACTGTTCTGCAATGCATGATAATTAAGCGATTCTAATTTACCTATTTGCTACTTAAAGAATTTTGCACGCTGAGTTACGCATGCAACGCGTAACCTCCATTTCATCCATGACAAATAGAAATCAACCTTGTTCTGTCAATATTCTTCGATATTCAACGAAGCTGCAACCTTTCGTACGCGGTTTCATGAGGATCAACGAGAAAACTCATTGTGAAATATTTCGTGTGTGAGAAATGAAGTAAAGAGAGGAAAAAAAAAAAAGAAAAAATAAGCGAGGCGCAGAGAGACGAATGAAATTTCAGCATTTGGCTTGGAAAAATGAAAAAGCTCAAAAGAGCCAAGTTCCTAAAACACACGATCCTAAGCTAAGACCGAGGAACCTAAGTGTAGTTTCACACGTAATACTTAGAGGGATATAGGGAAACGAGGGTGTAATATGAAACTACTCTCCTCTGTTTCTCTCCCCTTCTTTCTCGCCTGGCACCCTGTGGTTCCGATAATGAAATAGCAAGGAACTGAGATGGCCGTCCGCTCTTCCCTTCTCTATCCTCTGACTTAGCCTTACCCAACCTATCTCCACCAGTTCCACTATTACCCAGCTCCCCAACTATGTTTTCTACAAGAATTAAAAAGCACTTTCATCCTCCTCTTCTCTTTCCTTCCTTGCCCCATACTTATTTTATTCATCGTTCCAATCAAATCAACTTCTTCATTGCTATTTTATCGGGAGAAATGCCGAGGAGAGGATGTCTTATTTTTGAACCGCGATTGAATAATCCCCGTGTATAATGTCACGCATTCCAAGCACCCAGATATCTCAAGGTGGCAAAAGCTTTTTACAATCCCCCCGGCACACTTGCGAAGGATAATCGAGTTTTCGCATGTACAATCCATCTTAGGGACGGATGAAATTCTTGAAAATAAGTGCACGATCGAGAGAACGAAGGTCTCCTCTGACCAAAGTTAAAGTTAAAAAGCGTCTTCTTGAAAATCCGAGGAAGCGCGTAGGCCACGATTCGTGTAAACTGGGCAAAAATAAAGTATAATGAAGGAAGGGAAAATAATATAAGCGTTGACGACGGTTACGGTCTCGCAGCACCCCATGGCTCTGGTAATGAGAAGAGAAGCGTGGCGCCACTGCTACTACCGTCATCCACCCCTTTGCTCCACTACCACCACATCCCCTACGTTAAAACAAGAAACAAACTCTAATCATAGAAAATATGCGCATGGCAATTGCAAAAACGCTGCGAATTTATTGAAATTGATGCACGAGTCGCTTTAGAAAAGTTCGCTGTACACGCACGCATACATACGCAGTCTGATCGATGGTGTACTACCCCCGCGTGTGAAAACCTATACCAACCGTCATTGGTGACACTCGAATCTTGCAAACATAATTACGGTGAGAATGGAGAGGGGGAAGGGGGGTGGCAGAGTAGACGCGTGATTTTATAAATGAAAATATTTGTGAACTTGTGCGCTGTATTTGCGAATCTTCAAAGTTGAGGTAACAACACAAAAGTATAATGGTTCTATGAATATTTCTCTTCTCTGAAGCTTTTCTCTCCTCTTTACAGTCGGGTACGTATTATTACGGACAATCCTCATTCAACTTCTTCGCATTTTATGACTTTCGAATGTTTTATTGCGAGGGTGATAAAATGTTAGTGCAGTCAATAAAATTGTCACTAAACTTGTCAATAAATTATCTTCTTCGTATCCTCCGTTTCTTTTCGCGACTCTTGCAAATGCCGATCGAAAACTGAAATTATATATGCAGTTTCTATAACAATGATTATATTTATATTTTCTAATTCCATCCTTGAGTTATGAAACTTTTTCCCGCCACAATAACTGTCAAACGCTAAACGTTGTAGCAAACTACCGAAGAATGCGATAAATTTTCATCGTTTATGTTTATCGTTTCCCTTTAACCTAAAACATTAAAAGTTTTCTTCATTCTATTACAATCTTATTGACCCAAAGAGATAGCGAATCCCTCATGGTTATTTGAAAAAATAATGACAACCGAAGAAACCGGTGGTTCAAATTTATTGTACTTCATCAAATACGATTTGTACAAAGATAACTGGGTGAAAGTATTGTATGACTAATTGCAAATATATTTAGAAATATTGTCATGCGAGTGTTTGTACGAAAACAGACGACTGAAAGAATTCGCCTTTTTTCCTTTTACCCCCTCTTCCTCCTCCTCCTCCACCACCACCACCCCATCCCTTCCACATCTTCTTTCTATTTTAACTTCAATCAACGCATTTGTGCAATCCTTGCATTTTCTCTCGATATAAATTTACAAATGACTCTCGGGTCTCAACAACTTATCTTTCATTTTTGCAACTAATTTTTATCAATACAAACCAGAAATAAAGTATTGCGTCATTTCTGTAAACGCGCGTGGTTGCGCGTGCAATTTATAGCGTTTGCATCGTAAGTTCAACAATTGCTAACGACAATGATGGTAACAATAAACAATAAATAAGCGTATCAAGAGCTGTAAAGAGATTTAATGTGACTCTATTCAAAGCTTCTAAAAATAGCGCGGAATACCCTACCTCGCGCTTTTCTATTGAAACCTGAAAAATTCTCATTTCCCCCGTATCTTCGGTAGCCCCCATACTTTTATTCGCGTTAATGAGTTGGACCACATAGGCGCAGTTGCCCTTTGTTTTCTGCGCCTTCGGTTCTTTGTTTGCCTTATTTCTGCTCACGGTTAGCGCATTCGCCCGTGCAAAATTATCAAGACTAACGCGCTTGCGAAAAGCTCGTTAAGCGTGGAAAACACGTCGGTCGGAGATTTCAGTCGAATGGAAGGAACCGCCACACAAGTCGTGTCTCGAGGGTGGCATTGGCACCGATAACAATATGCACGTGTACGTGCGCACATGTACGCGTGCTCATTCATATAGGTTTTGCAAGCTGTCTTTCCCGCGAGAAACAACTACCCTGTTCTCAAATTGCGAGTCCGACATCAAAAGAGCGTTCCAAAAAAAAAAAAAAGAAAATGCGTCTGATGGAGATGAAGATGGAGGTGGGGAGGAGGAGAAAGGGACTAAAGACGGACTAAACGGTAGCTAATGCGAATCAATCGTTTCAATCGAGAAAACTAGCAGCTGCGTTAATAAACCATCGAAAATGATGTTTCGTCGTGATACTACACCGTGCGACTTGCAAAATAGCTGAAACGAGATATTTATGTGCAATAGCAAAGTTCTCGTAATGAGACGGTAATTCAGCCGATAATTACAGCTGGCAAAACGAAAGACTCTCTACGTACACCGATTAAAGGAGATACATTGGCATGGAAGACGGAGCTTGGTATTTGTCGGAGTTAATCACCACGGGAGAGACGGCTTCCAGACTTCCCGACTGTGCCATCCAGCGAATCTTATTCTCTCGTTTTCAAGTATAATAATTGCTAAGACTCGCAAAGGGAACTTGACGACGTTCAGTCGTTGTCGCCTTCGTCGCAACTCTCCATCCTTTTACACAAATCGCGATTACGCTTCATTATCTTCGTATTCTCATCCTTTTGGGCCTAGGCACATAATTATCCAGTTATTACATTCATCAGCATTATTCATGCTAAAAGCACTTTCTCTTTTCTTAACGCGAAGGAGCGATCCCCCCTCTCCCTGCTTTACCCTCTTCTTTTCCTCTCCTCCTCTCGGTTTACGAGTATTAACCTTTCGGCCAGTTACGTCGATGATTCGTGATAAAGAATCCTAATTTTATTTCCACGGCATCTTAAAGCCTGATAACCAGAAGTCTATTCCCATCCAAGTGTGCGTATACTACGGAGAAGTACGACAATAATAGGAGAGAGGAGAGGATGTCATAGCGAATCGCAAATCCTTGGTCATAATTCAAACGTCCTATCAACGAACGTGATAATTCCTTAGGAAAAGCTGCTTTTCTCCTCCATTCTTATCTTAATGTCTGTGCGCTAAAGCTTTTAACGGTCGCAAATGACACGGAGTGTGTATACGATTGGCGCCAACCGCTAGCCTAACTACGAATTGGGTATAGAGAGGACAAAACTGAGGGCTACGCGAGTGATAGGTGCATCCCGTAGAAGATGCCGTAGATACTTTTTTGTCGAGGCAAATTTTGAGGGACATTCCAAATGACGCTCGTCGACGAGCGTCATTGTCGGTGAACGACGCGATTGGTTCGCCAAGGCTATTCGTCACTCGCGTCATCGAAAGTTGTATCTGGTAGCGGGCGATGGATCCATTCAAGAGGATCCTTTTCACGAGTGAGGCTAGTCCTGTGAACCGTTAAGGAGCAGCGAAAGCAATTTCGCATTTTCCACGCTAAACAGCATCCGAGGGGAAGAGCCGTAAGACGGGACACGACGAGTGGAGGAGAGCGATGGTGCATTCTAAAAGGGAACAGAGTCTTTTAATCGTCGGAGCGCCAGTGAAAATTCTCTTCCGCGAATGGTTAGGCTCGGAAGACCCGGAGGAATCTCCGGAGCACAGAAGCTCCCGATTAATTTCCGAGAGCCTCGGGATGACTTTGGCGGCGTGCGTCTGTATTCCAGTTTGCGTTAGTAGGTCGTTGTACAGCGACGGCGACGGTGATGGTGGTTTGACGAGATTGCCAAATGAAGATGAAGACGGAGGAACTTCTCGACGCTCGCAAAAAGAACTCGACCGACGATCGAATGTATACGCCGCCGCTGCTCGCTGGAAGGACACGCGCGTGTGTTGGATAAATAGCAGGATTTTTGTAGGAGCGACCCTGTCCTACATTTGCGTAGAGCCTAACCTCTGCTTCACAAGACTCGTCTGACCAGCATCACGCACGCATTCTCCGTTCTCATCGAAACGTCCGTGATTTTCTCCAAGCGTACAGTACGCTACCACCAGAAGTACCGGCCGACACGGTCTCTCCGGATCTTGGTAGTGGCAAAACACGGCGGCGGCTGACCGAATAAACGAACGACAATCGGCCGAAAGAAAATCTCCAACCATCCAATCCCCCCGTTTGATCTTCGCTGCCGTTATCGCCTGAAAATTCCCCTCCTCCATTCGTTAGCTTCCACTTTTTTTTCCCCAACGACTCCCGCCGTAGTTCCACTTAAACCTGCGCATCCTTGTAACAGTTTCCAATGCTACCACCCCACCATGCGCGGAATCCTACAGATTTTTCACACGATCGCGGTATTGCATCTTCCATATAAGTTTTATACTCTCTTTTGTATCTCTCCCACACCCCCTCCCCTCCTCCTTCCAGCTTCGCACACCCAATCTCGCGCCTCCTACCTTTCACCAGTGGGGAAAACAATAATCTCCACCACTGTGGAGGAAACTTAGCGCGAGCCAAGTTTGACTACTGGAGATCGAGCGATCTAGCGTGTGTGCATGTGGACGCGCGTGTAGCACACGCACGTAGGAAAGGGAGCAAACAAGTATGATAAATGAGAATCCAGTGATAAGTCAACGTAACCGGATAAAGCACGCGACATGCTTGAATCAATGGAAAATGATGATCGGTGTGCAGTTACTCTCTATTACGTGGAGCAACTCGCATTTTTCTCAGTCTATACGGGCCACTCTTTCTTCAACGACTTTCTTAAGGACCCCATCTCACTTTTTATAGGTCACTGTCGCGCATTGTAGCCGCTGACGCTCGACGTACCATGCCGCGTTGCGTCGCGTCGCGTCGCGCTAACTTTTACGCGTGTTTCCTATTTACTCGCTTAATCTTTACCCGTTTCTCCCTCCACCACCGTATCTTTTACTCGTTTACCCTTATGATTTGTTGCGCGACTCGTGGATAGACACACCACTCGTTCCTAAGCTATCCACTGGCGACGATAGCGGTTTGATCGAAAGTGC
Source organism: Sclerodermus sp. 'alternatusi' (assembly GCA_037305995.1). Classification (NCBI taxonomy): domain Eukaryota; kingdom Metazoa; phylum Arthropoda; class Insecta; order Hymenoptera; family Bethylidae; genus Sclerodermus; species Sclerodermus sp. 'alternatusi'. Next base: position 6,412,790 of record CM074550.1, read on the forward strand.
TAATGGGATGAGACTGGGACAAAAGCTTCTTGCTGTTTACTTCGTTGCGCTTGAAATAATTCGCCGGAGAAGCATCAGACTCGAAATTGCGAGGTTAATGGCCACGCGATTAAGCATCGCTAAGTATCTTGGAAATCGCTACGTTTCTCTGCCTTTTATGCCGTTTATACGGACTTTTCGATAGAATCGGCTTCTCTCCCTCGTATCTCTCTCTCTCTCTCTCTCTCTCTCTCTCTCTCTCTCTCTCTCTACCATCTTCTTTGCACGAAACTCGATGGTATTTTATAATTCTCCAAGTACAAAAGATATAAATATACTTCACTTTGAAGCCAAGGTTCAATGTCCTTAATACATACCGTATCTAATTCGTTCAAATCAGTTCTCCGACCGTTAAATTTATATAGAACGCTTTTCTTATTTGAGGAATAAATATATGATAAAGTTATTTTCTTCAATTTTCCACACACACACACATACGCGCGCGTGCGCGCGCGCGCACAGAGCACGCGACAAACAGCGTAGAAATAATCTGTCCGTGTGTGCGTGTACATAGAAAATACATTGCAAACATTTATAGCAAACGTATAAACGAAATTACAAAGAAACGCATAAATTCGATTGAAATTGAATACCAGGCAGAATAGAATTTACATGTTTTACATAATAAAGGTCCACGGCGTCTATTTATAAAACGCGTACTTAAAATCGACGCTCGTTAGCACCGAATACGCTTGCACTTGCGAAAATACCTAACGCGTGTAGATTCGATGAAGATTTAAGCTCGCGAGCGAGCGGCATGATTTTATTTATTTATTCGCGTGAAATCAACAGTCGCGCATGGCCGGAGGATCGACGTCGTCTCGCAAAATCGAAACTCGAGAGAGTCTCGAAGACTCGGCCGATTTGACAGTTCGGAGCGATTTGCTCCGATTTGAGAAAGTCGACGCGACGCGAAGGCGCTCGTCAAAAAGATGGAGAAGAGATTGAAAATCGGATAGACGAGAAAGTAAGATCAGGAGAAAAAGCATACCTGGATAAGGTGCCCTTGAGCAGCGGGTTTCTGTCGTCATAATATCCCACGGACGAAGACATCTTCAAGTAATCCAAAGAATAGGCACGTGGCACTCGACACTGACACTACGGCACTGCATCACTGTCGCGTGATCTGTTGGCTTTCCATTCACCGTATCCGCGATCCACACTGGTTCGGTTATACGCTCAACGCATCGGTCTTCGTCGAGACTAGCCGATAATAAAACCGATGATGTTCCCTCGGATTCGTTCCGTTCCTTTTCTTTTTTCCCGTCCCGTCCCGTCCCGTTCCCGCGTTCCCGTTTTCTTTCTCCTTATCTTCCTTCCTTCCTTTCTTTCTTTCTTCGACTCTCTCTCTCTCTTCTCTCCTTTCCTCTATCACGCTTCTATCGCACTTGGCTACTTCTACTCTATCCGCCGATGCGCATGCCTATACGCACAAAACTCGCTACAATTGCTCCGTTTAGTTGCTCGCTTTGATCGTTCGTTCGTCCTTTGGTTCTTTCTTTCTTTCTTTCGTTCGTTCGTTCGTTCGTTCGTTCGCGCGTCGCAGCTCCTATCACCTTCCTCGATCGCCTTCAACGGGGAACAACAGAGTCATCCATCGAGAAACGCACCGCGGTTGTCAATACCGTCGCACCAGCTTCCATCCGGAACAGTGTTTTCCTCGGCACTTCCATGTACGCAGAGAGGCGGAGTTTCACTCGCATTTTCCAGCGATAGAACCAGGTGGAGTCGGTTCAGCGACGGAACTTCCTCGGGTACTCATCACCGTGTCGCCCTCGTTCTTCGGAGTGCGTGCGGACGCACCCGCGCGGGATGTACCTATGGACAGAGAAGAGAAGAAGCGTCTAATTTCAAACGGTTTTTACCCTCGAGGGAAAAGTTTGGCCTTGGACGACGATGACAATGATGATAATGCGCCGCGACGACGATGACCCGCCTGGCCCGTAATGCTCGTAATTTACCGGCTTGGCTCTAGCGATTCTCTCGAGGCTCTTTCAAAATTTCCCTCTCTTATCTAAAACATTTCACTTATTTCGTGTCGGCTCGCAGATAAGTGGGACTCAACGGTGTACCCGAGAGAGCATTATCTCGCGGTACTCGATTCGACTTTGTTTTTAGCGGAGATACCGGCACGCGCAACGGCAGCTGTTGCGCCGAGCCGATGGCTGACGATCAGCTGTTCTTCTCTAGGAGGCAACCGCGCAGCCAATTTATAACGACCTTTCGACTCGTTGATGAAGCTGCACGCCCTTCGCTACTACCACCACTGCCACTACTACCGATAGTGACGATAGTAACGATAGGAAGCATAGGCAATGGCAGCAGCAGCGGCGACAACTCGACACGTGTGACTTGTTGTCAAGCATATGGCGACCTTGTTGTCCGTCTGTACGTCCGTACGTCCGTCCGTCAGTCCGTCAAGAAACGAGACTCGTCTTATCGAAGCCTGGGTAGGGGTCGTCATTAACGAGAATCGTGCAATGACGGAAAAAAGCCTATGGGTATGCGCGTACTTCTGACCATCGCTCACATCCCCGAACAACCCGAGAGCGAAAGTAAAATCTGTCGCGACAAAAATGCGAAAGTTCGCGCGACGAGAGTCCGCTCGAATTCCTCGCGGATAAAACGGAAAGCTCTCGAGAGGAGAGGCTGAAGAAATCCTGCCGAATTCGCGCTCGTGCCCCAGACTCGCCAACAACGTCGAGTGAAAGTACTCGGGACTCCGTCCGATCAATCGCTTGCTTCGCGCCTCGTACCCCTTCCCCCCTCTTCCCCTGATCAAACACACTCGCAAGGATACGAGGAGTTGGAAGTTTGCAAGGATCTTCAGCGATTTTCCTCAAGTTCCGCAAGGCGCTCGTTGTTCTCGACACCTCGGAGGAAAGTGAGGAAGATGCGGGACCAAAATGGCGTCGCGTCGAGTCGCTTCGGTGGAACGTCGCGACGGTTGGGATTTGAAATTTGTCGCGCGCCAAGACCGAAGAGGTTGAAAGGGTCGTGTCAGCGGACCGAAGTTCGCGCGGTTTTTTCCGTTTTTTTCGCGCAGAGTCGTTAGGATAAGCGGAACACGTTAGATACGGGCGCATAGAAGCTGAAGGGTACCAACAGCAGCAGCAGCAGCAGCAGCGGCGGCGGCGGCGGCAGCGGCAGCGACGGCAGGTGAGCTCGTCACGCGCTTCGTCGTTTATTTATAAATCGAAAGAAACCAGAGAACGTAGAAACGTGTGCGGTCGTGGACGCGGGGGGAGCGCGGGCGGCGGTTGCGGAGGTCGAACGTTCCTCGCTCTCACAAGTTTACCGTTCGCAAACTCCACCGTCCACGGACGACGAGACCACGCGCTGCTCGGTTCCTCGTACGATTGGCTGGCCGATTCAAAATGGCGCCGATCGCCGACCAGTCGATGCTGCGACAGCTACCTATCGCGCGCGGAACTTGTCACGTTTTTCCGCAAACTCGCGAGAAAACAATGGGGTTTTTGGTCGTCCGGAGTCCACGCGCAAAATTTTCCAAAAGTTTTGCGGGTTTGGACAGTCGAAGACCGCGAAATGTCCTGACGCATCGACTTTGAGAAACTGCGGCGGTGACGGTGGTAGCGACGACGACGACGACGACGACGACGGCGGCGGCGGCGGTGGCGACATTCTAATAAATTCGCGTGGAGATATCTGCTGTACGTCGAGAAAACTAAGAATAAACTACGTGGTACGAGAGACCAACGTCAGGCGCAATTTAATGAATTATTGCCTGATACGCTTTCTGAAGCTGAAGAAGCCACTCCGCGTACACGCGCGTTTGTCCGAAGATTCTACAAACTTAACGATCTTCGCGAAGATCTTTCTCTCTCTTGGTTCTCCAAAGACAGTGAAACTTTTTCCATCGGAAATATACTCCTCCTAGAGAAATTGCAATCAATGTCGAAAATGGAAAGACGGCGGACGTGTACGATATTTAACAAATGGACGTATCATTTGGAACGTAAGAATTATTTATCAGCGCGTGTAAGTGCGTGCGTCGTGTGTATGCACGAGCGCGCGCCCCTTTATGTACGTATGTTAGTGTGTGTGTGTGTGTTGCAACAGTATGTCATAAGCTATAATTATTTCTTTTCCCACTGGCGGCGGTAGCTCGTCCGTGCACTTTCACCGTGTCTTCCGAGGTCTCTTCTGAATTAGAAAATTCATTTGGAAGTCGTCAAAATTACAAAGTTAAAATCGATTCTGCGCCACGACCACGATGAGACAGGAATTTGACTTGGTTGCCGCGTTAAAGTCAAAGTCAGAGTCAAAGTCAAGACTGTCGGATCTATCAATCGTTTGATTCGCTTTCGTAACGGTACTCCCAAAGCACACGGGTGATGGTGGCGATGGCGATGGTGATGGCGATGGTGATGGTGATGGTGATGGTGGTGGTGATGGTGGTGGTGTTGCTTCAACAACCATATTCTTCGATCGATAACGACCCTTCCTGCTCCCATTGGCATTGCCCGTTTTAAAATGATTCCGTGCTACTCGCGTATGCTTGTGGTTAACACGTTCGCCTGACAAGTCTCATGGTTTCAGGTTGATAGAAGTCTTCGCGGGAGCACGGAGTCTCGAGCAGAACGGAGAGGAGCAGATCGGGACAGATCGGGGATCGGAATACTCTTACGAGTCCAAGTACCGTTCTTGCCGGCAGCCAAAGTCAAAAGCATCCGGTATAACAAGGGCGAGAAAGCGAGCAAGCGAGCGAAGCAGCGAGCTATCAAAATCCGTTGGAATCTTCAGCATGTCCGACTCTGGACGGAACGCAATGATCTTCGTTCGACGCTCGTTTTCCCACACCGGCCAGCCGACGAAACTCAAAAAGGATGACGTAACTCGGGGTTGATGCAACCCGTCAGTGGCGCATTCGACAGGCCCGACGAAGCCATCGGTCGACGGTCCGATTGAGTTTGCGTCTTGATGATTTTTCCGCAAAACTCTCGAGATGCTCGTCAACGAGCGATGCGTCGTACCACCACCGCGAGTACAACGAGAGTTTCGCGTTATCTTGTAGTCGGTAGGAGGAGGATGGGTAACGAGGCGAAAAGTCGGCGAGTAGAAGCGTTACGCGATCCAAGGACGTACGTTAAACGGGATCGCGATCGAGTGGATAAGCGTTGGGTGCAACGATCCTCTCTTCCATCCACCCCTCCGATAGCGGCAGCAGCGGCGGAAGCGGAAACAGAGACAGAAGCAACGGCGGCAAGAGCATCGACATCAGCCACCACGTGGTGTTAATCCCACTTGGTATCTTGTGACAGATGGGCGCTCCACGCGCGCGCGCGCGCGCGTGTTCGTTTCTTTCTGGCGAGGTCTATGGAAAAAACTCGACTGTATAGGCGTTTTGCTAGAAAATCGGTACCGTAAGCGCTCCACTTCTCTCTTACTCTCTACTCATCGTTCCCTCTTTCGCTCTCGAAAGAAAACTACTCTGGAATCCACGTCTCGGAATGCGAGACGACGAGACTCGGCTTTAAAGCACCACCACCAGCGGTAGCGGTAGCGGCAGCGGCAGAAGCAGCAGCGACCAACATAACCTGTCCACGCTGCCACCCCCACCACTCCGTCCTCGACCTCGTCCCGTCCCGTCTCGTTTCGTTTCGTTTCGTCTCGTCTCGTCTCGTCCGCCAATTTTCGACTTGACTCGACTTCGTCTACCCTCCGCGCTCCGTTGCTTCCGCTCCCCCCGCTCCTCTGACCTCCTCGCTCCTGCCTGCTACCAGCAGCGCGAATGCACCGTCCGCGGTCTCATCCCCGGCTCTGAAGACGAGTGATAAGACCAGAGACACTCGCATCTAGAGCAAATATGTACACGCTGCGGAGGCTCGCGCGCTCTTGGTTGCTCCTCCTCACGTTCAACGTTCAACGTTCAACGTTTCGTTTCGTTTCCTTTCGTCCGCGACGTACGAAGCGACGTACATAACGCACGTACATACATGACAAACGTCATCGTGTTCAAATGCGCGAGTGACCAGTTTAGCGGAGGTGTGTGCGAATGCGCGTGTTCTACTGCGCACACGCACACGCACACGCACCTCCTTTCACGCTGTACGTGCACGCGTGCACGCGCGCATGCCTAACTTGTAGCTGATCGCTCTGCTCGCGAAACCGTCGTCTGCTCCGTCTCTCCGTCCGTCCGTCCGTCCGTCCACTCGCTTATTTATCGCGCACATCTTATTTACCGACGGATGGCGAGAGAGACAAAGATGACAGGTCGTCGCCGTCGCCGCCGTTAACGCCGTTGGTGGTGGGGTGTTGGGCCAGTGATATGGTTGCCTTCGCCACCACCCCCACCCCCACTCCCAAGCTATTTTTCGAAGTGGCGACGTATATCCGCGATCGTCGTTCCCGGCGACGACCGAGGCATCTGGCGGAAAACTTCACTCGCTGCTATTATCGTCCGAACACGTAGCGCCGCCACTCTGCCACTACCACTACACGCTCGAAGAGTAGAATTTCCACGACGAAATTTCCAAAAATTTCTCCCCCCCCCCCTCCCCTCCCCAACCCCCAGCGATAATCAATGCCGTTCACCACCGGCGCAAGCGTCGCGCAAAAAATGACGATTATCGGCGGATGACGTTTCTCGATGACGAGAACTCGTTATTGCTCCCGCTCGCTATTTTTCACTGCGATACGGACCGCGCAAATTTTGGCTTTTTTTTTGAGGGAAGTTTTTTGAGATTCGGCAATCTTTTTGAGACTTGTCCGTGTGGTATGGAAAATGCGAGGAAGAACAGAAGAGAAAAGACGGAGGGATTTTTGCAATAACATTTTGGTTCCGCGCAAAGGCTGCGGACTTTTGTCGATGTGCATTTTACACAGAGTTCGGAAAGATAATCGCGCCGGTTCTTCGAGTTGATGAAAAAAGCGCTCGGTATCGCTCGGTTTTCGCGAGTGAATTCGCATTAGCGGCCACCAGCGATACCGAAATTATCCGCGCTCGCTTTGCAACTTCCACATATACTCGAGGCAGCGGCGACACAGTTAATTATTCGATTATTCAAAAGCGGTGCGTACTGTTGTTACACGCGATTATCATGATGATTTTTCTCCGCGCTGACCCGATAACAAAGCGCGACCGTGTCGAGAGTATAGTATTGAAAATCTCACCCATACAGCGACGCGTTCATAAAATCACGCCCGTTATATCATACCGGTGGTCCATACATTTGATTTTTCTCAATTTTGCGGCAGGTCTAAAAGGCACTCTGTGTGCGCGCGCGCGCGTGTATGCTGTGCATATATATATATATATGCGTGCGAATACCATTTAGAGGTGAAATAGAAATTCCTCTTCGTACAATCCAATAAATTGATATTCCACGCGTATTTCCAATTTATTCAAATGGTAATTTGCGAGAAAACGAATCTGAAACAACGCTCTCTCGTTCGCTCCCCTTCTCGCTCGCTGTAAACACACAAACACACACACACACACACACGGAGGGAATTAAAGACTCGTCGCGGAAAGCATTGGAAATATTTAACGGCGATAGAAAGAGCGTTCACCGACAACTGGACGCGATTGAGCGATTAGACGGGTCGAAGGTGCCGCTAAAAATCGGCACTGCAGCAGGTCCCCAAGATACGCAGACGAAAATATATTTACGTCACACTATCGTAGAGCGCTCGTACTCTCTTAACGTTTGACAAGGGAAGGAGGAAGAAGAAGAAGAAGAAGAGAGAAGCGAAGTGAAAGACGAGACAGGCACGAGTACCAATGCTGCTACTACCACCACTGCTACTACTACTACTACTACTACTACTACTACTACTACTACTACGACGTATGCTCGCAATCTAAGAAACAGGATTTCGCTGGTGGATTTTTCCTGCCAGTCGTGAACACAGACGAGAAACGTGCCTCCGTTTCGCATTGGCGGGCATACGGGCCATGTCCCGTTTTCTCGCGCACAGCTACAACATGACACGGGCTCGCCATCACCACCACCACCACTACCATCATCATCATCATCATCATCATCATCATCGTCGTCGTCGTCGTCGTCGTCGTCGTCGCCACACGACTGATCGTTCCTCGGAATTAAGATTGTTTTCAAGACTATTTTCAGAGTCGACTCTCTACCTCCTTCCCTTAAAATCTTCCCCTTCTATCAGAAAAACTCGCTCGTCTCTTCTTCTTCTTCTTCTTCTTCTTAATTCGATTTTATCGAACAAGTCTCGATATACGTATTCTATTTGTGTGTGTGTGTGTGTATGTGTGCGCGCGCGATATCTCTCTTTTTATGTAGAAACACGCGCACATTTATATATGTATAAATATAATCTTTCTAGAAGTACTTCATTATTCGATATATCGATAGCTGTCCGTCGATCGGAACGCCGCCGCCATGCACGAGCGCAATAAGAAAACTGCAATATATCGGTCATTCACGACAAACCTGATAGTAACCACTAATGGCCTCGAAAGTATAACGGAATTCTACAGCTTTGCTCGCTCTCGTCTACGTCGTTTCAACGATCTTTTTCGTCAATTCCGAGGGTAATGCGACGAGAGACACGCGCGCGAGCTTCCAGGAGATTTGGAACAGGTGATTCACCGTTTCCTGCGCGAGTTTTCTCCGGTGACCTTGAAGGGGCCGCCGTTGAAATCTGTAGAAACGCCGTATGTATTTCGATGCAATCGTAGCACGGAGATTGATGGAGAAAGCAAGACGGACGGATAGCTATAGTTGGAGAAGAGAGAGAGAGAGAGAGAGAGAGAGAGAGAGAGAGAGTAGATTCGACAAGCAATAGTAAAAGTCAAAGTGACTCCAAGAGAAGAAAAGAGTAGAGTAGAGTAGCGTTACATACGGGGCGGGGAATGCGGGGGTTTGGCGTCGCAGCTGTCGTCGCTCGACGGCAAGGGTGGGGAAGGGGGGAAAGTTCGTCAAAGAGAGAACCATATCGCGACGAGGATCATTAGCACATAGTACGATTTACGTTACGTACGAAGATCAGATCAATTTGCTCGAGTTCCTCCTCTTGGTAAGAAACGGGATGACGATGACAGTGCAATTGACAGGTGTGCCCTGACACGTGGGAGAGGGAGGGTTAACGTTGAACTACCGTGCACGTGTGTGCTTGCGGCACGAACGTCACACGTCACGCGTCACACACTGTCTCTACATGTACTGCGTGTATGCGTGTGTTGCTTGGCTGCGTGGAGAACGAGCTGTGGTAAAACGGCGCGTGGACGGTCGCGGCTGGACTGATCGCGGGGGCCGAGCCACAGGTGTCATCAGACGGTACCCCGCCCCTCCCCTCTCCACTCCTCGCCGCTCCACTCCACTACTCCACTCCACTCCTCGCTCCTCCCTCACCCATTTTCTCTCTTCCTTCTGCACTCGTGCTTCTCTCGATCAAACTCAACCACCCTCCCTCTCTCCTCTCTCGTCTCGCTCTCTCCCCCCCTCTCTTTAATCGTTTACTCGCTCGCTCCCTTCTCCCCACCCCCCCACCCCCCTTTCGTCGGCAGTCATCTAACTCACGCGTATCCCGTATGTTAGAAGCGCGTGCGCGCAAAGCTCGTTCACAAAACGCGCAATGTCACTGATTGATTCTTCTCTCAATGATCTTCCTTCCCCCCTTTACCCCCCTCCGAGAACTCCGACACACTCTCTTCTCGGCTGCGCACTCGAGATTTTTCGCAAAAATACTCGCGCGAGTTGCAAGAGCGCGATTGAAAAATGTTATTCCGTTCGCTTTTTGTCTTGCTTTGAAAAAGGCAAATAGCAGCAACGCGCGCTGTGTCCGTATATACGTCGTCTCTCAACTTACTTGCGACATGTAGCAATAGGTTTGACGTAACTTTTGATGTTTATAAACAAAACATATGTAACGCTTGAAAATTTTAACTTTTTATCGCTCGGTCGAGTGGATCTTTGCGAACGCGTATGCTTTACTGCGTATTTAACGTTCTCTCTCCCTCCTATATTTTAACTTTCGTTTATTAGTTTGTTACGCTGAATTAGTTTTTCAAGTTTCAAGGGCTCGTAATCACTGCAATAATTCAAATAGATATTTATTCAAAAACCAGTGTATTTCGTGACAAAACATATAACGCCTGTTGCTGATGAAACGCACGTATTGTGCACTCGCATTCACCCATCGCACTCATACTAATTATTCCTTCCTTGTGGCTTAGACCTTTACTAATTATATATGTATATATTTATGCTTGTTGTATATAATATTATTTAATATTTTCTATATATATCCATCTCTCCTACTCCGCTTTAGCATGTACAATGTATCATTGCAACATTACAACTATACCAATAGTATATAAGTTCGGTTACATATACAATATTGATATGGCTTTTTAGCCACTGTTAGCCCATCGGTACACACGCAATTCTTCTTAATAGTCAACAAAATTTGCTCTCTCTCTCTCTCTCCCTTTTCGTTTCCTTTTCCATTTCCATCGACGATACATTACGATACTTTTTACAGTGGAAGTTTAAATTGCGTTAATAACAGAGCGGAAGTTAAATTAACCTATGCTTCTTTAAATTAAACTTTTGATCAATTTTCACGTAGACCACTTGACGATAATTAACCGATAACTCATTCCCTACGACAGAACTGCAAGCAAATTAAATTTTTCTATTCCATTAGAAGAGTGGATTTTGGGCGACTAACACATGTAAATTGGATTTTTGTGAGCCCGTATTTTAGATGTACGTCCTTTCAATCGTTCTCGACTTCCATCGTGTACTACTACTGTTCTTAATCTTGAACATAAAAAAATTCTTACTCTTTTTTTATCGTTCGTATTTCATTATAAGAATTAAATACACGAGAGAGTGGGAATCATTATCATGTAAACTATTCTTAGAACCGTTCCGATGTCGATGCCCAACAAGTATGCTATATATCATCAATTAAATAAATAAGAAAATAATTATTTCTCGATAATATTATATTTTTCGTAATATTTGCAATATAATTTGTACTATAACACATCAGTTTTCTACTACGTAGGTTAATTTAAAAGGAAGCAAATTAAAAAGCATACATTTTCTTGGATTATTTTATTTTAATCGCGCATTAAACTTAATATATTTCATTAAATCTTAAAAAAATTGCTTTAAATCGTATTACCAAATTTAAGATTAATTTATATTAAACTTTTTGCTATTGATTATTACTGAATTTGATTAGGATCACACTATTAAATATTATAATTAATTTTAAAATGCGCTTTTATATAAAAGATAAAATCTTAAGAACTGATCCGTTTCTAAAGCATAATGAATAACGAATATAATTAATTTGCGTATTTTAATTAAATCAATTTATTTTTATTAAAACATTAAAACAACTATAATGATGATATAAAGAAAATGATATATGTGTATCTATATATATATATATATATATACATACATATACACACACACACACACACACATATATATATATATATATATATATGTATAATTATTTGAGTGCGTAGAAAAAATGCCAAAAATTCATATACAATCGCGCATTCATACTTTAAATTGCACAAAAGGCGGCTTTGAAATCAGTAAGAGATGCTGAAAGTGATTTCCTGCTAAAAACGCTATAGTAAATCAGTAAATATTTAGTTAAAATGAAACTTTCGACAGACAGATCCGCTTCAAATAGCGTCGTAAGGCACATTTTTGATACGTCCCGAATCTCTCGTAACTTTAAAATTGAAATGTGAACTGCACGATTGAAGTTGAGATGGGGTACGAAAGAAAGTCTTACCGAATAAGCTACACTTTGCCGAGAAAAGTAGTCATTTCAAGTAAATTAAAATAATTTATATTTAATTCACCCAGAAAAATATTAATACCCAGAGAAACAGACAAATATTATAAATATATAATTTTATATATTTTTTACATTTATTTATTTATACAATGAAGAGGAAAAATTAATTGTTTATGATGACATATTTGTCTGATTTCTAAATTTCATTATCTGAATTTCGTTATATTTCTGTGTGTGTGTTTTTAATGAAACACATTTTATAAAACTACTTATATTTTCTATAAAGTTAATTGTGTGAGTTAATTATTATTTCAATTAATTACGTACATTACTATTATTTGTAAGATTATAATCAATAATAAATGCACGCTTATCTCTTTTAATAATTAAGGTAAACCATCTTTTATGTTCCCATTTAAATTTTTGTCATCATTTTGAAAATCGAAACTACTCTTCTCTCTGGTAGCGTTGGAAAAGACTTAAATATTGCAATAATTATGATATTGCAAATACGGTATTTAATCCGTTAGAACCTGGCCCTAATATAAACTGCTGAAGCATCGTGTTCTCCATAGCCAAGTCGTTTAGCATGTTTGTAAACTTCGTTCGCTGCAGCAGCTAAAGGTAATGGCTGCTCTAATTGATCGCTCATTCCTAAGGACAATCTCAAATCCTTTTGCATATGTTGCAACGGCAATTGTGTCGGAAAGCCTCCTTCTATGATTGCTGCAAAGACAAATAACATTTATAAGTATTCATTTTTTTTTTTGCTTTTGCTATTTCTTGTACTACATATACAAGGAATTTATATAAGAACTTCTTATATCTTTCTTTACCTTTTCCCTTATCGAGTATTGCAGGGCATGCAAGGGATGTTAAACCTAAAACTTCTAAAACATCTTTTTGTTGAAGGCCAGCTCTATCAGCTAATGCCATACTTTCCGCTAAGCCAGCTAATGTAACTCCAGCCATTAATTGCAATACAAGATTCATTTTGGAAGCATTGCCAACTTCTCCGAGATAAAAACTGTTTTTGCCCATTGCCTCAAAACATGAGTCACATTCGTCAAACAGAGATCGATCGCCAGCTGCAAGGATCACCAAGGTTCCTTCTTGTGCTTGCGTTTTGCTACCTTGAACTTGTGCTTCTAAATAACGTCCACCTTTTGCGCTAATCGCTTCCGCAATATCTTGAGATGTTTCCGCGTCTATGCCGGTCATTTCAACGTATCCTTTGTCAGGAGATATTTCAGTCAAAACTCCGCAGTTTCCAAAGACCATCTTAAAAAAGGGAAACACAAAAAAAATAAATAATAATAATAATAGTAATTAGTGTAACATTAATTTCAACAACAATCGATGTAACAGTATTTTCTTTCGCGCAATTTATCGCAATAACGCTTACATCCTTGGCAGCTTGAGGATCTGCCACGCATGAAAATGTTATATCAGCTGCTAATACGACATCGGATGGTGTTAATCCCTGCTCTGCGCCAGCTTTAACAAAATCAGCACACTGAAACCATAAAAAAGACACGCATAACATAAATACAGAAATATAAAAATTAATTCACATACGCATGAAAGTTATAATTTATGAGTAAGCGCAAATTTTGTTATGCAATCCTTCCCTTTCCTTTAATCAGTTTTATTGTTTAACCTCTCGTTAATTAAGGCAAAATGTAACTTTATTTAATTATTCATTTCATTCATTGATTATAAAATCTCGTTAATTTTTTATTTTTAAATTAGCGTTCGGCCTCTTGGCGCCATCTGTCGAGCTACCGAAGCACTAGAGAAGACCTTGAAATTTGAACCACCGGTAGATGGCACTACTAACGGCGACATCACCATTCATTTAACCTATTTCGTCACGTACGCCATTGCAGTGTACCTTGAAGAAACAAAACTAACATAACATGTTTGCCACATCAGCAAACGACGCCATTAAGTTATTCGAGTTTCCTTTATAATAGTTAGAGCAAAATGGAAGAATCTTCACTTTGTGTATCTTCTCAATAAACAAAACGCTGTGAATTGCAGTTAAATTGATAAAGATTCTGTTGAGGAAATTATCCAGAAGTTTCTCAACAGTCTTTTTCATGTGAAAATGGCTACTCTGGCCATTGTACGTTGCAACGGTCAAACGCTATTACGTCTTCTTCTAATATGAGAGCTATTAGGCTTAATGTGATATAATTAAATCAATAGCTTGAAACACATTAATCGCTACTATGAAAGCCTCTACTTTTTATAATGATTCTTATTTCTACAAAAACGCTATTGCAATAGCCCTAAGAATAATCGAAAATAATTTAGATATCCTCTAGATTGGTGTATCTTGAATTTAAAGATACATTAAAGATATTTGGCTGGATATCGACAAAAAAAACTATACTAATCAATACCTTTACTATCTTATGGTATTGACGATAAGGTCTTCTATAATTTTCTATCAAAGAAAAGCTGAATAATACTTTCTTCAATATACTTGCTACTCTCCGCGTGTTGGTAAAACTGTTAGATTATTCTCTCAATTTTGGAAAACAATTATTTTAATTTATTTTGAGGATTTTATGTACATCAAGTACGCGCTACAAGAGTATAGAATGTTCTCGCGGATCTAGATATGAATTATATTTGTAGCGTTCTATGTGAATGTTTAATTAAGCCATTTCGTTTCGCTTCAAAACATTCTATTTCTTTTATACATTCATGTGTAATACAGCTGGTGAGCGATTGGATTAAAACCTGCTTATAAATATGTTGATACGCGAATATCTCTTTTATCATAAAACTTTTTTCACAATTATCAATATTGCGAAATACATACTTTGATTTAAATTTATAGTATAATTTGGTGAGTAAGTGGATTAAGAATAAACAAAGTGAAAACGATGAAGTTTAAGCGAATGAAATAACGTTGCCCTTAGCTTTACAGCAGATACATACGGTTTGCTCTAAAAATGGCGTTCTCTTTTTTCGAATGACCAAATTCTCCCGAATTCAAGTAGAATAGAAAAAAGCCTTTGGTCGTTTTTCCATTCGGAGCTTAGTTTTCGAGGTATTCGCTAAACGAGTTACCATAAGTTAAACAGAGACAGACGGACAGTCGAAGCGAGATAACATTGCTCTGTCTTGCTTCAGCTATCCGTCTGTATTTGTCCAACTTATAGTTAACTTGTTTAACGAATACCTGGAAAACTAAACTCTGGATGGAAGAGTAACAAAGGCATTTTCTAGCCCCCTTAACATCAGGAGAATTTGGCCATTTTTGAAAGGGAAACTCCATTTTTAGAACATTTCGTATACCCGACTCAAGCAAGAGAACTCAAGAGTTTAAGGAAAGTTTTCTTTTGGATTGTCACGGGTGTAACTCCCATCAATCGACTTCTAGTATCGTATCCGGTCAACGAATAGAAGAAACGAAAGAGAGAGAGAGAAAGAGAGAGAGAGAGAGAGAGAGAGAGAGAGAGAGAGAGAGGAAGCGAGAAGAGAAACGGTGAATGGAGAAAAGACGCGTGGGGAGCGATTAATGGTCAAAGAACCGCATGCATCTTTTCTCTTTTTCCATATGACGTATGCGGATGCAACGTGAGCAAGCCAAGTTGGACTCGCGTTCCACAATTCGCAGCTAAAACGCTGCTGCGGAACCCTGTTGCCATGCACGCGTTATACACGTATTTCCACACTTTTACGGAAGCATAATAAAAAGACGAGTACGATGTAAATGTGGCACCGTCGCGGCCGCCATGTTCGTTCTCGTCTGTGTAAGCAACCAGCCAGTTCATTTTTCAGCAACTCCTTTAGAACGTAACGACTAAAGAACCCACCTTACATTCAATTAAGTAGCATCCTGAATGTCGAGTAGGTCGAATGAAACACTCAACCTATACACTTTATTCAAGATACGTATTTACTATGCGCTGCTTGTTTAAGGGAAATGAAGGAAAATGAATCGTTCCTTCCGTTTTACCGCTTCCAAAGAGCATGACTGCCTAATAAAACAATAGGAATTTAGGTCATAAAAGAAATTAGCGAACGAGCAACTTTGATTTAATATTCTACTCGGTTCTAACGATTAAAAAGCGCTTAAGCATGGTTTATGCGATATAGGACGACTAAAATTATCCGCATAGATTCCAAGTTATAATTTCCTGCTAAGTGTCAAACCTACTACACTACATTATGTCTCTTTGCCAGGGACAAAATTCGATCGTTTGACGTTGATAAATGCATTCCATTTTCCTTGAATCTTTATTACTACGACTTGACTAAATTGAAAAGATAGATGAGCAAAGGTGAATAGTTTGGTCGCTACCCCGTAAAATCTATTTTCTGCCGGGTATTTGATAGTCTGTAACCTTGAAAGAAGACGAAAGTTCAACCTCAAAAGCGAGGACTGGTCGATGATTTAGAATTGCGGCATTCAGGAGACACCGACGACATTTTCACACAGCTCGTAGTTTCTTCAATGAAAATAACGTAAGAAGAAAACAGAAGAAACTACACTAAATGAAGAAATGTTGAATAAAAATCTTTTCTACTTCTTCTTTTTCGCATAGTTTTGTCCAATAATACGCATGGAGTATTATAAAATGGTATTCGGATAGCCAATTGATCGTTACAATTGTGATAAAAGCTGATACGACATTTTATCTGCTCTTATTTGAATTATAAATTGAATACAAACTTTTCTTCCCACAATACAAATGATACTTGATGCTTAAAAACCTTCTACAACGACGCTAAATTAAACACCGAGAAATTAATGCACGTGTTCTTCCGTGAAACATACGCGACGCTTTTCTAAGACTTCTAATCCAAATAAACGACAAGTTCTAGCAGAAACACGACGTCTCGATATTCTACATCGGTATTCGCAGATGCATGCTACCATTTAACGGCCTTGAACCAACTCAACCAACTTTTGTGGCTTCCCAATACTAAAGCTCTTTCAAGGAGAAATAATCGCGAATTTGATTTCTTATCACTGATATCGCGCTGTATTTTTATTTTCAATTTAAGTTTAGCAAATTTTGATAGATAAAATTGACAGGGATTTTAAGCAAAGGCCAAGATATAGTAAAGCATAATAGTATTGCAAGATATAACACAAAATTATTATTAAATCTTTGATCTTTTTTCTGTGTTTTTTTTGTTAATCTATCCTATAAGATTCTACAAAAGCTAATATCATCCATATTGAAAAATCACTAATCACTAATGGTCAATATCAGATGACCTTCGGCTATAAAATTCAAAGTGGTGAAATACCAATTGCTTTCACGAGAAATTCATATACAATACTCATGCGATTATTCTTCATGGACGTATATATTTCACTGAAAATATAAATTAGAAACCCTCTGGCTATGTAGCTATGTAAATACCCCGCATACAATACGAGTGCATTAAGCTATTGCATGCACGATAAAATCTAAATTTCACTACAATTTTTTACTCGTCCCATTTGAGGAGAAATGAAAAAAGTTTTAAGGAAGTCTCCTAATAGTTACACAGCAGTGCTCCATAAATTGATATAGAAATTACAGAGTCACTTTGCGTAATTAGCCCTAGATAGAAAATGAATTTCTTCCTTATTTAGCAATTTTCTGTTTATACGATGACACGTAGCTCGATAAGCTATACTTCTTATCCGATATCCTACGCGACGTTTGACGATTATCTTACCGATAAGTGCATGCAATTGAATAAATTAACGTTCTTCCAAGTTTTGTTGTACAGTTGCAAAATTAGAATTTTATTTTTCCTTGAAAAATGTCGCATCGTTGGAAGGAAAATGAAATTAGCGAGTGCGAATTATAGAAAATAGAAAGAAAAGGAAAACGTTACGTCAATGAGAACGGTAAGCGATTAGTTTTCATATTTTAATTGGCACTTTTTAAGGCCTGGCAAGAAGAAAGTGAGCAAATAAATTAAGCAAATGCTGTGACACCAAACGAGATACCTTATACGAAAGCGTAACGCCCACGCGGTGGATAAGCCCTGTTTACGCATTGGTTGTAAAGATAGACTGTACGAGGATGCGTGTGCACGCGTGTGCGTCCGCGAGATGGTATAGCATAAAATTAACGCAACACGAGCGAATAAAAATTAACGGGCAGGAGAATACGTGGAAGACGCGCGTAAGGATTTCGTTAAAATCAGAGAGAATGGTTAAATCTACGGGAGAGTGGCAGGTTAGACGATTAATTTTCAACGAACCAATATACGCGACACCATCGCACATTCTCATGCGATTCCCATGTGGTCATGTCGGATAGTAAAAAGCGACGGAGCTGACCATTGACGACGCGACTGCTGTGAGCGCAGAGAGCATAAAAATACAAATTTTTTAAATTGAACAATTGTACAGCTGGAAACGCGACGCAAAATTACGCGAAGAATCGCGCAAGATCGCTGAGTCGACGCTACTCGCAAAGCGAAAGGAAAAACAAACGATAAGGATCTTTTGTGAAATTTACAAAATTCAAATCTTGCACATTTTATCGGAGAACGAGCACTGAAATTTTTATTTACCGCGTGCACGGCGCGTACTTTAATTTGTCTTAGCTCGAGGCAGGTACAACAACAGCAAGCCACCAACGAACAAGATGATGAAACGGGGCACAGCCAAAGGACACGACCGTGGGAATTAAAGGGTAAAACGGGATTGCTTACAGGGAGAAGAATTCGTTATGTGCTTTTGCGTAGAAAGCATAAAAAAGTAATTGCGATGAAAATATGAGAATTACGTTTAATCTTGATCGAAGAGAATTTTGATAACTTGATAAGATAATTGCGCGCACGCAATAGCAATGAATTCTACTGATATTTTAAATAGAGAACACTTCAGTGTGGACTCCTACACGAGTCATCTAAACTTCTTTTCACGATGCAATCTCGGTCAGTGATTTCTTTAAAGGTAGCACTGCGCCGGCTGACAAAATGTTACGTAACTACGGTCCAAATAAAGGTTGCTCCAACAAATAATATAGATCATCCAGACGGGCGTTACGAAAGGGTTGATATAAAATTAGAAGAAATTTGAAACTGAAACGTCATCCATTGGATCCACCGGTTATTCCTTTTCTGTACATTTTATTTCTGTACGGATATTAAATGCCTACGCCAAAATGCTTTTTAACGCGGCATTACGCTCCCTTTGGCGATCTACTTGACTTTGCTCAATTTACTTTTTGGAAGGTTCAACGCTGAAGGCAAAGTCGGAACAATTAACAAAGTATACAAGTTCACGCAATACTTCGGTAAAGCGCGGACTTTGAAATGACTTTAAATAGGACTTTCCTTGGAAATTGAAACTAGATTTTTCCGGAGGAACGTGAAAAAAAACTATCGGTGAAATATTCAAAAATAAAATTCATTGTAAAATTACGTCATTCAAGGCGTGCAAAGAAAACAGAATTGTGCATAAATTCTCGATGGTTGCCAAATTCTTTTCGTCTCTTTGCGTATAAAAGCAGAGAGCATTCTTATTCTCCGAATAAATAATCAATTTTATTCGTAGGCGTATTGCACTTTCCAAAAATATAACGTCGTGCAGACTGAAATATTTTTCTAGGGCTACACCTAACACGCGAGAGAATCTTATCTCGGTTAAAAATACCGGTCAACATAAATTTAGATTCTACGGAAGAAATGACAAAAGCTCTACTTTTGGAAAAGGATGGAATTTTTTTCTCGAACGGTGATTTAAAATAGTATCGACTTGGATACACAATAAACTAATGTAAAATATCGCGCGCGTACGAGTCCGTTGTAAAAATTCTCTCGACATGTTAAAATATACAAATGATTTCATTAAAGTCGTTCTCTCGATCTCACAAAAATAATAACGAGAAGATAGAGATGATAGAAATATAGGACGACTACGACGACGACGACGACGACGACGACGACGAATACATTTCTATCGCCAATGCTCTGTCGCTAATAAAAATTTTGCAGAAACATCGCCGGGGATTCGAGGACTAATTCAAAGACTTTAAGTGCATGCACTTGCGTAAGTCGAGGGAGTAAAAAGTACAATAGATTCTTTCTCGCGTGTAAATCAATTCGTTGTATCGATCACGGCCATTCGATTGCGTTCACTCTTGCATTGCCGACACAACTCGAGACTTTTTTAAGATTCTGGAAGAATCGTCGCGTGGAGAACCACGACGCTTTGCAACGACGGTAAGAAGCAATGAGATATCTCGCAACTGTAACATACGTCCCTACGACGTGTGGATAGGCGCGTTCAAAGCGATCGCCGACGGCAGATTAGAGCGTGCAAATTGAACCGCTATACTCGAGCAATTGGTAATGTTAGCGTAGGAGAAACGATTTCAAAGCGATACAATTCGGTACGGTTGTACCGAAGAATATCGCGAAAGACCCACCGCGCTAAATCGGACTCTCTCCAGTTCAAAGTCTCTGCGCTAAAAATTGAAGTACCCAACGACGATTATCATCCGAGAGAGAGAGAGAGAGAGAGAGAGAGAGAGAGAGAGAGGCGTATCGTACGGGAACAACGAGGCTCATCAATCAGGTTGGACACGGGACAAATATCAATCGAGTCAACAAGCAAGGTAATTGTCGAAGATTCTCTATCTCTATCTGCCACGGGAGATTTCGAAAAAGAATATATCTGACGCGGAGAGACAAAAAATGGCGGCGGCGGGTAATTTTTTCGATTAAGATTTCCCGGAAAGTTCTTCGAAGGAACAACACCGTCGTCGTTTCGAAGTAATCGAGCTCTTATCGGTTAGATTAGACATGCAAAACAGAGATTAAGAAAGTGGAGAGAAACGATTATTAAACTTCGGTCACTCGAGAAGTGCAAAATACAGCGGACGGGGCGAGCGAGCGAGCGAGCGACCGTACATTAAACCTGAGAGACTTTAGCTTTATTAAAGATTCAAGAATGTCTCGCGTTTCTCACAGCGAGTAATGGCACGCACAAATTGTTGTGCGACTCATTCGAGTTATTTTCCAGAGTACAATGCACCCTGAAGAACTTTAGTCATGAACGGGAGCCTATTCCGTGTATGCTGACGACCATATCTACCAGCCGCCGTCGCCGTCGCCGTCGTAGCTCGCTCGCTCGCTCCATGTAGGTTCATCAAGAGAGTTTGTGCGAAACACGCGTCGCGTGTACCTGGGGAATTACCTAAAGTTCAAGTTTAACGTTATCTCGAATCTCCGAATGCGGAAAAACCGTAACGAACGTTAAAGGAGAGAGAAACACGCGAGAGAAGAAACGAAATGCATCGATCGATCGATCTCCATCGACTCCCCATTGCGCCCTATCTTAAAAATATCTGTAACTCGTCTATGACGTCATTGGAGAACCGCAAAGTCCCTGTGTGTACGGAGGAGTGTCTCCGTTATTGTCATCGACGACGTTGTTGTTGTTGTTGTTGTTGTTGAAACTTTGCGTTGAACAAAATCAAGCAAGCGTCAAATTGGAATCTAACGCACAACGGGGTGGGGAGGGGGGAGGGTCGATATCAATCCCCACCATCCGTAGCCGCCAATATGGCGAAGCGATTTTCTGATTTTACATTTGGGCGGTAATAGGGAGGTTCGCGCTCTCTTCCAATGTAAACAGAGCGAAGCTCGGCGAGGATTTCTCCTAATTCCTTCGGGTTGTATTCCCAGGGAGGCGCATATCGAGTCTCGAGGACGAATTAACCTTTCGAATGGTCTGGAGTGGCGAAACTTTACGACGACGGTGCAGGCAACTACGAAACAGAGCGGGGGAATCGAAGAATTGGCAAAGAAAAGAAAGAGAGAGGGGAGAGAGAGTAGGAGAAGGAGGAGAGGAGAGAACGGAGGATCATAGCTGCTTGGCAGCCGGCGGTTCGTATAAATAAAGAGAGAAGGAGAGCACGAGACGAAAAGAGAGGAAGGGAGTAGCATTTGTGTGCGGTAGGGCGACGTTGCCAGATCGCTCGTTATTGATCGACGAGCCGACACGGCCGGGGGTCACACGTGGCGAACCGGCAACGTCGCGCAGCTCCCAGCTGATCGAGCTTTGCTGGATTTGACTCTATTCGAGGCGGCCCTGCATGGAATCTCTCTCTCTCTCTCTCTCTCTCTCTCTCTCTCTCCCCTTTGCTCTTGCACCAGCATTTCTCCTTCTTGCCAGCAGCCCTTTTTATAACCGTTTCAACCATCGCTCCATCGTCGTACTTCCTCTTTCGCAAACTACTCTTCCGTTCCCACCCTCGGATTTTGATCTACGGGACAACAACGAGATCAATCAATTTCTTTGTGTCCCGTACACAGCAGAGAACTTGTTAAATATATCTTTGCTCGCTTATCGCACGTGACGTCGTTACTTGCGTGCCGAAAAAGTCATCCATCGAGCGTCGGATTATTTCCTGAAAGCATTTGAGAGAAAAATTTTCAATCGACCGTGCAGGCAAGGCCCGCCCGTCCGTGTCTCTGCTTCTTCCGTCTCTCCCCGGAGAGACGGACACTCGATAGAGCTTTTCGCACGATTCGCTAAAGCACGAGATCGTTACAGTAAAATTATCGAGACTATGGGTACCACCACCCACCACCCTCATGGTACACCGTCTGGAAGAATTTCTTGCAGGTTTTAAGGAAACGTTGTATGAAATAGCTTAGAAAGCGATAGTACGTCAGTGCTAGTTCCGAGTAAATATCTTGCTCATAAACCAGTTGGTATTCATCAGGTAGTGTAGAAATACTCCCTGGCGGATGCAAGCTACTTCTTTTATTTGGAACAGCGAGATTGCGTAGAACGAACAATGTTTCACTTTTCATTTTGCAGCCTCGAAGGAACTGGATTTGTCTGTCAATTTGAGAATTTACACGCAAAAATCTGAATGAAATTAGAAAGCCTCGCTGCTGCTCTCCGCCAGCCATGTTTGAAGTTTGATACGGTGAGAATGGTATTAGGCTTCGGTGAGCACACATCGATTTACCGATTTTACTTGCTTTTAATAGAACCGTGGTCTTCAATTTTTTAGCAAGTAGAGTAATCAGCCGGGAAGAGCGTAAGAATCGTCCGTAAAGAGGGTTATTCCTTTCTTATTATTCTTTTAAAAGGTAAAAGCTGTAGCACACGATATTACGTAACGCAAAAGCAGGACAACGTTGAATGTGTTGTCTCCGTCAACGATACGCGGTTAAGGTCGTTTCGGCGTTCTACGGGGTACTTCTATGGATTTTAAGATGGCCCAAATTACACTACGTAGGATCAACCTGATAAATAATGCGATTTCATCGCAGTCACGATTTGCGACTTCATTAATCCACTCCTAGTCTACTCTACTTAGTACTCTACGGCAACATAACGAGTGTCCAGCTACCAATGAAATTAATGTGCCACGATCGTACCTACCAAACTGTTATAGTAGTAGATTTTACGGCAGAGCTGTAAAAATATGTGACAAACTATACGAATAACGTTTTTAGTTTTTGTAACGAACCTTTTGACTCGATGCCAACATACGGTCTATTGAAAGGCGTTTATCTATTTTTCTTATGTAAGATGGACAGGTGTCACTTCTGCCTCTATAGATTAGATGTCCGTTTTGTCATGTCAGCATTAATAACACTAATAATTGTGATACAATCAGTTTCTATCCAAGTACGCGATTGAAGGTAAAAACTTTTACCCTCTTTCTCTTTCTCCCTCTTGAATTGCGTTAGCTTTTAAATAACTTCTCTATATTGGTTTTAAGATATTGGCGAATACTTTTTAATAGCAACAAACGATAACAATTTCCGATGTTTCTCCATAGAATTTGAAGAATAAAGGAACTGCATAACGAATCGACCTGGCTAAAACGAAAAGTCTACCTTCGATACAGTTTCCTGTGACCATGACCGTCGAGAGCGAGAAAAAGAGAACCTTTTTCGTAGCCTTTGTATGACCTAAAAAGTTTTACTAACCGGAAGTAAAATTGATTGTGAATAATTTCGTCCATGATAAATGCATATTTGGAAAAAGGGTATTTGATAAAACTCACTTATCTTTAAAGGATTATTGAAATATATATTGCTGACCTTATAGATTTTATGTGCATCTTATTTCATCAAACAGTGGAATATTATGCTTGCTAACCAGAAATTCCCTATCTTTCAAAGCTGCTGTTAAATCAATAATAATATTGATTTTGCAAGCCGGTGATTGATTAAATTTGAAAGAAAGAACTATATTTGAACAGATACACAGAAAATACAAATTGAAAGAAAAATTAGGATAAGAGAGAAAGAGAGAGAGAGAGAGAGAGAGAGAGAGAGAGAGAGAGAGAGAGAGAGAGAGAAAGGGAGAGAAATAAAAAGAAAGTTATGGTAGATTTATACTGAAAATATGTCTTATCAGGCATATTTGCGAACAGGATATCCATTATCAGAAGAGAACGGCGCGAAGTTATCTCTTAGTAACGAATGAAAAGATTAAAAATTGCAAAATGACTGTGCATCTCCTTATTGTTTCATAATGTTATTCGTTCAATCCTTTCTACCGGTATTCAGAATAATCGGACCATATTTATACGATCAAATAGAGAATGCCTATAGAACAGTGGAAGTACTTGCGAATTTATTTCAGTTGGCAAGGCCACTTTTTTCTCAGCATAGTCATCGCTCTGTTTTTAACAGCTATCTTCAAACTTGTAAAAATCCGATGGTAAACATTGTTAAGGCATTTTCCAAGCACCGGAGCACAAAACTACGACGTTGTTAAGAAATATTACCTAAGAGCTTTAGCCGGTTCTTATGTAAATTTAACTGTAAACAGTACTGTTTGTGTAAAATTGAAAATCACTACGTGAGAACTAGAATGATTCAGTCAATATCATGAATTGCTAGAGGTAAATATTTCAAAATCAAAATGTGAATCATTATAAGCAACGTTGCTTAGAATACTTGGGTATAAATAAGTGGACAACCCGAGGAAAGAGAGTCTCGTGAGCGTAGGTTATGAGCGATAGAAATAAATTTGGCAAAATGCAAAGAGATTCTCTGTACATCATTGTATACATATCTTATAAATTTATTCTGGGATTGCCACGCGCGAATAAACCTAACAAATTGCATACACGTGGAAAACTTGAGCTTTACACTCTCTCTCCTATATCCTTTCAATTTAACTTATTTTTAATTATGTTACCAAGTTTTTTTTTCTTATTATAGCACAGAGAAACAGAATAAATTATAAAAAATAAATTAAATGTAGCATCTCGAATCATAATGATTGTTTAATGTAAAAGCATTAAAATCGAGGATAATTAATATCTTAATTACCACATTAGGTATTATAGTTGGCGTGTGTTGGTCTTTTAAATATGGATATGTTTATGAAGAACAACAAATGATTTTTGTTATTTTTGTACGTTTATAATGTTGGTATTAAAGAGTAAAATAATAGGAGATGTTAGCAACGCCGTGAAGAGAAACTAACATTTCTGGAAAGAGAAAGAGAGAGAACAATACAAAATTTGCTCATTGAGCTCAATGTAATATACTAAAAAACGTTTTTAAGAGAGCAATATAACCTTCATTGTGAACAGGAAAGCGTTGGTTTCCTCGTAAAGATTTTGTTAAAATTTAGCAGGAATTTTTTTCAGAGTCAATTTTAAAAGATAGTTTTACCATAGTCTGTTTTTTTTTAATTTTTCTTAGATCCATCTAGTTTGTTTTTATAATAGCATAAACAGTTAATTGGCTTTATTTTATGGCAATTATTTCAATAGCTTGAAAATATTTATAAGTAGAATTTTATGTACAAAACGCGAAATATCACTTACAATTTTGAAAAAGTTTAATAATCACGAATAAAAAATAATTTGAAATTTTTACAAAGAGACGATCAAAAATACGTATAGTTTTGTTTAAGATGAATGACTTTATGTAGGAAATCAGTTTGTAATAATCTTTTTTTTTATCTCAGAGGCAGTTTAAAGTTCTAAAGTAAATTTAATTGTGTTTAGTTAATGAAAGCCCTATCCCTCCCCTGTTTTGAGCTAAAATTCCAAATTCAAGCATAAGATTTAAACCAGACTTCCAAAGATCAAACTCATTCAAAAACGATAAAGCGTGGAAATATAAGAATGGTAAAATAAATACAGAAATAGTTCTCGATGAATCGAGGTAAAAGCTTCACTCTTATAGTAAATACGTCAGAAATAACACAAATAATCTTCATTGACGCTATATAACATTAATAAGCCTTTTCTAAAGTAAGAGATGTTACAAAAAAAAAAAACAAAAAAAAAAACCCTGCTTCTATAATAAAATAAAACCGAATATAATTGAAATAAAGGCACTATACATTATTCTCCTTGCTCCTTTCTCTCTATCTGATTTGGAATTATTTATTAAACATTTTTATTAACGTTCGTGACTGAAAGAGGCTATGGTACAAGCTTCGATCAGACATCAGAAATATGTGGGAGTAACATGCACACCTCCATATATTCTTGTAATTTTATATTCTCTCCATTCACAGCAGCATTTTACCCACGCTAGTGGTATATTTTCAGAGTATCTAACTTGTAAACGAGGCCTTAATTATTAAGATATACCAAAACGGTGGAATAACGTTAAAAGGAAATGACTCAACAATAGCCGAGGGGAAGAACCTGAAGAAACGAGATAGCCGTACTAGAAGTCTTCCAAAATATCATGAGAATTATGTGAGAAATTGGTCGTTGAAAGTGCAAATAAGATCTCCCAGTGGCGTAGAAAGCCGGGGGTTGGTTGAAGGAGGAATCTGGATATTCGGTTTACAAATTGAGCGAGTGAGCCAATAATTGAGAAAGAGAGAAATTAATCGGCGAGACAAGAGCAGGTAGGTGGATAGAGTGGTGAGTAGGAGCAGGAGCAGGAGCAAGAGCAAGAGCAAGAGCAAGAGCAGGTAAAGCGAGAGAAGGTAAGACAAGACAAGACGCAAGAAGAAGCAAAAGAAGAAAAGCAAAGCAAAGCAGCAGCAGCAGCAGGCGAGCCAAGTCGAAGCGAGCCGCATTTCCAGTCGTATGGCTTATGGTTGTGTAGAATGGAGCAGTGGGGCGGGTAGAGCCCTGTTGCCAGTTGTACGTCGGCGCGCTGGCCTGTGGAACAGTGTTGCCATTCGCTAAGAGCGCGCGCGAGCCACGAGGAGGGATCGGAGGAACTCGAACAGCTCGCCAGTCAGTTTTTGTCTCCGTTGAGCGTTAGGCTGCCAGCTGAAAAGCGACTAGCACCCAGAACGTGTCATGTGACACGCGTGACAAGAGTGTGCGCCGTTACCACACGGCAGACGATCCCCTGTGGTTGCGGGCTGCGAAACGGAAGGTACGACAGAAACATAAGGAAGCGGAAGAAAGAGGGGGAGGGACGAGAACGAGAGAAACTCAGGGATGAAGAGGAAGTCGACCCTCTTTGATCTCTCGCCACATTTACCGAGATAGAATTTATTTAGGAAACGAGCGAATCTCGTAACGACGAAAAAAACAGAGACGAGCAACGCAAGCGCTCATTATGCTGCCGGTTAAACGCAGCATCAACAACAACAACAACAACGGAAGAAGAAGAAGAAGAAGAGGTAGCAGCAAAACCACCACCACCACCACTAGCAGTACCAGTATCGGCAGCACCACCACACCACCATCGCAACTTTGGTCGCAGCCATAGCCACTAGGAACGGCAAGAGCAGCTTGTTCGTTAAATATTTTGCCACGGGATATCTTGCGAATGGTTAAAGAGAACCTTGAAAGAGAGAGAGAGAGAGGGAGAGAGAGAGAAAAAGAAAGAGAGATTCGCATTAGCCAGCCCTGGCTGGGTCGCTAAATTTCAGTAGGTAGGTAGGTAGGTAGTCGGAGAGGACAAAGCTCTAAGATAGACGGATAGACACATACACATACACACACACACAGCTACCAAGCAAAATTGTCGTGGACGGGGACTCGCGGGAAGGAAAAATAGAGGAAAAGAGTATGCGTGCGTGTGTGTGTGCGTGCGTGCGTTATGCGTGAGAAACGGTCAGTGACGAGAGTGATGCGAATTTGTAGATTTGTAGAGGTAGCACGTGGTTGGTTGATCGAACCGTTGCGTACCTCGAAGAAAGGGGGTGGTTGTGATCGAATCTAACGGGTCTAGCAAGGAAAGAGCGGACTTTGGTAGAAAGTCCTGAAAGAGAAAGTGGGAGAGAGAAAGAGAGAACATTAGGGCAGTTGGACCGCTAACGCAACGAATCCCCAGCAGGGACATGGGAGATAATAGTCATTGTATCGGTGCATATCGTTACGTTGCAGGTCTTAGGAATGAGGGAGCGGGTGGTGGCGCGTGGTCTGCTGTGGTGGTTGCTCTTTCTGCTCGTGGTGGTGCGCGTCGCGGGTTCTACCTCGGTGACTTTAACGTCCTCGTCGTCGAGCAACTCTACCGAGAGGAAATTGCGATTGGCACCCCCGCCGGTGTCTCAGGTAAAATGTGGGGAAAAGTGCGAATGCACGGACGCCGGGAGAAGTCTGGTCTGCGAGGACCGCAGCTTTCTCGGACTCGGCTTACCCCGGGAGGCGGTCAGCGTCACCTTGAAGAGGGTCCAGGCCGCCTCTTTGTCGAGCGCGGCCCTGGAAGGTGCGGTGGAATTGAAAACGCTAGCCTGGACCTCCAGTGGGATCGAGAGCGTGGAGAGCGAAACTTTTCGAGACGCTACCATGTTGGAGCGGCTCGACTTAGGTGACAACAGGCTGAGAAGTTTGCCGGTGAACGTCCTCCAGTCGTTGCGTCAGCTTCAATACTTAAACCTCACCGGTAACCGACTCGAGAGTTTCTCGAAAAACATTTTCCAAGGATTGGAACGGCTGCAGGAGGTTCGACTAGCGGGTAACAGGCTCTCGATTTTGACCTATCAGGCGTTCGCACCGGCCAAATCGATCAAACGCCTGGATCTGTCGAATAACTTGTTGGTGTCCCTACCGGACGATAGCTTCAAGCCCAACAGACAGCTGCAAGAGCTCAGGTTGTCCGCGAACAGACTCACGAACCTACCGCCTCGCCTCTTTTCCGGCCTGAGCCTCCTCAAGGTTTTGGATCTAGCAGACAATAAGATAGATGTACTACCTCGTGACATCTTCTCGAAACTGACGTCTTTGGAATACCTCGATCTATCTAGGAACCCTATCGCCAAGCTCTCCAATGTTGGCTTTCAAGGACTCAATGAACTACGCTGGCTCAGTCTTAGCCAAACCCTGATTCCGGTGCTTCCTAAAGGCGTGTGGCAACCGGTACACAAGTTGCGGAACCTATTTTTGTCGGAAACCAACATAGAGATTCTGCGAGATTACGACTTAGCCGGGTTGAAACGTCTGGAGACTCTAGAGATGAGGAATAGCCCGCTTCGCGAGATCGGCAGGAGGGCGTTGGACGATACCCCGTCCTTGCATAGACTCGACTTGCGAGACAACGACTTAGCTTTCCTGCCAGCCAATGTGGCCCAACTGTCCTTCTTGGGCGAGCTGCAGCTGCAAGGGAATCCTTGGGCCTGCGATTGTCGCATGTTCTGGTTCGTCAAGTGGGCCGATAGCAAAACGCACTTGCGTACCGCCTTTCAGAGCGGTCTCAAGTGTGGCCACGAGGTCGACGGCACCATAGACACCCTGCAGACCCTCCGGTACCTCAACTGCAGCCCACCCACGCTAGCTCACGCTTCGCCGATTGCTCAGCACGTTTTGCTAAGCTCGGTACTGCTAGAGTGCGAGTTCAACGGCAACCCACTACCGTCCTTGACATGGGTTACGCCGAGTCTGAGGGTCTTTCATTGGAATCCCGACCCATCGTTCCCAGATGCTTTTGTCCATCACTCCTCTGTGCACGATATGGATCACATTGATCTACCGGTCGTCGACGACAGGATTAGAATCTTGGAAAATGGTTCCCTCTACATCAGCAAACTCCTTCGAAAGGACGCTGGAATATACAAGTGCTTTGCTCAGAACCCAATTGCTAATGCCACGACCCACATTACGCTGCAGATGGACCCGATAACCTACCAAAGAATCAAGATCTTCAGCATCTTGGTGGGGGCGGCATCTGCCACGATGTTCCTATTGCTGACTTTGTTCGTGCAATCCCTACGATACTTCTGTGTTAAGTAAGTGTAATCGGGTTATCGTTAAACCTACATCTTTAACGGTCTCTGCAGAAATTTTTCTAGATTCTTTCTTTGGAATTGCATGCGCGCACTGCTTCTCCTCGACTAATTGTCGTGCCTTTTTACATTCGTTTTAGGTGTGGCTGCGTCAAGTGGTGTTCCTGCTGCAGACGGGTTGGCGCTACACCGAGGGCTAAGCAGATTTACCAGATGCTGGACAGCATCGAGCAATACAAGAGTCAACAGCTGGAGAGGTTGCGCGAAAACTACACCCAACAAGTGCACAGGATTAAAGACAATTGTGCGCAGCAAGTCGAATGGATCCGCGACAGCTACGAGGGGCAAATGAGGCACATTCGAGACATACGAGATTATGGTACTAGCCATCTAACAGCATTGAGAGATCAATATTATGATCAGGTAAAAATACCTTAATTACTTGTATCACCAGACATGTATCGCCATACCTCGCGTATTATTTAGAGTTCGGTTTTAACAATGGAATTACTATTGGAATTAGTATCATAGCTTGGGCACGCGTGACTCAATTTTCAATCTTTGTTCTCTCTTTAATGGAGGTCTCATTGTTCGCAAATAACTTTTGTAGGTTCCTTCGATCCTTGCATCATGAGTCACTTGTCACTGTCATTGTTTTAGAGAAATTCATCTTCTTACGCATTTAATGCACGCACAATATATATCTTATGATGCTTCTTTTCTTTAACAGGTTAAGCGAGTACGAGACTACTCTACCGGTCAACTGAATTGGGTTCGAGAAAACTATGTCTTCCAGCGAAATAAGATCAGGAAGTTTAGCGCTCATCAGGTGTTACGCTTACGAGAAAGTTGCAAGTACCAACAACAAACTTTGAATAAAGTACTGGAAAATCTACCGAACCTCTACTTCGATAATTGTCGAAGCGGTTCCTGCGGAAAGAGCGACTCGATGATGTTTGATCCTTCGAAAGATGACACTTCTACCTTGGATACGTATTTTAAAGTAAAAATCAATGATTCGACGGATGGTGCGAGTTTAGAAGACGTTAATAGCGAGTATTACACACCAACGGAACTTTCCGCGGCTAGTCCTCATATGGTAAATGTGCTAGAGGGGATTCACATTAACTACATAGAAGATAAACCTTCGCTACCCTTGGATATGTTCATTGGACCTTCGGCAATTTTACACTGCATCGAGGAGCACGGAAGCCTATCAATGATGTGCAACTTGGATCATACAAGACCAATATTTAGAGGGTCTAGTGCTGATGTGCTGGCTCGTGAAACACGTGATTCGCAAGAAATACTGGGACTTCTGGCTGCAAGTACAAGTCTACCTGAACTTCCACATGAAACTAAACTATAGTACATTTATTATACAATTTTGAAAAATATAAAAGGAAACTGCAATTAAATTGTTATTTTAACATTACGCAAGGATAGATAAAGACAGTGTCGCTAGGTTAGACTAACCGAAAAAATTTTAAATCATTTCATAGAGTACTTGAACATCAAAAACAAAACGAAACAAAAAAAAAAAAAGAGACTAATGTGAGCAAGACCTAGTTCCAATTGAAATTGCAGCAGTTATTATCAGCATTGTCTCTAGTGACAATAGATCGTTTTAGATATATACTGCCAGCAAATTACTCGCAAAGACGCGCAAAAAAATCTTTGTTCGAAGAGAAATCAAGCTTTGCTACGTGTAATTCAGAAGTTATTGTGAAAAAAGTATGGACGATATTTCCAGAAGTAATTTGTTCCTTTCTACGAGTTAGAATTTGCTTCCAAAAAAGAGAAAGAGAGTACCTGAGATAAACTGAATCTGGGGAGATTCCGTGTCAGTGCCAAGTACACGAGACGTTTCAGGCTATGACCCTGAAGTTTGTTAATTATGTGTATGTGTTTTAATTCAAAGGAAAACGTAATATCTCAAAAATTGCTTCCAAGGACACCAGAAATGCATCGTTACGTGCATTAATCTAAACAGGGATTAACAACAGGCAGATAAACAAACAAGCTAAAAACAAGATTAATAAATAAATAAATAAAAAGAAGAAAAAAAAATTGCGAACAGTTTTCAAGGACAATCATGGCAATGCATGATACCAATTCCTTGCAATCTGTCCGCCTAATTCTTAAAATAATTTTGTGCTCGTCCTCTTTTTTAATCGGTGTCATCATGATCGAAGAAGGCAGAATAGCGTGAAAAGCGGATTCTGAATGTAAATGTAGATCGCTTAATTTTTGTTTTTATGAAAGAAGAAGGCCTCTCCCCGTTATCGCGATCATCTTTGTGTTCATCGATGAGCCGAAGAGGAAGAGGACGAAAACAGTGAAAGCACGTGTACCCATGTACGTGTCTTCTGTAGTAAAGCTGTGCAAAATAATTTCGTCAATATAATCAATCGGAGGATAAATAAAAAACTACAGAACCATATAAACGAGAAATGGAGAGAAAAGGCAAGCAAGTAAGCAAGATCACTGAACACAGACTGTACGCCATATAACATCATGTTTGTAACTATTTTCGCCTAGCCGTCAATTGCTAGTAGAAGGTCGACGATGTATTAGTGTAATCGATCGATACCTCGTCATCTCTTGTAAATAAGTGTGCGTGCCGGTGTTACTTTTTATTCTGACTTGTGAGTGTGTGATGAGGATGTTTTCTGCGAAAGACTGATCCAGGATCGGAGGAAGGTATCGCAGACCTTATTCCTCGGCCATGAATCTAATCGCCAACTATCCTGTTTTAATTCTGCTTTTTTCTCCTTCGCGTCTGCATTTTCAGTCTAGAAATCAATTATTCCCTTTGGCCTTACCACTGTCCCACAACTATGTGTAGGTGCCGGTATATTCTTATCTAGTGATTTTTTTATAATCCACTTTCATCATCTATATTTTAATCTCGGTTGATTCGGATAAATTTTAATTTTAATCGTTTTTGCTACATGCATCAAGCGGGATTAAAATGTTAAATTAGGGGTACTGAAATGAACTCCGAATCCTACTCTTATTTAACTAAATCGTAAGTTGTTTGATTATTGAAACAAATATAAATATTCAATTATTTAAAAGTTGTCTTATAGAAAGTTCAACAATCGACAGATTGATTAATGTACTTATTTAATGAATTATGTTATAATCCCTCACTTCATTCATCCGCTAAATCGAAATTTCTAAAAATATTATAACCAACATTATGCAAACTTTTGACGCTTTAAATTTATCACTTTTGATCAAAATCGTTCCTATAAATTCTATCAAGAGTGATTTTTTCTACATACACGCTGTACTAATCCTTTCGCAAGAATTGCTACGCTTTCTATATTTGTTAATTAAGAGATTCCACAGATTTTAATGTATTTTGTAAATTAATGAGAAGAATTCGTAAGGTACACTGTCAGTATAGATTAAAGTAGATAATTAAAAACATTAAATACTTTAAATTCGCAAGACATATTATGCTTCAGAAAGAAACGTCCAACAAACTTAACTTTGCAATATTAGACACTTATGTAACTCAGCATACATATCTACTCATTGTGTACCATAGCAGCAATATACAAGTAATATATTATATCTACGGTACATGCTGATATATGTGCTTTATTAACTCATTGAAAATATATCCTTTATAAAAAAGATGAGTGGATTAATTAATGAATTTGTTACAAATTTGTCATTCTGATGTTTTTTCAAAGTTCAGAATACTGTTTATTATGTAACGTATTTTAATGAATTTATTTCGGAGATCTATTGAGCTGGGCTCGATATTTATTAAATTTTTATAAAAAATTGTAAAATATTTTTAAAGTGATAAATGGTTAATCAATTATTACTTTTCAATTTTATGACGGATGAGAGTTTTAAAAATGCCCATCATCCCATTCCAATTAATAAAGACTCTGTGATTACTTAAAAGACACACCCCGTTCAACTATGAGGGGATACAGCTGTGATTAGTCGGTATTTCGTGTCTTTTGCACGTGTATACACCAATTAAATGCAATAGGCTCTGAACGAAACCACATTTTCCTACCCTTTCGGAAATCTACTATTCACTATCTTATTATCGTCAAACTTTTTAGTTACAGAAAAACCGAACACGAAAAAAATTTATATGAAAAGACAGAAGTGAAATTAAAAATTTTAGGAGCCGATGTGGATTTCTTTAATTTTGTTAAGTTTCCTTTTAAAAATAAATCGATCGCGTAGGGACAAAAATTATTAATTTATTTTTAAGTATTAGGTAACGCGTTCATCATATATCACGATATATAATTTTATTAAAACAAATTCAAATTACTTTTCTTATTTTGACAAATTAAAGTTTCTCAATTAAACTATTTTTAATCGACTTAAAATATAATAAAGCAACAAAACGTTATAACTAAGAACAAAGTAATATTGTTTAATATACATATATATAGATATTTAGATCATTTTAATATATTTAAATAGATTTAATTCGCATATTATTTGAATTAAAAGAATAGATTCAGTACTTTTATTATAAATCATACAGTAACATTGGCCTTTAAAGCAGAAGGTAATTAACTCGATAAGATGTTAATTTAATTATATTTTGTTTGCATTTATTTAAATTTACTCTTGTTAATGTTAAGCAATTTTAAGAATTTTTATAAAAAATCGCATCGCTGTTATGCGTATTTAAGGATAGGGGTAGTAATGACAACAAAAGCAACAGCAAAAATAAAAGTAGCGACCCGTTATTTTTGGCTCCATCCGAATTTGGCTCGCGCGTGAGATACATTTTATCGCCTTCAAGAACCATAGAAAGCAATAAAATATTAGTAAAAGCAACGCCCGTTAAAAAAAAAAAAAAAACGAAATTTGTCGCAGAATTTGCTTACATCACAGTAATGACGTTCGACGCAAATCAATTATTATTTTAACTGAAAAAAACTTAAGAGATAAATTGTGTTTTTAATGCGAAGCAAAAACAAGTAAACAAATTCTAACTGTGCTTTTTAAATTAATACGTTGAGAATAAATTTGTATTCACTTGCACATTTTTTTTTTTGTTAATTTGATTCTACGATGTGAATGAAATAAAAAAATATATTTAAAAGATTTATATTTTTATAATTAAATGTAGAAAGTAGATACGATTCGTCTTGTATATCGACATGAGGCGTTTAATTTTTAATCTTATATAATGTATATTTTAAGAACTTCGTCAAAATTTAATCTTAAAAATGAAAGTGTTTATCCTAAATAAAATAAAATAAAAAAAAAAAAAAAAATTTCTGCTATAAATGCAGCTTATTTCGCAGACTGATGTATCTCATATTTCCTCAATTTAATACGCACCTGCTTTAGAATTTATAAGAAAACAGTAATAAAATTACAGGCTTTTTAACGCAAACTATAAAATATCTATATATATATTATGGAAATTATTAAATAAAAATATGTACAAGATACACGAATGCACGTGACTAATAAAATTTATCCTTTAAGTCGGATGTCAATTTCTGTCAATGTGAAATCTAACAATTAAAAAAGTGAACGAATGATAGATAACGGATTTAAATAAAATTGTTGAATGAGTATTTAACTTTGAACAATGAATATAATTGACTTGACTTTAAGATAGATTTAAATTGAATAAATTAAAAGCCCATATTAAAAGTGCTATTAATAACTATAAACCGAGGGAGGGGGAATTATTTTATTATAAACAACGAATACTAAAGATCTCCCAAGTGTGAATATAGAAGCTTATACACTTATCATTTCTTTCAGACCGCATATATTTTTCTGTGGTATTAATATTCATGTGGTGATACAAAATTTGTATGTCGAGAATAACTAATATATAAATTCGATAAGTTTAGACGCGAAAGAGAAAAATGTAAGATACGCTTTTCATGCAGTAATATTTCTTTGTTACTATGGTTTAAATTATGAGCCATTAAATTTGTTAAATATCAGAGAATTGTACGAATATTTATGAACATGAAAATACTACTTAGAGTTAGCATATTATTAATAAAAAATATGAATCGTTATGTAATATTTCTATCACTTCCTATATATTTTTATTTTCAGATCATTAAATCATGATTAATAAATTAATGATTAATTAGTAATTAATCAATTAAAAATTATAAAAAAATTAATTGTTGGAAGAATTTTGATCGATAATGTGTTTTGAGTAGTTTCGGAATATAAAGTGCCTCGAAGAAAAACACACCCCCAGTTACGGGATGACTCCTGACATTAAATTGAGTGGAAAAGTTATTTATCACTTATAAATTTCAAGTATAGCTTTCAAGCTATTCAATAATAAATAAAACTACTACTAGTTAGACAGAGACAGTTGGCTGGTTGAAATGAAAGATAATGTCACCACACACACACACACACACACACACACACACACATTAAAGTCTTATTTAAATCAGCTGACGGCCTTTGCTTATTTAATGATACCTTTACTGTTAAATATTTCGAAAATTAAGCTCC
The DNA here is from genome assembly GCA_037305995.1 of Sclerodermus sp. 'alternatusi'. Lineage (NCBI taxonomy): Eukaryota > Metazoa > Arthropoda > Insecta > Hymenoptera > Bethylidae > Sclerodermus > Sclerodermus sp. 'alternatusi'. The sequence continues at coordinate 6,449,208 of CM074550.1, forward strand.
AAATTGAAAAGTTGTAAAGGATTTTTCGACTCAGTTTAATGTTAAGTATTATCCTTCAAGCGAGGGTGCAATTATTTTCGAGGCACCCTGTATATAGAAATCATTACAAGAAATTATTTCTTATAATGATACAATAAAAATTTGTAATTATTATAATTTTGTTCATAATTAAAAATGTATATAATGTGATGCAATGTAGTAGTTTCTATTAACTTTAAGTTGGCTCTATAATAATTAATATCCATTAAAAATAAAAACGTATATTAATTATTTAATTATATTCGATTAGAGAATGAATTGTTAAAATATTTTACAAATGTAATAAGCTTAATTTAGTTTGCCGATGATTTTGCCAAAAAGTGAAAGTTAAACATTTTTAATTTTAAAACAATTCGAAGCATATGTTTAAAATAAACATTAATTTAATTGATTTTTTATTTTTGAGAAATTTAGTTATTTCTTATGAATAAATAAATAATTTTAAATATGCCAGATAGTATGCATGAATTGTTTGCTTAATTAAGTCATGAAAATAAATTTTACTTGTTATATATACCAATTAATTTTAAACTGTAAAATATGCTCAAATCGTTGAATTTCATGTAAATAAATTATAAATTTTTTTAGAATAAAACTGAGTCTTATATATGTATACCATATAGTTTGTTTTCCTATTTTACCAAGTTTATTTTTAAAAAATTATCATGCATTATTACTTTGTTTAAAAGTAAGAAATTTTTATATTAAACTTAATCAAACATTTAGTTAAATGTTAATTTAAGAAAAAGCCTGCATAATTATAAATTTAGCCACATACCTTTTCTTGTGTCCGGTTCCAAACAATAACGTTATGTCCGCTGTTGATCAAGTTTTTCACTATTCCACTACCCATTATACCCAAACCGAGGAAGCCGAATTTAAGGTTCGATGGTAAAATATTCTTCTCCTTAAGAGTCTGGGAGAGTGTTTCAACATCTAGTGGTGGTGTTACCTATTAAGCAGAATAGTAAAGACCGTCAAAATTACTTTTTTCTTTAACCCAATTTTTTATTTTATATAACTGTATAAGTTGTCCTAATATAGTTTTATTTGGTTCTATTTATAAATATTAATTTTGGAAACAATTTTAATGTATATGCGCCTCGTAAGTTAATAAATAACCATATAGCAATTATTAATAGGTATTTTGAAATAAAATTATATATATATATATGTATATATATATTACTGAAAATATTTCAATTACTATAAACATTATTATACCGCAAATATTCAGTACAAATTAAAAGATTTAAACTTATAAAACTTTTATTTATTTTTATGCGTATATCTTTTATTTATACTGTTTACGTTGAGTATGAATGTGACAGTATAAATAAATAAATCAATCAGTTTTTAATAAATAACTTTAAAAAACATTTTTATCTACGCATTTCTCCATTATTTTCGAAACATTTATAAAAATAATTAAAAAATGTTTAAACATATATTTTTCAATTATTATTCAATAAAAAATTATTTTTAGTGTACTTTTTATATTGATGTAATACACAGGATGTAGCAATGCCACGTTCCATAAACTTAAAGGGCTTATAGAGGAGGTGATCTTAAAACGATTTTATATTTACCACTTTTCTATCTGAACCTTAGTTTTTAAAATATTCAATTGTAAAGGTATTATTAGTCAGAAAAAAAGTCAAGTAATTGAAGTGAGGCAGCGCCACGCTGTTTACTGTATGTGCCCGACTGTCTCTATCTAACCAATGACACCTTTATCACTAAATATATCTTGAAAATGAATCCTCAAATCAAAAAATACCAGAGGAAAATGCTTTTTAAAATTAGCTCAGGAATTTCCCTTTAAAAAAGGCACGCTTTTTTTTACGGACACCCTGTATATACCAATGAACATATAGGGAGTAAATTGAAATGTCCATAAATTTAAGGGGTTATAGAGAAAGTGATTCTAGGTCAATTTTTCATTTATCACTTTTCTATCTGAAGCTTAGTTTTTGACATATTCAATTATAAAATTACTATTAGTTAGACAAAGATAATCACAGTTAGTTGAAGTAGGATAGTATAGCTTTATCTCACTTCAGTTACTTGACTGTGTTTGTCTAACTAATAGTACCTTTATAATTGAATATCTTAAAAACTAAGCTTCAAATAGAAAAGTGATAAATGAAAATTGTTTTAGAATCACTTTTTCCTAACCCTTTATATTTATGGAACATGTTATTGTTATACCTTGTGTATACTAATAAAATTAAATAACAACAATATGTAGGTACAGGGTTTTTTAATATTTGGCAACTTTTTTAAGAGGATATACTTGAGATAAAACTGAGAAAGTCCCTTTATCACTTTTTGTAACTTGTTTTGATTTGTAACTCCATTTTCCAAATATTTCATAATGAAGGTAACAAACAAGACAGAGATAGTCGGCTGTTTGGAATGAAACAGCGCGGCGTTATTTCACTTCAACTGAGTGTTTGTCTCTGTTTAACTAATGTTACCCTTAGAATTAAATATCTAGAAAATCAAGCCCGAAATTAAAAAGTGGCATGTATTTTGTACTTAAATCAACAATAAAAATATTTTTCAAAAAATAGCGGAAATTTTTTGGAGTACCCTGTTTATACCTTAGAACTAAGCATACATTTAAGGCTTTAATTTAAAATTAATGGAAGGTTTAACTACATAGAAAATTTAAAATATTAAATATAATTAATAAGTGACTATTAAAAATTAATGTTGGTATGTATGTACTTATTAATATTTATTTTTATTTAAAAAAAAAAGTAGTTAAATTATAAAATATAAATTTTATTTTTTTTTATTCACACTAAATTTTCACTATTTTATAAATTTAATTTTAAAGCACTGATCTCAGTGTATCTCAGTAATTTGAGTTATAATCAGTTTGTTATTTATTGCATAAAAATTCATATCTACTTGAATATATTAAGTTTTTATGTAAGGGGTTAACCGAAAAAATTAATTTATTTATTTTAAAAAGTCCTTATATATAGAGTGCAACAATGATCCCCTTTGAAATTTTAAGGGGTTGTAGATGGAGTGATTCTAAGATGACTTTTCCTTTACCACATTTTAATCTGAAGCTTAGTTTTTGAGATATTTAATGATAAAGTGACTATTAGTTAGACAGAGACAGTCAATTGGTTGAAGTGAGATAACATCATTCTGTCTCATTTCAACTATCTATCTGTCTAACTAATAGTACTTTTATCATTAAATATCTCAAAAACTAAGCTTCAGATTAAAATGTGGTAAATGAAAAATCATCTTAGAATCATTCCCTCTACAACCCCTTAAAATTTTAAAGGGGATCTTTGTTACACCCTTGAGTATTTGAGCCATTTGAAAGTGACTGAAGCCCATTCACTTAATTATTTAAAAATTAAAAAATTATGTAGAATTTTAAATATCATAATAGTTAATTAGATATATTTGAAAAATAAATTTAAGCTTCTTTCAATATAAATGGCCGACGTATTGTATAATATAGAAAAAATTACTTACAGGACGAGCAATGTTAGCAGGTCTATTTAGAAGAGTTGATCCAGATTTCCTAGGTGGTGTGGAGTGATTTAATGGTGGACTAATACTACCAACCCTATTGCTATTGCTGGTACTGGACTCCCTGCGTTGTTTTTTGGCTGGACGTCGAATATCACTACTTCCGCTAGTTAACTTCTTAGTTTTTAAAGAATCCTGTTAAAATATTCTTAAATCATTAAATTCTTTCCTCATTTTTTTCTCTTATTTTTTAACATAGAAGTTTTAAGAATTTTCCTTGTAAATAATTCACTGTTATTACAATATTATAATAGTATTTATACCTAGGTAATATTTAAATTAGAATATGTAAAATTAGATAAAATATAAGTTTTCCTAACCTTGCGGGGCTTAGGAGTCTTCAAAACGATTTTCTTTTCAGACATTGAATCTTCTTTTAATCTGTCGAAGAGTGAGTCTGGATCTAATCCATCTTCAAAAATCTATTGCAAATTTTTAATTGTTTTTAATCACATTAAAATTATAATTTTTCCTTTTCTTTATTAATTATAATGCATCTTACCTCTCCTTTAGCAATAAATTCTTCTATAGCTTCCACAGCATCTTTAAAAGCACCGGACTTACTAGATTTTATTAAAGTTTCTTTATATTCCTGGTATGGTTTTATATTACTTTCTTCTATCCATGCGCTATAAAAATTGGTGTGTTTATAGTTTGAAAGCATATCTAATTTCAAAGTCCAAAACAAAAGCAGAAGAAACTTACTAATTATTTGTTCCAAAAAAGAAAATACATTGAACTGGACCCTTTTTAGTATTTGCCGGTCTCTTCAAGTCCTTTGATGGATTTGATACCTTAAGATACCATATTAAGATGCTTATTAATAGAAGTTAAATATTAGAAGAAATATTAAGAGACATATTTTATCGCGCGTAACAAGTTTGAGTAGTTTTAAAGCTACTCAACCATAGAAGGAAACAAGCAAGTTTTTAAGATATCAAAAAATACATTTATTTATCATTTATAGTACATCTTAATATTTAAGAATTAATAGGAAGCCAATTTGCGTGTCGCAGGTTGTTTATTTTTTTAAGCATTCAGAATAAAATAATAAAAGTTCTTTCTTTACAATGGCATAAGTAACAGTTTTTAACGGATGTAAAAAAATGACTTGATTGAAATATCCCTTGATTATCACACAAAATTAAAGGGGAATAGAGTTTAGGTTATATTTTTGCAGATCGCGCGCCAATTTGAATTCGAAGGTCGGGTGTGGCGGGAGATATGCAATACGGGCCACCAGTGGCGTCGACAGCTGTACGCAAATCTCTAGTTAAAGTTGTAAAAGTCATTAATCGAATAAAGCAGCGTGAACGTAGAATTATAAAGTTTCCCGCCAAAAATCTAATCGTGTTCCACTCTACTGTGCTCACAGTTTACTATAATTTGTTTAATATAGACCAACAGTAATATACTTTTAGACTTACCCGGCCTGGCCATGGTGAAAATCCCTTCATTTTCGCCCTGAAATCCAAAAATATATTCATTAAGCTCACTATTTCGATTTTTTTCTCAACTTTTTATTTTTATAAATTAATTATGATTACGTTATTGACACACACCATACCAAATCACCGAGTTTATATACTTCGGACATATCAACGAGCTCCCTGAACCTCTTCCACGATCGGCAAGCGACTGACTGACTAGTAGAGCGTCGTTTGTGTATTACGACGTAATCCAAATCTCATCCCCACCATCGCAATAATGAGTCAAGTGCGCGACTATTTCCTGTATTTTCAATTTCTCCAAATTTTCACTTTTTTTTATCGCTCACTGATACCGCATATTATACAAATAACAAAAATAGAAATTTTATTAAAATATTATTCATTTATTTTTACACAGTCTCGCATAGATTTCAATTAAAGTATATATTAGTTTGTTTATCTAAACTAATACAAATTCATATTGCCATATAAAATGTTTTCAAGTGTTAATATTGTTGTAAAGCGATTTTGCAGGTTATTCTGACTGATTTTTGACTTTTAAATTAAGGGAATTACGTGTTTTATATGAAAAGGATGATTATTGTCCAATGTTGGTAATGCAGATAACTGTAAGGGGAGAAAGACGTGGGAACAGAATATGAACAATATTCACGGGAATACGGTTTCACCACCACCCTCACCACTTACCAGCTGTCAGCCATCGATTGTGCGAATTTTTGCTGCTGTAGCAAACAGTGTAAAACGTAAAGGGAATATTTCCTGTTGTTCATAATATATTTAAATAATTTTATTGGAAAATTTCGTGTAGTATGCGTTACACTATGGTATGTCTTCCCATTTACAGGATATCCTGTTCACTGAATATCTCTTGATTGTGTTATTGATGTGTAATGCTTTGGTGTATGCTTTGTGGTATTGGCTTTTAACAATTCATCTGTTTTATCAGATGTGTCTACAAGCTTTAATAAAACGTAAAAGTAGTATTCGCTATTTTTTATATCACCCATGCTAAATTTGGAGCATTAAAGTTATAAAGTGTTTTTCAAGTGTTGCATCAATTGTCAAAATATTCACTGATTATAATGATTACAAATGGAAAAATAAATAAATATTAACCTTGTAATATCTTATTAATTATGATACGCAATCTCAAGTTTTCATCATTGATTTGTTAATTGATAAATTACTATAGATTTTTCTATTATTGTTCATTTTGATCGATGCTTTTCTTTTTTTAATCTGTCTAAAGTTAAAATAAGTGTAGGTTTAAAATATTTTTATATAAAAAGTATTTCACCTAAATCTTATATACTTTTAGCCGTCTGTACCACAAGATAATTCAAATGGTGAAGCATCTCAAAGTGCAGTACCTACTTTAACTGTTGCGTTGCCTGCTATTCAAACAGAAATGCTCGGACATTCTAACAATATGGCTCTAGGAGCAGAAGGAACAACGAATCAAATTGTAAAATAAATACAATTTAAAGTCGTTTGCTAGATAAATTCTTTATTTACTATGCAATCTTATTTTTTAGGGTGAAGGCGAAGAAATACCTCCACCAAAACTAGATTTTTCAGCTCCTCCCCCATATGAGCTAGCAACTAAATTACCAAGTTATGAAGAAGTTCAGCGTGAGAAAACTCTGCAAGGAGAACCACAACCTCAAATTCATGTGGTATGTTAATTTAAAATCTGTATTTCTTTAGTTTAACTTATATAAGTATTAATAACATATATTTATTTGATGGTGTTTCATTTTTTAGCCAGGGTCCATACGACCACCACAGCAACCATTGACAATTCTTGCTATCGATACAGAAACAGCAGAGGGTGATCCTGAAAGTGGACTTCTTGGAACAGATTTCATGTTTTTCACAGCATTTCTTGGTATTTTATTATTTTTTAAATTTATAATTTTTTCTTTTCATGAATTCTTTATATAAATATACAGGGTGTAACAATGAAATCTTTCAAAAATTAAAAAATTATAGAGAGAATAATTCCAGGACAATTTTTAATTTATCGTATTCTACCTGAAGCTTAGTTTCCAAGATTTTCAATTGTAAAGATTGTATTAGTTATACAAAGATAGTCAGTTACTTAAAGTAAGATAACATAGCATTTACTTACTTCGACTCCTTTGACTATTTTTGTCTATATGTATATGTATATATATATATATATATATATATAAAAGTATTGTTAGTTATACATATATATCTTAAAAATTAAGCTTCAGATAGAAAAGTGATAAGTAAAAAACTGTCTTAACCTTTTAAATTTATGGAAAATGGAATATATACATATGTATGTATCTCGAGGAGTTTTAATATATTTTATTTATAGTTGCTTTCTTATTCAATTGGATTGGCTTTCTACTCTTGATGTGTTTCTGTCATACAATTGCATCCCGTTACGGGGCACTATCTGGCTTTGGTTTATCTCTGACTAAATGGACACTTATTGTTAAACATTCAACTGATCTTGCTTCACGCGAAAACTCATGGCTGTGGTGGATGATAATGGCATTTGGTATGTATAATATTTTTACCGTATTAATTATATATGTATATATATATATAAGCGTGGAAAATTTGATGAATATTTTAATTTTAAATTGTAGGAGTTTTAATATGTATACGTGCAATTATCCAGTACCTGAATATTAAACGTGGCTGGAGACTATTATCTGGCAGTGCTCAAGAGCGTTTACTCTTTTTCTATTAAAACACACAGTCCACTCTTTTATCCGGCTTTAGAGCAAAGAGCATTTCTATTTGGGGTTGTATTTGTATGATGTATAATCGACACCCGTTAACGCATTACTTTATATAGATTATACACTTATTAATTATAATAAAATAAGATAAAATTCAATTTCAAAAGCAGTTTGTCAGTTATCATTATTTAATTAAAATAATGTGAAAAATTGACAAATATGGAAAAACAAATTGGCTCTGCACATATTATTTATAATTTAAAGATTTGTGAATTATATATTATTATTGCTCAAATAGCAGTAACTGTGTTAAAAAATAAACCACTGCTAATTTGTGCATTGTTATTTTTTGAATTTATTTTATAAGAATGGTGTTTAAAATATTTACAAATGTGACAAAAGGATCATTTTAAAGGTGGTTTGTACAATCACAAAACTTAAACGAGTATTAAAGGGTAACAGTACTGATAGAGATATTATGTAAAACCATTTTAGCTTTAGAAAAGCTTTTAAAATATTGACTATATATGATCTATGTACGAATATCCTGGATTGCTTGTTTATATTCAACAATAATTCATACATAGATAGTACGAATTCCTATAGAATTCATAAGTATATGTATACATAAAAATAATATAAGTGTTTTATTAAGAATTATAAATATATATATATTATATTCTACAGTGAAATGCATTATATGTATATACATATATACATATATACATGTATGTATAAATATATATATATATGTGTGTGTGTGTATTATTCTTTAATAATATTTCATTGTTATATATACTTATAAATTTTAAATATTAAGTTTATTTCAATTATTTTCTCTTTTAAGTAATGTTTAAATAATGAGTCCTATTGAAATAAAAAAAAAATAAATTAATTGAAACTATTTCCTCATTTTATAATTATTTAATTCTTTTCGATTAAAGCTCATTATGGTTAATATATTAAAAAATTAATGTTTCCTTCTATTATTGTAATAAAACATGTATTATAATAAAATAAATTACTTTTGGTAAAATTAAATGAATAAACAATGAAAGACAAATATATAATTTTATAATAAATAATACTTATATATTTATCCGACTACTATGAAGGAGGTTTTATGACAGGTCCCATGGTGTAATGGTTAGCACTCTGGACTCTGAATCCAGCGATCCGAGTTCAAATCTCGGTGGGACCTATTTTTTAAATAATCTTTTTGTTAATTTTACCAAAAAAAGTTGTTACTAAAAAATTATAAAAAAAATATGGGTTCTTTATTGTTTCCATATGAAATAAATTTATATTACAAATTTTTATTCTAGATGCAAACCAAAAATGATAATCAAACCGACAATATCGATAGTGTTATTCAGTGTTATTCTATTATTATGATTGGATAGTCATTCTGTTGTGACATTAGTGTTTATAATATTGAATCTTTTTTATATTGTAGGTAGTTCTAAAAAAATATTTTATTACATTTTGCCATAAATATGAAACGTCCTGCAGAATATCCAGCCAATAATATTGAAAAAAATCCTATTGTTTTTCTTGACATTGCTGTTGATTCTGAGAAAGGTAAAACTTAAAAATAAGGTTAATGTAAAAATAAAAATATTATTATTTGTAAATGTTTTATTGTGTCAAAAAATAAAATTAACTTCAATTTAAACTCATTTAGTTAGTATATATTTAAATTCTTATTAGTTGATAATATTTCTTATTATATCTTTAATTCACTGTTTAGTTGATTATTCTTTATTATTCATTATTATGACTAATTATAAATTAATTACCATTTTAGTTTCATGATAACATTTATATTCTATTTTACATTATAGTTGGAAGAGTTGTTATAGAACTCTACAAAAACTTATTACCAAAAACAGCAGAAAATTTTCGTGCATTATGTACTGGTGAAAAAGGCATTGGTATTCATGGTAAAAAATTACATTATAAGGATTCTATTTTCCATAAAGGTATTTTAAAAACTTATATACTATTGTTGTAAACTTACTTAGTTTTTAAAATAAATAACTCTTTTTTATTGTTTTTAGCTGTTCATCAGTTTATGATTCAAGGTGGCGATATAATAAATTTTGATGGAACAGGTGGAGAAAGTATTTATGGACAGAATTTTGAGGATGAATCGTTTGAATTATCACATTCATCATCAGGTTTATTGAGTATGGTAAATGAAGGACGACCAAATAGTAATAGTTCACAATTCATCATTACTACTGCAGATTGTTTGCATTTAGACAAAACACATGTAGTATTTGGTAAAGTTTTGAAAGGTATGGGAGTAGTTTTAGAAGCAAATAATGTACCAACAGAACAAGATAAGCCAATACAAGTAAGCGTTTCAAGTTGAATTGAATTGTTTACTTACATACTTAATTGCTTAGTATCATATGAGTAATGCAAAATAAATTATTAAAGAAATAATTCTTATGTAGAAGATACAAATTATTGATTGTGGTGAATTAAAAAGAGGCGATAATTGGGGATTAGAGGAAAATGATGGAACAAAAGACACATTTCCACCATGGCCAGAAGATTGGGATCATGAATCATATATTAATAAATTAACAGTAAATAATTTATTTGTATAATAATAATTTATTTAGAAATCTTAAAATATACTTTATAAAATTCTTGACATTATTTATCTATTTGTTAATTCTCTAGTGCGAATATATTTTACAAGTTATTGCAAAAATTAAAGATTCTGGAAATTATTATTTTATGAAAGGAAATTATATTGATGCAAGCAGAAAGTATAAAAAAGCTTTAAGGTATTATGACTGGATGATGAAGTTAGAAACTTTACCAGATTACTTAGTCGATTATACTGATAACTATAAGAATACTCTTTTACTCAATTTGGCAGCAGTTAAATTGAAAAAAAAAGATTTTCGTGAAACATTAAAATTATGTAATGAGGTGAGTTTTTAACATATATTGGTCTCTAATTATACATTTATTAAGTATTGATTTTTAGGTTCTTCAATATGATAAGACAAATAGCAAAGCTCTTTTTAGAAGAGGACAAGCTAATTTCGGACTGAATGAATATGAGTTATGTCTAGCAGATTTAAGACAAGCATTATATGAGTCTCCTAATAACAAAGATATATTATTAGAAATAGAAAAAGTAAAACGAATTATGAACTCTTATTTAGCCATTGAAAGAGCAGCTTGTGCAAGAATGTTTAAATAAGAAGTAAGGAAAGTAATATTTTCCAGATGTATTTATTGAATTTTGTATATTAATGAACACATTGCATTGACATTAAGTTTTACACAGTACATGTTATATATTGTTGATATAACTTTTAAAACTTTTTAATATTAGTTCAGAGGCAGAATATGAATCAAAAACTTGCGTCTTATTTATTTTCATTTGCAAAAATATTTTTTAAAGTGTATAAGAATAATTTAAAAGAGAAACATATTTTAGAAGCCCATTTTAAATTCTAATAAGATTTATATTATTAAATAATATTTAATATTGTAAAATATATATATTAATGTGGGAATATTCCTGTTGCCATATTTTATGTGATACAATAAAATAATAAATTTATACATAAATTCTAAAAGGATGATTTAATATAAGTAATTTAATTATTATTTGTTGTGAAAGATAAATGTCGTGTGACAAAAATGAGTGCAATTGTACTCAATTAAGCAGTTTCATGTTTGAATACATGAATTATAGAAGTTACTTTCTTATATGTATTTAAATTTGTCAAGTGTTATGTATCCTATATATAATTCAGCTTGTGTATATTTATATAAATTTTATTTAATATTAAAATTTACAAAAAGAAATTTTATTTTTATTTTAATTTTTCAAAAATAAATCATTATATGTGTAGTTTCATCATGCGAATCATTTTTTAATATTACAATTTATACATGTACTAATATTTTCCAAGAAATTACAGGTAACTAGAATAAGGTACTAATTTGAGAAGCACTTATGCAGAAGCACGATATAATTTATTTACTTTCTTTATATACAGTATAGATTTGCAAAATCTTTATCAATATAAAGAAATTCTTTTTTAAATTTAGTTTGTTTTGTATAATAATTCGTTAATATTTTATGAAATTTGGCAAGTGGACATCTTTACTTATATAAACATAAATAAAAATTAAAACTAATAAAAATAATAAATCACACACAAAAGCAAATTAATATAAATACTAATTTTATATTTCAAGCGTTATGCTAAAATATTTAATTTGCTTTAATATTAATAAATAGTTTATTTTTTACCTCTACGAGAACAAAGCTATCTACACAATATTTTTATAAACAGTCTAAACGTTAACAAGTCTAAAGGAATAGTAGCTGAGTAAATCGACTAGATTACAAATTCTAATACTTAAATGCATAGCCTATATTTTAAAATGCAATGTTTTTAGATAAATTATTACTAGATCTGTGTAATTAAATCTACCTTAAGAATATAAAATAATTGTCTATAGATAAAAATTAAATTTTTTAATGCAAATATTAAATTTGTTTGTTGCTTCAATTGGAGTATTCTTAGTATATTTCTGTAATGTTGTAGCAAGGTATGTATCCTGTATAATAAAATAATTCATAAATAGTTTAACTTATGAATTTTCGTTAAAAGAAATACAAAGTTAAAAAACTATAATTATAAATAAATTATATGTAATTGTATTTTTTGTTATATCGAAATCTTTTGATACTTTACCCAGAACAAACGAGGCAGTATTAGATATAATTTTTAATCAATGGTTTTGTGTTTTTCTTTTCCTGAAAAGGTGTAAAAAATGACATTGCAAAAACACTGATCTTCAATTCATTATATCTAGAAGTATTTTCTTTGATTTATGTACACTGAGCATCTTTAACTACATTTCTCGTAGTTATGTATAATATCTAAGCACTAAGTGTTAATTTACACTTTGTACAAGTTGTTATGTTTAATTGCAGTAAAACATTTTTCACTCAATATTAATTTTTTTCTCCTCCACGAGTTCATTTAAAGCTTTCTTACTTTCTTCAGTTTTATGAGGTTTCATTGCATTTTCTGTTTCAATTAAATTGTGAAGTTCTTTACATAGAGTTTCTTCACAAACTTCATCACCAATTGTAGTGTCGTTTATTATATTTTCGTATTTGCTGCTAATATCTTCGTCCCCAACGTCTTTAAATTCAGATTCCAATATCCCCTCACAACTTTTAAAAAGATCTGGATTTTCAATTGAACTTGAAATTTCAGGATTTTCATTAGAATTTAAAATATCGGTATTAACTTCATCATCTGTCGTATCAGTTGATTGTGAAACTTTCTTCAATACACTGTCCACTAAATTAGAAGCAAAACTCTTATTTTCATTAGTTTCATGAATAGTTTGGTGAATTGCTAAAGATTGTGGTCTGCTAGGTCGAGCATAAGGAAATGCATGCTCTTCGCCTGCTGGAGTATGGACAGCGGATATTTCTGTTTGAGTAGCAACACCATTATCAATAAGAACAGGTTTTGATTGCAAATTTGACATGCATCGTTTTATCTCGGACATTGAATCTTGAAGTTGTTGTACCTAAATATATAATAGGTATCAAATTTGGCTGAAAAATTTATTCAGTATAAACCAACCTTTACCTGCATATGTAATAGACTACAAGTTTGTGCTAAATTGTTAACGATATCTGAATTTGGTTGAGTAGAATATTCATCAGTATTCTCTCGATTATTAGGTTGAAGACTGACCAGTTTTTTCCATAAAGCATTTATTGCTTGCATTTGAAGCAATTGTAACTTATGCTCACTTTCAAGAGCTGTTCTAGTTGCTTCCATATCAGTTGATAATTTTCTATGAATAAAATTAATAATCATTTTTTTAATGAGTTTAATATGTACTTGAAAAACTTTTAAAAATGTTTACTTACTGAATGTATTTGTTCGCTCGCATCATTTCAATAGTTTTTAATATATTGGTTGCTTTATTATTTAAATTTCTTGCATGATATCCTCTCCACATTCTTTGAATACAGATTGCTGCCTTTTCAGTTTGATCTTGATCTAATGAAATACAATAAAAGTAGTTTTTAAGACGGATTTATTTTTATTTATGTTTTATCATAAATTTACCTTTATTATTGTCCTCTTGTTGTATTTGAATAGCCCTATGTTTAATATTATCTAATTTTGCTTGGCAAACTTCACTATCTTCATCACTACTTATAGCAGTATTAATTTCATTATCACTTTCTTTATTTTTCTTTGTAAGATTAGACTTTAATCTATCACAAGCGCTCTTTGGTCTCTGAGTATTTCTTCCTAAATTTGGAGAATTTTTCAAATTTCGTTTCGGTGGTAATGTTTTACTTTGAACATAATTATTAATTTTTACAGTATGGGGATATTTCCCATTTGCTTGAGTAACAACAGGTTTAGCAATATTTGCCTTTCCAGCAACGCAATTAGTAGTAGAACTACATTTTACAAGAACATTTGCTTTCGTAGTATTTATATTAATTTTTGCCATTGGATTTACAGTATTTATAATAGGAATAGCTTTTCCACTATTGTCATTTAATGATTTAGTTGGTGTGGAATATTGACATGGTGAAGTTAATTTACTCGGAGGAGTTTTTGGCAAAATTCGTGAGAGCCCAGAAGGAGGTCGAAAATCAGGGCTCATTAACGATTCTGGAACTGGTACTAATTTTGTTGCTGCTTGTAATGGACTTGAAACCTCTAAAGGATATACAAGTTTCATATAAATCTTTTATCACATTTATTATTTAAAATCTTATAATAGTATTAATATTTAATGTTTTCTTGTCACATACCATTTAAATCATGTAAATATATATCTTTAGATGATTTATTATGCAATGTATCACATAAAATAGTAGGATCTAAGCTTTGCGTCATCAAATGTTCAGGATCATTGGTTACTATTGTATGACATGAAGATATCATAGCATCAGTATGACAACTAGAAGCCATTCGATCTGGTGATTTCATTCTTAATAAATTACGAGAAGAACCTAGTTTTAAGGAGATTGCTTAAATTAATATGTCTATAGTACTACAAGGCACGTTTACTATTAACAATAGCTTTAAAATATGAAAAATATGTAAAGTTAAACATAGAATTTAATATAATTTATAAATAATTAAAATTAGTTAAAGTTTTATTAAATTTGATTATACCTAACTAACAATTTTGTTAAAAGAATGCTTAGTTTTCAGTAACTATTATTTTTCATCCTATACAGAATGTTTAGAAATCCGCGCATTTCTTTTGAAGGGATTGTTTCTAAAAATATAATTGTTTGTCTTAGTTAAATGTCAGAAACAATCCTTTTAAAAAAATTACGTGAGTTTCTCAACACACTGTATAAAAAATAAAAAAGTGTGCAAAATTATATTATAATAGTTATGTTATTAATTCTTTTTTAATGCAGGATACCTTTCCAAAAAATTAACATGCACAGTCACCTGCTATATATAATTTTGAAGCTTAAAACTTCATATATTCATTATTATTTTTATATTCGCAAATTGTTGGTTCAACTATGAAGAGCAAATAACTAAGATAATATATCAATTTTTCTAATGCTTTAATACTAACAATAATTAGAATTTGAAAGTTTATAAAGAATAATTAAAATTTATCTTAATGCTTAAAGTTTACTTTAAAATTCAGGAAAAATTAATACAATACCAACCTGGACGCCTTGGTGAACTGGTTCTATTTTGTGTTAGTCTACGCCTTGAGGCTGGAGAAGGAGTCATTCCTACACTACTTAAACTATTCATACTTCCAGCATCACTTTGTTGATTTAATTGCTGTTGATGGTGTTGTGCTTTACTTAATATAAGTCTCAGTTTTCTATCAGTTTCACTTTCTACTGATTCATTTGTATGAGGACAAACTGAAGCTAAATATTGAGCAAGCAATGCATGTTCACCAACACGAAATTGTCTACCTCGACCTTGAGAGTAAAGCCATTCTGCTCTTAAACTAAGTAAGCATAATTTTTATTAATTTATAACTTTCAATGTCAATTATTACCTTAACACTACATGATCTAGAATACAATATGATATATTTAAAATTTACCTTTCTATAGGATCCACAGCATAGCCATCTATTGACTTTAAACTCATACACCAATTGATGACAAAAGGACGATAATCAAATCCTCTAAGAATTATTATAATTAAAAAAAATATATTTTATCTATAAACATTGTTCATATAAAGTAAAGACTATTGTTTATTTATAAGAAAAGGATACATGCTATCAGTCATACTGACACACGGGTTATTTGCAATTGAAAAATTTACCAAATTTTTTAAATTCACTAAATGAGACATTTCATTTAAATCAGTAACATTATTATTAGCCAATGTTAATGTTTCTATAGAGGTGGGTAAATAACGTTCACATTGTTGTAATGTTATTATACGATTATTATGCAGGAAAAGCTCCTATAATAAGTTTTTAAAATTCTTATACATATATTTAATTTTGCGTTTAAATACATTTTTTAAGTGGTATAGTGAATTTAAAGATTATTTGTATTGAATAATAATATTTACCTTTAGATTTTTTAAATAAGATATATCTGAAATATGACTGATACTATTTTCAGATAAATCCAAATGTTCTAGTTTTATATTTGTATGCAGATGTTCTATTGACTAAAATATATAAATTGAGAAAAATATATATAATGTTAATTGAACAATTTACATAATTAATTTAAAATCATACCTTTATTTTATTTCCTGCTAAGCACAAAGTTTGTAAATTTTTCATATCTTTGATACCTTCTATAGTTAATATACTATTATTTGATAAATTTAGAGTAACAAGATTGTGCAGTTTTGAAACACCATACATGCGTAATAACTGATTTCTTACTATAGAAAGCTAAAAGCAAATAATAAATATAAAGTAATATATATATATATATATATATACATATATAAAAGTTACTATATTTTATTATAAGTAGTATCATTAAATATAAATGTTTATCTTTTTTTATATATTATTTAATTTATTCTACCTTTGTAATTCGATGATATGAATCAAGATTATCCAGACGCTGTAATTCATTATCATCTATAATGAGGGTACTAATATCAGCATCTGATGGACATCGACCAAGTTTCTTCAAACTTTGACCACTTAAGTCGAGAGTTTCACTTACAAGTGACTCTATAGAATAATCAAATTTATTAAAAAATGTTTCATTGTACAATATATTGATAAATGTCTAAGGTGACAGGCAACATTGAATGTCAAAGATATAGCTACTGAAAATATAGTACATGTGAAATAGAACTTTAAAAACTAATATTAATACAAAATAAAAATACTATAATTTAATATCAAATAGCGTAAATAAGAACTACCATTAAAATAAAATGAATTTAATACATATTTTTTAATTTAAGCACTAACCCGTTGAAGCCATGATGAACACAAACAGGCAGACGCCACGAAGATGTCACTGTAACACTGAGGTACAAAATCAAATTTGAATATCTTTTTATTATAAATTAGAAACTTATTATAAACAATGATTTATATTAGAATACTTATAGAATAATATAATCATTGATAGTTGGCTTAAAAATAAAATGTGATAATCCGCTAATTACGCAAACATTTCTATTTTATTTTATCAATATTATTTTAATTTTTTAATTTTATTGTTCATCAAATAAATAATATATAACTATATTTTTCGTAGTTTCAAATTTTCTAAAGTATCCACCTTGTCAATATTACGATTTCACAGAATGGAGGAGTGTTCATTATTGATTTTGAAACTGTATGATCAAAAGAGCAAAATGGCGCCAGAAGGTATATATAGTGCAGTATTAAATGGTTTCCATTCGGATGGAAGTGGTGTTTTAACGTTGTGAGACAAGAGCAGTTTTTTGAAAGTAGTTAATTATAAAATTCAGTAGAAAAAAAAGGAAAAATAATAAAGGCTTATTTTTTATGTAAGTAGTAACTTTATTAGATAAGGAAATTCTTTATTACATAGATTTAAGTCTTATGTTGATTCTTTTTGTCAAGTGCACGTGTGTTTAGTTTCGTTTGAATTAAAAAATGCGTTTGAATAGTAAGTGCTAGTTGAAATGTTCGTAAAACTAAGATTAATCAATGTATGTATAAGGCATAAATGTTCTCATGTAAAACATGATCATCTTAATAAGAATGATACATTTCATAAATCTCTTGTAAAGTATAAGAAACTTAGATTATTGAAAAATAATAAAACTGTTTTAACCTCAAATAATAATACACTTGACAAACGAAAGATTAATATAAAGAATTCAACTGTAAGTGAACGTGAAGATAAAGGAGAATTTGTTAGTACTGCTAAACATGACTTATATTTTTCAATTAAAAATTCAAAAAATTATAAAATTCTCTCTTTTAAAAAATCAAATGATACAATTCCCTTAGAATCGAAAGCTAAAAAAGAGTTTAATGAATCTATGGAAGAAACTTCAAAGTCATCTAAGGATGGTAGTACAGATATTAATGAATTAAGAATAAATGAAATTAATATTCAAATGCTTCCTAAATCGTTGTATGAACAATTATTTCCAAATTGTAATAACAAATCAGATTATAGTGGTGAAACTATCAAATCTATTAAACAAAATTTAAAAGAATACAATATTGACGTGGAAAAAGCTTCACGATTACCTAATATAAGTATAAACCTACCAAAGCTGGAAGGAAAAAACATAGAAGAACATTTCTATAAAATTGCACAATTACAAACTAAGCCATACATAAAACTTTTAAATGAAATTATAAATAAGATTCCTAAAATGCCAGAGAAGTGGCTGTTACAAGAAGGATGGACAAGATATACTGACAATAGTGTAGAGAAAGTTGATTATCCATTGGAAGATGCTTTAATTTTTGATGTTGAAATATGTGTTAAATATGGGCCAGTTCCAATATTAGCTACAGCTGCGAGTACAAAAGCTTGGTATGGATGGGTATCAAAATCCTTGTTAGAAGAATGTAAGGATACATTTAGGGGTCAAATTTTTAAAACGGATGTTTTAATTCCAATGGAAAGTATTAAAAATGATGGAAAAAAGTTGACAGACTTTCAGAAAAGATCAAAAATTATAGTTGGCCATAATGTGTCTTTTGATCGAAGTAAAATTAAAGAACAATATTGGTTAAATACTACAGGAACACGATTTATTGATACAATGTCTATGCATATCTGTATTAGTGGAGTTAGTAGTTTTCAAAGAGCTTCTTTAAAATCTAAAAAAAAATCTAGTGAAAAAGATGAAATTTGGCAAAGTAAATCTTCTTTAAATAATTTAGTTGATGTTCATAAACTGTATTGTGGTCATATTGGTAAAACAATTAGTAAATTACCTAGAGACGTATTCATAGAAGGAAATTTAACTGATATTAAAGAAAGATTTAATGAATTAATGTCTTATTGTGCATCAGATGTAATTGCAACTCATGAAATATTGTGTAATATGCTTCCCATATTTTATGAAAGATTTCCACATCCAGTGACCTTAGCAGGTATGCTTGAACTTGGTATGGCATATTTACCAATAAATTCAAATTGGCAAAGATATATAGATGAAGCAGAGTCAACTTTTGAAGATTTAAATTATGAAGCTAAAGTATCTTTATCAAAAAGAGCAAATGTTGTTTGCAAATTAATGCATAATGAGAAGTATAAAAATGATCTTTGGATGTGGGACCAAGATTGGAGTACACAAGAACTTAAAATGAAATTGAAAAAGTCAAGTCGAAAAAAAAAAGAAAATATAAAAGAGAATGAAAAATTAGGTTGTGCCAAGTATTTAACAGATGAGGAAGATGAAGTAGATCCTTTGCAAGAAAAGTTTGCTTACTTAGAAGATACCAAGTATTTATTATATGCATGTCAGCAACATATGCCTGGTTATCCTGCTTGGTATAGAAAACTTTGTCCTAAACTAGATAGTGATGATTGGGCTCCAGGTCCTCAAAATATAAGCACTTCTATGCAAGTTGTACCGAAACTTTTAAACTTAACATGGGAAAATTACCCTTTACATTATATAAAAGAACATGGTTGGGGTATATTAGTACCTTATAACGATGATCCAAATTGTACAACAAAATTACCATTAAAAGAATTTTTGATTCAATGTCCATTGCCTAAATTGCAAGATAATAAAGCAAATACTGATTATGCAATGTCAAAGTTAACACAAGATGTAGAAAAAGACTTTATGAAACAAGAATTTTGGCGGTTAAAAGATAAAAAAGAAGAATTTATCCATGATATTTATAAAGGTAGTGCAGTTTGGTGCAATATTGACATTGATAAATGTTTTTACTTTTTCAAATTACCACATAAAGATGGGCCAAACTTTAATGTAGGTAATCCATTAGCAAGAGACTTCTTAAACAAATTTTCTGAAAATGGTTTAGCAGCTTCTGATGCAACTGCTCAGAATGTTTTAAAAATTGCTCGCATGCTATCATATTGGAGAAACAACAAAAATAGAATTGTGTCACAATTAGCAATTTGGCTTGATAATGAATATTTACCAAATACTATTAAAAACAATAGGAAGTATTTACGTTATGGTGCAATCATTCCTATTGTAGTTGTTTCTGGAACATTGACTAGACGTGCTGTCGAGCCAACTTGGATGACTGCTTCTAATGCTCATTCGGAACGAGTTGGATCAGAATTGCGAGCAATGATACAAGCACCACCAGGTTACAATATCGTTGGTGCCGATGTTGATAGCCAAGAATTGTGGATTTCATCGATTATTGGAGATGCACACTATCAAAAAATACATGGTGCTACTCCTTTTGGATGGATGACTTTAGATGGTACAAAAGCTAATGGAACTGATATGCACAGTGTAACAGCAAAAGCTGTTGGAATTTCAAGAGATCATGCGAAAGTTATAAATTATGCTAGAATTTATGGTGCGGGTCAAAAGTTTGCTGAAAGGTTATTGAAGCAATTTAATCCATCTATGTCAACTGCAGAAGCAAGATTAAAATCTAAGAAGATGTTTTCACTAACAAAAGGCAACAAAGTGTATACACTGAAGTCTGAATACATTAATGATCATTTAATTGATAAAGCGTATACATTATCTGAAGCATTCAAAATTTCTAAAATATATAGAAAACCTATTGTAGAAATATTTAATAAAGGTGAATGGATGGGTGGTTCGGAATCAGCCATGTTCAATCGTCTTGAACAAATAGCAGAAAGTGTTAATCCTGTTACTCCATTTTTGAATTCCAGACTTAGCCGTGCTTTAGAAGATAATATAGATGATTCGCATTTACCTACAAAAATCAATTGGGTTGTGCAAAGTGGGGCTGTTGATTTTCTTCATTTAATGTTAGTTTCTATGAGATGGCTAATGCGAGATAATGCGAGATTTTGCCTCTCTTTTCATGATGAAATTCGTTATTTAGTACCATCACGATACAAATACAATGCAGCACTTGCCATGCATGTAACAAATCTGATGGTTAGAGCTTTTTGTGCATCAAGATTAGATATGAAAGATTTACCTATGTCAGTAGCATTTTTCTCTAATGTTGATATAGATACAGTTTTACGAAAAGAGTCTAATGATGACTGTAAAACACCTTCTAATCCACATGGGCTAGAGGCTGGTTATGGTATATCTTGCGGTGAAAGTTTAAACGTATGGCAAGTTTTAGAGAAATCCTATGGATCGTTGGGTTGGTGGAATGAAAAATTTCAAAAAAGAAAATCTGAATAAGAAAATGAATAAAGCTAAAGATATAATTTTATTAAAGCATTATTTTGTATGATTATTCATGTAAACAAAGTAAATATTCTTCAGAATTATTTTTATAAAAATTTATTATAAATTAATAATTACATAGAAACATTAAAATAAAGGGTTATTATAATTTTTAAGTTAAGAAATTTTATTTATTACAAAATAGTTGTTTTTATTAATATTATGTTTATTTTTTTGTATAGCACCAAGAATATCATGTCTGAAGCAACTAAACGTAAGTACGTAGTTCAAGAGGTGCTAGAGAGTTTTGATCTTCCAACTGAATTACAAACAATTGTCAAAGTAATGGAGTCTCGTGGAAATAATTTACACCAAGTTGTAGATAAAAATGGTGAAATTTTCCTTGTATCAATGCCTAACAAATTCAGAAGAAAAATTTGGATTAAAAAGAATAATTTTGTTTTGGTAGAACCAATTTCAGAAGGAGTTAAAGTTAAAGCTGAAATTGTTAAAATATTAACACAGGTAATTATTTTTAATATTATTTTTTATTATCGTATTAACTGTATTTAAATATTTCATACATTGTTTTATTATATGTTTAGGATCATATAAAATGGTATAAAAAACAGAATTGCTGGCCGGCTGAATTTGACGAATCAAAAAATAATGAACTTGAAAATACTAAAAATAGTACTAACAAGTCAATTAAAAATTGTGATAATGATGATGATAGTGATGATGATGATGATCTTTTTGTTAATACAAATAGATTAGCATCAGTTGTTGATGAAGAAGATAGTGAAAGTGAAACCAGTTCAGACGAATCTGATTGCTCTTAGTATTTTTTTTAATTATAAATATATATATATTTTTTGTATATATTTCTGAAAAAGTAAATAAGCTTTTATTTATGTTAATAATAAAGTATTTGTAAAGTGAGAGGTGTTATTTAATTCTAATATATTTCTAATAATAGTAATTTAAATTTTAGAACCCTTCTAAAATAAAGCTTTTACTGAATAAAATATTAAGATAATATCTCGAACTCTTTAAGATCTTTGAATTTTTTATTAGATATAATTACTTTAGTTACGCTTCATTTTAAAAGGTGCTTAATTTTACTTTGTTCAATAATAGTTAATGAGATAAGTCCGAAGTAAAAACTATTTTCCGATAGGTAAGTACTATTTCTCCTTTGTAAATTTATTGCAAATTATATTCTTTGCCCTTTTTTTAATTTTACTATATAATTGTATTAATAAAAATTCGTAATAACGTTTAGAAAAGAGAATAATTTCACAAGTGCATTGATTATTTTTGCCGTATATGCATATTGGTAAGGAGACAAAATAATTGTACATCTTTTTAAAGAATTTATTTTTATATTTTGTTTTAATATAAAACTCTTTTACATATTCTCATTGTTTTCTAAATACAAGTTTTAGAAGAAATTAAAATCAAAAAATTTTTAATAAACTAGAGTTTAATATCACTGTGTTTTATAGCAATTCAACTTTATTATATATGCTTTTATTTATATTCTTTAAAGTTATACTTTTTGTTATAGGAAACATTAGGAAAAGCATCATAATATTATCATACATTTCTAGTTATATTTTATTTTTAATTTAAAACTTATCAAGCAATTTAATTGATATGTATAAACTTTTTAGTAAATCACATAGTGAATAACGGAATTTATATTTTAATCCGCTCATCTTTTTATGGGTAACTAAATCACAATGCCAAAGAATTAACGAATAAATAAATATTAGATGTTAAATTATTTATTAATCTCCAAAGTGAAATATAGAAGAATAGCTAGCTTTTCCAGCTAAAGTTTTTTAATCGGTTTATTCTGATCTTTTTAAATTTTAAGTAATTTTTTAATATATAGGTTGACATTGCATTAAATTAATTTATTTAAAATTTTGAAACTCAGAAAGGAGAAGTGCGTGTAATTTTTACAACATACATTAAAAATCTTAATAATAATAATAAGATTAGAAATAAATATTTTACATTTTTATTGAATATAATCATATAAAATAATATATGAATGAATGGTATCTGAAATTACATTGGTTCCAAATTTTTGTATTATTCCTTTCAAGTATTTTGTTTTTATTTTGTCAAAATTTTCGAGTAATTTATAAGTATACAAAATAATTAAGATATTAGTATATACAACCAAAAAAGTAAAATTTGTTAAAACAAATCATAGTTATTTAATGTCTTATAATTAGATCATATGTATTATTGGTATAAGTGAAATATATGGACTTGTTTCTTTTATAAAATAAAAAAAAAAAGAAGTATCGTTTCGTACCTCAGATCAGCTCTAAGGTAAATTTTGCGTATGAAATTGATATGCTGTCCAGTTGGTGCTGCATAAATCATGCAAGAGACAGTAGAGCATTATCCTTTGAAATGATCGTTATGTTCCCACAAGATTATAGGGCGGACAGTTTAAAACAAAAAGATCACCGTTTTTCTCTCTTTCATACATACATTCCAGTGGACAATCATGTTGAATACCAAGAAAGTAGTTGATGACATCATTCTTATAAAAATTATAAAATTAGATTTATATTCTGACAATTGTATCATTTTAATCAAATGTATTTACTATGAAAGCCGTTTATAACGACAGATCGAATCGTCAAATTTGTAATAAACAAGAGAAAGTACAATTATAAAATAATGAAAATATCATCTTAAGAACTGTGATGTGTTCGAATCTAATAAGTGGACATACAATAGTACATACATTAGAATAAACACACATAGCCACATAGATTATTTACACAAGTATCACAGAGAATTAGTTGGAGCAATCAAAGTCATGAATAAAGAATTGCGAATAATATAAAAAGTTGAAGATAATAAGGAGAGAGGGCGAGAGAAAGTCTATATAATTTTTGGAGTAAAATCCAAAGGTAACGGAGAGAATCTATGAAATTCAAGGGCTCTTGGATGGCTTTCACGTGCAAGAGAAGCGCTTACGTAACGCGCTCAAAAACCGTAGCCTGATAATGAGACGAATTAGGAAAATGTCTTCTATATCTGGAATATCTTGTGGTTCGAATCGCACGAAATGTTAGATCGTTCTTATCGGTGGAATTTACTGGCGAAATCAGCGCGACAGGTGTCTGACGGTATCATCGGGACCGACACATAGAAGAGCGTCAGTTAGTTGTTGACGGTGGCTATCATCACAATGTCTTTTACCTCGCTATTAGGAATCGTGCAAATAACGCGTTGTGTTATAATTTGCTAACCGATCTCCTTCGATAGTTTCCAAATCGTCTTGGAAGGAAGCACTCCGCGATTCTCTCGTTATCTTCCTGGAGAAACTCGTCCCCTATCCCCCCAAATCGATCTCGTTCTCTCAGATCTTAGAATCATCGTTGCCCGGGGACGGTTTGGCTGTGGAACCAAAGCTGAAAATCATCGCCGATTCACGAACGGGAAGAGATCGAGAAAAATCGGTCGGTCGTGTCTGGAGATCGGTATACAATCTTGAAAATCGGAATCAAAGAATTCTTATCGGAAGATCGATTGGTCGATAGAGTTCGAAATATCGTGGAAAACAGGAGAGGAGGGAACGCGAATGGTCGTTGACGATCGGATCTAGCGGTTTCTATTTTTGGTGGATGCCATCGTTCACCAAAAGGATTAGTATTAGTTGTTCGAGAGACGACGACGACGACGACGTTGACGACGTTGTCGACGAATGATCGTGGAAAATCGCTGGGGAAAAATGACGCGGAGCATAGAAGCGTGGTTGTATGTCATTCCAAGCCTTGCTTGGCTCAGGCCAGTGTTGTTCATGTGATTTTCCGCGCGAATGCATTTTTGCAACATGTATTTTTCGATTTGGCAAACCGTGAAACGGAAGCGGTGAAAGCCCCGTTCGTTCGCTCGTTCGTTTGTTCGTTCGTTCGTTTGTAAGCTTCTCAAGAACCTTACGTACTGGTAAGGTACTGCACATACTTACTTACTTACTTACTTACATACACATTTGGTAAGGCAGAGAAAGTAAGAAAAAGCGCAGGGAGAATCTTGACGCGTTCGAACGTTGCAATCCGCAAATTGGATTATCAAACCGAGATACAATCGGCTTAAGCGAGCTGCAGCGAGGATAAAGATCGCTATTGATGGAGGGATAGAAGAGATCTCTCTACTCTGAGAGTTTAGCTTCTTCTGTTCATCGCGTTCTTCGCGAAGCTCAACCGTTCTTCGATAAAAAAAAAACACAGAAAAGCACTCTTCATTAGCTGTTTGTCACAAGAATCCTAGAACGTAAATACACTCTCATTTTCTTCAGCGGGACGATCTCTACTTCTAGATTACCTCGTTTTTCCACGGGCTCATTTACAAAACTTACAAGGGGGTTCAAGGGAGCTAAATTAATAGTCATTTATTTATTTCGCAAATTTCGTGTTTTCGAGAAGCAGAGGATTCTGATTAATTTCTTTTCATTTTTATTTTCCCTTTCTCTCTCGTTTTCTTTTTCTTTACTTTGCGATTTTAAACAACAGGTTTCTTTTTGTATCTGGTAAAACGCGGAAGTACCATGGATAGTTCAAACGACGAAGATAACGAGAACTTGACAGAGATCGAGTACTTGAATAAGGTACTTGGACCCAAGTACTTACCTATGCAAATGGTTGTGCCGCTTACACTGGCTTACGTCATAATTTTTTTCACCGGTATTTTCGGAAACGTTGCCACTTGCATCGTTATTGTAAGAAATACATCTATGCACACCGCCACAAACTACTATCTCTTCAGCTTAGCCATATCCGACCTCATGCTTCTACTTTTAGGTAAGAAATTTGTTCAATTTTTTTCAACGCAAGTTTCGAGCAAACCGTCTATGTATGGGTTTCTTGTTAGCACGCGAGTGTAGTGGAGTTTTGTGTGATTTCGGTTATCGTTCGCTCCTCCTATAGGTTTCTTTTGTTTCATTAGAAAATACTAAAAATAATTACGAAACAATAATGTGCGATGCTTGACTCGACAGTGTCAAGAATGATTGAAAAGGGAAATAATAAAAAAATAAAAAAATAAGACAAGCGTGATAATGCGGACAATTGGTTTTTCTTTCTATGGAGAATGGATGATATAGTAGACGATAAATTTAATTACGTTGCAAAGACCCTTGATCCGCAATGTTTGATTTGAACGGTCCTTTGGTAATTTTCGGTAATTTCCGACATGCGAACACAATAGTCGCAGCTGCTAGCCTGTAATTACATGATAATATTAATCGTTTGAAAGGATACAAGAACATGAATGGATATTACATGGGGCTAGTTACAGTATGACGAGTAGAGCATGTGCAGTTGAAGGGCGCCAAACATTTCAAACGTTATTTCACCCGTTATAAAATTTTCGGGAAAAGTTAAAGTATTGATCAGAATAAAAATTGTATCCTCTAAAAATCTGTGAAATGCGAAAAGCAATTTTTCGTTAAAATTTGCTTTTAAAGTGGATGGGCTATTCAACGGAAGCGAAGAATGGCTAATTATGTTGAATTAATAATATACGACTCTTAAATATTTTAAAGCTAAAGCCAAATGCACGAAGGCCAATGGAAAAAAGTACTTTATCAAAGGTGTACTGTTGAAAGTATTTTTGCACGTTATATAAGATTATTTTTATCGCTCATTACTCTTTTTGAATAGTACTTATTGCAGTGATATTATTGCAGAAGAGATTTTACAATTTTCTTTGGATATTATTTTCTTTAATCATAAAGCGATAACCGAGAGTGCAGTATAGTACTACTTATTGCGGCGAAAGAGTTTGGTGGCTATAACTTTGTAATTGGTGAATTCTTGTATGTGTTCGTAGCTTAAAAGGTAGTACAGAGAGTGCAGCAAGAGAGCGTCGAGAATAAAAGTTTTACAGCAGTTGCATTTTCTACTTATCCCTCTACTAACAAACTTTAACAATTTGAAAAATAAATGCGCGTGGAAAATCAATGGAATTTTTGGCGCTCACGGCCAAAGCATTTTTTACATATTTTCTATTTGTCACGGATTTTGTAATTTTACGTGCGTTATTCACACTACATAAAACATTCTACTGAAAGAGAATAAAGAGGAAGCGATGAATTAACGTGCAAACGCCGCTCTCCAAACTATTATTTTGCAAGATAGTTTTAGAAATGCAATACAATAAATGGGATCCTTTCGTTAGTCGGTGATTATACGACTAATAGAATCTAGTATAAATAATTTTCCTTGGAAAATAAAATGAGTGGTAGTTACTATCAAAGCACATAAAGCGTTTTATCAGATGACAGCTATAGAACAATTTATCATACGTTCGCGGTCTAATTAAGTGTCACCAAGAAAAGTCAGGAACAAAAGAAAATAAGAAAGCGAAACAATGAGAGTCGAAAGGAGGAGATTGGGGAGAATGAAAGGAAATCGATTTTTAATTATGTGCATGTATCGAATTAAGAATATCGAACGAAGCTGCGTTACTTCTCTTTTTTTCTTCACTGTTCTCTTTCTCCACTTGAGACAAAGATAAGAGCTTTAAATTAATCTTTGCTTTGTGTACGCCCGAGATTGCAATCTCGCGATGGGCTGTTTGTCGATTGGAACGCGTTTCAATTTGCGTCACTAGAAGAAACTGAGGCGGGCCTACATACATGCACACGTCTTGGTAGCTTGCCAATGGATCAAAAGATTCTCTCACGACGAAATCGAATAGTCCTTCCAAGAAATTTGAATAAGGAAAGATTGTCCGAGATCACAACCCACAAGTTTTACATCCCCCGAGGACAGTCTGAGGCGTAGAGTCTGACAAAAAAATAGTATCTTACGTACCAGTTTGTAATGTATATTTCTTCCGCCTCGCGAAGCACTGAAATTCAAAGAAGAAAAAGGAAAACGTATCACGCGGATTTCCCGCAATGTTCAAAAATCATTTTTTTTCCAGCTAAATAATCTATGTGCTTAACAATATTCATCGATGTGCATAATTTACGGGTTTGGTATTATCTGTTTAAATTAGCTACTTTTATTGTGTTGTACGAATATAGCTTGTGTGGAATGTTATATTAAAATTGATAAAATGTTAAAAGACTTCGCAAAAATTTCCACCGAAAATTCATATCATTCCTGTTACGTCATTTATTGATGGTTTCAATTTAATTTAAAGCTTAATTTTCCAACGTCATTTCTATTTACTGAATTTTCCATGTAATGCAGATGCTTATCCTGGCAAATGTTAACCACTAATTAGAGTTAGCTTTTATCAGGATCAACTCTATTATAGAAAAGATTAGCTATTTTACATTAATATAAATCGGTTACTATTATGCCTTCATGGATGGTATTGACCTCTTGTTATCGATTATTGAATTGAAACTAGAGCTAGAAGGGGACACAGAGTACTTCTCTTACAGATTATGTTATACATATGTATATAGGGTGTTCCAAAATTCGATCACTTCCTTTAAAGGAGATACTCTTGAAGGCAAACTGCGATGAAAAGACCTTTAACACTTCTTGATTCAGTGTTTAGTTTTTGAGATATTCAATAATAAAGATATTATTAGTTAGACAGAGACAGCCCGATAGTTGAAGAGAGGTAAACAAAAGTAAAAACGGTGTTATCTCATTTCAACTATTTGTCTCTGTCTCTGTGTAGTTCTTAGCATTTTTATTATTGAATATCTCAAAAATCAAGCACCAAATCGAGAAGTGGTAAAGCACTTTTCGACTCGATTTAACCCTCAGAAGTGACCCTTTTAAAGGAAGAGCGCGAATTTCTTAACACCCTGTATGCATATGTATACTCTATAAAACGGTGTTCTCTCTAGAAATATTTCATTCTAACCAGGTGTAATAAAGTTAAAAAAAAAACATATTAGACATAAAATAAATTTAAAGTTAAATTTTCTTATTTAGTTATTATATGGATTGAATTTACGTGTAAAATTGATTTTTCTTTTAAGGGATAGGTTTAAATACTTTTAAAAAAGATAAAATAACTGAAATTTGTATAAATTTGGAATCCTTTTGTCCTTGTGATAATTATTAATTAAAACAATGCCGAAGAATAAAATTAACATTTCTGTAAGTGAAATAAAAGAAATACTATTACATTGATCAATTTTATGAGCATAGAAATAATGTACACCCTGATATTCCTCGAGGGTAGTAAAAGGTTTCCGCAATGAACCATGAGTACTATTACGTAACCGCTACTTTCCACAAGTGAGGTACAATTGAAATTATTCAATGGCTTCCATTCTACACGAATGTGACTTACAAGAAAGTGTCGATGGAAATAAATTATTTCCAATAGGTACTAGGTTCTTCGAGCGTTTCTGTTTTTTTCTTTCTCTTTTTTCTTAATATTTGATAAAGAAACCTGATTACATTTTACGTTTATGTGCGATTTGCTCTTTTCAAATAAAAGGTTACTTAATGTACGTCAAAAATTTTATTCCCCTCGATTCTTCTTATTTCGAAAACATTAAATGTATTACTTTCAAGGGATTGTTTTGTGCTCGGGTCATTTTACAAAATGAAACATTTTAATGTTCATTTTATATAGAAAATAAAAGAAATATTAGGCATATTATATATCACTATAAAAGAAATAGTGAAAAAGTGAATTTTTGTTGCGTGCATATAATAAACAAAAGTAATTTATTTTTTTTTTTAAATGTGAAAATCATTTATACAGTTATTAGGCAGAGAGATTCTAATAATTGCATTGGTGCCGTGTGTGTCGATGAGAAAGAGTGAATAGTTAACAGACCAAAGTCACATTCCAGCAGGGTGTGAATTATCAGAATTTCCGATGAGAACGTTGTTTAAAGTTCGCTGTATGCAAGTGTTTCACGATACATGTTTCTATATTAATTCCTAATTAACGCACACGAAATATTCAAATAACAATAAACTGCTAGTTTCCGATGCTATTTATTTAATTTCGACCCAAGGATTAGGAAGGATATTTCATAGTTACAAAAATTGAAAAAATTATAAGAAAGATGTTTACCAAAGTTTTAAATAAAAATTAGTATTTCAACTTATATTCAATTCGTATTTAGAGTATAGAATGAGAAAATACTTCGATAATTTAACAATGTCTTGAAAATTATTAAACAAAATAAATAAGGTGAGAGAAAAATGATTTCGAAAAAATATTGAATAAATACATATAAATGTATATGGTATATTAGAGACTTAAGTTGGATTATGATTTATATGAAAACTTTGCTAAATAAAATCCTATTGAACATCGGAAAACACTTGATAATACGATATTGAAGTTTGGAATTTTATCTTTTTGAATGGGGGTGGCGGGAAGGGAACGGGTAGTTGGAAAAACTAATGATTTTATTTTATCGTATCCTTAGATGAACATATTCTATCAGATAATTGAGTTCTATTACGCACGTAAGCAAAGATATAGGAAATCAATATTTTTTTGAAATGTTTCCAAACACAAATAATTTTTTAATTAAATTTTATAAAACATTGATAGTTTTCTAAGGCTAATGCCATTTTATTTTATTTTATCACACTTGTGATTTTATTATATTTTATAGTAGTAAAATATTCTTACGGTAATCCCAAATAGTAACATGAATAGTTTCCTTCAGGTTTTCTAGAAATACGTGAATTGCTCCAGGATGCTAATTAGACATAATTAGCTTGTAATTTTGCTTTTTGGCTTCCAACTAGTGACCTGCAATTGTTTCTTGTTGTTAGATTTACAAATCGTAATATATACATATATATATCTTGAGCCAAAAACAGAAATTCCCGTAGCTGCAAGTTGTGACTCTTGATGCCTGCTCTTGAATTAGATATGTCCCCTTTCAAATGATATATTGCAAAATTGTGCAGTCTATTGTGCAATATAGTATACAATGTTCCTTGGAAAATCACATCCTATCTGCTGATATGTTTTGCTCATGATAAACAAAAATTCTAGAACACAGTCCACAGAATACAAGATATGAAATGTTTGATAGAAAAACTGAAGGAATAAGTCCAAGGATTAAATGTATTTCTTACTTGAAAGTTTATTTGCTCATGATAAATCTTGAATTGTAGCAGATATATATGAATCATAAAACTAATTATATGATCATTTGAATTGAGCCATCTACTTGACCTTGGAAGGAACTATAATCTTAAAGTTACAATATGGAATTTTATGAATAATAAATATTTTCATACAAATTTTATACGCTTTCCCTTTTAAGCTTTTAATTTATTGATTGCCATAAGAAAGAATGTTTTTCTGATAGCTTAAGGAACATCGTACGGTTTAAATTTATATTCGTAAAAAATTCTAGTTCATAGTTATCAATTTAAATGTCGCACAATCACTAATGGTGATGCGACTGTGAAAGAAAGATATAAGCTCCAAGGCAATGCGAACCTATCCTCTTGCATTCTGAGAAAGCTCATTATATTTTATGGAACTTCTTCTGTGACGGAAAAGAGAAGGCAACACCTTATTTATATTATATTAGAAAAAAAGAGAATGAATTTATACATGCAATACATATGTAATATAATCCATTATTTATTTTTTATCACCATAAAACCAATCAAAATAAATGAAAATAATATAAAAATATCCAGTGAGAATAGTTTGCTGTATCGTAATAGCATTGCTAATTACTTATCATTTATATATAATCAAAAATTTTCCATGATATTTCTTGAAGTTTTCGAGATACCAAATAACTGATAAAATATATGATTTTAATACCAATGGGTGTAAATCACATATTGCTTATTTTGTGAATATTTAGATAGATAGATAGAGAGAGAGAGAGAGAGAGAGAAAGAGAAATACAAGCATTTTTAAGATACATGAATATCGACATAAAAATATTTTATTTCAGGTTTACCTAACGAGTTGAGTGTGTTCTGGCAGCAATATCCTTGGGCGCTCGGAGTTGTATTATGCAAAATACGGGCATTTGTATCCGAGATGTAAGAAATCTGTCGGGACATAGTATGCTGCCATCATTATGCTGCTCGTGCGAAATCTAGTAACAATGATCCATCTAACTTTTTCACAGGTCATCCTATGTCTCGGTCTTGACTATCGTGGCTTTCTCCATGGAGAGATACCTGGCAATTTGTCAACCGCTTCGTGTTTATGCGATGAGCCAACTAAAAAGACCGCTCCGATTCATTTTCGCTGCCTGGTCGATCGCTATGGTCTCGGCGATACCCTTTGCGATATACACGACGGTTAATTACGTCGAATATCCCCCAGGTGAAAAGATCAAGATCATTAAAATAACGAGATCGTTACTTCCTAAAGACCCAACGCGTCCTTTTATTCTTCTGATTTTTCATTTTCCTTCAAGGTTCCGGAAATTACTCGGCAGACTCAGCGATTTGTGCAATGCTACTGCCGTACATGCCAAAGTTCCCATTATACGAGTTGAGTTGCATCGTTTTCTTTCTCATACCGATGCTGGTAATTCTCATCGTATACTCAAGAATGGGATTGAAAATCAGACGCAGTGCCAAGGAACAACTAGGACCAATGATAGAAGGCTCGGTACATGGCGAGGCGAGGCATGTTCAGTCGAAAAAGTCCATTATCAGAATGCTAAGTAAATGTCTACTCTTTATAAATACGTTTGTTCGAGTCATTTGACCTAGAGTGATAGAATGAGCTAACGATCTTAATTTCCTGCCAACTTTTACATAAATCGAAT
Organism: Sclerodermus sp. 'alternatusi'; assembly: GCA_037305995.1. NCBI lineage: Eukaryota > Metazoa > Arthropoda > Insecta > Hymenoptera > Bethylidae > Sclerodermus > Sclerodermus sp. 'alternatusi'. The sequence continues at coordinate 6,482,539 of CM074550.1, forward strand.
CTTCGCTCTTCATTGAATTTTATCAAGAACAAATTTAATCGGAGCAAACTTGATTAAACAATTCAACGATGAAGCAAGAAGCGAAAATTGAGTGTAACCGTCTGGTAGTATATGAGACGTTAAGTCGTAGATTAAGAGAGTGAAGTCTATTAAAATTCATTTAACGAAAGTCCTTTGGCAACAATAATTTATTCTGGTTTTCTTTCTCCCACAGGCGCTGTGGTTATAATGTTCTTTGTTTGCTGGGCGCCATTCCACGCACAAAGATTACTCTATGTTTATGCTCAGGAATCTGATTATTATCCTGATTTAAATGAGTGTCTGTATATATTGAGCGGCTGTCTCTATTATTTTAGTACCACTGTCAATCCAATCCTTTACAATCTAATGAGCATCAAATATCGAACAGCTTTCAAGCAAACAATTTGCCGAAAAATGATGTGTCGAAAGAAATGGGTGCAGAAAGAAAATTATTCCTGCAAATGCGGCACTAACGATCAAAATCATAGATCTAATATCAGGTGTTCCGTTAGGTTTGTCATCATTAGTATTTAATATTTATTCTAATATTTATTATACTATTTTATCAGAGAGAGAGAGAGAGAGAGAGAGAGCGTTTTAAAATATTACTTCTATAAAGAGATTAAACTTTGGACAAAAAATTCTAGAAATAAAATGAAATTAGCTGCAGTTCTACATATTTCTGCTAATATAATAATTTCTCGAAAAACTTTAAATGAAAAATATATTTTTATGTAGAAAAATAGTATTTCTAAGTGAAAATCGTTATTCTTTTAAAGAGAAGAACGGTACGATTGCGAAAACAAATAGGAATATAGTAAGAAATTGACTAAATTCGTTAGAAAGAGTAAAGTATGCATTCTATTTTAATATTTTAAAAAATAGATTCGATAGGATATAAATATTTATGTATATTCATGCATTTTCTATATTGGTACAAATTTAAATATTCATTGTGCTCAACTAAATTTAAATGTTATTTAACAAAGATATAACTGTGCATATTGTAAATTTTAAATGAAAAACAGGAGGTGCTAATCAAGAAGATGTATAAAAAGATATAACATAAAAATATTATTCTATGATAGTTTAATTTTTTGAAAATGCAAGTAAAATGTTTATTATAAAAATATTGAGCTTCAATTAACGTATTGTTAATTAATATTATCAATTAGTACTAACAGTGAGATAATCTTATCGTAAGATTATTTACCGTGTAGTTCAATTATTTATGATAAATCTATCATCTATAGAATTAACCTAATAAAATTGTTCAATAATATTGGCCATGCGATAAGTACATAATTTAAAAGTGATTATAAATATGTATGTTAATATTTTTGTATATTGTTTTTCAGACATACCATTGGTCAAGCTAAAGAAATGTTTAGATTTACGCCAAGTCACGAAGAAGTGGATAAGAATAGAAATATAAATGAAAATATTCGTAGCAAAGGCTATGCATTGAAAAAAGAAGATTCAACCTCAAAACCTCTTTTATCAGCTACACACTCTGTTATTCAGGAACAAATTAGCATTGATAGTACAGCATCCAAAAGAAAATTGGAAGAATCTCTATCCACTGCTAGTAGCGCCTTGTAACGAGATTATTTAGTTTCTTAGCGCGATCAAAGTTTAGAATAAGATCTACTTGTACGATTATTTATAAAATATTATTGTATATAGTATATATATGTATCTAACTTATTTACTAGATTCATGTGTCGTGAGAACGTAGAAGAGAAAAATTTTGCATTATTTACGTTTAATAAATTGCTTAAGCATTTTATACATGTATATAGAATTTTATTAATTTTTGCAAATGAATGAAAGTGATCAAAGAGATATCCGCCTTTTATACAATAAATATGAAATCTATAGAACTGTTTTAACAGATATTCGATATTTGCACTTTTTTTATTCTTTCGCTCCCCCTCAACCACCCTTACGTATTTCCGTTTTATTTACATTTAAAAAATAAAATCGCTTCACAAATGCCAAAGGAAAATAAATTTAATAATGAGAGGTCACGCTTCGATCAGGTATAATTTACGGTGATTATAATAACGATTAGAATAGCGTAGAGCTCGATTGAAGCAAATGATTAATTATCGTTAGTATTTTGCATTATTTATGAAATTGCCGTGCGATGGCTTTTAGTGCGACAGTTTTCCATTGGATGTCCCGTGACAGTGGTCTCATTAATATTTTTCTCTTTTCGAGGTGATCTGTGCCAATCACATGCCTGAACGGCCCAATTAGATCGAATTCCAAGTTATTTCCTTTTAAAGGGCTATCTATTGCGGTTACTGTGAAATAGTTTCGCTTTTGTATAGTTGTCTTGACAAAGAGAGAAGTACCAACTCCACTTGTGGTCACTATAGTGAAGTCATGAAACATTCTTTCAATAATTGAAATATATTTTAAACGCTCTATGCTCGTTTTTAAAGAATTTAATTTTCAAGTTAATTAAAGTCGACTATGCATCCGGTATTCCACGATCATTGCTCAAATATCAAAAACGTCTAGTGGATAAAAAAGTGAGTAATTCTTTGCTTTCAGTTTTTATCAATATCCGTTCCATCGATTTTCCTGATTTTTGTTAGACAGGAAACAAACTCGACGTTATGATACAAAAATTTTTTTAAAGTACGTATCATTCGATAAAAGAATGAAAGAACGAGAGAAACAAAGGAGACAGAGAGAGAGAGGGAGAGAAAAAAAATTTTCAACAAATTTTTATAGAATTATCTTCAAATTTCCTACTTTCATGAAACAAAGAACAAACTTCGTTTGTAACTTTGTTTAAATTACATTCCAGAGGATAAGGAATTTATATTTTTAAAAATTTTATTTTCGGCTTAATTAATTATTATTAATTTAAATATAATTATTTTATTATTTTGAATTATTTAATAAAGTTGTATATTAAAAATATAGGATATATTTATAAAAAATTAAAGAGACTAAGCATACATATATTTCGATATTTAATGAAAAGATTAGATTGGTACTCTTAAATGAGAAATTAAGATTGTAAAAAAGAAAGAGAGGAAAGTAGAAAACGGTGGATTTTAAACGATTAATTTGTGGTATTGGCTTCATCAAACTGCGAACCGCGGATATAGAATGTACAAAGTAGCTGATAAGACTTTCAATAAACGAAAAACCGAGCGATTGATATGGTTCGTTAAGAAGTTTCTTCTTTTTTTAAGGTGAACAAAACTGACAAACAGGGAGAATATTATTCTCCAAAAATGTTGAAAGAATATCCTCAGTTAATTGACAATTAAATTGCGAAGAAATTTGAAATGACGGATTTCCTCCGGCGAAAATCATTATTAGTGTTGCATGATTTGAAATAAATTATCAGGAAGCGTCAGCTTTTAACGAACGAATAGGAAAAAGTGGGTCATTGTGAAGTCAAGATAAATTCCACGATCGTTTCAAAAGGAAAGTATGTGTATATAAACCATCGAAGGCAAATGAGTTCAGTCGAAGGAGCAGACTTTATCAACTTGCTACATAGTGAAATTACTCTTGTTCCGCTGAAATAAGTTTAGTCATGGAAAAGTCTGTATTATTTGCCGGAAGAGCTTTAGCGCACCTGGCCAAATCCTCGGATCAACGTATTTCCACGTGAAACGACAAACCCTTCACGACGTTCTAGCTTTAACTTTGACTTCGACATTTTACATAATGTTGCATCATCATGCGGTCCCTTTTTAAACCATCAGTGGGGGCAACGCTCAATTCCAACTCCAGTAATTCCTTCTATAAATTCATTCTACCATTTCACCTTCGGTCTTATTAAGCTAAAGGAGAAACAAATTTATAACTTTATTTATTTTGATCTTCAGGTATTTTGCCAATGAAAAAACAAAAAAAGTATAAAATTAAATATACAAAATAGTTTATAAAAATACTTGTATCCTTTCTCTTCCTCTTTCTCTCTATCTCCCTTCCTCATGTTAATGCGTGTACGCAAATAATTAACATTTAAGAGTGACTCTAAAATATCGCATTTCCTTGAGAGGTTTAATCATGTAGAAAAGCCCTTTGCCTTTTTCTTTTTTGCGTGGGTGCTTATTTTAAAGTGATAAGGAGTTTTACTTATCCAATACAGTTGAAATAATTTTGCAACTGGCATCGTATCTTTGATGAAATAAAATCTGACAATTATTGTTTAAAACCAGTGAGAAGTTACTACGAAACAAAGTAGAAACGTTGCAGTAATGTATTGCTTATTAGAAATTGCCGTAGTCCTTCAAAGAGATTAATAGTAGCTATTTTTTAATGGAAAAAGTTCTTTGCAATTTTTCAATTTAAAGCTTAGAGATCTGAAATGACAAGGTTTAAAGTTGAATAATGAAAATTCAGGTGAAAATACTTTGTTATTTTCACTCAAATTAAATTGTAATTTTGAACTTTATTCTGATGTTGTACATATGTTTGCGATGCAAGAAAGTATTTAGTACAAGATAATTATTAATCTTTTATTTTATTTTATCTATAGGGTATACTACTATAAAAGAAGGCAACAATTGTAGAGCATGAATAATTAAAAAACTTTTTTTATACGTTAAATTATTAAAATCTCTGTGGTTTTGGATTAATATAAATAAACGATAAGTTTGCTTAAAGGAAAAACTATGTTAGCATCAATTTACTGAAATGTTTAACAATAAGCTCTAATATGTAAATGCCTTGCAATAAATTTACAAGTTGATTATGACAAATTCGAATGGGGGAATCTTAGCAAACATAACATAGGGGTGTATCTAGGAGGACTATGAAGATTTGTTTCTGCTATAAAATAGCTGTTTGTGTGATGACATTTGCAGCATGCACCACGTTCATCCAATGTGCATGCAAATATTTATGTTTGCACAGGTCATATAGTATCAATAGATCATTTTAGCTTCTTTTAAGATTGTTGAACATTCTCGTAGTATGTGTGCGTGGTAATTTAATAATATCTCAATAATTTAATAATTTTAGAAAACTTTTTTTACGGTTTTCGCAAATTTTTCAAAATCAATAAAGATTCGAATGTCTCATTTTCATTGAATAAAGAGAATCTAGTTTAGTAATTACTGATGCTGTTTTCAGTAAAGCACTAATAAATTTAATATTATGATAAAAAGCTTAATAATTCGAAGATATTTTGGTGAATTTCTATATAGCTAAGTTTTGTGGAAATTATCAGGTATATAAAAAGTAGTAATTATGAGATAACATATATATATATATATGATATTTTTAAGAGGATCCTTATCAAACAAAAAATTTCAGAAGCAAGCATTAACTTGGTTCGTGTTTTAACTAAACACAATTCTTAGATTTTCTAGCATAGTAAGTATGCCAAGGAATTTATGTTCAAATTAGATTATTTTGCACTTGGGTTTCTTATTTTTTTTCTATAGCCCTGTTTTCGTATGAAGTAATAATCTGATTTGCCTCGATTGCAAGGGGGTGGTGATCAAATCGAGATGACTCTCGTGCCGCAGTTGTATTTTCAAGGATTTTCCTGACACAAGTATAACGTTACAACATTAATTTGAATACTATGAATGCAAAAGCATTTCTATGCCAACGTCTCAATGTTTCTACGAAGCAATTACGAAAAGCGATAATTTAAGTGAAAAAGAGACCGCAGACAAAAGAATGGCAAAATATGAAAAACATAATAGTATTAGAAGAAAGTTCATTAACTAGCAAAAATAATTATAAATATATACCTTAAAAATCTTTAACAATATTACGAACAAAATTTCCATCTTTTCCAAACATTCCATGATTTCACAATACTATTATAATTCTATTTTTTTCCACTTTCCATTTAGCCATTCGCAAATGCTGTAGTTGGCTAATTAAAAGCAATCAGTAGGTATGTTTAACTTCATAGTTCATATTGTGGGAGATAGTACTTTACATTTTCCCCATACTGAATTAATACTAATTGGAATATCTTATCAAAGAACAATATAATTATAGTACCGTAACAGTTTAGGCATTAAATTATTATTTCTTAGTTAAACCTACATTCTCTTTACTTTGAATATCTATATTTAATGAAAAAGAAGAACAAAAAATGCATGATTTATAAGATGGGCAGAGAAATAGTGTATAAAACAACAGAATAGAAAAATGTTATCGTAGAATTCATTTAAATAACAAAAATCATTCAAAGAAATATTAATATAGCTTAGAAAAAATTATACATAGCGATATATGAATAATTAAGATTTGTATAAACTTTTATAGTAAACGCTATAAAACTTGCGTGCAATGAAATGAAATAGAGAATATTTGAAGAAATTTGATATTACTAGACAAGATTAAAGCTAGCGGGGTATATAGGAATCCAAGAGTCTCTCATGAGCACAAAGCAGTTGTTTCATTCCATCCTTCTTGTATCTTGCTATCAGCTCATATTTTTCCATCTATTTTCCACTGTTGTAGCGTAGCATCTAGTCCTTTTATTCTCATTTCTCCAAGGTAATCCTCCTAACTATTTACTTCTTCTATTCTGTGTATTCCCACCTTTCAGACTCTCTATATTTCTCCGTAGTTCTCCATTTCTATCTTGGTGTTATTAGGAAGAAGGTCACGAATGTAGACAGGTATCAAGGGAATTTAATAAATCCGGAACGACAGGGACAGGAAAACTCCCGGAAAATTCCATGCGTGTCGCTCTGCCATTAAGTACATTGTATTCCACAAGTTGAGAACAGTTGAGAAGATATTAAATGCTGTTACTGCTCGATCTCGACTATAAAATCAATGATTTCGGATGATGCGATTCTAGAAGGGTTACAGAAATGGCAATGGAAATCATACGGGAGTGATGAATAAAAGATCGTTCAGCGAAGATTAAAAAGTTACGAGATCAAGGATGGTTCTTTTTCTCTCTGCTTGACTGCAGAGAATCGATAAGAGAAAAAAGAAGATATACAATATAATCGTTTTATCTTATTTCCTTAAAGTTAGAGGCAAATAGAAAATAAATTATGTCCTCTTGCATTTTTCATTGGATACATGTATCGGTAAGTCCTTGTAGCAAAGTGTGTATTTCTTTAGCAGATCGTTAACTAAAGCTGTTTGCTCTCCTTAATAAATGTACAGTACATTTTTATTCATAGGTGCTCTAATGTGTGCAGTCGTGGATATATATGAAGTTCCTGACCTCGCTAAAAGCTGCATTCTGTGGTCTCTATTTTAATTCTTGACGTAGTTTTGCACATTTTGATGTTTCTATGGGATATTTGTTTAGAACTTGCTGCCTCATGTTCTTCTTTAGCAATACTACAATTATCATTTCAAATCTCTATCACGATATGAAATCATTAGCTTTGATAAGATCTGATCAAACCCTTGTTTTGAGTTTTCATGGGCTTTACTTTTAAAATTTCTAGATCTCGGAATAATTATTAAGCCTGTACCCTAAGTTATATATTATTATTATTGTTGCAATTGTAACTTTTACTGCTAGTACAGTCTTGCAACAAGTCAACACCGAAGTGGACCCATAAAAATGTTATATGTTGCACTACATCCTAAGCAACTCAACGGGTATGGTGCAACTGGTTAAAATATTGCTAGAGCGTTGCATTTTTTTATGCAACATTTGTGTTGTCACAGTTGTACGCATGTGATTCTATGCAAAGTTCACGTATATCATGAATTGCGTTATATTGGGTGTGCGGAAAAAAACACAGACCTAGATAAGGGGTGATTCCTGAAATTAAAATGAGTCGAAAAGTTCTTTATCATTTAATCTTTATCATTGCTGAATGCAACAATTTGGCAATACTCTGTACTGGTTAGACAAAGTTAGGCAGTCAGATAGTTGGGGTGAGATAAAATTATGTAATCTTATTTCAATCAATTGATCGTCTTCTTCTAACTAATAGTAAAACTTTATTATTGATATCTTGAAAATGAAGCTCCGGTTCGAAAAGTGTTAAAGGATTATTTAATTTGGTTTAATGACAATAATCACCCCTTGACTGGTGGCACACTTTTCCTGGACATTCTGTATAAGATTTTTCAAAATAGTTAAGTCTAACATTCCTTAGTTTTATTTTTAATATAAAATTAAAAAAGTATTCTTCCGTTTTAATAAAATTTGTTAGAAAAGTTTTACAATATAACTACATATTTTTGCAATATTATTACAACACAATTAAAATATTATAGTAAAAGTAAAATTATGATATAAAAATATATAAAGGTATAATTATTTTAATCGACAAATATTTTGCAATGAAAATGTAAATGAAAATCGCAATTATTCTTCATCTAAATCTATATACAGTTCGAACAGTTTCTCGAAGTTAAATTGCCCGTATTACGAAGGAAATTAAATCTGGAAAAAGTAAATGGATTGATGGTAAATTTACGATAAAACCTTTTCTCAGGTTGACTTATATGCCTTGATTAAATCCTACATAACTACATTGGATATAAACACACACGGATACGTGTATAGATATGTAAATGTAAATAATTATGAAAAATTATCTTTCTAGAATCGAATAGACTTACGTACTAAGATTTATCAAATTACATTATCAATTAGAAACATGTTTTTGTCAGAAAGCAAGTATTCATTCTGATAAATTTTAGTGTTATTAAACCGATAAGAGTTATTACGGATAACTATAAAGTGGTAAGATTAATCAGAGGGAAATAAAAAACTTGTATCGTAAAAGCAGGTATTTTTTTCCTTAAGACTTTAATAATAGCTTTCATATAGTTTTGCATAGATTTAATCAGTTTATTTATATGTAACCTCGGGAAACATATATTATCATACTTTCATCAATGCTGCTTTCAACAGCTCCAGATTTTCTGAAGCATATTCTCTCTATTTGAAGAATTCTTTTTTAAGTCCTCCCACATGCATATATTCTATTGAATTTAGATTTGAATTGCAAGCTGGTCACTTCATTACACCTTTACACGAACCTCTCTTTTAGATTATTGTCGGCTTTGACTACTATACATAAAACTACATGCGGCTTGATACTCTCTTGCATGAGAAAGAATTTCTCATTTATACAATATTTGATGTGTGAAAAAAACATACCAAACCATCATTGAATTTAAAAAATTCTATTTCAACTTTTAACACGATGTAAATTTAAACATATAACTTGAGCGTCCTTTCATCGGTAATGCACAAAGATGAGAATTTGGTCAAATGTTTAATCTTGATATTTGATGCTTTGAGAATGTAATTTGCTTACTGTGGAAAATAAAAAAGTTTTTCTTTTCCTCGCCAAATTACTCTTCATTCTCATATATTTTACAAAGTTCGCTTAATTAATAGACTTTTTATTAGTACTACAACTTGAATTAGAATTCTATTGCATATTACATTTGTAACAATTTTTTATTAAGAGTGCGCAGGTAAGACGATATCTTTTGGTTAAAGTACCCATATTATAGAGAAAATGAAGTCTGGAAGGTCGATGATTGGTGGCCCATTTGCGACAAAGGCTGTTCATCGACTTATGCATTAATTACATCGCATAGAATTACGGTTTCTTAATGGATGGTCGTTGGAAAGGCGAGATGGTATGTTACCCCCGTGAATTCACACGAATATTTTACGAATAAATGGATTTACTTGTAGCCTTCGTGTGTACGTGTGATATAATATCCATTGCTATAACAATTCTAATATCATTAGACTATGGTCTCTACGAAACACTTGCTATATTATAAATAATAATTAGTACGTTGTATCGTTATTATTAATATCCAAACAATTTTCTGTAAAATTTCGTTAATGTTATTTCTACCATGGTATCACAGTAGTAGCTGAAATATTATATGCATTTAACCCTTTTTACGATGAAAAATACTTTCAAAATATCCGAAATAGTTTTATCCATTTTATACGTAAAGGCATAAATTATTTTGATATTATTGATCGGAAGAATACGTTTATGAGTGTAACTAAATTATTAAAAAATCAGTGTGAAATTTGTTTAATCGTGAATGAAAAAAATTACCCATATAAGAATAAGAAATTTATCTGCAATATAAATTAATAATGAGAGGTACCATCATTAATGTAACAATAGGATCGTGCATGGGAAAGAAGTGGTTAGTAAATATGCGGAAAAAGTAAAATCCTTTCTCCAGTGAGACTATTGAGTGGAAAAAGTGATATAACATTTTTTCGCAAAAGACCTTGTTTCGGATAAAATTAAAATGGAAAATTCAATGAATGACACGTGCGGAGAGAAATGTTTGAGAACTACTTGTCTGACAAGTCTGACTAATGCTAGTTTTTTCTACTTTTATCAGTGTCTAAATACACGCGTGATACAAGAATGCGATTGAAAAGAAAGAGGGAATATTTTTATGAATTATCTCTTATTGGTTCTTTTTATTTTTATTTATTTTTTTTTTATTACTATTATTATTATTTTTATTAGTTCTCTTTTCTCTCGCTCATCATAAATACACGCAGAAACGTACGTAATAATAAACAATACACAGCACATACAAGTTGTATTTGCTTTATGCATCGATGCTGCGTGAAAATATAAATAATCGTACAGAAAAGATTATACTCGGTTAATTTTGAAATGACGTTCACGTCCACATCCGTGTTCACGTTCACGTTCACAGAAATTCACATTCCATAGAAATTTTTCAGCCGGCATTCTCTCTATTCTACGAAATAACTTTAATGAGTTTCATCTTTTATTTGCAATATGTCATAGTCGAAAGAGGTCGATATGGCGATCGGTGAGATTTATTGTGTGTATGTGGTAGTTTAATGCAGGAGTCCACGTAGAGCTTTGTGGAAGGAAAATAGAAGAGTTGGCAGGAAATCGAAAGCGAAGTGAACAGGACGAAAAGGAAACGGAAAGAAAGAGAAAAATAGTAAAAACTGTCAGGCGGTAGAATGAGCAAGCAGCAAATGCACGGAAATAGCACAGGAGCTTATCCTTCTAACTGTTTAAAACGCTTGCTATCTGTCTTTTAATTAGAATAGACGAGTGATGGGTCCTCCATAAAATAATTAAACGTGACAGATTGTGATGTAGATTTAATGAGACGGATAGCTACGAAACTCTTGCTATGGATTTGCATTTCCGTTTTACAGAATGGTGCATCTACGGCACATTGCCCATTAATAGTAAAATATTGAATCTCTTGACCGATGGTACGTTTACCTAGGAAGTAGCTTTGCATTTCACTTTTTTTACATTTATCAGTACCAGAAATTTTCATCTTACCGGTTATTATCCATTACTCTCTTCCCAAACTTTCATATAACTCTCGTCTTCTTCCACGATTCTTTAATAAACCAAGTTTTTGATAGATCTCTATTAATAAGGCACTGGGGCTCTTACGCTTTAATTATTCTAACGAAATCCTTGAAAAAATAATTGTGATGAGCGTACTAGGCTTTTCTCATATTTCTTTATTAATCAAGATTAATTAGATTTTCTTGTTTACGAGCTCTATATTACAAGAACATTGTTTTCCTTCTTTAAACTTTAACTAAATGAATATGATTTATTGATGACACAGATTGTCATGTAAGTGAAGAACACGTGGAAACAGTGAAGTTAAATAAAAGTTTAATATGCAATTTTCAGGATAGACAATATATGCTTATATTTAAGTTTGTATTTAACAGATCAAATGACCACGCATGAATAAATTTGGAATATATCCCCTTGAAGAGAAAGTAGTTACATTAAAGTGTATACGTAAGGTAAAATGAAATTAATACATTTTTAGATTTAAACAAAATTTATTTCTTATTACTTTTATTCAGTTTAATGATCATTATTCTGAGTAGACTTTTAAATAATACAGGGTGTAACAGAACTACCGCACTTCCTTAAAGGGGGTGATTCCTGACGCTATTCTAAGAACTTTTTCCTCTTACGATTTTTTAATCTAAAGCTTAGTTTTCGAGATATTAAATAATATAAGTACTAATAGTTAGAAAAAGACAGATAGATAGTTGAAGTGAGACAGAGAAATGCTATCTCACTTCAACTATCGGAGTGTCTCCGTCTAACTAATGGCATCTTTACCATTGAATATCTGGAAAACTAAGCTTTAGATTAAAAAATGGCAAGAGGAAAAAGTTCTTAGAATAGCGCCAGGAATCACCCTCTTTAAGGGAGTGCGGTAGTTTTGTTACACCCTGTATAATGATATTTTAAGTAAAAACAATTGATCTTCTTCACTGCATTTCATTCATCAATATGTCAAAATTCAAAATGTAACCAAAAACTATACTTTTTATCAGGTGATATATTTAGAAATTAAACGAAGAAATTAATTTGAAAAAAAAATGCGAAACTGGCAAACCGTAAGAACTTTTTCTCATCATCTCACTCAACCATGTTATCCTATTATGTTTTAAATTAGCCATAAAATATTTAAATTATAATGATACATATGTAACTAATTGAAATTCAATTAAAGTTTTCAATAAAATGAAATAAATGTAACGGAATATAAATAATAAATAAATGTAATAATTTAACGGAGAAAGGTATGAAATAAATTTTACACAATTCGTGAAAATTTGTAAACACACACATTTATTTAAACGAATATATTTTTTAACGAGTTAAAAGTTTTGATTTTTATTCAACTTTAATACAGCTGTGGTATGCAATCAGGTTTAATGATAACGATGAAAAAAACGTAATTCGAGGTGTGCACAGTTGTTTCCAGGTTTAATTAGTTGTAGAATCAGTTGATCTAGTCAGAATAACATTAGCCAAATTCACTAGTTTAGCAGTATTAATTTAACTAATTTAACAAATCAAAATAAAAATTTTGTTTAATGAAATAAATTTTTTAAATTAGAATTCAATCGCTTATTTATATTCTAAAAATTATTAAGTTACGTTTAAATTTAATTTTTAATTGATAAAAAATGACAAAATGTAATTTGGTAAAAGTCAATACTAAAAAATTACTAATTATCTTAACCTGTAGAGGATTGATCTGCTTTTGAAACACTTTTTTAATTTTATCATTAAACAATTTTCATATTTGACATTGAGTTTAAATATGAAAAATTGTACATTGCTCCAAAGCCTAAAACTAGGTTTCCAGTCCTGCAGATGTTAATAATATAGTCTGAGTTTAATTTGTAATTTAATGTCATTTAGAAATAATTAATTTAATTGTAGATTATATATACATTTTTTTCAAACTTTTTTTAACTTTTTAATCAGAAAAGGAAATAATTTTAGCATGAAATATATATTTATTCATATTTATAACATAAATGAATAATACAATTTTAATAAAATATTTACTAACATAAACATTGAGGAATATATAGTGTCCCACGTAACATGCTCACCTGTTTTATTTCTAAAGTATGCATTGTATAAAAATATTTTTTTTAGATTTATATGGTTCCAAGGGTTGCATTATTAGACACATAATCGTTTTTGTTTGGTGGAGACGTTTCGGAGATTTTAAGATCCACTTCATTTTTTTTTAATGAAACTCTATATTTTCTATATTAGGATCTGAAAGAGCGTGATATTTTGAGTAAAAAAGTACTGATTTGTATTAGTCGTAAATCTATTAATTAACGAGTAATTTCACTTTGTTTCAAGAACATATTATCGGCATAATTATTAGGTCAGAGATTCGCACTTATTACAGATTTCCGCAGGACATCTTTGAACCATCAACAACAGCTGAAAATATGAAACATCGCATTCGAGAAGCATGTTGATATACTCAACTCAGTGTCGATATACTTACAAAATTCATTTCCTTATTAATTAGTAGACTGTAACATTGCATTAATGTCGATAGATATCAGCATGAACGTTTATGTTGATACCAGTGTACTGTGCATATGCGCGTTGATAAACTTAATCATGTAGACATCACGTTGCCCTGCGGAAATGTGTGATAAGTGCTAATCTCTGACCTAATAATTACGCCGACAATATGTTCTTGAAACAAAGTGAAATTATTCGTTAATTAATAATCACGCTCTTTCAGATCCTAATATAAAATATATAGAGTTCCATTAAAAAAATGAAGTTGACTTTGAAATATCCGAATTGTCTCCACCAAACAAAAAAAGATTATGCATTTGATAATACAGCCCTTGGAACCATACAAATCTAAAAAAAAAATGTTTTCATACAATGCATACTTTAAAAATAAAACAGGTGAACATGTTACGTGGGACACCCTGTATATTAAGCTATATTTATGGAAAATAGAGACGTGCATAGAAACATAACTTATGCTTCATTAAAAAAATTATTTCAGGTTTCATTTCAATTTCCTTGACTCGTGCACTTTTTTTACTTATTTCATTATTACTTATATATTATTATATGTAAAAGATGTATTAATTTTCTTAGAAAATTTCAATTGTTCAAAAACTTTTCTGGTAATTACACTTATAAAATAAAGATACTTATTATAATATTAAGCTCCTTTTCTATATCACCCTCTTTTGAATTCTTTGAATTGCTGAAATTACTTTATGAGTTGGTCTGGAAGCTTCTATTTTATTTGTCAAGTTTGATTAATTCTTTATTATTCTTGATCCTTTTATTTGAAGAAAGTTTTAAGAGGAAGTTTCCAACTCTTTACAGATATTCCTATATATTTTTGCATTTGGTACAATGTTATTAGTCTTTGACTCATTTTTGCGGGTAGAAGAACGTCCTTCAGCTGGTGGTAGTTTCAAGGTTTATCCGTACCAGATTCATTTGCCAAAAGATGCTATAGCAATAGCTTTTGACCTTCGTGGCAAGGAGGTAGTTGAAAGTATTGATGAAATTTTTACCAAAGGTCCTCGTAAGACTATTCTACACTTTATCACAAATAAAGTAGATAAGGTGAGTGATCTAGATTTTGACTCAAAGCTTTATCGTGATGTATTATTTAAATCCAAAAATATAAATTACTTGTTGAAATGTCTTCCAAATATAGCAATGAAGATAACCACTCGTTCAGTACAAAAAATATTTTATCGCTACGGAAGTTATTGTCCGCTACGTAAAACACAATGAATTATTGGCAAACACAAAACGGCACTTTTTTTCGAAGAAACAGTATACCTCTTATAACAGTTGATACAAGTTTCCCTACTTTACTACGTAATGGTACACATTTTCTGGATGAATATATAAATTTTTCCCATGAATTCAATAAGCACTTCTAAATGTTTAAACAAGCTTAATAAAATTTGTTGGTTCTTATTGCACAGATTTCTTTTTGCTTATCATTATGCCGAAGAAATCAAAGAAAATGAAGAAGCTTTCGATTAGAAGATATGATATTGTTGTATATATTTATGGGATAGAAAAGTATTGATGGTAGTGAGTGTAGAATTTTTTTGGGAAACATAAATATGTAACGTTACCGTTACCGTTACCGACGAAAGTCAGGCAAAAGTTTACGTAATATATTTTAACACATTTCGAACGTGTCGATACGAACGTGAATCAGGATCACAGGAGGATTCAACGCTGAAGTGGATTTCTCGCTAGCATGGAGATGCCATGATACGAATTCTTGCATCGAACCAAGCTCATAAAGACCGTAAGGAATCCTAGGAATCAGAGGTTTGAAATCTCGGTCAACACGAACAACTTAATGGTGAACTTTAACAGTTTAAGTTGAAATTCTTCGTCGATTACATCGAAAAACTCTAGTATGAATTATGTTGATATCACACTATAATAAAGATATTTTTTTTCACTGAGTGAAATTACTTCTTTTTAATATGCTTGAGACTAGAATAATGTAATATTATCTTAATTGTTCAAAATATTTTCAAGTATCTTATATTTTATCAAAAAATCCCTACTTAAATAACTTTTAAATTAATAGTGCTTGTATGGAAGAGTTTTATTCTCTCTTTATTAGTTTATTTATTATAGAACACTTAAATTTTATGTAAATTATTATTTCTGATATATTTTTCCAAATCCCTTAGTTATCATATATATTATAATAAAATGAAACATTATTTAAATCGTGTTTACTCCCTAAAGAGATCCTTTTATCAAACACCAATCCTCTGCTCCGAGTTTAGAGATTTATCGGTTTCTTATTCATAATATTAAAATTTTCTAAATCAATAAATATATTTTTAATTTATCATTAAAATGTGCTTGATCTAATTTTTCATCTAACTTTGATTTAATATACATGTATGCAAATATAAATATCACGATGGTTAACTAATAATATGAGGAATGTAATAAAATGTTATTCTTATCGTATCCTTATTAAAGAAAGTTCAAAAGTTAATAAGAATTTGTAAACTTTTTTTACACTCGCAATTATTATATATTGAGATATCATTTGAGAGCCGTGACATTAATATTTGCAGAGTAACCATGAATCATTCCTATAGAACATAAGCTTCTGTACAACGTAAAAAGTTCCTATCTATTGTTTATAAATATATTTAATGTGTGCAGAGAAACTCGTGGCATTGGCATGTGGCTCCCCAAGCAGATTCTTTATCATTTCTGAAGGCACGCAACATTACCACTATTGTGATTTGAAAGTTGCTGCAATACGCGTAAGTTAACTTGTGCTTATTCAGTATTGTCCAATTTATCTTGCATTCATTCATTTTGCAAAAGAAGTATTCGAGCTAGATAACTTCCTACCAATGGCTAATTTCTTCCTCGACTGAAATCAACGTTGCATTTGTGTTTCCCGGTTCTTGATTATCTATTTCCTTTTCCTTGTTGATTTGAAGATTCTCCTAGCGTCCGACACGTGGAAACTTTATAAACATAGAATATAATCAAAGATTTTATTCTTGCTTGGAATGCGCACTTCCGTGAAAATGTCGACCTCGACAATCCTATGCTCTTCGCTCTGTTCCTAACGACGCCAAAGTGGATTTATTCTTGGTGAAAGAGCAAGAAAGGGCAAAAGATAAGAGGGGCCAGTGACATGACAAAGGTTGCATTTTATGGGCATTTTTTCTTGAGAATCTCTTTCGCGGTGGCCAGACTTTTACTTCCAATCTTGTCTTCGACAGATTGGAAACTCGACCCTTATTTCTCTCACTTTCAAAGACACTCGGACCGAACGATTTGGACATAAAGTGTCATCGATCCTATCTACCAGAAACGTTGTTGTAAATAAAATAAGGTAAAACTGCGAAAGGAGTTTCAACTAGTATATCGCTAGAGATTCTCTCTCGCTCCACTGCGAAAGGTGATATTTATGGATGATATTGCTAAGACAGAGAAGACTGTCTCAGACATTCAATGATGGGTGACATTTTAAGTGCAAATTGCCATAGAACTTTTTCTCAAACGAAATATGTTTTCAGGTAGACCCGAGTTACGTCGAGATCAACTGGAGTGCATTCAAGTAAAAACATTCCAAGCAATCCATAAGTAACGCTGAGCTTTGCTTGTTCGAATTTCCTTGGAACAAACTGATGATGAGATGCTATCTTTCGATAGAAATCTATCAATGGAAATCAAATGTACCTAAGATTCATTGATGCTTTCACAGAGGGAATAAGAAATCTTGCAAGGAAGCAAGTCTCGCGAGAGTATTATCATTTGACCGATGAGAGAGGCAATCGAGTGAATCTTACCAATTACGTTTGTCCATCCCTTAAGCAAGCAGCTGTTGAATTTCGACTTCCTGAAACTTCGATATTAAATTCGTCGAGTACACATTTGGCGAAAGATACCACTTTCGAACTCTTGACAATAATAATTCTTTGATTTTTCTCACAACTTGACTTTGCACTTTCGACGAGCTTAATTCATTATGAAATTCCAGTAAAACTTTCTTCTCTTCTGGTAACGTGTTCCGTAGTCGTATTTTCTGATAATAATTATCACGAGAAAGAGAGAGAGAGAGAGAGAGAGAGGTCTTGGAATCTCTTAATAAGATAGAAGAAAGTTATAACATTTTCCAAAATTGAACATACGTGTACTTGTGTTCCTAAGCCTGAACTTCTACAAGTACAATTTTCTCTGACACACCAATGATATGTTTATTAAAGATTCATTATGAGATTAGAGTGAAGTTTCTGTGTAGGGAAGCTTTCTAATTAGACGTTTAATAAAAGAAATATCCATGTTAAACTGTATTTCCGGAAAGATCCACCATGAACTGTACTCTGTAAAATGTATTAAATAAACCTTGTAGAGAGAGAAAAGTTCCCTGTCTGATTTTAATTATAAAAAAGCTACTGTTTCTCGGAGGAAGAGTCCTCGAAGAAAAATTCCACTGTTTGCAAGCACAGCATGCCACCACATTGACTAATTTAGATTATTTCAAATGGTGTGTTTTCTCCTATTCATGTAGCATTCTTTCCGCATTTCTAACAGTAAAGTCATCTTTTTGTTACATTACGAGTTATTTTTTATATCTTTTTTAGGTATTAAATTGTTTACTTGAGGAAAGAATTTTTTTCTACTATTGTAAGCTATACTGTTTTATTTTATTTCATTAAAAGCTAGCGATTAATTATTTAGCGATAATTTTTATTTCAAATTATAATTATTTAAGTGACTATACAAAAAACACTATACTCTACATAAACCATTATACGCGTTTCATTAAAATTTTTAGAATATACTTGAATTAATTTAGAATTTCTTTCATGTGTAATAATTACTTTGTAAGAGCTTACATATTATTTTGAAAAACATTGCATTCCTTTAAACACATAAAGCTTATTGCAGTTTTGCTAGCTTCAACATATGAATAATTTAACACACATTTTAATGATTATATAAAAAAATAAATAAAATATAAATATAAATTATAAATGTAATAAAATATATATTGGGCCATATATCTAGTACATGTATGGGTGTGTGTGCATATGTGGACAATAATATGAGTTATTTATATTTCATAAGTGTGTGAAGAATACCACAAATAAAGGTAATGAAATTTGTGATAGAGTTAACAAGAAACAAGAGTAGAAGGTAGATATTTTGCCAAACGAGCAGCATAGCGATAATAAGGGTGAGTATGTCAGGTATTACGTAATAGCCCAGCACTGAGAAAGGACCACTCCATTAAGAAGTTATGTCATCTTTAAGTAGTGAAATAAATTTTATTCATTATAATAAGTGTGATGAAATTACATAGATCTAATACGTACGCATAAAGAGAGCTTCTGTAATAATTCATAACAGGTGAAGAAGAAAAAAAAACTGCATTGGTTTTTTAAACTACTGAGTAAAATATACTTTCAAGCTTCTAGTAAATTATTCTTCTCCATAAACTTGTAGTTTAATGTTTAAATCAAAGTATAAAAAGGGATAAAAAAAATTGAAAAGTATAGGGTGTTCCAAAATTCGTTTAATTCCTTTAAGGGAGTTATTCCTGAAGGTAAATCAAGAGGAAAAGTGCTTTTCCACTTTTTGATTCGGAGCTTATTTTTTATGATATTCAACAATTAAAATAATATTAGTTAAACAGAGACAGATAGACAGTGTTGAAATGAGATAACAACTCTGTCTTTTGTCTCTTGTACTTTAATATACAGAGTGTGTATGCACTTCGAAATTTTAAGAGATTTTTGATTTACCATTTTTGGATTTAAAGCTTAGTTTTAAAGATATTCAATTATAAAGCTATTATTAATTAGACAGAGATAGTTGTTTGATATGAAATAATACCACTCTATCGCACTTCAACTATCTATCCGTCTCTGTTTAACTAATAGTATCTTTATCGTTAAATATCTCGAAAATTAAGCTTCAGATCAAATATGTGGTAAATGAAAACTCGTTTTAAAATCACCCCGTGTACAACTTCTTAAAGTTTTGTTGTACCTCATTGAAACCCTATATATTATCTGTTTATCTTTATTTTACTCATAGTATTCTTATTATTGAATATATAAAAAATTGATCTTCGAATTAAAAAGTGAAAAAATATTTTTTTACTTGATTTATTTTCAGAAGTAACCTTTTAAAGGAAGTGCGCGAATTTTGGAAAAGCCTATGTATTAAAATATATTGAATCGTTATATTATTTTTCATTAATTGTAATCTAATATCGTTATACTGAAAGAGAAATTATTTATAATAAAGTTGAACGTCAGTGACTTGTTTAATCTTATGCCATAAATTTTATGCAATTTTTCATTCACGTAGAGAAATGATTGAAAAATTGTATAATTATATAAAATACCTTAATAAAACATAATTACATAAAGATTTATCTGAATAATAATCATACAAATATATTATAAATAGAATTAATAGTTTCTTTTCTGTAGTAACTGAAAGGTAAAATGAAAATTAAAACAAGCGTGAGAATTGTTTTAATTCAACAGTCGTTTAATAAAAATGAAAAATATTTTTCAAAGTTATATATTCTAATCTGACCTACTTTTGCAGTTTATTTATTGTCCTGTTCTCTTTAGTATTATGTAATTAAAAGTGTCTATTAAGGAATAATTTATTTTGAAAATATGGAAGTTACATATTAATATATTTCTTATTTAATTGTGCATTGGGTCAAAAATTGCTTACAAATAAAAAAGATAGCGCACATCTTATATGGTATCATTGAATTTACTTTTACTTTTGTTATAATTCAAGATTTATTTTCAAGGTTATGAAATACTTTTGGAACTTTTATTTATGCGGGATATAGTTATAAGTTTACCTTATATTTCTCTACCATTGATAAAGTATGTTTTCACTTGAAAAACTTTTTATGGATTATTCAATTTTTTTTGAAGATAAATGATATTAGAGTATTAAGAGAATGAAAAAGCAAGAGAGAGAGAGAGAGAGAGAGAGAGAGAGAGAGAGAGAGAGAGAGAGAGAGAGAGAGTGAAAGGGGAGGAATAGAGGTAGTCCGATAAAGATAAAATAAAAGTGATTTATATATAAGTAGATAAGAATTTAAATCTTCTCAATCCTTAATAGAAAACTTTAAGAATTTAAACAGTTTTACAAGACGCAATGAATTATAAAATTGAAAATTGATAAAAGTAAAGTTCTCTTTGATTTTTCATAACTTTCCAAACTTTATTTTTCCAGATGACTTATTCAGAAAACAATATATCGAATAAAAAATATTTAAAATCAATTATAAAACATACATGCAGAAAAATAAGGTAAAAAATCGTTTCAGAGTACTCAGTAATCAACGAACCAACCGACAGAGAGTCGATTATTTTTTGTTCCAAGTGAGAAGCTCAGCTTTGTAAAAATGCCCCTCCATCAAACAAATATAAAAAAACAAAGGAAAATGGTAAGCAATGTGATTGTAAATCAATTTTTTATATTTCTCTTGATTGATCGAAAAACAACTCTTTTCATTTATTTCTACTTCAGACACTTTGTAAACGCAAGTATTGCAATGATAGTCGTGTACTGATCAAGTACCAACATACATTCCAACAGCGTCCGTGCAAGTGTGAAGAAAATCTTTTTCAGCGTGCGAACATAGCACATTAACATAGGATAAAAAAGGCGCGAGAGAAAAGCACAAATATTCGGTACTATCGCGACCAATGGATAATGAGATTTTTTCCAAGACTTCGCGCCATGGTTGAGATACAAGCGATCGACGAATGGAATCCAGAGTAAAGTTTCTCGTCTGAGAAACGACAGGGCGCCAGGAGAGACTGAAAATTTAAGGGCGAAATCGGATGAACGACAGTCGTCTATTGACCAAGCGTACAACGTGTAATTATAAGATCGTACATCCAACAGCGTCCGCGCACGTGTCGGAAAAAGCTTTTCCAGCATGAGAACACGGGGGAAAAGACGAGAGAAGGAGGTAAACATTCGGTACCATCGCGAATAATCGATAATAAGATTTTTCAATGACTTCGCGTCAACGGTGAGAGAAGGGCGATCGGTGAATGGAATCGAGAGTAAGTTTTGCGAGGGTATGGAGGCGTCGGTGGAGCTTAAAGTTTAAGGGTGAAGTCGGATGCGTGGTGGATGGCGCGCGTGGCCCGCAGCTGAAAAGCAGAGCGCCCACCACCGTCACTTGTCCACGGTCGGGCGAGCCGAGCACTTAGGGAACGCCATCCTGGCTCTCTCGTCGCTCTCGTAACTCTTTCTCTCTCTTGAGAGAAGAGGGAGAGAGGGAGAGCGAGTGAGCGCCTCCACCTCTTTCACCTCCCTGCCACGTTTGTTACATCCATGAACCACCGAAATCCCGACTCGAAACAACGCTCGCTCCCGCGTCCCTGACGAAAACGGAAAAAACCAAAAAAACCAAAAAAAAAAAAAAAAAAGAAAATTAAAAAACCAAAAAGAACCGCGCGGACTCTCGCCGCGAAGTCGATCGTTCGAATCAAGTAGATCGGATGAACTTGAAAAGTCTGAGGCGACGCGGGAGGGTGTAACGCCGTAGGGGTGTAGCTCGCAGTGGTGTAGAGTTAAATAGCGCCGAAACCTCCGAAAGTTATCGAATGTCTCGAGGTGTTAGAAGGGGATAGGAAAAGTGCGGATAAATAGGATAAAGAGTGAACCATCGATGGCTGTTGCGGTAGATTGTTTCCGGTAGTTTGTGCAGGTCCTTCGACGATGTATTTTTTACAAGGGACACATACGTTTCGCAAGTGAGTGGGGAAAGCTCCTCTGTTATGACTAGGCCTCGGCCGCAGAAGGGGAAAGTGTCGTTTGTTCTTGGCCCTCGCGGCGCTGAGCATTTCAAGAATGAATATCTCGGATCAGATTCCAATAAATATCGAGAACAGCTCGGAATACATGAACATGAGCGAGACGGAGTTCCTGCGAATGATCCTGGGCCCGAAGCATCTGCCACTGAAGTTGGTCTTGCCCGTGACCTTCGCTTATATGGCTATCTTCGTCACCGGAGTCTTCGGCAACGTGGTCACCTGCGTGGTCATCAGGAGGAATCCCATCATGCAAACTGCCACTAATTACTATCTCTTTAACTTGGCCGTGTCCGATCTTTTGTTATTGGTACTCGGTGAGTTCAATGTCTTCTTCTTTAAAAGTTACCCTTCAACCCACTCCCCACCCCTCCACTCCTATGCATCTACGAATTAAACCCCGTAACATGAATTCTTATTAATGTTTCATCGATTGATCCGAGAGAAATCTCCACTGTGCACCCTCTCTCTCTCCTTTTTTTCTACTCTTTCGCTACGCGTCTGACTCGTTTCACAGAATTCTACTTGTACCCGATGACGGAATCGACGAATATTGCGCAGAGTTCATTTTTAATCCCGACTAATGTCAGCTTGCCCCTCGAAAACTCTTCGGTCTGATCGCGAATCGTAGAAAACTCATTATTAAGAGAGTAAGGTGATAATGACTGAGAATGAATGATTGATAACGGTTGTTGGTTACTGCTTATGGTAGAAGACACGCGCGATTTGTTTCTTTGCTTGTATTGAGAGTCGTAATGGGAGCGATCAGGGGATCCGGGTGAAATATTAGCTTTTCCCGTTGAACTGTTGGCTCCATCTATTTTATGATCTATCGCTTCGATATCTTAACTAATAAACGTTTTTGCTTAATTAATTGTTTGTTGTGTTCGCAATTGTGACTCGGACGTGACTATCCGTCTTTAAATTACAATTTCAATCTTTGCATACTCTTATTTGAAAAAAGATGCATAGCTTTGATATACATGTGTAGAAGTATAATATAGCATTGTGTACATTTTTCAAAAATGACATCTGTTCATTGTAGGAAGAGGCCCCTTGAGCTTACGAGAGTTTTATGACCTGACAACTGTGAATTCAACAAATGTGTCACGGATGACATTTTATACATATGTTTATGTTGAACATCACTTTAATTGTGTCAGTGATCACCCGAAAGTGTGATCTGTGTGAAAAATGTGTTTGCAACTTATTATGCATTAACTTGATGTAAAACAAAATATTAATAATTCAGTTAGCTTGGATGAATTGTTGACTTAGATCACTTTCTCGTTTCTGGCACAATTGCAATATGAGGAGTAAACCACCCGTATAGAAAATTTCATTGAAATTTCTCTGAGCTATCAGGAAGAATGAAATAATAAAACAAAGGCTCGCTCTATAAAAGGTATCAATCTTTCGGATATGCAAATCTTTTCATTGGTTGTATAAAAAGTTCATTTGAATATAGATGGACATTTTCATTTAATTCATCTGGGCATTAATCTTTATATCTTGTTCCAAAAAATTGACGTAGAAATAAATAAATAAACACCAGTTTAAATGAAATGATGTCGTAGCTGGGGACCGAATAAAAATTCAGGAAAATGTTTCTAAATCCATTTTAAGAAAGGTGCGAAATATCAGGGAATCACGTACCAACGATGATTAAATTCAGATGATATGCGGCTCAGCTTCTGGCCATATAACAATCTTCCTAATTTCAAATTCCTCACGCGTTACTATATTTTTGTAGAACTTTATTGTGTCATTAATTCAAACTTCTTTATATACTGTATTTACTATTCCTTGTTTTAATCTTAGCACGATCTTACGGAGATAAAATCAAATTTAACGATGAGTTTTGACACTTCAGTGTTTATACAAATTAATATATTAATATATTTTTACTGAAAACTAATTCCCAACGGTGCTTATAATATTTAAATTTAACAAAAAAAAAATTACATTTTTAGCAGTAGCTTCTTGTACTTTCTTTCTATCTGAAAAACATCGATTTACAATTTTCTTAATAAATCGGCAAATGTAGGAAACGCGCTTTAAACTTATGGTAATCTCCATAGGAAGTTATACTCGCTGTTAATGCAGGTTTATTGGGAATATAAATTGGCGTTCTATTCAATAATTGGAATAATTTGTATAAGGAAATTGCATTCTAAGGAGTACACCGAACAAAAAGTCCTTAACCGATGAAGGTAATGTTGGAGTATTTTATGCAAATATAGCCACATTTCTTGTTCTCATCCGTTAGCTATTTGTTCATCAAAGGTTCGTGGAATACCAGAAGAGAAAAAAAGAGGAAGAGAGAAATAAGCTTCATAAGAGAAATTTTGCCTCTCGACCTTTTCCTTTCCTTCCTCGAATTCTAAAATATTACATTATACGTAGGTTTTCAAATTTTTTGCATTTTTCAGCATTATCCACGAAATAGACAGTTTTTCCTTAGTCATATTGCAGTCTTATCGGTTTCCTGCTTTGATATTACCTTATAAGAAACTCAGTTTACTTGGGAAGTATCAGAAAACAGTTTTTGTAACTTGGATAAAAAAGCAAAGTCCATCAGAATCTGAATAAACGCGGACACGAACACGCTTTCTTCGACTAAAATTTTCTTGCCTTCCAAGCAAAAGATTTCACTCTTCCGTTCTACTCGAAGACGGCGCCTTTTCCACTTCGCCAACCCCCTCCGCACCCCTCCCTCGAGATCGTTCTATGCTTTTATGCTCCAGACTTTTTTATTCCCCTCTTTGTTAGTCGCAATCGTGACCACCCTTGACCATCCCTTTGCCACTAACTTTCAGCAATATGGAAATCAGGCACTACCACCCAGGTTGTTACTCGATGACGAAAGAAAAATCCCGTAATCCTTCGGGTGGTCATTCCTCATCTCGACTAAATCCCGAATGTGCTATTAATATTAAATGGGTGTGTGTGTGTGTGTGTTTCTTTCATATATGCATGGTTTTGCGCGCGCGTGTGTATAATTCCAGAGAAATTCAGTAGAGATCGAAACTAGAATCGAGACGAAAAGCTCACGGTAACATACCATTCGTTATCCACATACACGTGTTTCTGTAATGTCACAGTTTTCTTACAAAACAACTGGATTACTGGAAACACCCCTTTCCACCACAATGCTCTCGCTGGAGAAAGCAATAAAATATAACGAGACCGCTGTACTTGTATGTAATTACTGTTTTTGCTATCACGATACACGCAACACAGATGCGTTGTATATTTGAAAGAAACACCTAATGAATCTCTTAACTCTCTGCTTGATTATCGATAGTCTTTGGCGAAGCAAGAAAAATGAAAGGTTAACTAAATGTTCACGGTCAATGATATTGCCGTTATCAAAAGCGTTATTCCGGTTAATTGGTAATAAATGTGTCGCAGGGTGATAAAACTGGCACAATGTAAAAATGCTATCGAGTAACTGAAATTGCACTATAAAAGAGAATCGCTTCATTCTTTTAATTTCATTGTCCAAATTTTACTTTCGATTCATCGTTTCTATTCATTTGCATTATTTTCTTTTACGCAATTTCTCAGAATAAATTTATCTTCTTCTACCTTCGATGCGGTAGATATTTAAATTTGTTTATTAATCGGATTCTTTTCGACTGCTGGATCTGTCGAACGTTGCGGTGTTGTAAAATAAGTTAATTTTTAATCCGTGTACACGTACGCGTATGAAGATCAAAGAAATTTATTTTCATATAGATTATTTGGAAAAAAGTGTGTCGATCCAAACTTGATACTGCTCCAGGAAAATTCTATTTGTATACGAATACAAATATAACACAGATGAATAATTATTATACAAATGTTTAAAAAGAAATTCCACGTTGTTTGTAGACGATATTGCATAGCGTATAAGTATGAGAAGTTAAATTGCATCGGTCAAAAAAAAATATCGTTTCGATCTCAAAGGCTTTCATCCGTTGTTAAAAAAGTCCCTAGCTTAATCTAGCTAGAACTTTTTTCGATCCCATTTCATCCGTTGCTTCATCATTCATCTCCGTCATCTCTTTTTTCCTTACATCTATTTCATATCTGCGCATATTGGCTCTTGTTTACAATCAAATACTATCTCCTCCTTCGTTCGTCGTTGGAATGAAAAGCAAATAATCGCACAAACACTAATTATCGGATCGCGAATACGATAAAGCTTTTCGCGCAAACAATTCTTATCGAGAAGAGATATGTGCAAATGTGTCGTATCACGATTGTTTCGAATTTTCTCTCATCCCCGCGAAGGGTCCTGCTGTCCTTCGGCAAAATTTCGACACTCGCTCGCAATACCCTCTCGTAAAAGAAATGTAAGGTGTTCTCTAAATTTCCGATTTTAAGACCCGTGTCCAGGATTACTTGAAAATGAGCCAACTTCGTCCATAAATTATTCATCAAAACTCACGTGGGTAGACCGCGCGCGTAAGTACTCCTCGATTCATAATCGAAACTATGGGAAAGTAATCTCTCCCGTTCATTATCCAATAGCACCACCGCGTCCTTATTTGCAAAAAGCTGCGCGAAATGCAAAAAAAAATGTATTAATCCAGCAAAGCTATCTAGCTGCGCTCTCTTCCAGCTAGTGTCAACGTCATTTTTCAAACTTAATTAATTATTCGCTTTAGTTTTTATAGGATTCCCTCGAGGAGTAAATCACTGTAATACAGGAGAGCGGTTGATACTCTTTGCATAAATCAGTGAGAGTCGCTCGGAAAACTGAAACAGTTACGATCGATGTTTAAGCGGGTTATCCTCCATTAGCATTGGCTTTCTCGAGCCTCGGTGCTTCAGTGTAATTATTAGACCCTCGTACAATTAACGTGTTCTTACATGGCCTTGCGTTATAGCAGATTAGCACTCGATGCAAGGAGTTGGATCAAAGTGAGAGGCTCTTGCGCAAAGCAGAGGCATGTAACGAAAATACTACTGAGATAACCGAGCTGATGTCGACGTCCGGAATGGAGAAGGTAATTAGTCACGTCATTAGCCACCGCGCGCAAGAATATTTGGCAAAGGACAGAAGCTTATCGTCTCTTCGTATCGGCAAAACGCGAGCTTGACTTGATTTTGTTTTCGACTCTGACTCTTTGCCGCGTGTCAAGAACCTGCGAACGACGCTCCTTTCCATTCGTTTGCCCGTCAAACTGATTATGCAACTTCTATCCGGACGGTTAGCAATTCTGATCCATCCGGAAGTTCCCTCCCGATGATCGCGTGTCTCCCGAACTCGTACTTTACAGGATCGTCATGTTCCGGACGTTGATTACTGGATAATGGAGGATGACCACTAATGTCCTCCCATGTGCCGCCAAAGAACGAGGCAACGAGGCAACGAGACAACGGAGGCTAAGCTTTACAAATCTTCCGATTGCTTCTTGTGTCGTTTAGCCAAGGGAGTTGGGTCAAGCTTTTCGAGTTCATTCGCTAAGCGTTCCTAAATTTCCAAGCTCGGCCACGCCTCCGTGCGGTTTCCCTATAAATGCCAATGCCATTCAAGTGAAATCAACCATGTCGCAGCTATCGCGCTTTAAATCTCTACGATGCATTCCTGATTTATTTCAGGCTGCTGTCGCTACTAGATGCGATAAAACTTCCGTTAATGCTGAAAGGGATGTTACGGGATATGCCAAGGTACATGCAGATCACGGAGTGCCAGCCGTTGTGCCTCTCCTATCTCCCTGAAAATCAGGATACTATAAATAAATTAGGATTCCCTTTTCAAGGAAAATAGAAAAATCGTTTCTTCGTATTTTGGAGACTCGTAAAAATAGCAATAAATCCAAGCAGTACGATCTATTTTCCTATAGATATGTATAAATCATTTAAATATAGATATGTTACATACAGCACTCGCGTGTATACATCGTGCATATAGAAGCTCGTTCGATAGCATTTTAAATTTCTCTATCCCTCCCTCCCTCCCTCTCTCAATCTTTAATGGAAAAATAACATTTTTCGATAAATTTGCTCCTAATGGCAAATCTTAAGTCTCTGGCAAAATATTTATTTTTCTAGAAATTATGCGTGGTAATAAAAATCTTAAGATATTTTTTACATTTTTCTGAAATACTACTTTATGTTCTTTCAGAAAAATGTTTAATACTTATCGCTGCAGTCACTCTATAAAACTACGCATTTAACTTTTCAAATTCTGAAATATCCTATTTATAATGATATAAATATGTCGCTATATTTATAAATAGACTCTTTAAACTGATCCTTTAGCATTGTATAGACAGATCCGGTATGACATAATGGAACGATAAGAATTACGTGTAAGCCATGCACACACAAACGTGTATATAATATGTAATAAACTTCGTATACGCTGATCCCTTTAAACTATGCTTTCTTTTAGAAACTTTGTAGTTTAATGCGAAAGTTACATTACACTCGTATGAAGTATTTTCACGAAACTATAATTTGAAAGCTTCGCTTATATAATCGAATTTAAAATATTTCTTTATTAAATTTTGTGCTAGCGCGCGATGCAGTTAAAAAATATCTTTTAAGTTTTATAAAATTAACTCTCATAAAGGGTAGACCCTCTCCTTCTCTCTTTCTTCTTTGCATGGGCACGCGTGTAATGGCTTCGGAGATTTTAAAACCTATTATTCTTTTTAAATTCCAGTAATAGTCTAAAATTTCTCATTCATTAAAAAATAAATCAATTTCATTCCTTCGGAAATGATTTTTTAATTTTCTATCTTTTTCTATGAATATAGTCAAATATTGCAATATCATAGACAGCTGCTCCTTTTTTTCAGAAATTTCTTTTTGAAAATAATATAGAAAAATAATAAAATTTATTATTAACGTATATAAGAGTAATATTTATTAGTGTACAGGGCGTTTCGGGAAAGTCTAAGGGAAGAAAATGCACCCTCCTTAAAAGAATAATTCTTCGTGCCAAACTAAGGCGATTTTGATATTTTGCCATTCTGTGTTATTTCAACTAACTATCACCGTTCAACTAATAGTACCTTTATTACTAAATATATACACTTCGTCAGAAGTAGTACGCTTATTTTTGGGTATCTCGCTTATTTTAATTAACGTAAATGAAGCAAACAATAGTAGTATATTAAAATATAACGATAAACTTTATTACAAGATACAAAATTTCTCTCGCATTGTTAATAATAATCACAGTGAATTGGGCAAGTATTATAACTAGGCACATTAAATATAATCGCAGGCCACTTGCGTGAATGCTTCTATTATATTAAGCTCATCAAAGCGATTAAATTTATAGCTTCGCATTCATGTTACACAAGTGCAATTAATCTCAAGAAAAATCAACAAAAGGGATAAAGTTCTGTCCAAATCGGCGATAAGGGACAAAAGATGAAATTGTTAAAATTATTCAAGCGTTGACATATCTCGCGTCGAATAAATAAAAAAAAGTAGGCGTAATTTCATAAAAATCTCTAGCAGATATTAAAACAAGCAAAATCGGTTGAACTTATTTCCCATTATTTACTATCTTAATTCGCAATCTCTTGTATAGGTATTAATTTCGCAACGGTATTACATAAAATTAGGTGCACCTATGCAACAAAGTAAACAATCCATACAGATACTGATGCGCTATAAATTTACATACTTGACAGAAGTGAATTTAACATTCGCAATAAAGCTCATAACGTAATTTATCGTGAAAACTAGAGATCCCGCACTAGGAAATGTCAAACAACCCATAGGAAGAAGAATGTATTCCGGCTAAGGTACATATGTACCCATACATGCATATACATATGTGAGTAAACTACAATTTCTGCCGAGTGTTAATCGTATTACAGCACGAATACATACAAAGATAGGGATCTAAGGAAGTTTCTAAAATGAAGCTGGTATAATCAGTTTGGATTGAAATATCTTCGGTAACTTTTGTTTCTTGTGAATGACTTCAAAGAGGAAGTGCATTTCACATAAACTGTACCAAATGTTCTGATATTAGATTTTGAAGGATCATGCCGAAAAGCGTATGCAAAGGCAGCTCCCATCTTGAGACAGGGTCTGCCGAAGGGTGGTAGCAGACAAGAGATAATAATTTACATCTTCCATAGAGAACATTTGCATTAGTATCTAATTTCACGCGGAAACGATGCACCTACATCTATTACACACACGAATATGTGTATATGTTAGTCATCGTTGTACCTGTTAGTGGCAACAGCTGCGTTAGTAATGACAGTAGCAGCTTTTCGGTTCTCTACCTCTCAATATGTATGCACGCACACGCACACACACACACACATACACGCGCGCGCTCGCGTGCACATAGACTTCCTAGATTTCCTATCCTACGTATACGAGATGTTCTAATGAAGATGCTTCAAACGAATTTCATTCTCATGCGTCTCGCTGTGGAAGATCAGACATTTCTTTGGCAAATATATATGGCTGCCTTAGCGAGCTTTCAATCGTCTCAATTTCGATAAATCTCTGCGATCGCTATATATATTTTCATTTCTCTCCCATGGTTCAATTTTCAGCGATAAATCCAAGTAAAGGTAAAAAGGTGACGTTGTCCTCGGTGAGACGTAGGTATTATTTGAATTTCTCCTCCTGTGGAAATGATTTCCACTGAGATAAGAATAGAAGATGGTAGTGAGATATGCGAAAACACTATTTTGGATATACACCTTGCGGGAGGTCTTGTATGGATGTAATATATACAATGTGCGCCACTTTAAAGAAAGCGTATAGCGGTAACTTTTGCGATCCTTCATCGATACTTCCGTTGTGTCTCCTAGAACTATGCGGCGACTGATTTTGTACATGGACGATAATGCATTGAAAACTGAACATTTGATATTTAAATCAGTCGGATGAGAATGGGATGAAAATGGGACGATGGAAATTTTCAGGATCTGACGAAACGATAGTCTACACTGTCTATTCTTAAAGTGAATTTTCCTGACTGAGTCAACTGTGGCATTGACTCACAAATTTAAGGAGTCTTCAAATGACTTGCAAGCTTGCGCGAGCTTATATTTCCCTGTCAAGGCTAATTTGCGCAACTTCTTTCGAGAGCAAAAATTCTTTCGCGCCCAGAGCTTTAATTTATTCTAGAGCCGAGTTTTGATTTACCGCTACATCCATCGTATACGCTCTAGCCGATGCAATTTGCAAAGAGATATTAGCTATATGCGAAGCTTTAATTATCATTTGACAATACGTAAGACTGATTAACGACCGAAGATACGGTTTCTTCGAAAAGTTTCCTTCGTTAAATCATGCAAATCACAACAGCTGCTGTCGATTCACGTCAGACTCATAAAACTTTGGAAATTCCATGATACTCGGAAAATCTGAACTCGCTGGTCGTAATATTCTTTTCTTTTGGAGAAAGAGGGAAAGGGAGGTTTATCCTGTAATAATAAGGGAACATTTGATTCTCGTGTCTACTCAAGAATGTAGATCCTAAGGGACGTTCTCGCAAAAAATTTATTGTTCCCGAAGACGCGTGATATTCCTATTGGGGGATGCTGAATATCTATTTTTTGCGATTATAAGGGAATCGATCGACCTTCGTATTAAGGCTTCTTCCCTATCAATAGCACAATCAGATTTCATCTACCCTTAACGATTAAGAATCAATGTCTATAGTTGATTGCAACACAACTGCCATACTTTTAAAATTGAAATTTCTTGGAAACCATATTTCTTCATGACGATAAATCTTGAATTTAAGAAGAGAAATGCAAAAGTATACTTTCCCTTTACTTTAACTTACAAGTTTAAAGCGTGGACTTTAACACATAGCACTTCTGCTTGAAAATACATCCTTCGAAGCCATAGAGTTATTTTCTCTATGGTGGTGGTTCACACACAGTGGATCTCAGGCTGGCTGATGTGTGCAACGACACATGAGACAGGTGCCTGATGAACATCATTAAATAAAGCGATGCTTCCCTAACATACAAGGACACTTCAATTATTCGTTTGCAAGTCCTTTGCTTCTTAGAGAAGAAAATAAATTATTAATTAAATATGGTGTTACGTCGTATTCTTCGTGTTTTTGATTAAAAGCGCTATTGAATTTTAATAATACTATAACCTTCGACAAAAATCTACACTCGCAAAGAATATTTTTAATTAATTAATTCTCACAAGAGAACGGAACACTCGCCGAACAAAGCTCACTTCTTCATTACAAATATAAAAAAATACAGGTGATGCGATAGATACGTTCAGTAAGATCGTTTACCTTCAACAGATTTCACGTCCTATTAGAGCACAAATAATCAGATTTAAGCGGGATAGTAGATTTTTTTGAATAATTCAAGCAAAACGAGTTTCCAGACGTATTCAATAAAGAGAACGAGGCAAATGAAAAAGTTTGAAAAAAGTACTTTTAACGCACTGCATATCGTGTTAAATTCGATTGCATAAATGTTTCACACCAGAAGGTGAGCAATAAAAAGTTTAGAATCTGAGGAAGAGTCGCAAAACAAGGATAAAAATGATCAAGGACAATTTATACAGAACACAGATGGTTTTTATTCTGGCGCATCCACGTTTCTTTCAATAATGTAACTTTTTAATTAATTATGGAAAGTTATATCTCTGATGCTTAATTGTAGAAAACCCAGAGCTTATTGTTAATCGTTAATTCTTTTATTTATCTTATTTATTTATTTATTTACCCAGTTATCGGAGAGACTTTATATAGTATTATAATTATTTGTACAAGTGTGCAGAGTGATATTTGTTCATTTTATATTCTCCTTAATAATTATCTCATCCGTAATAATATGACATTCTCAATTCCACGCTTCCTTCAATGCTAAAAATAAATTCAGCAATTTTGTTCGATGTATGCGAAATATATTTTAAACTAAAATTATTTTTGCTTAAAAAGTAGTGTTTTTTTTTTTTATAGACAAACGTTCTTTCTTTTGAACAAGTTCGAATTGTACAGAGAGTATTTGTGCTTTATCATATTTCTATAATTTGACCAGCATGACTATTAATAACGCGAAATATTTCATCTAAATAAGAGTATTAAGTGTAATTAAGCCTTATTCTAGAAAAAAAAAAACACTGTAAATCAATAACCCATCCGTATTATTTGCGTGTAAAGTACTTTCATAATTTCCCAACAGTTTCATTAAACTCTCGCTGTTAATTAAATAGCACTGGGTGGGTGTTAAATTCAATTAATAGAGGAATTTATTTGGTTTGTCACTTTGACAGATAACACGTGTATGTACATATAAAAATTCACTGAATCAATTAAAGATATTGTGTCTGATATTTATCAGTGAAAATGCTATTAATAATCATTTATACTCCGTGCTCATATTACCTTATCAACTCTGCTTTTATATTAAAATTCATTTATAATTAAAATCCTGTCAGCTTACTTTGTTATTAGTATTATATTTCTTGTAATATTCTGTAGTCTAATAAATAGTAATACTCTATAAGTTTATCCTGTACAAAGCTGTAATAAGGGTAAATGTCGGAAATAACAGGGATTATAATATTAGAATGTTTTCACTGCAAATGTAGTTTCCATAATTCATTTTTAGCTTTTTCCATCACATTCAGGCGAGTAAACCCTCCTTTGTAAACCTGACTATCAAATAAGTTAAACCACAACTAACAGATAAGGATAAT
The DNA here is from genome assembly GCA_037305995.1 of Sclerodermus sp. 'alternatusi'. Lineage (NCBI taxonomy): Eukaryota > Metazoa > Arthropoda > Insecta > Hymenoptera > Bethylidae > Sclerodermus > Sclerodermus sp. 'alternatusi'. The sequence continues at coordinate 6,516,863 of CM074550.1, forward strand.
ACCTTGGAATAAATGGAGATTAGTACTATTCACGCAAATTCATTAGTCGAACTATCGAGAGTCTAATTGTAATAATTTTCGGTTTCTATACCTATTTCAAGAGAGATCGCCAATAGAAAATATCAGGTTGAAAACTTCTATAATAATGTTATTAATGAATTCAATGCTTTCTTCTATAAACGACATGTAAAATAGTTTAAGCTTGTTTCTCATTAAATGTTATTATTACTGTCTAAAGGAAAATATTGCAAATTAAAGTCAGTTTAAAAAGAGTGAGAATAAAAAAAACTCTTACCAAATTGATTATTGAGTAATTTCTCGAAAGTGGTAAATTCTTCTCTCCTAGATAGAAAAATGTTATATTACGGGAAGATTGCCCTATTTTTAGTTCACGTTATTTAAGGAAAATAATTCAATGTTTAAGGGGTATAAGAAAATAAGTAAGGCTACCTAACAAAATAGATTAAAGCTTCCTCTCAGGGAATATGAAAAAGGTATACTTCTAATTCCTTTGTAACTAGAAAAATGTGCTTTTATTACTTGGAAGACCCTGGTATGTAAAATATTTGTATCAAATAAAAACTATTTATGTTTGTGCTAGGTAAAGTATGCAGTGTTTAAAATAACGAGTTATTTCCTTTTTAAACTGATAAGAGTTAACTTATCGGAGAGTAAGAAATACCGCAGTATCTAAATATTAAAACAACTGAAAGTTGAGTAGAAATCATAAGTAAAGGGATTAAAGAAAAAGATTGTTGTTTGTTCCTGTCCTATCAGTGTAGAGAGAAATGTATAGAAATTTACTTCGCTAATTCACCATAAGATCAAATTCTACTAATCCTGTTGAAAAGTTTAATTCAGTTTAACTTGAACTTTAGTATTTGGTTGGTTCGGACAAATATCAAAACAGGTTTAACAATAGTCCCGCTGTAGTGAGACAGAGCTCGAATAAATATTATGTGTATTTGCGGTAACAATTGCATTCAACAATTTAACGCGTTATAAACATACACCTTTTACACGCTATTATAATCGCTGTAAGCTGTAAAGTACTGATGAAATCTGCGTACACATACACGACTCGTAAATCTTATCGTACTAAAACTGTGACACGATGTTCGAAAAAGGGGAGAGCAGAATTTTAACGCAAACCCCCTTTATGATAAATCAATGAAATATTGCTTCCATTTTTACAGGATTACCCAACGAACTGAGTGTCTTTTGGCAGCAATACCCCTGGAGACTTGGGACAGCCATGTGCAAAATTCGAGCTTACGTATCAGAAACGTAAGTTGTAAAAAGCAAGAAAAACAGCGAAAAGTAGCGTTATAGCGATTACTAGGCCTAGGGGATTTCAAAGATTATACGATACCTTTAATTTCACCCGGGTCTAAAGTGGTTCGCCACACACTCTGACACGTTTATGATCCGGCAATAACCCACGGATAGTCTCACCGCAGGTTATAACCCAAATTGATGTACTAAAACAATACTACGATAGAGAATCCTACATGAATTAATACAATGTGTCTGGTAGCCTCCAGGCTATTTACACTAGGAACGAATAGCTTCACCATAGACGAATACCCTATATTGCTTGTAATTTCACTGACCTATACTACTGTATGCTCTGCTACGTAGACGTCACATAGACGATTCGTGGTTCTATTTTCGCGAAACGAATTTGAGGATTAAAACTGGGAGATCGAAGTGCCAAGATGAGGAGTTTCTTGAATTTTGCGGATATTTTAGCGGGAAATTCGCCCCCCCCCCCGCCCCCCCACACACCCGTTTTTCGAGAATGATTTTATTCGATGAGCGCACGCTGTTTTTAAGAAGCTTTTAACGCGATGATCCAGTTATGAGAGTTGCAGGTTAACGCATCTTTTCAAGGTCTTCTTACGTCTCAGTATTAACGATAGTGGCATTCTCCCTGGAGAGGTACCTCGCGATTTGCCACCCACTGCACCTTTACGCGATGAGCGGATTAAAGAGACCTATTCGATTCATCCTCGGGGCCTGGGTGGTGGCCCTCCTTTGCGCAGCACCATTCGCAGTCTACACCAAAGTCAATTACGTCGAATATCCGCCAAGTGAGTATACGCCATTTGTAAAGCTCGTGAGAATCCTTCCTTTTAATGGATCCGTTAAATCCTTTCGTGCAAATTAACCAATTACCAAACCACTTCGGCATCTTTCATCACTGGGAGAAGCTTTCGCTTATGTGCTTATGTGCTGCGCACGTTAGTTTCACGAGAGAAACACTTCATTTTCCGAATTCCTATCTCTTGTTGAACATCGCTATCGATGTTGCTGCTGCTGCTGCTGCTACCGCTACCGGAGGAAATTGGGATTCCGCAGCTGGTCGAGCCTAAATTATTAAGCATTTTTCGGAAGGATAACAGCCACAAATTTCTCGCGTAAGAAATCGCTCTCTTATAGCGTGTATTCTATTCTTAACGAGGTCGTGTGCGTGCTCCAGATGGTGTTACATTGAAGTATCGCTATGCAAATTGCCGTTAGCCAATACTCCGAATACGCCGGAACTTGACGCTCCAACGAGTTTCCTGCATCGCGAATGAGGATTCAAATTGGCCTTTGCTATAACTTTTTCCCGATCAACCCATATAAAAGGAATCAACAGATTTTATTGCACCGGATTTACCGGAATCCAACACACGTATAATTGCATTGTGAATTCATCATTTTTGCGCTTTACCGCTTCAACGATATTCATGACGCTTTAACAAAAATGACCAAAGCAAAATATCGAGATACACTTGCCAAGTATTAATTAATACTTTACTGCCACATGCTTTTATGTGGTTTTCCAATCAGCTCGAGTGAAATAAAGTGGTCGTATTAATGGTACTTGACAGAAGCGTACATACTGGTATATCGCTTTGATTGCATTAGTTACAACATTAGTTACAACACTCATTGCTCTAATTCGCCTCATTTGCTGGCAAAGCGCTTTCTTAAATAAGCCGTTTTATCAATTTAAACGGGGTAACGACTGATATTAATTGGGTTTTTTCTCTTAAAACTTGTTTCGTTTCAGTTTTTTAGAGCATTAACTTCAAGCGTCCGGTCAAAATCAGCACCATATTTTTGATTTTTACAAAGGATGGAGGAGAAAAAAGAAACAATTTACTCGCGTTTACTTTTTAATAATTGAATACAGTTATCCTTCGAAGAGTTGCACGATGAATCTCATTATTATATTAATATAGAAATTTCTATATAAACAGATGATGCAACGTGCACAATAATTAACGTTAGAGGTGTTACGTTTATCATTTATAGCTTTCAAGTTAGTAGGATGTAATTGTAACTAGAGTTAGATGTATTACGAACCAAATTACTTCGGAACGTGAAAATCAGGCGTGGAGACAGCCGACAAACACCGGAAGTTCGCGCCTGTGACGGTGCTATGGACTTCCTAGAACATACTGGAGCTCGATAAATTCTAGCGACTTTTTGAATCGTTGATATATTGTCCCATGTACCATTAAACTGTCATCTAAATATTGTAAACCACACGAAACTGCCGATAATATGATACCCGCGTCACAAAAGTTAGTGATGTTATGAGAAGAACCGAAAGAACATAACATTTCCATTTTCTCCAATATGAATTACGAAATTTCTATTTTTTTGTTTTGTTTTTTTAACAAAATACACGAAAAGAACCTGGAGTCACGAAACTTCGCTATTTTACGTAGATGCATCGAGTCGTGAAATTATACTTAACGGTAAATTTTTTAAATAATCCTTGAAATTGCAGACAGGATTTTTCGTGAGAAACTCTAATTTTATACGGGTCAGTTGGTTTAGTTAGAAAGTTGAAGCTTTGCAGGACGATTCTACAAATCTACAACTTTCTTCTTCTAAATAAATAAGGGAAACCTACCCACTCATGAAATCTTTATCCTTGGTACACATACATGCACACGCACACACACACATTTCTGAATCAAACAATCAAAGATTCCATAAAGGATATAGGGCATTCGAAAGGAAGAGAAAATCGAGTAGAACTATCAAGACGTTGTCCTGAGCAGTTCGTACTAAGTAAAGACAGAGTATATGTTTGACTAAAAATGTAAAAGATAAAGTATTTGAAAAGGAGACAAAAAATCTCTATTTGTCTATTTGTCATTTGCAAATGTCTAATGTCAGTGTGATTAGTGAAAAGCACTTTACCAGTAGAAAAAGCATAAATGCGTATAGAAATTCCAAGAGGGGAAAAAGATGGCCCCTAAGTATGTACCTCTATTGTTGAATAGAAAAATTTAATGCACGCGTTGTGTTACAGCGACAGCTGTTCCTGCTACTTCTGCTACTCCTGATGTTGATATTTTCGTGTCCTGATGTTTTACAATAATAAAAAAGATCTTGAAGATATTTTATTTTCCGTGCTATCCGCTCTATACGGTATACCGGAATGTTTTTGCTGTTTCCTCGAGCTTATATATATATATATACAGTAGCATAGAAATATTTCTATTCGCACACGTTTGCATTTGTGACCAGTTTATTTTAGCTGCTGGATGTAAAAAACATTTAGTTTTCGCGCCTCCGCCAAAACTATTTACTTAACGCGGAATATCGTTAAGGTTAATTATTTGTAAAAATTAACAGGTCGGACATGTTTAACTCGCTTTGAAAAATAAAAGTGTGCGTGTACACAGTGTGCTAAACCTTAACAAATAACGAGCCGGATCCAATAGACATAAGCTTGGAAAAAATATCGTGAAATGTAACCGTGGCAAAAAATATACTCTCTTGATAAAATATGTCGCGATGTTTGTGCGGGCGTACAACTTGTTACCTGCAAATAAAACAAAGGCAATTTTTAATTTTCGTCTGCACATTTAATCCTGGAAGTCACGAAAGGCGCAATTAAATCCTTCAAAAAGAAATCGTGAGCATTCTACGGAATTATTTACAGTTTTCTGTCTCTTTTTATTTAAATATACTAAGGCACTTTTATAGCTTAATTTTGTACATACAATCCCCTATCGTTAGCTTTTATTAGTTTCGCAACATTAACTAGATAGTGCGGCGAGAAAGATATTGGAAATTTGATATACACTGAATAACACTGTTGCATTATGTGCACGTATAGGTAACGTTTCGCAAGAATTCTCAGATTTTATGTTCAAATTTATAATGCTAAAATATAATAAAAAAAAGAATATACTTTTTTAATTAAATTGTTAAATATTTTATTAATAGTTTGTGCGTGAAGTATACTAAATTTTATCGTGTGTATTTTTTATGTTAAAAAATAAAAAAAAATCATAACTTTTTCGTAATAGTCATTATAGTTTAATTTTTTGTATTGCATGATGTTCAAATAAAAATATCTTGATACAATATTTCTATGTGATTTTGAAATTTTCAAATAGTTTTGAAAAAAGTACACGTGAAAAGTATTAGAGATATTCGAATTTTTCTTTGTTAATCCATTGAATAGATTTTTTTTTAGTAAAACAATCCAATTCGTTGACAATACTCACATCCGATATTTAAATATCACCAGTTGAAATTTTTCAATTTTTGCTTTTCAAAAAAATATACTATATTTATCTTTACACCAATTCATGTATATATGTTTTATAATATTGTAACGATATATGAATATTACTTTTCTTTTTATCTATCTATAAAGATACATATATATATATATATATATATATATATATATATATATATATTTAAAAAGTTTATTTTTAAAATAATCTTATCGAATTAATGAATTATCGATCACTTAATTTGTTCATACAATATCAATGGGTATATAAAAAGAGAAAGTAGAAAAAATATATAATTTATTTATATATAAAAATATATAGTTAAATGAACCAATATATGTATCTTTCACCATGATGTGAGGAAGGAGTAATAGTTCCTTAAAGTGTTTCGACTTAATAACGAGGTAAACATGTATGAGTATATTCATTATGAGCTTTATAAAGTTTCACAGGAAGTAATAAAATTAATTACATGTTTTGGTAGAATTTAGCTTTAAACAAAGTAAAATTTTCGAATCACCGAATCCACACTTTTCTTCAATGTGGCAAAGAAAACAGTTTAACATTTTCCATATTTATAAAAATTGAGTAAAAGTATCATGTCTATTAAAGTAACTTTTAAATTTACACCGAATTAGGATTATTTTTGCGTGGAAACTTAATATCTCCTCTTTAAGGATATACAGAAAATGGTCGAGCGTGGAAGAAAAGCTGGCGAACAGTCAAAGGAAATACGTGAGAGTAGGTACATCAAAGAATGTTTTCAGCTTTCTTGAAAGTCGAGTTATCTGAGTAGCATTATTAGTTTTATTATGAGAAGACCCGCATAGACTATCGTTTTCAATAATGCTCTTCAAATTTCTTAGTTAAATGAAAATATTGGTCAAGTGGAATTACGTTTACCCGTGATTTAGCAATAAAATAGGGCAGGGTCTCTTCTTAGGTCTTGAATTCTTTTGACGATAAGATTACGAATCATTACACGTCACTCAAAGTCTCATCTTATAAATCATTCCTGGCATAATCCTTGGAACGAAGTACTACAGAGAGTTGGACGAATTGACTGCCACCTCTAAACTGAATGTGCGAGAACCTCAAGCTTAAAGGGGATGGATTCCGAGTTTAGCAAAATGTCAACTTTTCTCTTTGCTCCTTATTTCCAAAATAACGTGAATTTCCTTTCTGTCATTCTCAGCACATGCTTTTCTCCGAGTGACCACAAACATTTATTCCCTTTTTCCTCTCAGGGTCAATTTCCCTTTAATATTTGCACGACTCGAGAACCACAACGGGTTAAAAAAGAATATAACTGCTTACAGCTACGATAATCCCTGGACGTGTTCGTGTCACGTGTTTCTATGAAAGCTCCAGTTAATACGATTTTTCGCTTGCGTGTATTTTCATACTTTTATTGCTGGTACCGATCGTTCATTATACACTGTTTGGAAAGTCATCTTATGATTTTTTCTCACGCGATGAGCTATCTACGTGCATGCATACATAAATCACAAAAATCACGATATAGTAATAAATACTACATGATCCAAAAAATTATAGTTCCTCCAGATTTCAACTTGCTTATTTACAACGTACAATATCTTTTGATCTATGCTCTGAGATAGAAATATATTATCTTATTCGTGTAGGTTGAGGTCGCAAAAAGATTAAGTTCATGTGTTTGTTTATTTGTTTCTGTTAATCGCAACAAAAATCAAATCAATGTAGGAACAATTCACTGTGAAGAATTTACTTTTTTGAAATAATTAATTTGCTTAAAAAGAACAGCACAGATTATGTGTGATACATTAATAATTAATAAATAATCAAAAATAAGGCATTTGAAATTATAATATAATTATGATATAATTATAATAAATAATAACGCAAATGAAAATTATAATATTCGATTATTGAAATTTAAAAAGTAGATTTAATTCTGTATAATAATGAAACAAAAGTACAGTTATAAAGTGAAAAAAAGAGATATTTAATAATTGCATACATAATTATAAAGCCAATGTTAAAAATCTTGCACACAAGATTTTTACATTGTTCCAGAATATCCCGGTTAGAAAATTACTGTATAAATAAATCTAATTAATTAACTTTCATTTGCAGATAAATCTTGCAGTATTGAGATATCAAAATTAAATTGAATATTTGATGAATGCAGATATATAATCGTCATTGAGAAATATCAGATACTTGATTTTTCTTATATTATATAGTCATTATTTTATTATTTGTAGAAAATTTTTTAAGAATAAGAAGACGAAAATTTTTTTTTTAATAATGGAAGAAGTAGGAAAGGACAAAGATTCTGGATTATTGTCTTATCACATAACAGCTTCGTTTTTTGCTGTGTGACTCTCATTTGTTTGGACCCTTAAAGAAAGACCTGATTCGTATCTGGAACACAGATTCTACATGGATGATGAAGTAAAAGCCACGTTACTCAACTAGTTGAAAGAACGACCTACCATAATTCGCGGATGATATGCGACACCTCCTTATGTAGAGGAATATCCTTATTTAGGAATTCTCGTGCAACTACTTCACCTCCTATTCCTTATGCATCCTTAAATATTGGTTTTTCTAATTTTAGTCTTAAGGCTTTCTTAATCGTTTTCATTATTTTTCTATTTCTAAAATAATTTCTATTGAATCTTTCATTTATTTTAATATATTTGAATATATTCTATCAAACAAAATAGTTAAGTTTCACTTCATCTTTGTATGTTTTTCTATTTAAATATACAATATTTTTTTTCAAAAACATTATAGTTTTATTATCTTTTGTATTCACACATAATATCAATCTATTACTCCATTTTTTGTAACTGGAAAATATATGACTACAAAATTAACATGTTTTTGAGCGTGTATCAAAATTTAAAAAAATAATTTAAACAGATTTTAATATTTCTCAATTTTTTAAAATAAATATTAGTAAAAGAGAAATTAGAAATTAATATTCCTAAGAGATATATTGAAATATATATATTTTTCCTATCCTCATAATTATATTTATCATACCTGTATTGTTATAAATACTTGTATAACATAGTTATCTATAAGATATATCTATAAGACTAAGATTCATACATACATACATTAAAGTGGTAAGGTCTTTAAAACTGTTTTATTATAAATTATATTAGTTTCAATTGCCATTTCATATTAAAAAAGTAATTTGACATTTAAACTTATGTTGCTTGCTGGTTTAGACAGTGTGTTATAAAGTTTTCGGAAATTTTAGACAAACTTGTTGCAAGTATTATCTTAATATATACTATACGTGATCGTGAATACTTGTACGAAGTTAGGCTTCACTCGTGCAAGAAGAAGGTAATTTGGAAGCACGGACATTTAGGAAAATGAAGAAAAATATGCAATTATATCATAAACAATTAATTAATTAATAATAACAGTGATAATAAAAATAATAATTAACATTAAAAGAAACTTTAAATGAATAATTATAAGGAAATTGAAATAAAATAAACAATAAGAAAATAAGAGATTTGGTAAGAATTCGACAAGACATCCTTTCGCCAAATGCAAAAATGTAAACATTTTTCGACATATTGAAAATTAAGAATTACTTTATGAGTCAACAAAGTTTTCACATTCCTTATTCTAACAAGAGTTTAGAAACCTTAGCAAATATAGTAATGAAGTAAAAGCACTGCTTTTTTATTTAACTAATGAACTAATAGAATCATGTAATAGATTACAAGAAAGAATGGAAAAATAGTAAAAGCGGTGAATTCTTATTAAATAAACTCATTTTCACCAAGCTAATAATTATAATAACATTATTAGACAGATTGTTATTGCATTTATGTCGTTTCATTCCTACGTGCAATTGGTAGCTCACACACATTGCTACATTGAGTCTTGTGTACTTTAGCAGGCCACAAAATAAGGCACATAGTATATTTAGTTGCGTGTTCGTGACAGCCGCAATTGCCATTGATACATTACACACACACGTACACAAGCGTGTACAATACTTTCCAAATGCAATCCGTTTAGCTAAGAATTTTGAGGAAAAATTAATATCATCGTAGCATTAAGGTTCGTTTATTTATACTCAATAATTAAATTACTAACTAATGATTAACAATAAAAAATGTTGTAAGATAGAAATAATTTATTTTGGATTATATAGAAATATTTTTCGATATAAAAAAAATATATGCTATTTTCTGTTGTGGCCTAGAGAATATTCGCATTAGAAATTAATTTTGTATACTTAGTACCATTTGCACTTTTCTTTAGATATGTCTTTTAGAGCGATGTATTATTTTGATGAGAAAAACGACTGAATCGTGATCTAGCAAACATTACGTGAAATTGGATGGAACTGAGATTGAATTGTAAATTATAATATATTTTCATCTTTTATTTAATTATATAGCTAGTGTTCCCAAGGGAGTACATCAAGCACACAGAATCAAAGATGACCTTTACTTGATTATGAGAGTAGTGTGTTGAGAGGCTAATCTATTGAATAAACTACACATTACCTTGCATACATTTCTATTCCTTTTATTTAAGTTTATGTATGTATTGATTGTCATAATTTTAATACGATTTTACTAGAAACAACTCGTAATCGAATCATTGATAAATTGCTACTTTTTTAATCCTTTATTTCTTAAATCATATATCCTTGTCATTGAATCTCATAAACTAAAATTATTTTTTCAAACAAATTTAAATAAATGTCTGGAATCAATGATAGATTTAAACTGGAAATTGAAATAGAGAGAACAACTTGAAAATAACATATATTTGTTAGCTTTTATTTTAAAAGTGCATATAAATATTAATATCAGAAAAAAATGCAGCAAATAATTAAAGTTCTTTTCTAATCAAAATCAGACAAATTCGATTATGCGTAGTGGCTGTTATAGCTCAATTAAATTTAAATTTCAATGCAGTAGAAAGGAAATATGTAAAATATGTTCTAGACGGTGAAGTATGTATAAAGGGTGGAAGTAAAAGAAAGAATAAGTAAAGTGAGATATAATTTCCATACGCAAAGAACATATTCCCCGAAGAATAAAGAGAGAGAGAGAGAGAGAGAGTAAATATTCTTTACATAGTTTTAGAAAGTATTTAATGTAAAACTACTGAATTTTCTATTATAAATACGTAAACGTATCTTTTGCTTAATTCCAAAAATCACGAAAGCAGGATTTACCGGATAAATACCCAAACGTATTTATGTGTGTTACATGGATAAAATAGATAGAATCAATAGGAGATTATATTTCAAAATGTTAGAAGAGTCGAAATGTGCCTGATAAAGAAGTAAAATAATTAAAATAATTAAAATAAGCTTATCGGTAATCCGTAGAAAGGGAGAGAAAAGATAAGTCTCATATTAGTTGTGTGATACGTTTGACTTGCAGGATCGGGGCGGAATTCAAAGGATTCGGCGTTATGCGCGATGCTGCTGAATAACATACCAAAGTTTCCTCTTTACGAGCTAAGTTGCTTGATATTTTTTTTCGTGCCCATGCTGCTTATAGCTGTACTTTACGTGCGGATGGGTTTCAGAATACAAAGTACAACGCTGGGCCGGAGCATTGAAGGCTCCGTCCATGGTGAAACGAGACAAGCGCAATCACGAAAAGCCATCATACGGATGCTGAGTAAGTATCGAGTATTTTTAAATTAATGTCTACATTTTGCTTCATCTTACATCACGTTTTTATGAAATTGCACTCCCAACAATTTTCATTAGACATCCCTCGTTATAGCGCGCTCTATGATCGAGTCAAATTACAATTTCTTTAACGAAAGAACTCCTATAATTACTGACAGTAAGTTTTTTCATTCGGTGCTGACATCAAACAATAAAACATATCGTATCATGATTAATGGACTAATTGGTTTGTAATTTTGTCGATATTTCGCATTTCTTTTAAAAATGTAGAATTGGAGAGAGAGAGAGAGAGAGAGAGAGAGAGAGAGAGAGAGAGAGAGAGACGGGGATCACGGTAATAGGAGTATATTTGAATTTTTTCTACTTTTTTGATACTGAGGGATTTGAAACTTTAACCTATTGAGTTCTCGGCTTACGATATTATATGTACATACATATATAATACTAATGCGGCAAAGTGGTTATTACCGCACTAACTTGAAACTTGTTAACTTTTGCCTTCGATATTCCTATACACGTGAGAACTTCTAGAATGGTTTCGACACTTCTATTATTTTCTCACCAATATTTATAAAGTAAAAAGAAAGATTAAGAGTTTAATAGGAATTTTGACTGGATAAGAAACCTGAGAGGTAACTCTCATAACTGAAACACTAATATTTACGATATTTAACGTTCTCGTTAGATTAGCAAAAGTTCGAATAGGAAGAAAAACTCTTATCAGAATAATTTATTTCGAGATAAATAATAAAAATCTAAAAATATAAATATTCTCTAGCAGAACAGCGAAATATTCGAGCGGTATTTCAGATAAATCAAATCTCAAAATAAAATTTATTAAAAATGATAAAATTTATTTTATTTTTTAGTCAAATTATATAGAGAAATGTCTATCATATTTTTATAAATCATATGTAACAGAAAGTTTAAATACATTGATTATAATGAATTATTTCGAGAAATCATTAATTCACAGTACAGAAAGTAAAAGGTTACATTTTTTATGACATTTCGTGAATTAGTAAAGCTTTTATTATTCATTTATTATATTCAGTTGTTACGTAGCTTGTTTTTTTTTCTTTCGCTTCATTACTTTGTAGTTTGTTGTAAACAAAGGATAATAACACGTCTTCTGCAATGAATCAGTTTTATTATAGGAATATAAATCCATATGATGGTTAGTTTTAAAAAATATTAAATATATGCATATAATAAAATTAATATTATTTAATTCTCGACTAGCTTATAAACTACATAGATAATGCTCTCAGGCTCTTTCATTATGCATCATAAACTTCATTTTAGTCTATAAATTATTGTAGAAATAATTCTTAAATAAAAAATATTAAAATTATAACCATCATGTGAGCCCACATCGAAAATGCTTATGATATAATCCTTCATATCATTAAGCTTCGTTTAAATGGAATAATGCAGCAACGACGTTTCATTTAGAAATGCCAAATCTACATTCAACTAACATTTCTATTTAATCAATGCTATTATATTCTCTTATCGAATTTGTTTTTCCATTATATACTTATATACATACATACATGTATATATATATAATAACGTTAAATGGTATATGCATATATAAAGCAATAAAGTGACAAAATTAGAAATAGAAAGTTTTTTTTTGATACTGTTAGTTACTTTTCGGAAAAAATGATTTAAAATGCCATCAGTATGAATACTTAAAAAGATGAAACCATCTTAAAAATTGCAGTTAAAAATGAGGTCATATAGTGGTTGCATGTTGTCAACTACTGTAATATTCTGGTCAACATTTATCGCATTCCAGTGAAAAATTGATGCGAAACACTTAACGATATTTTAAGCTAGGTAATGTTCATAAACTATTTATCTATTATCATTTATATCTATTTCGATACATATTTTAATACATTAGAAAAAAATGCAAACAAATTATTTGCTCTAGTTTTATAAATATATGTACATATACATGTTATATAAATAAACATATGCATATTCTTTAAGCCTTCGTAAAAGTCCTATACAATTTTTTTCAAAACTGAAAAATAACAAAATAACAGAGTGAAGAAGACAAATGATGATGAATATTCAAGAAGAGGTGTTAGGATATTAAACTGCTGATACCTGGGGGTCCTAATTCGTTCCAACATCCTAAGACTCCTACTTGAATATTGGCCATCAATCTTTAATTGTTAACAGCTCTGTTATTATTCATTTTAGAACGAAATTATTCATGACTTTTGAATTCTGTTTAAAAGGATGCACATAAGTGGTGTAATATCTTATATTTTTATAAATTATTTTTATATTCATTAAATATTTAAATTTATATATGTTAACACCTCTAAATCTTATATACTTCCTCCAAGTGGCAATACTTTTAAAATAGCAATTCACTTTTTTTTTTCATAAATTTAAAAATAATTTTAATTAAAAGTGATTTCGCACGATAATCAATAAAAAGATAAAGTTTGGCTGACGTATTTCATAGGATTAGACAAAATGAAAAGTACAATGCGGTAAACTATGAAGTAAATGTTCACTGCTATCAGTTTAATTTCATATCGCATGTCATTTAATCGGAAGTTTTATTTTGCTTGTAGAAAAATAAACGATAGACTGATAAACCATTTGAAAAAATGTTGAAATGTGAAACAAAACGTACAAAAAATTTAAATAACATTGAATGTTAAAATGTTAAAAAGTTTTAAAGCAGATTTTTGGTAAAAACAAGGAAACAAAATTGAAGTAAAAATTTGTTCTATTACCTAATAATAATAATAATAATAAAGCTGATCATGAAAATATTGAAAAGGTTAACAAAATTTTGGATAAAAAAAATGTAAATTGATTCGATTAGGATTTTCCCATTTAGAGGATGAGAAGAGTGTAAAGTTATCAGAGATATGACATTTTGACTTATCCAAAGTATTGAATAATTTCCGTAAAAACCATTACAAGCCGTCAGTAGCACAGGGTTTCAGGGAAAACATTGACGAAAAGCTTGAAAGCCACACATGCAACGAGGTTGTTTGCTTCTGTTTGCCAGGTGCTGTGGTCATAATGTTTTTTATTTGTTGGGCTCCGTTTCATGCCCAACGGCTTCTGTACGTGTATCAAGTATCAGCATTTGGCGACATCAACGAGTGGCTTTATCCCTTGGGTGGCTGCTTATATTACTTTAGCACCACGGTAAATCCTATCCTCTATAACGTGATGAGTGCCAAGTATCGAAGTGCATTTAAGGAGACTCTCTGTTGCTCACCGGCGAGCCCTTCCATTACTAGGGATGACCTTAGTAGTATGCGAGAAACCACGATTTGTGGTTGCGGCTCCAGAAGAGGCTCTCAATTAATTCGTATCAAGAGTGTACACTATCAACGAGGTGTCAAGTAAGTGTATTCAATCTGTAAAAATTTATATCTATTTCCCGTCCTCTTTTTCCTCTTTTTTTTTTTTTACTCTCACACGATTTTTACAATTTTTTTCTTCATTTGTATCTGATATCCTCAAATTTTTGATTATAGTTTTTGTACATAAACCATAATTTGCGTTTTTAATTTATAATTTTTAAAAAGTACTTACACGCGTACCTATACAAAAACCATCATTATTTTCTTAATTACAAATTCTAAGATTAAATTATGCATAATCCACTGTTTTTCAAAATAAATGCATCCTCAGATATTACTCCCATTAAAATGACAAACTTGAGTTTTTTCTTCATTTTGAATGACTGTAATTTATCTTTTGTCACTCGACGATTACAATGTTTTAATAACGTCATTCCTCACGTTTAATTAAAATATCGTGTTGGTTTAATGTAATGATAATAAAGTTAAATTTTTTATCGAATTGAAATAATATTTGATTTATCTTTTCGCGATCTACTTAATTGATTTCTGTAATTGAAGCTTTTATTTCAAGTGAGATATTATCGGCAAGATTTTACAGTTATCGGTTAAATTTGCGTCCACGTTTAAAATCATTACTTTTGGGATTTAATTTTAGTCGATAAATATTTGTTAAGCGAAAAATTGGAATTTTTGATTTCAGATGCGGTGCTGGTGAACTGGCTGATTCCCCAAGGACATTGGCGCCGCATGAGAACCACTACGAATCGGACATGTCCAATAACGGCAATTCGTTCGGTGAGAATGATGTTTCCGGAATACAAGAAAAGAAAGAATCTGTACTATTGATGCATCCGGGCAATGGACGAGCATGCTGCCGCACTGGGAAACAGGAACCTGAAACTCGTATCTGATCTTCGTTTCTTGCTGTCAAGAGGAAGGATCGCCGTCATACACGACGCACTAGTCAACTCTATCAGAAGTATAATATTCAGAATTTTGATGACGATCCTTCGGACTTGACCAGCATTTCTATTCCAATCCCAAAAAAGTTTCGCTCATCATCCAAAAGTAGTTTCATCGAAAGTATCGTTTAATCGGATACTATATCGCTATATCGCTTCGAAGATTCCTAAAAGAACCATCATCAACTTACACAGTGAAATTCATCGCTATCTCAACTCAGAAACTGCTGTTACTAATGCTTTCGCGAAAAAAGAATCAAATCTATCCATTCGTCCAAGTTTTTCTTCAACATTTTTTGTTTCCTAGATCAAGAGAATTGCACTTGAAAGTACTTTTCTCGATTGGTACAGTTTATTTAAAAGAAGAGCTACAACTAGTAAATTAATCTCTGACCGAAAAACAAATTGGATGATAGTTTCAATGCGACTTTCATCAATGCCTTCGACACTACTTTGGTGCGAATTTCAACGCTAGTTTCTTTCTTTAAAATTAGCTAACGAGACTAAAACGTGATTAAAAACTTTCGATGGGGTGTGTGCCAAGGATATATTTAGTTTGAGCCACAACTCGTTCCAAATTCTTCAATTGTAAGCTTTTCACAATGAGAGTTTTATTGGTCAAAGACTACGCTTCATTTTTAATAGGAGATAAAAAACTCATAATGTAGCTGCAATATTAGATTAATTCATGGAATCAATATATTTTCATTCTTAATCTCCCGAACCAAACATTCATATCAATTCCTCTAAAACAGTCCTAGTCAGAGAGAGAAAACTCTGTGCTTTAATATCACAGTTGTCTTCTCTTTATATGTTGAAAATATATAAAAATCATTTCATTTATTGGGTATCGCTCGAAGTCATTGAAATTATTGAGTTTATGATATTTTTAAAATGTGTCGATGCACGTGTTAAGTGCAAATATACTTTGATCAATTTTTTAAAATTCATCGATTTGATAGAACTTCACTTTTACTCGAATATAAGCTGAATGTTGAATAAAAGGTAAGAGCGAGAGGGTCATCAATTAAGTGCTAAACTAGTTTCCATGGAAGCTTTGTACAGTTAACTCTCGTTTGTCAGATAAGTCTCTCTTGACACCTTTAACTTATAGCTATATAATGTTTCAAATATGACGCATTTTACTGTGGTAATTATTTCTCTTTTAATATATACAACTTATTTAAAAGTAATATTTATTGAAAAGACAATTAAAGTAGGATTATTTCATAAAAAAATCTCTCTCATAAAAGCTTTTTAATAATAATATCAAGTGGACTTTCAACATTTAGTAGGATTAAATGTTATAAGATTTTTCTGTGACTATTTCCTTCACCTTTTTCCATAATTCTGATACTGGCAAAAAGCGGTTGATTCTGTTAAGTGTAGCAAAGAAAAGGTAATTTTCCGAAAAGAATCAGTTCTGCCCCATACGGTTTTAAATTTAAATTTCAATTTTTTTATTTTCTCGGATTATAGTGAAAGTGGAACATGATGAGGAAGCATTAAACCCAATTTAACTACTCTGGTATAGTTTTATTTTCGAACTAACGGGAAAAAGAGTCGAAATCTACTTCGACGAGGAAAACCTATCTTTCCTGACATGTAATCGATTGCCAGAGGTATTTTTAAGCTTTTTCAAAATCAAAAACTTTTAAATGTACCAAAAAGAATTTTAATGAAAAATTTGTGCAGTCAACATTTACAGAGGGATACATTTTTGTTATTACATACGAAATTCCTTATTAGTTGTATAATAGATTATGCTATATATACAGGGTGTAATAATGATACCCCTTAAAATTTTAAGGGGGTGATTCTAAGATGATTTTTTATTTACCACTTTTTAATTTAAGGCTTGATTTCCAAGGTATTCGATGACAAAGATGCTACTAGTTGGACAGAGACAGTGATTTGATTAAAGCAAGAGAGAGTGATGTTATCTTACTTCAACCAGCTGACCGTCTCTGTCTAGCTAATAGTATTTTCATTGTTAAATATCTTTAAAATTAAGCTTAAAATCGAAAAATGGTAAATGAAAAAGATGAAAGATAGAATCCTCCCCTCTCAGTCCCTTAAAATTTCGAAAGGGATCATTGTTACATCATACGTAAACACTTGTACAAATTAAATAGAAAAATACAAAATTTGGGTAATCTTTTTTTAATGCTATGCCAACGTCAATGACTAGCGATAAAATTTAGCATGAACACTGAATTTTCGTAACATCAATAGATCTGATTATCACAAAACAGTTTTCAGGTCAATTCACAACCTACTGATACATAATTTGAGTTTAATAGTGGTATTTCTGAAACGGAATATCGCATGGAAAAAGAGATAGAGACGTAATCGGACACAATTAGGATGTATAAACCAGAATTCACCGTTCCATTAAACGAAAAATTCAGTAAAGCTTGAGTTTAGTAGAACTTGCAACTTGGTCGATACAAAATTGAAATATTTATATTTTCGCATTGTGTTTGTTCTTCGATCACTTTCAAACGTGAAACATGAAATCTGATTTTCCGTACAAGGCGAGAAGAATGGGCACCTGCGGAACAAATTCGATATCGACGACGCGTCATGCGGATGCAAGTACTCCCAAGAGATTGCTAGTAACTTGTTGGGAATTATTTTGGTCCAGAGCACTTACAGCGCACAGTTATTATCTAAGGAGATTATCTTTGGAGTTGGGAAATCTTAGATCCGATCAATGCACATAAATATATATGGATTTTACGCCCCCCCCCCCCTCTCTCTCCTTTCCTGCGACATAGATTACGTTCCGTTTTTTTTATTCCTATTATACCAATTAGACCTTATCGTTTCATTAATAATAATGTTATTTAATTTGCTTTTCTAAACATCGGAATTATATATAACTTTCATTTTGAATAACGTTTATTCGGTTATATGAGGAAGCGTCAATGTTGATTCGTTAAACGCTTAAATTTAAATTACGAGGCTAAATGAAAAATAAATTCAATTATCTGCGGAGGGAGAGGGATATATCTCAAGTGTTAGCGATTTTCTGTAAAATTAATTCTGGTTCTGCCAATGAAAAACATCTATGAATGGTTCTCAATCTGAATTTTGATTGTATTGAGAATCCGCTTATGATTTTGCAGTTTATTTTCAGATTTTGATTTTATTTGCAAAGAGCCTACTGCTTCACGATTGTACGCAGAGTGATAGTAACCTTGTTGAAGCTATAAACTTTTATCTGTTTTTCTCTCCATTTTTCTCTCAAGCATCGTTTTATCCTTCCTCTACTTTTTTCGCGATAATTCTTTGTTTGTAGTTTACCTTCGCCTAAAATCGATCGCAGTTTGCGCAAAGGAATTTATGTACATCTACGTGACCGTGCAATTGAGGGAACAATTCGAACGAAGCATCGCTCTCAACGAGTTTAATATCGGGAATGTATTATACGTTTGTGGGAATTTCAATTCGGTTTTCCCTAGAATCTGTGTGTAATATAAACTCAGCCGAAAAATAATTATTAACATTTTTCTGCATCGTTAACTAGGTGACATTAAATGACTGCAGAAATCTGATACAGATTTATAAATTAATTTGTTTTTCAATCAAAATTTTCAGATACAACTCGAAATTAAATTATAAGAAAGCGATATCCACGAAATATTTTTTCACCGGAAATTTGTCAAAACTGAAAAAAATAATATAAATATGATATCATTTATCATATTACCTATCAGAAGTGTTTACTATCTCAAAATATTACAATATGTTAACAAGCGTGTGTATATATTAGGTGTTCAAAAATTCGTGCACATTTTTAAAGGGATTACTGCTGAGGGTAATCCAAGTGGGAAAGTGCTGTACCACTTTTCAATTCGAAACTTAATTTTTTAAATAATCAATAATAAGAATACTATTAATTAGTCAGATAGTTAAAGTGATACAGTCAAAAATTAGAGTAATATTTTCTCACTTCAACTATCTGTCTAACTAATAGTAGCCTTATTATTGACTATATCAAAAATTAAGTTCCTAATTGAAAAATGGAGAAGCACTTTTTAGCTCGGTTTATCTTCAGAAGTAATGCTTTCAAAATGAGTGTGCGAGTTTTGGAACACTCTGTATAGGTATTTAAATTAGGAATTTATATTCGCATAAAATACAATATAGAATATTATTGTCCATTAGTGGATGCTATTGACCAACATTAATCCCACTTTTTTGGATCATGAATTTCAAAATATACAATACATCACAGAGACATTTTTTACCAAGACTATTTAAATGTATAGGATCATTTTGTAAGTATACTTAATGACTTCACATACAATTTTTTTCTATGATAATATGTAATATATAAATATAGAATAACTTTGTAAATAGTAAGTAATATGAGTGACTTTCTTCAATGATGTTTGAAAATATTTTTCGGTTTTCTGTTTTTTCTTTAAATTCTATATCTAATGAGCATTTTACTACAGTTTAAAAACTACTTTCATTCTTCTACTTTAACTCTTAGGATTATGATTATTTTGAATAATCTTGGAAAAGTTTCTGAAATTTATTCATTTTTTAATTCCAATTATCAAGTCAAATATAATTTCAACGAATACCTTAGTTAAATTTCTGTAACTTTACTACAATGTATAATATAGTTACATAAAGTAAGTCGTAAAAAAATTTATATTTATTTTCCAATAATTTAATTTTATTTTTTCTCTTATACTTTATTTCATGATAAATGAATTTAAGATATTGCAAGAAATTTTTAATGCAAATTGGCATAATTTGCTTAACGAAAAATTTATTGTTGGCTTATCATTTAATGTTAACATATCAATATACTTAAATCAAAACTATAAAAGACTATAAATTCACGAATAAATATAATAAAGTTTTGTAAATATTTACATTATAAAATAATAATGAAGTTATTAATTAATTGCGATCAATGGATATTGATGATACCTAACATCTGCAACTAAAAATTAAAAAAGTTTGAACTGTAATGTATCATAAGAAACACAGGAAGCAATTCTGTATTTACTTTGACACAGTTTCTTGATATAATTTGGTGTAATACAAGTGAAGTATCAACACAAAGTGATAAGGTTAGTGATTATCATCAAATATATCGGTGCAACTCATACTTAGCATTAATTTATCACAATAAATACTCTAATTAAGGTAGTCTCACAGAGAATACCATCTTATGATGTTATACCTTCTTAGATTAAATCAATTTTCTTAATTACATTTAATTTCTTCTTGTTCCTCATTAAGATTTATTGTTTAATATAGAGAGTTAAAATAATTTGAACATTTCTAAATTATGAGAATATGTCGAGTATACCTAGTGTCAATCAATATGATAAAATTAAAGAGAAAATTACTCAAGAGGCCATTTCTACTTTACTTGTGTAAAAACGGGAAACTTCTTTGAATGAAAATACAATTTTTTTTTCTGAGAGTGCTTGTCGGAATAGTTCTCAGTACTATTTGTAATTTAAATTTAGAAATGGAAAACACGTTTGAATTAAATTGTGATTTAAAAGTAAATTCTCGTTTTCAAAAGGGATTTATCAAATCGTATACAAAAAATTCAATAAGTAGTGGGGTGTGAAATCAGTGAGATAATTATTTTTTAAATTATACAGAATGAGAAATAAAAGTAAAAAGTATATTAAAGTCAGCATGACGATATTATTTTTGAAAAAGACAAAGTTTCTTATTAAAATGAGTTCATAGAACTATAATTTATAAGTTTGTAACTTTCATTTTTATAAAGTCGTATTGAATTTAGATAACTTGGAATATATGAAGTAAAATAGAATTAAATTTTGATATATTTGGAATACAAACAATTTTAATCAAAAAGTTTTTAATCATGTTATAATATGATTCGCAAGAGGTTGGTTATATCTGTTATATCTGATAAATTTAAGCAAAATATTTCTTTGACAAATAAGAAAAACTATATGATTGACGAACAAAATTTGTCTAATAACTGAATTTAAACAAATATTCCATCCTTTTTATCTTCCTACTTTTCAGAATGTACGAGTCAGAGCTTTATCATTATTGCTAAACTCCCAGACGTTCTATTGTTTTAAAACTAACAATAAGTATAATGCACAATCATGTAGCTTCTATGTCATATAAACTTTATTTGAAGAAAATGGATACACTTTGATTCTTCAATCGTTGAAAAAGCTAATATAAATAAAACAAGCATTGTTAATACCTGTTTTCTATAAATTAATGGAAAAGAAAAGTTATAAAATTTATTTTAATTGTGCACGATTAATAAAATGAGTATAATTATAATATAACTAAACTATTTGAAATAATAGTTTTTGTAAATGAAATAATTCATCTTTTATAATAACACGTATCGTTAGATAATTAATCAATGTTGTTAACTTGAGAAATTGAAAAAGTTTAGGATTTGTATAAACAATTAAAGTGATTAAATGCGGCAGAATTACGCCATGTTATTGATGTAAGAAGTTAGTCTAAGGAAAATGCGCACATTCCCAAAAGCTTAATGGCTGTTGTGGAAGCTATAACTTTCGGATAAGAGTTAAACGAAGAATAGACGAAAATGATTTCCTTTAGAAGATGCTTTAAAAATTCATTTCTAAGCTTAAGATATATCGAATATTTTCAAGATGCATAAAAAAAATGCTATTTCTTGCGAAAGAATTAATTTTTGCAATTTGGTATTTTTATCGCTAGTTTTATTTTGCCTAATGAGAAATTATATATAGAGAGTTACAATATATTAGGATATAATTCTGCTTGGTAATCAACTTGCTGAATCTGCCATAAAATGTAAATAAAAGTAAAAGCTCATGTCATATATTGTATATTTGTAAAATAGAAAATGAATCACATATTGTATCTCTGTTATGTTACTTATAGTCAACGCTCAAAACTGATTTTGAAAGCATTTTATTAAAAATGGGACCTTTTGATATACATAATAAAACAGAGCTTTCCTATTATTATAACAAATATGCTAGTAAGAATTGAGCTTTGAAAATAACTCTTGCAAAAACTTGAACAGAAATTTTCATAAAAAGCTGTAATTGAAAGTGTCAGTGAAATAGGATAAAAATTATAGATGTAGGAATAAATGTGTATTACATTCTGCGGAGAAACGAAATAAAAAATGCCAAATTTCAAATAAAAAATCAAGTGCTTCGAATTGGAAATGCTTTTTAATGGGTAATAGCGAATTGCTCGCCATATATTCCTTGTCATAATATTGATTATCGTAAATAGAAAAGCGTGTCAATATCTGGGACTGCTATGAGTGGACAGTTGCTTCAATATTAACCTGGGATCGTATATCTAACTTTGAAATCGGCTGCTTTGATTTCTTCAGCATTTTCATTTCGAAGCTAAATTGACTATCAAAGGTGAAGGAAGGGAAAGGGGTGAGTGGATGAGGGAAATGGACAGTGGTTTGTGTGAGTGGTGTGTGTGTGTAATATGAATGAGAAAGAGAGGGAAAGAGAATCACAGATAGAATTTTCAACCGTGAGATCTATCATGCATATACATACAATAGTCACAGGTCGAAGCGAATTTTTATGTTTTCTATTCTTGCTATATCACGCATCGATGTTACGCTAACAGGGCTTATAAAAATTCCTTAAATACAACAAATTTATTTATTCCACACCATTTTATCTTTTAGAGAATGCATTACTTATGATTACTTACGAAATTCTATAGAAGTTCTGAAGTGCTAGTAGCACGCGCCAAAGAACACATTGCTAGTTATAAAGTAAAATATTGTCAGTTATAAATGATGAATGTAACAAATATATTCTGGTAAATTAAATGTTGCTTTATATAAACTTTATGCTGCTGTATTATTTCTATGCACAAAATCTCATGAATTTTCCAACTGTTCCCAAAATTTAATATTTCAAGTAAAACTACATGTAGTAAGAGAGGCGGGATGTATCGATATTAACAGAACGCGCGTTTTATGCAAATTAGAATACTTTATGGATTGCACATATGTATTGTGTGCAACCTTTAAAGCATGCAATATTTATCAGTGCAACACTTCTACAGATGTATTATATGCATCTTATGCAGCATTGCATATATTTTTAAAATACCTTAAAAACTTTGAAATTTATGTACAAATTATTATTCTTTACGCTGGACACATGAAAAATAAGTAGGAAGCTTATAAGCAAGATTTAAATTGCCTTCTTTTTCTAAATGTTCCGAGAGTTTTCTTCTATGCCTGTTACTGACATTCAATATACTTATTAATTTGATGTATATATTAAAATATTGGAGATTCAAGAACTTTAAAAAGATTCAAGTAGAACTAATGATTCAAAACAAAACTGTACTTTTTCTAAAAAAAAAAAAAATTTGGAAGGAATAATTGAATAACAAAAAGAAATTAAATAGTTTATTTAACATATATTCGTGTTAACGAAAGAGTAACGTTATGGTAGCGTCTATGTCACGTCTCATAGCGTCTTATGGTTTCCTCTTTGAGATGAAAAGTGATAATTACCTTGAAGTAAGGTCAAATTTCATCGTTCAAAGGGCTATTGGTGTAATTGCACAAAAAGAAAAGAAGATGAGAGTATCACAAGTTTAACCCCTCTGAAAAGTATTGTGTTACCAAACAAAAATTTTGTCTAAAAATATTCGAAGAAGAAAATCTGAATTTTTAATAGAACAATCGTTTAGTAAAACTTAAGTTATATTGAGAATACAAGTTATTTTTGAGAAAAAACAGATATCTTAAAACGTTATTCATGCCATTTTTAATTTAACGAGATATTGTTTATTCAAATAACTAATGTCTCTTTAATATTGATAAAAATTTAAGATTTCTAATTTTTTGCTTCAGCGAAAACTTGTTTAAATAAATGTTTAGAATTTAGAAGAATGTTGAACTTTTTCTCACCCCAGATTGCTTTGTTACTCATTCCATACAAATCACCTAACACTTCTCTTTTTTCTTTCTATGGCTAGCTTTGCCAATGTCGAAGGAAATAGTGTGCTTAAACGACGCCCTGGGTAAAACAACGGACATTATCCGTTCACCTCACTCATTTCCAGGTCAGTTCGTCGAATAATTTAATCTCCATATCAGTAAACCAACTGCTATTATCTCTATTAATTTATTTATATTCGAAATAACAAAAAGTATACTTAGCATCAGGATGAGTTCTTAGAGTTTTATACTTAATTATACTTAAAATGACTTTTTAGTATCTTGTTTATTCTAATTATTGATATTTCTATTCAATAGATTACTGAAAATAGTCACAGACCTTAGTTTAATACTATACAATGATTATGAGATTTAATAAGATATTAAAATTAAACGCTGAATTCAATTTCTTTTCATGAATAAAGTATATTTAGTTAGTTATTAGTGTATGTACTATACGTGAGCTGATATTTTTATTTAAATAAACTTTAACCAAGTTTGCTTTTTGATGCTTTGAAAAAGAAAAATGTTAACTGTTTCTGACAAGTTTTCTGCGCGAAAAGATAAAAAGGGTACTCAGTATTTTTTAAACTTTTAAGGATGTATATCGCAATACTAGTCTAAAATATATAGAATTGTTTAAATAGTCATTTACAGTAAACATTAATTAATTTTGCTTAATTAGTCATACGAGAATCAAGCTCAATATTTAATAAACACTAGTTCTATGATATGAGATTTAGCATATATGTATATACACAAAACTGGATGATTTTAAATTAAATTTTGTCGCCCTTGTTTAATATTGAATATTTTTTGGAGACTTGCATAATTTGCAAATATATATATAAATAAATAAAAATATTTTTCTTAAGAATATATTTATATCTTATAATTACAATATATTTATCTCACTTTTAAAATTAAATATTTAAATAAAAAAAAGATCAGAATAAAAATTAATTATTTAATGTAGAATCTGTATGTATAATAATTATTATATAAAAGACGTATAATGTTTATTTTGTAAAAGTTAAATGTTACAATAATATTGTAAGTAAAGTGATAATTTCTATTGACAGGCAAAATTTGAGAGCCAATCAAAGTTTCGTTAAATAAAAGGAAGAAATGCTAAAGAAATAAGTTTACTAATTTACAAGTGGTTCAGTAAAGAAGTTGAGTAGTCTTCTCTTACTCAAGTAACTCAGAGTCCATCATCAATCACTAAGAGTGACAAGAATGGCTTGACCTCTTCTTCTTTTACTAGATATCTAGTTTCCTCCTTATTTTCGGCTTGGAAATCCCTAGTGTGCTTTATGTAGGGGAATCACAGAATCACACGTTAGTTTCTAAGAGAAGAATTAGTTGTACTGCTAGTTTTTCCCATGAGTAAGAACTTGGAGTAATTTAAACGTTGAGGACTTCAAAATACCGCCAAGCTGCTTACAAAATAGAATGTTCACATGGATCAGAAAATCATATAAATTATGCAGCTTATAAAGATTAAAAAATTGATAGTAATGTTTAGAGTCATATTGTAATTACATTCTTAACCCTTTTAGTGCCAGACGAAAAACGGATGCCTATGCGAAGATAACCGGACGAATTGGACGAATTTACTAAGGTTTGGAAAACGTTTATAAAAACCAAACTTAAAAATGATATTTACATAATTGAAAAAGCTAAGTATTACCGAAGAAAGGAAAAATAATGTAATGCCAATAGTTTTATAAATTTATTTTGAGATAGAATTTTCTCGTAATGCGAATAGTAAGGCGCTATTAGATACGCAACGATATATTGTCTCTTGCTCTTTTCGTAAGCATCGCAAATAACGATATATCGAGGTCCGGCATTAAAAGGATTAAATCAATTATAAAAATTTTATTTTAATTATTTATCACACATTTTAGTGGATGTATGTGATATGTGCATGTACAAAATATTCTCGTTTCTATTTGTTGTCTTTCTACTTTTATTGTTCTTTTATAAAAAAAAGTCTAGCTAAACAGAAGAACTACAATAAGTTTATAAGGTGTTACTTTAAAAGAATTTTTGTTATATTAAATTCAAAAACCTTTAAGATACGATTTGGGAAAATTTTTGTAAATATTCTATTTTTAAATATTGAAAGTATAAGACGATTTAATTCTAAGAACTCATAATAAAGTATATAAATTTTACATAATTTCATCTTTATTGTGTTTGTTTTTCTGTAAATGTCGCTCAAAATGATAAAAGCTCAAAAGTATTTGTTTTACATTAAAAAATGCAGTTTTATTTCAGTGAAAGTATGTTAAATCAGAGGAGCGTTTTGAATTACATGCTCTCTTTCTTTCTTTCCTTTTCATATGTGTTTTTGCAATATTTTGAAAATATTATTTTAAATGATAAACAATTTTATTTTTAAAACTCTATTTTAAAAATCTTATAAAACAACATAAATAATACATTTTTAATTTTTAAAAGAAAAATATATATTATATAATAAGAATACTAATATCTTTATAAAATATAGAATGAGAAATATGAAATATGAAAAAAGACCTATTTGGGAGATCTAAGTACGTGAAATGTTAAGGGCTTGGACGCCTCCAATCAGTTTAAGAAGATAAGAAATGTTACCAGTTTCTGAGTACTGGTTATTTCTCCTTGAAGGCTTGGAAATAATTTAAACTCATTTTTCAAGCAGGATTTCAATGCTCTATCTCTTGAATAGTATGTTATTCAACTAGAATTGAGGGATCAACAGGTCTTAAGAATGTAACACTTTAAGTAAATGACAAATATATTTTATAATATATACTTTATATCACGTATTTTCATATGTAAATTTATATTGAGATATTATCCCAATGCTATCTTATTATATGTGTACTTTGAACAAATAAAAAGCATCTAAAATATTTCAAATGACTAAGCAATGTCAATCTGGATCGGAATGATTAATCACTCTGTCAGTTAATATAAACATGAAAGAGAATAATTTTCAGGAAATTAGGGAGAATATTTAATAACGCTGTTTAAATGGAAATGTCGATTTTTTTTTTGATACACTGTGCTTTAACGAGGAATGGAATTTAGCGTGATGGAAACAATACTCAGACGTTAAAAAGATAGAGAGATAGAGAGAAAGAGATAGAGAGAGAGAATGAGTAGTGGGTGGAGGGTTCAGGAAAGGGGTAGAAGCTAGCAAGGCAAAAATGAAATATGTATTACCTGTCATTGACAGATTTAATTGCCGCCTTGGTGATTTAGGTTTTAAGTTGATTTTGTCTCAAAGAAGGAAGAAATTATATCCTTTTTAGATGAATAAATATAAAAGGATACTATTACCATGGCAAAGTTCATTACAAAAAGTGAACAGAGTGGAAAGAGAAATCAGATCATTTTACACAGCTTGGCTGTGCTAAAGCTGTGGATTGCGGAATAATTAATCAAGAATTACGTATTCCAATCGCATCCAGAGGTGTAATAAATGTGCACCTTTGTCACAAACTATACCCTTTCAAAGTTCAGAGCTTTGTAAAAAATGCGTGACAAGTCACAAGCGATTGTTATTGATTGTACAAAGTGACGAGAAACATTGTGGCTTGGAATTTTTTTAATTTACCATCCTCTACAACTTTTAAAATAGCAGTGATATTGAGAAAGTTAAACAGCGTTTTAATAAAATCTTCATTAACTCACATTAGTAATTAATAGGATAGAAAGTAAACAAAAATACAACGTTTGCGCTTATTTTGTAGCATCTTGCATATTCTTTTTATAGCGAAACACTATTTCATAGTATTTTCTCATAAGATATTTTTAATTCAGTATAAATACTTATTCACTAAAGTGAATCAGGGAGATAAGGGGAAGATTCATATTTAATTTATTTGAAAAGCTTTGAGTTTCCTGATACATTTTGCAAAAAGATTATAAATTTTCCTAGAAAATTTACACATAATGTTTCATCTGAAAGATTTTATTTTATATAAGGAATAGAAATAAGAGGAAAATATATATATGTATATATATGCATGTATTTAGATATATTGGGTTTGATTATAATCCGAATTTTACCTCACATACGCATTCGATTGATACAATCAGTGAAATCAAACTATTGCGGCAAATAAGTATCGATTGGGGTTACGCTAAAAGATCTACTCTCTAACGGTTTTCAAACGAGTGATAGATACGTAGCTTAAACTGCTTCAAGAGGCGTAGAAGCAGTAAAGTTCTCTCCAAGTATAGGTTTGATAAAACTTTAGTGCAAGTATCTCATTTCAGAAAACGATTGAAGCCAAGCAATTGGTTTACGCAAACTTTAAATGAATTGCACTATACTAAATAGTACAATACCTTCTGTTGTTTAATTAAATATGAAATTGCAGTATCACTGTTAACAGATTATTCTAAACAATTTTATTGTTTCTTTCAATATAATTCACAATTTTCTCCATTAATTTTATTCATACTTTTGTATGAATATTATAATTATTTAGAATTTTAATTAAGTTTTCAATAAGATCTCTAATTTAAGTATGCATATACGTATAGATTACTACAAATTTATATAATATATAAATGTATAATACACATTTATAAACATTTAAAAGAACTTTGTAAGTTTCAGATATTGTACTTAAATCATTTTCTTAAAGTTGGTGTTCACAAAGATTTACAAAAATAATATTATTTCTATTTTTAAGAATTCACATTTTTTTAAAGATATTTCTTCATTTTTGTGTATTCTAATTTTTTATTAGCACTGAAGATTTTACTCTGTTAAAAATTAAAAGTTTCGATAAATTTTTAAAGGATATTATTTGAAATATATATATACTTATTACTCATGAATTAGAAAACACAAGTGGATTCACGTTTTGCTAATAGCAGCTCGACCTAGTTTATAGGAAGAACTTTTGTGTTGTAACGAACAAGATTGTGACCATTGAAAATAAAAAATTTGACGTGAGATAAACTACACCGCATTTTCAAAATTTAATCAGAATACAAACAGGTAGAAAATTTGAATTTATGTGAAGTCGGCCAAACACAAATAGCAGAATATTTATTATAAAAATAATAATAATAAATACTCATATGCTAAAGAAATATGTAAATATGATGCGTAATATAGCTCCGCAACAAATTACTCTGGTAAAATTTCGAATTATAAGAGTAATTTATATATTTTGTAGTCATATTTCTTTTTTGTATATAGAATATATAAATTTTATTACACAAGAAAATATAAATTTTCAAATTTTTAAATCTATTCTATTATAAGGACTACTTAATCGTTTAATCTAGTTGATCCAATAAAATAGAATTGTTAAAATGTTTATCTTGCATGGTTTACGTCAGTTGCATTTCTCTATCAAAATCATTTATCACTCATTGAATCATATATCAAACGTTTAACTTACAATCAGATTATTGATTATTTTTCTACAATATTTCTTATCTCGAACACGATAAAGTAAAACAAAGAAATATATCTTTTACTTCTCAAAGAAATGATTGAAATATAACTTAAAAATGATATGGACTTTTTAAACAGTTCTTCGAATACTATCGTATAAAATTACCAATACTTTATTGTTAAAAGATTAATTTTTAAAAAATATTATTTTGAAAGATTTAACATCAATAGTATTGTAATTATTAACTCCACAGTTAAAGTTAATAATTTAATCATTCGTTTAAATTATAAACACTGATATACAATATCTATCATACATACGTACATACATTATTTTCTATGAATATTATAGTTTTTTTATAGTTACATATACACACACACACACTCATAAGACGTGACATCTTGAAGGTGATGTGAAGTCATAAAATATAAATCACTAGTGTTATACAATTCGATATTCTTATAATAAGAACAAAAATATATCCTATAGATATTTCATGCACAATATATTTTTCAATTATATAATAGGCAGTAAACAATTTGACTGACTATTGTGAAAAATAAATTACATATTCATCATCTTTCGAATTTTCATTTTGTGTTTCGATAAATTTTATTTATAATTTAGTTGAAGCTGATAGTATTCTTCATGTGTGTATATATTTTATTAAATATATAATTTCTTAGATTATTTTTACAAATATGCGATAATGGCAGAATCTTAAATTCTAATAATAATAACATATATATACATAATTCTATGAAATTCGTGTTTATTGTATGCAAGGGTGGAGACGGAATGTGATCATTATAGATGAGACTGTGGATAGCATGTGAATATGTATCTAGTTACCAAGAACAAAATATGTGACATATTCCAATTTTCTGAAATAGTATCCTCGTTTCTCTTTCCCCTTTTTTTAATCAAAATACTTTTAAGAAAAATGATTTAGACAAAATTATATAAAATTACATAAATATTTTAAACATATGTTAACAGTAAGCTAATAAATGAGGATTGGAAAAAGAATATTCATCAATAAGTAATTTAAGAATATTATGTTATTTCTTTAAAAAATGTATTATTTTAGTTAAATAAATTTACACTTTAATAATCTTAACATACACAAAATTATAAACTTAATTTATGATATATAATAATACTAATAATAGTAATAAATAATGTTATACATAACATATTCTACACATAATTATGAAATTTTTAGTTTTCTTCATAAAAGCAAAGATTAAAACTAGCTTATATAAGATATAAATCTATATCGTTTCTTTGCCCAGTTAAAATTTAATTCATATAAATATTTACTGCAATAAATATTTGCAATTAGTGCAATCATGTAAATAATAAATTTAGTAGAGATGTATTTTGATAAATTAAATCTGCTTTACCGAATTATCCGCCAGATCACAGAAAATTCTGTATTTCGATATTCCTTCAATTACGAATCATAAATTATTCCACTTTGTCTCTTTCAGCACTCATCCTATTAATTATAAAATATTTTATATTACCCCGAATCTTTAATTTTTATAGCAATTGAATTAGTATCCTTTGAAACTAAATGAAATAAAAATTAAATTTTTAATAACTATTAATAAAGTGTAAACTTCTCATATAATCCAAAATTAAACTGTAAACTCTTAATAGAGTTTAATAATTAAACATATAGTTACGGCAATGTAATGTTTATTTTACGATAAAATTACGAGTATCATGTAAGGATTTTGCATAACTTGAAAAGAATAATTTTTTTTAAGAAATTTGTAAGAATTTGTAATGCTTTTTAATATGGTTTTACCCTAATGTGTATGGTATTATTATTTCAATATTTACCATTTTTAAAGATCGTAGGTAGGAAGGAGTAACATATATCTTTATATGAAAAATATCCCGGAAGTGAAACATAAAGGCTGTTGAATATCGATGATATTTCACATCCGATAGAATCAGATCAGAATGGATTGAACTCTATGTGGAATCTGTTATTATTGCGCCTCTGTTACATGAACCAAGAAAATATGTAACATTGTTACGGACAAATCACTGATCGAATAAAACAATCGTTGCGCTAAAAGTCATCCCTGATGAAGCTGTCATCGTAATCTATAGCGTTGGTTATACTTTTTTATAAAATGAAAAATACGTGGTTACAACCGTTCGAGTTTGTTACGAACGAAAAATCCACATGGGTGTTACGATTCGATTATATTTTTATTCAGCGTGAAAATGGTGGGATCAAAACAGTAAGCCCCATGTATTTCAATGTAGAGAAAAGCATTGCAACGTTTCGATAAAAGAGTGTTTCGTTGCTCAAATACCATAACAGAGATTTAATACAAGCAATAACTAATTTTTAACATATGCTTCTTTTTTTCAATTTAATTTTAACAATTATTGTGCAACAATAATATCTATATTGATTTACATACACTGTATTCTACGCTGTAATATAATTATTATGATATATTCTATAAAATAAAGTTTCAATTAATAATTTTTGTTATATAATACAAGAGAGAATGTATATTAAATATATTTATAATTTAGTTAATTATAAACTATTAAAGATAGTTATGAGTATAAAGATCCTTATGCGTGAACAATATTGTTTATAACAAAAATCCCTCTATTGAAACAAACTATCTTGAAAAAGTTGCATCAGAATTTATGTGTCTTCAAGAAGAACAATATCCACTCTCAAGGACGGTTTATCAGACGTCATATTCCTATTGTTCAATCGATAAAATATTTTTCACGTCTAACAGAGAAGATTGCAGATATCGCGTATTCACTATACGTGACAAGAATTTTAATGTTATGTAGATGTAAATGATCCAACTCCCGAAACCATGAATTGTAGGAAATTTCATAAAAACAATTATTTGTGCATGCACTAAACAAATTATTGATTAAATTAAAATTTGGGCTTTTTATTAATTTAGAATTTCAACTTTATTGGATAAAATTGTAATTAAAAGTATTTTTATACGAATTAGTTGTTAGAGAAAGGTGATTCAATTTCTTTCGCTTACCAAGCAGTTAAGTCGATTGCAGCTGCACTTCTCACTAGCTGGAAAAATTTATTGTAGTGTGCGAATTTATAGACTGAAGAAAACTGCTTTTCTTAACGAAAAATTTGATTCTACAAAATATCACAATAAGTAAAAAAGTAAAGTAATCATCATTTACAAGAAATACATTTTTAAAATACAGTACAATATTTTTATGTTAAGTAATTTATGAAAATTAATTCTCTCTCTAAATTAATTATTTCTCTTATTATTGAATAAATATTTTTTTTGATTAAATTTAAATAAATTTAAATAAAGAAAATGATAAATTACAATGAATATTACTTACAATAATCGAATGTATGCAAAATATTAAATTAAAAATATGGAAAATAAATATATCTCTTTTTTACATAAATTATGAAATAAATTATACCAGTTAGACATAGACAGACAGATAGTTGAAGTGATATAGTCAAAAATTAGAGTGACGTTTTCTCTCTTCAACCATTTGTCTATCTTTGTTTAACTAATTGTACTTTTATTATTAAATATCTCGTAAACTAAACTCTGGACTGAAAAGTGATGCCGTTTTGACTTGTTTTACCCTTAGGATTAACTCCCTTAAAGGAAATGTAGTTATTTTGCAATATCCTGTGTAATATTAATTGATAGATGACACTAAAATAATACTTTTATGATAATATTATTTTTTCTTGTTAATCAATTTTTGTAATATAAATTTTTGTTTTTAATCGAATATAATATTTTTAAAATTAATTATTTACATAAAATAAAATCACATATATACTATTTATACGAGTTAACATTATACTTTTTAACTTTTCCCCTTAAAAAGATTTATAAATAATCGGATAAAAATTAGTAGTAGTATTATTTAATATTTATGGTAAAAATAAGCATTTTTCATTTAAGAATTAGTTGCTATATTTTTTTGTCAAATTATTTTTATTATGTCAAATATATTTACAACAACCACATGTGTGTATAAATATATACCTGTGCTTTATAAAAATATATGTATTTGTACATTATAATATAAGACACTGACATAAATCACGTAAAATTCAGTGAATCACAAACCATGCAAAGCTTGATGCAATGCAGCTTAGACAAAATCAACTGCCACACAAAAATCTATTATATATATATAAATTTTCATTCAGTGAGGTAGACACATGTTTATCATTTTTTTTCATATTTTATGTAAACATTAAATTTTAACGATTAAATATGAAAATTACAACATTGACAATGAGCTTAGGCATTTTAAATATAACAATATATTTATATAACAATTACATCTAAAATAAAATACTTCCAAATGACTAGAAATTCTATAATTCTACTTTTAACATTTAAGGTACGAAAAATTATACTTTCAATATAGCCACACTTATAGAAATTGACAGTTACATAGCAGTTTACATTAACTTATTGTGTGTATAACCCTATGATACATATATATGTATATATAAATGTTTTAAGTAAATTATAAAAACACCATTTAATAGATAACATTGCAGTACCATATATAAACTTGAACTAAGTTTTTTAAAGTACTCATTATATTGAAACATTTTAATAATAACATCGATAAAGTAGCGCTGATTAAGCTAATCTTCGATTTATACCTTTTTCATAATTTTTTCTTTTTTTACTTTTACTATTATTAATCGTTGGACTAAAATCCCAACTTCCTGAGCGTAAATTTAACTTAGATTCTATTGTAGTGCGTTTTCCTTCAATTTCTAAACGACCATTATCAGTATTTTGATTATTACAAGACGTTATATTCATTGCACTTCGTGAAATGGGACTCAATGGTTTTTTACCACGTTGTAGAACAACTGGTGATTGAGCAGATGATCTAAACATAGAAATATAAATAAATACATAACATAATATATCTAATAAATACGTCATATAAATAATAATACATATATTTTACCTATTTGCACTGGGTAATCGAGAAGTATCTATTGGAGCAAGTTTTATATTTTTTGGCCAAATAGTAGGATGCACAGGTTCATCCCAAGCAGAGCGTATATTCGATATTCGAATCATATTTGCTTTTTTAATTGAACTTTTAATTCCTGTTTTTATTCGCCTCTCTGTTTGAGCTACATTAAATAAAATATGAAAATTATTATAAACACACACACATTAATTATTAATAAATAGCTTTACTTTAGATTTTATTCAATATTTACCTTGTATATTATACGATTCTATGTTTGGTTGTAAACATCTGATTGGTGTAGTTTCTAAAGTACGAAAACTTTCTTTTGTCGATACAATAAAAGGTACAGGACTTACAATAATTTTCTGATTAAAGATCATACCTAATTTATTTCTACCCATTTGGGGAGTATAGAGGCGTTCCTCTGGATTAGAATGAAAATTATTACTCATTAATGAAGTATGTTCTGGCTTATTTGCAGAAGTACATAATTTATCTCTACGTCTGAAAATAAACACAAAAATTTATTAAAATTTAATTAAAAACTAATTATTATGTAATACTACTTTTGTCCTACTGTAATTATACCTTTTGAGATGTGTTAATTTTGGAGTCATTACTGAGTTTGAAATACTTTTCATTTCATTTGAATTTGATAATTCAGTAGAATGATTATCTATATAATTCTTTTCCTCGGTTGAACTTACTTTTGAATTCGATTCCACGTTTTTATTATTAGATACAGAAAGAGGAGTTATTTTTAATATATCACTCAATTTATCACTTAATGAATCTGTTTTACTTTCAGTTTTCTGAAAGAGCTCAAAATAAACATGATCTAAAAGTATATCGAGGATATTATTAAGATTTTTCTTATTCAATTTATGTTTTGAAGAATCTGCAGTACTCTGTAAATTATACATGTATCTTATTCAAATATTTACCATATTTAAAAAAATAGAATAATTAATAACATGCGATTAAATACAATATTATAAAATAATGTACCTTAGTAGATGTATTATCTTGTCTATTTATTTTATCAATTGCCCAATCATTATTAAATGTTTCTAGTTCACCAGAATATAAATTAGAATGTTGTGTTTTTATATTATGAAATATACTTTTCCCAATAATTCTTAAATGTGGTATCTGGGTTCTCCATTGTAAACATTCATCTAAATTAGACTTATGAGTTACTTGTTCTGCTTCGTCATAAAAAGTTCTTTCAACAGCGTTCCACTGTTTAAGAAGTTTCCATTCTGAAATTTGTTCCACATCTTCAGACCATGAAACGGATGTTGTTGGACTAATTTGACCCCAACTAGAATCATTATCAGATGTATTTTGCCAAGATGAATTTTTATGAATATTGAATGAAGATAAATTATAATTTGGACAATCATCACTTCCCTCATATTCTTTAGCCTTTAAATGTTGAAATGATTGTAGTTTTTGTGCTTGTGGGTTATATCTAAAAATCCAAGAAGATATGAAAATATATGTTTAAAAACAGAAATACTTGATAAATCATATTAAAAGTATTAAATTAAAAAAATTAATATATTTTATTAAAACTTTTTAATATATTCATGCAATACAGCAAATCTTATTTATACTTTGACATAACATTTAACATACGTGCTTCGTTTAAACGATTTTTTATGCATTTCATCCTTTTTAATAAATGATTAATTATTCAATATCTACTACGTTTAAGTCATATTGTGTTTTATTATCTGAAAAAAGTATGATTCTCTCCAATATTATTTGAGGCCATAGTGCTTTATTGATTATTTTGCAACAATCGAATTTAAATCTAAATTAATCGGATACTTTCACCGCGCTATGCGTTTTTATGTTTTTACTAATGGGTTATTTAAAAAAATATGTGAAATATCTTCCATATTGTAATACAAAATTTAATACTTGATTGAAATGTAGATTTTTTAAAGATATTGTATTCAATTTCAAATTAACCAAATTTTAAATTAATTAGAAAATCTCGATATCGAATATAAATCGAGTACAACGAAATGAAAACAGCTGCTACTTCGATTGTATGAAAAATACGAAAAGTGTAAAAAGTACAGGTAAAATGAACAGACCTATAGTAAGAAAATTTACTAGTAACTTTTACAAAATGCCAAACTAAACTAGTAATATTTCATTCGTACTACAGTTTGCACTTCTGAAACATAAATCTGACTTCAAGCGATACACTAATCTTCCACTTCTTCTGCGTTGGGAGCAAGATGGTAAGAATAGAAGAATATATCTTTTCAAAATCAAAATATTCTGTTGCAATCTTATGTGCTTTATTGTTTAAAATAACTAAAATCGTTTCTATAACATTTATTTTATTAATTTATCTGTTTCAGTCGGCTCACAAAACATTTATTATCAAGCGAAAGCTTGCAAAGAAATTCAGGCAAAATCGACCAATTCCACAATGGGTTAGAATGCGAACTGGCAATACAATTAGGTAAATATTAAATGTGTTGCTTTTTTATTCAATTAAAAATATATAGAACTAAATGTAAAAATTAAATATTTTTGCATATGTAGATATTTACTTTTATGTATATTTTGGTGAACATGTGGCTATATTGTATGTAACAATTTGACTTATTATGGCACTTATTAACTTCAAATTTCATAAAAAAAACATTTATATTTAATTTATTTTTAATAATTTCTTCAAGTTTTACAAATTAACAATTAAACAAATCAATTTTTTATATCATTAATTACTTGCATTTCTTAAGTGCTTTTGATTCCCTTAATATTATATTTCTGCTTGTAACTTTGTAAATTCCTTTCATTTAAAATTTCTAATTGTTATTTTAAATTTATCTTATTCTATTTGTATATATAAGTATTTAACAAAAAATCTTGATTGTTTATAATTTTGCTTCCAGATACAATGCCAAGAGGCGTCACTGGAGAAGAACTAAGTTGAAGTTGTAAATTGTATTACTTGAACTTCATAAATATTTTTATGAATCTGAAAATTTATTTTGAATAAACTTAAACTCCTAGTATTTAATTAAAGTGGTGTTATTAATACATACTTTCTTCAAAACATGTACTTTGTTTCAAAGTTTTAATATATAATAAAATCAATGATTATGCTGGTTTACCTATAGAACTAAAGTTTTTTTAAGATTCTTATTGATAAATAAAATTATTTTAGGGTATTTCTAATCACATACAAAATTATTTAATATAATACTCCTTAAAAAGAGAAAATGGAAGAAAATGTTTTTAAAAATATTTTATTTATATAAAGGTAAATAGATTTTTGATATAATTTAATCGTTTTTTTTAATTAAATTCAATTAATTTTTACTTGTATGTTTAAGTGAAATAAGTTAGAAACTTTCAGTATATAATTAAAATTCAAATATTTTGTCCATTTAAAAAATAAATTCATTTTTCAGTAAGTATTTTCATTAAGAATTTTTTATACAGTTTATTTTAGTGAGGTACAACCAAATTTTAAGGGGTTGTAAAGAGAGTGATTTTAAAACGAATATTCATTTACCACATTTTGATCTGAAACTTAGTTTTTGAGATACTTAAGCATAAAGGCACTATTAGAGAGAGACAGTCAATTGATTGACGTGAGATAACGCTATTCTTTCTTTGTTTAACTAATAATACCTTTATCATTAAATATCTGAAAAACTAAGCTGTAGATCAAAATGTGGTGAAGAAAAATCAATTCAGAATCACCCTTTGCAACCCTTTGAAATTTAGTCATACATCACTGAAACACTGTAGTTTTGTATATTTATAAACAATTTTTTAGACAATTTATTACTAATTAAAACTAATTTTACATTTCAATTTACATAATCTTAAGTAGGTAAAATATGAAAAGTACCAAATAAATTTGTTTTGTATAATTTAAGAAACACGTAATTCACTTGGTTTATGGTTAAAATTTATTAAATATTCAGTTTAAATTTACAGAGTATTAGGTATTTTTCTTTTACGCATACTCTCTAGCCAATTTTGCAATAATTCTTCTTGAGTCTTAGGATATGGTAAGTAATAATGTTCAGGTGGTTTTCCTTCTTCTAATCTAACATAGTAATTTGTGTATCTATAATCTATTCTTCCTATTCGTGCTCTTGCATGTCTTCTAAATCCTTTTATCGTCATAGATTTTAAAGCAAACGATTCAGCTATAAATATAATTAATGAGTTTATGACTTTTTACATTTTATAAATAATTATTTAAATGTATACTTACCAACCCACAAATTACTTTTAAATTCTACATTATGTTCCTCAACAGCTATTTGTTGAGCTTCTAATAGTGCATCTTTTATAAAAGCAGCACCTTTTTTAGGCTGAAAGCTTAATTGCTTAATAGCTTCATCTATTGACATGCCTCTTATGAAACTTGCAATAAACCATAATTTTTTTGGACTGTACTTTAAGTGTTGTTTCATATGACACACAAACTACAAAATAACGAATTACATGTTTCGTTATATTATACATTTTAAGCAATCAAAATGTTTTAACTTACAGCAGGTCTTCTTTCTTCGCCAAGTTTCTGTATTGGAAATATTTCATTATTGTATTTCATCCATTTGTAATCTTGTACTTCTTTGTCTTTATTGTCAACCATTGAAACATGTATATTGCAACATGGTATAACTTTTAATATAGTTTGAAAATTATATACATTTGATTGTGATGAAATTAATTTATTATAAGATAATAAAGTGCGAGAACACTGTTTAAGAGCTTGCATTTTATGTACTCTGTAAATATATAATTTTATTCTTAAAAAACATATTAATTATCATGTTTACATTTTGTTATATATAAATATACTGAATGTGCATACATGCATAATTCAAATTTATAATAAATTTTAAGTAAATCTAAAAGAAACTAATAAAAAAAATTTACTAACCTTTTCAACTATCTAAATTATAAATCATAACCTTCTTACTTAAAGAACATATTATTTAGAATTTAGAAAAAGATATTACATCAATATTCGCTGAATTATATCGATATATAAAGATCGATAGTTTCGATATAAAAGTGATATCGATATAAGCTCCAACAATCGTTTACATATACTCACATCTACACATTGTGAAGAGCGTATCAGTAATTCAACCAATCATAGATCGCCAAATAAACAATTTGACACATACACTAGATTGACACATATATGTGTATATATAAGTGATCTTAGTTAACGATGTTATTTGAAGTAGTGTTACAATTTTTCAATATTAAATAAGTGGGCAGGATAAACTGCGTGAATGTGATGTAATTTTTTTTATTCGTAAAAAAGTCTTAAATGAATAGAATCAATCAACCCACTTATAAATAGATGAAATAAGTTATTCTATCATGTAAATAAGCATTAAAATATTAAATAATAAATAACATAGTAAGTCGATAGTAGATACTCTAAAGTTTCTTAAATATATAGTATCATAAACAAGTAAACGGAATTTATTTAGTGATGCATTACATACCAATACGATTCGGATAAATCGTAAAACATAGATAATCCTCAAAATTTCTGCTAGCCTCGGTAAGATCAAACTAATTATTATCGAGAATCGAGAATTTAAGAAAAGTTAGAATGGAAAGCGCTTGTGTTAATTTAATTATTAAGACGCCAACTCAACAAATCCGGGACCAAATTGTGAAGTGTAATATTGGGTGGACGATTGGACGATTGAAAGAACATTTATCTGAAGTTTATCCAAATAAACCAGTAAGTATTCATATTTTATCAAAGTTGATATTTTAATCATGTGAAAGTTTAGTCTACATTTTAGTATGTGAAAGCAGTTTATTATATTCTTAATGCAAATTTTTAAAAATATTAATACTAAAAGATTCTTTTGTTTTGTTTTAAATTCAATATTTTCTTTAATCATTAATGATGATAGTTATCAAAACATTCTATTAGAATACTTTATTGTTATGAGGCAGTGATATTTATTTTTCTACATATGTGTATATTTGTTAAGTCATTCTTAATAGCTTATGTTACTGTTTTCCATAGGAATCAACAACTCAGAAGTTAATTTATTCCGGTAGATTATTAAACGATTCCGCTTACTTAAAGGATATTTTGAGACATGGTGATGAAATAAATGAAAACTTTTATATTGTTCACTTAGTATGTGCTCCACAGAAATCTAGTGCCAAAAATTTAACTACTGATAATATCCATAAAACTGATAATTTGGATATGCCATCGATTACAAGAGATAATAGTAACGATAATGTTACTAATAATTTACAAAATCCACAACCAAGTCAAAGTGGTAACGATACCCATACGCAGGTTTCAGTTACACCATTACTTTCACAACAGCCATATTTCGATCCACGTAATAGTCAACAATTAGTGTGGATGCAACAAGCATATACTTATTACCTCACGCAATATATGCAACAGTATGTATATTTTACATTTACTTTTATATATCTTTTAACAACAATATTATGATATGTATTATAAAACACGTTAATTTCTCTGTAGCATGGCAGCTCAAGGAATTCAATTACAAGATACTATTCCTTATATTCAACAAATGAATATCAATACGAATGACTCTATACAAAATGTATATGCAAATAACCAAGATAATAATAATAATAATGTTGATGAAGACCAACCACCACCAGTTCAGGATCAAGGTGAATTAATAATAGGCAACAATCATAATGCCAATGATGATGCTGCTGCAGGATTCAATCGTGACTGGCTAGACTTTTTCTATATGCTATCTAGATTAATTGTTCTTTTTAGCATAGTATATTTTTACTCTTCACCATTAAGATTTTTAATAGTTACATTTTTGGGATTTGCAATGTATTTGTGAGTATATACTTATTTTTATTTATATATATTTATAATTTTAAATATGAAGATGTGTATAAATTATTTTTATTTTATTATTACTTTACAGGTATCAGGGTGGATTCTTTAGGGTACAACCAATTTTACTAGCTGAAAATAACCATGCTCGTGCAGAAAATAATAATCAAATGATGCAAAATGAAGCTGCTGGCCAAGCAGCACCATTACAGCAAAATGGACAAGGTCCAGCTGTGCAACCAGAAGCAAGAACAAATATTAATGAAGAACCAGAAGAAGAAAGACCAGGAGCTCTTGCATTTACATGGACATTTTTCAGTTCATTTTTTGCTTCTCTCATTCCAGAGCAGCCAAATGTTATTTAATCTTATACATAAATTATATTTCATCAAAATATATTGTAAATTAACTCTTTTTTTTTCTTTCTAAGAATATTAAGCTATACCAAAAATGTAAAAGGGTGGTCTCTTGATGCATGTGAACTTAAAAATTTGTCAAATTCAATAGAACTGAGTATTTGCCTTGTAATGATTTTAGTATAATATTAAGAATTTGTATAACTTTTAAAACAGTAATATTTTAAATTCTTATATATGCAACATAAAATATATAGCATGTGTAGTATGTAAATAAAGCAATTTTAGTATTTACTCTCTGTATGATAATAGCTTTTTTTAGTAAAATTATATACACATATTAGATACTATTTTACTGATATTATAGAGGCTTTATATAGACCTTTATTGATACTCCACATGAAGTAAGTGCGCTTGATGTTGCATATAGGATTTAAATGTACAAATTTTTGTAAAAATTACTTTAAGAAAGAGACTACCTTCAAAAAATATGCAATTGATGTAAAGGAATATACACATAAATATATGCATACATATACGTGTGTGTGTGTACAAACCTGTGTATATATAAACAATATAATAATGACCTACAGAAAGATTTTAAGAGTTTATAAAGAAAATGATTTTAAAATCAATTTTCAATTATAATTTTAGTTTTTAAGATATTCAATGTGAAAGATACGATTACTTAACAAAGATAGATAGACAGTATAGTGTTATCTTATTTCACTAATAGACAGTCTGTTACTAACTAATATAATATTTGTCATTGAATATTGTAAAAACTAAGATTAAATTTAAAAATAAGGTATAAATTAAAAATTGTCTCAGAATAACTTCCTCTACAATCTCTTAAAATTTGTCCATGGGCCATTGCTATGCAGGGTGTTTCAGTAAAGTATGGCTAAATTTTAAGTCTTTATAAAGGGGATGATTCTAAGACGATTTTTCATTTACTATATTTTTAATTGAAGCTTAATTTTTTAGATATTATATAATAAAAGTATTATTAGTTAAACTTAGACAATCAATTGTTTGGAGTGAGATAACACTACTCTGTCTCACTTGAACTATCTATCTGTTTCCGTTTAACTAATAATATCTTTATCATTAAATATATCTAAAGCTAAGCTTCAGATCAAAATGTGGTAAATGAAAAATCGTTTTAGAATCACCTCTTTTACAACCCCTTAAAATTTGGCCGTAAATCACTGAAAAACGCTGTATACTGTATGCACATGGGTGTCTTGTATATGCACACACATACAATATATATACATACATATATAATATATAAAAACAGAGTTGCTTTTGGTGGTATATTACAATTAATAGGATTTGTTGTATGATACATTTTTTATGTTTCTAGTTTATAATAAAAAAAAAAGCAACG
Organism: Sclerodermus sp. 'alternatusi'; assembly: GCA_037305995.1. Taxonomy (NCBI): domain Eukaryota; kingdom Metazoa; phylum Arthropoda; class Insecta; order Hymenoptera; family Bethylidae; genus Sclerodermus; species Sclerodermus sp. 'alternatusi'. Next base: position 6,560,419 of record CM074550.1, read on the forward strand.
AGAGTAAGATATACTATGTATATAATAGCTTAAATGTTGAACATAAAATCTTATTATATAATAAAATTATATAATATAAAAAATTTACATAGGACAAATATGAAATTAAATGTTTTATGTTATACATGAGATACATAGAGCAATAAATGCAGAATAAGTAAAGATCAAAGAAGCGCTGTGATGATTAATAAATTATATATGTATTTCTGGAGCGCACTCGAATGATTTATATAGATAACTGAAGAAATATTGTAAATGAAACTGTTCTAAACAGTAATCACATAAGTTATTTCTTAAATATTGTACTAGTGAGAAAGTTAATAAACTCATACTTATTCAGTACATTTTATTTAATCAAAAAGAATTCTATACAAATCTTCACGTTATAAATACAGTATCTTTCTTTTTATTTATTCTATTTCTATAATTTCCAATTTACAGGTTGATAAACTAAAATAAACATCTTTCTTGAAAGACTGATAATTCTTGAAGCCAAATTAAGAGGATGTAAACCCGACCGAAAATCGTAATTATTGGATTTCTCCTTTAAAAATGAACGGATTTGAAAATCATTTGACATATCAATAATAATCAATGATGAGGATAATCAGGGAAGCCTAAGAATACTTTGTACAGAGCGTTTTTTCTCAAAATCAATAAAAAAATAAAAGTTACTAGATTTTCATTAATAATTTGTACTTTTGCAAAACAATAAGGAATTTAATCGAAAAAAGGGCTTTGTACAAGAATTCTATTTTTTAAAATATATCTTTACAGTTTATATATATATATATATATACTTTCAATCATATTTTCCAAGAAATGAGAAAGAAATCCGAAAAGTTCGATTTTGCTAAAAAGTTTGGACTGTTTTATATCGAAAAAAAAAACAGAAAAAATTAGTTCATCGAATCTTGTATAGATGGAAAATCCGATAATTCTTATAAGTATGACCAAGAAAGAAGATCTCTCTCTCTCTCTCTCTCTCTCTCTAACGTGAAAGGAAGGTATTTTTTGTGTTTGTATAGTGAATCAAAAGCTATAGTAATGCTTACGGATTATATTGTATTATTACATAAAGTTAAGTGCTTATAGCATGTCATTTATTGTGTTTTTAAACATAATTTATACATTTGTAACTTAAAAGCGTGTCATTTATTTAACTTATACAAAACTTATTATATACATGGAGATTATTTATAAGGTTTTTCTTTTTAATTGTCGGGTAATAAACCTAATATTTGTAGAATCACGGATTGTTTTTACAGCGCTTTCTAATCTCTTTAGAGATTAGGAAGTACAGCATAGAGGCAGAACCATGGAACGAATCATTCGATGGTTCAGAAAACGTCTAGATGAGGAGTTTAGTGGGTCGAACCCCACACTACCCTCGATCAATTGACCCTTGAAGTTAACTCTTCATGGTTCAGCGATTGAGGGTGTCTGGTTTCAGATTCTCCTCACCTGTCAAAAAAAAAAAAAAAAAAAAACTTATATAAACTGAATGGCAATTAAAATTCAAATGAAATATCTGTTGTCATTTTTTATTGTCAAAGATTTCAGTTGTCAATTAGTGATTCTGAGATACAATTGCAATTTGATACCTTGCAATTTTCTCAAAAATTTTTCGAGTTTTAAAATGTCGCCATTTCCAGAAAAATGAATATTTTTGGAAACGGCTTTCTGCACTGCGTTCTATCTATCGAATACTAACTTTCTACGGAATTACAAGCGATTCTGAGATCCTTCGATTTTTACGAAAAATCCAAGTGGTACCCCTTGGAATTTTCTCAAAAATTTTTCGACATTCAAAGTGTTGTCATTTCCAGAAAAAAGAGTATTTTTGAATGGGACCTTCTGCATCGAATACTATGTTCCTACTGAATACCAAGCGATTCTGAGTTACTTCGATTTTGAAGATGATGGCAAGGGAAATTCAATTTATTTCATTTACAACTCAGTTGTCATCACTTTTTTTTTTTTTTTTTTTTTTTGACAGGTGAGGAGAATCTGAAACCAGACACCCTCAATCGCTGAACCATGAAGAGTTAACTTCAAGGGTCAATTGATCGAAGGTAGTGTGGGGTTCGTCCCACTAAACTCCTCACCTAGGCGTTTTCTGAACCACCGAATTATTCGTTCGATGGTTCTGCCTCTATGCTGTACTTCCTAATCTCTAAAGAGATTAGAAAGCGCTGTAAAAACAATCCGTGATTCTACAAATATTAGGTTCATACCGGAACAATTAAAAAAGAAAACGCCCTTAATTAATTACCATGTATATATAATAAGTTTTGTATAAGTTAAATAAATATCGCACTTTTAAGTTACAAATCGATAAATCATGTATAAAAACGCAATAAATAATATGCAATAAGCGCTTAACTATATACAACAATAGAATACAATACAATCCGTATGCATTACTATGGCTTTGATGCACACACAAATGCAAAAAATACCTTTTTTTTATGTAGAGAGAGAGATCTCGTTTCTTTGTCATACTTATAAGAATTATCGTGTTATCCATCTATACGAGATTCGATGAACTAATTATTTCTCTGTTTTTTCTATTTTGAGATAAAACAGCCGAATATTTTTAGCAAAATCGTACTTTTCAGATTTTTTTTCTGATTTCTTAGAAGATATGATTGTAATTAGACTGTAATGATTTCTTAAAAAAAATACAATTCTTGTACAGAGCTCTTTTTTCGATTAAATTCCTAATTTTTTTGCAAAAGTACAAATTGTTAATGAAAATCTAGTAACTTTTATTTTTTATCGATTTTTAGGAAAAACGATCTGTACAAAGTATTCTTAGGCTTCTCTGATTATACATGTCAAATGGTTTTTAATTCCGTTAATTTTTAAGGGAGAAATCCGAAAATTACGGTTTCGGTCGGGTTTACATCCTCTTAATGCGCGAATTAAGTGTGAAACGGAACGCACCCTCAGTGTCCTATACCAGAAAGTTTAATACTGTATGTTTAAAACGATCTATGAGTTTAATACTTGAAGCAAAACGGAACACACCCAGAGTTACGACTACATTTCCGTACCAAACATTTTATTGTAAACACGTGGTTGGAGAATTTGTTACATTTAAAACGTAAAATTAAAGATTTCATGTAAGTAATAGCTTTCAATAGAGATATGTTTATACTATAAATATGTTTAAATGAAATTAAGTATAAAACTTTGAATTATAATAGGAAAAGAATAATAAAATATTTATTTTTGAGATGTGTCACTTTTTGTTCCCATAATAAATAACCTAATGAATTAAAAATATTCATAGGCAATATAAACTACTATTCGCAATTAATAAATTATTTTTTATTGAATTTCTGACTCATTTAATAAATTATTGTTTAAACTATATAATTTCTTTTTTATAGAATGCCTTTAGCACAAGATTACTTGCACCCAAGTCCTGCGGAAGAAAAGAGGAAACACAAATTAAAACGGCTCGTCCAAAAACCAAACAGTTATTTTATGGATGTTAAGTGTCCTGGTTGCTACGCGATTAAAACTATTTTTTCTCATGCACAGAGAAGTGTTGAATGTGATGGCTGCCGCACAGTTTTATGTTCACCTACAGGAGGAAAAGCTAGATTAACAGAAGGATGTTCTTTTAGAAGAAAAGTTCAATGTTAATGCAATAAATATGTTATAATTTTTACATTGTGTTTTATTAATTATATAATTAAAATCAATAATGCCTAAACTTATACAATAATTATTTTGAACCTTATCTCATAAAAATAAATATATTTACCCTTAGTGCTCCAATCATTAGTAATAACAACTATATGCTTTGTGGTTGAGCCAACATTAGTTGGAGCATAAAAGGCTAATATATTTATTTTTATAGAACTAAAGGATATTGTTTGAAAATTGTTTATTCACTGTTTAATCAGATTGACCATATATATATATATATATATAAAACAAGTAAGAAAAAACTTTATATTTACTTAGTTTACAAACTTTTTATGAAATGTTAGAATGCCATTTAATAATATATTTAAATCACTGGAGCTATCTACTTTCCAAAATCAAAATAATTTAATTAAAAATAAGAGTTGCATATGTTACTGATATTCATTTATAAAAAGTATTTGTAACATTGTTTAGATAAATAACCCGATATTTAAAAATATGACTTGCTGAGGAATTTCAAAATATTCTGGGGAATTTATTTTATTTTGAGAGAAAGAGAGAACATTATATTTTCGTAAAAATTAAATACTAGAAGAGATTATTAAGAAAAAAAAATAAAGAAAAGTATAAGAATTTAGAGAATAATTTATTAGACAATTTGCACTTAATCAAAAAAGAAGAAAATTTATTATAATTAATTGATGTATTTTTCTAATATAATTGAATAATGCAAATATTATGTAAGTGACAAAATTCAATTAATAATATTAAATATGTTGAAATATTCTATATTAGGGAATATTTATAGTGTAATTGAAATTTATAGATTTAAAACGTAAAAAAATATTGTCACAAACGAATAAAGTGCACAGTGAGGCATGATATCATGCATCATTCTAAAAATGTATTTTGTACCACCGCTACGTCAGCTTTAGAAAATTAGTTAAAGGTCATCGTATGGAATATGCACATCATGTGATCGCATTTATTGTTTATCTAGTGAATTTACCTCGACTTCAATAAGCGGTTTAAAATCATAGTTCTATCGATGGATCTAATATCTACTACGTTCGTGACACAATATATTAAATTATTATAAAAAAAAATATACACGAAAAGCCCTGTGGCTTAAGTCCACTATAGGGGTTTATTTATTATATTTTTGCTCTGTCACGGGAAGTGGCTTGAAACGAGTACTTGTTACAAACTGCAGTGAGTGATAATCAACATGGATAGTAATAAAGATGAAGCAGAGCGATGTATGGAACTCGCTGAACGTTTTATGCGTGAACAAAAGTACGAAGATGCTGAAAAATTTGCAAAAAAAGCGCAAAAGCTATACCCAACGAAAAAAGCAGAAGGTAATCAATTTTCAAATAACACGTCATATTGTTCTAGTTACTTTATAATTTCATTATGAAAACTTGAAAGGTAATAAATAATGATTGAAATTCGTACTTTTTTTTTTTATAGTAATTCTCTTGACATAATAGTTATTAAAGTATTGTATATTGTATATATGTTTAATAGTATCTTGTAGAAAATTAAGGTTACGACTATTAAATATTTTGATTCTATTAATACAATTATATCAGTTTAAATAAAATAATATGTTTGTGATTTAGATTTAATAACAAAAGTGATTATGATTACTAAACAAAATCAAAAAACGGAATCAGAATCCACTGTTAGGAAACGACAAAATACAACTAAAGAAAAATCACACTCTCAGGCATCTACAGATTATACAAAAGATCAATTAGAATCAGTTAGAAGGTACAAGTAATATATTTAATTATTCTTTTAGTAATCAAATCAAATTTAGGTGTAAAAGTAAAATAAAATAATAATATTTATAGGATTTCAAAATGTAAAGATTATTATGAAATTTTAATGGTAACCAAAGAAGCTACGGATAGTGATATTAAAAAGGCTTATAAGAAATTAGCTTTACAATTACATCCTGATAAAAATAAAGCACCAGGTGCAGCTGAAGCATTTAAAGGTATCTTATAATTATAATTCTAGTACATTTTCATTATATATATATATATATATACGCTGAAATTATAATGCTTTAAAATAGCTATTGGAAATGCAGTAGCTATTTTAACGGATGTAGAGAAAAGGAAACAATATGATTTATATGGGCCAGAAGAAGAAAGAATGCAAAATGCTCATGCACGTCAAACTCATTCTCATTATAATTATTCAAGAGGATTTGAAGGTAAGAGAATACAAATTTTATTTTATATTGCTAGAGTATTAAATTTGTTTTTTATCTATTTATATAGCTGACATTACTGCTGAAGAATTATTTAATATGTTCTTTGGTGGAGGCTTTCCTCAACAAGATTTTTATATGAGAAGAGCAGGAGGTAGATGGATGCGACAGCAAGATGCTCAAGCACAACATTCTCATTCACAGGTATAACATTAAATATAAAACATATAAAGAGTTGCGTTTAATCAATATTATTTTTATTTATATGTTTAGCAAGCAAATGGTTATACAACATTCCTTCAGATGTTACCAGTTTTACTATTAATATTAATAACTATGATGAGTAGCTTCTTTATATCAGATCCTGTATATAGTTTACATTCAAATAAGTAAGTGTATGCTTTAAAATGTTATTTTTAAAAGTGTTTTTAAATTTGATGATTTTATGTCTAACTTGTTTTCTTCTTAGCAAATATTCAGTTAGCCGAATAACAAAGGAATTAAAAGTACCATATTATGTTAAAGAAAACTTTCATAGTGAATATCAAGGTAGTTTAAAAAGATTAGAAAATTCAGTTGAAGAAGAATTTATAAATAATTTAAAACATGCTTGTTATAGAGAGAAAAATTATAGTATGTATTTCTCCATTTACTTTTTACATATAGTATTTATATTTTAATAAACTGATAAAAATCTTATTATTTTTTAGAAGAAGCAATGATTTGGAAAGCACGAAATTTTATGGATCAAGATATGTTTCTTAGGGCAAAGAATATTGAAACACCATCTTGTAAGAAATTAGTGGAAGTGCAACCATTGTAGTTAGATTAATTAATTCATGAATTCTTATAATATTATATGATTGCTGTAGATAGGTGTATATTTAATTTGTGTGCAAATATTTTCATCACGTTTGAAAATTGATTTATGATTGCACAGAAGCATAAGAAATGATATCTAAAATCAATCATAAATAAAGTACTCTTTAATTTTTATTACAAAATTAAAGATTTAGTATTTTGTTGAAAAGTTATAAAAAGTAGCAATAATAGAATTATTAATGTTATTTAATTGTATTTAAAAATTTGAATAGGACTTACATTCTGAGCATACACAGTACACAAGTAAAATTAAAAATTCTTACTATTTCCTTGAAAAGATTGTATTTAGGTGTTTGTGTAAAAATATATTATTCTAATATAAATTTTTAATACATTTTATTAAATGTAAAAATGACTCCAATAAACAGAATTATATTTAATTTTACTTAAATATAATTCTTTTACTCAAACAGAGAGAATTAAATATTCTATTTAAAATAGAAATAAAAAACTATTACACACAGACACACACACCCAAACACATACTCAAATTTTAATTATTGTATCATAGTATTAAAACAAAAAAAATTACAGAATTAAGTAAATTTTATGAGTAATATTAAACAATATATAAGAATCTATTGCTTTTTATTTTACTTCTGTTATATATTATATATATACATAATTTTGTATAAATGCAACAAAACATCAATTATTTCATTAAATTACAATCATAACACGTATTTATAATCATGAAATATGACACTATATATTTTAATTAAAATATATGTAATTTGAGTAAGTTATGTTATGTACAATATATACAAATTATAACTATTTATTATTTAATACAATTAAACTTAAATAAAGAATATGATATTAAAATCTATATTTTCTCTCTTGTGTAAGATGTTATTGTTAGCTCTAAAATAAACCACACACACACACACACACATCACATATAGGTTTGTGAAAAGTAATAATATATATCTTGTAACAACTGTATGTATATATAATATATTATTATTATTATGTGTTGTGCATATAATATATATATATATATAATATTAGGAGGCAAACTTAATTTTGATTAGTGACATCTGTGTGCAATTAATATAAGTTAATAAGTATAATATTATTGAAAATTTTTACAATTCACAGTTGTGACATTAGTCTATGGTAAACAATAATTTTCTTTTCGTTATTAGTAATTTATTTAGTTGTTTACACACGCCAAATATGGAACGCTCGAAACTCCATTTTCGTCATTCACTTTTTTTGCTATTTGATATAAAGAAATCAACTGCTGAGGCTCATCAAACTTTAGCGGAAGCTTATGGTGATCAAGCTCCCTCATATCCTGATTGTAGATGTTGATTTCAACGATTTAAAAGTGGCAATTTTGACGTGAACGATAAAGAACGTTCCGGTCAGGCGAAAAATTTTAAGGGCGAAGAATTGCAAGCATTATTAGATGCAAACTTAGCTCAAACTCTGAAAGAGCTTGCAGACGAGCTAAATGTTACGGAAATGGCTATTTCTAAACGTTTACATGCCATGGGAAAAATTCAAAAGGAAGGAAATTGATTGCCACATGAATTGTCCCCAATTGCAATTTCGAATCGATTCAACATTGGTGTTTCTTTGTTTGCAAGGTAGAAGAGAAAGAGTTTCCTGTGGCGTATTGTTACTGGTAAGGAAAAATGCATCTATTTTGACAATTCTAAACGCAAAAAGTCATGGGTAGATCCAGAAGAAGCATCAATATCACAGCCGAAACGGAGTGTTCACGGTCATAAAGCGATGCTCTGTATTTGATGGGATCAGCAAGGAGTATTGTATGATGAACTTTTGAAACCAAATGAAACCGTAACTGCTGATGTTTATAAATAGCAATTCAATAATTTAAACGATGAATTGTTATGGAAAAGAGCAGCCGTAGCGAGTAACAGACGCAAAGTCATTCTTTTGCATGATAATGTTCGTCCACATGTTGCAAAAAGTGTCAAGGAAACATTGTTGCAACTCGAATGGGAAATCCTTCCACATTCAGCGTACTCATCAGACATAGCGCCTTCTGATTACCACTTGTTCCGATCAATGCAGCACGGCCTGGCTGGTACACGATTCCGAAATGATCAGGAAGTACGAAAATGGGTCGATGAATGAATTGCTTCAAAATCAATGTCATTTTATCGTGATGGTATTGCAAAATTAGCAAAAAAAAAAATGGAAGAAAGTTATAGAAAATAACGGCAAATACTTTGATTAAAATACCTTAACCAGTTTTATGTAATAAATGATTTTTTAAAGAGCAAAAATGATCAAAATTAAGATTACCTCCTAATATTATATACAAGATTATTATAAACTTTTCTTCAGAGTTTGATAAATATAAAAATTACGATTTTGATATCATGGATAAATATTTATATATTTAAAAGTATTTCTATAAAGAATTAGTAATTATATATATATTATAGAATTTAATTTTATAAATTAGGTCTCTCCTTGCCTTAACTCTTAACTAATGTCATTTATGAAATAATAATTCATAAATATTACATAGTATTTTGTATTATTTCCTAGAAAATTTGCTGTTTCATTAAAATTAAAATTAATTTTTCTTCCATAAAACTGGTCTAAGTATTAATCAATATATAAAATAATCATAATAGTTTTTATTGGAATATACAAATTTCAGTTAAATAATAGTTAAAGTTTAATTTTTATACTATTAATAAACTTATTTTTATATGTATTATTTACGTCAAAAATTATATTATTTTAAGTAGTTTTCTGCAATATGACTCTACCGATAACATTGAATAACATGACAGACTGCCAAGTGCAGCTGTTTCAACGCATGCGTAATAATAGTTTCACTATTTGCTCCGCCTACAGTTGAAGGGTCGACGTTACTAAAAACAGCACCTGGTTCTTAAACGAGAAAGATTAAAATACAATCGGCAACACGCATGCATATATATTTATACAGAGTGATTTTGTAAGGTATGGCCAAATTTTAAGGAGTTGTAAAGCGGATGATTTTAAGACGATTTTTCATTTATAACATTTTGATCTGAAGCATAGTTTTTGAGATATTTAATGACAAAGGCACTATTAGTTAGACAGAGAGAGTCAGTTGGTTGAAGTGAGATAACGTCATTCTGTCTCGCTTCAACTATCTATCTGTCTCTGTTTAACTAATATAGTACCTTTATCATTAAATATCTCAAAAGCTAAGCTTCAGTTCAAAATGTGTGGAATACCCTGTATATTTAAATTTCCTGCATATATTTAAAAAATATATTTTTATGACAAAAAAATAATGTTAAAGATTAAAAGTAAATAAAACATTTATAATAAATAAATATTTCATAATTATATAAGTAGTATAAATATATTTTTAAATAAATATTCAATAAATTATATTATTTATAAATTATAAGATATAAATTATACTCTTTACGGTCGAAAGTAGATTTAAAAAATGTATATTCCTGAGTTACCTTATAAAATTCTATTTTTGCTGGAAATTGACTTTCACATTCTTATACCTAAATAGGAAAATTGATGATCCTTTTTTAGCGTTTTTAGAGGCCTGACTCGTATAGTGGTTTTCTTTCATTGTATCTGCGTTTACTTATATTTTGTTATACTTTCATCGACTGATATGAAAATAAATATAGATACAGACTCAACTGATTTGATATTTTTTTTTGAATTCTCTCAAAAATTAAGCAATTATTAAATAAGAAAGAAATGGTACAAATTTCTTTCTAACCTTTTAATAGGAATATTTAATTTTCGTTAATTTATTTTTTCGATGTTTATACAAAAATTAGAACTTTTATCTAATACGATCAAAATGAATTTAAAAATTTTTATATTTCAGACGTTAGAAGATAATATAAAAATAGGATAGAATTCGCCATTTGTAATTGTATAAGAAATTAAAGTTAAGTCTGATAATTTTTATTGCGTAATAGATTTTCAATTACCAAAAAAATTTTTAAACTTTTATCTCAATAGTGACACAGAGAGTGCATCGGATATAAACGTACTATTTTTGAAAGAATGTTTTTTGATACAAACTAAGCTGATATTTGTTTTATCAGTTTTTGACTTGTAGAGTTTTATTGTTAAGATATTTTATAATAAAAGTAATATTAGTTAGACAATCAGCTAGTTAAAAAGGAACACCATTATATCTTAATTCACTATCTGACTGTTTTGCCTAACTAATACTATCTTCGTTACTAAGTATTTTGAAAAATAAGCATCAGATTAAAAAACGACACAAGAACTTTATGTTCTATTTGGCCTCAAGAGTAAAAATTTTGAAAAGAGGATGCCACTTTTTGAAAAACCTGTATATGCATGCTGAAGTATCAAGAAGAAATATTTTAGTAAACGTATTTAAATTCAAATTCTATTGGCTTAGCTTTTTCTAGAATGTGCCATATCTAGGAACACAGTGTATCCGAAAATTCGGGGACTTCCTTGGGAGGGACTTTTCTTGACATTAATCTAAATCGAAAAATCCTTGCCACTTTTCGATCTATAGCTTATTTTTTAAGATATTTTATAATAAAAATAGCATTAATTAAGCAGAGACAGTCAGCTATACTGTTTTTCAAATGAAAACACTTCTTTTACACATACAACTGAGTTTAAATAGCGCTGTGAGTCTTTTCTTTGTCTAACTGATAAATTTTAGAAGATTATATAGATTTATAATTTTATAAAATTGTAGAGAGATTGATTCTAAGAGAATTTTTTCTTTACTACTTTTCGATCCATAGCTTAATTTTCCAAATATTCAATGATAACATTAAACGAAGTAAGACAGAGTCGCGTTATCTCACTTTAACTAGCTGACTGTCTTTGTTTAACTAATAGCAACTGTATCGTTCAATATCTTGAAAATTAATCTTCTGATCGAAAAATGGTAAATGAAAAATCATCTTGAAATTATATTCTCTGCAATTCTTTAAATTTATGGAATAAGGTATTAGTACACTTTGTACGTACAAATTGCTTAGCCAATTTTTTAATTGGCTTTTTATAAAGCCATTATTAATTATTATAAATTTTTATAAAAGTACTGTGGTGGAAATGTGCACGACTGACGAAAATTCGACGAATAACGGATATATTCTCTTTTGGAGCATAGTATATATAGTTCCAGTGAGAGATAACGTCACGCTGCATTAAGAGGATGCATACCCGACCGAAAATCGTGCTTTTGGAATTTCTCTCTTAAAAATGAACGGATTTGAAAACCGTTTCGTATGGATGATGTGGAAAGACTCGCAAGCCTGCGTTACTCTGTTTTTTTTTTTTTCGAAATTCTAACAAAATTTTTCATAACCCAAATTTGCATAAATATTTTGTTCTGTAACTGAAAAAGTAGATGTTATTTCGAAAATCGAAAGAGTCGCGCATTGAGAAATATGGTCAGTTTTTAGGTAGGGAAAGGATCCTCTTAAGGTCGGCTAAACTTTAGGGGGTTGTACAGAATCGTCCCGATTCTCAGCTAATGATTTATTTATCACTTTTCAATCCGAAGTTTGTTTCTCAAGATATACAATGATAAAAAAAGGCTGTTAATTAGAGAAAAGCAATTATCTCGCTTAAGTAAAACCCCTTAAGGTTTGGCCATACCTTACTGAGTCACCCTGACAAAAAATGACAAATGACAGAAATCCTGTAATGTTTTCTTTCGATCCCCTCGCAAAGAGAAAACCGTCTAATATTTACCTGAGAGAAAAGAATTTTCCTTTCTCATTCTCAATATTCTTCCGCGATAATGAGTATTTCTGAAAACTTTAATTTTAGGACAAGAAAAGTATTCGAGCGGTTGTGAAAATTGAAAAATGCATACGTTGCTTTTAACACGGTAATGTGCAGTAACGAATTTTGAGCGATCGTTTGAAATTTTCTGATTTTCCGGACAGGATTGGCTCGAACCTTAGCTGAGTCCACCAATGATGTCCGAGTGTATGGAAAATAGGAGAGAAAACGCTTTAGCAGCTTCTCTTTCTCTCGAATTCAAGTATCGGCGACTGTCGCACCGACGGGAGAAAGAACTGGGCGACTTAGTCGGTTGTGCCGGGCTTTATATTCCCGCCCCCTTCAAGTGGGCGGGGCAAAGAGGCGAAACGACCAATGCGCATGCGCAGAATGATCTGCATCCAGGAACTCTGCAACGTGATTGTTGAAAACACGATGCCTAGTTACGGCGTACCTACCACTGGTGATATATGCGAGCTGAAGAAGAGAAGCCTAGGTTTAATTTTCTTATCACTTAATTGTTACACAATGAATTATTTATAATTATAACTGCGAAGCAAATACACGTAAGAAACTAATAAACATGAGAGGCCAAAGTATTCGGTAACTGAAGTTTCAGTGGCGCGAGATTACAAGTAAATATTGAATCAGCTGATGAGCGACAACAGACGGACGGAAGGAACCTATTGTTCTTGATTTTGGTTATGGCGACAAGCAGTTCTGATGGATCCTGCACAGTACCTACTGATTTTCATCTCTCCTCTGAGCTGGAAGACGTCTCAAATCGTTTAGGCGTAAACTTATTAAAGTGTCCTCTGTGCCATAATAGTCGTCGAGTTTTTTACTGTAAACAGTGTGTCCAAAATGGAGATTTTACTAATTCAAACTCTGTTTGTTCTGAACGGTATGTATGCACCAACTTTTTATTTATTTTTTCAATAATCACCATATCTTAGTTTTATCTTCGATTTTATCGGTATAATATTTCCTGTTGATACATAACTTTTGGTATCATTCATATTTTCTACCAAATAAATATTTGTTTTTTATCTCATGCGTATATTATGTTTTCAATTGTTTCTATCTACATCGTGCTTTTTTCTCTCTGTAGTTTTGCAGATAAACAATTACGGCTCTTGCGGTTGAAAGCTGCAAGGAATCAATTGGAAGACAAATGTACAAAGGCTCTTGAAAAATACATACAGAAAGATAAATTGGTAATATTTTTGTATTCATATGTGTACTTAGAAACTAAAATTATTTTCCATTCTTTTTCAGGTGTGTGATATAAATACGTGTAAAGAAAGATTAAGACTTTTGCAATCACTTGTGAATGAAACTAGACAAACCATAGAAAGAGGTAATCAACGCTTGAATGTTCTCAAGGATGTAAACTCTCAGCTAGCTTTGAGGCTACCTAGACAAGGGGAACGTGTTGAGAAATTTCAACGATATGTCAGTGGTATAGCATTAGCAGAGGAAAAACAACAAGAAGCAGTTGATAGAAAAAGACAACAGTTGAAGAAATTTATTAGAACAGCTCTTAAACAATTAATAAAGTATATTTTCCCTTTAAGTGAAATTGAACCAAGTAGAAGGTATAATAATTCAAATTTTGTTTTAATCTTGCGTGTAAATATATATAATATTAAATATATGGGAAATGTGTGAAAAATTCTTCTTTTTTTCTTAAGCTTAAGTAGCAGTGAAGAAGATGTTACTTGTGCCGATGTTGTTACTTGTGCACTAGCAGATGCTTCTGGAACATCGTATGTTAGAGGTAGATGGATTAGCGATACAGAAAATACTCTTGAGATACAACATCGTATCGTTGCTCCTTCATTGCCTGGAAATGGTGATTATAGTGCTTATTCTTTGTGGGGTAAGTAAACAAAAAAGTGTTATAATATTAATTTAACTTAATTTATAAACTTTAATGTTATTTTTATAATTTAGTGGCTGCTAATAAAGATGGAGTACCTGGTGCAAATAAGGAAAATGCAAAGCATAATCCAGCGTATAACATTAGTGCTGCTTTGTCGTATGCCACACAATTGGTTAATGTTATTGCCTATTATCTTAATGTAAGACTTCCATATAGGCTTTCTTGTGGGTATGTATAATATTAAGTACTAGTGTAAAAATTTACAACTTCGAAACTTTATTTTGGAAGTATTTCTTTATAGTGTTTAATATCTTTTAAACTATATATACATATGTATCAATTTTAGAGAATTTTGTGGAAATGAAATGTCGGATCAAAAGTTTGCCAAAAAAGTAGCAAGACTTAATAGCAATGTGCTCCATTTGTGTTTCACACAAAATACTGATGTCACTGTTTTAAATCCTTTGCATACATTAAAAAATATAATGCACTTGCTCAATACAGAAATTAGTGATCTTGGAAGGTAATTTAAAAAAATTGTAATTATTAAGAAAGAAAAAAAAAACTTAGTAAACATATAATTATTTACACAGAATTGGTCCAATGGAAGTTGATCCGAATATGGTGACACAATTGCATCATTGTTTACTAACAGATTTGGAAAACAATGATGACTCTACTTCTGATGAAGAAGAAGATGCTTTTAATTGGGAATGGGAAGCGGTAAGTTTATTTAATACATAAAAGTTTATCTTAAATATTTATAACATTTAATTTATTTTTATCTAGGTACCGAATGTTGCCTGCCCGGAAATGATAGTACCTATACCTGGTGTAATGAATAGTCAACAATCATCTACTATGCAAGTAAATCAAAGTGTTGCTGGTGGATTAGTGACAAGTGCTGCTGCCAGTATAGCATCTATGTGGAGAGGATGGACCATGAATAAATAAACAAATACGCTTAGTTATAATTTTTTTTTTATAAATATACTTATTCTGACTTATGTGTTTTGAGAAATCTACATCATATCTGACGTGATGTAAAAATTGATTTAGCAGACCATGGCTTATGTTAATAAGAGAAGACTTCTATTGTACAATCAAAGAGCGTTCTCATTCGATTGAATGTAGACAAATTTCAGTATATATCTAATTTTGAGATATGAATCATATTTACATGAACTACTCTTTATGCACACAAATTTTATTGAAATCATATACTTTTAACAGAATATGAAAATGATAAATATGTAAATATTTAATATACATTAATTTTATTAAAAACTTCTACTCTCTAAACACTTTAAGCATGTGTAAAATTTTACCATGATTAATTTCAGTGAAAGTAGCGCAAATAAATTACTTGTAAATTCTAATAAATGATAAAATTATATATGATATTTCAAAAATTAAAAATGAGTCTTATTTTAACGTTTTACTTTAATATTTTGTACAACTAATATAATTCATTGGTATGTTATATTATAAAATGAATGAAAACACTTTCAACTTGAGTAAAATATTAATTGCAATAGAAAATGTGATCGACCTGATAATAAAAATTATATCACGTAAATGTTGGATTTTTTATAACAAAACAGAAATTGTTATAGTCAAGGATATTTATTCATTAAATATAAAAGAATTATTAAAATAAGAAGTTAATAAATACTTTTTCAATAAAATCGATTATAGTGCAATTTTTGTAATTAAAATTTTAGATATATTTGTCTAACAAAAGTTATTTTTGTACAATTCGTGTATTGAAAAAATTCGATTTTGTTATTTACAAGTTAGTTGTAAATACATTGGTTATTAAAAAGTTAATAATCGTCAAACATTTTTTAATTAAACGTATACTAATAAATAAAGTATAACAAAAAATATGAAGATAATATGAATTATAAATACATGAGTGTATTGTATAAGCGGATATAAAAGTTTTTCATAAATAAGCTATGATACCTCTTTTATATAGTAAGATTTAATTTATAAAGACATATAAGCGATTGTGATAAAACATTTCTTTATACGAAAAATTAATAGTTTAAAGACTCTGAATGAAATTCATTGTATCTACTTTTATTTAAATAAATACTCCCATCACACAATACCACTACTTAATTGCTGGAATATTAGCGATTTTTTCTAATTTTCCAATATACAATTATTATAGGACAGCTAACAATAATTAATTATAAATCAAAGATATCTTTTGAATTTATGATAAATAAGTAGAAGCAGCATCTTTAGTATAATCTATTTAAATATAAATAATAAGTGCGTGATTATTTTTTATTTATAATTCCTACAAGTCGTGAAAAAAAGTAAGTTTTAAGTAGCTATAAGTCAAATAGAATAATATATATCAGGATTTTGTATATAGGCATAAAAAGCATTTGGTATAATTCTTGTGATCAACGTTACTAATATATTAATTATTTTATGATATGCAATGAAGCAGCAGAAATTTGTAAATATAGTTTAGCAAGTACATTTTGATGTAACAATGCTGCTGCTGCTACTGCTGATGCTCTACTACTGCTACTTTTCCCTTTTCTCTTAGTACACTGAACGAAATGTGTTATATTTAATATCCTCTTTAAAATAAAGTTTAAGTTTATATCAAACTTTTAAAGAAATATAGTATATGCGAACGTATAACGTACAATTTGTATAATTTTGTATAAAATGGCTGTTTTCTCGAAACAAAGTTTTATTGTGATATATTGAATAAAGTAGAACATTTTTTTAAAGTATTTTATTAATTTTTATTATACTAACATTTTTTAAGTTAATATATATATATATTACACAGCTATAATTAAGACTTTAATCATAAATGTAAGTACATTTATAAAAGTAAAAGGATAGCAAGTTACATAAAAGACAAATAATTTTTATTTTTTGACTCAAGATATTCATTCATTAAGCTATATGAGCCAGGTACATTATATTATTTTACAAAAGAAATATGGTTTCATACTAAAATTTTATATAGTGTATATGTGCTATTAATTTAAAGTGCATTGTTTTGTAAATTAGTATATTCCATTGATACCCTGCTTTTAAAGTAAATTGCACAATGTATTAAAAGTACAATTTATTTTAACACTAATATGTGTGTAGTAAATAATAATAAAAATAAAAATAGTAGAATAGTAATAATAATAAAAATAAAATAATAATAATAATGACTTGGCAATACAAAGTTTTATTTATACATTTGTATGTTTAATGGTTTTTTGGTATTAATCAAGTAAATATATTTGTTTCATTGCTTAATTAACACTCTCGCACAGTCTCTATTTGTGTAGTACTCCATTGCTGCTCTTGATGGTGGAAATTTCACTTTTACCATTATAGGATTGTCCGGATTATGATATACCACATATCAATTTGTGTACAAAGCGCATACACTAACTGGTCTGTGACTTCTGTAAGCACATTATTACACAATGTTTTACTATCAATATAGAAATTTTTTAAGTAGAAATAGAAAATAATTATCCCATGTATTTTTAAATCAAACACACAACACACTCATTAATTCACATTCATACATACAGATACACATAATAATAGAGTATTCTAATGTAATTACATGTTTATAAAAGTTTAAAAAATATTCATAATCTGTGAAAAATTTTTGTAGGATAGTGATGGTAATTGGTAAGTATAAAATTTCTAGATAATATGTCAACTATTTAAACAAAGGTAATTACATCGTGAATTTTATATAGTGTATATAATAGTATTTTGAATTTATAATAAACTTTTATATTTGGTATTGACTACACATATAATATGTTATTATATACTTACACTATTCGTCACATGCAATATTAAGGACGATTATCTTGAAGCATTAATAATCTGTTTAAAAATTATGTGCAACGTAAAAGCATTATTAGTTCCGTTTTTACTTAGTATTATATCTGCTTATTTAATATAGTTTAAAAAACATTGTTTACATATAAATGTTTTTTATAAAAGCAATATATCAAAACTAAGTTGAGAAAATATATATTGATCAATTTATAGAATATATAGTCTAATGTTTGATATTAAAAAATTATTAAAAGAAATATTAGATTGGTTACTAGATCAAAGACCCATGTTAACTTATTTGAAAACAAGAAAAGTATTAGAGTTAAACAAAGAAATGAATTTTAAAAATAATTTTCCAATTAAAAATTGCAATTAGGGTGTTGGCATATCATCATATTGATTAAATTTTAGAAATAAAATCAGCACAGGCTATCAAATTGAAATGTAATTACACATATACATATTATATATATAAATACACAGACACATATACATACATATACATACATATACATTTATTTTAAAATAATTTAAAATAAAATATATACATATATATATACACATATATTTATGTATGTGTATTTTAGTAACTAAACTAAAATTTTTAATTAAAATTTTTTAGAAAGGTACATGGTTAATTAATTACGACGCATGATTAGTAAAAACAATATAGCCTGAAAACGCAAATATTAAGAAACCATTTTATCTTCTACCCAGTCTACATTTTTTACATTATTATGAGGTAATAGTCTCTTAATTTGAATTTATAAGTTCCTTAAGAATTATTGATATTTGTTATAAACATTCTATTCCACAAGGACATCCTGAATATAATAAAAATTATATAAATTTAATAAGTGTTTTATATATAATTTCATGTATCCTTATGTGAAAGTAAATAATATTTCTTTTGTTTATAATATTTTACTCATATAAAAAAATTAAGTATATAAATTTCATAGTTACTTTATAATTTGTTTACTTTAAAATTATTCATCATAAAATAGGAGTAAATAAAGTTTAAGAACTCTAAAATTATAATGCATAACTATATAGGTTTAATTTTGTAAAATTGAAGTAATGTCTGCAGAGATATAATCTCATTTCGCAAAAAGTATTAAATCAGCTGAATAAATGGGCTAAAAATATAACCAATTGATAAATCTAATAAACAAAAATTTAAAGTATGCTATTACTAAATGAAATCATTTCAAACTCACGAATTATATTAATTAATTATATAAACAGTATTACGTATTTATCAAATTTTTTATAGACAACCCTAATATGTACTTTATTCTATAATCTTTTAGTAATTCTTTCAAATAAAAGCAAGAAATTTCAGAATTTTAAATCGTGTATAATATAATTTCTTATATTTATTCTATTCATAATTTAAAAAAGGCCTTGATAGAGTTTCCCAAAATGAAACAAAGCAATAAGTTGGTATTGTTTCCAATATTATAATATAATATATATATATATATATATATTTATATATATAAATAATATTATAGCATTTTTATACAAACACAAATTAGAAGTATGAGAATATGTATATACATATATGTAATATTTCTATTGATTTTACTAAAAAAAAAAAAATAAAATTTTATAATTAATTTTAAAAAGAGAGGAAATATTTAATTTGAAATAAGACTTTTAATTTAATCTTAAATTTGTAATTAGTAAAAAGGATAACTTTTGTTATCTATTTAAATATGTTTAACAGAGTAATTAACAAAATGTTAAATGTATTTTTAAATTAAAAACTTATATTTTGTTTTTGATACTATTTATAATTATTTGGAAAACTAAAATCAAGGCCGTCGACAGTGGAACGAAAAATTTCTTTCTCTACTGGACTTCATTTTAAATTATTTAAATAAAATATAATACACTTCCTTGGACATATTAACTTTTTTAAATATGTATACATACATACATACATATGTATATATACATATATAAATAAATATACATATATATATACACATATATGAATATATATATATATATATATATATATATATATATATATATATACACATACATTAATATATATATATACACACACATATAAATATATACATATAAGAATGGTAACACTAGTACTATATAGATGATCAGTTTTTCTTGTCTTCACATATAAAACATTCTATACTTGTTATAATTTAGCAATATTCTATAATTTTTTGTATTAATATTAAATGAAGAACAAGAAAAACTAACCTAAGAAGTAAATATTCTGAGCGCAAGTCCCCTAGAACTACAAAAATATATAATTATATATAATATTATGTTATTTTATCAACATGGCAAGAGGGTACCAGTGAAATACTCTACTAAGTTGTTACTTATTTTTTCAATAATTGCTTTTTAAATTTTGATTAAATTAAAATGAAAATTGGTTTAATTTTTTTAAATTTTATTTTACAAATAGTTTCTAAAATTATACTTTGGAATGAACATTATTTATAACGAATCAAAATTTTTTACTAATTTTATATTTTGTTTTAAATTAAAAATTAAATATTAGGATTAAAGATCTTTAATTGGTTTAATTGCTTATTAATTATTTAATTATTTTATGTACTAATAAAGTTATATACAGTAAAGTATGTAACCTTAGTACAATATCTCTAAACCCTCTGCGTATAACTGTAATATAAACATTTTTCACTTCTTTGATGAAGAGGAAATTTATAAAATCCAACAATAGATAGTGACAATTATTTAAACCATCAATATCAGTGTTAATGGAGACTAATTGTAAGATTTGTTACATAATTTCCATTTAAATCTTCAATTTTGAAGTGATTATTTTTACAAAATTGTCTTTGAAACTCTTCTTTTAAGTAGCTTCTATAATTTGCAGTATAAATATTTCATCACACATGTATCTAATTTTAAAAAGAAAAATATATATAGGTATATATTTATATATCTATATATATACTGTATTTCTACATTTGATCGAAATATTACTTCAATTAAAGTATAATTACTAAATAAAAATGGAAGTAAATATCAAATTGAAAATAATAACAAATAATTAAGTAGTAATATTTTCTTATTATATTTTTAAAAATCTCCCCCTACACAGTACATTTTTCCCTTTGATATTGCATATAACTTTGCAAATTAAATTTTTTTTCTCTATACACGAGGCATTAAAAATAAATTTTATTCTTGATAACACACCCTTGAACACGGAAATATAGAAAACAAAATTTATGGATTTTACTATATATTTTCTTTGTTAAATATATAATATATATTCCATTTTTAATGGGGTAAATGTGCATTCATTAATGATTTTACGTGTTTTTTTTTCTTACACTATGTTTCTTTTGTCAACAACAACTTATGGTAAGAAAATGTTCTAAGTCTACTGCATTTTATAGCAGTCATTCTCATTAAGACTTATTTTCTTGTATTAAACTAATTTTTGCCCCATATGAAAAGAATTAGTTTTTACCATGACTCAATAAAATAATTGTTTTTCTGGTAAAATCTGCATCAATATATAAACATAGAACATGCCTAAGAATTATTATAGTTGTAGATTTGATGCAGTGTAGAAAAAGATCAAGAGTTAATTATATCGAAGAGAAATCGTATCCAAGACTTACACTATCCGCTTGGTTGGGACAAACTTCTCGAAACACTTGTTCTATAAAAGATTGCCTGAAAATGATGAACAAAATTTTAATATACACTTAAAAATGAAGCAATGTATTATTAGGAATTAAAAAATAGCAATACTTACTTGGATCTAAGACCACCGCCAGGAGGCAGATTAGGAAATTCTTGGTCCACAAGCAGTTGTAGCAGCTTTGGAAAGTCGAATTCATTATTATCTTCTTGTTCTGCAACGATTTCTATAGAAACAATAAATAATTAATAAGTTATAAAATCATTATAATACTAAAGATTGTAATAAAAAAAGCAATGTTTTATAATATTTAAAAAATTTTATAAAACTAGTTAAATCAATTTTTAATTATTGAAAAAAAAAAAAAAAAAAAAAATATATATATATATAAATAAAATTAAAATATTTATGATTATATCAAAAAATGACTTTACTAAATTAATCAGTGTACTGTTAAATGTATTATTTTTGATATGTTTTCTTAAAACATTAATAAAAATATTTTTATATGTGTACACATATAAACCAGGTTTAATTATGGCATATTATATAAATTTAGGGGGTTTTAGAGAAAATGATTCTAAGGCAACTTTTGATAAATCACTTTTCTAGCCCAATATTTCCTTTTTAAGATATTCAATTATAAAAGCACTATTGATTAAACAAAGACAATCAAATAATTGAAGTGTAACAGCATAGTTCTATTTCACTTCACCTACCTTTGTCTAACTAATAGTACCCTTACCAATATATACCTTAAAAACTAAGTTCCAGAGGTAAAAAGTGATAAATGAAAAATCGTTTTAGAATTACATCTTTCACAGCCCCTTAAATTTATGAAACATGTCATTGTTACATCCTGTATATACACAATATAAACTATATAAAAAGTAAAGCAAACATGTTAAACATGCAGTTAGTTTATAAAGAATATAAGGTATAGATTGTGTTTAGTGTATAAAATTTAAAATATCTTTTGTATAATTTATGTATATTAATGAAATTAAAAAATTGACTAATAACACATGCATCTACTTAGGACTGGAATGGTAATTATTTTGGTACATTTCTTATGGATATATATAATCCTGTCTTAAGTAGATACAAATAGTGAATTCAAAATTATATTGTAGCTAATATTTTTGCATGTAAATTAAAATTAAAAGTCGCCCACCTTTGGAATTGTATTTTGTTTATTGAAGTAAAATTAAATACCTCTCACAACTAAAAAATTTTATAGTTTTTGCTTTTCCATAAGAAATGCATTATCATCAATAAATGTTAAATATAAATGTATAAATAGAAAAATAAATAAATTAAATAAATTTCTTTCTCCTAAATCTTGTAAATAAATTCACACCTACCTTTAGAGCTATAATTTATTAAAATAGCTTTGAATTAGAATATACTGAATTTTTTGACACTAATTGAATTTAATAAACCAGTTAACAACTCCAAGGGTGGAACGTGTTCTTAAGGAATAATAAATATGCATCTTGAATGACTTTAATTTTTGCAAAAATAATTGTTACAGTTTCATCAAAGTTGTGTTAATATTATAATAAATAAATACATTTTTTTTTTCTTTTCACTGTATTATGTTAAACTTATAAATAATTATCTGATTTTTTGTATAATCAAAATATATGAAAATTCAATTCTAAATTTATGGTACAATTTAAAACCATAAGTGATTTTTCAAAATTCAAATTTAACTGAAAGTAGATTGAACACTAAATGGTATGCTAGATATGTGATTATGAAATAATAATAAAATTTATTATAAATCATAATTAATTGATTGAAACCTTTTTAATAAAAAATATTTCTTTGGTCAAATAAGTTAATTTCAAATAGCCTGTTTGCTATTATAAATAACTTTTGATATGAATATTTATATAAATTTTACTTTGATTTTTTAAAATATATACTTATATATATAAAAGTCTAACATTTAAAATATACTAGGAAAAGATAAAGTTTTGAATTATTTTAGGAATAAGAAAATGTAATTAAATATTTATTTAAAAAGTCAAAGCTGACTTGTGTCACGTGATGTTAAAAAAAATCTTTGGTTGGAATTATCTCTGGTTAGTTTACTAATGGCATCAATATATAATGAATTTCTTTGTCCTATCTCTAGTTTGGCACAATATGTTTCTGAGTTTCTATAATAATTCTATTATCTATATGACTTGAGAATTATAGATAATCAATTCAGAATACTTTCAAAGGAATGCGTGTTAATATAATTTAAGTAAATATAATTAATACAAACTTAACTATGAAATCCAATTATTTTCATCTATTAATACTATCCCCTAATAATAACCTTTGATTTTTTCTTATTTTCTATTTGTTAATCACATGTGTTTGTGAAAACATGCATGCAACATTATATAGAAACATTCCAGTTAAAGCATTTAATTATCAATAAAATAAATTCAATTGCTTCTGAAATAACTTAAGTATTTGATTTGTATACTTAAATGATATAGCAATTTCTTAACCTTTGATAAGCTGAGAACTTTGACCATTAGGTTATTTACAATACTGTCATTATCAAAAAAAAAAAAGTAATTTAAAACAAAATATCAAATAAAATTCAATTAATTAATAATATGTTCTTTAATGAACTTAATTCCTAGAATGAATTAAATGTCAAGTATGTGCATGATATTGTGATCTAACCGCATGTTGCTTTTTAACACAACAGCAAAATGTGTATAATGAATGTGTGCATGATAATATGAAAGAACCTTTAATTCTCCTTTCAATCTCCATTTCCAGTTCCGCTTCCTTTTTCTGTGCTTCAGGATTTGGTTTTGGCGCTGCAGGAAACGTAACCAACACTATACTCATATTGTCTCTGCTACCCTATAACAAAAAATATAAAACATAAATAAAATTCTGTGTTTAATTAAATAAATATTAAAATAAAATAAAAACATAATATTAATATTTACCTTATAAAGACATGTGTCTATAACTTGATTGGTAACTGCTTCTAAATCATCAGTGAGCAATAGCCTTGAGTGTATAAAATTACATAGGTCTTCGTTGTTCATTACATCCCAAATACCATCACATGCTAAAACTAGAAACTCATCATGTTCGTAATCTCTATCACGAACAAATATTTCTGGTTCAGGTGACACTAATTGTTCACAAGGTCCTCGATCTTTTAAATTTTTGTACTCGTAATCTCCCAATGCTCGAGACACAGCTAATGCTCCATTTACTCTTTGGATCATTACGCTACCTCCAGCATTTTGAATTCTTTCTTTCTCTGCAGGTAAGACTGGTTTATGATCTCGTGTGGAAAAGATTGGATTTCCAGAGCGGCAAAGGACTGCACGTGAATCACCACAATTTGCAATAAATATGTTTCTTAGAGAAATAAATGCACAAACTGCTGTAGATCCTGATTTATCTGTGCCAGAGCTCATTTGTGGAAGGTCTCTCATTTCATTATCAAGCCGAAGAAATCCGGAATGAATCCCTTTTATGACATCTTCGGCTTTAAACTCTTCTGTCTGCATTATACATTCTAGTAAGTGTTCCGCACTATGTGCCGACACTAAAGCGCCTGCATGTCCATCAAAAACTGCAAAATAACTCCAATCTGAGAGACCACCCTCTAATCCAGTTATCGCGCTATGAGCATCTTCCATCTCCATTCTCCATCCTTGCATGCTGGCAACTCCATAGCGTAAGCCATTGCCTGCTCCACTCTCATTGTACTTATCAGTTTTTGGAGTATCTAAGAATGCCCCCATAGTATTTGTTAAATATTGGCTATATCAGCTGCTTATCATACACTCAGTTGAATTATTTGATTAGCATTTTTTGACTGCTCACAGGAATAACACTTTATATTTACCTAAAATTACAAACACTCTATAAAATTAAACGACTATAATGTATTTAGTTGTAAATAACGAACTTATTACAATAGGTTTTACAAATCAGAAAGAAGCCAATGAGCTAACAGGGAAATAATTGTAAAGAAAAATTCATAACGTGTGAAATAACGTGTGAAATATATTAGACGTAGCAATAAATGCCATATGAAGTTTAATACAACAATAAAAAGTGTCCAGGATGAAATTACTAATAAATAACAAATCTTATATAAACAGTTCAAATTATAAAGTTGGCAAAAAATATATTTACAAGAAATGGAAATGAAATCTGGCGAATGGAAGCGACACAAGATTATAACGCGGGACTCTAATAGGCAATCCTGTATTTCGCGACTAAAATAGTTTGCACTTTACGTTGTAGCCTTATTTAACTTACGTAGGAGGGTTGTGACCAAATATCATCGTTATTTTACAAATACATATATTTTTAATGCTTGATAATGCTAATCAAATTGTTTCATGTTTTTCCGAAAATGCACGAATATCACCATCACCATGTTCTTTGCTAGGCTCAACACATAGAACCAGAACAACGAAATCGACTCGTATGAATGGCGGATACACACGATCTTCTAATTGCGCTTGCGTCAGTTATTTATAGTACAATAATATGGCGTCACGGCTAGCCAATCAAAAACAAATAATTCCGTTCAAGCCAAATTTTACGTAGATAATTATCTAACTTTTATATGATTTTCATTATTAATCTTGATATAAAAAGCAATTGGATTAAAATTAAACATTTCTCTTATAAACTTTAATAACATGGATGGATTATTTATAGTTATTAAAATTGAAAAAACGAAAATTATTTCTGAATATTATATATACACAACACAACACGCACCTATACACACGAGGTCTATGGGTGCGCGCGCCTACTTAAAATAATAATAACAATATTCAATTTGTTTATTGGATAATAATTTCTTATATTTTATAAATTCTTTAATAACATATTTATTTAAAAAATGTTTGCATTTGATTTATGAAGTTTTGTGAAATATACTTATAATCAGTTTGTCGACGCCATGACCAATTACATAATATAAATACATATTAAACGCGCGTGAGTTTTGAATATATAAAATAAATGTTACATTAACTGAGCTTTAAGCGAGAATGTTGAAACAATAAATATTTTGCAAGAAATTAATTTAACTCACCATTAACCAATACTTTAAGAGTAATTTATAAATAAATAAATTTGATTCATTTGTGTTTTCAAATTATTTGAAAAGATACAGTAATATTAAAAAATACGTTGTATCTCTTTGAATAATTCGTTTTAACTTATTGAAATCCAAGATCCCTAGGTACCATATATTCTCTAACTATATCATCTGTAATTTTACTTCTAGTTTCTTGGTGTGCTGCTACAAGCGTTTGTAAAATGCCAATTAATTCTTTTTTAAGTTCTCCAGTCAATATTTCTCCATTCGTATAACCCTATAAATTTTTAATTATAAAAATTCCATTATGTTTAATATTCATAAAGCTTCTACTCACTTAATATACTCACTTTTCTTATTTGTTCTAATTTTTCATCGTCTTCTAAGAAAAATCTTAACCATTGATAAGATATATCTATATCACAGTTTCCTCCTAGTTGTCTGTGTTCTTCGATAGTTGCTTGTCCTCCAGAATATGCATGTTTATTAACTTTATTCTTTATTTGTTTAGCAGTATCCGTTAAGAAAATAGCTGTATTATTATCACTCGCAGACATTTTAGTTTGCGAACCTTGTAACGCTGGGAAAAATGTTGAGTGTAACAATGCTGGTTTTGGATATCCTATTCTTGGAGCTATGTCTCTTGTCATTCTAAAGTAAGGATCTTGATCTATAGCACATGGTATTAAACAGTGTACTTTCTCATTTTTAAAAATAAAAGGAAACGATCCTGAAATGGCAGGAGTAGCCTGAGTTGGTGGAAATGCAATTTTTCCAATAGGATCGCTATCTCCAAATCCAAAAATTCCTTTCACTTGATTGTAAGTGACGCACTTTTGTATTCTAATCATGTTTTGGTAAAAAGCAGGATTATTACCAATATGTTCTAAATTTGAGAAAATAAAAGTTTTCTCTAACTTGAAACCACAAGCAATAATATCTTTAGCATTATTATAAGATAACTTTATGGCATCTTCTATTTTAATATTTTTCCAAATAGCTTTCTCATCATCAGTTAATTGAATGACCAATGGAACGTTAAAAACGTCTTGAAGCCATTTACAAAACATAAATGGTATAAGATGACCTAAATGCATAGCATCAGAGCTAGGCCCTCTACCTGTGTAAAGGTAGAAAGGTTTTCCTTGTTCATATAAATTAAGAATAGTGTGCATATCACGATGCGAGAAAAATATTCCTCTTCTTAGAAAGTGATGTGGCTTTTTTCCTGTAATTTTTTCAAATCGTGCTAAAAGTTCTTCATCAATCTTGGAACTTCCAAATCTCTCTGGAAATAACGTAACATTTTATTTAAAAAGATATCGCTGAATAGGACAAAACATTCATATACTTTATTATAAAAAAATCTATCTATATTTTTAAAATCATACATTAAATTAATAAATTTGATAAACTGAGAAACTTACTGATTAATTTGTCATAATCGATACCAGTATCGCTTTTACTTGCTACATTCCAAGGTGTTACAATGTCTTCTTCTGAATTAGTTCCATTTAAAGTCAACGATTCCATTTTAACAGTTTCTGCCGTCATATTTATAATTACTTGTCTCTCGGTAATGTTTTAAAAAATAATAATGAATAAACTTACAATATCCTAACAATATGTCATGGACACATGCCACTGACACACTACACCGTTGCGGTTAGGTAGGTTATGTCGTCACAGTCGTCGTAATCGTTCTTTTGGGTTATGTTTGAACCCGCGTCTTTTATTTCTGCGCATGCATGATAGATAATTTTATCTTATAATTTCTACTTTATGATGTAATTTTTCGCAAAGTTTCTCATATCGAGGTTTCTAAAAAATCTAGGGCATATAACATTATTATTTAATATAATTCCCTATATAATTTCAGAAAAGTATTTAATAAACTTTAATTTGATTTTTGTTAATTTAAAAAAATGTTTATGAATATTTTCAAAAATATTTATAAATTCATAAAAGTATAAATAATGTAAAAATATAAGATTTATTCATAAAAGGAGAGATGAGGATTTATTAAATTTTTCTGATAAATGGAAACAATACTTTTTATTCCACCTTTGACAATTTTAACTTATATCATTTTGATTTTAAGTAATTATAGAAAAAAATTAGATTTAATTTTATATATTTATTCTTTTTTATATATTCACTTTTACATGAATACATAACTATATTTCGTTCGTCTTATATGTTATTTCTATGCTATATTGATGTACATCTTAGCATTAAAGTCAACGCAGCAGCACCCGTTTCAGGCGCATGTGAATATAGGAAAATGTATTCTGCAAAATCTTTTAAGTATGCGATAAAAATAATTTACATTCACAGATAACACTTTGATTTAACTTATGTATAAAAGTATTACGGCATAGTTTAATTGGCATTGAGTAATGATAGGATGTGATCACATAGAGACCAAATATTTTTTTAAATTAGATACACTACAATTTTTTAGACAAGCATGTTTTATACAGCTTGATAAAAAAATTTGTTATATTTAACAATACACTGAGACAATTAATAAAGATATTTATTTATAAATTATGGTGCTTTGGATGTATTATAAAATCGAAAATGTTTTATTATAGTTTTATAGATTTGAAACTTTAGTTTTATTAAATTTTTGGTCCTTACGTTCCATTCTTCTTCTTGTTCATAATAGTAATAGAGCGGTTCTCTGTTATTTAGGCTTAGTTAACAAAACTTTGATTAAATCTTTGATTGTCGATAAAATTATAACATCGGTAATTTAATACAATTGAAGCGCGATAGAAGAAATTGTTGAAAGTAAAGTATGGAGAAGCGATCAATTAAGGGGACACGATACCGAGATAAGTAGAATGTAAAGTTGTACATTGGTTCCTCTGCAAGATTTATAAAAATAATTAATTATGTTAGTTTAAAAAATGCTATACAACGGTATTAGAAAAGTATCATTTTAAAAATCAATAATAGCAGTACTCTCTGTTTCGCTGAACATGATTCAATCACTTATTAAAATAGACTTTGAATATATTGCGAACCATCACTGTGTAAACTCTCAACTGGTATTTACCATAAAGGGTAACCTGATGATTCAACGATAGTTTTGTGTATAAAAATAAAGACGACGAGATAGATGCAAGCTTTAAAAGCGAAATTAACAAAATTACTTCTGCTTTCATTGCATTGATAATTCATCTTTGGACCTACGCACGAATTCTAGAAATACTGAATCTGAATACTGGGGTGTCGTGCAATACCAGTTAAGGGCTGACAGGCACCGTAATTACATTCAGGTACTCAGGCTCTTGCAACACCTTGCATCACACTGCTCGCGCACGGACAATGAAAAGTTTTCTACACACTCCTGCTTGGCACGGCATTGAGCTGTATTTATACTTTTTACAGATTTCCTCAACGATGCATGGACGTCGTACACGTTAGGTGGTAGCGTACGCATATACGCGCGAAAACCTTCAATCTAGAGCCATTGATCATCGTCGTGGACCGTTTGCACCCCCTCGCTCGTAAGCTTCTTCTCTCCGAGCCAACGAAAAGATTCAAAGCAGCGCGGCGTTGTTTCGCGTTGTTCGTTGTTCGATCTCTAATGACGAATGGCAAGAAATAGACTCGCGTTTGTCTGGATTTCATGAGCTGGGAAGCATCGAAGACTCATATAGGAGCTGCTGCCATTGGCCTCTTCATACCCTGACGCCGATGCCACTTTCCTTCTTCATCTCCGAAACGATATCGAACGTGGGGGTGCAGATGTCCGTTGGCGTCGGGGTTGCAAGCGGGGCTAATCTCGCAGCCCTCTTCGAATTAGAGTCTTTATGATTATACTCGGTGTACTCGGTGTACGGTCTCCTGAGGGGAACTCCAGCCCTGTAATCGGCTCTCAGAATAGACTTGGTCGACGCGTACTGCTCGTTATAGACGGACTCCGACGACCTGCTCTGCGAATCATGGCTGAAGGCCACGGATCTGTTGAAGCGCGAGTTCGAGGTGGATGGACGGAAGACCGTTGCCAGGTCTTCCGGCGCGGGTGACGTGCACGCGTTGGACGCGTCGTTTTCCATGTCGTCGAAGGACATGAAGATGTCCGAGTCGGGCACGGAGGGTGCGCTGAAGAAGGACTCCCTCAGGGATGACGTCAGCGCATCGGGACACATGAAGGGATCCAGGCAGGACAAGTCGTTCAGATCACTTCCGCTGGTGCAGTTCTTGAAGTTATTTACAGAGTACGAGGAGGGGAAGGCCTGGTGTTCCGTCAGCACGTTGGACAGGACCTCTTGGCTCCTGGAGGACTCGGACCACTTGGAGTCCGACGGCCTGCGGGAGCTGAACCTCGAGCAGCCGTGCTCGCCGAAGATCGGTTCGGGGAGCCTGTTGTCTCTGGACCTATCGGAGTTCTTCAGCAACGCCTCGAACAGCTCTATCGGGTTTATCGTCGGCGTGTTACCGGAAGTGTTCGGGATGTCACCGAAGGAACTCTCGAATTGCGCGCCGTTGTAGTTGATCACCGGGTCGCTGCAGTCCTCGATGTTGAGGAGCACGGAAGGTATCACGGGGTCCGAGTGTCTCACGGGACTTTTCCTGTAGGGCACCCTCTCCTCCAGCTTCGCGTGATCCACGCAAGTCTTGGAGGCCTCCAGACTCTTCGCGTCCTCCTCTTGCAAGGAGGCCAACGGAAGTGGCTCCACCGGACTGGGTGGCTCGGAATGGACTATGGGTATCATCAATGAGTCCATTAGTGTAGACGGCTCTAGTAATTTCGCGGAATTCTGACCGATCGGTCCAAATGCATTTATCGACTCGGAATGCTTCAGTGCCTCCATTGTCTTCCTAACCTGTGGCATTGGCTTCGACCACTCGGTCGCTGTTGCCGTTGTAGCTGCCGCTGCTTTCGGCTTTAGATAGCTTGTGCGTTTCATCGGCTCGTAATTATTGAGGCTTGCTAATTTGTTTGGTGTTATGTGCATGTGTCTCGGTGACATCCACTGTTTAATGTTATTTCTTACGCTATACTTTGTACTTTCCGGTGGTGGCAGAGACGTACAATTGTTTTGCAGTCGCAGCTTCGACGGCGGGGTCGAGTATTCGTGGGTGTTCGTCGGCAATTTCGCTCGTGGTCGGTGGTACCGTTTCTGATTCCCCATTTGGCGACAGAGCAACGCGTGCCTGACCAAGCCACTGTCGTACTTATGGTGGTCCAGGTTCTGCACGGAGTACCTGTGAACCTGCGGTGCGTTTTGACTCGGGGGGTACAGTCTCAGGTTGACCTCCGAGGCAGATCCGATCGCGGCCTTGATGTTGGGGTCCGACATGGAGGAACGATTCGAGTTTCTACGGCTACAAAGAATGGGATTCTGACAAATGGCGTCGGTAAAGTCTTTGGTGTCTACTACTGGACTGTCGGCGTTCAGCATTGGGTCCGACAATGTGTTGAGTTGTAAGGCTTTACGATTTAAAGTACTATTATCACTCTTGAGATTCTGATAAGAGATAAACTTAGGTTCCGTGAACTTGGAGAAATGCTTGCTCGACAACCTCTTGTGGTTCAGGCGCCTCAGATAGCGGATCTTGTCGAAGGTGGGGTCCAGAAGGTATTTGAGGCTCGTGATCTTGTCAATGTTATGGTTCGAGTCGATCACCTGGTTCCGGCTAATTATATACTTAGGATCGAGCATCTTCGTTAAATCGTGAATGTTCTCCTCGACGATGTCCACCTGTCTGCCGTCGGAAGACGTGATACGGTCGACGTCGTTCCTCTCGGGGGAGATGTCCGCGTGCCTACTGGACATCTCCAGGCACCTTCGACTCGAGTACAAAGCGCATTGTGGCTTCGGACCGAAACAGTCCTCCACTTGGGCTCGCCTGGCTTCTTGACTGTTCACTTCCGCCAGCTCTAAATTCGTATTAGATCCGCGTCTCGCGGGCGAGCAACCATAACGGCTTGGCATCACGCCGAATAGGGTGAATATGTGCTCCGCTATCTTTCCAGCAGCCACTCGCATCTCTCCGTGGTGGAACGCGTAGATCCAGGGGTTGGCTCCACTGTGGGCCAAGATGGGCAAGCCAAGCCACACCACTGCCCACTCCGACAACAAGCTAGTCCCGCAAAATATGTCCAGCAGCATACAAGTCTGAAACACCAGCGAGACGTCTCTCTGATCAACAACGTCCTGCTCTTTCGTCGCTGGGAATTCAACTCCGCTAATTCCAACAAGCTGATCCGTTCGCTATCAGCCGTCGCGTTTGCGCGAGGTTTTACTGACATTTTATCGGATCCTGGTAGCGAAAGGGTCGATCGACAAAATCTAACGGAAGCTCGCGAAAGGCTGAGAGGCTTCCTCGAGGCACGAGGCAGCAGGTTGATTATCACGGGTAAACTGATTGGTTTAAATGAATTAATTATACATTTAATACGCTTTCCACACAGCGAGAAGTATGATAAATTTTCGATAAATTACAAACTCCGAGTCTACTTGTTTATACCGTGGGCGTGTGTATGCTCCGTGCGTTATACGTTTGCGCTACATACTTTTTTCACGGACAGACAGATACACGTTCACGGCGATTAATCACTTTTTCGCGCGTTAAACTCGCCCGAAAAATTACGCTGCTGGCACAAGTAACGTTCTGCCTCTCCTTTTCAGAATACCGCGAGGAGAGACCAGCCATGAACTGATTTTCGCGAGAATCGCGCGGAACTTTCGAAAGCGTCCATTACAGCTGTTTTTCACCGAAGGAATAAAAGCAAGGGAAGCCAGCAAGGAAGGAAGTGTTTGGTTTATTAAATGACCCAGCCTGCGCTAAATGTGTGCAGCACGAATGCACGTGCGCGCGTACGTACGTGTGCGCATGTATGCGCGTTATAAACAAGTTTGCCAAAGTAATATTTCAAGCGAGTTTCCATCCCCGGATGAATGTGGAGCGCAGCTAAATGCTGGGGGCAGATAAATCGCTGAAAGACGTCAATTTTCACGTAGGAGGAAGGAGAGGGGAGGGGGGGGGCGGGAGCGGTAAAATAAATTTCTAGAATTGTATCGCGGAGACTCACTTGGAAAGGAAGCCAAAGGATAAGAAACGCCCCGACGGTTACTGCCAGCGTTTGGCCGTAACGAGGTAGTGCCAATGTCTGAGTTTGATGTCTGAACGACAGTTCCACCGTGTAAATCGCACGGGCGTGTGCACGTGCCACCAAATAGACGTACAAGTAACAACCAAGTAGTACGAGCGCACTCGGAGCCCACACCGCCACCACGAGGAAAACCCTGACTGGTGGTAGCACAGCTGCGGCGAACCTGCAACTTCCGCTGTAACATAAAAGCGAATTTTTACAAGTCGAAATCTCTCCTCTCCTCTCGCAAGTTCCTCGATAAATCTCTAGCATGGCGCAGCATCGCTCAATATTTAGCGAGTCCGGAGGACATCCACCTGTCGTGGAAGACCCGGTTAAATATGTCATTTTGGAGTACAAACGAACGGTACGTCACGAGAAAGTTCACGCGTGAACCGCGTGCACGCGCGTTCTTCCTCCGGTCTTTGCAGGGGGCTCCCCGTCAGAGGGGAGAAATCTCTGGGGCGCTATCTTGCCGCAAGTATTGTACAATATTGTGTACTCCGGCGAGTGGCCCTTGGTCAAGCTTTCCGGATTTTATCAATAAAGTTTTAATACCGCTTTAAATTTGTTAGCTTTCGAGGCACGCACGCACGCACGCACACACGGTCGAATAATATGGATAAATTCAAATATTTACCGCAACAAGTCTCTCGTTTATTAAAAAATTCCCAGCTATTCAAATACGCCTCGTGAACGCATTCGCTACGGTCTACGGCAATTTGATGAAACACACTTACAAGTCTGCCACGTCCGTACGTATGCCTCTCATTCTTGTTTGCGGAACGTGACTGGGAAGTTATTCATTTTTCGCCGTTTCATCGCGGACTCCTTTTTCACCCGGTGATTCGTAAATATTATTAGATGGAAATCAATTGAAACGCGAGAAAGGCAGTGCGTAAAAATAAGCTCGCTTTCACGTACGAGCTGGGGGAGCGCGTGCGTGTATGCGACGAGCGAGGGCGAAGGAGAGGACTTACCTGTGGGGTTGGGTAATGCCCATAATTTGAGCGTAGATCAAAGGGGAGAGACCCACGGCGATCGCGTAGATCCAGAAGACCGCGATATACTTCTCGATGCTGCTGTGAGTAATGATGTTCTTGTAGCGCAAGGGTTGCGCGAGAGAAGTCAAGCGGTCGACGGCGATCGCGACGGTCACGAGCACACTCACGCTGCACAGGGCGATTGCTATGCAGTAAGGTACGATGCACCAGGCGGAGACTCCGTTTTCGGGAAGGCCTGAGAACTCCATCTGCACCCCGAACGGCATGAACAATCCAACCTAAACATCGACGGTGACGTAACGAGTTAACGAAGTTCCAATTGGTACCCGCAAAAGTTGCCCCGAAGAATCTCACCCCCTTCCGAAAGAAACGAACTCTACCCTTCGCGGAATTTATCTGTTTCTTCCTCCCCCTCCCTCCCCCTCCCCCCATTTTTCAACAGTCCAATCCAAGCAGAAGAGTTTCAGAGTCAACGCGAATTGCACGGTGTTTCTTGATCCGTCGACTCTTCCGTCGTACCGTGCGTAGACGCGAGGGTGAGAGGGGCGAGGAAGAGGGTGAGGAAGTCGATGCATTCGCAAACTCACCCCGAAGTCACTGATCGCCAAAGAGACCAGCAGGCAATTGGAAGCCGTCCTGAGCCTCTTGTACCTGTAGAAGGCCGTGAGGATGATGGAGTTCCCCGTGATGGTGATGGGTGACAGGATGCAGACTATCGAGATCGCCAGGACAACCGATATGGGGTTGGCGTCCAGGCGGGTGTCGATTCTGGTCACTGTCGGAATCAGAGTGGTTGTCAATTCGGCCGCAACGGTGGATGGCAGAGACTCCGATGGAAGGGCAGACATGGTACTCGCGAGGAAGATGCGCTCGTCGCTTTTCCTGCCCTTTCGCGCGCTTTCAAGTCAGGTTCCGCTCGTAAATGCGTGCCTCGCAGAACGACATCTCGCTCGTTCTTCTTCCCGCTCTCTCCACCCTTTCGCGATACAACGACAACGAGCCGTGTCGAATCGACAATGGGGGTGGGTGGGGGGTGGAATCACTGCAGTCGGCCACAACCCCGAGGGGACTCACGAACCCTCGTGTTCCCGTCGTCGATTCCTGAAAGTGGAAAAGGCGCTTGTCATCGAGTCTTCTGGACGAGGACATGTCGAGGACTTCTTCTTCCGGTTCCTATGGAGACCCCGACTATCTCTCTTCGGTTACTTTCGCAGGTTGAACGTTAAACGAATCTCTCGCGGTTCTTCTCGGGCTACGAAATAACGAGAAAAAAAAGAAAGGAAAACCCATGTCGGGTTCTGCTCGTGACCCTCTGGATCCTCGGGTAGAGGCGGCGAGGAGTCCGGAGGGGGGGAAACTACCCCACGTGTCGTTGGAAACTTTATTCGCGGAGTAACTGTAAGCCGTAATCTCTTCCGGATAACTACGCTCGGATATTACTCGCGGCTTCCTCGTACCCGGTGCTGGTGACCTTAAGGACGCGGAAGGTCCCGCTCGCTTAAAGGTCGCGGGAATTTCTTAATTATAAAGTTTGCAAGGTGCTTGCGCAACAGCGCTTACGGAGCGGAGTCGCGAATACTTCGGGGAAGGGTTCACGTCCGATTTATGCTTTCTTACGGGAGATTCGGTGTCTGGTTTTGTCTCGATAAGATGGCGGATCAGCGGGGCGGCTCTCGTAGACCCTTTCTCGGCAGCGTCGTTACGGGGGAAAAAGTAAAAAAGCGTGTTTCCCCAGGAAAACGGATAAAATCTCCGACTGGCCGTGATTTCATTTTTTTACGAACCTGTCATTTCGTACGTGCCTCCGGATGCCCACCTTTCGTACTTGGGGCTGCGGAAGATTCTCCTCGGTGAACAGTGGTAAGCGTTATGACCTTCCGGGTACTCTTAACCAGCTGTCACCGTCGCGTGGAAAAATTACGATTGCTTTTAACGCCGATATAGGGCAAGAAAGTGGATCCCGGAAGCGCCTCGGCGCTGCTTAGCAACGTCCTTGTTCTCCTTTATCTTATTCATTTGTCGAACCACCCCCGCTTATAATAGGGTCGACTTTGTCTTGTCCGCGAACTTCCTGAAACAAAGATCGGGATAGTTGAAATTAGTTTGCTACGATTGAGAAGGAACGATAGGGGCGCGCGTTTGAGAGAAAGAGGAGGGGTCGCGGGGGGTCGCTAAAAAATTCAAAGGAACGAGGAGGGTAATTCGAGGCGGGCTCTTTGCGTTTTTAACGAGATTCGCTTGTCAACGTACCGAATGGCCTTATCCTAGATCGTCGTGGCTAAAAACGGACGTTGCTGCTCGTTAAAATTCAGGCGCACGCTCCTATTTTCATGGATTTACAATTCGAATCTAGAGGGAAACGTTTTTAATGCCTTTTGGAGAGAAGAGGGACGCGAGGCATTCAGCTGTGCTCGCTGAAGCCAGAGCACGGTTACATAATTCATTTGATGCTCTAACGCGCGTCCGGTGTCCCGAGTTTTTTCAATGGGCGAAATTACGAGAGAAATCCCGCCACCCCCGCAGGAGTAGATCAATCGAGGCGAATCAGCGAAAGTTTCTAATTAATTAGCAGCCTCCTCGCTGATTGATTTATTTATAGAGAGAATTTCCCGGAAGTCCGGGTGACCGATGTGCCAGGCCGAGGGTGCCGTTACGTTTTTCCCGCCGCCATTTGCCTTTGCGTCAGACGACGGATAATCAAGGTTCGCACCACGAGACAAAATTCATCCCGCGGTACCTGCTGCCGTATCCGCTGCCGTACCTGCCGTACCTTCATCAGCGAGACGGATTACGATGAGTGAAAATGTTTAATTCCACATTTCCCGTTGCAAGTGGTCATTCGTTTTTCGAGACCGCGCGCAGTCCGTGCAGCCTCCGAGCGGAAGCTACCACCATCACCACCACCACCACCACTACCACCACCCCCGTCAAAGGGGCGTAATTAAAATTGTACAGGCGAGATTACTTTTTCTTTTCTTCCGGCGACCTTTCCGCTAGATTCGCGGTACATTGAAATTCTGACGTGGCTGTTGATAAAACTCTCGTCGAGTAGAGCCGAGCGCGCTCAACTTCAAAAATCCCCGTAGTTTTGCAGCAGGGAAGAGGGAAAAGGGAAGAGGAAAGGGTCCAGAGGGAGAGGGGGAAAGTAGGTCGGTGCTGATGACGCGTCAGCTATTGCTATTGCTGTTGGTTGATCTATTGGCCTGACCCCTGACTGGCTACCAGTGCTTTACCGCGCATCATCCTTCCTTGCTTCCTTCTTTCAACTTTACGCATGGCGGGACCCGGCACATCCAAAGGACCGATGGCAACGTTCACCTGCTGACTGGCTGGTTGCCTTTGTTATTTTCTTTCGACGACGGTGAGGCGATGGGACGGTGATGAAAGCGGCTATCCGCTTTCCAGACGAGTGCGCGTCTGGTCGAGGGTGATAAAATTTCAGTGTAACGAATAAAAATCTCTTGCCTAGAAACAGATATCATTTGGATTCAATAGGCTGCACTGTCCTCTGGAACGTGGTACAACCGGGGCATTAAATATCCTCGCTTCCAGCGGGGAGATGCGCATTCCGAAGGGCAATATTGCAGATCGCGCGTTGCTACGGGGGACTCGCGGTAGTTGCTCGTTTCGAGAAACCAGACAATATCCTGTCGCAGTTTCTGCCGTCTTCTTCTCAGTTCCATCCCTCTGCGATATGGTCAGTAGTTTCTAAAAGAAGCGAGAGTTTTCCGCTTTCAGCTTTTACGATAGGTCGACCGGACGGACATTCGAAAGATGTTCACGACTTGCATTTCCTGCAATTAATTGCGGAACTCGCAGCGGCCTTATTATTTCCCAGTCTCGTTGGCAAACTTGGCTTTTAATTTCGAGAGGAGTCGAGCCAACTCTTGCCAGGGATGCTGCTCTAGGCATTATTAAAACGTCCGTTCACACGAGCGAATTTCGCTTTCGCGTAATCGAGTTTCCGAGTGGTAGACTTTTCATTTGGGAATCTGCCGTGATGAACCGTGAACGGATCCAGTAAAATCAGCCGGGGAAAAACTGTTGGGATTCCCAGGCCAAGTCCGATCGGTCTTCCTCCGTCCTGTCGAAAAGCAAACGGTGCAAACAGTGAAAATAGTGGCGGCACGTGAATCTCACTGGGAAAAATGTCCAAGTTTTCCCAAAAGTTTTAGCGAAACTTTTGTTAGCTCTCTCTCTCTCCCTCTCTCTTTCTTTCCTCACGACAAGCAAGGACCTCCGCTAATAACCTTAATAACAAAAATCCGTCTAATATCGAGCAGCTTATCTCTCCGGTAATCCATAGCGGAAAGTTTGAAGAAGTTCTCGCTCATCAAGAGGCCATCATCGCCCATCCCGCTCGATCCTATTCAAAACTCAAGTAAGTTTTCCGAGGAACCATCAATGGATTCTTGGATAAGAGCGGAGATTTCACGCGGCGCACCCACCAAGCACTATAAAATTTTCTTTGTCAATTTTTTAGCGAGACCCATGAGTGATGGGTCCTGGCAAGTTCCAAAGGTTCTCAAGATGTAGAGCAGAGCTAGATAGAGAAATATCCAGTAAATATTCGTGTGGTTTTCATCGACGAGTTCTCTCTCTCTCTCTCTCTCTCTCTCTCTCTCTCTCCAGGACATAAACATTTAACGATTCCCGTAATGGCGCGTTGCGGACAATTTCGCGGATCGAAGTCTCTTACATAATCCTTTCGATTCCGGCGTTTTATTAGCAGAAGCTGCATCCTCGTCGAGTGCACTCGTTCGTAGGATTTTATCGTCGCGTCAGTCGATTATCCGATCGGGAAGGGAGCGACGATAAGTAGACTCGCCAAGGGAACTTTCGAGAGAGCTTTTAGCGACGCTCATTGTTAGCCCGCGTTCCATCATGCTCATAGCCCCGAGCTCATTGTTAGGGTGTTGGGCCACTCGATCGTTCGAGGACATCCTCGCTGCTCTGTCTCTTGGCCAGAAATTGAAAAGCCATCGGCTTTTTTCACGGAGGAAGAGTCCGAGATCTGCATAGCGTGGGGGTAAGATGGCGAAATCCTTCGAATCGAACTCTCCGCGAGGACCTCTCGCTAATCGACAAAAGAGCCGAACAAAAGGCTTCGATGCTAACGCGGGTTGCTCGGTCCATCTTGGTTGACCAAAGACGCGACGCTGCGACTCTTTTTGAAAGACGCGTTTTGCACACTATGTTGAATCGCTGCTTCAATTCTCACGAGACGTCGAAACGCGTTTGTCCCACCGCAACGGACTCATCGTGCTCGTCGTAGCCTTGAACTTACGTTGGCCCGTTGGACCACTTGATCGTTCAAGGACTTTCCGGATGCGTGGTCTCTCTCTGCTAGAAATTGAAGAACCGCTGGATTTTTCTCCGCGAAAGAGCCTGAGATTGGTGTGTATCGTGATAAGGAGACGGTGATGAGAATTTCAAGGACGGAATTTTTCGAATCGGACTGGAATCGAGGACTTCGCTAATTGACAAAAGAGCCGAGCGAATAGCCTCGATGGTAACGCAGTTCGCTTGCTCTGCCTAAGGGGATTAAAGATGCAACGCTGTATCTCTCCCTTTCAAACGCTCGTTTCATTGGAATCGCTATTGAATCGCTACTTCGATTTTCACGACGCTGTAGAAACGCGTTACTTTATTCCACCGCAATGGAATACTTGTTCGAACATTATATGGAGCACTTTTATCGAGTAACTGGCATCGCGCGATTGTGATCCGCGCGAAGCCTCGATTATTATTTTCAATTCGACACTTGTTGATTCTGTTTATTCCCTTAACAAGAGCGCACTTTCCGCGCACAAAAGTTACGAGTTCAATGTTCCCTTAAGCTCGATCGAAATCGTCCTTTTCGAGAATCTATCAACGTTTTTCCACTCCAAATCGTTCTACGCTCGAAAACTTGCGTGTGCTTTGGCGACGTATGTTTTCTACGTGCAACCGTACGTGGGGGGTGGGTACACGACGGTTTCTCTCCCCTAGCACAAATATTTCGAGGGTCTTATCGTCGCGAGTGCTAATAAACATCGTTCAACGACGAATTATCGCTCGTACGCTTAGAAATATAAAATACACGGGCAATACTCCGTTGTTTGGTTCATCGTCGTGTTGATTCATCGCCAAATATTTTTCAACCCTTCTTTGACTTCGGTATGTTTGTAGAAAGCACGAGGATACGCAGCGTTGATGCGAACCGAACTTACCTGTAGCGTCGTTAAGTGATGTCGAAGTGTTTTCCGAAGGTTTCCAAGTCTGTATAGAGCTACTTAACTTTTTGGCTTCTCCGAATCTCGCTAGTTACACGTATAATGACTTTATATGTAAATGGACGGACTCGACCCGCGAGTAGCTATAGCTTTCTCTGTTGCGTAGAGTAAATATGTGTTTGATCGTACTATGTTATGCCACCGTCTACGCATTGACGTCATGAATATTCAATCTCAATCTAACTCATGCATTGGTAATCGACTCTTCCCCGCAATGTAAATATGTTCTTAAAAAAGTGTGCGTGCATTTGTGTGCGCATGTATCCGTGCGAATGCTCTCCTGCTATATAGAAAATTAGAGAATACGGAAGAGAT
The DNA here is from genome assembly GCA_037305995.1 of Sclerodermus sp. 'alternatusi'. Taxonomy (NCBI): domain Eukaryota; kingdom Metazoa; phylum Arthropoda; class Insecta; order Hymenoptera; family Bethylidae; genus Sclerodermus; species Sclerodermus sp. 'alternatusi'. The sequence continues at coordinate 6,602,110 of CM074550.1, forward strand.
TAAGGGGGGGGGGGGAGAGAGACTTCCTGCTATTAGCATTTTCCTATTAAAGCTAAACACAGGGTAGCGGTGTGGTACAGTAGCAGCAGCAGCAGAACCTTGCAAAGAAATCTTGAAAATTTTCGGCAAAAAGAAGCTGCGGACTCAATTAGCCGATAATTTCAGTAAACAATTGTTTCAATTGGGCGCACGCGCTCACAGGGCTATCGATATTCTTTTTATTTCCTTCGAAATAAATGACGTTTCAGCGAGGATATAGTACATTATGAAACTCAATTTTACTTGGGAGCCTCTGTTAAAAGAGGCGAACGTCGCTCTTCCCTTTACTGTCAGTTTCTCTCTTTGTGGAGTCACTTCAGCGCGTAAAAAGGTTACATCTTTTGTTCGCCAGGAATTGCTTGATTCCATCTCCCGTTTCCCGTATCGTTTCGAGCACGAAAGGAGGAACGAACATTTATAAGCAGACAGCATTTAAGCAATGCCACTTCCAGGTGGTGGCACCTTCCATTCCGCTCAACAGGCGAATACCAGGCCACGTTTTCTCGTTCAGGCCAGGCTGGGTCGGGTCAGGTCAGACCAGGCCAGGCCACGCCAGGCGATTTTGCATTCTGCTTAAAGTCAACTTCCGGTTTTAATATCCGTCAGGAGGAAGCGGATATAGCATCGGCGGTACGTGAAAGAATGCGGCTCTCACTCGACTGTGGAAGCAGGAGCGGAGCACTATTTTGGAATTAGGTTGAATTTGCACTATCGGAGCTTAGGAACGTCAAAGCTATTTTCCTGAATGTTTCAAAGGACTGAATGTTTAAAGCGGAGGCTATTAATTGTGATGAAGAGAGAACTTGTCCCAAGGGCAATCGGTCCAAGCATAATTCTACGAGCAATATTATATTCGTGCTCGCGTATACGTGAACACACATACACACACACGCACACGCACACAAGCAAACGCGTATTCCCTGCTATATGCATAAACCGAGTCCAGGTGAGTGCCAGCCATCGCGTGGCTTGTCTATGTGGAAAAGCCGAAACGTAACTGCACAATTATTCAATAGACCAGAAAACTAATCGACCGCACTGGAAGATTATCCATGCCGCTCCGATAACTTAACCGATAATTATACGCCGGATTCCTCCCGGCCTCTAGGAGACTCCGCAGAAAATCTTATAATGTGCGATTTTCAAAAATAATTCATGTAGGACACTCGCGGGGGAGGGGGACTAGGGACGGAACCCCCTTTTGCGGAGCTCCTGTCAAAACAAATTGAAATTTAGACCGTGAAAGTCAACGATGCGCGACTTTCTCTCGTGAATTCTACATCGGTCTCGGTGAATTTTTGAAAACTGCGCCGAAAATGTGTACGATAGGTGCGCGCGCGCGCGGGGTGCTTTTCTCGGGGACGATAAAATGGATTTTAAGTATAATTTGTCAAGTGAAATATGCATCTAACACCCCTTTATAAATATAGACTAATGCTGTTCATGCTATTCCCAGATAAACAGTAATTACACGCGTTAGGGGGATATAATTAGTATTTGTACCACGCCACGCGAAAGTACCTACGGAGAAAACACATTGTCTCGTTATTTATATGTATATCGATTTCTCACGTACACGCACGCACACGTGGATATCGTATGCTGAATTTAATCCACTTCTTGTTTTTATATGTTTATGCAAAAAGAAACACACGCGCACAGATAAATGTGTATATTCTGTGTATGCCGATTTATATTTATATCGTATTTAATGTTTTTGAAGATATCGCACACTAATTTTCAATGTTTATTGAGAAAATGGAATTGCACGGAGGTTCCATTGAATGGCGTCAACCTCGTACGAATCTCGTTGCAGAGTATATTCATCATATCGAAAGATAGCACTCGACACTTATCTCTTTTACCACAATTTGCGTTTATCTCTATACCTGCTACTTCGCCTACTTCCCTCGGCACATACGGATAAAATAAAAATTCAGATGCTAAATAAGAATTCTATTCTTATGGAAATGCGATAGCACGCGTGAAGAGAATAGATATTTTATTTACGCCTGAGTGCGGTTTGCTTCGATACAATGATAATTTCAGATAAAGATAAGGAAGAAATAACGAAGGACACATTGAATAATTAGCTAGTCCCATTTGGATCGACCTTCATTAAGTTCTACGCTATACGTGTCGTATTTGCCCACCTATGTTTGATGGGGATTTCTGTACTTCAAATGTATTTGTACCTCAATAGTGGAAATTCTCTAAAATTCATCAGTAATATTTAATGAACTAGTCGATTTGAGAGAGAGAGAGAGAGAGAGAGAGAGAGAGAGCATTTTAATTAAAAGCTATTTTATTTTAATATATTTTTTGAGTAACGTCAGAGACCATACGTCCCCCCCTCCCCCGATCAATCGCTAATACGTTAGGAAAATTAATACGATATGGTGAGTGTGTTAGATCACATGTCACTCACGGAACCGCCTATTACCATGATTTTATGATTACCTCGGTTAATTATTGCATAACGCGTAATTAGGATATTGTTTAGGGTCTTTTGGTCATAACGTTCACTGTCGATACACACACACACACACACACTGCTAGTTTATTGGAATATCGATGTTACCAACAATGTGATGAAGTAGAAAACGTAAGAAGGGAAGAAGTTGGGCGAGACATTTTTCGAGAAACTTATCCGCAAAGTTACTGCACTTCCCTAGGAATCCGAGTAATGGAAAATTTGAATAAAATATCACGCTTAAATTATTGTCACAAGTAATTCCACGTTTATATCCTGAGGGCCGCACTCGCGGCTCGTGAAAGATCTGGAAGTGAAAAAGTGAGTAGAGGTAAAAGTGCTTAAAGATTCATCCTGAAACTACCCAGTCTTTTTCACCTATTTGGAATGTGGCGAAGAAATCAGTTCGCGTTGGTACAAGGCTACGCTGACGGAGGAAACTAGGAAAAAGGGTGAGAGGAAATTTTGATCGATTTTTTATTCCTCCCAAGGAAGCTCTACCAATATTTCTCGATAATGGTAGAGGACGTGTTCGAGTTCGTTTCACTCAGCGCCTTAAATGAAGTGTCAGTGGGGCATTAAGAATAGGAAAGTTAAATGAAGGAAAATTTAATTAAAATTCACCGGTTGCGCTGGAATAATTATTATTAACTCGTTTAACGTCGATCTTGAGTGCTCCATAATCATTTCCGTGGAGACAGGGGGAGAGGCGGGGGGGGGGGGGGAGAAATTTACAGACATAAATTCGCGACACCCTCGAACGGCGGATTGATGAAAGATACCGATAGCAGACCTTTATTCCCGGAGGGTATCGCACTCCAGGACTCTTTAAAAGCTTCTCAGGGTAGGGAAAGTGTCGAAATTGAATTTGAACCGCCAAGGCCTTTCCCCTATCCCCGGGACACGTATACGATAAATTCGTTAATATAACGTGTTTATCTTCAAGTATTCCTATCCCACGCAAATAGCTTGGAAGTTCCTTGCTCCTGCTTTGCCAGTACTTTGCAAATGGCGCGTTCTTGTCTACTCGAAATCTTTCGAGCTAAGTATAGCAACATTGGGAGAAACGGTCTGCTATATGCGGATAAATCGACTGGCAAAAAAAATCATTTTCACAGCTATAGGTGCGCGTATGTGTTTATTTGTGCGCGTGTGTGTGTGTGTGTTCCTTGAAAATCCCCTTTCGTTACACTCTATTAAAGCATCAGCGTTGAATGGTGTTGCGGTGAGCCCTCGCCAATGGGACGCCCACATCATCACCATCCTGGCGCCACAAAACTCCCACAAACATACTACGATTCATCTATCCTTACTCGCTGATAACAATGATGATCGTGAATGGCTGCTCTTGTCTAACGAAAAATCACCACTGTCACTCAAACTTGAGCATCTTGGCATGCGATTGCTATTATTACTATTACTATTACTACTATTATTACTGCTGCTATTGCTACTGTTACTGCTGTTGCCGTTGCTACTGCTGTTGCCGTTGCTATTGCTGTTGCTAAGATATGACGCTAAAAAATTCTCATTCGTGTATCTGTATAAAAGAGTAGGATTTTTACTTTCTAGGTGCGAAGATTGCACATCGAGGCTACTTATTCAGCGAGATTCCTTTTACTATTCTAATCCTCTTTGATTTGGACTTTTGCTCCCTTTGAGAAAAGCTGAAATAGTTGAAATCCTCGGGTAAATAGCGATGTATTTCTATTTATAATTTACAAGAAGCTGAGAGACTTGCCATTTGCTAGAAGATTGCGACGTTTCGTTTAATACGAAATGACAGGCTACTTTTTAGAATGACGCGAATCATGTTTAATTTTCACCAAGACGTCCAATGAAAAAGTAGAACAAGTTTGCCGGAGTGCCTGCACCACTCCTAGTCCATTATTTCTCACTTTTGGAAGATTTTCACCGAGCGAAGAAAGGATGTACCCACCTGGCGGAAAATATTTCGTTAAACTTGAGTCGCTTTACAAGCATCGAAAGAACTTGTCACGGAGACGAAGGAGAGATTTGGAAAAAGCTTTTTGCGGAATCAGCCGAAATTCCAAGGGGTTGCTCGACGGTGAATCTTTTTCCCGAATTTAAGAAGCAGTAACCGTAGTACACGCAAAACAGTTGTAACTTTAGCGGTGCTTTCGCCTATCGGTAATCGGCAGGTAACGCCCGCATGATTTACACCTTGGGAGTGGTGTTCAAGGACATCTTGAACATCGAAGTCAATCACGCTCTGGGAATATCGATCGTTCCATTATACCTTGCCAGTGGGACTATTATCCTCCAAAGTTTTTTGACGATAGCCAAGACAAACACATTTCACTTTGTCGCTCGAGGAATTCCCTCCCCTCCCCTCCCCTTCCCACGGCCGTGTCAAGATTACAAGGCGCTGCATGATTTATGTCTTACGACAGCAATCGCGGGGGCAGTACAGCTCTCGTGTTTTCGCAATAAACTCGACAGAAATCGGCAAGTCATTCGTGGCAAAGGAGCAAAAGGACTCACCACCACACTCTCGTATCCTGCGAGATCCGAGAGATCCGAGAGATCCGAGAGATCCTGACCCGAGGGCTTATCTACTGTTGGCTGGCGCGCTGAATTTTATTCCCCCGATAGATTTGTTGTTTCCGTTGCTCCACGTGTCGATATACGAAACGACTTTAGCTTTTTAATGTCTCGTTAAACGGCTGTCCTTGAATCACCCCGGGAAATGTCACGAGGCTCGCAGACTCGCGCATGTATCGAAAACCTATGATTTATAGTTTCTGCGAGGAAAATGCTTCTTTTCTTCCCTCTTTGTTCTTCCCGCCGCCACCTCGCTTCTCCTCCAGCCCCCTGTCTCATTTGCAATATTTTCTGATAAATATACCGTCGGTAACGCCCGTCAAATATCACTGCGGACGTATTTCGAGCGCGAGACTTTGGGGAAGTGGAAAAAAGCATGACAGTGTGCCACGGTTTCTCGCGGACGGGATTAATAGTAGTTGCTTTCGCGGTATTGAGAGCTATTTCGCGAAGCAAATGGCAGTTGAGAAATTTTCGTGGGCCAGCGGTAATGGTTGGTGCGATTCATTGAGAAAAAGATCAAGGTCATCGTTGAGACTGGCTGGAAATATCGAGCTAGAATCGAAGGCGAAGCAAAGGGATCGCTTGGGGAGGGTTGGAGGGTCGACGGGTAGCGGGTTCGTGTCTGTCCGTCTGGCTAGCAAATTGTTCGGTGCACTTTGCGTTGCCAGCCAGCCAGCCAACCAACCAGCCAACTAGCCAGCCAGCCAACGAAAATTTCCTTCCGTGGCACGTGGAGACAGAGTGACGCCCCGCGTCGCGACGCCAGCCTTGAACCCGCTGTCCGCTGGCTAAGGTGCTTTCTAGATTTCCCCGAAGGCCACGGCCACTATCGCGACGGCCATTCTCTCCCCGGCACACCGATTTCCTCTCTTGACCAGCAAGGATCGTTGACCAGAGGCTAATTAACAAAGTGAACCCGCTTTCGTGACCGTGGAACGTTCCACCCTGAAAAATCCTCCACGCGGACCACTTTTGCACGAGTCTGACTCTTTTTCTGTGCCGATCACTAGCGACCGGCAACGTTGAGGACGAGCAGGCCTTTTTAATTATAAACGGAGCTCACCCACGATTAGCGAGCACTTCCCCCTTACCGATATGAACATTCTAACGTGAGCTCTCTGGCAAATTTTAACGGTTTGCATCTAGATCTTCTTCAAGGACACCTTCTTAATGGCTGGCGATGCGATACCTCGCTGAGGAAACATTGAAATTTTCCACCGGCTTGATTTCAGTAATAAAATAGATGGGATTTTCACTGGCTAAGGACATGCATATCGCATGTACAATCGATTTAGTTTTGATAGTCCTTCCAGAAGTTTACGTAACAACCGTTCGCATGATTCTTTAGTGGTTCCGGCGTACTCTCGGCGAAGCCCATCGATTATGGAAGATATAGCTGGGGGAGAGGAGAGGAAGATTTCCCACCCTCCCACCGACGGGAGTAGCCTTCGCTCTCTCTCCTTTCCTAACAAGCGAATGTTTGCTTATAACGCAATTATCCACTCGTTTCGCGTGTTTGGTATCACAATGACAAATGTAGAACGAGTCTGATTGGTATTGCTTCTACCGATTACGAGTTCCAACGGTATAGTTACGACGCGAGTAGATGAGGGATTTCATCGATTAACAACCGACTAATGCGAACTATGATTAACGTGCATACTCCACACACACACACACACACACACACGGGCGCGATTAAAAAATTCGATCAAATGAAAATAGAATGATCCATCGATTAGATAAAATATGTAAAGGGTGAAATTTCTGCGCAGGACCAAGCGAAAGGCAGTGGCAGTGCAAATAGTTGGCAGGGCGCCCATTGCACTTGACCCTGCACTGGATCGTGACCCTAGTCGGGTGTCTGCTGCTGGGGTCAGGGTCAGTTCTATAGCTTACCATGCACACACGTATCACACGGCAAACGAAACGGCAAACAAGTTCTCTCGTTCGGATTCGAGATGAGATGCGAGATGATCCTCTATTTCTCTAATTCTGACGGGTGTGTGTGTGTGTGTGTGTGTCTACATGTATGCATTAACGTGTTCCACGCGTTCAACACTTTATAGCTTCTTCTCGGCCAATAAAACTCGGCCCGATAGACCGACGAGATTGGAAATTGTGTTGATTTCCTATGGGGGTGTGTTTCTGAAAATTACGGATCGGGTAATTTAGCCCGGCGAGGATCAAGTTTCTCACGGTGAAAAATATAAGCGAACCTAATCCCCGAGACTCGGCGAGGCGAGAGCTCTCGATCACTCTCGATTTTTAGGAAAGGTGGACGACGAGGAGCACGCAGGCTACTCTTTAGGTCGGAGGGTTAAGCTAACACAAGTGACCGCGCTTTATGCTCTATATTTAATTGGTCGGGGCTGGCGTAGTCTACTGCTATTAATTTGCAGCGGAATTAATTGCAATGAAGTGGCGCGCACCGGAGCGTGGACATTGTCATCCGGTTAATCCCGAAATAATGCTTTAATTACATCGCAGTTTGTTCCATAGTCGCAGTGCAGAGTATAATGATGTTTTTGCAGCGGATGCTGGGCGAGCAAGGGCGACGCTTCAATTTCACACGCTTGTCTGACTCGAGTTCCTCCAATGTTGGAAAGTTCAGCTAAGGCCAATGGGAATGATACATGAGAGAGGTGGTATCGACACGAGGGGGGGGGGGGGGGGGAGGGCTCGGGCTTTCATCAAGCATACAAAGGATTGCCTAGGAATTCCCAAACTTTTACAATCTAAGACGCGAATGTGCTGGCGTGAATTTGCCTCGGGCTGTGCATTAAATTCATCCTCGAATATCCCGTATAATGGTTGATATTCAGATTTTAATGTATACGTATCGCGTGCTTTAATTAAATTTATTTAGTACCACGGCTAATTAAGGGGTATCGCGAGTGCTGTATTTTTCATTGTGATAATGCCTCGAAAGTAAGAAAGTTTCTGTAAACGGATTTCGCAGTTTTCCGGAAATTTCCCTTTATAAATATCTTAATAAAATGCATGTTGTATCGAAAGAGAGAGAGAGAGGGAACTTTATTTTCCAAAAGGAACACGTTTAAATTGGAAAAAAAAGTTTTAATCTTTTCAACGAGACACAGATATTCTTTGAAAAATAAGGCACTTTTTTCTTCTTTTTCTCTTTTCTGTTTTCTTTTTTTTTTTTGAAGAATTCCCTTGTCTTGTAACGGCTCTTAAAACTCATCCTTTTTATTTCAACGTGGCATATCCTCTCTCTCTCTCTCTCTTTCTTTCTCTTCGACGAGTATAAGTGTTCTTTCAGTATTTATTTAATTAAGATATTTATTTACAAATTTCTAAAAGCTGATACACTCGTTTGCACGTATTTTATTTGTTGGGCAAAAGCATGGAGCTTGCGAAGCTTCTTAATTAAATAAATAAGTATAATATCGTAAAACTGAGGGAAACGCTTTTATATACTTTATTTATTATAAACCATTTAATAAGTCAAGAGATCTCTCCCGACTTTTAAAAGACTAATGAATAATGTTACACGTACAATTCAATCGATTCGCCATGAAACACCGATTCTCTATATACGTGGAAGAAATTAAAACCATTAGGAGCATCGAGTTTTTTTTTCTCAAAATTTTAATTCGTGTAATAATTTATACAGTCATAAAATAATAATAATGGATAATAATGATAAAGCTCTTTATATAAGAGCAAGGGGTAAAACGTGCGCATTTGCCATCGAGTTTCTTTTAACCCTTTGACTATTAATAACGTCTATATAGACGTCTGGTAAACATAGTTTCATCTATAAATATTTAGATATGCCACATTAATACGAATATATACGAAACATTTAAAAAACAGAAAGATCGCAAAGTGATGAGAGTCTAGCGAGTATCTTGTTTTCGAAGCGCCTATACCGTCACGGTAATAAAATTGATAAAATAAACATTGAAAAATGCATCATCCCTCGTTGCGTGCTGCGAGAAATATACGAAACTATCAATTAACGTAAGAAGCACTCTGATATTGGCGAGTTAGCGAGAAACCGACGACACCGTCGATAAAGTAAACCTATAAAGTATCGCTTGTAAAATAAAGGGAAGAATTTTATTGGTGAAAATTGTTGTTGAAACCGATGGCAGTTCTTCAAAATGCAAGTTACGAGCGTCGCTTTATCGCGTTATTTCGATCCACTTTTCTGCCGTTACGTGACGAGAAATTGGGATCTTGGAGGTTCAGCCGTGTCCTGCAATCATCGCAAAGAATTCGTAACGAGCATTTATGCAAGAGACAATGGCGCGCGGCCTCCCTGGAATATCGAGAAAGAATTTTCCGCGCTGCGACAGATAATGTTATCTCCCCGCCAGTATTTTCCCTGTTATATTATTTTAGCCCGCGCCTATCAGCTTTGAAGCTTCGAGAAATACGATGAAGCGTATATTTTCGCGCATCGTTCATTTTCCTCGTGCGAGCATGTGCGCGTGGGCGTGCACGTACTTCATAGGCCTCTAAGAATTTCCTCGAGAAATTTAGATCGCTGGTGGTGGTGGTGGTGAAACGGTACAGCTCGACAACCGGTAGAAACCGTCGACGAACGGAACGGAACGGAAGAGAGGTCTCTCCCCGAAGAACGCGAACCACTCTCAAGATGGCGACGGTACTGGCAAAATATTTCATCGTGGTTTGCTTAACGAGTCTGACAGGAGCCTCCTCCGGGGGATTGCTGGAAAAATTCGTGAATGTGCAGGCGGACAACGAGTTGGAGGTGATAGCGAAGTGCACCTGGCGCATAGCTAAGCGTCACTTCAAGCTTGGCAACCGTATTCAGGTGATTTGCAAGGACTGCGGTTTTACCGTGAATCGAGTAGTCAGATCCCTCTCGGAGCACGACAGCATCGTGGTGAGCGAGTCCTACGTGAAATTCTACCACGAGCGCGAGCCGAGCTACATCGTGTTTGACTTCCAACAATTGCCTTACATACGTGACAAATTCCTCAGGCCCTGGCTGGAGAGGGACTTTAGCCGCAACAACGAGTATTTGCTCGTCACGAAAGCGACCAACGAAGAACTCTACGAACTCGCCACTTTGTTCTGGCATTACAAGTTCCGGAACATCATCTACCTCCAGACGGGTCCCGAGAATTGGGGTGAGATCATCCAACCGAAGAAAATGAACGACCGGATAGAGCTGGTGCCTTTGCAGAACTGTCAAAGGATCCACAGTGCCAAGGAGATACCGTCCTTGAACGTGGAGGTTTGTCCATTGGGCTCGTGCAACATGACGTTCACCCTGATTTTCGGCGTGATGATGAAGTTCTGGTCGGAAGAGGACGGGCTCTGGGTGAACAACAGGAGCTACTTCCCCAGCGTGGGTCGAATGGTCGTGAAGAAGTTCGGGGACTTGACCAACATCAGCATTCACGAGTTAGAGGGTGGAGTGCCATGGAGCAACATTACCGACATGATCGAGAGAAACGAAGTGGACATTGCCCATGGGACCGTGCCACCATCGATGGACTTGCTGAAGGGTATGGAGATAGTGGGGGCTTATGGGGGTCGTACCATGGTGATCGCGCTGAGAGTGCAAGCTCACCTAACCGAGGACAATTTTTTGGGCCTGTTGATGCCGTTCCATTACTTCGTCTGGATCTGCGCGTTTTTCTTGATGCTCGTCTACTTCTTCCTTCTGCTCGCCATAAAAACCCTATGGGAGAGGGGCCTGATGAGCGAGCGCTTGACCTGCCTGCAGATGTACGGCGTGGTCGTTTCTCTGAACGTGAACCAGCCCAAAAAAGTGGCCCTGCGCTTTATCTTCGGACTCTGGCTGGTCTGGTCGTTCCAGATGAACCTCGCGTACAACAGTACCTTCAGCAGCTCTCTTACCACAACCGGAGACGAGGACCGTCTGAAGACCTTCCAGAACTTGAGGGACTCCGTGCTCGATATCAAAGGCCCCGAAATGGTTTACAGATTCATGAGGACCAGCAAAGACCCAGTGCTAATGGAATTGTGCGATAGGTACGAGATCATGCCACCGACCCAGGCCATCAACGCGATGCTGAATGGGAAATCGGGGGCGGTGATACAGCAGATGACGGTCGATCGAATGAATTGGGTGCACAGGGCGGATCCTGCTCTCGTTATTTACACGCTCAGGGAGAGGCCCTTTTACTTGCCAGCATTAATGTACGTGAAGAAAGGGAATCCATTTGCAGATCGCTTGCATAATGTTATCAGCCTTGGTCGAGACACAGGCCTGATTCAGAAGTGGAGGCGCCAGAGGGGGATCCACGTGATAGACGACATTAAAATTGAAATGCCAATAGAGGACGGCATATTAAACATGGATCATCTGCGGATTGCCTTTACGATATATGGGATTATCATCGGGATAAGCTGGCTTCTCTTCTTCCTGGAATTCTTTCACCTCGATAGAAAGATAAGGGAAAGGGTGGTCGGGGAGAGATCGCCTTAAGGGTTGTTCAACCGATAACCGGTTCCCGTGGCTTCAACAACGTCGGAACTGGGTCAGTCGCGCCAGTCCAGATCAGATTCGTTCTGACCAAATGAGGCTGAGACGATCTTTCGCGCAAATGTCACGAGGTTCCACCCCCTATTCGTCGCGTACCTTGGCATAATCGACTGTAAACCGTACGCCGTTGAACTTTATGTGCTCGTGACAATGGTCCGTGAGAGGTACGAGTCCTATGGATTCACTGCTGAAACCTCGCCTCGCTCTTCCGAGAAATCGAATAACCTTGAAGTGAAAACGTGGGTTCGTGGGGTGCATTCCGGGGGACAGCGGAAGCTTCCACCGGGCGATATTTTTTCGTCGCTGGAGTAAAAATCCCACGGAACGTTTTAATAATCCGAATCTCGCATCTCCGGGCTGTCTTCCGCGTAAATCACGTTACCTCGCGCTTCCTCGATCGCCCGAAGCGCGAGTGCTTGAGCTCCGCAGGAGAAAAGATGGCGTCCATCCAATAGAATAATTTATCGCGAGCACAGTTTCACCGGCTTCCCTCGGGATAGGAGGGAGTATGCCTACGGCAGCACATTCCACATAAATTCACCTGCTATTCTAACGAATGTGAATAATCGCGGCCGTTCTTCAGCCAGAAGCAGCGGCGGAAGCAGAGGACGAGGATGGAGGAGACGAGGAAGAGGAGCTCCGACAAACGTCAGCGACTTTACCGGAACACCCTAACGCACGCGCGCGCGCGTAATCCTTGCAAAACTTGTTCCCTCGTCGTTTGGCGTAACCTGAGAAATTCGAAAAGGGTGAGAAGAGAGAGAAAGTGAAAAAAGAAAAGAAAAAGAGAGGAGAGGGGAGGAGAAAAAATAAGAAGAAAAAAAGAAGAAAAATGAGAGGCGATAGCTTCGAGCAACGTTAAGCGAGTCTGTTCCTTGACCATTCCTACCCCTCTCCCCCTCTACGTTCCTCAGGGAAGCCATTAGGTTCAGGTGAAATTGATTAACGTCATTTCCAATGCCCGGACGCTGTTTGCTGCGTCGCTACTGCTTAATTGGCTCATTAAGATATCTAGCCTAACTTAATCGCTCGGCAGAGATTGAGGAAGTCGTGCGTCACGTGTATCGTGCTCGATAATCGAGTTCCGGTTGGTTACGGTTGGTCTCGATCATTCCTGCCACTTACACGTGCTACCTGCCTCACGTAATCGCGCAACCATACTTCATTTTCGGGAGTATCGCGTTAACGAAGGTTTCCTGGCTGTGCGTGTAAATGCCACCCCTCAGCAGCCCGTTCCAGGCTGAAGTAGAGGCCGGTCAATTAAATCTGCCGAGGTGCCCGCCGCGCTATAGGAGGGACTTCCACCCCTTTGACATTTTCCACGCGGCGGAGGACGCTGATATTGTTTTCCCCTCTCGCAGTTTCTCGCCTCGTTAATTCGCGCGGCGCGAGCTAAGATGACGCGCTTAATGACGTTTGTCATTAAGCGCTCGATACTTTTGATCGATACCGCGCAATGCTAATATTTGCGCTCCACTTTCGCTTTCCCTATTTTACTGGAACACTTGAATAATTGACGCGACTCTCGGTCGGGAAGCACTCTCTCTTTTCTTCGCCTCCTGCGCGTCTCTCCTTTTCTTCTATAGTTTTTCACTCTTCGATACCCCTTTTTTTCACTCAACCGGTTTTTCGCTTTCCCCGTCGCAGGGACAAATCGAGGCGAGAGCCGCGATGAAAATCATTGAAATCGCGCGAGTCGAATTCTTGGCTGTTGATGGCGGTGGCGGCGGCGGCGGTGGTAGTAGTTTCATCGGTTCGTACCATCGGCCGGATCCTCCCTTTTCCTATTATTTGCTCGCCGATGACGCAAAGCCTCGCGGTGGTTGCTTCGATGCAATCCGAACGCAACGCGACTCTCGTGTGATCCGAGACGCAAATTTGACAAACTTGCTCAACTTTGAAGGCCGCGGGAGCGTTTCGAGCGATACGCACCCCCTTCGCAGTCCAATTAACTATTAATGTCCTCCTGATCCCGAAATAAATTGACGATTTAGCAGACGCTTTGTTAAACTATCAACGTTACACGCTTTGTCCGTTGCGCTTACGCTTTTATACCTCGGCTGGCTGTGGATTATTGAAATTATTCCGTTAATTCCGTTAAAGCCTATAATGCCCCTACCCCCCCCCCCAAAATCTATATTTAATAAGACTAATTATTAGAGCATTTATTGTTTATGCCCGTAAAATTTCTCGACGCATAAATAATTTTAGGTTAACGGCACGTGTTTAACACATATTTTAATCATACGTGCAATTATCAAAACCTCCGCAGCAATTTGCGAAATGGATTTAAAGAGCACTTCATTCGGAGGAGAGTCAATTCCACTGAAATTCACGCGCTAATCGTCTTTGCATCTTCCAGCATAGTTTCAAGGGACCGGCAATTATCTCGGTCTCTCTCTCTCTCTCTCCCACTCGTACGCGGCATTCGTTATTCCCTTTATTATATTTCCTGATGTTATCAATTTAAAAGGTTCAAATGTATTTACACGTCAGTTACGCGCATGTATCTATTTATTCGGGGGTAGGTGTGGAGGAGTTTGCCGAAAGTAAGTTTTGCCGCTGATGTTATTTCAACGCGAGCGAGAGCGATCGTAAATGCAGATAAGCTTAGAAAATTTACGTATTGTAACGGCAAACTTTTCCTCGGAGTCGGGGGCACGCGGGTTGCATAAATTTGCTCCTCCGTGCAATTGCACGAGCATCGCGCGATGTTCCTCGCGCCGGCTTGCCAGGAGCACACATGACACCACCCCCGCACCGCTTTCCACGGGCTACACCAGCTATCGGAGTCCCCCGAATTGCCCACCCGTTGGCTCGTGCCGCGTTCAATTTTTCCTTTCCCACGTGGAATTTCCAACCGGCGGGGATAACGATCAGGGTCGAGATCTGGCGAACCGAAAAGATCTCGCCGGAGTAAATCGACACGGCATTTCGTGAATCGCTGGAAGGAACGCGACGATCGTCGTCGCAACGGGGTGGGGAGGGTCGAGTTTTAGAATATTTATAGCGAAAAGCAAAAATCCCTGCGCGGGAGAGACCCTGACGGATCCGCTGGCGAGATAAGTCACGAACTTTCGTCAATTTCATTAAGGCGATCCGATCTAACGCGCGGACTCGGAGAACGGGGGGAGGGGGTGGCAGATCCTAGGATCTCCGGAGAGGATGGTTGCTTGATAGGTTGAAATAAAGCTGGGAATTGTGTGGAGAGGCTATATTTAAAGTTTCATATGACAATGCGAATGCGAGCTGTGTGTGTCCGATCGATTTCTTTGTATCCCTCTACCCTTGACCGAGGATTCCACGGCGAGGTTCCGCGTAACGCTTATTTCCTGCACGAAATATCTTTCTTTAAAAGCGTTGCCGTAGGAGAGTCGGCGCTGCCATCGTCGATAACGAGCAACGCAATACCAGACACAATGAAGATTCGGCGTTGCTCCGTTCTTTATTTTTGGTGGGGCTGCCAATGTAGTTCAGGGTCATGGCGAGAACACTCCCGGGGATCGTTAGAGGTGGCATTAAGGAAACAGAAGTCAAACATAAGATCGTAGAGTCCGTGGAGCGATTCCATGCGGGATCCGCTCTCCCCCCTCCCCCCTCCTCGCCGTTATCAACGGATAGACCGTGCACGCCTTCCACGTCGAGGATTATCCACGCGAACCTCCAACATTTACTAATACCATAAATACATCGCCTGGAATATAGTTCACGGTCAGTTCGTTAGACCGTGACGAGACCATGAATGGAAAAACTCGATTCTCGCTTGTTTTCTTCCATTTGACCAGCACCCCCTACTACCCTACCACTCATCCCTTCGCCATTCTCTTTATAACTCGAAATAACGAGAAATAACGAGAGAGAATGCTTTTGGATTGAGAAAAATGACCGTTCCAGAATTTCACGTTGAAGGGGCGGTGGGAGGGGAGTGAGTCGTATAATTTTGCCGATGGCTGGAAATTCTCGAGACGACGCTTTCATTTTCGCGGCGCGAGTCTTCTCGCAGCTCGCGATCGCGGATTTGTCTGGCAGCAACACTCCGAGAGGGTTGCACAGTTGGCGAATGGCGTTATTCTCGAAAATGGAATCCACTCGAATTAAGGCTGGCTGGCTGCGTGCGTCATTGCGTGCAGCACCGGCGTTTATAGGTGACTTAGCCCTGACCCATTTCGATCGGGCTGCGTGAACGGGGGGAAACCCTATTGGAGCGTGAAAACCTGCACGCACGCACACACGCACACGCACGCACGCACGCACAATATGCGCGATAGACACGTAGAATATTCGTACAGCCGCGTCGAGAGCACGTAGTTAAAACCGATAATCGCATTAAACGAATTTTCCCGAATTCCATTGGTCAATTGGAGGTGGGGGGAGGGGACGGAGGGTGAGAACGGGGTGGAACTGTCAATAGCGATAGGCCAAATCGCCAATGTGTTTCTCGATCCCCCTCTCTCCCCCTCCCCCTGTTTCCCAGTGAAAAAAACATTGGCTAAATTTAGTTTTCTGGTCAGGGTATTTTTTAGATGGAACCTCGTGCTCGATAATGCGTATGTAGGTCTCTCACATTTATGCAATTACCGTCCGGTTTATTGAAGATACATTACGCAGAGGTTGGATGCCCGCAGGTAACTTTATGACCCAGTAAGGCAACGCGAGCACTTTGCGAGCAAGCAAGCAGGCAAGCGTTGCCATTGCAGTCGAAACAATCAACTGTTTTCAATGGCCACGCCAGAAATTTTCAGCTCGATCTTTCAGCCCTGATTCACTCCCGCGATCGTTTTACCGTAACGTTTCGCGATTGCGTTCTTACCCCCCCCCCCCCCCCCCGCCCTCTCCTCCCGTGCTTTTTGCGCATCGGCCACACTGGAAATTTCAATTTCTTCGAGCTACCCTTGGCGCTTTCAATAAACTTATCTCAACTTTGGAAATTACAATGGATCTCCCGAATACAGATGCGAGGGGGGTGGGCAGAGGGGTGGTGAATTTACAGGGAGAATAAAGGCTCTCTCTTTCTCTCTCTCTCTCTCTCGGGGAATTTTCTTGCTTGAAAGAATATCGAGCGACGCCAGTTGTAACGGAGCGTATGCAAATTTGCGATACAATTTTCAGCTACGTTCAACAGCGTTTCAAGTATTGTCAATAAAAGCTATTATATCGAACAATGAACTTTTACGCGTACAAACACCGTTCCGGGGTAGAAGGTGCGTGGGTTTGGAATATCGGTCAAGGATGTCGACCTTTTCCAGAGGCCTTTTCCAGATCCCGGTTGTCCCGCGTTGACAAAGTGGAAAAATTGCCCGCAGTCTTTCTCCCTTACGTGGAAAGAAGCCAATATTCGAGCTTCTTTCACTTTGACAGCGTGGCAGATCGTAATTCAACTAATCACGACCTTCTTCGCTCCAGTTTTTCACCTTTTTTCCACCAAAACAGCGGCTAATCCTCGCACTCCTCCGAAAAACAACTCGGATCCGTCTGCCAAATCCGTATAGAGTAAGTAGTAGATCCTGTGATACGTCCGACGAATTTTTTTTCCTCGCTCATTCGCAGCTTTCTCGAGATGAACGAACGACTCCACTGGATTCTTTCATGGTGTCATTTTCTTTTTTTCACTCCACCCTCCTCCTCCTCCTCCTACTCATCCGCCTCCTCCTCTTCCTCCTCCTCCTCCTCCTCCTCCTCCTCCTCCTCTACTCGCGAGATCCACGTACGTGGGGGGCTGTAACCGAAGTTTCTTTAGCGTCACTTTTTATTTCTGAGCTCCGGCGATGACAGATCGAGTCGAAACTTTCGAAAGAAGTCTATATTTTCACAGGCAGATATATCTAATCAAGGATTATAACGTCGGCTCTCTATTTTCCGAGAAATACGTTTCGCCAGTTGTCGCGTCCTTGAAGAAGGTCCCTCGCTCGGAGAAACGGAGGGCCGTCGTCCCTGAGAAATCGGTGCACGGAGGGGGTAAATGAAAATCAGCGGTAAAGTTCAGGCACGAGTCTCCGAGAAGTTGACAGTGTTTTTGTGACAGTCGCGTGCTGACGAGTGACGTTCGGTCGTTTTAAGTAATAAAACGTTTAGCCTCGCAAGGGGAATAAGAATAACCCGTTGGTCGTTGGCCATTGCGAGTGAAAAGAGCAAAATGACGATAAATATTCCAAAGTCTTGGGACAAAAACTCGGCGATGTGGAGATTGGAGAGTGTTTCAGACTGGGGGAGAGGGCGAAAGGACGCGCGGACATTTATTCTGGGCGATAGTAACCTTTTTCAGGATTTAAGTCTATAACGCGTCCTTTTTCCTCCGTACATAGATTTTTATGGCAACGTTCGTCTATTGCCCTCTAAACTGCCTCGTATCAAAATTTTCCAGCGGCGACAAAGTAAAATTCCGGAAAATTAAAAAAACCTTCCCCGGCGTTGGCGCGCGCGCGAGATATCAATTTATCGCTCGGCGCGCGTTTCGTCGATTTTTCAATAGAGACGCGCAACTTTGTGAGAATCGGTACTCGTCTGTCCTGGAAAAACAATTGGCACTCGACTCTTTTTTCCTCCAAGTATTCGTATCTTCGTATAAATCGCAATTATCCGTAGACAAAGAGCGTGCGCGCGAGCGCGAGCTCGCTTATAGCTTGCCTACGATTAAAAGTCTACAAGGTTTTCGAGTAATTCACTTAACTATATTGGCGTAAAATTATCCGAACGAACACGTGTACGATGGCTTTAATGATTTATACCATAGTAGAAGCTTTTCCAATTGAGAGCTTGAGAATGGGCCGCGGCAGCTTGGCCATAATTAACATCTTCATGAGGATTTTCTTTGCGGAAATCAAGTGGTATTTTAGTAGGAAGTGTACCGTTCCTTTTCGTTTATTCAGTGGGATGGTGGGAGGACGTTATAGCGTAATGAAATAGCTATATATCACGTGAGCGATAAAGTCTGCTCTCTCCCCGCCATATATAACGTTACCATAACGAAAGGTCCTTCTCTCAACGCGATGTCATTCTTGAGATTCTCGATCGATTGCTGGAAACTCGACGCGCGCTAAAGGATCAAATTGCGTTCGGATAAAACGGCGAAACTACTCTTTTCCCGGAAGAAACGATACGGAGTAATCGTTTAGCGGAGGCACCTTGCAGAAAAATAACTCTCCCCATTGTTCCTCCATATTTCCTTTGGAATTTCCGAGGCAGCAGCGAAATGGCGAGTTTCATGGGGAAAATATCTATCTCGCCGTAAATGGGAATTAATAATGGATTTTACTATTGCTAACTCGGTATTAGTTGGGTCAGGGGTAAACAGCGCATAAAGCTCATTAAATTTGTGTACCACCGTCGTTTATATTGCCATGCTCCAGCTCTAAGAGACATTTTCCATGTACAAATTAACAATATTGTTGACAAAATTAATGCGTTACACGCGTTGTATGGAGGATTCACGTGTGTATTATCCAGGATAGAATAACACGAGTAGAGTTCGAGCTCCGGCTCTCTCTCTCTCTCTCTCTCTCTCTCTCTCTCCCCCCCCCCCCCATGAAAATCCTTTCGGGCTCGTTAGAGTCAAATTGCGTCGATTTTCAAAATCGAAGCAACGCGCGATGATCCATCATGCCCATTTCAATATTTTAATGGGGACTTGTTTTAACGGGGTCGAACGAAACTGTGAGAATCGTCTTCTGCGAGTAATTGTGTCGGCTACGTCTCTATTTCTGGCATGGAAAATTGTGAAAGATCACTCTAATACTCGATTGGAAAAGCTAATCTCAATTTATTTTTAGAAAGAGAAATCTCAGCGATATTATATTGTTGAACTGAATCCCTTTTATTTATTCTGTGCGAGTATAAGGTCGAGAGTTGCTACATGCAGACTATTGTAAGATTAACTTTTCAATAGGTGCGCGTCTTTCAATCGAGTACTTAAATGCGTGGGTTGTGACAGTACCATTATTCCTGGAAAAACATTTGAGTAAAAGCAATGGAGAAGATATTCATTTTAATATCGATCGTTGCTTCGCACATTTCGTTTATACAAGTTTAATGGGTGTAACGCAATTACGCGTGTGTGTATTTGCTTTTGAGCGTACCAATAATAATCTTAAACACTCGAATAACATTTTTAATTAGCCCCGCGAGAGTCTTTCGCAATTTAATGTTATATCGTTTAAGCACTCTCGACGTTCCTACAAAATACACCGTTCCACGCTCATTTATTCGCGAATACTGTCTCAATTACCAGAGCGATGACGATTTTCTCTTAATTCTTCGATCCATCTCGCGACATATTTCCCGAAAATTAAAATCTAAAAGATCGAAAGCTCGTTAAGAAGCGAGCGGGCAAACAAGCGGGCGGAGAATGGCTCGTCGAGTGTTGAGGGAAAAAATAACGATGAAAGATTTTTCGAGACTCCCAGTAGTTCCACGAGAGAATGAAAGTTCAGTGGTGTGCTACTGGGGTGTTTCTCGGGGCAGTTCGATAATTATGCCTGGCTTTAATAATAAGCTCGGATATTTATAGTCGGCAGGATGTCTCCTCCAGAGGCTTGTTGCACTGAATTGTCTGGCCATCTTCTTGGATTTCAATTAGCGATTTCGCTTGAGCAGGTCGAGGCGAATCGTAGGACTGTGCGCACACATACATCCGTACACCATCGGTCCCTTCCACCCCTGGCTCCCTTTCTCTGAAAATATAGGTCAGCTTATTCGGGTCAACGGGCGCCTCGTTTCCTTCCTACCCTTGGTGTATTCCCATGGCGTCCATGGTTATCTCCCCCTTGCTAACTTACCCCTCGCTCTCCGAAGAGAAAACCCCTTTCTCGTGCCCTGCGTCAACATTTTTTATTCCGTAGCACCTGCTGATTCCTCGGCCAACTATTAATAGTCCTCTCGCAAGAAACTCTTGTTCTTCCGTAGAATTCATATTTCCATCAAAGTGTTACATAATCGGAATCCAATCTTGCCTTCCGAGCAGGTTCCACCACACCAGCGCGCGGTAGAGTCGTTCGGTAATTGTATTGGGAAAGGTCAGCAATTCCATTAGGAGTCTCCTGCGAGGAGGAGGAGGAGGTGCGTGTGGGTGGAGGTGCCCGAGGCGTCCGCAGATTCGTCCGAGGAATTCGAGGGAAGAAACGACAGGGAGAGACAAAATTCCTTCGGCGGAGACTCCATCTACTCTGCGAGTGATAGAAATCACGTCGAGTGTACGCAATCGGTCCATTAGACGGAACGTTTTCTTAATAGGACGATGTGGGTCACGCTTGTGTGCTTTGCCAATGGATTACTCGCTCTAACAAGAGTCTAAAAACAACTTTTCACCGATACTGCCGATACCACCGATACTGCCGATACCACCGGTACCACCGGTACCACGCGAGAGAATTCCACAAAAAGTAGCGCAACACCAAGGGAATTTGCTTGCTCGACGAGTAACCAATCACAGATTTCTCCCCTACGGAAACCCTCCAGTCCCCATCGCTAAAGTAATTCTAGAAATCACTGCAATTCCGACGAATGTGGTAGTTGGTCGTTGCTCTCTGGATTTTTGTCACAGATCACAGCTCCAAGGGACGATGGTAGTGGTGGTGGTGGTGGTGGTGCGTCCTGCTTCCAGAGCCAGGGCAATCTCGTGAAAACGGAAGTTAGAGAAAGAGGGAGGGGGGAGGGGATAACAGCGCCGACTCGTGTTCGATGATAATGAAAAGGGAAGCACGATCGCCTAATGTAATTCAGCAATTAGCGAACTTCCGGGTCGCGCTTGTTTATGGCAACCGGTGGTTGCAGTTCGGCCCTGTGCAGAATTGCAAAAATCCAGCAGAATTGCGTGGAGGCACGCGCTACCGTTTGCTTCATTTCCTCCTGCACGCGCGTATTGATCTTCCGTGGAGCACACCTCGAGAATACTATCACGGTTTCTCCTGCTAGTCTGGCTAATTTAGTTGTATGCACTTATGTTTGACGCGTCGCAACTGTTGCATGTCAAGCACATGGCTCGTGTCCGCCTTTTCCATCTATCCTACACTCCGTGCGCACGTGTGTAGAGATGGTGTGTGTGTGTGTGTGAAACTACGCGTGTTCTGTTACATACACACGCGCGCGCTCGTGCAAACCATGTAACCACGAGCTTTATTTATTTATGCAAATGCCAGCTACGATTGCAGCCGGAAGTCGTACGGGGGTTGAAAATTTGTCGAAAAACTTTGCTCCTTTGCGCGACTATCCACGATGGGGCGGCGAGTCGTCGCAAAAAATTTGTTTCGCTTTTGCATACGGTACGGTACCGCGTATCGATCAGTTTGAGATAACAGCTGCTAGTACGGCATCTCTACGAAGCAAAAAATCCCTGGCAAATTGACGCGCTGATCGGCAAAGGCTCTGACAGATTGCCCGATAAAAACTCTCGCTCCGCACCCCCCCCCCCCCCGTGATGCGAGGTCCTGTTACAAAAGTAATTCGATTTTTGTTAATAGCATCGGTCAGATTTCGATTTAGACCGACCTACTTCGCGAAGGAAATAGATTTCACGGTTTTTCAAGAGTCCTGTCGAAATCGCTGATCGTCTCGACAACGGTGATATCTTTTTGGGGGATGAGGCTCTCGAGCGAGGGGTGCGGTGGATAAATTTACTCGAAGCGTCAGAGGGGATCGCTCGAATTTCATTTTTGAAGAACTCGCCCGGATCTCGGTCCAAGGATGTTGGTTTTATTACTTCGGAGAGGAATGTCTTATCGCGCGCGATCGCAGGATTGAAGCAATTTTTGAGGGAGGAGCGGCAACCGCGAGTTTCGTTAAAAAAAAAGATCTTCCAATGTACTTGACATTGGCGCTCGTTCCTCGGAAAATTTGCGTGTCACCGCACACAAGTACACAATCTGTCACTCTACGATTTTCATTTTAATCGTGTAAATTCCGTTTATCTGGCTGACGCATTCTTGTATTTGTGTTTGAACATATGCTAGAAAATTTACGTAACGTAAACTTATCGTGGAGCATTAACTGTTGCATCACATTTTTCTGTGCCGGTCTCACGAGGTATCCAAAAAGAAAAAGAAACGAGAGAAGAAAAATCTTTTGCTTTTCGTCTTTCGCGAAAATAACTTCGTCATCAACCTGATATATAAGAGTAATGTTTCTCTAGCAACACCGGTATTACTTTTTAATCCACGTATGTACCTAATAACTTGTTACGTTATTACTCGCGTTTCATATTGTATAATTTAAATTTCCTTCGACTTTCTTTTTTCCTCTTTCTTCTCTCACATCTACTTTTTCCTTTTTTCACCTTGGGCGTGTCATAATTTTTAGTTGGAAAAGTGTCTGGTTTACGGGCTCGCATTAATCAATCAACAGTAACATTTAGACCACACAGGAGCTTCCATTTTCATCATGTAAATTGCTTATCCGAAATAGTATATTTTACGTGCAAAGTTGTAACATTTGGTCCGAATTTACATAGAGATAAATAATCGTGAAATATATCGGATGAGCTTCGCGCGAACATCTAAATGTTGGTTCATCGATTCTATTAGTGTGCCTGATATCATGTTTTTAAATTGGTTTAAGCGGATTAACTTAAATTTAGATTGCGTAGTAAAAAGTAAAAAAAAAAAAAGGAAGCAAGCAAACAAAGGGTAAAAGAGAAAAGGGAGAAAAATATGAAAATGCTGTAACGCGTGACAACTATGTACATTGAAAATTTGTCGTTAGTCCGACGTATTTAGTGTAATGGATGGAGAAGTGCGGGGGAACACGAGGAAGGGGAGGTGGAGGCGGTAGAGACGGTAAAGGGTAAGCGTGGAGAGTAAAATAGAAATGGTCGATTCAGATGGCAACGGTTCCGATGTCATAGGTGGAGAACGACGTTTCTATGTACATTGCCCGATAGATTCATGGCGTACGCACTAGAAAT
The DNA here is from genome assembly GCA_037305995.1 of Sclerodermus sp. 'alternatusi'. NCBI lineage: Eukaryota > Metazoa > Arthropoda > Insecta > Hymenoptera > Bethylidae > Sclerodermus > Sclerodermus sp. 'alternatusi'. Next base: position 6,625,591 of record CM074550.1, read on the forward strand.
TTCCCAACAGCATATGTAATAGTAGAGTGAAACAGAACTGATTCCAGCACATGGCATCATGGCGAGGTTCCTGGATTATTCAAAAGTTATAATGGCTATTCGTGTAATGTTAAGATATTCCATAACATTCTCCTAAAGCTACTGGCAATAACGCTACGTAATTGAGGAGAAGGCGAAACATATTATCCGAATATTATCCCTATCAAAAGATACCACTCGCATCATTTGCATACGTAGATAGCTACAATTAGCATAATTAGCAGTTATTTTTATACCGAAACTTTAATTCGAAAACCCATGCACAAAATTGACTAGGTAATAATTAAGTAACTTAATGCTGGAGAGAGAGAGAGAGGGGGGGGGAATCATCGAGTTATATAAAATTTATATTTTAGCCTGGCAGAGGGAAACAATTAAAGGGAATGATTGCATTTTCTGAAATACGTACTAAATAGAGAAATTATACGGACGGAGTTGACGAGTAAAGATAATAGGATCATAAGTAGCTTAATGGTAGAACTTTCTAATATAAACTTCACACTTTCACCTCTGTGAAGTGAATCAAAATTGAAGCGCATATTTGCATGTACTTAGAATGTAACTTGATTATAGAAATTATCTGTTTGACGGAGACAAAAAGATAAGCGGAGGCTTTTCTATCATCGAGTAAAAGAGGAATGCTGAAATACGATGATTAGAAAATTCATAATAATAGGCCCCTCTCGTATAAATAGAATGTGTAATCTCATTGTAGTTTCATTATATTATATGATTTCGTTCTACGAAATTTCATTACTTTCTTCCATCGTACACGTGTACGATGGATTTTGTGATATGCTTTTCTACTTTCTTCACCGAAGAATTGGATTAAAGCTGGATTCTCCAGCGTTACGCGAAAAGTGTTATTATCGTTATCGCGCTTTTCAAGTATATTTTCAAAGAGCTGCAAAATACGGCGGAAGGGGAGGGGGATAGAAGGAGCAGAGTTGGAACGTTATGCTTTCGCTTCATTGGAATCTGTTATTTGCCAAATATATTATTGCAACACATTTTTTGACACGCAAAAATCCAAATTTTATTCCATTAGTTTCTCTCTGCACCTATTATTTACACTACACACCAATAAAGTAATTGTTGCTCGCGTCTCACTTGTAATTAGGATATTAATTAAATTACATATTCGCAAATAAAACGCTGGTTCATCGTAGAAATTTATTGTTTTCGTGTAACATAGAATAATAATATAGAAATAAGTATTTTGAGTTATAAAAATTCAAGTTAGCATCGCGCAAAGTTACTCAACATTATTTAAAGTTTGTTCCCGTAAACTGTAAAGAAAATAAAGTTTTTCAAGTAATAGAATAAATAAATAATAAAAAGAGGGAATAAACGTGTGGAAATTTTACTGTGATGAGATTGCAACAATGTTTTCCAGATCACTTGCAATAGTAGCATTACGATGAAGATATATTTTAGACTGCGATAACTTAACGTTGCTCAGAGAAGAAAGTAGCGAGAGAGCGAGGGTAAGAGAGTAGGCGGCTGATAGAAAAATTTTTATAAATTTCAAGATAAATATAATATTTTACCACCGAGATAATATGAAGCGTGTATGTGTCGAATAAAGTTATTAATGTTATCATCTCAAGTTAGTAACAACTGCAAACAAGTAGAATTGGGTTTTCTGTAAAAATATGTCAGCAGTTTCTGAGACCGCTACGGTGGTTAAGCAGTGAAGTTTGACTTTTTAATAGCCATAGACATAACATCTGCTACTGAAAAGGTTTCTCATAGTTTTCTATTAGAGAAACTTTTAATAAAAACTTAAAAAAAAGGGAAGATAACCAAAAACAAAATGTTATAAATTCCTATCAATTTTTGTTTCATTATTAAACAGCGAAAAAAGATAAAAGCACTGTCTTTTTTTTCCGATAATAGGTTTTTAAGCTTCTTTAATTAATAATTAAGTAAACCCAAGTTTCTCCGCTCTTTCCTTCCTAAGTGTTATTTATCGTGCGCTCTTAGTTACGCGATTGTTCAAAATTGTTTGCGTTTACGATGAGTTCAGTGAAAATAAAGGCAAGTAATTTCGCGACAGTGTTAAATTGTTAAAATTAGCGGGAAATATCGGTGGTGCGGTAATTTCTGACATAGATCGAATGTTTAGTTTTGCGATAACCTTGACTCTTTAGTGGAAGTACCAACATGTTTGTTAAGTACTGGCAACTAAAAATATCTCGTATAGTTTAAATTAACGTCATTGTCTCTAGCGAGTGTTCCTAGTGGAAATTACAGCCGCAAATGGTTCCACCTAGTAATTTAGAAACTCTCCTTGAGGGATATGTTTAGCAATAGTGTAATCTGGGTTTGTGTAATATAGAAGCCATATTAATGCTGCGCATTATTAAATCCGTAGAAGCAGAAAACAAAATTTCTAATTGCCAAAGGTGAGTCTAATTGAAGATTACGCTAAATTTTGCGTTATCTCACAGTTACGAAGGATGAATAGTGGAAGAATCTCGATGCAAATTAGGACAATAAGAAAAATTACTGAAAGCCTGGGATCCTGACGTTTGTGATTAATGATTTACAGCAGTTGAACGATAAGTTGAGTCGGGATCTTTTTGAAATGATTGGTGATATCAGAGGGCGTAACATAAAAGGGTTTTTTCTTTCGCGAAAAAGAAAACATAAACTGGAGAAAAAGAACTTTGCAAGATTTCCTCTGACATATGCACACGCGCGCACACGCGCGCGCTCGGAGCACACGTACATCTATACACCTATATATACGCACAGTTATGATAGTCGATATACGATTGCTCGAGAAAGAAACTGTATCTACATTTCTGCGCAAAACTTTTCCGAGTGTATGTGATGTAATTTCGCAAGTAAGTGTATGTACACGCTTTAGCAGCTCCAAGATGGCGGTTCTTTTTAAGCTGATGGTGAGTTATGAGTATCGGTGCATCAATAAATTTCTTCGTCGAACTTAAAAGTAAAGTTGAAGTTCTGCTGTTCAGTTTCTATTCCTTATCTACTTCCGGCCTGTTGCCAGCTTCCCCGGACGGCTTCAATCAGATTTCTTCATTTTCTCCTTTTTGTCGACTCTATTTGCTTAGGCTAATTGAATTAACTCATCTAACTTGATAAGGTGCGCTATCCTTTCTCGTCCTTTTGTAGCCGCCCGGAGAAACTCTACCTATATATCCATTCTGCGAAAACATCAATATAGCTTGATTTCTGAATCTGCATTAAACTTTGGTGTATCATTGCGCGAAATGGTTTCTTTTAATTAATCGAGTATATTTTAACTACGTTTTTTTAACGCCGGAGAATAGAGAAGATAACCGGCGAGTTTTATAATCGAGATGCAAAAAGTTATAGATGAAATACAGAATTTTATTTTAATTCGCTTCTCTACGCATATATATATATATATATATATATATATATATATATATTTATATACATTACGTGGGATAAAAACGATGTTGAAACTGTTTCTAATAATTCCTTTATACGAAACTAATAGCTTTTTACCAATAACTCTTCGTCTCGTTTTTCGAAACAAATTTCTATAAAAATGTTCCTGTTTCGTGACTTGCCACAAGATCATTGTACGATTCTTGTACGCGTTCGCGATTCTTACTTGTAAAGTGGAGCTGTTCAAAACACACGATCGCGCTTACATCCAAATTTTCCATAACAATTTATTTCCATAATAAACTGAGTCAGAGAGAGAGAGAGAGAGAGAGAGAGAGAGAGAGAGAGAGAAACCGGATAAAATTCAGATGACGCGAATGAGAGAGAAAAACAGAGTATACCTTGAGAATCGTCGCCGATGTATCTGAAATGGCCAACCGAGCAAGTACGAAAGGATCTCGAATACATTTTATAGGATAATTCAGGCTGCTTTCGCGCAAAATGCTTCTGTAGGATCTTTAATTTCCAGATTATACCTCAGTGAGATGGCGTCGCTTTCAATAGGGATTTAGATAATTGAAAAGCCTCTCGGGAAGATTTACATGAAAGAATCTTACAGCATTTCAAAGAATCATATCGAAGAGTGCGAGCGCGCGGATTAAAGTGGAAGCTTCCAACGATTGATAGGAATTAGAAGGATGTAATCCCATTCGGCGGTAGTTTGAAAACTCGCGGAAGTAAATGCATTATCGGAAAGGGAAACTCGCGTGGGGTATCATCGGGCCGGTGTCTTCTTCGACTCGACCGGAGACATCGAATATTAATCGAATCCCCTGGAGGATCAGGCCGTAAGAACTAACGTTATTAGGATTAAAGTGCTTCCCATCGAGTTTCGTGTAATCCATGGATCCGTGGATCGACCATCAATCAGATTAATCGTGGTGACATTTTAAAGCATTATCATCTTAATACCGCAAAGTTTCGCTCGACGGGAGAAATTCAAAGGGCAGTAACACGTGCTAGTTGGATTAAACTCGATTACACTTTTCCTAGAAATCCCTGCGAGACATAGCGTTTCCCAGACGCATTTTGCATATGGATGAGCAGATGCTTTGATGGCATATGCTGATTTCGCGTGTGCACATGGCGCGTGGTATGCGCGTACGTCGAGATATTTCTCGGCAAGACGCGTCGTCCTTGTCGGTGGGGCCCCACCGGCAATCCAATGGAAGACGTTCCGCGACTTCCGGTGGGCACGTGCGCCACATTTAAATCGATTAAGATTCGCACGCGGGCCAACTTAATTGAGATATCGACTGCCGCGTTCCATGCCACGGGAGAAGAAATTCGCTTGATGAGATTCTATTGAAAATCCTGAACACCTGGGTCGGCGGTTCCCTACAAATTGGATCATTAGCTTGGTCATTGACTCTCCAAGAAAATGGCAGCCGCACCACCGTGGGAATTTTACGACAAAAGCCCACACGCCCATCGCGATTTGCCCTGTTTTGCTTTACTCTCCGTGCTCCGCCTCCTTCCGCTTGCAATGGATCTCGTTTTTCCATAGGAAAGAGATAAATTACCCTCTCATGCATATTAATAATGCGAGAAAATTGTCGCGCGCGCGAATTTTACATCGACGACATTTTACATCCCAGTTTACGGACTGTGGATACCAACGGGGGATGGTGGTGGATCGACGACATCTTCCTCGACGAGTTTCTTTCTCGCGCGTTTACCTCCCCTGCCTTCGTCACTGAGTTCCCTTGGCTATTTTTTATATCCCGTCCGTAGTCGAAACGACCGAAACGAGGGATGGACGTGTAGCTGGCGATTCTTGGGGAGATAATTAAACGTCTAAAGCGTCGAGGAGAGATTTTTCGTTCTCTCTCTCTCTCTCTCTCTCTCTCTCTCTTTCTCTCACTCCCTTTGGCACCCTCGCAAGAATTAAGAAAAGTAGTCGGACGCTGTTTATTTAGGAAGGGCAAAAAACTAGGTATTGCCAGGACGCCAGTAGCCACCGGGGTTGGTGCGAATTCGAGTGTTTGGGGTTTCAAGGGTATTTTGACGGAAACACGGACAACCACCTGGAGTACTCGAGGAAAGTTACTGGAACGAGCTGAAAGGTGGAAAGTGGAGAAGCTGCAAGTTGAACGCTGAAGCGGAGCACCCGCACTGCGTCTGTCGGCCAAGAAGTTACGCAATCAACGTCTTCTCGTTTGCCTCCCTCGCCCCGTTCCGCACCACCCCCATAGGCAACTATCGCAGGGACTACAAACGGCGCGTACAACAGGCTCGATGACGCAAATACGTTACAAGTTCCTTTATTCTGAATCCTTGCGTAACTGCCTCGTGCCTTATCGACGCTTTTGTTAATCTGGAGACGCCTGGACGCTTACGTGGGTGTATTCTCCCCCCCCCCCTCCCACACACACACACACAAAGCCTTCCCCATTCCTCCAGCTATCGCGATACTCTATGAATTTCCAATCAAGCTTTCACGCTCTTATGAAATCATCGGATTATCGTACGGCGATGATCGAGCCTTCGACGTGGTTCCCCTTTCGCCAGAGATCCTCCATCTTGCAGATTTTTGCGATACTCGAAGAAAGGTTTTTTCTGTTTACAGGTTTTAAGAATCTTGTCGAGATTAACGCAATCTTCCAGCATATTCGAGAATCGGGCAAAATTCTCCCTCGATGATTCTCCCTTGAATTTCAGCCAATACCGTAGCTGCAGCAGCTGCGCGCGCGCGCGACGACAAATCGTGTGTCGTTCGCGCAGGGCTGTGACGTCATCGCTCAGTTAGCTGTCGGCAGGTGCGCGAATCCCGCCGCCAATTTGTCCGGCAAAAGCCGCGCTTGCGATTCAAAAGAGAGGGAAAACCTCGAAACGGAGAAATGCTCAGGGTAATTTTCCACTCCCCTTGATTCCCGTGGTGGCCCCTTCATCCCTCCTCCTTCCGAGGAAGCGCTCCTATTTTAAAACATCCTGTACATGCACGCGCAATCGATATTCGAAGCGAATCCTTTCTTCGCAATCTCGCAAACTGAGACAAACCAAAGCGAATTAAAACTTACGCGTCGACCTCTCTCGCGTGGAATTTCAGCCGATCCGAAGAAACGCGGCGATATGAATGATTCGCGAGATGCATCTTTGATATTCCTCAACGTTTTGCAAGCTTAATTAACCGATAAAGTGGGCGTATTAATATTACAGGTACGCTTGCACAGTGAGGTAGCCGAAGTTGCACTCGTAACAAGTAAATTGTTATAAAGCGCGGCATTTATTGCCGTCGATAACTATCAATTATGAATTTTGCTTTTGCTTCTTACGTATCGATCGACGAAACAGTGGCTATTGTATCGCCACCACCATCCCCTCTCCCTCTCTCTCTCTCTCTCTTCGCTTGCATACGCGTTTAGCAATTCACATACAACGTACGCACACGAGTACACGTGGACTCGGTTATTCGGTTTTCGTAAGTATGCTACTATTTCGAGACGCCAGAATGTCTTTGATCATTTCTTAGGTATTTCCTACGATTGATCCGATCCGCTTGCGAGAGATAATCTCGAGTTTGTCAAGTTCGCAATATGCGAGGACAATCGGGTCTCCTCGGGCACGATCAATTATGTCTCGTGCCTCCAGTAATTTAGAGCAACTCAAGTACAAATGGGATGGCTAATTTAATTAGCGTAATCGCGTAAAGCTCTGATCGATTTAAAGCGAGATCACAAAAGGTATCCTGCAGTTTTTCTCAAAGTTTTCAAAGGAACGACGACGGACCCTTGTGGGAAACTCGATTTTCTCACGGTACGGCGAAGGCTCTCGTGATCACTCGCGGGTGCTCGCACGCGCGCACCGGCGAAACTTCCCCACGTCCAATCACGAGCATTCTCGCGTTACGCTACATTTATTCGCGAATTTATAATCGCGCACTCGCGACAATTCGCGAATGCTATGCGAGAAACAGCGGAGAACGCAGCTGCGTGAAATTTTTTAAATCGAATTCAATTGAAAATAAATATTGATAAATCGAATAAATATAAATATATTACACTGTATCAACATTACGTTTAAACGATTCGCTTTATTTATGCATTCGACGTGTATTTTTTGTATCGAATGCTGCTGACATTTAATCACGCTAGTTAAAATCCGAAGAAGCTCGGAGAGATTCAACGGGGGTCAATCAGGATCGGCTTTATCCTCGTTGTCTTTTATTACTATTATTATTATTATTATTATTATTATTGTCATCAATTATCACCATTATTATATCATTGCAGGAGGCAACGTCGAGACTCGAAGCTGTTGCTTTTTTTCTTTCCACCGATCAAAGTAAAAAAGCACGGGAAGCTCGTAAGTTATTTCGCTGGAAAATCCTGTTTACTCGATGTGTACACGTAAATCCCTCATTATCCTACGGTCGATGACGCAGGGACTGTGAAAATTCTTGCCTTTATACCAGAGAAAGAGGAGGAGGAGGAGGAGGGAGAGGGGACGTTACGCAACGCAACTCTCGATGAGGTCAGCCAACGTCGAGGGTGGTAGTGGTGGTGGTCAGTTTAATGTGGGTGGTATACGGAGCTTAACTACTGTTTTTTTTTATCAGTGCAGTCAGCAGGCTGTGAATACGTTGACGTATTCTACTTGTATTTTACGGAATTGGCGACGTGCGTAGGGACGTAGGCGCGCGTATTCGCATTACCGTCCGGTTCTATACAATACGATACGATACGATGCGATGCGGTACGGTACGTTGCGTTGCGTTGCATTACGTGGGTTCTTGCTCTCCATGAAAATGAAGTGCGCACACCGGCTGAACAGTTGCTTTTAATATCCCGCGTTGCGTTGTACCAACGTCCTGCAACGCTTTTTATCAAACCGATAAGCGAGAGTAAATTGTTTAACTCGAAAACTACATGGATGAGCGGGCGGCGGGCAGAACGGGGGAGGGGGTGGCAGCTGCGGTGGTAATGGACCACCGAGAACGCGCACGTCCGGAAAGTTCCGACGTCCTTTGCAATGAAATCAAATCAATTATCGGGCGGTTATTGCGGGAAAAAGTCCTAGTCCTGTCGCTCCGTACTTTGATATCGCTTTAAAAACAAACATCCCCCTATTGTTGTCACCCGCAAATGCTCCGTTATTGCTCCTCGTTTCATTTATTACAAAAGCGCTGTGGGTCCTGTGATTTAATGTTTGTTGAAATTAGCAGGGGGGGGGTGGGTGGTTGGTAGAGTAATTGCAAGCCGAACGGCGATAAAATACCGGATGTGCTTTTCGGCGGTCGCTGGATTTTCCCACCAATTACTCCCGCGCCCCCCTCTCTCGTTGATTTTTAATTAACCACTCTCCGCGTCCGTATTCGCAGGTGTGCGTGTGTGCGAGTTCGAGTTTCCCATCCCTTTCAACTGGCCGTTCTCATTTTGCAAATTGAGTTCGGTAATCGGTGCTGACCTTCCAGGGGGCAAATTATACGGGAGGGAGTGAGGGAGGAGGCAGCGGCGACTTGACCCGGGCGTCATTCTCATTAAACGGAGCACAGCCAGGATAATCCGCGATTGCGGAAGTCCCGGGGAGGTGTGACCCGACGTTCTTCGACGAGTGGCCTACGTCGCGCGCGATCCGGATAACTTGCCGCGCGCGGGATTAGTCGGGGAAATGGATTTGCCCGAAAATGGGGGCGCGAGAGAGCACGTACGTTACGCACACTCTCATCTCCAGATGATATCGATTGTTACGGCCACGTTTGTGGGACTTTCCAGCGAACAATGATCTCTCGGCTGACTGGTTGGTTGACTGCTCGATTGCTTGGCTGGTTGCTCGGTTGCTTGCTTGGTTGCTTCGTCGACGATTTATTTATAGACGCACCCTTCCTGTCTACCTGCCCTCTGCCTATAGCCACGACCCAAGGGTCCGAGGCACGCGCCGCGTAAAAACCGAACTGCCAACCTGCTAACTCCACTAATTCCTTCTTCGAAACTTCCTAATCTCCCTGTCTCTCTCGCTCTCGTCGCTGCTACAGGCCCTCCCATAATCGCCACCCCTTCTTCCGTAATGGCGCAATACCCTGTGGCGGAAAAACGATTTGCCAGCTTTTTCTCTTTCTTCGACTTTTACCCTCGAGTTACGAGCGATTTTCTTCGGGTAATTCCGTGACGGTATTTTCGTTTTTAATCCATCCTCCGTCGGAGAGGAAGCAAGCGAGAAGTTACAACGAGATCATTGAGAGGCCATCGAAGCAATAAGGTAGACGAGTCTCGTTGGATATTAATACAGCGTTTTGTAACGCTGTAACGCGTGCTATAGTTTGCCGTGTATACAAAATGCTCCTTTTTCTCACGTGGAATTGTTCAATGGCAAATTAATTGCCAATATAACGTAATGGTAGCAATAGTAATCATTGTTATTATTACTTAAAATCAAACGAAACTTTACCTAAAAACATCCTCTTCGGAAGTTTCAGAAATTCTGACCTCGAGACAATCTCTTTTCTTAGGAATGTACTTAGGAATATTATCAACTTTGCGTGCAATCGATGTCCCCCGAATAACGAAGAAAAAAGGTTGAAACGCTACAGCACTAATTACGATTATTACAATAGCCCAAGAATTTGACACGGCACGACTTTCATTCATAATTGCCATTTATCGTCCAGCACGAAAGTGTACTGTCACGTTATTGTCTAGAGCAAGCTCCCTCGTGACTCGAAAGCGAAGCCCCAAACAGAGAAAAGCGATAAAAAGAGATTTCCTCCTCCGTATTGTCCAAGGGGTTTGCCATTACAAAAGAGGGTGCCAATTTTGGGACATCCTCTATACTCACTCAACTCACCTTACCCGCCTTCAGCCTGCTCGTCACGTGCTCGACTTTCGTTTCGAGCGTTAGAGGCCGACGCTGCTGGGTCGCGTTTAGTTCCTCAAACTAGGATTTACCGGTCTCCCTCTATTGAAATTTATTTCCACCCAAGCGGACCTATGTAAGCTGGCTTTATGACACTGCGCTTTTAATGCTTCTTATGACACAGTTACTCGTTTCCGGTAGCTCGCTAGTATTTCCGCTCGGTTGCCTCGGGAAAGGAACATCTCCCTGGAACCATTCGCGAAACTCCGCTCGGACATTATTTACTGCTGCTGCCAGGTTGAGAGACACTGCCCGCCGGGCATAGCGAGTTTTCGTCGATTATGCGAGAGTCCTAGAAAACGACGTAACCCCGATTGCGAGTTTTGGCGATTCCTCTTCTTCCCTCTCCCTCCCTCCCTCCCTCCCTCCCCCTTACCCCCGCCGCCCTTCAATGGGGAAGGAATCACAATCGAACGGACACACGGAAGTGGGTAGCGCGTGTGCTCAAGTTGCGCGTAATTGTATCGTGATGGATGGGAATATCTCCATCGCGATACTTATGTGTCGCATTGTCTAAAGTTAGTTCTTGCCAGAAATAGAATGTGGGTTTATAGTGGAGCAATAGCCTCTTTTAGTATCGAGCGCGCAATTGCACTCGGTGAACCCTTTGCCAACTTCTTCCCACAGCCTCAACTCGTGTTGCTGACACTCGAGTATTTGTAAACTACCCCTCCGTCTCTCCCCCTTCACCAGCACCAGCACCAGCACCAGCGCCACGTACTCTTCCTTCACCCCACGTAAAACTCCCTCCATAATTCGCTCACCAGAGCTTCGGGGAGTTCACGCCTACTTTTTTCCCGGTAATTAATGCACATGCACCCACGCCCACCATTAATTACTCCTTACTTGTCGAAGTTATAAGTGCTTTCGGGATCTTTCACGAGTGGAGTAACACTCGAATTTCCAAGTTCCTCGTAAGCTTAGGAAAATTTACTCCATTTTACCGAACGACCCCATACTCGTTAACTCGAAGGGTGAACAGCTGTACGATAGACCTTCGCGGAAGTTTGGGGGGCGGGGGGGGGGTTTGTCAAAGATGATAAGTACGAATATTTTGTGTGACGTTTTCACGAATGATCGTCGCGTGCGGAGCTTCCATTCGCGAGCTTTAACCCCGATGTTTCTTGGGAACCTTTTGCTTCTCGGGATCCTCGAGATGCGTAACTCCAAGACCTACTTGGAGGACCGTAAGACACGGACCGACACGACCGACATCGGCACGACAGAGCATTAAAACATGGGTTCTTATGGGAGATGCTCGCACCGCTATTGGACATTGGCAGGCGATTGTCGACGGAATATTTTGCGGGTACGTGTCGGTCAGGTATCGGGTACCGTATAGTCCGAATCGACCTTTATACGCCGGCGAGGTAACGTTGGCGAGGCTCTGGAGAGTTTTTTGTCCCTCTTTTTGCATTTTTAAAAGCTACATTTCTCCTGATGAGAGAAGGGAGGAAAATATTTTATTTTCCGTATTCTTCCCCTTTCAGGAACATCGATATGTGGTTGTACGGAATATCGATGATATTTCAGACGTGTTTTCTTGGTTATCCGGTTTAAATTTTACTATGGGCGAAGCTATTTATAGTTAAAGAGGCTTTTATACGAATGCACTGAAAGAACTTAAAAATATCCTCGATATTTTCCATCTCCGTGTTACCATCTCCTCCAATATAAATAAATGCGTAAGGAATAAAGTGAAAGGGTGCCAACGGACAGCGTAAGATATCCCTCTCTCTCTCTCTCTCTATCGGTTTATCTCAATTTTCCGGGCTACGCGGCTGTATCGAAAACATCCCCAACACCAATTATACACTCGCGTGAAATTTTTATTCAACTTCATCGACACAGAATTATTCTCGTATAACGCGCGAGTCGAAAGGACAATCCATCGGAGAACGCGAGAAAAAAATTCTTTTTTTTCCTTTGCAAATTTCTCCAGTTCTCAATTATTTCCAGGGGGGTTGGAATGAGAGGGGGAGGGGGTTTAGCGTGGATAATGAATAAATCCAAGATGACATACGGGGGAAGGGTGGAAAAAAGCAGAGAGAGAAAAGCGAGGAGGTTTCATAGCCACCACCTGCAATCCTTGTCGATCCCCCCTCCCCCTCTCCACCGAAAAAGATACTTTTTCGCCAAAGAAGTGAGGTTTCGCGAGTCTCGCGATAGATCAGACGTTGAAAAATTCATGAATCACGGTGAATGCGAGTGTGCGTCGTCAGCTGGAAAACTTGTTTATTCGCTAATTCAGCGAGTGACGCGGAAATCTGTGATTGACGGAGCTTTGTGCGCGCAATACGATGGCACTTGGAGCGGGTCTATCGATTCGAGCTTTTGGCGAGCGCCATGCTGCTACCTAACACGAGCCGAACGGAAATTACGCTTGATAAACCGAAAGCGCGTCAAATGACGAAAGGCGTGTGAGTACCGTGAGCCCTCATGCATCGTGCCAGTGCCATTGACTTCGATTCGACTCTTTGCCCTCGTATTATCGTGTCTCGTTCCTGATAAAACCGGTGCCAGCCGCCATTATGCTAAGCTCATCTCTTCTGCCTGCTTGGCCGCCCGACTGCCTACGTGTCGAGGTTAGATCCGACCTGGAGATTCGGGATTTTCCTCGGCAGATGCGTCAAATTCGAAGATTCCTCCTTTTTCACGGCATTCGCGAAATAAGCCTCTAGAATTTATGCGGTTCCTCTCTCTCTCTCTCTCTCTCTCTCTCTCGGCAGCTTCATCCCCATTTCGCGCTCACCGCCCTCTCCCCCCTCTCATTTTTCAAATCTCCAAACTCTTTGGGACTCCGAATATCTGGCTGCTCCATTTGCGTTTTTTCTCCTGGAACGCGTCGGACTTTTCTCCAACTTTTCCCTTAGCGTTCGCTGGATTCGCCCGCGTTTATACGTACGTTAACGCGCGACTAGTCGTCGCTGTCATTCAGGAATGCCGCTGCTCTACTACTCTGACGTAAAAAACATAATGCCAGAGGAAAGTGTAAAGTTGCAACTGCGAGGGAAAGCGGATGGTTCACGGTTTCATTTACATTCGCGTTTAGCGGTTTTAAAGTAAAGTTTTATGAATGAAGTAAAGAGTTGTTTGGGTCGTTGAGAGAATCTACTTCCTTCGAGTGTATTGCTAATTTTACTCGAAGCCTAATGGATGGTCACACACACTCGCGCGCGCGCGAACACACACACACACACACACGCATGCACACCGAGAGCCGGATTCAGGATCTGATATGGGATTTTGGGAATCATGGCTTACCACGATAAAAAGGCCCTTCTCTCGGAAGACTAATCCCCGAAATTTATAGCTGGGAGAGGTTCTTCACCTAAATATGACTCTGGAAATCATTCGCATTTCATCCAGGATTTTACGCGAACGTCGGCGGGAAGTTTATTCTTACCGAAAATTTGTGGTATATCTCTCGGTGTTGTCGATTGACCAGGAAATTATGGTCAGCGTCCAATTTAATCGATTCATCGAAATAATCTAAAGCTTAATCATATCTCGCTATCGGATATTCTCATACTCGAATTCGTTCGAGACCCAACGAACACACTTTTACAACACACGCGTACGCGGGTGTAACGGGTAGTATTATCTGATATCTTAATCGAATTTGGGTAAGCTTTTGAAACTATCGAATTAAAGCGCAATTACTCACGCGCGTATCGCATTCAAGAATTCCATATTGTATATTATAAATCATTGATCACTTTTACGCGTAGCGCTAGTAGACTGATTTACGAAGCTTTTGCGAGATAATTCATTTGATACGTGGTACAGGAATTCTCTCCGAAGAATAAAGAGAAACTCCGTAACTTTCGCGGTGTCACTCACGACAAGAGATTTCCATTGGCAAAAGTAATATAAATTTAAATCCGCTTCTAATTTCTAAGGCTCTCTTTTCTAATAAAGCGGAGACTCGATTACACAGACATTACACGCTGAATACCGCGTACTGTTTCAAGCTACTTCTTTCCAATCTCTTCTAAATCTTGTTGCGTCACTTTTCCGCAATAGTGGAAAATTTTAACTTTGCCTTTTTTTCTCTTCCCACCTTTCACGCGATAATAATTGTTACATTTTACAGTGTGCAAGTACATCGATTCAAGGTAATGGCGTTGCTTGTTTGGAAAAGCGAAGCTTCCTTCTAATTTGTTGCAGTGCTTCCTTTTTACTTCCGATCAATATTCGTATTTGGATAGGGACTCGCAGCCGACACAGGGTCACTCTTTGTATCCCCAAGAAAAAAGCAGCAAGGATACTTTCTGTGCCTTAAGATGAAATATTTATTATCACACACTGAGTGGAATCCTTGAAAATTTATTTACAATAGTTGATTTAACGTTTCCATCGGATCCCTTCCTACGCAAATACATTTCATCCGCCACTGATTCATTTTACTTGCTAGGCATTGCGTTTGATTATTTTTTTTTTTCTACAAACTAACAAAGCGCTCGCTTCACCTCTCTAAGATTCTCCACCGTCCACTTTAATCGAGCGTTGAAAATGGAACTAGCGAAGCACATTTTTTTTTTTTTTTTTTTTACGTCAGTTCTATAAACTATTCTAACGCAGGGAATTTCTGAATTTATATATATATATATTGGCTACTTCTTCGATGCTGCGTCTTTATTTTCAATCGAGAATGCTGGAAAACTTGTTTAATTGACAACTACATTACATCGAACGCTTGCGCGGAGAAGATTCCTTTGCGCACGATACTTTAAAATGTGATGGATTATTCTTCCCTTTAACGGGGACAATTCCGAGAAAGAAACGCGACATCTGCCTTTGACTCAAACAGATTTCTTAGTTCTGAAAGTTGACAGGATTTTTCATCGAACGCCAGAAGCCTTGTTGTGCTCGTAATCTCGAAAGTTTCCCAGTCGGATGATTATACACCGTACTGTAAACCCTGCACCATCCACCATCCACCATCCACCCTTAGCGAGATGAAAGGATTTGCACATATTGACACACTCGAGTACGCGAGAGTATACGCATCTTGTAAATTCGTCTTCTCGTATCTCGTCCTATTTACATCTGGATTTGGCAAGCGAGCATGAAAATTCAGCGTTGCACTTTCGCGAAGAAAGCGCCTAAAAGCTGCCAAAAGCGAGCGAGCGAGCGAACGAACGAACGAGTTTCCCCGTCAGGGCAACAACCCCCAAACCGCAGGACTCTTGACTCCTTGACTCACGGGGGGCGAGTGTCGAGATAAATTTGCCTCGGCCGATGTGTCGGACGCGCTCCCATTATGGCCAACGAACGCGTGGGAGCGAAATGCCTGCCTCGTTGAATATTTCACGTGGTTTCAGCAATGGAAAAGCAATCTTGGCAGAAATATCACATTAGCTGCAACGGCGGAATATTTAATAGCATTGGAGAAGTGAAATATTTCATGTGCATAAAGTAGCTAATTGTGGCTATTAAATTGATAGATCGATTAATTATACATTGCACGGCACGGAGAGCATGATCCTATAGGTTATTGGTTTACAAAGTGAACGTAATTGGCTCGACGGATTGATCTGGATACAGCGAGAAATTCACTGATTCCGGAATACACGTAGCGTTTGTTCGAGCATGTATTATGTCGGCTACTCTATCGGTCACTGTTGCGCCAGCCAATCAAGCAGCCAGTTTATCGCATATTCAGCAGCCAGGAACGGGGATACATAAATATTAATTTCGACGGATCACGGAGGGAAAGAGTCCGCCGACAAATTACTCCGTAACGTGATATAATACAGCGCGGAGGGACATCCACGGTTTGTCGCCAGGAGGAGGAGGATCCTCCTTGAATTCTTTATTCTTTATTATTTATTCTCTATCCCTTATTCGCCATTTTCTCGGCGAGGTAATCACTTAAGTTTGGGTCCAGGGACTTTGGCGCGTGTCGCTGACTCTTAAGCAGCGAGATTGTTTCCGGGAAGTTTCCTCGGAAAAATAAAAGCTGCCGACGCTGCCGTCGCTGCTTTTTTCCTGCTCCAGATTCAAGAACTTGCCACGCATAACGAAATAACTTTCATCAAGTCGTTTTGATTCGATGAGGAAAATTCCTCGCTTCTCCTCCCCGCCCCGCCCCGCCTGGTCCCCCTTGACTGTTGCACGAGACCACTCTGCGTTACTACCACTGCCACACCACCGTCACCACGACCGCGACAACCGTCACCACCATAACCATCGCCAAGCGGAAAAGTGAAAGAGAGAGAGAGAGAGAGAGGGAATCTGATGGGAGAACGAAGGGAATTGAAAAGACAACAGGGGTGGGTGAGAGGGGTAGAGTGCCTCGACATTTTTGCAGCTTTGTAGAAAGCAGACATATAGAAAGCAGCATGCGTTTATGCAAATACGATACCATACCAGGAATGGAGCACGTGACGTAGCAATCAACGATTGCGGCAGCCTCCGATTTGCTTCCACACCGTCGCATCACCACCACCACCACCACCGTCGCGCTGAACCCCGAAAGAAATTGACGCGCAAAATGGGAATTGAAACTTGACGCAGTCTCCTCGCAGAACCGGCGAGCTTGCGAAAAAAAATTGCGAGAGAAATCGCGAGAGTCGACGATCTCGCGACGAAGAGAGGAGAAGAGTGCGCCGGCAACCGCGGGCTTTTGCCGTTTCGCTGATACCGAGAGGAGAGAGACCGGGGAGAGACTCCGCGTTCCGATTGGACGTCGTTTTGATAAGTGTTGATAATGCGCCAGGTAGCGGACGATCAGTAGGGCAGGTGGGGCGCTTGTCAGCGTCGCGACGCCGCGTGCCGACTGGAGTGGCCAGTCGCGTCGTTCGGCGTCGACGGGCGTCCGGGCGCGCCTAGCAGCGCACTGCTGCTCTCTCTTTCCCTCTTCCTCCCTCTTACGCTCATCCCCCACCTACACGGACGCTCGCGCGAATTTTCAACCACGTGCTGCGCAATCGTCGGCGTCGTGACGCTACTCAAGCGGGAAACGAGAGCGAGCGAACGTTCCCTTTGCCTTCTCCCTCCCTCTCTCTTTCTCTCTTTCTCTCTTTCTCCGTTCGTTCTTCGTTTTTCTTATCTCCACCCTGGAAACCTTCAAAATCATCTCCGATGTACAGCCGATCCTATCGGCGACTTCTGCTCAAATTTAGCCGTGCTATTACGGAGGTGTGTTTTACACGCGTGTGCGATTACACGCACGCACGCACGCACGCACGCACGTTCTTCAGTTTGAAGCTCTCGAGTGAGTTCGAATGGATGGACCGCGTGGATCGCTTTGAAAATTTTTTTAGTCATTCGAAAGAGCGAGCGATAAGAATGTACCGTGCGACGTATCGTCGAATACACCGTTGCAACGTTGATGAAAAACTGAAGAAAGTGGTCGGAGCGGATCCCCTTGCGAGGAGGGTAGTAACGATAATCGTGAAATTCGAATCGAGGGACAGCCGAGCAGGGTGCGGCGCAAATTTCGTGTAAAAATGAAATTTGGATGATTCTCGAGGCAAGGATCGACCGGAGAATCTCGGCGCTTCCGGTTCGCACGAGTGTCACGGATGGAGAATGGATGTACCTCGGTGAAGCGTAAGCTTGACTCAATTTTGCAACGTTACACTTCCGCGGAGCTTTGGTTCTCGTGTAAATATCCGCAGTGCGCCGTTATCGTCGCGCGCGGAGAGTGTAGTAGTCTGTTAGTTGAGATTGCACCTGTTTTATCTCACCTTTGCATTTTCGCGCTCTCCGCGTACGTGCTCGAGCGTATTTACGAGAGTCGTTCGCCTCCCCTTTGAAAAAGTGCTCTCCTCCTCTGTGCGAAACATGAAAAATCAGAGTTTCGACGAGGCTGCGCCGGTCAGTCGCGATAGCGTTCGCTTCCACCCCCACGGAGGGGTGGAAGGGCCGAGTCTCGGGGCGCCCATTGGAATTTTCTCGTGACATTGAGAGATTGCGTTGCGTGCGATTTACGTCCGTAATTAGCAAAGTTTCCTTAAAAAGAGAGCTCCGCTACCCCTTTGCGTAAGAGGACGAGCTAATTTCTTCCACCCCCAAACGCGCGCGTATTTCCCTTGAAATTAATGCTTCTAACCGGAGAAGCAAACACGAGTGGAAAAGAGAGTGCAGCGCTGGTGTCGGCGGTCGATCGATCTGTCCCCTCGCCTCTCATCAGGCCCCTCTCCCCGAACACGCATGCTGCACCCTCAACACCATACCGCCGCGACACTACCCTGTACTCCGAAGAGTAGGAAGGGTGCGTTGGTGGAGGGAAGAGGGAGCGGGAATAGAGAGAGAGAGAGAGAGAGAAAGAGAGAGGGTGAGAGAGGGAAAAGTACTCTCGCCATAAATCTGCGAGAGTTCACGGGCTCGTCAAGGTCAAGTTCTAGTTATGGTAATCGACGAGCGCACCAGCATTTTCCCTCCTCGCCTCCCTCCTCCTATTCACTTATCAGCTGCTAAAAGAGCTGTTTCACCCGCCGCCATGCGTTACCTCGTCAACTCTTCGCTATTAATCGAACGAAAGTACTCGATAAAACCCAGCGAAGACTTCCCAATTTTGCTCGAGCAATCAATCTTGAACGAAAGAAGCGCCAACGTCTCGGATTTTCGAAGGAGCGGTGCTGGGTGGGTGGGTGGAGGGTGTAAGTGCAGAGAAAATGATACGCGGTTAAAGAGGGTGGGAGTAAACGAAGCTTCTCGCCGCTGAAAAGGCTCCGCGTTTACGGTAGAAAAATTATTCCGCGGGAATTATTCAAGGAAGCTCTCAACAATTACTTTTTGGGTACTTTGCTTGATGATCCGACTTGATGGAATTCAAAGTATTCCTTTTAGAATACAGCGCTCCCTTAAGCTAGTTGAAAATCCCGGTGCATGCGTCGTATCTTCAGGAAACCTATTACATTTTCAGGAAGAAGCTGGAACACTGCAAAGGATTCGAAAGCCGCGTAAAATCGCAAGCTGCCAGGAGGTCTTCTAAAATTCAAGGTTATATCGGCCAATGTACGAGGGGAGTGAATTTTGTCTATTTCCTTCAGTCCCGGCACAGTTCCGGTTAGCGTATCTATGTATTTGCTACGTGTGTTGGATGGAGAAAAAATGTTCTCTCCTCGAGAGCCCCATATGAAAGAACGATAAGAACGGGGGGAACGGGGGGAACGGGGTTGTGCTCCGGCTCCACACTCGAATATTCTAGTGCGCTAGATTGCTCGTGGCGGTGTGTAAAAACGAAGAATAAGCTTTTCGCGCCAGAGTGAACTAGTGAGCTGGTGAACTGGTGAGCTGGTGAACTGGTGAGCTGGTGAACTGGTGAGCAGCCAGTAATCTTAATGTAATAAACGAGTCTACCGGACTCGATGAAAGATGCGAGTTTCCATTTCTCGGGAAATTACTTCGAAAGAACGGAATTAAATTCTCATCAGTGCGTCGAGGGTGCCTGCTTACCAAAACCTAAGGGAGGCGCCCTGAAAAAAGTAAGCAGACCCATTATTCGTACTTATTCGCCGTCCTCCTCCCCTCCCCCGCCTTGTATGCAAGCACTTGACCGCAATTACATTGTCCAGCCAGTGCTGCGGTTCTGTCGTGTGCTGTGGGCAGAGTCACGCGTGCATTCGTATCGCGTGTACTCGTGGTGGTATCTCCACTAGGAAAATTGAGTTCTTACCTCAAGGTCGTTGGTACTTTCCTATCTGAAACGCTGTATTGTTGTTCGTGCAGCATAATTCAATGCGATCCGAGTGCTTCGGCATTAAGGGGGTTGTAAAATTTCTGGAGAAGTCCCGTGGGATGGAATTAAATATCGGGCGATAAAATTTCTAGCATAATTTTAGTTACGGGGGATGTTCCCGCCGTTTTAAGGACAATTACCCTCTTTTCTCTCTCTCCTCCTCCTCCTCCTCCTCTCGTAATATCCCGATACTAGTAGACGTATCGACACTCGAGCGTTTCTTAAACCCCGACACGTGTACTCGTAAAATTGAAAATAAAAGTAAAAATAGCATTATGATATTGTTAGGGGGTAGTACGTTTCTTTAGGAAAGCTTTCAACAGACATCTCGAGAAATGTAATGGAATGTACCACGCTTCAACTGGTGAATCCAAGCGATTCTTTCTTTCTCTTTCCTTCTTTCTTTCTTACTTTCTTTCTCTCTCCTTCTTTCTTAAAAGTCACTCGATCAATTGGTTGCCTATTCTTAACGTAGCGGATCACCGAAGGTCAATGCGAGTTTCATGTAAACAGAAAAGTTGACCTTTCGCTTTCTATCCGGAAGAATCGCCGTCGTTCCCGGGATAACCGGAAAATGCGAATTGAAATGACGAACTCGAGGAAAGCGACCTTTTCCTCGGGCAAGAGGGGAGGAGGGGCGAATGGTCACAACGGGACGAAAGCAGAAGCAGCGGCAGATATATAAACGAGAGGTTTGCAAGATTAGATTCCTGCTCGTAAAAATGCGAGCGAGATACCTCGCCATTGGAAGAATATGATATTTTTAGCACAATGGCGGTGGTGCTCGAAAGCGGTAGCGGAAGAGAAAAGGAGAGAGATCCAGGGAAATGGGCCTGAGAGCAGGAGAGAGAAAAAAAGGGGGAAAAGTTGAAAAGGTAGCGCGCGACTAAGAGGGTATCGACATATATTTCGAAGGTTCACAGACCCGAGTCTATTTACGCGGTCGATGCATGCGTGGGCGTTTTACGGCAGTTATTCGCATTTCCAATGCGAACGAAAAGCGTCGCCGTCCTCCAATTAAGCGATGCGTCGTCGCGAGCTTTCCTCTCTTTGTGTTTTGCGCACTCAACGAGTACCCTTGTCTTATTTTCATCCCTCGCGGCTATTGATCCCGAAATATTTTATCAGCCGTGACGTGACGTGACGTGACACAACGCAACGCGATGCGACGTGACGTGACGCGACCTGACACACTCGGAACGTGTCATCATCGACAGTCGTCTCCTGTCACAGGACTAATGGCCATTTTTCTCCTACGCTCGTTCTAACCCTCTACCTTCGAAGTTCGATCCGCTTTTTATACTGTCTCGTCTCTTCTATCTGGGAAATCCATTGGGTTCTCTCTCGATTTCTTCTTCGCTATTAGTCTAGGAATAGTCTCCTCTCGATTTTATGGACCAATGCCCTTTTACGCGCTTTTACATTACAGCTTTAATAACCGTGTCAAGAGGGAGCTTGCAAATTTCGGCAGTTAAAACTTCCCCGCGCTTCATTTCTACTTCCTTAGGATGCGGTAACTGCGAAACTTTTGGCAAATTTTCAACGAACTGACGTTTCGGTGTAAAACGCGAGAATTATTAGTGAAAATTAGTTCAATTATCGCGAGACAGAGAGATATGGAGAAATCAGGAGAGAAAGAGAGAGAGGTTCTTTAGATTCAAGTTTAAATATCCAATTGTTTCAAGTGGAAAATGTGAAAATATACACGTGAAGCGTTTAAAGGTACCATGGAGAAAAGTGTTTCAGATCAAAGCTAAAACGTCAAAGTTTTTAAAAAATAGAAATGTGCTTTGTACCTTCGCTTTATTGATTTTGAACGGGGGCAAAAAAAAAATAAAAGAAAAAGAATTTGAAAAATATTATTGTCTATACGCATACAGCAGATACGCGTGGATAGAAAAAGTATTTGTTTGAATGCACGTGCTTTAGTCTCTGCACTAAAGATGATGGAGTATGAAAGGAAGGAAGCGACTATCGCTTCGTTATAGAGAAATATGCATAAATCTAATATGAGAGCAGTAATTTCTTTCACGGTTCTTGGTCAAATATAAACTTACAGCTGTCAAATTTCGTTACTTTCTCTCCTTTTGTAGCATGAAAGTTTTCTTGTTTATTGTTATTTCCTACAGCCAATTTCCAATTTTTCATGCATTCAGAGTATTTCAAAATTTATTCTTGTCTCAAAAAACTACAGATTTTGCAAGATTAAATGGGATACAGAATCAGAGCACTTAACACTTCTCTGTTTGGAACTTCGTCTTCAAGTTATAAATGATTTTCTCTAGCCAATATCGTAGCAGTATATCGCACTTAATCCTACCTCGTCGACGAGAGATAATTGGGAAGTTGAATATTAACATAGTAATATAGTATTATAAAGTATATCACATACTGTACTTATATACATAGTATTCCTCTTTCTTTACGTGATGCGTCAAGCGTAATAAGGCTTTTCTTATTTTCTATTAATTTTGTTCCGCGTGCTTCATATATTTATGTAGAATACATGGAATTATATTAAAGGTGTAAAGTAAATTTCTATCGGTTTATATTTTATCCTTCCATTTTTTGATACGCGTTACACGCGGTTTATTGTTGTTCGTTTATTTTTATACGAGCAGAAGTCAATGTAGCTTAAGGTTCATTTTTGAAGTTTGTTTTTATTTCTACAAATTTGAATCGAATAAATTTTAATAATAAATCAGAAAATGTCAAAAAATTAAATTTAATCCCATCGGTTCCCAAATGAATCATTTATGTATTAAAATTACAGAAACTATTTCAATTATTATTATTATTATCATTATTATTGAAAAATGTTTCCCTTTAAATGTTTTGCAAATACGTAATTTTTATACGCTCACACTTCTCTTCAATCTCTGGAAAAGTATTTTAGTTCCGCAATTTTTCCAATATATTTTTGCTCTTTTTTATTTTCGAAAATAACCTGACAGCAACACTTTATTGAGAGTTTTCCATATGTTTCCGACAAGTAACTCCCTAGGGATATCAAATACAGAGTTGCTAATGGCCAAATTTGGTTGATTATTTGCAATTCACATTCCTATTGACCATTCGAAAATCCCTGATGATACATTAAATTATTACTCTTCAAAAGTTTATTCTCTTTTCATACAAACTGATTTAATTATGCGTTTTTATGCGTATGAATTTAAATAATGAAATACAATATATTATTTTTTTTTGCTCTACTTGTGTCAAAGCTTCAATTTAAACGCAGAAATTTTCCGCGCTTTAATAAAATAACGCGTATTATAAAAGAATGCGCGCAGAAGACTGCGGCACACTCCGTCTATTTAAGAAATAAATTAATATCAATATTATTTGAGGAGGAGTCGAAGAGCGCGTTAGAAAATGGCATGAAAAGTATTTTTCATATCGCATAAATTTTACCAAATAAAATAAAGCAATACGCACCGCGCAACACGCTACACGTACCAATAATGAAACGAGGAAAGAGCTTATTTTCTCGGAATGCTTTTTCGCGCTTTAGCTTAAATTAGCGTGGAGCAACAGAAGGACTTTAAAGCACCGAGGACGCGAATTGCAAACAATGTAATTTGTCATAAACGTCAGAGAAGCAAAATATATTGAAATTTGTCTGGACAAGTTGTCTGGCAAATCTTTTTCCTCGTGGATTTTCCTCGGCCTGGGAACGTCGCTATAAGATTTACGAACTAAATCCTTGAGGCTACGCGAATACGGTGAATGAAAGGGCGAGGAAAAAGCGCGGAAATCGAAAAGCGAGGAGCAAAAGTTGGGCAATCAACGATTCGTGGAATTTCATCTTTCCGTCGACGTACCGAGGGACGTTGCCCAAGTGTCGTCGTCTCCTCCTCGAGATGTCTAGAAGCCCCCGAAGAATAGTTTTCCCCGTTGTTCTTTGGAATTCTCCAAACAGTTTTATCCCAGTTTCGAAACTATGTTTCCAGAAGCATAATGATCGCCGGTAAGCCCGCATGCTATTCGAGAATCGATTTTATCAAAGAATCGTCGTCATTCCACTCGTTTACTCTTATCATCCGCGCCTTTCAAAAAATCCTGTGTTGATGGGGCGGCGGTTTATTAAAGCCCTCTTCTCTTCTCTTTTCTAATGTATACCTTTTGCAAAAGATACTCGAGAAATAAAAAATTCCTTACATATTTCGCGAGTAGCGCACAAAGTAAACTCGCTCTTGTCCAAGAAACGGGGGAAATCTAGGCCAACGTTTTTCTGAAAATCTTTTTTCTGGCTGGAAGAAAATGGCAAATATTTTAATTTCGATAAAACGCGTTGTTAAAGGGTGCTTGAAACGGTGGTTAAATTCCGAGGACAAAATACTTTGATTTTATTGGCCAGTTGATAGTCAGCTGCTTTGAATTACTCTCTCCGTTTGATTCACATTCTGCTGGTTGCCGCCGAGATAGGTGTTGTAGGTCAGGGCTTCCTCGACATAATCCTTGGATTTGATTGGTCCTAACACGACTGATATAAATGCCTCCTCTGTCTTATTCAATAAACCACGACGTTACGATGCAGGAGAGAGGATACGTATCAACTATGGAAAACAATCCTTGTACGTATGTATGTACCGTCTCTCCCTCTATTTTGCTTTATTAGGAGCAATAAAAAAATATAAGGACTTTTCCAGGAAAATCCTTGAGAGTTCTCACACCGAGATAAGATTATCGATAGGGCATACTAAGATATTTTTCTCCCCCTTTCTTTCCCGAGAAACTACCCCGGTTATTGTATAAAATATGAGAATACTAAAACGACGGAAGCGCGAGCTGGGTTTATAATTTCTTCAGTCTCCCTTCCTACACGAAACTTTATCAAGGTAAGCAGAGTTAATTAGGTTGATTAGTGTAGAACGCGCTACCATCTGCTCGTGGAGATAATATCCAAGGAGTTTGTACACATACATTTATATCTTTATTAAATATGAACAGGCACTGATTTCCATTTAATTTCAGTATTAGCCAAAATATCGAATTAATTGTACGTAACACTTGGGCGAGATTAATGTAATCGTGCCTCCAACGAAACTGTGGAGTAACGAGGATTTAACCGCTTAATTGGGTGAATACATAATTTCGTAATATCAGATTTGATGCGTTATTATTGGATAATGCACGTTAAAACAAACCACGACCATTGCTGATGAAGCGTTCGCTATTAAATCTCCCGAGACTATTTTCAAAGGGTGCCAGTGATGCTAGTGTAGTGGTGCTGTATAGCGATGACGCTGCCAATGACGCTAGTGAAGCCAGTGATGAATCACACTTGATGCTTCAACTATGAAGATTATCAATCGGATCTTTCGAGGGGGGAGGGGGGAGGGGGGAGCAGCTACGACTTGGAGGCACCAATATCTTTTTTCTCCTCCTCCTCATCGGTCTCTTCGTCATCGACGGAACCATCGGAGTTCTCTTCCCTTTGTTCCTTTCTCTCCTTTCTCTCCTTTCTCTCTTTTTTCTCATTTTCTCCAGAATTGGACCTCGAGCTCTTCTGCTCCAGTTCCTTGTCCTCGCGATGACTATTTCTTTTCTCGCCTTCGTCGTCCTCGTCGTAGGACCGATCATCGTTTTCATTCACTTCCTCGGGGTTTCCAGACCTGCAACACGTTTTGACAATCCGCTCTTTACCTTCGGTACTTAACCGCAGCAGCAGCAATAGCGATAGCAACAACAAAAACGACAAGCAAACTCTTTCACGAAACCTAACGTCGTTTCGGACCAGAATAGATCAACCTTTTCCGCGAGAGTCCAGAGAATCGAGAATCGAATTCAATCAAGGACAATTGTCTCAGGGAGAGCTCCTGCGTGTATCTCCTCTCCTGTATTACCTGCTGCGTCTCCTGTGACGACCGCGTGACCTGCGACGCCTTCGGGATCCGCTCCTGGATCGACCTTTCCTGCGCCTGCGTCTCTTGCGTCGCTTGGCATCCTGAACCTGGTACTCGTCCAACCTGGATGGCGTTTGATGCGCGCTTCGTTCTCGTTCGTGAGTTCCCGCTGGTGACGGTGACCTCTCGCATACGCTGCGCTGGCTTTGATCCCTCGATTGCATTAGGTCTGACGACACCCGCAGGATTTTGCGCGAATGACCGGACGGGATCAGGTAACCTGATTCCATTCCGAAATGAAGTGCTTCCCTTATGTATTTCTTCGTCCTGCTGGAACCTACGCAAAGAACGGTGACGTGGTCATCATCGAATGACGACAAAACTGTGTCATTAGATTAATTGGGAGAATCCTATTGAATGATCCTCCTCCTCCTTCTCATCCTTCTCCTCCTACTCCTCTTCCTGCTTTCGTAGAATTCTGTCGCGTGGGGAAATTCAGTTTTGCTTGAAAACCCATCGAGGACTGAAAACTTTTATGGAGATTCGAAGAATAATCGCGGAGGAAAATTGGTCGATGCTAATTAAAGTGTTATCTTTCTATTCGAGTGAGGAGGTTATTAAAATCTTGTGGTCTTAGCTAACCATTTTAACGAGTATCTGTAATTACTTGATATTAGTGTGCACGTTGCAGTAATGATAATAATGAAATGTATTTATGTAATGGCACGTACAAAGTGTTTCATGGCTGAGTCAAGGAATTTCGAAAATGCGTTCGCGAACGACGAAAGATCAATGTGGAAACGGTTTAATACTGGAAAATGTTAGACTAGGAGCTTGGCAATTAGCATCTGATATCGCGAAAATCGTAGAGAAGGATAAGGATGATTTACTTTGTCTTTAAACGCTAAAGTATCTTGGTAGAGATGTGTGCGTGTGTGTTTCCTATTATCCCTCTCTTTCTTTCGTACACTCGTGTAAAAGATTTTAATGAAAAATTTATGTATCCTTTTTATTATTCCTCCTGGGAGGTTGTGCTATGGAAGTTTAAATATTTGACTTTGAGAAACGCCCTGTACGTATGAACCCTTTAAATAGTGAATGCTTTAGAATTACGTTTTCTCCAGACTTTATGCGACTCACAATAATACATACGGCATAAATGCTCTTATTTCTGATATTGCATATGCTAATAGTCATTTTAAGAAAGTTTTATCACAATTTTAACACCTCGAACTTCAATAAACGTCTTCCAGAACGCTCTTTCGTATATGAGAAAATATCAGTACACTCAAGTGGCATTATTAAAATATTAAACTGTGTTTTCAATTTATCACACACACACACACACACACACACACACACGCGCGCGCGCGCTCGCACGTACGCGCGCACGCACGCACGCACGACAGGTAATTATGAAATTACTATACTAAGTACACAGCGATATAGTGATTGCATTACTTTCGTAATTCCTTTCGTAGAAAGTTACTTGAAAATTGAGATACTTTTTGCAAGTGATTTGAAGTAGAAAATTTTGAAGAGTAGAGAGTTGGACAAATTGATTGATAAGTAAATTAATATAGATGGATAGATAGTTAGACGGATAGATAAATAGTGCAACGAGGGCTCTTAGGGGTTTACTGCACAGAATATCAAATAGCAAATACTACTACCTTCATTATCGAAATCTCGGTGTAAACAGGAAACCGGGCCGTGACTTTTGTGATGATTATGATGCTTTAGGCTACGGGGCTTGAAACTTGTCAAAGTGTCTCTACGAAACTTGTGTCCAGTGCTTTTCTGGATTGGTCTACGAACACTCGAGGTATTCGAAACTTGCTTCTGGCGTTCCTGGTACTTGCAGCAGTGGCACTTAGTTTCGCAAGTATTCAATGCATCCTCCCGATCGGCTTTACTGACCGAACCTAACAATTTATGCACCATTTCTTCAATGTTGGGTCTACGACGTCGAGTTTCTACAGAGAATTATAAATAGCAAATTTCGATTATTCGAAAGTCATCGAAGGGCCACCGCGTCCCATGTAAGATTCATGTCGGAAACCTAACCGGGTATAGAGATTTTGCGGGAAAGTAGTGGGGAAAGAAGCGGCGGTCCGGAAGGAAATCTAAAATTCATTAATTTCCCGACAGCTTTGCCCGATTGGTCGGCTCTTCTTCTCCCTTTAGCGATACAAGGAAGAGAGAAGCGTAATCACGATTCGAGATCCACAAGAGAAGCTTCCCTCAAATATTCGAGACCTATTCGGGCAATGATGAAAAAAAAAAGATGGCGGCGGCGGCGGCGGCGACGACGACGATGGCGGTGGTTTCCCATAAAAGCTTGGTTTTAAGCGAGTATCGCGGAACCACCACCACCACCCCCAAACCGAGGGGAAACATTAATTAGGAAATGAGTCGAAGAAGTTGGAGTCGGAGCCGACGGTCTCATCGATTGCCTTAATTTCGGGAACCCCCGAGTGCTGCGGGACATTACGCAACTCGAGTCAGCCACCGGCTGAATAAAGAGCGCCACCATCTCGACGTGGTTGGAGGACGGTCAATTTGTTCGATAAGGGCGAAGGGAATATTCGTTTGGAAAGAAATACGACACTCACTAATTTTACGTCGGTTCCGCGTTCTTCGGGTTCCCCGGGCTTTCTTTATGGGTGCCATTCCGTCTCTCCGATGCTTCCTCGCACGAATCCTACGAAAGATCGATGGCTGCTCGGTATTTCGGTGCCGTGAATTGGTCGTGGGCCGTAATTTTGTCTACTGTTTGCCGGAACATTGAAGGAGATTTATGGAGTCGACCTGTTCGGTGCTCCGTTGACTTTCCAAAACAACCGAATGCAGTCTCTCGGGGATAACAGTGTTATCTATCCGTGCTTTAGCAACCGCGCTAGTAATTCGCACTAGCCCGTAATATAATTTCATTGGTCCGGCATTTGCCCCGGGCCAATGGCAGAGATCGAGATGAGCGCCGGTCACTTGTTCCTCCTGAGAACCGACCGACCGACCGAACGATCGATCGATCATTCTCATTCGTTCGCGCGCGATTTCACGATTGATAACTCTCCCCCTTCTCTCCCCTCCATCCATCACGACCTTTGTCCATAGGGGCCGCAAATCCGCGAATAGACGAACACCCCCCGACTAGATTGAAATTACACTCGAATCGACGCGGCATATCTGACAAATTCGTCGATGCGATTGAGTCAGTAGCTTCGTACCGACGAGGGGCAGGGAGGGGGGGCGATGCGTAGTAGCTCTTCTCTTCGATGACCCTTGTGCGACGTACTCGATTTAACGCCAATAAAACGCCTATCGGTTTCGAACTGCGGACGGAATTATAGAATCTATGCATTTTTCACGCACGTGTTCTTTGCCAGAAAGAATTATATCTCGCTTTTCGATCGCCTCTCAATTTTTTTCACGGATTCATTTTCTGCCGCTGATCGCTTCGGACTGAGTGCGCAATTGGGAAATGTTTTAATGAGTTTATTATTATAAAAAGTACACAGGAGAAAGGGATGGACGCACCAATTGATATTCGTATATCATCCGTGCATCGTGTATATACGTATTATAAAATATATGTGAAGAGAGAGAGAGAGAGAGTAATAACAGTGAATATAAATTGATAGAAAAGTGTAGGAAATGCGTATACGCGACATTTGAATTTCTCGTTAAAATTTATTTTATAAAAATATTCTCCCTGGTGTGTTACCGGTGCTCCCTCTCATAGTCCCCGCGAATGGTCTCTCCTCCATTATGGTTATTTTCGTCGTTATCGTTATCTTGGCTCCTCCTTCCTAGCAAGTCCAACACAGAGCCCCCTTCCTCTCTCGCAGCTGAATCGAGATCATTATCCGGATCATCCGCATCGTCGAGTCTCACCTCCTCTTCCCGCGCGTTCTCGACAACTTCCTCTTCGCCGCGACCTTGAGAGTTTTGGAAACTCGCCGATTTCCCGCGACTCCTCGTTTTGCTCAAGTGTCTCGTAGTCGCGTCTTGGTCATCCTCCTTGAAATTTCGTTTCTTAGCAGAAGTTTCTCGTCTCCTGTCGGGTTTACCCTCGATGCGATTTCCCTGTCTCTCCCCGCTTCGCGAACTATTTCCTCTGCCATTTGATTTTTCCGTCGTGGCCTTAACGTCTTTCTTAGGGTCTTTCTTGCTCCTCTGCTTTCGAACAGTCGAAGGTTCCTTGGAATTCTTTCCGCCGTCTCTGGTTCTTGGTCGTCCCCTCGTACGAATCGCTGGAATCTTTTCCCTTCTCCTGTAACGGATATCAAATTAATTAGGTACGGATGAACGTGGCGGAAGAAAGAGGCGAGTTGATCTTACAAATGAACCAACTTGACTTTTTTCTTCGGTTGAGTAGTGGCCTTTCTCTTCTTGGCAGGAGGGGGAGTAGAATTTCCGCGTGAGTTTCTCGGGGAGCTATCGGAGCGGTTTGCTGCTCGTTTTCTCTGCTCTTTACGATGCGTTTCGTCCTGACCATGTCGCAGCGCCCTTCGATCGATCGGCAGCCGTTCCTCACCTCGACGCGCCCTGCGCCGCCTGCTGCGACCCTCAACGTCAGCTCGACTGCTGTGAAGCAAATCTGGAACCATGAAAAAATTACCCAATAGACTACACTCCACGCTCGGACCATGTTACTTTCACAATTTTCACATTTTCTCCACTAAACCTTTTTGCTCGAACATCGATACTCTCACACTATTTCTCTTATACGCAGAATTACTTTCTTTCTAATCAAAGTATATCGATCGCTTCCTCACGACCTTATCGATGCGTACAACGTTACGTCAAATTATCTAATTAAGTTCGCATTACAAAACAAATATATTTTAACAAAAGTCTTAATTAGATCGCAGGCATTTTTATTCCTTTTTTCCGATCTCTCTAGTTTTTTCTTTTCTTTCTTTTCTTTTTCAAGACTATTGCGAATTTTCAATCGATCCATACGTTGGACTAGGCGGAATTAATAACATATCCAAAGCTCTAAGCTGAAATTTTTGATTGTGTGAAAGAATGACAGAAATATAATTTGACTTTGAAATAACTTTTTTTTTAAGGTTCAACGATGTTATATCGAGTAGCGATTAAAACTGAGGAAAATTAATTCGTTTGATTAGTTTTTATTGAATTTTCCGAAAATTTAATTGTTTTGTGTAATGCACGTGGATGGTGAGAACGCTAATAAATTGAGTTTTATTTTTAGTTAAAAGGGACTTTTTGGAGAACGCACCCGAAGCCAATTGCAACACTTTTCCCTTTTCATCAGCCGGGGTCAGGTAACCAGATCTCAAACCGAGAGAGAGTGCTTTCCGAATGTATCGTTTAGCTCTTCGTTTCCCTGTAAAATTTTAATCAGTTTAAAACTTCTCCTTTGGCGAATTTTTATTAACCACCCCTTAACTTCCATCCTAATTTTACTTTAAGCTGAATTTTTATTAACCTCCTCTAAACTTAATTGCCAATTCTAATACAACGATTTGTACAATACTGGCGTGTGCAATCAAAAAGCTGCTGTGTTAATTATGATACATAACATTTTTTCACACAGACATTTGCACATTTATGTGCAAAACTAAAAGTTAGATCTATTCTCAATTTGGTAACTGTATCTCGGCAACGTTTCATTAAAATAATTAACTGATAGTGACAGGTGGAGTTCTGCGAACGTCTGTTATTATATATAGGATGCAACAATGATGTGTTCCATAAATTTCAGAGGTTATAGAAGGGGCGATTCCAAGACAATTTTTTATCTACCACTTTTTGATTCCAGACTT
This sequence comes from Sclerodermus sp. 'alternatusi', assembly GCA_037305995.1. Lineage (NCBI taxonomy): Eukaryota > Metazoa > Arthropoda > Insecta > Hymenoptera > Bethylidae > Sclerodermus > Sclerodermus sp. 'alternatusi'. The sequence continues at coordinate 6,657,270 of CM074550.1, forward strand.
AATTTTCAAAATATTCAATGGTAAAGATACCATTGGCTAGACAGAGACAGTCAGCTAGGCGAATCAAGACATACCAACGTTATCTCACTTCAACTATCTGACTGATTCTGTCTAACTAATAGCAACTTTATCGTTTAATATTTTTGGAAAATTAAGCGTCAGATCGAAAAGTCGCGAATGAAAAATCATCTTAGAATTATTCCCTCTGTTATCCCTTAAATTTACGGAATATGGCAATGTTACATCCTGTATACGGCAATTATTATAATCGATTTACAATCACAATTTCGAAAAATGTTAATTCTTACGATTAATTCATGAAAATAAATGTTTGGTTCTTTTGCAAGAGGAAATTTTAGAAGATTTGCATGAATGCATCGCACATTGCGTGTAACAGTGATTTTTATTGAGATTTATGTGTTTTTGGCACAGTAAAAACACGTTGAAATAATTTTTATAAGGGACAGAGGGACGACGATTCTACACGATACCTTCTTCGATTCCAGCTTTGATGTAGCTGTTGATGATTCGAATGATCGAATTTCTTTTCAGTAGAGCTTCCGTGCATTGGACAGATTTCGGAGATGGTGTTACTTTGGTAAACACGGTAGAAGGGCTGTTGGAAGAGCTGGCGTGTTCGGAATTGCTTGTCGAGACCGCAGCTTCCGTCACAGTGTGCTCCGTAATGGAGCTGGAATCTGAAGAATATTCTCGAGTTTCTGTGGTCACCGAGTTAGGGCGGGAGCATGACAATTCGTAATCCTCGTATTTCGGAGAGCCAAAACTGCACATATTACAATGGGCAGCCGATGACGACCATCCCCTTTTATCTGCGCGCAAAAAAATGTCATTTTTATTGGAAAATTTTTACACGGCGCACGAATCTCAGTTTTTCAAAGCGAGCGCAGTTCTCTCGCGAGATTACAGATCTATAAACAGAACGTATTCTCCATGATGGCGCGTGACCTTGGTAAGAATTTTAATTTGCATTTTCCGCGTTATATTCAACGACTCGTAATTGTTGCTCCTCGTTTACATCGACGGATTATTCTCGCTTACTTTTTATTTTTGAACGTTTTTATTTAGAACGGGTTAGTGCAGTTTCACACATAATGGAACATTATCTCGCGGAGTCTTAATGAATTTGCATGAAGAGTATATACGTGACGTAAAATAGAAGGTATACGACAAGAATAAATGGGGAGAATATACGAGGAGCATACGAGAATATATTTTGTGCTAGCGACGATAACATAAATTTCAATCAAATACTGAAACAATCAATAATCGATTATTACTAAAGAGTACAAAGAGTATGCGTATGGACTTTTTTTTTTTATCAGGGCTCCTCTATCAGGGTAGAAATTAATTATGACGTAAAGTAGACTGTCTGCAGCACGAAAACTCGGACTGTCGGGATTTCATTCAGATTTGCATTTGTAATTTAATCTCCGATATTTTCTGATTCTTACAATACGTGTATTTTTTCACGATAAATATATTTACACGTCTCTCACTGATATTACATTCGAGATAATTTGCATCAAGCGCGAATACGCGTCAAACGAGATAATTTTCACAAGGATTGGAATTGCGAGAAAAATTGTGACGTACGTACTTAGATAGTTGCAATAATTGCATATGTTAAATTTGGAATATGGCGTCCAGTGCTGCTGGTTATCCCTGCGACACGGCCGAGTACAGCAATATGGCTCGGAATTAGATATTTTCCTGTAATATTTCTTGTTTCTCGCTGGCATTATCCAATAAATCTGCTAATTCCTTACATGTCACGTATAATGGTTAAAAAAAAATGAGAAATACATGAGCAGAGTTATCGCTGCCAAGTTCAGTGGAATTAATAGGAGTAGAGAAATTAAAGGGCTCTACCTTCTCGGGAGAGAAAAAGGCAAGAAAAAGAGAAGATACAAGAGAGGAGGAAGAATTTATGGAAAAAGCTGCAAAACAGACGTTCGTCCGATTCTTCGTCACATTTATGATTCCTGATTTCTCGATAAAACTCTTCCGGGTGGCGGAGAGGAGAGAAGCGAGGAGAGTGTAGAGCTAACTAGCTCTAAATAGATTTAGTTATTAAAGTTGGACAATTATCAGGATTAGAAAGAGAGAGAGAGAAAGAGAGAGAGAGAGAGAGAGAGAGAGAGAGCGTCGACAAAGCGTGTAAGAAAGTTTCCAGCGATAGCTTTTTGTTTCTGGGGAAAATCGACGATTTATCGGAGTTTGATCGTTGTTCCAAAAGCGGCGTCTGTGGCGCCGGCTGTTGCGGAAAAGTCGAATGGGTTCGGGTGCGTTTCATCGATCTGGCCCCGTTCTTCGCACTTTTCAACGGTTCTCCTCCTAAGAGTTTCATAAGCGCGCACCCCCTTTTCCCTCCTCCGCGCCAAAACTTCCCTCGTTGTCCCGAAACTTCTGTTTCCTTATAACGCATCATTATTCGCATATATCTCGTTCCAGGCGGCCATAAAATTCTTCGCGGTACGTGAGGGTATTCGAGTTTAAAAGCTACCATGACGATTCCATCGAAGGGATTCGAGCGGGTGAGCAGCGAAAATATCCATAGCTCGTTTCCACCCCCGTAATCGATAGTGTTTGTTTCGATGCTTTTTCCTCGGCGAAAGTGCTCGCTGTTCTTACGGTGAGATTCATGCTAGATTATCCAGGAATTCTGTCCCTACGGAGTATCGTCGTCCGTGCAATACGTCGGATCGAGACTTTTATCCAGCCTAAATTCCCTCGGGACCCTTAATTCTGCTCTGCTCTGCCCCGCTCTTCTCTGCTCTTCTCTGCTCTGCTCTGCTCTGCTCGCCTCGCCACCGCCTCGATTCGACTCGACTCGGTTGCCACGACCTTCCGCAACCTTGGAATCAGAATTCAAGCTCATGAGCTAAGAAGAACTCGTTCACGGTGAGATAGGCATTCGAGGATAGAATGGAATGAGAAAACGAGAGAGAGAGAGAGAGAGAGAGAGAGAGGGTTGGAAATCTCGTCGCGCGAGAACACGGCAACCACCCTCCTCCACCATTTCTCTCCCCTGGACCACGTGAAACTCTGCCCCTCGGCAAAAGCTCCAATGACTCAACAAGGAGCATCAACTTGAATTTCGGAACTCGCTGGAACAAATAAAAGCTCGGCTTTCTCGACCGATATTATCGAGTAGTTGTTTATTTGAGGGACCTGGAGCCGCTTCTGTGAGAGGGAGGGAGGCGAGGGGGTTACGCGAAGAGTTTTCAGAAAGGAAGCTCGATTGTCCGGTTTGCTCGTAAATATTTGTCGACGGAGAATTCTCGGGGTACTCTTCTAAATACTTTTTAAATACACGATGAATCACGCGCAGGGATCGTGCCACGATTGTACCAGAAGCTTCCGTAACACGGAGGAAGAGCAGAGCTATGACGCAATGGTACGGGGGGGGGGGGGTTGATGGTGGTTTTGCTCGTGGCGTTTGCGATTCGTACGATGACGTCGGAATATCGTGCTCCGTACATCGTTACTTCCGTACGACTGTTTACCGTGTGTCCTTTGGCTCGTTTCTCCCTCTCTCCCTCCCCCTCCCCCCGCTGTTGGTCGGACAGAAGCCCCGGCATATAAAGTTTTATCACACACCCACAGGCTGTGCGTGGCTTTGCTTCCGAGGGCATTATTTTTTATCGCCAAAGATGTTTGTCGCGGACTTACGTGGAAAGCTCGAAGCTCTATTTTTGAGAAATAATAATGTTAAAAGCTTTCTCTCCTCCTCGCTTCGAGCGCGCCGACCACTTCGCTTCATTTGGAATCTCCACGGCGAAACAAGTGCGGTAAGGTAATTCACGAGCTGCTTGCCCATCAACCTCGGTGATTTATGGCACACTTGTGGCGCGAACTTGCTGGCCGATTCAGGGTCAGGCCCGGATATGAGGTTGGAGCCCGTTCAATTACTCCGGGCGCGCTTCGAGCATCACCGGGAGAGTCCGATCGACGCGAGAACCTCGCGGAGTAAAGGTAAAACCTGGAGGAAGTCGCTCGTAAACCTCCGAAAAATTCAAACTCGAAATTCACGGGGAACGACACCGTGTGCTTCTTCCGAGCAAACCCTGACCCTAACCAGCACCCCCTTAAAATTCTTTTCCATCACTTTCCCCCGGTTCGATCGATTACTATCGGGGCTTGCTACGGGGGTGAGACTGGCCCGTTTAAATCTACGTCCATCCGAGGGTGGGGGGAAGGGGTTGTTCGCGAAGTTCGGATGAACTTTCAACCGGACATCGCGCGTACGATGGTCGCGATAAAGGGGTGAACGAGGACCTGGCGACAAGGACGCCTCCACGCAGAAGCATCGCATCGTTACCGGCGTAATTGTAATTACAACATTGCGCTCGACTATGGGGAACGAGATCTTTCTTTGAAGTTTACGTTGGTAATAGCCTATTAGGGGCATCGCGAAAGTACGTACAAGTTAATGCGAACGTTATTATCGAGGAGGAGCTCCCGCACCCTCGAAATATTACTTATTTGTATGTGTAATTCCCACCCCACCCCCACCATCCTCTCCCATGGAATCGCTAAAGGTTGAAATTCCGCGTTGAACCTTGCCCCGTTTTAAACGAGAGGGAGAGACAGAGAGAGAGAGAGTTTTCCCGTTTTCGCGCTCGCACAGCGGCCGTTGAGCGAGGAAAATGATTTACTTTCTAATTACGCATAATTAACCGCGTGTAAACAGCCACGAGTAATACAAGTGTGCAGCGCCCTGGCTAAATGACTTTATTCCATTTAAGCGAGAACATTTTTCTTACTTATCACGCGGTGTGCACCGCCAATACTTTCGAGGTTGCTTCGCCAGCGTGCACGCTGGGGACTTGAATTATTTGGGGGTGGTGGTGGTGGCGGCAGGGTATGGTAGAGGGAGCGCGGAGGGAAGGAGGACGCGTCGAGTGTAAAGGACGAAAACGAGAACGCGTCGATTATTTATAAGCCTGGGTATCTTCCAGCGATGATCCTACGCTATGGGGTAAATATTAAGGCCCAGTCATACTCGACGTATCTCGAAATCGAGTGGGTGTCGCTGGAGATGGGTCGCGTCTCGATTGAAAGAGAAGCAGATCTCAGGAGCTGGGCTTAACTGATACGACGTGAGATCAAGGGCGAAAATAAACCAAGGCTGGGAATCATCCCCGTGCGACCGATTTCCTCAGATATGCAGGTCTGTAATTGGCAGGACCAGAGTAATCTCTCAAGAGTGTGTCTGTGCTGACTGGGACGCGTATCTTTTTTTTTCTCCTCTTTTCGCGATCCTCGAGTGCGCACCAATCGGATTTATCGAGTGGCGGTGGTGAACGCTCGATTAAAATTCCCCGTTGACGAGGAGGAACCAAAGAGGAGGGAGCATCTGTTTTTCAATCCGCAGGGCTCGCCCGTGTTGCAGCCGACGATCGGTTTACAGCCGCTAATAAAATATACAACGTACCCCGTTATCGGAATACCCTCGCATCGGTAAAACACATAAAGCGGCAGTGCTTAACCTTTCCCGTCTGTCGGGTAGCCATAATCGTGACCTAATTGCATGCAAAACGCTGTTCGTGCCTTTAACGATTGGCCTCGAATTTCCCAAAAGCCAATTACCATCGATTACCAGCGAGATACGCCGCTCTCGCGATATATTTTTATGGGGACCCGAAGGGAAGTCGTTGAAGCGGACGTACTATAGGAGAGACACGTTTGTTTGCCGAGATAAAAGTGTTCCGGCCGAAATCGAATTGAACGCTGGCAAACCCTTTGACGGCGGGGGTATGAAAGTGTCGAGTTTGAAAATTCGATAGAAATCGGCTAGTGCTCGAGGACTGCTGTTTTTTCCCTCGCTTTTGCTTCCTTAAACGGTTGAAATCCTCAAACGTACCTTAAGCCCAATTCATTTCGGGCCTGGCGCAATTTTTATAAAGGGAGCCAAGAGTCTCTCGCGAGATGGGACGGGACGGGATGGGGGATGTCCCTCTTGCGATTTCACGTAGCAGGTGGATCTGCGCAAATTGCTGTTTTATTCAGAGTAAAAATGCGATATAAAGGAGAGCGCGAGCCCTTTCCTACCGCTCTCGCTCGCGCTCGCGCTAAATGTTCCGCCGATGGATTTGATTCGCGTTTCTTTCGCGATTAGAGCCGCGACCTTTGACCTCCGGGATATTTTTGCAATTTCCGAGCGAGTCGCCCAGGTCGGGCAATATTTAAGGAGCCACGGAATAGAAAGAAGAACAAAGCACTATTCAATAGAGTCACGTCTGGATAGAGGTGGTACGTAGAAAATTTAGAATGTGCGCGAAGCAAATATTGCGATAGGTTCCTCGATACAATTGCCGTTGCTTGCATAACAAATACGCTAGTTTCTGCGATATTGAAAGATTGATCACTCTATTTTTAAACGAGTGTTATTTCCATTTGAAGCATCTATCCATGTATGTATGTTATTCTTTAGAAGATACCGCGTTCACGCGCGCGCGCGCGCGCTACATCGAAGACCTCGCCTGAGATGAGATTTTTTTCTGCTCGAGCGAAGAAGCTTATGCTGTAAAATAGTAAGTAAAGAGAGAGGCCGAGGAAGAGGTGGGAGAGCATTGGAGGAAAAAAGAAGGAGACAGAGGGAGGAAGGGGTGGTAGAGTATAATCTGCATCGGTGTAAGAGCCGCATGCATAACTTTCGACTCTCGTACGTGTGGATGTTACTAAGAAGCTTTCGAGACATGTTTTAATGCAGCCTCCTGTTCCATTTCGATGGACAATCCCCTTTTTTGTAAGCTTTTTCTTTCGCTTTCCGCCCAACGACAATTTTTCCAGATACCGATCTAGACGCGTCGCGCTCTAAAATTGCCTGATAATTTTTTGTAATCTCCGAAAAGAAGGGTCCGCTCTAGTAGCCTTGACAGCGATATTCGACGAAATGCGAAAGAATACGAATAATAAATGGAACCTATTGATTTTCGTCCTACTGTTAAAACCACGTCCACGTGGACAAGCTGCGGCTACGTCGACGTTTTTATCAGTTCTCGTATTCGGCAAATACCATTATACGGTGCTCGCATATGGTGGTCGCACGTATCCACCATATTGCAATCGAATATATTGGTGTAGCGGAGGCTTGTTCGAATGCCGAATATCGGCTATAGGGGGGGGGGGGGGGGAGGAGAATCCGGTGGAAAACGATCATAATTATATACGCGCTACGTGGAGCATGGCGCGCATTCAAGGTAATCCGTGACGTTCAAGAGAAATGCACTTTGGAGTAAGTAGAATAAACCAACAGTGGTATGGTCCGTGAATGCACGTGACAGAAATTCTCCGGGTATATTCTTACCATATTTTGTTTGCCGGACTTTTTATTAGCGTTAAGGTCAGTGTTAGTTATCGCATGTCGCGCAATATCGATCATTGCTTCCGTTACCTCGACGTTAATAAGAGCACAGTCTGACATTGCGCTTTCAAGCATCTCTCCAAATTTTGCTTTTACGTCGTAACAGTGTTTTGGCCATGGGGGGATACGTGACCGGTGTTACCGATCGCGTTTATTACGCGTATCTCATGCGTGCGCGAATTGTTTTTGGATCTTGCGCGAGACTGTTGCGACAGAGAGAGAAGACTTTTCGTGGGATTTTCTACTCCATTCTTAAGCGAGAGGGTACTCTCTCGAATTTACGTTGTTGCCGCTGAGTCGGCTTTGAAGAATGACAACTGTCTCAGGGTAGGCGGAAAGCAAAGTATCGCGTATGCGCGTGAATATCATTTGGCATTTATTTGAATATGTCGAGCTAAATGTCTCTTGAAAATTCTACTAAAACAGTCGCGAGCTATCTCTCCATAATGAGAAATGTTACGATCAGCGACACGTAACGTGGCCCTTATGTGCCGATGTAGATCCGATATGAATCAGAATACCCATAACCGTATCCATCGACCGCGGGGCAATGTTAAACGTAGTGCTGGATTATTGCAATGCCAGAAAGAGTTATGGCGGGGAAAAAATAGCCGCTCGAATCATAAACATAATATCATGACTCTATTTCGGTACACGGATCTCTTATCCGTGTGCTGATATCGACGAGAATTCTCCAAGTTTTCTTCAGGGTCGTCGGTCAGAACTTTTGGAAAATCATAAATCAGGGGTCGTCGTCAAACTTCTGATTTGTTCCGAATAAATATCGCGCTACTACTTAACAAGCAGCGATACTTGTCGTTTCTTCATCTTTACGGGAGGGTACGAGTGTAGAGATAGGTGGAAATAATTTACGGAGTTTTGCAGGAATTATCAACTTCCGGTGCTTCGGGAGCTATCGATGCACGATAAGGAAACTAGCGAGATTTCGCGGAAAAATGATGCAAAAGCAGTTTCCTCGTAGAACGATAGTCAGCGCGTTATCCTTGCAGGAAAGTGATAAAACAGAGTTTTAGTCATCCACAAGGCGCGGACTTCTTTGGCGCTTCGGTTACCGACACAGGGTCTCTTTTGCCGTACCGACGGGGAATTTTCCTACTTTCCCTCCTGGATCTATCTCCCAAAAACAGCGGCAACTCGCGAAACGAAACGTTGCGAAGGAACACGTCGGAAAATCAATAAAAGCTGATAAAACCACGCGAATAGCGAACGAAAAGCAGAGAGAGAGAGAGAGAGACTGCGAACACAATGCTCGTAAATAAAGAATACTTAAAGATAGAAGCTTTTCTTTTATGTGCGTAATAATGTGTCAATTTATTAAAATATTTTCATAATAGAAACTTGAGATTTGTGTCGTTCTAGCGGAGTATCTTGTAAAGAAAAGAGTATTACTTACGCAGATGATATTGTAAAATATTTATTAGAGCAGATACCGTTTGAAACATATGTTCCAATGAACCAATTTGCATTCTCAGTGTTCGGTTGTTCTACGCGAAACATTGTGTGTATTTATATTTTAATAATAAGCAATACATATACATATTATCAACACACGTATATGGATATATGCATGTTGATTCTTAATATCGCATGTACAGAGTAAAACTTTCCTCTATAATTTGAGCATACCACGCGGCTTTTTTCGTTTGCTTCATTACATACTGATGCAAACCTTAACAGAGACTTTTTTTTTTATTATACCTACTCCGTGTGAACGATCGCGGATCGGTTCAACGGCTAATTCCTGACGATGTGTATGTACGTGCATATGTATATTAAAGATTATCGGTATTTTGTGGTCGATGATTACGAGAAAATATTTTTGAAAGACGCAACAGCCAACGATTTCTGCTGACTATCTATCTCTTTCTCTCTCGTTGGTGTCTATAAAGTAGAGTAATAAATCTTTCATTTTCAGCAGGTGTTTGCTTGTGGTGTCGATTTTGGTCTTTTGACTCCCAAACTCTTTTCGTTCTCTCAACTACTAGACTCGTGCGAAAGTGGAGCCTGAGCTCCTCTCTATGGCGATCTGCAGCGGGTTTAGCGCAGTTGGAATAAAGTACAAACTGGACTTTCTTACTTTCCAATAGAATTCATATTTTCATCTTATCTTTTTTTTTTTTTTCTCAATAACTTGCAACGCGTACAACTTTAATGAAAACGCTTAAGCGCTTAAGCCGCGGTCAATGATTTAACGAACATGATAAAATCTTTTCTCAAACGTGCCAAAGGTGCTTACGACACGACACGTGTACGTATATGTGTACGAAGGTGTGCCAGTGCTTCGTACACAAATACATAAACACACGTGTATACGCAGCGGGAGGAAATAAGTATCGCGGAGGAGCCTTATGAAAAATCAGATCAGCGAATATTTTATTTTCTTTCTTTCTTTACTTTGATTGCGCCGCTTATCTATCTTCTTCTTCTCTTTCTTGTTGTTGTTCTTGTTGTTGTTGTTGTTATTCTTGTTCTTCTTTTTCTTTTTCTTCTTCTTCTACTTCTGTCAATTATCAGAACGCATCGCGCTTTTCATTTAAGAGAATAGGAACAGAGACGAATGTGAGGACAGACCACGAATTGCCTGTATAACCTAATTCAATTCCTTTGTATTTAGTTCATTAATGAATTAGTTAATATTACAATTTATTAACAGTTCGCACTATGGATTAGTTTAACGTTCAATTTCATTTATATGTATAGCATTTCACTTCAGATTTTCATTATATTACAATATTATTTTCACTATTTATAAGTACGTAGCATATACATATATAGGTCTATTATATACATATACATATACACATGTATATATAATATATATATGTATATGTGTCTCATTACCTAAAATTTCATATTATTTATATATGTATATATATATGTATATATATATATATATATTTTTTTTTGTTTTGTTTGTTGTTCTCTCTATTTATAAGTTATATTTATATTCGTATGGTTCTCTCTCAAAGTATACGTATGTGTACATTAACACACTGTACTTTACAATACAATCATACTCTCGCACTTGACGAAACAAAATTCGCTTAAACTGTAACAAGTGTCTGTTTTATTATGACCACCACATTTTAATTCCTCTGTCCGCAAGTAACGCCAACCACTTACAATTAGAGACTCGCTCACTGTCATTAGCCCCGATCATTTTTCGCGGTTCAATTTCAGCGAGAAATAGAGATTTTTTCGTGTTATTCGACTTCATCGCGGGAAACCATCTCCCCCTATCCCCTACCCCTCTCCGAGAGATGTTCGTCTGTCTGGCAATTCACTCGCGATCCCTTCTATCTCGCAATCAGCTCGTTTTTCGCGAAGCCATAATTGCAAGCACGTATATATCGAGTGCATCGCTCTGTTCTTAGTTAGAAAGTGGCGACTGAAACTTAGTTACCGACGACCGAGTCAAATGCCGATTGCCAATTTCCACGATGAGCCTCTTTATTTCCGGTATCGGCTTGCTCTCCTCCGGAAAGAGAGTGAGAGAGAGAGAGAGAGAGAAAATGCACGACCGTCGATCAGTAATCCTCGGCAATTAGACGTAAATGAAGACTCGTTAAAGTTTGCCGACGTGCAGCAACGTCGAATTACGTTCTCCAGAATCGAGTAGAAAGAGAGATAGGGAAATAGAAAGAGAGGAAAAGAAAGTGAGAGAGGGAGGAGAGGGAGAGACGCGCGAAACTCTTATTGAACCGTAAACTCAGCGAGCTCCCTTTAAAAGTGTACGCCCGTTTTCTTTTATCGCCCACCACTTCCGGTCCCTTAATTATTACAACTTCGTTATGGTTTAGTAAAGCGGCGAAAAACATAAGGAGAACATGCGAATTTACGTATAGCGCTAACGAGAGAGATCATTGAACCTTGAATTTTGGCTTTGTGCGCGCGAGAGGTTATAGTTAAATAATTTGTATGTACCTTTATCATCATCATCATCATCATCATTATTATTATTATTATTATTATTATTATTATTATTAATATTATTATTATTATTATTATTATTATTATTATTACGTGTAGCTCGATTAGATTTACGCACTTGTATAAACTGCGCGGAAATATGTATGTATACCGTGATCGGAGAGCATATGTACAGATTTTCTTTAGTATTAAATGGCGAAATCTTGAAAACTCAATTAGCCGGCCCGCCGGCTTTTGCGTTGTCGTCGTCATCGTCGTCGTCGTCGTAGTCGTCGTCATAGTCGTCGTTCACCCTTTCACGCGGAAAATTTCTCTTTAATTACGTATCCAAACGGCCGATTCGATCGTTCGTGCCTCTATGTATCTACACGAGATATTATTTACTTAACCACGCTCCCTTAAATGTACAGGAAAATTAATTTACTTCATTAGCGTTACCTTTAATATTTTCGATACTGCTCGAAAACAACCGTCGAGTAATTTCTCTTCGCTTGACAGATACAATTTCTATGCAAATATGACAATAATAGTGAAAAAGGTGTAATCTTATGCAATTATGGCCCCATTTGAGATAATGAAATTGTATAATGTATATACGCGATGGGTCGTGATGTTGTTTGTCGAGTACCGCGTGGCAAGATGGCCGCTGACCTCCGCACATCCTATGGTGCCCCGTGATAGATGCGCTCGAGAAGCGCGCTCGCTCTGTCACGATAATCGTCACTCGAATCGACGGATAGATTGCTTGAAAATGAAAAGTGAAAGGTGAAAGGTGAAAGGTTTCTCCGCGTAGCTCGCTGCGTGTACGCCCGTGTAATATTACAACAATGATTCTTAAATTCTTAATAACGATTGGCTTGTTACAACTAATGAAAATCGAGCAGTTGACGCTACTTGCGGGGACTCGTGTATCGAGGGGTTTCGCATTCGGCAATAATAATAATTATTATAATCGATTCTTATCACAGAAGTTATTTACATTGCGCAATATTATTCATGTTTCAAATCACTCGAAATCCCACTCGTGAGAGGGGGACAAATGAGCTTCGTATTGACGAGTGCTTAAATTGTCACGGGTCAGTAGTGACCTTACAAACTGCTCGTGTTTTTCTCCCTTATTTCAGTTTTGTCGGCTTTTTTTTTTTTTTTTTTTTTTTTCGGTTTTGTTTTGTCCTCCAAACAAATGGTCCTTGTCGTAAAAAACGATCGAGATTTTGATCGGTCAGTGGTCCGCTCGATTTTTGCGATTTTTATGTATGACGACATCTTGTTGTACGTGGAATGACTCTATCGCGACCTTTCCCTCGACACCCCCAACCCCTAGCTCCAATCCCACCCCCAGCTCCAGTCCCGGCTCCAGCCCCAGCCCCAATCCCAGCCTCAGCCTCAGCCCCACCCTCCTCCCCCATGTATCTTCGCGCTTGCCGTTCTTGTGCCGCTTGAAAAATACAATTTGCAAAATCACTACTGATTGCTTTTATCCAGCTTCTCTTATCGAGACGATAGAATTACGAAATCTAGCCATCCTATCGGAAAGAGAACGGTGAGAATGTTTAACTAACAGAGAGAATGCATGACGCGTGCGCTCGTAATAGGTGTCCGTTGTCGTTGCGCAAAAATTCTGTTAATAATTTATTGTGCAAGTTTGTATCCCATCTTATCCTATTTAGAAATGTTTCTCTTTTCGTACAAAATATACAGGCGTGGTAGTGTACACGGAAAGAAAACATGCGAACTATGAGAACGTATTGAAGGTGTTAAAAAGGGAAACTTGAGTTTAATCGACGACTTCCAAATGAATCTCGAGCTGCGATATAACGTAAGCTTTTCTCGACAATGAAATACTTAGCGATTAATCGTAATTACAATGTTTGTGCGAGTTCCTAGTTTCACTTATTCAGCACGAAATGCCGCTGACTATACTTGCCTATCGTTACTAGTGATGTGACAAGATATGTAGGGCAAGTATAACAATCACTTATCGTTATATGTATTATGAAAATTTCTATAAACGAAAGTAAAAAGTAAATTTATTGCTAAATCACGCTCTCATCTTTATAAACTCGTAATTTACGTGTGACCCTTTTAGTATAGCAGCGGTAATAGCAATAACAATAGTAATAATAGCAGCAGTAGCAGCAGCAGCAGTAGTAGTGGTAGTAGTAGTAGTAGTGGTAATAATAATAGTAGTAGTAGTAGTAGTAGTAGTAGTAATAGTAGTAGTAGTAGTAGTAGTGGTAATAGTAATAGTAGTAGTAATAGTAATAGTAATAATAATAGTAGTAGTAGTAGTAGTGGTAGTAATAGAGTATGTTAGTATAATAGTGTAGTAGTAATAGCGATAATAGTATTAACAGTAAGTAATAGCGATAGCAATAATAATAATATTAATAGTAATATAGTAGTAGTGAGATAATAATAGCAATAGTAGTTCTAACGATGATTTTTGGCATAAACAATAATTTTATACTAACGCAACGATTACCGTATATGGAGAGTCTACGAATTGTCCGTATCCATCCTAATTCAGCGGACTTTCTTTTCTCCCTCTTTTTGATAGAATATGCTTACTTTTTTTTTACAATATAGCAGTTAAAACGCAGAGCATCTAACATTTTTCACTCTTTAAATGTACAAACACTTTGAAAAATTTCTTCGGTTTATTTACTAGATTCGTTTAATGAGCGTTTATATCAACAGTGCCCCACTCCGTTTTCATTATTTTCTTTTTGTTATATAAAACCATCGAGCGTGATAATAAAGATATATGAATATGTATATATTTATTATGCGTGACCTAAAGGGTATCGCTTGTTTTGATATTAGCGGTGCTCGCGTTGATCTTACGAATTTTTGCGTAAGCTTCTTTGGTTTTATTAGCGTTTGCCGATCTTTCCCTTTCCCTGTCCCTGTGTCCCTCTCCTTTTTCCTTTCCCGTTTGGCACAAGGTGAGGATGCTTTTTCTCATATGGGAAACGCGAACCCGACAAACGCTAGCAAACGCGATTAAATGACTCTGCAGTCCTACGGCAAGTTAAAATCTAAAACCTTCGCTCTCAATATTACTCGTATACTTAACGATAATCTAATATGCTGATGAGATTAGAAAATTGCATTAGCTCGTAGATAAAAGGGCGAGGCAAACGCGCAGCCGATTCGAATCGCCGATTCTTCCCGATTCTCATCTCTCTGTCGCGTATTATCGCGTTCGTTGTTCTTGCTAGTGCGAGTGCGTTTCATCCACTTCTTACGAACGAGATGCGATTGATTTTAATAAATGCTCTTCAACAATTTCATTATAATATATCTATGCGCGTACGCTTGTTATTATTAATCAAATTACTTGTTTACATCGTTTCAACGCTACAAGCCTCGTTTAAGCTTTAATTTGTTATTTCATGCAATGTATAAAGTTATCGCTACACAAGTAATTAGATCAAGTGAAATATATACGTGTATACGTATAACAAATCGTCTATATTTATTGAAATCAATCTATTTTGCCGTTCGGCGTACTGCGAGATGAGTCCGCTCTCTCTGGGATCTCCAAGTGGAATTATCACAATTCATTTTGCCACGTGTAATTTGCGCTCTCGCGTAATACCCAGATCCGCGAGTTCATGGTAGCCATACGTGTAATACGTGAGAAGTGATTGTCGACAATTATTAACAATTAGTGAAATGTTTCAATCGGCTCTTGAGAATTTTCTTAATTACGCGAATGATGCTCACTTTTGAAGAAAGTACGTACATACCATGAGAAACCTGATCATCGGGTGGGGGGAGGGACGAGTCGAATCGGCGCTTCGCATTCCACTCGCCGAACAATTTTGTTTAACGATAAAACTTCATTACGGAAAGCGATGTTCAATCGGGGGCCTTCTTCCGCCTTCCTCGAGAACGATTTCACCTACGAACGATTTCTTTCGGCGCGAACTAGCATAATTGTCACGACGATTGATAAAACGCACCGCTCCGTAAGATATGGCGTGCACGTACGTCCCTCGTATATCGGTGTGCGTTCACGGATTTGCGTGCGCGCACACATATACTTCCCTGCGTACACACACGTATATACCCTATGCTAAATCGCTATGACATTTTGAGTCCCGTGTCGCGCAAACATTTTATGTACACGTTTTTATTTGAGTATTTTATCGGAACACTTGAATGTTATTCATTATTATGTTTTGCGTCGCTTGAACAATTAATTTACTCTATCATTCCGTACAGTTTCACTAATTAGCGGACTGACCGCGGGAATTTTAAATACGCGCGCGACTACCGGTTGCTTCAACGACTGTACGCCACGGTGATCACTCCCGAAGTTTTTTGGCACCTCGCGCTCGGAAGCTCCTCGCAAGGATCTCGCGGGTTTGATCCGGGTGGAGCATCGGATGACGGATCGAGGCATCGGATCATCCGGGAAATCAAAGTTCAGCGAACCGTCGATAATTCGAGCCTGGATGATGTAGCGGCAGTTCGCGAGGGGGGTGTGGGGGTGGAGGGGTTGCCGCGGTGCGATTGAAAAACTATGAGTTTGAACGACTCGTTGGCTAATTACCGTTCGAATTGGGTTAATCGTGTACCGCCAGACCCACTTAATAATCGGCGTGTGTAGGAGGTGTAGAATGGACATGCGCTAAAATGGATCTCTGCTGTGGACAGGGTTGCGCGCGGGGTTGCGGGGGGAAACAAAGCACGGGCGAAATTCTCGCGCAGCGCGAGCTCTTACAATCGCGAGAGTTTTTAACGACCCTCGGAGACGCGTTTGCCGGGGGCCTGATCCAAAATCTGGAAAAACACCCTCGCGGATCCAACCCCTATTTACGACTTGGAGGATCGAAGATCGCTTGTCCGCTCCGATAGACCGAATTATTACCGGATCGACGACTAGCTGCGTTTTTACCGGAGAAACTTTATAAAACTTTTCGAAAGGACGATCAAATTTAACGATATCGCAATGGCCCATTTTTATTCATCCTTATGCTCCCATTCATTGAAAGCTGGCAAACATGGATGAGAATTTATACAACGCTCCAACTTTCCTACTGTCAACGACCTATGATTGTTATCTCTCTCTCTCTCTCTCTCTCTCTCTCTCTCTCTGTCTCTCCCTTTCGCTTAATTGACCAGGGTTACCGAGTTGGCGGCAAACGTTGAAAAATTTCTAAGAACGAGGATTCCTCGCTGTTTTACAAACGAAACTACATTGTGCCAGCGGCGCGAATTACGCGGGGTACAATCGTTGAAAGCTTCGATACGCGAGAGGGTCTCGCGGAGAGACTTGATATTTTGCGTTACGATTAGCGTCAGCATCGTGTGTATCTAAGAATGAGTCTGTTTGCACGAATGCCTTGTGAAATCTAGCCGTAAGAATACTTACAATAGTCTGTACGGAAAGCAGGGGGACCCAACTTGGCAGTTTTGTGCATATTTATTGATCACCTACTTTAGCCATTGTACGTTTAAAGGCTCGAACCTTGGCAAACCTGAATCGTACCTCTTATACTGCTAGCGAAATATCGAATCTCGATTATGAGTGGTGGTGGTGGAGCATCGGAGAATGAAGTTTTGGTTCGTGTGTGCGCGTGTGCGTGTATATGTGCATGCGTGTATGTATGCGCGTGTGTGTGTGTGTGTCGTGTATCAAGTGTACGGCGTCTAGCGTTCTCCAATCACACGTGATTTTAGATTCGGACCTCGGATCTTTCCCAGCGGTAAAAATGGTTGGACGCCCCCTGGTTCGAGTTTTCATTGGCAGTTTATTATTTCATCGAAGACCGTGTCAGTTTCACGAGAGAATGACGCGGTGCTGCATGTGAAACGGCCGTATCGCGCGCACGCGAAGCGAAGCGATTCGGATCTTTATTATCACTTTCTTATGAAACTGTTAACATTTATGTAATATTATCATTATTGAAAGACCACGGCGGCACTCTTCCGAGGGCTGGACACGCACGTACACAGGCGCGTAGCCCTCGAGAGTTATCGTGAAATTTTGATTATAGGGATCAACCATTTCAATCACGCGCGTAGCGAAGCGTCGCCCACTGCCGCGAATCAATCGATACGGATAAACAAAACTTCTGCTGTACGCGCGCGCACACACACCTACACATACGTTTACATTATTCGCTAAACTTAACGTATCAGGTAATAACTCTAGCACTGAATACGAAACTCGCGCGCAACTAACAATTGAAGTCCTTTAAATATTGTTGGTGTCACACACATACACGCGAGCGCGCACGCACACGCACACCTCGTTAAGACTAGTATAATAAAAAGTACGCGTCGATCGTTGCTGTGTTGTACTCCGTCGCAACGAGGATCACCCGTATGCACCGGCGCGATGTCAAATTTTGCTTTTGCGTCACGCGCTAAGGAAAAATTTAGGTGTGCGATTTAGGTATCGATGATGAGGTCGTGTCCTGTGCACTCGAGTGCACGCGTGTCAGTGTTCTCGTGTGTGAGTGCGTTTGTACCTGAGCGCGTGTGCGTGTGCGTGCGCGCGCGCGCGCGCGCGTGTGCGAGGGTGTAGCATCTATATCACTGGGGCGCGTAGGAAATTAATGAAATTCGTATTGTCGACGTTCTCGGGGTACGTCACTCATTTTCCTAAATGTCTTTCTAACTAACACAAAGCTAGCGTGCGTAGGCGTGAAATTTCTTCCAGGATGCCGCGAATGTGAGTCGATGCGTCGTGCAGATCAGCTGGGCGTCTTCTTCTTATTCGATTAAAGGTATTTGTGTGTGTTTCGTTGCCCCGAGTATATGTGCATTTGCGTTTCTCTGGATGTGTCACTCTATCAGCAGAGCACAGGCACACGCTGCGAAACGAACGGAACTCCGTCCGCACCTTCGCCGAGGACCTTCGATAAACGCAAGTCCTGCCTGGAGTCCTTCTCCTTCGCGTTCATCGCCTTACGACGTCGCAGACACCTCCTCGAATCTCTAATGTCACGACGAATCTTCTGGACAGAGAAACAAAATTAATTTTTCAAATTACGCTCCTTTTCATTTTCTTTTTGCCTCTCGTTATGAGTTTCGTCCAATTAATTTTCGCTCGACCTTGAGGCTCGCGAAATTGCTGGATTCGAGGTCAGAGCAAATTTCTGGAAGTTTTACGCGATCAAATTAATTCCCGTGTGTTTCTCTTTTACGTAGATCAAATGATTGAATTTGTTGAATAATTAACTGAGTTGGTAACGTGAAAAGTATTTTCAATAATGATGGACTGGTACACGTTTTCGAGGTGTTCACGTGGAAATAAGATGGATCGCGTTGATCAAATTGTAGTAAAGTTTCATCGAATTTTAATATTTATATTCGAGGGTAGAGAGGGGAAGAATATTAATTTGAAGATTTCTCCGTAAGGACGTGGATCGCATAAGCAATTTTTACATAAACTTGTAAAGAACAAGAAATATAATAAATGCCTGAACAGTGGTTTGCTTGTTCTACTTAAAGTAGAATGGTTAGTGCTGTATGGCATCAATTTTTAGCATAATAATGGGAATGGCATAAAATTTGTTAGCGCAAAACTATATTTACTATATATTTACGCTTTGTATAATATAAACTGTGCAAATTTTGAAGCCACATAATACTTTTAAAGCTTCTGAAAAGCACTAAAATAGTTTACAACTAATTAATCTCATAGTAATAACAGTATCGATAATTTTCAATTCTGTTATCGCACCATAAAATTTCTATCGATTCATTCTTAGCGTTTATTAAATGATAGAATCATTAATCCAACAAATTATGATTTTCCTAAACTACGACAGAAAAACATGCACTTCCAAAAGAGAAATGCGATAAATTATATTATACTCGTTTGTATAAGCAGCAAAACCAAGATATTTAATATCGACTATCCTTCCAATGGATGATCAAGTGTATCCTCATTGTCCCTAATTGATATTTCTCGATCATACCGTTATATCAATCCAGACCGAAAATGGTTGCGCCAGCTCGCTAATAGTTTTTGATGAAACGGTCAATTTTCTCGCTACGATAGCTTCATTCTTCTGAAATCTGTCACGCATCGCGAATCTCGCGAAAACCTAATGATAATACATAGAGCGCGATGGGCTCGTTTCAAATTTGAGTGTCAATTTTATTAAATTGATGGACCGCGATAGGAAGAGGTTTTATTTGAAATTGACAGTGCAAATGGGACAGGATACGCTTACTTGCGGGGAAAGACTTTCAAGATAGCGAGATCGATCTTTATCAAGCGACAGGGAATGGGGTATAACGCGAAACGTGGAAAAGCGTGATACATTCCTTACCAAATTCCAGGAGGTGCTAGTACGCTCGCAGGGAGGCTCGATCCGGGCAGTCTGTTACTGGACGATTATGTGAGGCGCACGTAGTAATATCACCACCGTGGCCAGAACGGTGAACAACGTGAAGACGAATAAGCAGAGCCTTCGAGGAAACAGAGAAACGGAGAAACGAATAGAGTAGAATAGACGCAGAGACAAAGAAAGAGAAATTAGGATGATTAGTCATTTTAATCATGAAACTTGGCCGAATTGAAAAAAGTTACAAAGTTGAGCCAAGCGAGCAAGAAAGAACTCGAGGGGGAGCAATTCGCATGGAGAAGAACTTTATCCATGAATCTAGAGCATATTGGTGGGCGGGGCGAGGGTTGACGAGTCACAAAGATAGACACGAAGAGAAAGTAAGAAGAGGAGTAAGAAACATCAACATTGATTCAGCAGAGGTCCTACCTATCGACCACCATGGCAGCAAACTTCCAGTCGCTAATGACGTCGCCGTCCTCGTCCGTCTTCCGCATGCGACTCGTAATGAACTGTAGCTCCTTCAGGATTGTACGGAGTTCTCGTTGCATGCCACTCAGTGGTAAGGACGCTGACGTTTCCTCCACCGTCGCTGGTCTCCCGGAAAGTGGCGTGCCATACGTCGACCTGCTGTTTCAAAATCCTCCAGTTCAGAGCATCGTCAACATCGTCGTCGTTGCGGACGATACGTTTATTCGCGCGCAAATCTACGGAACCGTCGGGACGGACTTGGAACTTCGAACCGAATCGCAAAACCTTTTTTTTTCTCCACGAATTTATTCAACAACCCCTGGCACGTGTATCTTTATCGCGCCGTATCTACTTCCTGTCACGTACGCGTAGGGCGACCAAGAAGACAGAGGGGGTTAAGTGCTGCCGCCTCCAACCCCGTGTTGAACTTGTGAAATTCGTGGCAGAGAAGGGAGAGAAAAGTTTGCGAGGGATTATTATCAAGTACCTTATGTAACCAGAAGCCGGGTTAGCCGCACTGTTTCCGTGCCGGAAGTCATCGTCAATGTCTAATACGTTCGCCAGTAAGCTCTTGCTACTCCTCTCCTGGAGCTCGAGTTCCTTCATTCGATTACTCATGAGGATGGTCTTCTTTGTTATTTTCTTGCCCGGACGGTTCATCCGCAGCAAGCATGGCAGCCATTGTAAAAATACTGTTTTGATCTACGTAATAACAATATTAATATTAATGGAGCGTCACGCGGCAAATTCCACACCTACCCAGGGTGTCTTATTTATTTTACAGGGTTATACACGGCTATGCGCCCTAATGCTATCCGTCTTCCCGATCATGCAAATGCGGGCAGAAATGTTTTTTAATTAGCAATTGTCCGTCGATCCAGGCAGATGAAAATACCGCGGGGAAATGCCAGCGATCGATACCTTGCGTAAAAAATGATGCAAACTTGAAATACGAGGCTGTCGCTTCAAAGCGCTAGTTTACTACTGGCAGTAAACGAGCAGAGCGCTGAAAAAAGATCAGCGGCACTCCAAAGCTTGATAATTAATTTCCTTATTTATTTTTCCCGTTAGATCTTTACACGTGAAACTTATTACTTTCTTTCCCCCTGGTTTTAGCAACTTTCTCAAAAGAACGACGTATCTGAAAATACTTTAATCAATCATGCACTAGCATTTCGTTTTTTTCGTACAATTTAAATCCACGCGAAGCTCGCGTTTTGCGAAGCATCAGAGAGGACGAGAGAAAGAAAGAGAGAGAGAGAGAGAGAAAGGCAAACAAATAAACAAATGAAGGAAGCAAACAAACTGTCAACGTTCGCATTTTGAGCATCTTCGAGTTCTCGGTGGTGCGCAACGTTAATGAAATTAAAACTACTTGCTCCACGGATATGGGAGGATGGAGGGAGGGAAGGAGAGAGGGGAAAGGATTACGCGATATTATGAAAATGGTTGAAGGGGGCAGAGAGGGTGAAGGAGCTTCCGAAAGAAACGCGAAGGAATACCCGGAAGAGAGCTGGCTCGAATCGAGGGTCCACGGGAGCTCCTAGAGGAATTCGGGCGAGTAACACGCAACATAAAAACAAAGCGATGAAAATTCGCGTTCCTAAGATGTCCCGTCTTCCTCCGTTTCTTTCTGGAGCGTGAAAGTTCCAGTAGCCATCGTCCGGATGGAGGACCGGCAGCTCCGAGCCACTTTAAACTTGCAGAGAGTGGGGCATTGTCTTTAATGGCCGTAATGGGCAGAGCGAAGGACGCGGAAGAGTGGAGTTTCA
Organism: Sclerodermus sp. 'alternatusi'; assembly: GCA_037305995.1. Taxonomy (NCBI): domain Eukaryota; kingdom Metazoa; phylum Arthropoda; class Insecta; order Hymenoptera; family Bethylidae; genus Sclerodermus; species Sclerodermus sp. 'alternatusi'. Next base: position 6,679,169 of record CM074550.1, read on the forward strand.
TAAACCAAAGCGTTCCTCGGCATGCGGAAGAAGGGAAGGAGAGAAGGAAGGAAGGAAGGGAAGAAGCGAAGGAGGTGGGTGCGGGCTGCAAAAAAAAAAAAAAAACGCTGGAAACTCACCCAGTTCGGCATGGCGTATCTGTCGGGGGTTCTGTGATGGTAGTTGAGCACCACGACGGTGAGGACGACGCTACTCGCCACCATGAACATGATGCAGTTGAAGTAAGACCCTGAATCGAGGTATTCGTAAAAATTCCCCGGAGAAAGAAAACAGAGAGGATGCGATTAGTCACGGAAATGGCGCCGGCACATGCGTAGTAGTCGCTTTCTCTAAGAATGAAAGATTACCGGATCAGACCTTAATCTCGAATTATCGGGCGGCGCTTCAGCGGCCGCGGGGCCTCCACTTCCGGTAATCTTTCACAGGCTTACACGACTGTTCGCGCGTTTTCGCCGTACACGGAGAAGCCGGAGGATCAGCTCCGGGAGCCAGAAGCGGGCGGGGGGTTGTTCTAGCTCTGCCCTCCCCCCTCCCCCATCCCCCGGAACCTTCTTCCCGGTTCGATCGCGAGCATTCCCCGTGAGAATTTCGGACAATTTCCCCCCGCGCTCCTGGCCCTTGACCCCTGGTCCCGGAGAGCTCCTCGGGTTCTCTCACGAGTAGGGAGCCACACACTTCATAAATCACTCCTTCGCAGGCACTCCTGTGGCGCGAGACCACGACGTCCGAGGATCCGTTTGGATCCACCTTGGGTGCACGTGAGAAATAGAAGAGACAGAGATAGACGTAGTAGAGACAGGCGAAGAGTGAAAGGAAGGTGAGATAGGCGCGCAGAACACTCAATAGTTAGTTAGAGAAAGTACACCGGGGGGGGGGGGGGGGAGGAGAGAGATTATCGCTACGAGTATACGTAAAAGGGAAGCGTACTTACTTGTGAGCTTCAAGGCCAGTGACACAATTACAAAGATAGAGTGCGCAAACGCTTCAAGGACGCAAACCCTCGGATTCGTTCCACTCGTCATTCGACCGCACCCCGAAATTCCACCCCCTCGCTGCAACCCTCGATTCTCGTCTCTCCCGCGTTTTAGGAAGACTCTTCGAAAATATCTCTAACCCCCCCCCCCCTCCTAACCCCTCTCCGACGTATTCGGAAACTCGCGTGACTCGATGCTTCACGGGCTTCTGGCATTTGGTCGAATGACGAGCGCGGCGAATTCTTCCTCGGTTTACGCGGAGGCTTACAGATTAAAAGAGAGCATTTCACGACGACATGCAAACAAACTCACCATTAATGCACAGACACATAAATCACTAAACACAGGAAGGACATACGTATATTCGCTACGGTCTTAATGCGGGATGCACTTAACGGAGTTCTCGCAGTCGTGAGAAGCTCCGGCTTGTGATAAACTAAGTCTTAAGTTAAGTCTGCAAGATGCAAAGATCTCGTTGGGGGATGGAAAAATGCGCAAAATGCAACTTCCCACGGTTATAGATCAGGAGTCCTCTAATTAAGCCGTGTTTTAAGCGAAACGCACAGTTTTGCACAGTGAGAAGCGTACTCGCCGGAATTTATGCCGTTGCGCACACGGCATACGTGTAAATTGATAAGAAACGATGCTAACACGTGACGCTCCTCTTACGTCATCGTGGACGTTCTTCCTTCACAGGATAATCATCCCTAACATCCCTAAGATTCGCCTACGCGTGGAGAAACACGAAGGATCTTTCAGTGGTTGGATTTCAGTGCCCGCGTCCAACTTTTTTTTTTTTTTCTTTCTCTCTTTCCTTTTCACAAATCGTCGGTATTTTCGACCGTACGTGCCGTGTCGCCACGCGTTGAAAGTACACGCGAGCGTTTGCAAGCTCCCGTGTACTTTGCGCGTGTATCGAGTCAAGCACGTTGCGGGTTCCATCGAAGATCCAACACTTTTACCAGCGGGAGAAATTTCTCCCCCCACCAGAATTTCTGGTAAGTGGTGCGAGTATCACAAAATGGAACTTTTAGTAAGAGAACGTGTCTTGTTCCGTTGGTTCTTTCCACGATGATAAATGGCCGCTGCAGAGAAGCTCAAGTTTTAAGAGGTTACTCTCTCAAAATTCGAAATTTTTCTTTTTCTCCTCTCTCTCTCTCTCTCTCTCTCTCTCTCTCTCTAATCTTCCTTCTCCCTGTGCAACGCCGTGATTGAAAGATTTTCCAGATTAGTTCTGGGTGGCTAACCCTGATAATCTTAGCAGCGACGACCTGATAATATCAGTCGGTGGCTTCCAAGTCTGTTTCAACTGGCACTTCCGCTTAATTAGTAATTGGCACTTGGCACTAAAAGTCACGCCAGGCTAATTCCTCGAGCCACTTGGCGCGCGGCACCGTTTAGATCGAGACCTGGAAATACGCTCCTATAAAATGAAACAAAGGGGGCGTCTCGTAAAATTCTCAAATGACGCGTGCCCGTGCTATAAAAGTTACTTTGTTCTTCCAGCCAGCCACTTTTAACGAGCCTGTAAAGACTGCTGGTATAAGCGCCTTCCGGCATGATTAATCGTTGTGTACGAAAGTAATTATCTCGTCTCGTACTTTCCAAAGAACTTTAAAGTCACGTTAGATACAATTAACCAGATTCCTACTACCACTGGATAATCGATCCGAACTCTATGATGTAACACGAGGTACCACGAGGGCCAACCATTCCTGCGGGACTCCTCCCACACAGCTGAACAGACCACGTTATTTATGGGGTTTTCATTAGTTCCAAGTGTGTGTTTTTCGCTCGTACGGGGAGATCGCTCGTGTCGTTGAAAATAATATTGCCATCGGAATCGTAGCAGGCAGAGGTAGATGCGACGCCGGCGGACAATTTCCAGCGATTTTGTCGCCAAGCCGAGAAAGTACCTCGGGGTTCGGCCATGGCGAGACCACCAGGACCACACCGACGACTTCGCATCGAATTGGCGAGCGTTAAATACCAACGTGCGCACGGACGCTCCGATAATTACAGGGACGAGGGGGGGTGAGGGTATTTCATCGTTTCACTCGATTTACCCGATTGTACTTTGGTGCGTGCGGCGAATCGCGCGTGTCATTTTGATTTTCGCGCGTTTTACACGCGAGACGGTCGGTCGTTGCTCCGCGCGCGAAATGGCTTCTCTTGAAATTCCAACATTTCCGCGAAAATGGGCCATATGTGCGTGAAGATGGTAGGTCGAGGGGGGGGGGGGTTCCCGTATCTCGGGATGCCAGGATGTTTCTACCGAGCGTTGCCAACTTAAATTTCTTCATATATTAGAGGATGCCAGCGGCAGGTTAGACGCGAAGATCTTGGGAAAAACATTTCCAGTTTCCCATGTAAATCTCATTCCGAGTTTATAACTGGCTTCGCATTTTTAGAATTGTAAATCGAACGTTGTGAAGCGATCTCGATCCGTCCGGATCGTAAGGACGCGAATCACGACTCTCTCCCAGGAGCTTCGATTCGGATAAATAAGCGCGAGCTTTTTATCGCGGCCGCGCCCCGTTGGAAACCGCGCGTCCACGTTGAGAAGGGCGCGGAGACGCGAGAACGAGGACTACCAGCGACGGTTCTCCTGGGCGAGGTTGGCTCGTTGAGAATAGAGAGAGAGCGTTTTCGACGAAATAATTAGAAATTGCTCGGAGAGGCTCCGGCCCGCGTCGAATTATTTTAATTACGCTCCAACTTTGCATCGAACGGCTCTGCCGGAGAATCAGCTTGAGAAGGATTTATCGCATTGCGCGTACCGCGCGTCCCGGAAGATGTCAGCTAATTAGTTTGACGACATTTCAAAAGTTCGCGAGGATCCGCCGCGCGAAATCTCGCGCGAAATCGCAGAAACGGTCGGTTAACGCGAAATCGATCGATCGTTCGTCGCGAGGCTCAAAGATTGTCGGATGATCTCTCGTGATTGATAGTGACGTCATGTCGGAGTTGCGAGACCGACGTTCGTAACGATACGATCCAAGATTTTCCAGCCCTTCTCGTCCTCGGGTTGAAGCACCGCGGGAGAGTCACTCGTCCACCCCCAGTGATGTTTGCCAATCGAGGGGTGTACTTTTAATTTTTCCACGATCGTCCGACGGAAACGATTAAGGGGGGAGGGAGGGGGGACCGGGGACACTCGAGGAATCGTGGACGCGCGTATAACCAAGCAGGGATTTCGATATTGAATCGAAGAGAGGGTGGCGGGGGCGGAGGTTGGGCAAAGTTGGAGACGATGTTTTTACTCTTTTTACACGAGGGACAACGACGACTCACGGCAAGTAGAATGAAAAGCATTCGTGTCCCAAGTCGAGCAAACGAGAACTTCGTTATCGATGTCTCCTATTCCTATACTTGGTACTTGTTTGATTCTTTTGCCCGTCCCCGTCGCCGTCCCTGTCCACCCCCGTTAACCGGCGCCCACCCTCTCCAAGGGGAAGGAACTCGTTTGTTTCCCCGGTGCATTTACGTTTGCCGAAGGCACTCGTTTGGACCGTCCTCTGCCCCTTGATGACTCGAAACGATTATGGGTAAAATGGTGCTTTCGTTACTTCGTCACGTGCCGGCAGTTCCCCCCCCCCCCGCCTCTTTTCCTTTTTTTACATCGTTATTTTTATCGGTTAACTCCGGAACGACGAACGCTTTCCGTGGACGCGAATTCGCTCTGTTTCCCTCGCTCCTTCTCGTCGAGAATATTGATGTCACCGCGGTATTTATAAATAAGCGAAACTTTTTCAACGAGCCTAAAGTCTCCCGCACTTCGAGGAGGAGGGGGGGGGGGAGTACTCGAGAACCTTTTTCCTTCACGCTCGATCCACCCGGGGTGGGAAAATCTTTCGAGAGTTACATTCTTGCACCAGTTTCGCGCCGAGTTCTCGTCCTGCTTTCGAGTTTCCCGCGGAAAAAAGTAAACGCTCCTTTATAGCGGGGAAAAAATTTCTCCGGGTGGTCGCAAGTTTTCGCGAGATCACACGAATCCGTTGAACACTTCGCTAGAGTAGAGGGAATTCCCTTTCCATAGTGGCAATCAGGTGGGACGAAAACTTCCGATCGAAATACTTTCTCCCGCATTTATCCCGAGCGGAAGCTTTGCAGTTACGGAAACTCGATTCGCTGTCGCGGGATGATTGAACACGCAAATCCCTACCTATTACCCCCGCGCGGCGCGTCCGAGGTCGACGGATAAGGTGGAGCGGCACGAGGGAGTTTCTTGAAAAATTTCGGAGAACGGGGGAAAAAGCAGACTCCTCGATTCATTATTAACGTCCACTGAAAATAAATACGCAATTTCGCAAGGAGCGCGGTTACGGGAAGATGGAGTAGCACGGGAGTAAAAGGAAGGTCTGGTCTATGCTCGATTTTACTACTTGTCGGATGGACAAGTGGCTGTTCAGCGTCAGTGGTTGCGTCTGGGAAAGCGAGAACGGGCGTAAAGGGGCTCCGAAGTAACGGACGGAACAGGGAGATACAACCGGTAGAAAAATAACGTGGTCTCTGCATTCTCGGTGCAACCGGGAATAAAATAGCGAATGTTCTCAGTCTCCGACGGTTCGTCAAAGTTGCATGATGCCCGCAAACTGCTGCGAGTTTCAAGCGCTCGTCGAAGAAGGAGATGAGAAAAAAGAGAAAGAGAATGAGATAGAAATAAAGAAAGAGAGAGAGGGAGAGACAGAGAGAGACGAGGGATGGGGGGGGGGGTAGGAATAGAAACAAGGGAAGGTACATAGCAGGATGAGGAGGAAGAAAAAGAGAGAGAAAGCTAACGGGAAAGAAATAAAAGAAGAAATTACTCGTGGACGCGGAAATGGGGGGAGGGGGGAGGAAGTGGGAAAAGAGAAAGCGAGAACCTATCCTACCTTCCTACGTATCCCGCGAATACGAACGTGCCTCGATAGCACACGTGGATACTTAAATAAATCAACCTTACGGTTCGCCGAACTTTTTTCCATTACTAGCCCGCCGGAAACGCTCGTTGGAAATATTCCAGGAAATATTCGTCGGTCTTCCAGGAAAATTCCGTCAAGCTGCCGACATAAATCCGACAATGTTGCACTCGAAATGCCGAGGATGGTCCTGTCGCACATTACCCGGGAGGAACTTGGAAGTCTTGATATCACGCGGGAATAAGTTCCCATCATCGAAAACGCGATAGGTGGACCAAGCGTGAATCCCGAAGTAAAATGAGAAGGAGAAGGAGAAGGAGAAGGAGAAAGAGAAGAAGGAAGAGCGAGAAATCGGAAATCGCAAGTTCCGTCGGCTTCGTCGGTAAAACGGCGAGCCGTGAGTATTTGGCTCTAGTCTGTTGATTTTAGCGGGGTGCTGCGCGATCCCTCGCGATTGGACGCTCGATTGTTTTCCCGGGGTAAGAAAATTCCATTAGAACCAGGGTGTTCGCCCGCGCGCGCGAGCTCAATATTCGCGAGAATGAAACTTTAACAAGGTAAAACACGGTCGATTTCGCCGTTGCGAGCGCCCGCATTCTTCATATTCTCCAAACGAAGGTGACTCGGGGGTGGCTGAGGGGGAGGGGGTGACTTATGACCCTAGAAAACTCGACGCGGATCACAATTGCCAGAACGTGTCGGTGCGACGACCGAGTCTCCTTAATCCCGAGCACAGTGACGCGCGTGGACGAGCGTGTGTGTGTACGCGTACGTGTGTGCACATACGTTCGCACGTACTCCGACGTGCGTGCGCCGCGTGGCTTTGGGGTAAAGTCCACCGAAGGCTCGGAGTTTCCCGTTGCCGGTGGCGCGGGAAGACGGGATTTTCGCGAGCGATGTACATGGGAGCAGACGGAGGGTGCTCGAGGGGGTGGAGGGTGCTCCGTTTCGAAATATCTTCGTGCCGCGCCATGTTTTCCAGCAGCAGGAACATCGAACCACTCGAACCCCGCGTTATTCTCACCTAATCTCCATCCTTGCGCGCCATTTGCCAGTTTCGAACTTCCAGCACGGGAACATCGAGCTCCCGGGACTGCCAGCATCCCCTTGAAATCTCCCCTCGTCCTCCTCCTCTCCCCTTAATTTCGAATGCTCCGAGCTCTCCTTCGAAAGGAAAAGCCCCCACCCCTCCTCCCCCTCTCCTCTCGGTGATCTACGGAGGGGAGGGTCGAGTTTGGCGAATTCAATCTAGCCATTTTACCGGAGTCGCTCTACCGCGCTCGGGGGTGGAAATACGACGCTCTACCCTCTACGACGCCATGCACGTACTCTTAAGCTGATCTCTCATTTTTCTTGGCGTTTTATTTCGAGCGCCGCCAAAATGCTATTTGCTCCTCTTCCTGCACCCGCGCTCGGAGCTTGGACGAGCTTTAAAGCGAATATCGCGTGAATTTACGCGTACAAATGACAGGTTATATTTAGCAAATAAACACACACACACACACGCACGCACGCACGCACAAAGTACATTCACGATTGATTTAATACTAATAGTTCTGTGGGGGAGGGGTGGGCGGGGGTGGCTATACTTTACCATGAAAGTAAATATTGTTCGCAGGGTGTTCATTGGACGAGCATTCTAGCACGGCCCCACCCGTCCACCCCCTGCGTTATTTTCAACAAATATTTGAGAAATACCGTAAAGCTTTCGGCTGCGAGTTTAATTGAAATGTCCGCCAGCGCAGACCTGGGAGGAGATTCTCGCCTGTATTATTGGACGAATAAAACTTTATATTGGGTTTGCGCGATCGAGTTAGGGCCTTAAACTTTGCTGTTATTTAAATCGAATGGAGAAAGTGCCACGGTCGACTGCGCGTCATTATGAGAGAGCAGCAAACGCATTACCTCTGCCTGTGCGTGTGTTGAAGGGACGCTCCTCCGCCCGTTATGAAACTCTGGCGAGATTACGTTAAGCGAAAGCGGAAAGTTGAAAAGTTCCCTTTATCTTGCAATCGGTGTTCTTTCAACGTCCCTCGTTACGCAGATGAACGATAGATAGGGTGGAGAAAAAAAGGGCTGGGGGAAAGCGGCGATCGTCTTTCAGAGCATTATCGTCGTTAAGCAAGATAGTTCTCTTACAAGTTACTCGAATGAAAATTGCACGAGGAACTTTGCATGACCTTGAAGGGGTGCTTATCGTTAGTGTTACTGAGAGAGTCTTCAACTATTTTACGGTTACAGTGACAAGAGTAATGATAGCTAGACGAGCAGTGCCACTCCGTGTAAAGAAGCTGTGAGAATCAAACTAGATGTATATGTATAGAGGTACAGTAGAGACAGAGCATTATAAAATGGCTGACACAGTAGAAGAATAAGAGAATTATGCAGTGTCCGAGCTAGAGAGATATAGTTGAGAATACACGATGGTGATGCTCCTGTATCCGAAGAATCAAGGTGCGCCATGCACAGCAAACTTGATTATTTTCAAAGGGAGTACTAAAGTACCGCGTTCAGCAACTTTCTACGAAAGTACTACGTGTAATTTTAACGTGAGGGAGCTTTGCCTTGATGCCTGAAGTCTCGGAGAAATATTTTGGTCCATTTGGCCATGAATGAAGCAGGTGGATCAGTGATCTACGACTTCGACAGGATGGGTAGAAAAAAAGATGAAGAAGAAGAAGAAAGAGAGAGAGAGAGAGAGAGAGAGAGAGAGAGTGAGAGAGGCAAATAGATAGAAAGATAGAAAAATAGTGAATTCTTTCTACCGTGTAGCAAATACGAGCCAATACCGTCGATGATACGTGTGTGCGACTTTACGATAGAAAATGAGAGAAAGAAAGCGAGAGAATGAAATAAAGAGAGAGAGAGAGATGACCGCAATACCACAAAAGTGAAGAGAAGACTGTCTTGCAAAATTAATAGTATATAGTAAGAAAGACAGCGATACCAACATTAGCCGCCCATAGCGAGCATCATACTCAATTGTTTACTGAAAGAAAATTCGACTACGCAATTGGAAATTTGCGACTGCAGAGCGATAGGAGGCAGGCTATAATAAGAGTCGAAAAGAATCTAGAGAGAGAGAGAGAGAGAGAGTAGTAGAAAACCAAAGAATTAGAAAATGTAGAGAAGAAGGAGAAGGAGAAGGGAGTAAAAACGGGTGGAGAAAAAGCAAGGAGGAAAAAGTAAAGAATCTGTGAAAGAATTCGTGGGGAAAAAGAGAGAAGAATAGAGAAGAGCGGGGGAGAACAGACGAGGTAGTTAAGATTAACAAAAGATAACGGAGAGGATCCGGGGTTTGGGGGTAGCTGGTTAGAGACGTTCCTACGAATAATTAATTAATCAATTAATTAGTACGGTGGCGGTGTGAAAAGAGATAATTAATTATAGATCAGTTTTGGAGAAAAGCTGTTTAAGCGTAGATTAGACGGTGCTGGATACCAGAGATTTTCTCGAGTCACTCCTTACGCAACATGTCGCACTCTCACGTATTTAAACCACTACCAATACACTAATCGCAATCGGAACTCTAGTTCGGATTCCTAGAGATAGAGTTAGTTAGTTAGTCGTAAAGCAGAGAGCCAAGATCGAGCGTGACGGCATTCGCACACATTCACACACACGTAAGCCTTCCGTGGGGTGTGTAGTAGCCAAGGACGAAATAAGTACTATCGACAAAGCAAAGCGTTTCAGATTGGTTAGAGAGGCCTTAGCGCATTCTCTGTTCTTGCATCTCTTTGTCTCTTTGTGCTCCATTTTGTTTTCTCACACCGTCGCTCCTCCGCGTACGTATGTGCGTGTAGCATCAAGAGCAGTGATAAGTGATGGTCCACGGAGTACCAATATAATAATAGTAACAGTGATGGATGTCTTCTCCTCCATGTTTCTTCCTTGTTCGAGGTATTTGTGTGTCTCCATCTCCGTCTGTGTGCGCGCGTGTGTACGTCCGTGTGTGCATTAAGGTCAGGACCCGCATTAAAGGTACCTTGCGTGACCTTGCGTGCGCTGCTGCTGCTGCTGCTGCTGTCGCGGTTCGCTAAAAACCAGGGCCTTAACGTCCTTGTAATTAACGATAATGGAGACCCCCGCCGCCGTTCTACGTGTTCTACGTGTGTTCCACGCGTGTTGAGTTCACGGCTGTTTCCGTTTCCGCGGAGATCCTCGTCAGTCAACGCGAAACAATGGCGCAACCACGTTCCTGATAGACGGAACGTAACGTGACGTAATAGAACGCGTAACGTAACGACGAGTAATTACGCCACGCGACGAGAATCATCCACCTTCCATTGAACGAGGAAAAATGACATTTCCGGGCTTTTTCCGATAAGTCGTTGAAACTATGCGCGCGCGCGTAGGTATCGCGAACGGCTGACCCTAACTGCCGTAAACTACTCGCACCTGGTATTTTTCGGGATCGATTTGTCGGTTTAATGAAAAGGCGCAGAGAGCGGCAGCGCCTGATGGGCGAGCATTAGCATCATCGTCGGAGGTACCCAATGAAATAACAATGGCCGCTCGGAAAACACGTATAAATCGCTGTTACGCCGGAGCCGCGAGGGAGAGGGAATCTCATCGCTTTTCAATTTTCGCGCGAGAACTCCGATGCTCGCGGGCGGAAAATATCGCTCAATTATGCAGCTACGCAAGCAGCCCAGATATGCAGGTAGGTACAAACGTTTTCCCTTTTCCCGACGGGGCCGCAGCAGGTGCCTCGAATAAGAGCGAGAGAAGAGGGTCAAATAAAATCAAATGGAACGCTCTAAAGAACTTTTTCACGCGAACGATATTCGCTGGAGCAGTTACCCGCTCGTCTCTTTGAATTTACATGAGCCTTTAAATTTCGACGAAGGAGATACCTCACTCTTCTTCCCTCAGACCACTCCCTCCGCCGCTCCTTCACCTCCTCCGTCTCTCCTCTTTTTTACCTCGTCCTCCTTCAACTTTTCCTTTTTCTTCCTCTCTTCTCTTCTCTTCCTCTTTTTTCTTCAATTTCAAATTCAACTTTAGCTTCGGCTGAAGTTGAAGCCAAAGCTGAAGCCAAAGCTGAGGCTTTTGCAGCGAGCGTTACTTCTTCCTACTCTCGAGGCCACTCGGCCACTAGCTGTAAACGTATCTTGAGTGCAAAGCAGCCAGTTGTCGTACCTACGAAATACGTGTGCGCTGCACGCATCGCTCTCCCTCCGAAGGACACTCTGCCACTTTCTCGTATCCGTGGGGAGGAAAGGGACAAAAAACGAGGAAGCTACCGCGCCGGGAAATTTCACGTGGAAGTACCACACCATCGCCCATCCTAACCCCGACCCCAACCCCAACCCCCATGAGAGACTCCACTTTTTTCCACGACTATTATGGAGAGGACCTTACTTTTTCCACGAGAACCTCTCTCGTCCTTCTCGCTCGTGAATTTTCATCCGGTTCTTTCTCCCTTGGCGACCCCTCCTCTCCCTCCTCGCGTTATTAGAAGCGACCAATTATTCTCGACGCCTTCTCACGCGCGTTCCCTCCCCCCAAGGATTAATCACTCGCCGAGTGTTTGCCAAACGAACGCGGCCTCTCCAGTTTCAATGACGAGCAGGGGTTCCGTTTAGCGGGTTGTACAACTGTTTCAAGGACGCGCGCCAGCATTTACTCAGGTTTTGCGGTAACAAATTCAATTCCGGCGCATTGCACACGGATTCCCGTTCAAGTAAGCAATGTACATCGATGGCGTTTCAATTACAGAGCCGTAAGATCCGTCAATAGCAATTTCTGGGATGCTTCTATCGCTCGGTGTGGACGGCTTCCTGTCTGCGGGGGAGTTTAACTGGTTCTCGGTAATTGCACCGGATTATTTCGGAGCGTGGTTCCTTTTACTAGCGGTTGCCAAAGCGAATCGCGTGAAATCTAACGGTAAACTCTGTCGCGCGCGAATCAAGAGCTTAATAATCCGTCGGTAACGACGTTCCCCTCCTTACCGGCCTCGCAACACCGGCGTCCGATCGCAATACTCGCGAGTGTTCCGGAACCGACAAGACCCGGCCGGAAGCCGCAAACTAGGCACGAAACGTCATCCTATCGGAAACCCGTCTCGTCAATGGAAGGGATACATCATATCAGCAACGTCATATCAGCTATAACTGTAGTTGTAGCAGTAGTATCAGTAGTAACAATAGTAGTAGTAGTAGCAATAGTAGTAGCAACGTCATATCAGCTGTAACTGTAGTAGTAGCAGTAGTATCAGTGGTAGCAGCAGCAGTAGCAGCAGCAGCAGCAGCAGTAGCAGGTGATCCTCGAATCTTCAGCCTAAAACTTTAAAGGCGTTCCCAACGTGGTGGGTGACACCTTGAAACCTATCGGTTCGTTTCAAGATAACTCGAATGGAACGGTGACTTTTTCAAGGTGTTGGGTACATGGTTAGGTCGAGTTGTGTATAGTTGGGTCAGTAATTTTCCGCGGTGGCATGTGGAGAGTCGCGATCGTGTGTGGTGTGAATGATGTCGATGCCATGAGGTAGAGAAGTAGAAAAGAGAGAAGCTGAAAGCAGCGAGAGGTGGTGGTAGAGCGAGAACCCGACGGAAACTGCTATTCGTGGATCGGTTGATCGATCAGGCTGCGGTAAAGAAGAGTTGATAAGGACGGCCGCCATTGGAATGGATCGAGCGTCTCATCCCTCAGTTTGTCGATGATCTCCGAGCGTTTACGAGCCGCCATCATCATCGATAGCTTCGACGAAAAGCTCGCTCGCCTCGCGATTTGCGGCTACCGGAAGTCGAGGCTTCCGCGGAGTTTTCGCGAGGTTTGACCAACCGGAAGTGAGCGGTGCGGTTGCCGTGCCTATCAACGCATTCCTTACCTGATGAGAGTCTATGCAAGCATTGGTCTCGCTCGTGAACACGCGTGAAGCGATGATTACATTCAGCAGACATTGCCTGTAATGTACGCTCGCACCCCCCCACCCCATCCGTACACTCGCACACACTCGCACTGCCAGACACACGAGCGCAACGGGACACGCAAAACTCGCAGACCAGTCGCCATTTTGTTTCTTCGCCGTTTACTCGCCCCTCGAGTTCCCTTTGCTTTCGCGACTCTGCCACGAACCGCCGCGACTCCCCCTTAATCTTCCCCCTTCCGCGAGCAATCGCGATCGCGATGACAATTACGAGCGGCTTTCTCCGACGTTTCCCGACGTCTTCAGGGTAGTAGGCGCACCGACGTGACGTTGGAAAAACGCGTTAAGGGTAGCAGCGGCGATCTATTCGGTAACAAGGTTTCAGGCGCCTCGAAAGATTTAGGTCTTCTCTCTCTCCTTTTTTCAGCCACTCTTTAAAGCCGGCTGGAAAATTACTTTCTCCTCGCTTTCGCGAGGCTGGCGCGAGGCTCTTTTTATCTCCGGAGAAACAGGGGCTGACTGCCACCCCCTCCCCCCGTATTCGCGGAGCGAGGACCAAAGTTTTGTTTGTTTACGAAGCAACGCTCTTCTTGCTACCCTTTCTTCGCGAGGCGGAGGAATTTCGAAGGTGCGAGCAAAGGGATGGATGCAGCCTCTGCTTCCTCCGCATCGAGAGGGGGAGGGGAGGTAGTTCTTGCCAGCCCGATTGCGAGAGTCCCGATAATGAGGAGAGTCCCAGTAGCTTCGCCATCATTGTTTCGGGAAACTCTGGCCGACGCAACTTCCCGTGTCGGAGACTCGAATGTTTCGAGACACCTGATCGAGGTACACCGCCCCGACCGAAAAGTTTCCGCCATCTTGTCATCGACGAGTCCAACGAGTTTACCGAAACGTGGCATTATCCAACCCGCCCCCAAGAAAAATTCCCGGAAAGACGAACGATCGCGCCGAGGCAGATACCGACGACGAAGGGACGCGACGACGGTCCTGTGAAATCTCACACTGGCTGCGTCACTTCCGGTAGGAACCGTGCAGCGGCGAGACTTCAGGTAGACCGGAAGTCCCAAGACGAGTCGAGGCGAGGGCGAGGGGAGCGGTCGGCGCGACAACGAACGCGCTAACCGTCTCGGAGGTCGCGGAAGTTCCGGTCTCACGCGGGGGCGGCGGGGGCACCGTAGTCGGAGGAAGCGGGAGGGGGAGGGGAGTTTCCCATCAATTTCCCTTGCCGCGCATTCCACCGAGCCGCGAGATGTCAGCGGTTTAATGAAACGCGTTTCATTATGGATCCTATTAATTATGGATGCGACCGGTTATGGATCAGGCCACTAATTACGCGGCGCTCTAATTCGTTGCGGACACCGAAGTAATTTGGACGATTACGTCGCTAATCTGACCGGCATCAGAAGCGCTGATCTACTCAGGATCCCGGAGATCCCGGGGATCTCGGGGGTGCCGGATGACGGAGTGCCGACGGTGGCAAGTCCGCTGCGTTTTTTCACGCTGAATTTTCGAAAGCTCCTCTGTGGGCAGCGCGGGGGCGGGAAAGCGAGGAAGCTCCCCGGAAATTAGATCGCAGTGATAGGAGAAAGGTGGTCGGTACCTATAAGTGGCACCGCCTCGGATGTTCGCGTCAACACGTGGGCCACCAGCAGGGAAAACACCGTCTGTGACAACAGGATCGTCACACCTGCAACATCATACACACACACACGCCTGGATCGCTATCGATATCCATTCCCACCCACACACGTAGGCGACGTGCACTCTTTCCCGAAATTTCCGTGCCAGCTACCACTACCACTACCACTACCACTCTGTCCCACCAGCACTCGTTTCGACCCCTTTATCGTCGAATCCCTCCTCCTCCTCCTCCTCTTTTTTCTCTTTTTCCTCCTTTTCTTCTCTTTCTTTTTTCCTTCATTCGTTCTCGTCGCTAACACTGACTTTGTCGAATTTTTTGCCTATTTTGGTATCCGTCATGCGGCGCTAGTGCTGGCTGGCAATTTTATCCGAGAAAGCTTGCTTTGCCTTGCCTTGACTTGCTCTACCATTTATAAGCAGATTCGATCTATCGATCACTCGGACAATGGATCCCTCTCGTGAAAATCTCCAAGTGAATATTACGTTCGCGCGGCGTTTGCATTTTTATTATCGTTACTGTTAACGAGGAATGTAAAGGGGAAAAGAGTCGCGAATAAGGAGAAATCTCGATGATTGGTCGGACGGTTGGTAGCCCGTTGGGGTTCGGGGCAAATCAGGGCACCGGGGCTGATTAGGGTAAATTTACAAAAACGCGTGTCACCGGTCGTAACGATGAAACTGTTGGTTAAATGGAAACCGTTGGGGTTGACCGGCATCTTGTTTACCTTGAGATTCCCTCGTTCTTGAACCACGAACACGAGTTCGTAACCATTACGCTCGCGACACATTCTATGCTAGTTTCGAGTTTATGGGGAACTTTGCTGGAGAGTTTCGCGGACTCTACGGACGCCATCCGAAGATTCCACACGGAAACTGGCAAAGAGAAAACGAGAAAGCGACGCGACCTACAGGGCCACCGGAACTTACTCTCGGATACGTGCACTACGTGAAAACTTTTCCCATGGAAACGTAGCGATCAATCGCGTTAGAAAATTGAATCACCCACTGTGGAAATATTTTTTTCCACGAGCCTTTGATCACAGGCATCTCTCTCTCTCTCTCTCTCTGTCTCTCTCTTTTTCTCTGTTTGTTAGTGGTAAAACTGCAATGTGCACGTCGCCTGCGTATAGTCGGTTTAAAACTAAAAAGTTTGGCGCAAATGAAAATCAGCCAGGATTCTTTTATTTTTTTCCCTTCTTTCCTCTTTCTTCTCTCTCTCTCTTTATTTCTCCTTCGATTCTTACTCTCTCTCTCTCTCTCTCTTGCTATTTCGTTTTTTCTCTCTCTCTCTCTCTCTCTCTTCCTTCCTTCTTTTTTTCGAACAGATAGGATTTTCTCGGTGTAATTTCAAAACGAAAGGCTTGCCCGTAGTTATTAGTTTCTGGAGTTGGTAAAGAAATAAATGTAAATCTAGAAGCACGGGCAAAATGCGTTAGAGCTATCGGACGACAGCACGACTGATTGCTTTTAGATTGGACTTTATAAGAGCACAAACTATATCTAACGTGATTCCATTTCGCGGCCATGACGGATTTTGCCAGTCAAAGAGATCTGACCCGGTGAATTTGTGTCGGCTCCCCGTGCTAATGTCCAGTTTCATTTCGCGAGCTCGCCGATCTGATTGCTAATTTATGTCTCAACAACGAAATCTGGCTAAAGTTTCCGCGCGATATTAACAAAGTTTCTGGTAAGGATTTCGAATTAATCCTGTTTCGCCAATCAGAGATTTCTTTAAATTCTAGACTCAGCCTTCCTTCCGATTCGGGTAATTTCGTTAAATGATTTCACTATTTTTCCCGATTATGCGATGTATTATTTGATCCGATTGCGCCGGAAAAATATCGATTATTCTGATTCTCGCGTGGAATCGAAAGCCAGAAGTACACACGGACAGGAACCGTAGTTGTCGTGTTAAAATTACCATTTCAAATTTCGAGACGAATAATATTCCAGGGTAAGGCGCTGAAATATTTTTATACTCTTCGCTGAGAAATTGCTGTCACGGCTTTTGATGAAATTTCCTTCTTTCGGGCAATATTATCGACCGCGGGGCTCATCGATTTGCTCCAGATTTCCGCAGTTGTATTTTTAGAAAATTTTTTTCTTCCTCCACAGCTCGGCTACAGCGCACAGATCGTGAGTATCGTAAAAATTTCAGGAATTTCCAGGACCAGCGCTTTATTCCAGATGAGGAAGAAAGTCCAAAAGAAGAAAGAAACATGGAGGAAGAGGAGGAAAGGAAACGAAAACGGGACAAACCAAAAATTAAGAAAAATCAAAAAGATCGGAAAGAATCAAACGATTGAACGATGAGCATTCCTCGTGTTTGAAAGCGAAGGGATCTTAATCGTTGAGCAGAAACACTGCGTTTTTTTCCTAAAAAAAATTCAAAGGGATCGTCGTGTGCCCGGTTTACGCTCGTCGTGGGATGGCAAAATTCGAGAAAAAGAGAGAAAAAAAAAATGAGCCCGTGGATTTCGGCGAGTTTCAAATGTAACTGTCCGGTGGTACTCGACGCGGACAGGTAACGGCAATCTATCATTTTTCGATGGTTGTCGTTTAATTTACTCTTGATTGCTCGTAGTCTTTGTTCGAGTAAATACGAGTCGACTTGAAAGCTCGCCGTCACGAAGGGGAACTAAAGTGTACGCCTCCATTCAAAAGCTGCGCTCACAGTACGAGAGCACGCGACCACGCAAGCTTTGTCATCAAGCATTGTGGCATATTTCACCCCCAAACACTTTAGTGTCTTGAGTAAAATATTCTTTGGTTGTTACTCGCTCAGAAAAGAATTACCCAAAAAACATCACATGCGCTAAAACTGCTGAAAACCACTTCATCGTTGTTTCTGTTTTTCTGTCCTTTTTTTTTCTTTTCTTTCTCTTTTTCTTTCTCTTTCTCTCTTTGTACTCTCTCTCTCTCTCTTTTCTTTTTTCCCTTTTCTCTCTCTTTCTTTTCCCTTGCTTTCGTGTTTCGCCTCTCCTTTCTTTTTTTGGGACAGGGCTCTCTTTCGAGAAGAATCGTTGGACAGTCATACCGACGAGAATACCGATCACGATACGACTGAGAGAGGATGTTAAATTTTTTCAACCAATCTTGATCTTACCTCTTGCAATGATAAGCGTTATCACGGACACTTCCGGTCCCAGGTGGGAGTCTGAGCTTTATCATTAGCCAATTTCATTTACCTTTGGCAGTAATTTCACTGCAGCGTGCACACTGCACTAAACGCCATCACTGCTGGCACAGAGAAATATGGATACGGTCCATAAAGCGAAAATTAATGCTCTTACGTAATTGCGAGGGCTCGCAATTATTATCGGGCCGCTATAAAGACGAAACTTTCGTGAACGTGTCAACTAGAATTGCGCAAAACTAAAAATTTCGATGTATTTGCATCTTATGAGTCAGCCGGGGACTAAGTTCTCTCTTTCTCTCTTTCTCTCTCTCTTTCGTTCTCTTTCGTTCTCTCTCTCTCTCTCTCTCTCTCTCTCTCTCTCTCTCTCTCTCTCTCTCTCTCTCTCTCTCTCTCTCTCTCTCTTTCTCTCTCTCTTTCTCTCTCTTTCTCTCTCTCTCTCTTTCTCTCTATTCCAATGCTTTATTACGGTGCAAATTTCGTTCTTGCCTTTTTTCCTCGATTAATAATTCTTCCACTGGAACTATTCTACAAGCTACTGAATGCTCGGTTAATGCATGGAAAAAACATTAAAGAAATTAAATTTTATTATTTCACGAATAAACAAATGAACGTACGTACGAACGAACGAACGTACTAACAAATTATAATACTTTTAATCCTAGTTTCTTCTTTTTTCTCTTTTTTCTTTCTTTTAATTATTCTCGAGTACTACAAATCTCGTAACGAATATTAAGGGTTGCAGTTAAAGTTGCGCTTTAGTTTAAAATTCTCAGATCAAAGCGCAGAGAGCGATAGTTTTATCTGGCGTGGTGATGTTGAAAGCGCGCGAAAATGGCACGGTTGGCGCTCGTGATAGAAATATTTTTCGTCTGCACGAGGAAAATGCAATAAAAACGGAGGATAGGCTGAAGAGCGCGCAGCAAAACGTGTTCCACACGAAACCATTGGCCGTATCCGTGCATAACGCTACCTATGTATATGTTTATTAATGAACCTTCACATCACACATTATATTTCTATATATTTATAAATATATATTATATATATAAATATATGTATATGTATATATATCATATATATGTATGTATATTTAGGGATATATATATACTCGTACATACATATATCAAACATATATATGCACTTTTTTTCACTCAAAGTATATATAACGCACGTACGAAACATACCAACATCAACCAACAGACATTACACGTGTATACTTAACGTAGATGTGGAAAGCAGAGTGTTACAGGCAATGTCCGAGTATTACAAGCACTTTCAGAAAACCCAACGAACCAGCAGCTTGCAATATGAAACGAAAAGGTAGTGGAAGACAGATAGACAGACAGAGACAGAGAGAAGTACAACTCGACGTTTCGAAATTGTGTTCAGCGGCAAAGGAAGATGAAAATGAAAAGCGAACGATCAGAAATAAGAGAGAAGCGTACGACAGAGAAAATAAATTTATTTAAGTATCGAGGGCTTTCACGGTGGCAGCAAAATTGCTCGCTATTTTCTAATAGAGAAACTAATTATGACGATTATAATGATAATAAAATGATAATGGACGATTATTTTAATGATCTTGTAATAACGATAATGACAATGTTTATAATATTGATAAAGGTAAGCCAATTAAAATACAAAGAAATCTAAGATTAATAACGATAATAATAAAAATAACAATGGTGATGATTATGTTAATAATAATAATAATAATAATAATAATAATAGTGAAAAAACAGTCCACTGAAACAAGAAAAAATTTACTCACGAAAGCATGCAAGTGAGAAAATCGACAGTTTTATTGTAGAGTGAGAAGATAAAGTGATTGTATGCGTGTGAAAAAAAGAGAGAAAGTGAAAGAGACGGTGTGGCGTGAGATCGAGATAAAGAGATAGAAAGAGAAAGAGAGAGAGAGAGAGAGAGAGAGAGAGAGAGAGAGAGAGAGAGAGAGAGATAGAAAGTGGGAAAGTGGGAAAGAAAGCAATGTGTAGATATGGAAAAGAAATTATTTGTGACAAATTATAAAATAGGATATTTCACAAGAGTATTATGAAATTATAGAGCGAATTTTGAATGGGTGTACGTGTGTGTACGTGTGTGTGTTTGTGCGTGCTTGTACGTATATAACGCACAGTATTAATTATCGGGAGAGATTGTTGTTGAACAATGTTGTTGTCTTTGCGAGGCACGAGCTTGGTATTGGAAGTTTTTGTGTTGTTCTCGAGCTTAATATGCAACACATCGTATTATAAAACTAATACTGTGCCAAGTACTTGACCGTTATCAGATATCCACTTTAAGCTCATCAATCGATAGATCGGAGTATCACTGTAATCGTTCTATTAGGAAACTAGTGTAATCGTCGATTTTCGATTTGCTCATTAATTAATTAATTAATTCTCTAGAAATTCCCCACAAAAATGTCCAATCGCAGTCTTGCATTATCGATGGTATCGATTTCCAACAATGTCCCAGAATTACGTTATAGTGAATTTCATTCGTGTGGTGGTGGTGCCCCGCTACATTTCCCTGATTTAATACACCCCGACAAAATGTAGGGTAAGTGCGATAAAGTGTAACAAACGACTCGACTACACCCTGAAAAATTTTATGCGACTCGTAAACTGAAAATGTGAAAACCTCTCGAGAATTCTCTCGGCTAAACGATCGCTCTTAAATTAATATCAATGTGTACTTATTAATTTACAGATACATTCTCGCAGACGCCCATCCAGACACTCGCGCACGACACTCGCACAGTCGCACACCCACGCACGCAGGCACACACACTTGCATTTGCACATGGCGAAGGCAGAGAGTCGAGTGGTAAGTTATTCGATAAACAAACTTTCAAACATATTGCGCGATGTAATATCGGTGCTTTGCGCGCACCCCCCACCCCCCAACCCCGAACCGTAATCGTTTGTCATTCGAATCGAAAATTTTACAAAGCGCGTGGGACGTAACTGCGGTCGCACCAAGATTTTTTGGCACACGCGAGATTTCTCGCGAAAAGTACACAGCTTCTACTTACCTCGTACAGGGGTGCCCCGCTTGACCCTTTACCACGCAACCCTCGAATTGCAGAATTACGAGCTGGACGTGTTGAAAATCTGCGCGCGCGCGCGCGTGCGCGCACCTGGCGAGTCGCTCTACTCGCCGGAAGTGCACGGAGCGCTAAAATCCGACGGTTCATTAACGGTCAATGTTAATTACTGCGTTTCGGCCGCAGCAACCCCCTCCGCCCCCGCAGTTCCCATCCTCGTGCATAGTTCGTTGCTTCGGTTACACGCGTGAGTGCGTGCCACGCACCACTCGCTCGGTGCACGTGCACTCGCTCGGTCTGCCAATTCGCCCGCTGCACGTGCACCTGATCGTCGAACGTGCGCGATTTTTCCGTTTCTCTTGCTCCGCGATATTCTCCCGCGCGTCCCAAAACCCCGCGGGAAAATGCAGAGGAAGCACGGCGGTGGCGAATCGCCGAGGACTTCCGCTCCCCGCGTAATTTCCACGAATTCTAAATCCGAATCTCGCGATGGGATTCCGAGGGATTCCCGAGGAAAACGCGCGGATTCTTGAACGCGGTGCTACGAAACAATTTTACCTCGAGTTTTCGCCGCATTTTCGCGCTCGACGTTTCCAAGTTTTTTCTCCACTTACTCCCTTCCACGTTTCTCCATCCTTGTCGACGCACCTTGTCGTTTCACTTGGATTCGGATTTTCCCGCCGCGGTTCCGCGAACCCCCGACGAGTTCGCGCGAATTCACGGCAGACTCTCTCCGACCGGCGAACGTTTTCCAAGAATATTTTGTCGTCGCGGAGAACTCGATCCAACTGACGCGGTTAGATACCCGCCTGACTTATTTTAAAATTATCCACTCGTTCCACTACGATTCGGAATTTCCCGCGGTTCCGCGAATCCCGCGAACTCACGGCAGACATTCTCCGACCAGCGAACCTTCTCGAAGAAGATTTTGTCGCGGAGAACTCGATTCAATTGACGCGGAGATACCCGTCTGACTTATTTAAAAATTACCCACTCGTTTCACTTCGATTCGGAATTTCCCGCGAACTCACGGCAGACTTTCTCCGACCAGCGAACGTCCTCGAAGAAGATTTTGTCGCGGAGAACTCGATTCAATTGACGCGGAGATACCCGTCTGACTTATTTAAAAATTATCCACTCGTTCCACTTCGATTCGGAATTTCCCGCGGTTCCGCGAATCTCGCGAGTTCACGCGAATTCTCGGCAGACTCTCACTGACCAGCGAACGTGCTCGAAGAAAATTTCGTCGCGGAGATACCCGTCTGATTTATTTAAAAATTATCCACTCGTTCCACCGGATAGATGGGAAAAATGGTTTTTCCCCGAAACAAATGTGCGGGAAAATAAAAGGGGGTTGCGGAGTACTCAAAGTGTAACGACGAGGGTTGAAGTTGGAGGAGGCAGGGGGGGAGGAGGGTGGAGCAAAAGTTATTTAGAAATTTAGAAAGCACCAAATCAGGCCTCGAGTTTTCGCAAGGAAACGCAAGGGAGATGGCTCTGCTCTGTTCTTCGACCGTGCGAAACTACGTGTCGCGTTTATGGCGGCGATTCAACCGTGGAATCTGGTTCCGCGACGGAAAATTAGTATTATAATGTAGGTATATTATTTCGTGGGCCGCGCGTATCCATAGCCGCTCTTTGTCCAGAAGCCTCCGAGCGGGAAGAACCGGCACATTTCAAGCCTGCCGCTGCCAACGCGCGAACAATGAAAGCTTCAATGGCCTCGACTAGCCGTGTGTTGCGTTCTCAGGCTGCGGATTCAATTTCCGGAATAGTTGACGCGAGGCACGAACCCCCGGTTTGCCCTTCCCCTTCTGCCACGGAAAAAACAAAGTTCCACGAATAATTGTTAATGGCGAACTGGCTATTGCGTATCGCGAATCCCATTATTTTTCCTGTTTATTTTCTCACATTTTTCGAGAACGCTCTCCACGAAAGTCAAAGCCGCCTCTTTCGCTACTCAGCAGCCGCCATTTTTAACGCGATTCGTCGCTTTCACGTGTTTTTGCTAAAATCTTAAAAACTACGATCGAAATTGGAAAAGAAAGTTCCGCAAAGTAGCGATGATTTGGCGAATCAACCGCTGCTCGCTTTAAATTCGATTATTTTTTCGCGACGATGCCCTTTTGTTTTTGTTCTTTTGTTTTGTAGGTTCTCCATGGACGACTAGATTTTCATTTGTGCAATTGAGCAATCGCCATATTTATTGCGATTTGCCGCCATCGCGAGTTTTTTTTTGCAGATTCCAAACATTACGATCGAAATAGGAAAACAAAGTCCTACGAACAATTATGAGCGTTGAACTAGCTATTGTGTTTCCTAGTCCCTATTGTTTTCTCCCAGTAATATTCTTCTTTTTTTTTATTTGATTTGTTTGTACGAAAAATGCTTTCGACGGGGGGGTCAGATTGTTCACTTCGCAATAGAGCAGCCGCCATATTTGCCGTAATTTGCCGACCTCTCGTATTTTCGGCATATTTAAAAGGAAATACAAAAATCGAAATTAGAGAAAAAAAGAATTTCTATAAATAATTACGAATGGAGAATGAGCTACTGTGTATCCTTGGTCCGATTGCCAGCGCGATCGTATTCCTTTTCTTGTTTTTTTTTTCACAATAAGTTCCCCATGAAAGGCTAGATCCTTTTTTCCGCAATCGAGCAATCGCCATATCATCGATAATTTACCCCCCTGCGTATTTTCGGTAAATTCCAAACGTTGCGATCGAAATCGAACAGCGAATGTTGTTTCGTAATGGCATTCTGAGCGATCTCGGTAATTATCTCCGGTAAAATAATGCTCGGCAGTTGTGTAGGGGTGCGCGTATTTATCGGAGAAATACTTAGGTAAATCGGCCGAAGGAAATCGCGAAGCTGCGGAACGATCGGCATTAGCCGCCTGCGGACACAACGGCCGCTACCACCCCCGCTCGGACTCGATTTGTTCGCGTGTAACGAAATACTTACCCTTGCCGAGGTTCTCGGAAGACCCCGCAGTTAAAAAGGAAGTATCGAATGCTTGTACAATGAGTCGTGATTGCACTCGCCCCTAAATTGGTTCGGTGCATCGGTAACCCCGGGGGTGGAAAAAGTCGAGAACTCGAAGAATGTACCGATGCGATTCGCGATATTGACTATGAGGGTCGATACCGTGGAAGAAAACCGATCGCAGATCGCTGTAGGAGATGCCACGACGAATATTAATGGATTGCCCAGAGATTTTCTAGCTTTTCGCGCGAATGCGAGAGCGCTGGAAAATATTTCGCCGTGTCTCTTCGCGTCAGCGGGGAAATGCGCGAGTGTGCCACAACCTCGAGATAAATCGATGCGCGTCGATGGCAAGGTCTCGCGAAGCTACAGAATTTTCACCGCATTCCTTCTTGCCAAGTTACCGATATCTTTCGATTAATTAAGCGATCTAACACCGGTCAAGGATAATCGCACGAAAACGGAATGTACGATTAATAAAAAAAAAAACAATAATCACAGAGTCAATGGAGTAGCGGACGGAGAATCTACCGAGAAGAAAAAGGGGTAAAAAGTTAATTATACGCGTCCATACGCATACGTACCCGTAAATCCAAGAATAACCATCGAGATGGGAGCTCGCCATTTTCCATTTGCTTAACAGAAGAGAGTAGCTTTCCTAGAGCAAGTACTCCAGTGGGAAGGCTCTCTTGTACTCTCGTAAGAAAATTGAGAGTACAATCAAAATAGATTTTCAACGGGTCTCTCCTTCTCTACTTGTATCTCCGATAAATCGATCGCCGTTCGAGCTCGTCATATAGATATCATATTTAATACGCGTATTATAATACGGATATAATAATATTAATTAGGTTAACCTAATATAATTCGCTGCCCGATTAAATAAAGTAAACTTCGTATGAGGGTATATTGCCTGAGAGAACGCGACAAATGGAATAATGAATACCGCTATGAATTTCACCAGTTTTAATTAACTTCAACCTCTGTAAATCCAAGCTATCGTCATTTATCTGATTTGAAACAATTTTCCCCGTCACGTTTGTACGTTTTATTACAAATGTTTTGAATAACTTGTATGAACGGAATTTGCAAGGCAAACGCGCGCGTATGAATATATTGCAAAAAGAAAAGATAATTATTAAGGAATCAAGAAAGCCGACGGCTCCGCTTTCAGATTCCAGAGTCTTTTGCATTATTGAAAAATATGTGTACCTCGTTATTAACATTACATTCTCCACTCTTCCTCGTATAAATTCTATTAAAAAACGTCTCGCTCGTTGCGACGCACTCTCGAAAAATGGTCAGCGTATCCGTGCTCACATGCGCGTGTGTCAGTGTGTGCGCGCGCGTGCGAGTTCTCTTCCTTTCCGCGTTGTCTCGCAAAGTTACCAGAAGAGAACCCCTGCCCCCGTCCCCAGCCCCTCCCACGCTAATCCCACCAGCAGTTACTCGGGAAACGCTCGTTATATTTTCACATAACGAGACTGGCTGACACATTGTATGGATTTCTTTGAAAGTCGCAAGAAGCTGGTTAAATGTGAAACTGATGAAGTTACGTTTAACGAAATTCTCCAAGTGGCCGTTACTTGAAAATGCGAGAAAGCTACTTGGAAACTCGGCACCTTACCGAGGGATTGCTCGTGTCGTGTGTTGTCGCTGAGTGTCCTCCGGGTTTCTACATGGTACAAAGAGCCGGATACGTAAGCATCTGTCTCGTAATTTAGTACTCTGTTTTGTCATGCCTAAAGTCATTACGTTTGTTGCTGCTCTGTGCGCTGTGATTATAAATACGAAGCGTACAAGGAGCGAGGGGGTAGAAACGACGTGTAGGTGGGGTAGGTTTGAGCAGGAAAATACTATATGCGCAACTCGGGAGGCTTAAAAAGCGACGAAAAAAGCTGCAGCCCTGCTCTTCAAAAGGAAATCAGCGAATAGCGGCGTTCAAAATGGCCCCTCTCTCTCAGCTTCTTCCCACCTTCCGCGCTCCATATTGCACGGGGTGCGATTATCGTGCGTCTTAATCAAACAATAAAGAGGGTGAGGGAGGGGGAGGGGAAGCAAAAAAGGAAACTCGTCCTCTCGAGTGATATATCGCGATTTCAGCCAGAAAGAAAAAGCGGCGGCGGAGCTAAAGGAAGAAAAATTGTGGAAATAGGAGGTAATTAGGGGAAGTCGAGGGAATAAAAGCTTATTAATATTTATCAAGTGGGGGAGAGTGTTTTCATTTGCCTCTGTATAAGATTTAGAGTCGCCCCCTGAATTTCCTCGGCGTCCCGGATCCTCGTAATCTATCATGCAGATAAAGCAGCGACGTGCGAGGCACGTCCAATTTAAAAAGAGGTAAAAAAACCAGGAGAAAGGAAAGAGGGAGGGAGGGAGGGGGGGGGGGGAGAAACGCAAAATAAATAACTTCCCTGCTGAACGTCAATCAAGCGGTTTGTTTAATGGCGTCCTTTTTCGCGTCGTTCTGGCGCCCTCGCGGTTTTCCACGCGATTTGCCGATACGTCTCGACAAATCCAGCGGATCGCGCTAATCCTCGCGGTTTCTTCTCCGGTGTGACCTTTGACCCCTCTCCTCGCGTTGTCGGTTCTCCAACGTGATTTCCGGTCGCGCGTATTCGCGCGGTTGGTGCGAGCGAAGAATTATAAACGAGCGAGGAACGAGAATAAGGGAAAGAATCGACGCTAACGCCGCCGCCGCCGCCGCCGCCGCTCGTACACCCCCGTGATAATGGCGGATGAAACTCGACGTGGAAATTTCGCCGTGGAATCGTTTGCCGAGACTCTTGTAAAAATGAGCGACCTTTGACACGAATATCGCGACGACTAGACCGGGAACTGAGTAAGCTCGTTATATTCTCTCTCGTTATGCGAAACAATATTTGCTTTAATCTCCGCGTCCTCCGGAAATGAATTTGCCGACAGTGAGGAAGGTCAGTAGTGGTAGTAGCGATGGTACGTTTCTAGGAGCGCGAAGGCTGCTCGCGACTGACAAATGGCGATCGCGTGGAAATCTCCCGCGGAAAATTGATCGCTGCAGAGATTGACATTCCGCGATCGCGTTGCCGAGTTCGTTGGATCGTCGTCCAACGAGAGAGACGCTCGTGGTGCGGTACCATCCCACGTTTCGCGGCAACACGTTGCGGCGCTTTCGAATAAAATGTTCATCGATGGGCGGTGTCGCGGCGTGGCGTGGCGTGGTCCGACATCGCACGAGCCGCATTTAGATTCAACTTACGGGAACGAGGGCGGAACTGCGAGGGTCAGCGATCGGCGCGAGGATCGAGAGTAAAAGCGTCGAGAGAATAGAGCAGAATCGCTGCTTCCCTCTTCCGGTTACTATTTAGCCCGGAATTCCGGCTTTGCGGCAAAACGCTCGAATTTAATCACGAATTCAATGAATTTTCGTTTAAACGAGCGTGTCCGCGAGAACGCGACGCGACGCGACGCGACGCAACGCAACGCAACGCAACGCAACGCAGCGCGGGAAAGGGCCGAAAGCCTGTATAACGAGATCACGTCGCGTCGCGATGCGTCGCGTCACATCGCGTCATGTTACGTCACATCACGTCGCGTCGACGGATGCTCGGTGATGCATAAAAATGCAAATGTGACTGACTGTGCGGTATCCAGCGGCACTGGCTGCTGAACATCCAGAGGGTAAAGGCCACAATGTTCTTACCAACCACCACAACCGGCCAATGCGAAACCGTTCGCACGTGACCGAGGAAGGAACAGTTCGCCTTGCGCAACTCTCACCCTGTGCGCTTTTTTCCAGCGAGTTTCGTCTCTTCTCCCTTTACCTCCCTCTCCCGCCCTTTAGTGCTCATTCGCCGAGTATCCTTAACGATTGCACGCTCAAGGGAACCGCAATCCCTCGAAAATTCAATGCTCGCCTCGATTTAATCCTTAAACGTATCGCCTTATCGAAATGTTTCCCACGCCCTTTCACCGGAATATCGTCCACGTCAGGGAGGCATTAGTTCGCATCAGATTGCAAGATCTTCAGCCCGTTACTTTGGATCCATCGAAGTTGGAAAAACCTTTAATGCGCTTGGCCGAGGAAGAGAGAGACAGAAATCAACTCGCGAAAATCTGATTTCTCGACTGTCCACGCGCCGGTGAAGCGGTGGAAGTTCGCGCCGGATTCGCGCGAAGATAATTTCCACGCGTTTTACGGGAATAATTGTTCGTTCTCCCGCGGAACCTGGGAAAATTCTTTCGAGCGAGCTCACCGTGGTAATTTGGTAGATGAAGTAAAAAGCCGCCGCGATCGGGCTCGCTCTTACTCGGTTACCGGAATCCAGAGAAAGTGTGGAAAAGCTCCGAAAAGCTTTTCAGCTTAATACGTAGAGCAACTCATTTAAGAGAGGAACTGGCCTCTCTCTCTCTCTCTCTCTCCCTTTTAATCGCGCAGCATCGAGAATCCACTTGGAATATTATATCTTTTCTTTCCCTCGGATGTTAATTGCATTATAAAACGACGCCGAGGGGGGCTCCTTCCCCCGCACCCCCTTTCTGGAGAATAATCTTCAAAAGTAAGTCACGCGGAACAATCTTATCTCTGGAATGCTCGAATGCATGTAATTGTGTTAATGGCTTGGCTCGAGTTGAAAGAGACGTCGAGGATTGGGGGGGGGGGGGTGATGGTGGTGGTGGTGGTGGTACAGGTCAGATAAAGAGATGAAAAAGCTACCGCTAGTTATCGGGGGTCGGCCAGTGTCTCTTAACACTTTTCAAGGGATTTTGAAAGAGCCCGATACCGAAAGAGGATAAAGTCCTCGGTTATTCATAATTCGTCCGTCGCAGCCGCCATTTTTATCGTCGCCTCCTCCCTGGTGATGGCCGTCAGCAGCGCAACCCCCTTTACCGTTGCGATTACAGTAATTATGCCGCGCGTTACGAAAGCGACCTTTTCCCCACAAATTAATCCGATTTTGCTCAACTAGTTAGCTGTACCACTATTTTCCACTAACTTTAAACGAGCTTACGCAGTGCTGCAATTGACAGCAGGCTCCGAATTGCATGCGTGTTTGACCTAGATTATCCCTTACTTTGTAATGTTCCCAAGTGTCACTTGCCTCCGTGTCTCTTTTCGTGTAATTGTGTACTATCAATGAGCGTGCGTGCTTTGTACGCGCGCGCGCGTGTGTGTGTGTGTGTGTCGTGTGGCAGTTGTCAAGTGCAAGAGTAGCAAGGATGTAAGATGATAAGAGAAAAGAAAAAGGAGTATGAAGGTAAGTGAGTGGGAAAAAGAGAGGGAGAGAGAGAAAGAGGAGAGGGAGAGACAAGAGAAGCTTAGGAAAAGCGTGAATTTTTTGTCGCGGAAAGATGCAGTGAAACAATAATCGGGTCAAGCGTGCTTTCATAAGAAAATAAATAATAAACAGTGAAAGAAGCGAAGAAGAAAGAGAGAGTGAGTGAGTGAGCGAGAGAGGGATAGAGAGAATATGAGCTGCCTCGTTGTTACTTCCCTCGAAGCGACACGAAGCCAGGCAATTACCGCTTGCACGAAAGAAATAAAGCCAAAGGAGTGAAAGTTGTAATAGAAGAAGAAGAAGAAGTAGAAGAAGAAGAAGAAGAAGAAGAAGAAGAAGAAGAAGAAGATGATGAAGAAGAGTCACCATCGCCGTGAAGAAGAGGCTGCTTAGAATTCGATTTGACAAAAATAGATAGAAGATGTGTTTTTCACGCACACACTCGGGGTCCACTCGTACCAACACTCACGCACACTCACTCGCGCACAGACCAACGATACTGTGTATATACATATATATCTTAACATATTTCACGACACCAATTAAGAGCTATGTACAGTCTCGTAAATTCGCATCGATTTGCATATGAAAATTGGCTGTTCTGCTCCACATGCTCGATCGATATGATCGCGCGCTACAGTTTAAATTCCCAATAATTGGCACTCTTGGCGCGGAAAACTTTGCCCGTCGAGAACACCCTTTTGCGTTTCCGACTCTCCACCCCCCCCCCCCCCCTCCCCGGTCCCCGTCGAAGCGACGATTATCGTAGGCACACGGTAAAATGAAATTACAAACAAGCATAAATTTGCGCGGAAGAGCATTCCGCAAACGTAATGAGACTGAGCACGACAATTGCACGAACGATCGGTCAATCATTGGGTCATTTAACCTGTACTTTGGCAAATTTTATTGATCGATCAACGAGACTGTTACCGATTCAAATCCAATTCAACGTCCACCTTTAACTGGAAAGAAAAAGAGACTCGTCCGGAAATAATCGGATCGATATGCTGCACGCCAGAGAGACGAAATCCGCTAATAGTCCGGGAACGAGTCCGGAACGCGTTAACCATTCGAAATTTACTTTCCGCTCGATGGCCGATCGGCGAACGCGTCTCCTACGAATAATTCCGCTTCCGGAATGCGCGATCACTGTCGGCGGCGTTTGCTTTTAAAGCGATGCGTTCACCGGACCGGCGAGCCTCGCGCATTTCGGGAAAACTCGGTGGGGGGGGGGGGGGGAAATCATGAACCGGAAGTCAACGGGAAAATCGATATTCGCCGCTCTCGCGAGAACCCGGAGGGAGAGGGGGGGGACGCACTGTAAAAAGTAAGGAAGGGAAACATGGCGTCTCCGTAAAAGACGGACAGTTTCCTCTCGTAAGCGGAACACGTATTTAACGGCGTCCACCCCCACATTTGTTTCGCGCGAAATCGCCGAGTATCGATCGGGGATGCGCTACCGCTCTATCTCACACAAGCACGCACGCACGCACACACACACACACACACACACACAAAGATCCGTTAGTCGTCCTTCAACGGTTTATAAACGGCGTTAGGAAGACGCGAGAGCCAAAGGGATGGTGAAGGGGTGGCAAGGACGAATCGACGACGGACGTGGATGAATGGAGAGGAAAATAGAGCGGGGGATAACGAGACAAATGAATTGGTAAACATAGGTTGGAGTTCATCAGTGGGTCAAGCAGCAGAGGAAATCGCCTTTGGCTCCGGGCTTGATTGAGATAGCGCGCGTATGGAAGCGACGGGGATGGTCCGTCAAAGGGGTAGCAATCTTCAAGCCGATGGACGGTAGCGCGTTTAACCGTCACTTTGCAGTCCGCATCCTCAAAGTAAGCACGTTAATGAAGTGCACCTATACGGCGCAAGCTACCCCCTCTGGGAAGGACAGAACGGGGGCGGGGGGTGGCGGCGGCCTCTCTATGCACGCGTTTCGAACTTGCAGCACGCGCTCTGCCGCCTGCCCGACCTTGTTAATTAGTATGCACTTTGCAAGCGACTGGTCAACTTGAAACGCGGATGCGACCCGCTTGTCCGAGAGGCCACATCCGGTGAACGCGTAAGGCTCCGGAGGATTTACCTGCCGAAGCCCCACCCCCACCCCCGACCCACTCGCCGAGACCCGAGATCCGGAACCCGACGTCGATGTCGACGTCTCGTTTCGTCTCGTCTCGTCTCGTCTTCTCTCTTCTTCACTTTTCATCCCCCCGCGTCACCCCGGCCGTCCCACCCCCTTCCCGTCCCTTCGCGTACCCGTACATGCGCTACGAATTTACTGGATTTTTCCATGGGAAATTAATTAACGGACTATCGACAGATACGTCGATACTCGTCATCTCCCGATAATTACATCACATTTGTAACGAACGAGGACTTTTGACAAAAGCTGCCGGCTTTTAAACGCGGAGACTCGACGCTTAGGCGAGCTTTCTTTCTATTTCGAGGAACGAGCGAGGTCGACGAGCTCGTTTCCTTTTCTGTTTGTCTCTATTTCATTTTTCCTTTTCTCCTTTTTTTTCTCTCTCTCCAAGGGGAACCGACTCTGTTTGTTAACTCCCTTCGCTCGTCCTTCCGATATTTCGATACCACCCCCTGGAGAGAGAGAGAGAGAGAGAGAGAGCGAGTGGTCGGGGTAGGGACGCAAGAGCGTCAGTTGTCTCCAGTTGTTTTCCGACGTAACTCACACGCACGCACACTCGTTAACGCTCGCGCACAGACACACGCGTACTCGGGGAGGAACGCGCGTTTGTTTCGTTTGCTTGTTCGTTGGTTCGTTTGTTCGTCCGTTCGTTCGTTTTTCCAAGTCTCGCTGCTCTTCTTTGAGGGCGCGATCGGTATTAATGAATTTCGCAAATTGCATCTGGCTCGTCGATTAGCGGGAATGTCACAAGTGCCCAAAGAGCAGAAGAAAATCGGTTTGAATTTAGTTTCCGACGACAGCTCCGTAATAGCGTCCGCGTACTTGGCAAGCGGCCCGGAGATTTCCGCCGGAGCTGACAACACGTCCGCAACAGAAAGCAAAACAATTGACGTATTTTAATTTATTTTCATTGCATCTTTGACGATTCTACGAGGATTGCGCGCGCGCGCGCATACTCGCGTACACATGGAAACTATCGCGGAACGACTTGATTTTCAGTTTCAGTAGCGATCGCATTATTTGTTCGTTCCTCCTGTAGCTTCCGCGCGGCAAAATGAACCCTCTCGTCGCTGCACGGACACGTAATGTTTGCCCTCCTAATTAAGAGACTCTCAAGAATGCGATAGAAAAATTTCCTATTGGTAGCGCGAGGAAGGAACCCCCCTTATCCGATAAGAAATTTATTAAACTTACTTACTTTCTTACTTACTTACTTACTTACTTACTTAGTTACTTACTCTCTCTCTCTCTCTCTCTGTCTCTCTCTTTCTCTCGCAGAGTCTGATAAATATTTGTCATAATTTAACGAAAGCCGTTCATTAAGAGGATTCGAATAATTTTGGCTTCTTCGCGTCTTGCGCTTATTTGAAGTTTTTCTTTCTTAAGAGGGTCCTGGCTGCTTTTTACAATCGCTCTGTCCTTTGCGTAAAAATGCAAATTTTTACTCAAGTACCGGAGAACCAATTGGTTTTTATCGTGCATTCTCCCTCGCGCGCGCGCGCGCTCGTGGTCGGTAAAGAAGGGAGTCGCGAATAAATTTCCAAACAAGTTTTTCCCCGGAAATCACCGTATTTATTTTATTAATAGAACTTTTCTCTTTCCGGCCTGTAATGTCTCCGGGGTGGGATTTATCGCCGCGCGTTTAGCGCCCCGATGCCGTTAATTAAACGAATTCCGAGGATTCGGCGAAACTGAAAATTCATGAAAATTACCGAGTTTTGTTAGGAAGCGATTTATCGCTATATAAACATTAGGAAGCTGCAATGCGAAGAGCAGAAGCGGCTCGAGGATTAATCGATAGCGCGTGTTTCTCGCGACGACCCGATGTTGCTGTCTCTCACTGGCAACATCAACTTATTCAATTAAACCCATCGAAGTTGGAGAACGGAATCCCCGGCTTACTCGGAAAGGAAATAACTTTATCCTACTCTCCCTTGCTTATTCTACTCTTCGACCATCTCCGGCCAGGTAGATTCTCCGCTCCCTGAATAATTATATACCGACGTCTCTCCCTCCCCGCGCTACCCGCGCCCGCCCTTGCCTCACTTCGCTCTGCCGTTTTCATTATATTCGTCACCCGAGAACGGAGCGCAAAAAAGCCTACAATATTAAACTGCAACATCTTCTCTTTATAATCTTATTTCAGCTTAACTTCTTTCCGTCATCTTTTTAATAAATCAATTCGGAATCTTATAATTTCCTTATTCCGTGTTTCAATTTTTGCCTCTCCCACCTAGAGCTACCGCGCGCATTTTTCTATTCGCCATAGTCGTGCGCCCGTGCGCATTCTCCTCATTCCTTCAGTCTCCGTAAATTATCCGGGAACGAGCAGAATCGGCTGGGCGGATGTTCGTTCGAATAAGCGACGAATCTTTAATTGCGCGCGTAATGACAAATCGAGAAATTTCTAATAATTCACTGTACAGGACGACGCGACATTTCCCTGATATTTTGGGGGCCCCCTTTTACTTTCCGTTGGTATTAATCGCCGCAAAACTCTCAGGACACTCGAAGAAAGAAATTTGGTTTACTCCGATAAGACGTGCAGCATACATTTTTTATCTCGCCTTCGTCTTTTGATATTAGTCTTTCTCATACCGTAATTAAAACTTGAGCCATACTTTCCCTCCATCCACTTTTTATAAATTATTATCTGATTTAAGAACAATGTTAAACTACCCTTCTTCCTTGCTACTTTCACGTTCCATATTCTATTAAGAAATTTCAATATTAATTATTCTCCATTTCCTCCCGGCTTTTATTTCTATGAATAGATAATGGTCCCCATCTTATAATTAATCTCCCTCCGGGCACCCGATCATAATAATTTGTATATTTGTCAAGTTCCCGCTATATCTCTCTCGGCTTTTCCAGAAATACGCTGTCGCAGGCCATCGCGGAGAATCGCCAATAATTTCATTTTTCGAAAAACCTCTATTTTTACACTTTCGCGAAGAGAGATTTTCCTTTATGCAACTCAATATTCAATACTCGCTGTTGATATTCGTTCGCTCCAAACTTTATATAGTTCTTGACATGTTTCAACTTTCATCGCGGCAAGAATTTTCCTCTGCTCGCGGCACTTTTGACTTTTTACGACTCCGATATTCTTCCACACGAATCATTTGGGGCCCCCGAAATAGAGCGCACTATGCAGTTTGCCTGTTACACGCGTAGAGTCATCGAAGGTTTCTCGGCGCGCGCGCGCACACGCGCTCGCACACGAGACCCGGCTGTG
Source organism: Sclerodermus sp. 'alternatusi' (assembly GCA_037305995.1). NCBI lineage: Eukaryota > Metazoa > Arthropoda > Insecta > Hymenoptera > Bethylidae > Sclerodermus > Sclerodermus sp. 'alternatusi'. The sequence continues at coordinate 6,713,386 of CM074550.1, forward strand.
CGTCTATAAAACTTTTCCGTTTCGCCATTCAAGGCCGCACCCGCTCGAAGTGCGATAATTTAACTATTATATTTAAACTAGCGAATAGAGCAATTACTTTCTTTCGCATGACGAGTCTCTTTTTCATTATGTCGCATTCGTACTTTCATTCGTTTGCTTCGCGGAGAACTGTGCTAGTAATAAATCTTTCACAATAATTTATGTTTACTCGGTGCCATCACGGTCTCCCAATTAATTTCATAATTAACGTTTCTCACAATAAATAGTTGGCAGCGCTCTTGTCGTTTATATGAAAAAACGAAAAAGAAATGAAAAAAAATCGAGAAAAAAGATGAAGAAGGAAATGAAAAAGAGAAAGTGAGAGAGAGAGAGAGAGAGAGAGAGAGAGAGAGAGAGAGAGAGAGAAATAAAAAAGCCACCCTCCTTTCCACACGCGTGGAAGTTACACCTCTTGAGAACTAGCAATGAAAGATTTATCGTCATTATCATGTCTCCAGCGAAGCCGCGAGTCTCTCTGAAATCGTGCGATTTCCATCGGATTGATCATTGAAAGAATTCGGTTGTACCTAACAGGGGTATTGCGTCGGAGACCTGGGGCAGGGTCTCGGCGACGAGATTCAGGAACACCGTCAGCGATAGCAAGATGGTCACTCCTGAAACAATCGTAGCCAACCGTGCTCAATGATCCTTTTTTGCCTTTGCAGCAATGCGATAACAAATCGATAATCGACTCTTGTGGGTGGTCTGCGTTTTCCTACTTTTACAGGGGACAAACATTAAAATGTTGAGTCTTTGGATAATGCGTGGAGGGATGGAGGGGGGGGGGAGATGATAACCAAGAAGATATGAGACGTGACACGGACTTACGTGTCTGCTGTATTTCCAAGAGTAAAACGCTAAAAAATAGGAAAACCAGCGGCAGGAAAACACATTGACACCAAGACACGCCCATTCGCGCCATTCACCCACGCGCCCACACATTTCGCAGGCATTCGCGCGACTAAACCCACACACAGGCGCCAAGTATGAAGCAGTTCTTAATTGAATGAGTTCTTTTGGAGCCAGCCAGGGTCCTATGGGTCCATTGTGCGCTGGGAATGCAAAAAAGCGCGAACGGCCCTTTTCGACGATGACGACGTCGACGTCGACGTCGACGACGACGACGACGACGGGCAGTCCGTCGTTATTTTCCGGATTCGCGCATTATCGAGCTAATATGGTTTTTCGCGAAACAAAAACATCGTTCCGGCCATTAACTAAAATCATTCGGAAAATTGTGTTTGGCCCAGTTCAAATTACACGTGGGGTTTCATGAGAATCGAATCATTTATTTCCAGTAAAAACTAAATAGTCGGGCTGCTTTGTTTTTGCCGAGTGAGTTTGCTTGGCGCTCCAGAGAGGAGGAGGGGTAGTGAAAAGAGCGAGAGACAGAGAGAGAGTTTGCCAATTGGAATCAGTATTTGTCGAAATTCGTGGAAAACAATTTGGACATTCGCTAGGAGACCCCCGGGTGGCAACTCCGGATGGCAACAAGGTATTTCCATCGTTATTTCCTTCGTTATTTCTTGCAACGGCAGCCCTCGGCGAGTCATGTCGAGGTGTATTCGATTGTTTTCGCGCCTTAGCGAACAAACAATAAAGTACAGGGAGAGAACTCGCGCGTTAATACAATCGAAACAAAGGAAGAGTCAGTTTAGCGCCGCGTAGGGTCTGCCGTTGCAAAAAGTGGGGAACAGCGCGGGTTGCCGTTATAGGGGTTGTTTCTTCGCGGGAGGGATGCATTCAATAATAAATACTCATGGTACCATGAAAGATTCATCGGGGGTTGTTCCGGTACTCTCCTTCTCTCCATAAAAGGAGAATTTCACATTTTTTCCACCCTCTTTTGTTTCTCTCTCTCTCTCTCTCTCTCTCTCTTTTCTTTCCCCTCTGTCCGACTCTGTTCTCCGGACTCCCCTCTCCTCCTTCCCGTTGTTACCGCCGGACGAAAAAAGGGGTGTTTTTGGGGAAATACCCGGTGCGATTACCGCGATAAAAATTAGGGAGTCGATTTGTTAGCCGACGGTGTTGGTGTTGGGGGCGGGACGGCGATCGGTCGAGGAACGCGACGTCTCACGGAGCGACCGACCGGTCGAGTGAGACGGAACGAGGGTGCGAGTGGTCTCTGCTCGCGTCGGTCGAAAAAGTAACGAGTGTCCGCTAGAAAAATAACGTAGGAATTCGGCGGAGAGGGTGGAGATGGTTGAATGGAACGACAAATTCTATTGGATCGGCCTGACAGCTTTTAGGCGGAGTGCGTTTCGACGGCGATGACCCGCCCGCGCGACAACCTGCGGAGGACAGCACTTCCGCCTGGAGAACGGACGTGCCAACGACATCCCCCGTAACGCGTTCGTCCCTCACCGCTCTCTCCCCCCGCGACACGCGTCGCCATTTCCTCCTTTATCCTCCCACACACACACGCGCGCGCGTTCTTTCGGGGAACATTGATTTTTTCTCACCCCGTCTTCCCAGTACGGAGGATTTGGGGAATTTAAAGATCACCCGGAGGGGAGGAGATGGGAGGGGGGAGAGTTCCTTCATTTTCGGGAGTTAATAAAACGGCGTCACGCGTTACTGCACCGCCACGAAGACGGGGAAACTTTACCGTATTTCGCGGTACACAAAACCGGTATCTCAATTTCTTGCCACACCGCTATTATTCCCCTGACTAAAGAACTTCAGTGATAACCATAACTCCGTTCTTCCACTTAGCGAACCCAGTATATTGGCGGCGGCCCTTTCCCCGAAGGCGAACCGAGAGACAGCGCCCGTGTTGACAGAAATTTGGCTCCAGAGATTTTTCCCTCGGAGAGGAGAAGGAGGACGAATACACCTCCCCCCCCCCCCGATCCTTCCAGTTTCTTGCAAGTGCAGTCGCGATAGTTTTGGGAGAAACGTTTGGCTGAGAGAAATGTCCTTTTTCCGATCCCACTGCTGCTGCTTCTTCTTCTTCTACTTCTTCTACTTCTTCTTCTTCTTCTTCCGCGTGGAAAGAATCGGGGGCTCTTATCAATATTTCCTCCGATATCTCGAGTCCTCGCTGTTTCCGCACTCGCGATCACGCGCGGAGGAGGGAAACCTCTTTGTGATTACGCATCTGCCGGTTTTACTTGGCAAACACGCGCGTAAAAAGTTTCTCGCTGGTTTTCGCCGTTACGTCGCGCGGGGGTGGCTGACGAAATGGAATCGAGCGATTTGTCGGCGGTTCAACGACCGCCGGTCGCGCTTGGGCGGATCGTCGAAAATACTCTCTGGATCCTCCCCGTTCCTCGGTGATCTTGACACGCGTCGTCGCGCGATCGGTAACGGAGTTTTGCATCCGGGGGAGAGAGAGGAGAGTTCATTGGAGGCTTCTAGCCCTAAATCAACGAGCAACGCGCGCCCTTTTCAACCCCTCCCCGCTGCTTCTCGTGGTGCTCTCTCGACAGTGGCTAATGCAACCTATGTCGGACGAGCGAGTGGCTTCGGACGAATTTATCAAACGATCGAAAGCTCGTTTCTCGCGTATTACAAGTTCCCGGCGCGATTCCGACGGCCAACGCTCCTAGTTTCCAGCAGATGGGCCAAGTTCTCTGAAAAATGAAACTGCCAAAATTGGCAGCTGGCGGCCAGCTGGGAAATGCGTTCCAACACATGTATTATGAAAGAAAGCGGGGGAGAGGTCGGGGGTGGCGGGTGGTAACTGCAGGGAAGCGGAACGCAGTTTGGATCGTTCGTTTTCTTCATCGAAATTCCGTAGCGAGGCAACGAAGCAACGAAGCAACTACCTACCCCCTAGCACCGCTTTCATCCGACTCTAGGGGGTCGTCCAAACTCGACCATCGACAGCCATCCACCGCTAAGGATTCCCATCCATTCGTTGGATAGCTCCCTAAAAGAGTCCAAAATACCGTTTTTCCCGTCAGATTCTTGTCCCGCTAGTTTTCTCGCTATTTCTCTCTCTCTCTCTTCTTTTCTGAAAATGAGAGAGCATTGTAGGAGGGAGCGAAAGGGTAAAGCGTAATCCTCGAATTTGTCGTTCCATCGATTGCTATGGCTGACGCAAACCGTAAGTCGAGATTCGATTATGGCTGGAGGAATGCCGCGACTGCGTGAAAATTGGAAAATTTTTCAGTTAAAAGACTTTTTTCGCTTTGTAAATGCCGGCTGTCGGGAGTCTTGGGTCTTAAAGTGAAAAACGGTAATCCCTGCGGCGGGACGTGAGTTGAAACGCTAGTGGGGACTTTTGGTAACGCGTCTTCTATAGTCTCGGCCGCCCTACGATATCTCGGATTTCTTTTTATTAATTCAATTAGACCGGCTCGATTTTGGTGGCCGTGGGAGGACTGGAAGAGGACGATCCTCCATTATCGCGCAGCCCGTATCACGCACATTTTGAGCAATTCTCTGCATAAAATAAGACAGCAGAGATCGCTGCCGCTCGCCGCTCTCTGGACTGGTTCCTCACTTTGTATCGTGTCCTTTCACATTCTCTCCCTTTCTCTCCTTCGTTCTTTCTCGATCATTCTTTCGATTCCACTCGCTCTCTCCCTCTCTCTTTCTCCGTCCTCACTCACACCCATTCGCTAAGCACTTTCTTACCCTTACCTATTTCTAACTAGTTTCTTTTGGCGTCTAACCGATACTCTTTATCTTAACGATCGCAAACAAGTGCTCGGTCGAGGAGGTTTAACTCGATCTTCTTAGCCCCGGTGTTTAACTTGGTAAAATCAACTTTTCTCTAAGAACGCAATTTTTTTCTTAATCCACCCTCGCGCGCGACTATCACGAAGCGCAGCTCATAATTTTCCTTCTGCATTCTGCGCGGAACGCAATCCTCGAGTTTGCCACGCGGTTTGCGCGGGTTCTTCTCGGTGTCCACTTTGCACGCGTGGTTCGCGGCTTCCGGAAAAAAGTGAGAAATCAATGAGAAGAAAAGAGAAAAGAAAAGGCGAAGATCGGCCAATCGGAAGATTGGGTTCTCGCGCGCGCGTGGAAGAAATAACTTACCTTGTCCTGCGCTAGAATAGAAACGGATAGAGTGAAAGTGTTTCAGTTTGGGAGGGAGAGCACGGGGAAAGCGGGACGATTGTCTTGCAAAGCTCTGTAGTCGCCTGCAAGCCCGAGCGAAGCTCGGACCGTCGCTCTTTCGTCGAGTTTCGGAGGAACTCCGAGGAACGAGAGATCGAATTTTCGTCAAAGGAACCTCGAGAAACGAGAGAGGAAAATGGACGGCCCAACGCAGAAGCTGCCTGCGCGCACCCTCTCGCTAAACGGATCTGGAAAAAACTAAAACTGTTACAAAAAGGGATGACCTTGAGACAGAAATAGAGATCGACCGTGCAAGAGAGGCGATCGATCGGAGCGACGAGATCATCGGGAAAGTCCTCGGGGAGCCCCTCCCCTCCTGCGATACTTACCCGGGTGGCAAAGATGGAGCGCACCTTGATTCGTTAACTTAACGAGGGGGTCGAAGCATCGCCCCCCTGCCTCGATGCGACAAGATTTGCAAAATCAGAACCAGAGCCACTCTACCATCGTTCTACCAACCAAAAGCGACGACGATGACCTTAATTACGGCGACTCGGATCAATCCAGCGCCGGAAACGCGGATCTCCCTCTCTAGAAACCTGCGACCCTCGATCGAGGGTCCAACCCCGCTCGACCACCGATCAACCAACCAACTTTGTCCTTGAGTCTCGCGGAGACTCCACGAGCCACGACCAAACGCAATTCGGAGAAGCACTCGAAGCGAGAGAAAACTCCAAAGTCCACAGGCAGGGTTTTCTCGAAAGAATCTTAAACTTCAAATTACTCGGAAGCCCCGCGACTTCCGGTGGGGGGAAGCTCTGAAATTTGCTCGACCACGGGAGTCTATCGGTCCACAACTGCTCGGGGGTCTTCTCGTTTTCCGGCAATATCGCAGCGATGGCCGCACGGAGATTTTCTCGAGTTTTGCGGGAGCGCGCACGATTTTCCAGAGCGCGGCTCATCGATCTCCTCGTCAAATCCCGAAATGCGCGCAGGAATATCGACGGACGGAACTGCTGTACGCTTGGGTGGACGACCGGGGGGCGGGGGGTTGTGGAAGTTTGATCGGAGTTCGATGAATCCACGGGGTTGCCGGCTCGAACGCCGAGAAATAAACTCTCGATTTGCTCGAGTGACATGCACAGCCGGGAACTCGCGCGCGGCTCTCATGCAAATTCAATAATAAGGAAATTCCTTCTCGACTCTTTTCCACGGCTTTCATATTTATTTTAACGCTAACCCACTTTGCTGTTTGCCCGCGCGACTTCCCGATCTATTCTCGCCGAGGATTTATTTAATACTCGGCCAAGCACGAAGCCTTATTGGACACTCGCGAGTATTTCCAGACTTTTGCGAGAGTTTGCCGCGATACCCCCCACCCCCACCCCCCGCCCTCCCGTTCCTTTTGGCTATGACGTCTCGTACATTTATCATAACTCGAGCGTCTCTCTCCCCCGTAGATAACGGAACGTCGATCCGCGATGGAAATAATTCGTATCGCGCATCGTTGTTCTCGTACTCGCACAGCGACACACGGAAGCTACGCCACTTCCGGCAAATGTGCGTTTTCCTTGGAATTTAACGAAATTCACGCGTGCGCGCGTGCGGTAGATTATGCTTTAGATTCTCATCTCCCTCTCCTTTTCCATCCCCCGTTATGTTGGGATGAGGGTTGAATAGTGAAATAGTCGCGCGTGGAATTTTACCGAGTCTAGCAGCGAGCTACGAAAATTAGCCTGATTTATACATATATATCGAAATTTCGAAGGTGGCCTAACTTTGTCGATTTATGTGCAAAATAGAGGCGCGTCGAGTTTTCTGCATAAAACACACCCTTGGCGAAATTCGGTGGTAATTTAGCATAAAAGCAGCGGCTCCCATGCATATGCCGCAGTAGTAAAGTACGACGTGAATGTAGCGACGCGCCCTCGTCCCCGTTCTCGCCCCGGGCCCACCCCCGCAGCAACGAGGGTATCGATGTAAGCGATATCGGTGTATAAACGATGTGCCTCCTATCGCTGTATGGAAAGCTTGCACAATCACCTTCGACACTGATGGGCTGTCTTCTGACTCAACTATTCCACACACAATGCGGCAAGCTCCTGCATAAATTTGCATGCCGCCGCCATCGAACTCAAAGAGTAATTGAAAAAAGCTTTCCTCGGAAAATACCTGATTTCATCAAGCAGCTACAATCTCGAAACATCATTCGTGTTTTCGCTTCTCGTTCATTTATTCGGAGGGAAATTTCACGGGGAAAAACGGCAACGTTTAATCTACCTATTATCAAACTCTACCCGTGTGCGCTTGTGCGTGTGCGTGTGCGTGTGCGAGAGAGCGCGCGCGTGCGTGTAATTAGCGTTTTTTTGTTCCACCAGTTTTTTGCACGATTCACTCTATTATGCTGTAATGAGAACATGTTTTTTCTCTTTTTTCAGCGAACTCCGGGTACCCGACTGTACCGTGCGGTGATAGGGGGGTCAACGACCCGGATACACGGGACGCCTAATCATAAATTTACTCACAAAGAAAGAAACTATATCGGAGACCCACCATTGTGTCGATTTCTATGTGGAAATTTGTAAGAGCAACGCTCGATCAATTGTCCAGTGGAAAGTTTTATAATGGGGCCGCCGCCGCCGCCGCCGCCGCCGCCGCTGCTAGGGATAATGAAATAAATTCAATCCAACCGAATCATATTAGCTTCTTTGACGCTCGCTACCACGTTATTTGAAATGGTCCCTTTTTAATCAAGCACGAGTCTTTCGCGTTTCTTCATTATCAACGAAAAGCGAGGTTTTATCTTTGATTTAAATTTTAAACCGAGAGAGATTCATTCCTGTTCTGCCGCCATCGTGGCCGCCAACTCTCCGCCGCCGACGCCGCCGCCGCCGCCGCCGCCGTACTCTCTATTTTACTACGTCAAGTGAGTCAATGGCGCATACGAATTTTTCTCGTTCAATGAAAGCTCCATGAAGTGTAGCCACGGAAAAATGAAATATTCATGTAGAAAATGTAGTTGCAGATTTTCCGAGAATCAATCATCGCGATGGGATTCGACACGGGGGCTCGGCGCAGCGTTCGATTACAATTACGCTGTTTAGTTGCTGCAGTCACGTGACACCCATGGAAAAATATCGAACGTGGCCATTTTGAATGCTATCGAATTCCAGGCAACCCCGCGAAAGTACTCGATTCCCGAGCCCCTCCTTCGCGCCAACTGTTTCGCCCGGGAAACTTTCCTGTCAATCTTCATATCGGGACCAAATGGATTTTAGCCTTGTAACCGCGCGGCGGCGTGTTATAAGAAAATCAATCTCGACAATGTTCAAAATGGAGCTTAATGGAACGCAAACTGGAAACACTGTTCGCTGATTCTTGCGAGATAGCCCGACGCGGTTATATCCTGCCTTTCGTGCTCTGGGATCTCTTAAACGGGGAGCGTTCTCTCGTGGAACGAGATTAAATATTTCAAATAGAGAAACGTAGCCGGTCGCCGAGTGCCCTCTCTAGTATTTCATTTTCACGTGCAATTTTATTCGGAATCACTCGAAAACATCATCCATATAGAAATAACCTTTTAACATTAAGCGTATTCCGTTTTGCGCAAAAACTCTAGTGAAAAAACGATAGAGCGAATTAATTTTCAATTCCGAAACACGTTCCACCGGTACACGATCACGGCGAAATATCATTCTCGCATCTTGCAAATCTGATATACCCGATTGTCCTCGCACAGGTATTTATCCTTTTAGATCGAACTACTCTCCCCGCGCACCTTTCGGCAAAACTGGATCTCGTATAGGTACCGATCCAACGTGTGCGGTTTCTGTAATACGGCCAACTTAGCGGCGGATAGAATCAGGTTTTTTTCTCTCTTCTCTATTTTTCTCAATTGCTTCGGGTCAATGGAATCAATGGAACTCTTCGCTCGGCAAATTGATAGAATCGTTCGCCCTGAGAACTCGATCTTTCTCAATTAAGTAACTAATTTACGTACCGCGTACACGCACGCTTCGCGCATTACCGATATTTATATGCGTACAGTCTAATCGGGGCCGCTCTTTTCAATTAATTTTTTTGAGCGCTCGCCTCATTTGCCTCGTGACACTCGATAATTTTCATTTAAATTCGATGTATACCAAAAGGTTTATGCAGCCCTTTATAATCCTTAAATAGAGAGACATTAAAGCAAATGCAAAATTCAAACACGAATTGCATCGATAAATTCGCGCGACAAAACGTTTAATTGAATTTCCAAAATATTTTTTCGAATCGTACCAATTTGCAGTGGCAAATTTAATCACTGAATCGACCAATGAGATTTCCGGGTTTCGCCGGTAAAGATGTTTCTGGACGTTTGTCGTATGTCGTTGAAATTGGATTAGGGAGAGTTCGCGGTTTCGCGAATATAATCAGCTGTCGGGGATCGGAGCTCGAGCGACATTAATCACGATCGACGCGCGACAAAGGGGTAGCGATATTCATCGGTGGGGTGGTCATTGAAAACGGCCAGATGACAAGATCAACATCGACGTTTGTACGTTGTGCGCACGCGAGCAACTGTTGATTGCTCACCGACGAGCTACTCTATCTCTCTCCCTCCCTCCCTCTCTCTCTCTCTCTCTCTCTCTCTCTCTCTCCGAGAAAAAAAGAGAGAGAAATCACCAGTACCAATCATTGGGAATAGCAACTTGATTTATTTCCATCATGGACCTCTCCCTCCCCCCACCCCCTCATTCCCCAACTCTTCCACTCCTGTAATAGGAACATTGTCGAGCAACGACGAGCAACGATGAGCAACCGCAAAATGTGCACGCGCGCAAAAAAATTTCTTGACCAATGAACGCATTGGTACCCGCCGCTAATCGCCGAAGTTGGGCGTGCTTGCCACGTGGGGTAGGGCGGGGGTAAGTTCGGCCAGACGGATTTAAAAGCCATTCGGTAGAATTTATTAGCTAACAGCTTAATCACCGAGAGCGAGTTAACCCGAGCAGTTGAGACTTGGACTTTTAGATTGAATTTCCGGTGCCCGCCGAAAACGTGCTGAGAAGCCACACTCAAGTTTTCCAACGAGCCATTTCTAAACATCTGTGGAATACCAAATTAGAATTAGGGATCCTTCCGCTCTGTTCTAGTCCGCATTCCGGCCGAGGCTAATTAGCAACGCGCACGAGAGTTCGAGAAAACTTTCATCCCTTCTGAATCTTCGCAGCGATGCTCATTCTGAGACGCTCAATGCCAAGAATTAGAAGCAACCCCCTGGAACTGTGAATGGGGGGTTGGAGAGACGCCTCGTTAGGCATTCGATTGCCAGCTAATGGCAACCGCAGTCTGCTCTCTCCATACGTATCGGAACGTTTTTGTATGTTTTTTTTTTGTTTTTTTTTGTTTTGCAATAAGAACGCACCTGTGGAAGGAGCTGCACATCCCTAGAACGTCGAGCGCGAAAATGGCAGCTTCCCCCTGTAAGGAAGCTCCACTTTTTCTTTTGTGCAAATGGCGCATAAACGAATTCGTAGCAAGCCCCTTTTGACTTTTATGCGAGTCTCGTTTTAAGATTCATTTTGTGTCTACACGCGAAGAAGCTACCAGCAAAGCTTTAATTAAACTTTCCTTCTTTCTTTCCATCTTTCTTTCCTTCTTTGCTTGCTTGCTTGCTTTCTTGCTCGCTTGCTTGCTTTCTTCGTGGGACGCAATTTAAAATGGACAGCATATTTCTCTGTTCCAAATTCTTGCTTTTACTACCTGTCCATTTTACCTTAAGAGACGTGAAAGGTAAAATAAGTATCGCTATACCCCGCTATCTTAAAAGAAAATTATTACCTAAACCTATTGCACATGCTTAGTTTACACATCTAGTTCGTTCGTTAATCTTGCATTCCTGAAAAAAAGAAGGCTGTTAAACAACAATAACTTTATGATTTGATTTGCGTTTGTACAGTTGGCAGAGATATATGGGATGTATGTTGCAGAGTGTAGTGTATCCATTATCGTAATTCGATTTAGAAAATCATGCTTTCCATCCAACAAATAAACAGATTGGAAGAACAATTCGTCAGGAATTGGAAATTTCGCGTATTACACTTTTTGCATTCACTTCTCTTTTTCTCCCTATCTTTTTTCTTTTTTGTTCACTTTTTCGCTATCCTCTTTCTCTTAATGCGTTTTCTTTTCTTTTTTTTTTCTTTTCGATTTTTCGGCCTTTTCTCTTTTGTCCGTTATTTAGAGGCTTGCGCTTCTCCACGATTCGTTGAGTAAATATTTTAATATTATTTAATCGGAAATGGATACATTATCTGGCATTGATGATGAGAACTAGTTTATTAATTTACACGTGTATTTGCAATAAGCGGTAAACTCAGCAACCAATCACTGAAATGGACGCTGCGAAAGTGGTGACCTACCGTTGACATAATCATAATGGTGTAATGTATGCACTTACATCTGCACAGCAATTGCCGTTAGGCAAAATGGATTACCGTGGTACACTTCAGTAAGATGGATTAAGATTAACGACAATTCGCTTACAGGCGGGCTATTAGCTTGTGCGCGCCCACACTATACAAAAATCTACTGTCGCTACTTATAAATAAGCATCGTCTTTCAGACCACTAATCTTTTTGTGGTTGAAACAATCGCGTCAACGCGAGAGATCCGATTTACAATTTCTTCCACGGACTTTTCTTCCCCCCTCCCCCTTCTCTTTTCTTGTTTTACTCTTTTCCCACGTTTCTCTATTCCCTTCATTCTCCTCTCTCTCTTTCTCTCTCTCTCTATCTTTTTTTATTCTCTCCCTCTCTTCCTCCCTTTTATTTTGCCAGCGAGACAATCGTATTATCCGCGTAAAAGATTGCACGTGAATTAATATACTCGGAATTTTATGCATAATCGAGTAGAAAATAAACGAGTAGAAACATTCGCGAGAGGAAAAGCTTTTGTATTATCGATGAGAACGATTAATTATCAAAAGAGGGTAAAAAATCGTTTTTAAATATATTACCGCAACTCGCCATTTTAAAAGCAAATAAAAACGATGCTAAAGAGATTATTTTGTGAAACTAGTAAAGAGAGATTCGATTCTGAAATCAGGAAACGTTTCCACCGCGTTATGACATGACAATCAATTGTTCTACACATATACATTGTCCAAGCACACGCGCATAATTCGCAGCGATCATCAAACGTAGATGTAAAATTCGACGTAATTTCAAGCGAGCGATGATAGAAAAATGATCGTCCCGGCAAGTTCGACGCGTGATAAGTTTCACGATATCAGTTCGTTACGAATCGCGATGACGAGAGTCGAAGCACGTGAATCATGCAAAGAAAAGTTTCTTCCCTTCGCGCGCGCGAGTAACAAGAACCTCTTGCGAAACAAGGGGAGGAAAGAGAAGAAGGAAAAAGCTCCGTTTTCCTTGCGAAAATAATACCCTCTCGAACGAATAGATTTTCTTTACGAGGAAACGAATGCTCGATATTTTGAATAATGGCGGCGGCGCCAGGCCAAAAAATAGAGGAACTGCGAATCGATCGTATCGAAAAATCCCGACGACAGCGGCGTCAAGGGAGAAAATCCAAAGTGAAAGATCGAGTTTATTTGGTCGCCTGTACCTCGATTGTTTTAATACGAATGCTCGTGTTTTGTTGGCCCGGATTATTGGGTTCTCGAGGGAAAAAACGATAATCTCGACTTCCGCAGCGTCCCCTGTTTTTCCAGTTTTGCGGGCCAATTGGAAGGGAAGCGCTTCCAGATGGCTAGTCGCTGGAGATGTCGGCCATTTCTAACATTTCTAACGACTTCCCTTTTTCTATAGTTCGCTTCCTGTTTGCTTGTCCCATGTCGTCGGTGAAGACGGTGAGATGCGCAGGCAGAAAATATACATATATATACATATATATGTATGCGTGTGTGTACATACATATATACAGAAGATATATATATACACATATATACATATATGAGCATATATATCTGTAAATGTATATGTATATATTTACAGACATAAAAACAAACATTATAAAACACTCTTGCGGAGAGAAGTGCGAACGTTGATGATAATAGGTACCTATTAGAGGAACAGCGTCCGAGGTCGTCGGCATACTTTCTGCCACTAGGTTCAGGAATACTGTCAGCGACAGCAGAATGGTCACTCCTGTGAAGGCAGGTTGAAAGAAAAAATCAGATTTCCTTCCCCGAGTAAGAGGGGAAGAGCTGAGAACCTCAATGTCTTGCTAGCTACCTCCCCCAGCGGAGGCCTAACCTAACGGTAAGTGTACATCCTTTTTGTGAACGGACTAGCGCTACTGGTTGAATGATGTGATGGTCCAATGATTTTTCCCCGGATACGAGAGAAATATTTGCTGGAATGGCGAGCCGTTATCGTCATTCAATCAAATGTGCCGACACGAATAAAATGGAACTGGCAAATTCAGAGAAGTTCGAAAACTGAAAATGACACGGCGGAGAGGGGGGGGGGGTATGGTATGGTATGGTATGGTATGGTATGGTATGGTATGGTATGGTATGGCATGGCATGGCGACGCTGGAAAATCATGATAAATTTATTGGAAATCCTACAATGGAACGTTGAACTTAACCGGAGATTTCAGCACAATGCTCTGTAATTATATATGGCAAACTCAAATACAGAAACACCGGGGGAGATCAAATATTAAACTCGAGTACGCTGTAAACAATTTCGAGAAGATCGTGTTTCCGACGACGTTATAGAAAACTCTGGCAATGCGGAGACCCAACGTACCCACTCTGTTAATACTGACGAGTTTTCCTGGAATACCTGTAATGTGTCTATGTGAGTGTGTGTGGGTGTGCATCTACACAAGCTAGAAGAGAAGATTCGAAGGTTCATTCAAACCGGAGACCTACGCATAAATCAAGAGAAGCGCGAGCATTTGTTTTAATGGATGGAACGGTCCTTGTGCACGCGTATTTTGTTAGCTACGCCGGATTCGCTCCAGATTTTACTCAATATTACGAAATATATTCAATTCCCCTATCTATTGCCGTGAAATAGAAAGATAAATTAATCCCGCTAACTGGGATGTTACGCCATTTCTGATATCGCGCCAGCTCCGGCAGAATCATTAATATCTTTAACACGGCTGTAACGTTCCTAGCTGCTAACTTGCCGGGGAGCTTGCTTTCGTCCATGAGAAATTTACAAATTCACTGAATTCACCTGTAATTCCGCAGTTCCTCCTTTTTGCACGTATCTCCCCCGTAAGTTTTCCTCAAACACTAATTTCCACGTGGAATTATCATACGTGAGAAACGTCCCGACAACGATCTTAATTTAAATCGGGTAGAATCAGTAGGTTTGCGCTGGTATGCGTGTGCGCGCGTGTGTGTATGTGCGTGTGTATTTTACCCACGCGATTGGGGAGTCAAATTGTTTCGCGTGAAAATACAGTTGACCGAGGATAAACGCTCGATCTCTAATTTGATCGCTAATTCATTTGATCGGTAACTCGAATATCATATCCTTGCTTCGCTTATCGGTAAAAGATTTTCCCTCGCTTCACCGCCACGTACCGCTAATTGATATTCCTTGTTAAATTCCTCTCCGGCGAATGATATTTTATCAATGAGAAGCGAAAATGTCCTGTTTTCAGTATTGGCGAAAGATCATTTGTAATTGAAAATGCGTTGATCGACGAGGAGAAGGTGGAGGGGGAGGAGGAGGAGGAGAAGGGGAGAGAGTATCGATAGTGGCCATTTCTGGACTGTTCTGAGCTTTTTAATTCGTTTAGGGTACGCGCGACACTCCTACGATCTTCGGATTTCGATAAGAGTTCGTGTCTGCGACACGATGAGATTTCCAGCCGCTAACCACGACGAGGAGCATCCCTGCGGGTGGAGGGTGAGGGGTGGCAAACCGCCAATAACACGGAAGGTCCGTTGCTCAAGTAAGGTCAACCAATTAGTTCCTTACAATTAGTTTCGCTCAGCACTGGTCGCGATTAAGACATATATATGGCCTGCCAATTGGTGGAGTGGGCAAATTAGTATTCTCAGTTGATTTAGGTGCAACTCCGGAAACTCGATAATTTATGCTCGCCCCCCATCTTCGGTCCGATCAGCATTCGCCCAGATTTATTTACACAACCAAATCCACGGAGTTTGTGAAAAGTCTCTCCCTCCCTCCCTCCCTCCCTCAACCCCCATCGTTACGCGACACTCCATTTTCCAACGATACATCCCTTATTTCCGTAAATCCACTCGT
Organism: Sclerodermus sp. 'alternatusi'; assembly: GCA_037305995.1. Lineage (NCBI taxonomy): Eukaryota > Metazoa > Arthropoda > Insecta > Hymenoptera > Bethylidae > Sclerodermus > Sclerodermus sp. 'alternatusi'. The sequence continues at coordinate 6,728,685 of CM074550.1, forward strand.
AAACCAAACTCGAGATATTTTATGCAAGCGTAAGGGGACGCGGATAAAAAGTGACTCCAAGTAAAACGAAATAATTCCAGGAGAGAATGAAACAATTCCGAAAGGCGGAGGATACATATTTCGGAGTATCACGACGGTATTTACTGCAGTTTCTCAAAGGGAGAGGGGTGGGGTGAATTGGGGCGAAAGATGCGCGACGGCAAAGTACGAGATACGCGTAGTAACACACGCGAATCCACGGGGTGTAATGAAGTTGTTGCGATGTTTCCTATAATATTTGCGTACAAGTAAACTGCTTGCCAACCTATAACGCGGCAATTAGCAATACGAGCTAATTAGTATTCTAAGTTGATTTAGGTGCAGCATTGCAAACGCGGCGATGCACGCCCCCCCCCCCCCCGTCTCCGCAGATTCCACCCGGGCCATTCCGCTAGCCATGTGAATTGGCATATTGGAAAATCCCACGCGCGTGCAAACGACCCGCACGGATCATTTGGCGTTCGTGCAAGACTTTTCAATTGGGCAAAATTAACGTTCGGCTTATAGTCTCGGAGCTGCGATCCAACGAGGGCGCGAGATTCCGCGAAGCAGAAGCGGTGGTTCTCATTGCGTTCTCGCGGCTCCACCCGCCGCCGTCAGCGCGATGCAAAAAGTTCGCGGCGCGTTCGCTAAAGATTTTTTCATTCGTCCCTTTTCTGCCCTGGAGCTGGCCGTGCTTCGAATCCACGGGTTTTATAGGGCGGAACCACTTGGTGCGATGAAACGTAATTTCCGTCGCATATTGGATAGCCGTAATTCTCTCGTGACTCATAAAGCCGTCGATCGACCGTAGATTCACCACTGATATTTGGAATGAGCGCGCGGATACCTACGTACGCGTACGGCCGGAGCGCAGAGATTGCAAAAAATTGACCAACCTACGACACTCGCTATCTGAATTCGCGTTACGCGGGAAATAAACGTAAATCCATCACGTAAAAATTTTATGCCAAGCGTATAACCTGAGAAATTTAATGAAAACTCGTTGATACGATATGGGACCGGTAAAAAAGGTATACATTTTAGAAATATCCCCCTCGTTTCCAGAGACGCGCCTATTACGAGGAATATTGTAAAAATATCCGATCCGACCCGATCGCCCCGATCAGTTTTCAGCAGTACTGATAAAACATTGGATCGGAGCCATTAAAAGAGCTCCCAGCGTTTTCCGGTGATTAGACGGAGGCTACGCTGGAAAAATGGCATTTTCAAGTGGAGGAGCTAAATGATAGGGCGGACCAACCTGTTTGCGCGAACGGCAAAAAGCATTGGGGACGCGGTGTGCTCGCGATAAGCTCGGATCGTAATAATTAGCCTCCTCTCCGCCCCCCTCCCCCGACTATCCAGGACCATAATAATCCCTTGAGCCTCGATGAGAAACGTAGCAGCTTTCCAATGGTAAAATGACTTTACGGTGGCCATTAAGTAGCGCGTGTATACGCGCGGGGACTTAGCGGGGAACTCTCCGATGCGCTACCTAAATCTCAGAGAGCAACGGAATGCCGACACTTTGATTTCCATTTGAAAGCATCAAGAATAACAAATAAATCTCCCCATGAAGTGTAACGATAACGAAGAAATATCTACCCCGTAACATTGATTTATGCAATCACGACACGGTCTCTCTCCTTAATTGGCCCCGCGCGACTGAATTTATAGATTCTTTATCTTCACAGTAAATCAATTTTTCCACTCGAACGCGTGGCAGATCGTAAAATATATTCCACGTCGCTTCTAGCGTTGCTGCGGCGCGCATAGTCTCCGCGCCATGACAGTGGCGACGAGTGGACGAGTGGAGAGAGAGAGAGAGAGTGAGAAAACGCGCGTGTTGTTACCCCAGGTTGTGCCAACCCCTACACACCCCGTTTAGGACTTCCTGGCGGAGCTGGAACCGCGACGATTCGCGGGGGAGGGGGAGAGTTTTCGACAAATTCTTTTGGAAGTTTCGCCCCAAGTTTCGATGCAACTTAATATTTCTTCGATAAGAAGGGACGATACAGCGAAGGACGGAAGGGAGTCTCCTCGGACACGCGGAGAAAAATACTGACCGGTTAAGAGCTCCACTCGGGGGTGCGGGGGTGCAGTGCAGTGTCGACTTTAAAAATAAAAAATTGCCCGGCGACTCCCTCGCGGAGGGATTTGGTCGCGAGAACTTGAACGCCGGAGGGGGGGGGGGGGGGGAGTTGGTTGGAAAAGCGTGGAAAAGTTGGCGCGTTAATCGCGGCAAGGTGATGAGAAGAGGGTGCGTCCGGGCACCGGGGGTGGAATGTACAGAGAGCGCGGCCTATTGTCATGGTAATGTTCAATCCGATGTGGGCCATTCGCGCGAGTGGAGGAGCTCAGCGCGAGTGCGGCCTTCCGAACGCTCGCGCTTTTCCTCTCGAGGTGTGCCGGTGCCCGTGCCCGTGCCCGTGTCCGTGTCCGTGCATGTACGTGTGTGTGCACAGGGGTTGTACGCGCGCGTATGCGTACGTATATCTGTTTAATGAAATTCGCCAAGCCGACGGCACTCCCTTCGGAATTTACTGTGGCATAATATTATGGAAATTTCATTCATGGCTAGGCAACGTCTCCCCCTCCCCCCTCCCCCAACGTTGTTGTCCCCTCGGCCAGCCTCGCCAGCGGTAAAGAGATACATTTTTAGGGGTAATTAAGTCGTCCAGGAGGAAATTCACCGGCTGCGTCGACCCCATATTTGCCCGACGTCGCATTAACGAATTTCAACCTTCCAGCTAAAGCTGGAGTACCACCACCTATTACATTTTGCATTCAACCCTCGAATCCCGACTGTGTTTGCAAAATGCTTCAGACCCCGATCCAAGATCCAGCAAAAAGCCGGCCAATCGAGAGCCTCTCGCTTGAAAAATATCGCAAACTAGGAAACTAATTGAACGTTCCTCGAAGAATAGCCACGGATGGGAGGGGGAGGGGGAGGAGATGGGAGTGGAAGGGCAAGAAGCTGTAATTCATCTTGCTTGGAACTTTGTCTTAACTCGACACCCGCTCACACGCGTATAAGCACCGCGCGCGCACATCCACGAGGATCTCACTGACGTACGTGTGTGAAGTTTTATGGCGAAACTGTCAAAGGCACATTTGGCCGCGGGAAATTTTGATTAATTAAGAGAGAACGGAGAAAGAATCCCGTAAGATGGAATAAATAATCTGCTGTTTTCGATAAAGTGGCTGATAGTAAAACTCCGCGCGCGCGCGGGCGCGCGGTAAAAGCCAACGACGTACTTTTGTCACGATCAATTCGACGAACGCAAACACAAGCATAAAACATTAACTTCGAGGTATAAAAAGAGCAGTAAGGACACACAACGTAAATCCTTTTAAATAAAGGGAATTTATAGATTCCTTTTGATGGCTCTGTGTTTTAGAGGAAGAAATACGAGAATATTCCTCGATAGTGTTCGGGCACGTAAACGTAACGCTCGTGATTTAGCAAAAGACCGCGCGCTACCGCGAGGGAGAAATACGAGCAAGTAGTAGAAACTGAAAATGAGCAAACACACGTGGAGGATACGGGAATTCGTCTCACCGCGATCATCGGCAGGGAAATTGTTTTTTTACGCGTTTCGTGCTTAACTCTAATTGGGGAGGTCGTAGGAATCGAATGCCGTCATTATTTACGTGAATCGTGAGGTACGTTGGAACCATAAATTCCTGAGGAATGTGCGACACGTGCACGTGCACGCGACACGCGCACAAACGCGCGCGCGATAGATAAATATTTCAAAAGGAGATCAAGAGAGCGTTGGTGGTATATGGTACAGAGGGGGGGGGGGATGTGACAAATGGGATTCTTCGATGAAATCCATTGGAGCAGCGGATCGGCGGCGACACGTAAAGGGGGGTGGTAGTCGTCCGGGGGGCGAATATGAAATCGAGAAAGCACGGAGAGCCCAGCTGGAGGCGCAGGGTGTTTCGTGCGAGCAAACATCTGAAATTAGCAAGTCCGCGGGGGAAATTTATGGGTTTCTCTGCAGCTTGTCGGGAAATCGCGGAAGCATTTCCCATCCGGCATCGTAAATCGTCTTCCCCGCGGGGTCTCGGCGGGGGGATCAACGCTGGCAATTCTGGGACTTAGCGCCTTAGACGGAGACAATAAGTTTGCTGGCAGCCAGCTGATGAAGAGCGAGCGAATCGAGTTGAACCGGGCGAGCGATTAAGTCGCGCAACAACGCGCAATAAGCATCTGGCCTGGAGCGGGGAACAAAGGGAAATTGCACCGCATCGGAGAGGGAGGGCGGAAACTCCAACGGGGCGAGTCCCCTTCTCGATCGGTAAGTGAACCGTGTTGGAATCGCCTTGAAGCCTCTTCGCCTCCACCCCCGCACACCCCCGTCGGATTATTATGCATGGGGCGTGGGTTCACCGGCCAGAATCTGGTCCCGACCGACTGATCCATGACGATTCCATTTGCATGCGCTGTTTCCTGCCTGGCCAGCCCGGGGGTGGGGGGAGGGGAATCGTCGAAATATGCGAACTCCCCTCTCCCCCCAGACTACAATCAGATACGTGACGCAGGAACTTCTCAAGACACTCGTTATTAGTTTTCGAAGCCATTCCTCCTGTTCGATCTGCTCTCTCGCCTTAAAGGGGCGCTATAGGATGGAAATGGCGGGGTGGGGGGGAGGGAGGAGATCCATGTGGCGCGGCCCGATCGTCCTGAAGATGGGCCGCGTGTTTATGCATACCAAAGGGTTCATCAAGATGGCCGCGACGCGGAAGTTATCGAGCGGGGAAATAAAGAGAAACTGCGGAGAAACCGCAGCCGCAACCGCTTGGAGGACCGGAAGGAAATAAAGGAGTGCCAGTGACTCTCGTTAGGGGGTTTGCCGAGAACGACTCGTGGGAGATTCCTCCGGTTTTAGCGGATTTATCCTTGGCTGCGTGCGCGGACGAGGTTCCCGGGACGTGCTCGCGGCACGAATTTCTCCGGGTGCCTCGCAGTTGCCGCGACAACGACCTCCTCTCCTCGATCTTCGACCCTTGGAAAATTAGGACGACGCACTCGAGAAACTAACGGAACCGAACCGAGTCGAACCGATTGGACGAACGGACGCTGCAAACTAAGTGCTGCGCCACCTCCTCGGGAGGTGAAGCCTCGGCGAGAACTCTGGGGAATTTTTAATAAAGTTGGAAAACCGATTGGACTTTGGACCGAACGAGCGACCGGGCGATTCGACTGCTGCCAATATCAGCAGAATTTTCATTTCCCCGAGTCTTTTTGTGCGGGCGGCTCCTGCCTGCCTCGACCTTTTGAAAATCTTCCGCGGGAGAAATGCGGGAGAGCCGACCTGGCCCTCGATATCCCACGCGAGCCGATACAAGTGGAACAAACGTAAAATAACACCGGCTATCTCCACGATCAGCAGAATTTCCATCTCGGGAACCCTCGGCCGTTTCCTCGAGGATTTAACGACTCCGCCGGGGGGGGGGGGGGGCGCGGAAAAACGGAAAACCTTCCAGCGCTAAGCTTGTCCGGGAGTCTGCGATCGGAAAAACCATTTCCCGGAACCCGTGACGAGCGCTCTCTTCGAAATTAGAATCGGGTCCGACGCGTTCGCTCTAATCACACGAGAAATAAGTATTTCCAGCGGAGATTTTGCATTGGAACCGTGGAACGCGGACCGCCGCCGCTGCTTCTGCTGCCACCGCCGCTGTTGGCTGGAAGCAAATACCATCGGAATTTGTAATAAGCGCAGCCGTGTTTCTCGACAAGATTCGCCAAGCCGCATCAATTTTTTGTCAGTCGATTCGCGAGCCAAGTGGATTTTTAGTTCTCGCGTGTTCGGAGTCAATTTACTGGAGGCATCCTCGTCGGTGTTCTCCCGTATTCTCATAATTATACTCGCACGAATGAGAGGAGCACAGGGATGAGATACAGAAAGATAGAGAGAGAGAGAGAGGGGGAGAGAGTCGGTTGGGAAAAGAGGAGAAAGAGAAAATTCGAATCTGCCGCAACATCGATCGACGCCGTTTCCCAAGTGTTCGAGAGGAATTCAATTTCCAAATGCACGACGGTATCGTTTTTTCGGACGATCGGCCGTCGACGAAACGTACAACGCGACCGACTTCGAGTGGAATCTCTTCCTTCTCGCCCCGCTCCATAATAAACTGGAAATTAATTATGCTCGATTAATTGTGTCGATAAATAGACCCTTGATGACGAAGCTCGGTCATTAAGGTCACGGACGGGAAACCCGTAAATTGAGTTGAATTTGTTGACTAGCGAGAATCAAGTGCGAGCTTCAATCTCGAATTACGTTATCGGGACTTGTAGTGTAAAAATAATTACGTTAACGAGCTCGCTTCTACTTTTGCCGGCGGTGATGAAAAAAGAGCTGGCCGCGCCGTGAGCCGATGGTCGGAGGGGGGGGGGGGGGAGTGTGGTAGAGGGGTTGCGGGAGCCTCTAATATTCCAGGGCTTTTTCTCCTATCGATCGACCGGCGAGAAAAAGCTCCTAAATAAGATCGACAAGTAATATATAACTATTCCAGCTTTGATTGCAATTTCGGGCAAAGCCTCCTAGATTAGCTCCGCAAGAAATTTCAGGGGCCTCTTTTAGAACGTCGAAACGTAATCTCCCTTTCTGGATCTGACAATGAGAATCCCTTTGAAAGACTCGGAACAGTCCATTTCCACCCTAACTTCATCATAATTACTCGAGCTCTCCTCGAGATAGCTCGATAAAAGAACTATGACTCGAAACAACAGCACCGGATACCCAGCAGAGTGGGATGGCATGGTCGGGGGGAGAGGGGGGGGGGTGGAGACAATTAGAAATTGGAAAGTTTCACGGGACGCGCCTTGACTGAAATTTATTATCGCCAAATTCGGATTTATAGTGTCCCTCGGAATACGGGGCTTTTACTTTATCTCGTATCGAGGGATTATATTTCTCTCTGTTCTTCCTTTCTCGCTTCCCTCTTGACTTAATAATATCGTTATTGCAGCGTACTACTACTACTACTACTACTACTACTGCCAGGGATATACACGTTTAATTGCAGTGGCAGCGCCATCGGCATCGACATCAGCAGCAGTGGCAGTAGCAGCGCATCTTTTACCGGAGAATAACTTTATTCGGCGAATAAGAGAATGCCGAGAGATTGAAAAGGAAACAAAAATGGATGTGCGCGCTCTGCGAGGAATTTAAAGAAGATAGCAATTTCAAATTTCAGAAGACTTTTGCGTCGAATGGGGAACCTTTTAACAAACGAAAGATAAAGAAATATCGATTGGCGCTAGGCACTCTAGTTCGAGAATAATAAAGAAAAAACGTCGAGCGCTTTACAACGCCGGAGAAGAGGAAAGAGGAAGAGGAGGGAGGGAAACCAGAAATCTTTCTTCTCCCTAATCAAACTAGACGCGTGCCCTGCTGGCTCTTTTTTGATAAAAATTCGCAGCTGCTTCTCCACGCCAAAGATGAAAACGGGACTAAAATGAAATGGTTTTTCCTCTAAATAGCATATTGCGCTCTTTGTACAAAGCGACATTCCTGAGTTATGATAAAACTTCTCTTCCCCGAGAGGAACCAGAACTATTTTCGACGTTTCACCCTATTTTATCATTATTGGATTCCCCGGCTGTTCTTAACCGTTTCCCCGTTTATTTTTCACCGAGGACGTCTACGGAGATTTTCCATAATGAACAATAGCAACACGAATTCTTCCCTGCACACGGACAGCGCGACGCTCACGCGCAAACCCTGCCTTGCACCTGATTCGTCGAAATTTCGATCCTACCCCTCGAGGAATTCGAATTATAGGTGAAACCGGGGTCTCTCGCCTGCTCTACTTTCTCCTATTTTACTTTACTTCACTTTACTTTAGACGCGTCGACGGATGTAAATGCCGGCGGTATAAATATGAGCTGTCCCCATTTGCTAGGTACGTCGAAGCTTGCTGCAAAGATATTGCGATCTTACAAGGGGATGCTGCTATCCGGCGTCTAAGGATGAATATATCGCGGTGGAGTCGCCATGTTTACGCGGTGGCTCGTTTGTCAGAGACGAGGATAGCGTTCCCACACATCGACATCGCCATTCACACGTACGCGGCTGAATGACTATGGGTGAAGCAACGGGGGGAGAGAATGAACTTTGCCATCGAGCGTGTCGCCAATGCCTGAGACAAACTGGGACTCGCCAAGGCCCTGGGGGAGGATCCCACCCGAGTTATTCAATTGCTCAACTCGTATAATTGCTACAACTATTTTCCAAGTATTTTCCTCCTTCTCCTCCTCCTCCTCCTCCGTGGAACAAGCTCTTCGGCCCTAGACTCCAAACTTTCTGGAATTCCCAAGCCTCTCCCTCCCCCCATCCTCGATCGAGCAGACGAAAACAGCCGAGGATCACACGGCTCCGCGAAGGACACCTCGGATTTATCGCGAACGCTACGGATCGAGGACGGGGGAGTGTACCGTCCCCTCGAGAACCTGAAGAACGATCAAGGTCAAGGCCGGATACATGTGAAACTCGAAGTTGTACCGGTCGGAAGCACAGTACCAGTGATGGACCTCGAAGAGTACGACGGACGAAGGAAAGAAAGCAACGAACAATGAGAAGAACCGGAAGAACCAGAAGAACCTGAAGAGTCAGCAGCATATCGGATCCAACATTTCGGTAAGTGGGCCACGGTGACTGTAAAGGCAATTGCGTGAGGTAGGTCGTAGCACGAGCGGAAGTCGTGGGCCGATCGAGCCACTTCTTCCGATCGTCGAAACGAAAGAAACGTAAGAAGAGAAACGAAGTCAGCAGCAGTGGTGCCGAGAGTATCAACGAAAACAGAAAGAGAGACAGGGTATATAAGGAGGCTGCGCCTATGACGTATGCACGCGCGATGTGCGAGGAGCAGAGCTTGCGCGTGCACACGCATACGCGCAACCTTTAATGTATTCAATATCGATAGAATAGAGACGTGTCGACTGTGTGCAGGCAGACATGCTACGAGGTACGTTACCTAGGGTGAGTTTCTCCCCGGAGTCCGGCGGCAGGGTGAAGCCCAGCAGGGCCATGCTGGATATCAGCACGCAGGGCACGATCAGGTTGAAAAAATAGTAGAGCGTACGCCTGCGTATCTGTATCGTGAAGGTCACGTCCACGTACGGTTCCGGGCAGCACTGATACTTGTTCGTGTTCTTCTTCCCCGGCATCCCTGAAAAAGGCCAGGATCGATGTATCCGTCGAGGCGAGCTCCCACTGGGCTCTGCCTCTCTAGCGGAACGCTAAAAAATCAGACCCGTGACTTTGCAGCACGTGCGAAATTTTTTGCCGGGAACGGTACCCCTGTCGGAAAAACACCTGTCCGATTGCTCTTTCCTACGCACGTCGCGCGTGTTGCGCGACGCTGCTCATTCTTGATCGGATGAGTATTTTTTGTTCTTTTTTCACAACGATTTCACCTCGCCACGGGGACTTTTGCCTTTGCTTCGGGACTCTCTTGCGTGAGAAAGAATTTCGTTGGAGAGCACTCCGTTCTGACGAACGTGATGGTTTGCAGTGTGTTGTTCGTGTTTGCGTCGTGGGTGTGCGGGGTGGATGAAATTCGACGAGGGGCGTCCTTTTATAGCAATTGCATTGTCAAACCTTATGCTATTTAATGGAAGAAGTTTGTGTGAGAGCTTTGCACGTGAATCGCTGCCAACTCGCAAACTAAATTATCGTATCTGCTAAAGCCATCGTGAATTTCCACTCACCTTTGCCGCTCGCTAATGCTATATTTTCGATATGATTTTGAGTTACTTTCTCCGTAAGTTTGGATATCTCGTTACAAGTTCCTATGCAAATAATATTACACGCAGAGAAATATTCACCATTTGCATGGAGAATGCATAATTCATATTTCGTGGAACTTTAAGGAAGTATGCATTTTCGACCTATTTACAATTATTATCTCTTAATCTCTTCGTTCTCCGAAAAAAAAAAGAAAAAAAAAAAAAAAAAATTAATTCCTCTTCTTCTACCTGTCGCTTTCATGAAATCGCTCACGACTGTTTTCCGATATTCTCTTATAAATGTCGCCGATGCGTCCGTGCGTCAGTGCGAAAAGAGATTAAGATTGTTCGCGCGCAATATCAAAGTTACCAATATAGCCACTGAAACGATTAAACGCACAGATGGAGGTTCGGTCGGTGTAGAGAAACCTTAAGTTCGGCGTAAAAAGTTTCCGATATCGCAAATTAGGGCTTTAAAAATCTGTGAAAGATCAGGCCAGTATTTACGCCTTTCGCGCTTGACAGGTTCCATTTTTTCATAGCGTAATTTATGTCTCACAAGTTTTTACGAGTGTGTCGCGTAGACAGGACTGACATTTTTAAACACTGTTGATTCCCGGCGTGTCGGTTTCGCTAAAAAGTCCCGAAGGTTCGTGAGGGATAGGCGATTGGACCGATAGACGAACCGGCGAGCGCATCACAGTCGTAAAAACAGGCACGTTTCAGGGTAAAAGGCTGAAAGTGTGTCGTTGAGAAAAAATGTTGTAAAATTCCTGGCAGACTACGCGTGCGCCGTAAAGCCCTTCCTTTGGAAAACTCGTGGCTCGATAAATACGTGGCTGAGCTCGTGCGAAAGAGTCCAATATCAACGCTAAAAACGCCTGACAATTCCTATTACAAGAAAATGTGGTCCTGATCAAAGGACCATTAAAACCATTAGCCGTGCAAAGTTCAAAAACCATCTAGACCACTTTTACATCTTTTCTCAAAATCGTCAGGATATTTTCTGCATTACGCGAAATTCTCACAGAGCTCTGGTGGCAAGTGAAATTACATCAAAAATTCAAAAAAAAAAAAAATTACACGTGGAGAAAAGTAACAATAATTTAAATAATTTATTTACAGTCGAACGGCAAATCATTGCCAACGCGTGAAAACTATGGACAATTCCTCCAATTTTCAAAGCGCGTTTTCCTAGTGTCGTGTTACGATGAATTTTGCAGATTGCGAATAATACTTAATAATCGGAGCAAGGAAACTGAAAATAAAAATGTTGTCATTATACCGCTGGAATTTTTATGGGAGAATACTAAAGTAAAACCGTATTAAGAGGTAAGAGGAAATTATCTATAAAAATGGTATTGTAATTAACTCGTATAAATATTGGCGTAGTACAAAATTACACCTATAGTTAATAAAGTCATTGCGCGCTTTAAGGTATCCGTGAAACATTATCTCGTGTTAGTTGTGTTCATTTAATTTTCCAAAGGACGTTCAATAAATGTATTTGTATTAACCAAAGTGAAATATCATTTTATCAAACATTTAATCTGTCAAGATAAATTTCTACAAATGTTTTATTACGTTTGCTTTTGCAAAAAGAAGTTTTAGCTAGCAGACCGATTCGAGGTGTAGTTGCCAAACAAAACTTTGACAGTGTGTAAATACATGAGAACTATTTAACAGAAGAGTCCTTCTAAATGTAGAAAAGTAAATAGTTCCACCACAAAGACTCCGTATGCCGCTATTCCACATTTCAAATTTATTTTTTTCCACAAATATATATTGCACTTGAAACGTATATTGACCAAATGTGACTAAATGTAATTAAACATAAATATGATTTAAGTGATGGTAACGCAGTGGTATTACGAAAAAATAACCGTGAATTTCATAGTTCTACGGTAAGGTAGAAAATTTTATAATAGAAGGAGAGGCGTGTTGAGCACGTTTACTGCCACGAGAGAATCTAAATTGAGAAAGGAGATTATTGAGAGTCGTCGATTATAGTGTAGCTAGAGTACAGATAGCTAGAGATAGGACATGGCATGAAATGGAAATTGCCGATAGAAACAGATCAGAGCTGTGAAAATAGAGATACAGGCTTTATGTATAGTGGCGTTACATCAGTAACAGTTAATTGCGTGATATCAACGGCATACGTCTCTATGATTGGAATGCTTAAATACCTGAAAATGTTCTATTTCATTTTACTCAGATTCGTATTTCCTCCCCTTATTAATTTACACTATTTTTTGTCTCACTAATCTGATATTAATATATTCAAAGTTTTATCCAAATTTAATTTCGTTTTTGGTTTTCAATATTTACCACATCGAAAATCATAATTAAAGCTTCTTCGTCGTCGTGTATCGATAAGAACAATAATATTAAATAAATATTGAGATTTAACGATGGTTAAAATACTGTTGATTAAACGTTGCTAAAAAGCACTCGGTTTTACTATTTTTCTCTAGTACTTTTTCTACAAAAAAAGAAAATTAAGAATTTCTGATAGAAATGTTATATTCGGCAAATGTTGAATAGCACTGTCAAAGAATTCTAGTCCTCATTATGTTTAAGAAGACCTTATTCTCCATTAAATTATACTCACTGCGTAATATTCATGTTCAGATAAAGGCTAGAAATAGATGTTCAGTAAACCAAATTTTTATTTAATTTATATCTTTAAAATTCTGAAGAATATCTCATTAAGAATTTTAGTGAAAAACTTTTCTATATTTATCTTCAAAATATATATTTTTAAAGTAATAATTAACACATTGTGCTTAGCTATGTATTACGTTTCACATTTGTTCAACTTTCACGGCGGTACTTTAATTAATTTATACTTTTGTAAAAAAACATAAATTTGGCAGGGAGTAAAAGAATACAAAAATATTATTATTTTATATCTCTAGTTAAGATTTTGGACTTTAAATTAAAAACAAATAAGCGTAAACAAATTAACGCGTAATTTGATATTAGAGTAGTAGCTTTTATTCAATACGGTCGAGCTTTAGTTTTTGACTGTTCGCATACGATTAGTGTTAACAATGACAAAAGTGTTATCGATATGTCGTCAGTCAGTTTTGGTATCGAAAGCCAGGGCACAAAAATTTATGCTCTTCCGCGTGTCCCGCGGTTTTTATTAGTCTGTTCCTGTTAAAGTTCGTTGTGCGTGTGAACGTGTAAAACTTTTTGTGTAAACAGTGTTGCCAACTAATTATAAAATTATTATAAACACGGGAAAATATTTGTCTTTAATGCAATTTAATTAAATTGTAAAAAATCTTAAATGTGACGCGGATGCTTCTATTGATTTGGAAATAGATTTATTTAGAAATTGAAAATGTGTGCAAAGAAAGTAAAACTAGTAAAAGTAGTTACTTTTTATGTGTGAATAAATTCATTTCGTTGTTTCGCGCGTGGTTTTAAATAAAAGTCAGTGTCAGTATTTTCAGCTTCAAACTTGTGTTCAAGCTACAACATGGCAGACTACGACCTTCCGTTGACAACACAGTGAGGAAGAGTGTTCGTATTTTCAATATTGAATAAAGAAATATTGCAATATCCGTGTGAGTAATTTACTTTTGCATTCGTTTAGTTTTGACAATGTTTTTCATTAGTACTTGATGTTTTTGGAAAATAAGCATAGTACAGATTTACAAAATAAACGCAATATTAGATTTATTATAATGCATTAGAAATTTTGTTTTGTTTAGAAATACAAATATCATCTACCATTACGCGTTGACAAATTATTTCATCTTGAAAAATATCATGGGCAAATTTTCAATGAAAACACGCTGGAGAAATATTTCTGAAATCGGAGTATATTATTGTAACAATGTATCGCGAAAAAATTGTTTAAGCTCGAGACACGATGATCAAAAAGGTTGAAAGGTTCTTTTCTTCCAAAGATGCTCTCAGTTTTATGTAATAGGTAAAAATTCTTGAATCTTATACATGGCCTTTTATACAGAAAAAGAAACGTACCCTCTTATAAACATTTGTCGAGAAAAATTTGCAAATTCTATCACGATAAATTTTCAGTAAATGCGCGCGCAAATGCTGTTACTACGCTAGTCAGCTTTTAGCCATTTCTCATTTAAAATCTAAATCCTAAATTGACAAATGTAGATGAAGAAAGTTTTCATTCTATTTGACCTCGAGAATATATCCCCTTTAAGAAATATGCCCTTACTTTGAAATATCTTGTGTACAGATTTACGTCCGAGTAAAGTCAAACCAATGATATAGGGCAGACATATTGCTATTGTAATAATAAAAGTAGATCTCCTTTTCACAAAAATTACAACATCTTAGTGACAATTTATATCTATTAACAGTGGCGGAAGATTATTAAAATAGCAATTGTGATAAAACAGCGGTGCTTCGTACATAATAGATATATGTAAAACATAAACATTTAATAATACTTTCAACCGATATGCTTTTCCACATTATACTTATTTCTGCATAATTTCTGCAAATTGCGCCGTTAAAACATTTCTCCTATATCGATTAACGTTATGATTAAATTACATAAATATCGCTATAGCGGAAAGAACGAATCGATCCACTTCTACGTTTCGCGCCAGTCTCTAAATAAAAAAAAAAAAACAAGCTCCCAATTTGCCATTGATTCGTAAAAATTCGTACAATCTCGCCATTAAGAAATAATTTATACGCGATACAAGATACGCATCTCCTACACGCACGGGTACATTATGTCGTTAAACGGGAGTAGAAATATGTTAATTCACAAACATTCTTGCTGCAGAGAAATTAATTTAATGGTTTGTGTTTTCCATGCGCGGCAGTTTACTTGTTTGCCGTCATTTTCCGCACGTTGATATTTCAGTGGCTAAACTAGTAACTTACAGCTAATTAGTACGGCTAATATTTCCCGATAAATCATAGCGGAAGCGCGAATATAATGTAAGGACTCGCATCAGTCAGTTGTTCCGGAATTGCATGGAAAGTCCATGATGGTAAATGGAAGGGGGTACAGTCAGGGAGACAAAAGAGACACAGCGAGTGCATCGTCGTCCTTGAAGGCAGGAGAACGATTAGATTTGACAGTGGCCAGGTTTATTGCGTTTTAGGATGAGTGATTCGTGGTCCATTGGTCGTAACAAGCGATTCATAGCTCGCGCTCACACAAACTGGGCATTCCTCCACCCGAATGGAGCACAGTTCTGCTTAAAACGTTGGATTTTATGCAAACAAGAGTGACATAAACCGCGCAGGATTGGCCGTAGCCGAGGAGGAGGTACGTTCGTCGCGTGTTCCCGCCATACTTAATCCCTTAGAGACCAAATTTACCGCTCGCTGTGCGTCAATTTGCGAATAAATATCAGGTCGGATAACTGTCGACGGGAACTACTCCTGCTTGTAAAACGGAAGCGAGTGTGGGTACGTTCCTGCGTGCGCGTGCGTCCGTGCGCGTGTGCGTGTGTCGGTCGCGTTCGTTTAGGCGCGAATTAAACATACCCGTCGGCGAGCCTAACTCGCGTCGCGACTCCGATTTTTAACATGGAAATCGCGCGAATGACCGGAGACTACCGATTCCCGCAGGTGCTTTCGCCTCGAGATGTTCTCGAGGATTCATTGGATGAAGGGAAATTGATTTAGATTACAATGTCGCGCACGACTAAGTACTCGAGTAATCCCAAGTTTTAAGTAGATCGGAGCTCCTTGGAGGAGGATCGAGCCTACGAGTGGCGTGTATGTGTGTATGTGTGTCTGTTTGTGCGCAGTGCGTATAGAGTGGTACGTTTGTGGAACCGGGCTAGACAAGGCTGAACCGGAAGTAAATTCGAGCCCCTACTAGCGTGAGAGGGACGGGTCTGATTGGCCCGTCCCTGTAAATTCGTCTCCGTTGAAACTCACCGATGAGGTACCATTCTCCATTCATGATGAAATCGGACAAGTCACCGCCCTCCTCTGAGTTGAGTACCAGATCGAGCTACCAAGGTCAAAGTTTGATTAAGACAGGTACGTTCTACGGGGTATTCCGTGTGAACTTGGAAGCCGCGTGCGCATGCAACCACCCATCATCTGGTCTGGCTCATCTACTTCTACCTTGCTACGGAGAACTTTCAGGAGCTGCCTTCTGATATTCCACTCTCCTAAACTTGCCAAACTCCGGACTAACCTTATAATCATTATTACTACTTTCGCTATTATTGTTATTGCTATAGTATTAGCATTAGCGTATTATCGTCGTCGTCATCATCAACATCATCATCATCATCGTCGTCGTCGTCGTCGTCGTCGTTGTCGTAGTCGTTATCATTATTATTTTCTCAAGTGCTAATGGAGTGGAAGTGAAGAGATTTTTGTAATAGGAATCTGGTAGTATTTAATACAGGCGCACGCTAATTCCAGAGAAATCCCCTACTAAAAGATACATCTATAAAATATTAAGCTCGTTAGTCGAATGGACTAAAGTTGCATTTCTAGTTCCCTGTAATTTCTAATTATAGCTTATAATTAATGGGGAGCTTAACTTTTGTGGCCGAAGTGAAAAATGAATTCCGGAAAGCAGCTGCAAATTCAATTTTGATTGGAAGTAGAAAAATCATGCGAGAGAGAGAGAGAGAGAGAGAGAGAGAGAGAGAGAGAGAGAGAGAGAAAGAAAAAATTAAAGATGAATGGGAGAAGGATAAATGAAGAGAAGGAGAGCTGCTCAGGTAAAGTGTAAGGGAAGAATGGTAAAGTAAGCAGGAAAGAGAGGTGCAGAAAGAGAGGAGGAAAGAAAAGGAGAAAGAGTACATTTTAAAAATCCAGTCTCGTTTCGTCGGCGAAAATTGCTCGTTTAAGAAAAATGACTTGCTTCGTAAAAGAAATTAATTCCGGGCACGAATAGGACATCTGATAAATGTTGCGATGATACACTTACTTTACGGCAGGATAAAGTAAAATGCTGAAGCGGCAAATGGAAGTTAGGAAAGAAGAGTGCTTATCCTAGAGAAGTTGTTTGTTATTCTTTTAGGACTTGGCATTATCTCTGCATCGACTCCTCCTAAAGTGTCTGTCGCTTGTTGACTCTTAGCCCGAAATTGGAGGCTGCAGTTGAGCACCACTGTCGCACGGCAATTCGATCAATTCTCGGAGTGTTCCCCTTAAAAGTACGAGCTTGATTTAACCCGAGAGAGGAGCAGAGCAGACGCTAAACGGCAATTCCTAGTCGACGAGGGCCTCGATGCACAGGCGGAGCCTCAGCCTCCCGATAGACGCGAGCTTCCACGCGAGAAATTCGATTGGTCGTGTTGCTTCGTCCTAGAGTTTGCTGCTGCTGCGGGGGAGGGGAGAAAACCGTACGTCGGCATACAGATAGAGAGAGAGAGAGAGAGAGAGAGCAGAAACGCGCGTGTAAAATTTGTCAAGACGCAAATCATTCTCGACGCGTGTAACGACGACCGGTGTCTAACGGGATGTCGAAAAAGAAGGGAAATAAACTTGAAATAGCGCGGCGCGCGATATTTCCCGACGTTCGGCCGAACGTATCGCGTTTATTTCCCTAGTTGCTGGCCACTGTCGCATCGAGACTAGTTTCCGCTGGATCTTTCTCACCAATAATTTCACCGTGAAACCACCACCACCGCCACCACCACCACCACCACTAACGCCGCTGCCATCGTCGACGGACCGACTCGACTCGACTCTACTCTACTCGACTCTACTCGGTGTATTTCGAAATTCGTAGCGAAAATTACGACGGATATGCATTGCTCGCAACGTTAGCCCCATTATTCATCACGAGACGTATTTCATTCCCCAGTGCCGTACAACACAGACCTTTATTCCCAGAGATAGGGTGCGCGCAGTTTGCGCCACCACCCCCACCCCCCACCCTCGCCATCGAGCATCCAGAGACTAATCGCTGCATCTCAAATAAATTTTTATCCCGTTCCATCGTCGTCGTTCACACTCTCTCTCTCATTAACTCGCGCGGTTTCCATTGACAGCTGACTAGTTGAGTGGCCAGCTAAGAAAACTACCCTTAAAATTTCGAACCATCCCCCGGCCAATTTTCCCCTCGATGATTCCGCGGTCGGCGCGAGGGTAATTTCGCGAATCCTCGCGTTCACGAGGGAAACGCGACGCAGCAGTGGTGCTCAACGAACGTCGAAATCCATAAGCGAGTGCAACAGGATCAGGATCGTGAGGATGGGGAGGGGAGGGACGGGGCAAAGCGCGGGAAAACGATCTAGACATTTTTGCCGGCGAGGAGTAGCCTCTATTTCGGTCCGTAACGAGAACTTCGTTCGGGTTCCATCGATACGGTTTTGGTTCAGCGCTCTCCAATTGCGCGGCATTAAAATTAATATGGTGCGATCGCGGCTAATTAGCGGGGGTGAAAGGTACCGAGCAAAGTTCTCTCGGAACGAGTGTTTTAAGGATGTTTCCCGCGGCGGAGTGGTCGCCGCGAGAGTTCGTGGAAAAGGGAGGAAGGCAACTACCACTCGTCGAGGATCCATTAGGGTTGCCGTTGTGTTCGATCGTTGTATCGTATCGTTGATTCGAGCTATTTTCGTCTCGGAGCCGAGACCGGGGCATTAATTAGCCGAGGCATGCGAGGTTTACGCGTAAATAATCATCGCTATGTACAGACGTGCAATCTAGGAGAAAATTATGCACTAGCTAAGGATGGTTGGCAATGCGGGATATCATTACGTACGATTGTATTTTAACGAACATTTCGACTAGTCCATTTAGCTAGAGCGAACACTACCAACCCAATCGGCCGTGCGAGTGATTAGCGTAGGTCAGGGTACACGCTACACACGCGCATACACATACACTTATATACACTTACGTATACACACGTGTAGACGGAAGTCATTTGTACGAAGCGCAACGCGGGGAAGAGTGCTACGTGCCACCTACGCTCGCACGTACACACGCAGATACGTACGCATACACATACACCTACACATACACATACACATAGACACGCACACGCTGTTCTTACATGCACATCTAGAATGCTATCGTATCTACAGACACCGATGTACCCGAGACGTCGGGATTATCGTCATTCTTATCACTGCTATATGTACACACACATAGATTCCCATCGATATATACAGCACATGCGACACACACTGTACATTTATATAGTTTCTGTTCACACAGAGATTTTTAATATTCGGTTTTTTGACGAGGGCGAGGGATTTATAATTCGGGCGGTGTACGACAGACGGGATTACGTCCTTTTAACGGAAGAAACACATTTCTCTGTAGTACACATATACACATATAGAGATAGCAAAGTAGATAAAGAGACAGTAGTATCATTGTATAGATAAATGTACTGGGGGGGTGGGGGCGAGAGGGGCGAGGGGTGGGCGACCAGAAGGGGACGCGACCGACGGTACAGGCACCACCGGAAGTGCAGCTGAGAAAACACACTGCAAGGTACTGGCAGTTCTTTTGACGACGTGCAGTGGCAGCTGCCAATTCGAACGGTAAATTCAGTTGGAATCAGACGCGACTCGTCAATTGAACGAAGATCGTTCACCCGAGTTAAAACATATCCCGTTATTCGTATGATCGCGCGCAAATTCCACTTCCTCGCACGGCCGGGTACAAAAGCTCCTCTTTGTAGCTTGCGGTTGACGCAACCATCGAATTAGCCGAATTTTATCGGATTTCAGGTGCCCGCGCGAAAAAAGCAAACGCGGCCACGGCGACGGGAACGTTTCTCGAAATAAAATTGGAGCCTTTGAAAATGCGAGACTCTCCGAGAGCCACCGGGAGTGCACGCGAAAATAAAAATTCGAGCGGTCGAGTCTATAAAGACGAGCGAGCGCGTCTGTTTTTTCGTTCGTTGCTGTTGCTGTTGCTGTTGTTGCTGTTGTTGCGCGGGGGTTGCAAGAACCGAGCTTTCCTCCCTGAACCGAAACGAAACGAAACAACGGCGAATCATCGTTTCGGACTTCCACCGCTGATCCAGAAATGATCTAACGAGGCCGCCTAATGGAAATTTGTAGCAGAGAATGCACCCGACAAGCTTCTCGGACTAATGTATGAAGCAATTTCCGGGAGGACGTTTCTAGCCATGGGTTTTCAATTTGCCCGAGCGAGCATGCCCAACCATGCGAGAGACGTCTGATTTTTTCCTCGGGGACGTCCAATAAATGGAAGAGTCCAAAGTTTCCGGAAAAATCGAACGCGCGCCTAGTCGTCGATGATTATTATTATTTATCACCACAGGGTTGAAAGACAGAGAGTCTCCGATATAAGATAAAGCGAAAGGAAAGGAAACGAAACGAAAGGAAAGGAAACGAAACGAAACGAAACGAAACAAAACGAGTCGAGTCGAATCGAGAAGAACGAACGTTAAGGGGGTAGAAGGACGTTGTCCCCCTCCCCCTCCTCCCCGTGGGTCAAATTTCATCATTTTTGCCGGGGATCGGGAATTGCGTTGGGCGGAACAACAGAAATGGCGACTATTCGGTCGTTCTAGAACTGTCACTGTGATACTGCACGTCGTTATGGGGGTGTTCTCAGAGGCTGTCCCAGTGGCGCGCTGTAGCGTCGCGACCGATTTTTATGGGGACTTTTATGTTCCTTTTACAATCTACGATTCTCGTCCGACACGCATATGTGGGAGAGGGGCTCGCCTCTTCCGCACGTATCGTTCTTCTGATATTGCGGCGTATACCGTCCGCGCGTGCCCATTTATGACGCGCACGTGTGCCACTCCCGAGGATCGAGGCTCAGCCCGTAAGGAGAAGATTATTCCAGACCGCTGGAAATTTAACGTTATACAAATTTTAACGAGCGACCCCCTGGAAAATATGAGGGAAGCATAAAAGATACGATGAAAGAAGCGAACGCGTAAAAGCTCGCGCAATTTCGTGAAAATTTCTACTCCCGCTGGACGCGACGGGCTCGAAAGTTCCCGGGGGCACCAATTAAAAATCGAGCGTGCGACGCTGGAAACAACCGGGGGAGGAATTTTCAGCCGGCTTTTCCAAAACTTCCGATGGGTCCGCGAACGAGATAAGGTAGAGGGGGCGGGGTTGGGGGTGGGTCGCGCAACGTAAGACGGTGGGAGAGAGAGAGAGAGAGCCGATGCGTGCAGAGTACGGGCGAGAATGCGCCGGTGGGGATGGTGCAAGCAACTTTTCGCGATTTACACTTAAAGTCTAAGGTGAGTTTAAACTTAATGTTATGAAGGTTATGAGGTTCGGTATATAAGTATATATATATTTTCGGAACGTGGTCTTACATGAGCGCCTCGACTCTTACGCACTGCACGTGTTTCAGCAGAAGGAATCTGTACCAGCTGACTCGGCTGATCTCGAGCGTCAGTGCTGAAGTGCGTAGAGGGGCACGCAAGTAAGAGCGCATCCGAACAATAAGTGCATCTGCGTCGCACACACGAGTAACGATTATGCGATCTCCTCTCAAATGTATGAATCCGCTTGTGAATCGTAAATGAATTTGCTTGGCGGTAGGGTCGGGAGTGTGGGAGAGCGAGGGTGGATGGATGGGGTAAGTCCGTAAAGCTCAGCGAGGGTGGAAATTGTCGAGTGGATTCGGAATGCCGACGTTGCAAGTGGAAACCTTGTCACGAATCGGAGATCCGCGCCCAATTCTCGGGGCATTGAAAAATCCATAAGCCATCCTTCGGAGAGAGGGGGGGGGGGGGGGAGAGTAGACGAAGAGAGCAGAAGAGGAAAATGAGAATGGATGGGCGAGCTCTTAGGTCTTAGCGGTTTGTCTCGTTCCTCCCTCCGTTTCTCAGGGGGTGCGGAGCCCGGGAGGGGTTGTAAAAAATGTATTTCGTCCAATCGAGTAGATAGGTGGCTCGTACGTCTTGCGCCGGAAGGAAATACGTTCGAGAGACTGGAATTTCCGGGTCACGGGTGGGGGTGCGGGGTTGCGGGGGTGGAAGTGTGGGAGCAGTTCCTGCCGGATACGGTGTGAGGAATCGACTCTGAAGGTTCTCGCGACAAGGACGTAGGTGGGAAAGCCCGCTGAGAAACTCGGCGCGAAGGAGAAAAGAAGGGAGCAGCTGTGCAGGGTGGAGGCGCCAACGACGCCGCTCCCCTGAAACGCGTGCAACAGGTAAGAGAGACGGGTATCGAGAATTCGCTTATTTCTCAACGTCCAGTTACTTCTTCCGTTGGAGCGCCGTGCCTGAAATTTATCTCCAGCCCTTTCTCCCCTCGAGCGAGTCTCTCTCCATTCGGACATATCGACACCCTCCACTACCCTCTTGAAACAGACCAGCAACGCCCGCGCGCGCGCGCGCACCCCCTTGATAAACACGATTGATTTCCCGGCTAATTCCCAATTTCTCGACTTCTCAAGCACCACGCTATCGCTAGCGCCACGGCCGGGCAACGCGTTGTGAGAAAGCAACGAAACTTAATTAAACTTTCGAAACGCGAAACTCGTGAGATAACCCTTTGGCGGACAGCGTTACTCGTCTTCTTAAGGGTGATAAGAAGAAACGGAAGAAACAAGCTGAAAAATTTCGCGAGCACAAACGATCTCGCTTATCAAGGATTTGCCACGTCGGATTCGAGTGTGGAGGAAGATAAGGCGAGAGAAAAAAAATTCCGCGGGAAAATAGCGAGAGATAATTACAGGGCGGCTCGTATCGCGGGAGACGACGCGCGACTATCTGGTAGATTGAGATGGGGGAGGCGTGGGCGGTAATCCGCGAGAGTAGCGCTAAAAAAGTATGAGCGATGATTTTGGTTCCGGCATGGCTCCCGGGCCAAGCGATACGAGGAAAATTGTGTGGCGGCTTGTTCCGTCTCAAGTACGAGGCAGATTACCGTGAGGGTGGAGTCGGGGGTGGCGGGGGTGGCTAGGTCGGTTCCTCCAGCGGGTGTGTGCCCTGCTGTTAAGCCGAGTGCATACGCCAACGAATCTGATGTATATGCAGTGAAATTTACGACGTCGCTCGTCCACGGAGCCCCCCCGGGCACACCCGCGCACACCCACGCACCCCCACAGACGCGCGCCTCGCAAATATGCGATAGCTTGAGCGGGAGGGCAAACACGAAAATATGTGTGTGCTACAGCGGAGTGTATACCGTAAACCATCGGTTCATAACACGTACAAATAATAGTCGCGCGTACGTGCCGTGTGTGCGTGCGCGTCCGTGTGCACCCTCCCCTCGGCCAATTCGAACGAATTCTCCCACCCCCCATCCCGGGTTCCCCGAAAAAAAAAAAAAAAACGGATGCACCGAAACTCCGTTCCCCCGTATAATGTGGAGTTTACAGTAGAACGAGCCGTCCTTCAATATCCGTTGCAGTAAATTTCGAGATTCCCACGCTGCTTTCAGAACTCCCCGGAGTGGCGTATAATATCATAGACCGTTGCCGCGCACCCCCCGCGCACCCTCCGTACGTGAACGCGTGGTACCATCGCGCCAGGTACCACTGGCGGAACGCGGAGCTACATCTCGTCATCTTTACGAGACGCCGCCGCGCTTTATTCTTCTTACGTCACTATACGACTGACCCGTAAAACGTTAATTAAATTTTACTCACTCCCCTCCCCTCCCCGCCCCTCCCGCCCGACCCAAGCCACCCACCCTCTTCAAATCATAGCGCATCCACGTTAAGTTTAACAACAGGCATCACCATAAATCTCGGATAATTGGAGCGGCGACTGGAAAATTCGGGGGTGGATTCGATGTTTCCACAGTGGTGGCAAACTTCAGGGTGGTTCCCGTAGGATACTATCATGCACCGGTCAATCTTCCAGTTCGTTTCACTTTTCCACTTGCAAGAGTTCGACGATGTAATTGGATGGCGGCGGGCCTGTCTTTTCTTTTCGCTCTTCTCCGGGGCAATAAAGTGATCAGGAGAGGGGAGGGGGTGGGGGATAGGTGACGCAAAGAAGGGGGAGAGTTATGCGGCGGTCGTGGTAGCGCGAGACGCCGTGCATAAAGGGGTAGGAGAAGGCGATCACGCCGAAAACCCAGGGTAATTCCACGTGGGAAAAATGGTTTGGGGGTGGGGGGAGGGGGTGGTAGAGAGCAATGACGATGGATAGCGGCGCTACCAACTAAAGCAGCCATGATTGATTGTGGTACTGGTGTGTGCGAAGCGGATGCAGACTTAGCCTAAGCTTAGCCCGACGAGCACTCGTCCTTTAAATTCTCCGCTTTGATTAAACGATAAAGCGTGCTTGATCCTTACAGCCGGATCCTGATCCGTGACCTTTCACCGGTTAATATTAGTCGCGTGTGAGCCACAGGGGCGCGTCGCCGCCACGGATACCGACAAATATGAGAGTATGCCGGTGAGCCGGAGTTATAATCCGTGGGACAACCGCGCGGTCTCCAGGTTCTGGATCCCTGGATAAGTTCATCAAACATTCAGAGCAAACTTCGTCGCCTGAGACCGTCTTAGGGAGCTACTATAATTGAACGGCGCGCGCTTAGGGCCTCTATGTAAGTGGGACTTGCCACGTCAGAATCCCAAAGTCGCTACTTAAGGGAAACTGCTCCGAGGGAAGCGATACCAGTAGTACGAGTCAACGCCTCGCGCTACTTTTCGCGATTCGGAGTCCATCGCGTGTACGGGAGTACGACAACCCTCCGGATTCCGCAGCTGCCACTCGCCCTAATGGCGGCTCGTTCCTGGAAGTGGTCGCGGGAACGAGTCAAGTCGGATTTAGTCGCGAGGCTGATTCAACGCTGCGGAATGTCCCGTTGCGGGACGTTAGGCGTTGGACTCTCGACGGAACGGGGGTGGAAGGGGGGAAGGTTCTGACGTGGTTGTGCGGTCGCGCGAAGGGTGTCTCGGCGTTTCGAGAGTGGTCGACTACGTTCTCGACTGGTGGGACAAGCTTGCGGCAACCGCTTGTTCCAATCTTGACTCGATGCAGCCACCGGTAGCGGTCGCTCTGCGAACGGCGGCTTGTCGAGGAGCAGTCGTCGGCGTCATTGGAGAAAAGGAACGTTATCAGAGGAACTCAGGAGGAGGATTCTGGAGTGATCCCGCTGCAAAATCTACCGTAGAACTCCGAGGCTGTACTTGCAAATCATTTGGAAGTGTCTGGCAGAATGAGCCACTTAGTAATACGTCCGCCATTGTGTACCCGGATTAGCGTCCCTGCAAGACGCTACCATGGGATCCCGCGGCAACTCCTGGAGCAACATTTCCAAGTACAATTGGAATTACTCGAGGCGAATCAACCGGCTACCGCTTGCATATGGTAATATCACTTATCTCGCGAAATAACGAATTCAACAGCAAGGAACCCGAGGAAACGGAAAACTGGCGAGCTTCGATTCCGTGAAAAACCGGGAATAAACTGGCGGTGGCGGCGATACTCGAAAGCCTGGACGATTTTTCGCGGAGCGACGCTAATTTTCTAACGAGGTTCTCCGCGAGGATTCGTCCGTTCGCGATATACGCGGGGGCCCAACATTAGAGAGCGGGCCGTTTACATCGCTGTTCATCATCTCGAGAAACAACGCTCGGACAAGTTTGCAGCGTGCTCATGAAATATCGCGATATTTCAGGTAGACACATTGCAGGAAGTTATCCGTAACCTCGTATTTCGTAGGGATGACAACCGCGAAAGTTCCAGAGGAAATCCTATCGCTGAGCCCGAGGGAATATCGGACGAGTGTATTGAAAACATTTCTCTACGTGACTATGCAAATGAGAGTCTCTCGTCAGTGGGAGAGAGAGAGAGAGAGAGAGAGAGAGACAGGGACGCGGAATGAGGGAAAGGGGATGGCAAGGGGTAAGTCAGGACGAAGAAGAGTTTCGTCGGTCGTCTTACTCCGACGATCGATTGGAATTTCGCCTTGGATTTGAGTTTCGGAAACAGCCGCAGTGGAATAAAGCCGGCTTGGTCAGCCATTGCGGAGGATAGTGGAATATGCAGGGGAAACGCCACGGTATTATACGTATAAGCGTGATCGCAGCGAGAGCAATCCACTTACTTATCGCGTCAAGACGGCCGCTTTGAACAGTCTGCTCCAAAAGAGCCAGCAACGAATAGCAAGTACCAATCTCGGAGTTCTGGATACCAAGCAGATTAGGAAAAGACAGGTGATGGTGGTAGGTGGTAGTGGTAGTGATAATGGTGGTGGTGGTGGTTGTCGTCGTCGTCGTCGTTGTCGTCGTCGTCGACTTGATAGTGATAGTAATATATATATATATAGAGAGAGAGAGAGAGAGGGAGAGAGAAGGAGAGAGAATATTGGCCAATTCGGAGTGCCAGTCGCAGAACCACTGCGGTAGCAGCGCTAATGCATTCAGTTTTAGGCGAGACAGTTCGGTGGGTGAAAGGTCAGCGGACCAGATCAATTAGAAGATTAATCGGGACGCCTCGAGGCTGCTTGGCGGATGTGGAGCGGAGAATCTCGAGAACGGGGACTCGTCTGTGGCTGGCATGGAAACGTCGCTCAGCTATCGACTCCGCGAAAAGATGTCGCCGCGACCCTGGAGGGGGTCGCGTCAAGGATTCTGTCGTTGCTGCGATAGATCCGATCTCTCTGATCTCTCGCAGATCGCCCATTCGCCTATTTGCCTGCCGCCTGATCACCTGGCTCATTGGGTCACCCGCTGACCCACTTGTCACCGCACGGTTCTGCGTTGCAAGAGGGTGTGAAGGGGTGAAGTGTTGTCGGGTCAATCGTTGACCCTCGGCAGAGACGCGGGAAAAGCGGGAAATTACTATCTCCTTGATTCGCGGATTACGTTGGACTGAAATTCGCGAAGTCTCCCCAAATAGGGAGGAGGGATGACGCCCGACGAGATCACGCGGCTAAATCCCCCGGGGGTTGCTTGCGCGAGATGAAAGTGATCCTTGGCTTCTGGCGCTCTCGCTCGCTCATTCGCTCCTTGTTTATTTATTTGCCGTGTCTCTCCGAGCGCGGAAATCTCGAAAATCCGAGATTGCCGAGGAATCGTCCTATCATGACCGAACCTACCCTCGGAATTGTTTTTTCACCCGAGGTACGCGCCACCCTCCGCGCGCACGTACCGCCTTTTATCGCCACTTTACGCGGATTCGCAATAACGATTTTTCTGGCAGATGCTAAAGCGATCGGTAAACAGCCGGCGTCTACCTGTAAACATGGAAACGCGTGTAAAACCATACTGAAGCGTCGAGCGCCGGCGAGAGAGAGCTTTTATGGGAACATCATTAAATTGTCAGACTCTTCAATAGAAATGAGACGCGTTAAGCCTTCTTACAAAGTACTCGTACAAGCGACAGGGATTGCCTTAAATATTAGAATGCTTTGAAGAGAGGGAGATTAAGAACATTAAGAAATCTAACGTGAATTACTTGCTTGCTTGCTTGCTTATTGCAAGATCGTTTCTATGTATATTGATTAACGTGTGTATGGGGGTGGTACGATTACGATGGAGAGCAGGCATTTCGATGCATTCTAATGAAGGTAGCATGAGGATCTTCCTATTAAGTTATCGATACAGCGCATGATACACCCTTACACGTGCCAAGTAAATCTAACGATACTTCGCAAAGGTAAAACCCCTACCCCCTTACTGCCCCTTACTGTACTGCCAAAAGAATTCTTTACTCGATAACACTATCATTACGTAACTGCTCTTTGCAAATCTCAAGTTACTCTTCAATTGGATGTAGTGATAGAAGTAATAGTGGTGGTAGTAGAAGTAGTAGTAATAATAGTAGTGGTAGTAGTAGTAGTAGTAGTAGTAGTAATAGTAGTAATAGTAGTAGTAGTAATAGGTAAGGGACCAGCAAGATAAGTCTATCATGTACTAGGTTTTGCCTGAAGAATCAACCAAGCCAATCAAAATAGCCAGAGCGCGTTCAGACTCACCTTATCCAAATATCACTTTCTTCGTCGTGTACGTATTACACACATGCACTTGTAACGCCGTGCATGCATAAATCAACTTTACCGTCGGACAATTTACCGGAATTAGATACTGAACAGAGAGATACCGGAGATGAGAATGACTTTTTTCTGCTAGTTTCTTCTTTTTTTTTTTGCGGGAAGAAACAAAATGGAATTCTCGGGGGTTGTTTGATTCTCGTTTCTGTTCTTTCTGTTTAATTGGAATGACGAAGAGCGTCGGCGTCGGCGGCAGCGGCGATGTTGGTATGTAGCGGGGGTGAGTCGAAGTGGGCGGGGGGCGGGGGAGGGAAGGGTAAGGAAGCGAAGCATGCGGAGTCGATAGTAGAGCGCCGTGGACATACTCTCCATGCAAAATTTTTCCAGCTCAGACATAATCACGTGGTCCCTGCTTTGACTGGTCGATGTGATATGTGTGTGAGGCATGTAAGTATATTTCTGGTCTTTGTGTCTCGGTCTTCCTGCTTACTGCGACGTAACGTCTCACAGAGGGGGATGTGCACTCTGGGATCCGTAGGAGGATCAGAAAAGGCAAAATATCAGCGGACAAAGTAGCGACGTGCACGGAATATGAAATTGTCCATTTTATATTGGATCGACACTCGATTTTGTCTGTCGGGATTTCATCTTCCGGCGTGTATCGTCGTCCTGGCGAAGCGAGCGCTCGCTTCCTAAGGTCATTTGGCGACACATTCCGCTTCTCATTGGACTAAGAGAGCCACATGTTATCAACACCTGTGTAGAAAGCACCGCGCGATACATATTCGAGAAGCCCGTGAAAGCAAGAAACACCGGCAAGCAACATCAGCCCATCATAGCACCCTCCTCTATGTAGGTAGGGGGTTTCTCAATAATCGTGTTCAACACATTTATAGCCAATTCAAGTGCTGAGTTTGCGTTTGTGACGTGGATAAACCAAATCCCGGCGTTCGATGGTGTCGCTCGAAACGGCTAACTTGGAAATGCAGGAATTACTATTGGTTGTTCTGTTCTGTTCTGTTATGTTCTGTTCTGCTCTGCTCTGCTCTGCTCTGCTCTGCTCTGCTTTGCCTTGCTATG
Organism: Sclerodermus sp. 'alternatusi'; assembly: GCA_037305995.1. Taxonomy (NCBI): domain Eukaryota; kingdom Metazoa; phylum Arthropoda; class Insecta; order Hymenoptera; family Bethylidae; genus Sclerodermus; species Sclerodermus sp. 'alternatusi'. The sequence continues at coordinate 6,757,368 of CM074550.1, forward strand.
CTATGCTATGCTATGCTATGCCCTCCTCCCCCGCCTCTCTCTTCTTCTTCTTCTACTTCGGTCTATTCCACTCGTTTTCCCGTTCTCGCTACGACAGATCCACTAGTGACTAGCAGTGAAACACCAGACAAATAGCAACACCATCGAACTAGAAGCCGTGCGCTGTACGTTTTTCGCGTTTTTCCATCTCGCGGAGAGGATTTCCTTTTTCTCGAGATCGAATTTCATCCTCCGCCTTTGTCCCGCGTCGAGAAATTCTTCCGGAGATCCTCCGCTTTTGCTAAATATCGTGGGATGGGAGTGGAAACGGGAACGGGAACTGGGACTGGGGGTGTGGGCGGGGGCGGGGGTGTCGTTTCGAGCTTGTTCGGAGTCCTGAGTTCGAGGCTCGAACCTTCTGGAGTAACCTGAATATAGCGGTAATAGAGTGGTATCCGCGTCAGTGATTAGAGATCCTACCGGAACTCACCCCCGACTCGGATTGACTCGTGGCATTCGGTAAATTCCGGCGCTACCACCCTGCTACCACCTATTTCCTCCCCGCAGTCTCCGTTTAATTAATTAATATACATGTGGGTTGGGACCTTTGATACGCGTCGAAATCCCTCCCCGGGGAAAACTATTTCCCTCGATCGGGAAACTCCCGCGCGTAAGCTCGCGACTCCGTCAAACTTCATCCGCGCATTTTTTCTCGCGACACTCGCCAATTTCGCCAACCCTCCGTGAAAACAGGAAAAACTTTCCCCGTTCCGTCAGGACGACGCGGGCGACGGGACTTAATCGTCATGGTTTACAGCAACAGGGTGGCGGAACGAGGTACCTTGGCAACGCCGACGAGGAAAACTATAAAAGTTTTCACAGATCATTCGCTAGCTGCGCGACTGGGTTCTCTCCTCCCCCCCTCTCTCTCTCTCTCTCTCTCTACCTCTCGCACAGCCTCTCGCGAAAAATATTTCAGCCATTAATGCGCGTTAATTGCCTGATTGTGGCCCCATGAATATTCAAGGACAAAATTCATATCGGTTGCCGCTCGGCAGATCGATATTCAAGGCAGACTTTGCACTCCCGGGTACTGAGGGGGTTGGTTCCACGCGTTAACGGTAACTACAGGGGATGCTGGTGGCGAATCACTTCAGTCTCGTGAATCCTTCACGAGAGTTTTACTAATAATACCGAAATTCTCGGGGATGCGCGGTCAGCGTGATTCAAGAGACACAGAGAGAAGTAGAGAGAGAGAGAGAGAGAGAGAGAGAGACGCTGATCCCTCGTTAAGGTTTCATCGTTGTCGAACTACCCCTAATGCTTGCCCCAAGTGGATTGTAGCTCCACAGCCCAAAAGCCCAAACCAATGTATTACCAAGGCCCGAGCCTGGTAGAAATTCATTGAATTTCATCATTCCTCTCGTACGTGGAAAATAATTTGTCAGTGACGCGAGGACTGCGGGACTTTGCTCACTTTCCTGGGGCTGGGATTAATTAGCGGGAGTCCTCGCGATAATTAATCTCCCTCTCGATATTTGCGCGTCGAGTATCGCGCGCGCAAGTTAAGATAGGAAAATTAGAAGAGTCGTTTGCCGGTGAAACGTGGTGAAACGTGGCGAAACGTCGTTGATTCCTCGTGGTCCTCGTGGCTGACTCGCGGCGCGGGGGTCACACGCGCGGTTGGGACACGGAACTCGTTACGCGGAGCCGATAAATGCGATCTCACATTTGGCATTTTGCAGCCGCGTGAACTTTATGGCGTACAATTTTATGGGGCATACGCCATGCTGCTCGTCATCGTTTACAACTGACGCGAAAGTTACGGATCGCGTATTTCTAAATCGCTAAATTTCAAGCTCGAGCGTTACGCGCGACCTTATAATGGTACCGGGGGTGAGGTATGACGACTATGGCGGAGGGGGAGGGGGAGGGGGACGTTGAGGGTGAGGTCGCGAGTATCGGAGCGTTTCGAGTATTTTTCATAGTCGACGATTCGAAAGAGCGAAAGAGCGACGGGAGTGAAAAATTTAGCGTGTTTTGACAGTCATACGGTGTGGCGGCGAGTACTGGCGGCAAGCTTGCTCGCACGCTGTGTCAAGACAATGGCATATTGTACTTTACATAATAGAAGTAACACGCCATAGTGGCTGCAATTCTTTACAGCAGTCCTGGGACAAGAGACGACGGAGCAGCATGGCCGGGCGAGAATGTCGAGGTCGGAGCGCAGGTAAAATTAATTTATCATTCGAGCTCCCCCCTGTGTGTGTGTCCGCCCTCCCGGATGGATGCTACATCGGCTGACCTCGACAAGTTCGCGCAATCCGTAACGACGCAAGACACCGGGGGCGCGGCCCCACTCGCGTTTCGCCCGAAATTCATGGGAGACCGTCGAATTATCGCGACGAATGATGAACTCGCTAAATTCCCCCTGCCCCCTCCCCCCTTCGGTCCTTTCTCAACTTGCCGAGGAATTCCAAGATTTCGCTTCGCTCTGAAACTTGACGAACAAGAGCAGGCAGCGCCAGCACACAGCTTTCCGCTAAAAGGAGAGGGGGGGGGATGGTAAAGGGTGCCTCCAGCGCTGCCCTCGCGCTCCTCGCTCGATCGCGATCTCGATCGAGGACGACGATCGACAGGAATCCCTGACCTATCGCAACGAAGAAAATGTTTGCGGTAGGGGTGAGGATGGTCGACGAGGTCGGCGGAGGATGACGTCGATTCTCGTGAAAAATGGCGATGATCCTCCCGAGATGGAAGAGACGGGGGTGTGCGCCCCCGAAAGCGGGGGCCCCTTTCCTTCCCCCCGGCCCTTATTCGCACTTTCTTCATTTCCCCATATGTACGTGTGTGCACGTGTATGATATCGCGCATTACACACACTCGCTGTACACTCGCGCGTGTGTGTGTGTGTGTGTATGTAACGCGCATCTATATATATTATGTATATAGATCCGAGCTGAAGCTACGAAGCGTGAGAACGGCTATCTATGGAGCGTTGCTATTGTGTTGCGCTGAGTTGTGTCGGACAAAGAAGCCGCGAGCCCATTGCCGGGGGATGAGACTTTTGCCAGGATACGGGACATGGTGTGTGGTGGTCGAGCGAGGTTCTATCGATGGCGGGACGGAGAGCGTCAAAAGTAGTTCCGTATCTGGCGCCAGCAACGGAGGCTCCCCCGTCTCTTTGAGAGGGGAGACGAGCTAATGTGCCAACTGCCATATTGCCATCTTGCCATCTTCATCATCAACCCCTTCGATTTTCCACTCTCGAACCCCAAAATTTTCTACCAACGAAATTTCCGCTCCTCCTCCTCCTCCTCCCGCCCTCTCCCCCTCTCTCCCCATTTGCCAATTGAACGATTCTTGTTAATTGAAACATCCTGGAGCAAGGCTGGAGGAAGCCAAGGATTTTCGCCGTTCTCTATTTATCTCTCGCTCCCTTGCACGATCTTTCTTTCCTCTTCTCTTTTTTTCCACTGTCTCCCCCCTCCCCCACCCACCCACTCCTTTCCGTCTATCCATCTATCCGTCCATCTATCCATCCACCTATCCATCCACGCCAACGCGATGACTCTGTCAGGTACCGGAGGTAACGGAGAAAACGAGTTACGCGTTTAGCTCGTTTCCACTTTGAAAGATGGCCGCCAGCGGAACCACTCATAGAACCTTATCTTCGCCTCTAATCGTACACCGGAGGAAAAGCGTGTTTGTGAAACGTACCGTTGGAAAGGGTGAGTGGGGTGGGTGGGGTGGGGCGGGATCAATCAAAGAGTTGGTGCTCCGTGTGTTGAGCGTGTTTAGTGTGTAGTGGAGACAGTAGTGTACCTGGTTGCCGTCGTAGGTCCAGGATCCGAACTTCATATCACAGTGTTGGTCGTCAAAGGGGAACCAAGTGATGTCCATCTTGCATGTGCTCTTGAAGATGCCCGGAGGGACGTACAGGCAACTGCCGTTATGCGTGACCACCACGTTTGTTTGGTACGTCCCGTCGAAACCCTCTTCCGCACTAATGTTTCATCATACTCTCATTAATTCTTTTTATTCTTATCGGTTTTTCTGGTTTATTGCCGATTGGCGTGATTTTCGTGAGTTCCTTTTATCGTTTGCCCATTTCGGATGGAACAGGTGGAGGTGGTGGTGGTGGCGATAGGGGAGAAAAGCCCCAAACGAGAACTCGCCGGCCCGTTCGTTCGTTCGTTCGATTCGATTTCAACCGACCACTCTATGGTTTTCCATGGGTTTTTGTCGGTCCCCGTAAACTTTTTCGCGAGGCACCCGATTCATCGCTCAGGAGTCTAAAGAATTTCCTTGGTATAACGGCGCGGTACGACGCGGCCCGGACCCTTCGGGGATAAGGACGATCGTTCACGGGCGAGGGGATGGTCACCCCGCGTTTTTCACTGTTTTTCCCTCGATCCATCCACGGCGCTTTTTCCGGAAAGCATTTTATACCGACGGAGGAGGTGGGAAGGTCGGATACGCGTCGGGCCATACCGTCTGCTTAATCCCTGAAGAATAATTTCCAGCGACCACTTAAACGGTGTTAAAGGATAAGGGGGATACACTCGCGCGGTACCGGGACCCATCCGTTTTTCCCCCTCGGAACCATATTTACTTTGGAAAGATTATCGAGTGTTGCAACGCGCGCGCGCCTTTTCTGGTAACTTCAGGCCCCCTCCCCTCGGGACACGAATAAAAACTCTCGGGAACCTTGAGAAATAATCGCCTTTCGCGCGAGGGAGCTTTTTATCGTTTCTCGGAGGAAAAATCGAAAATTTCTGTTTAATCCCCGAGGCGCGAGCCCCAACACGGGACCGGCTATGGAAGAAGAAGAAGAAGAAGAAGAAGAAGAAGAAGAAGAAGAAGATGAAGAAGACGAAGACCGTAGGCAATTTCCATGAAACAACGTTCGAGAGAACTGCGTTTGATCTCGCGAAGCAGCCATGGCTTTTCCGGGGAGCTTCTTTATTAAGCTCGATGATGCGCCGCGAATAAGAGAATACGACTTCCCGAAGAAAACGGCGCGGCACCTTGGAAATTCTTTAGAGGCGAAGAATAGCGAAACTCTGCTTTTTATTTTCTACCAGCTGTGCGCGTACACACAGAGAACGAGAGAGCAAGCCAATTGTACGCTGGCTTGAAATGCAGTGTCATGATCATAGAAGCGCGATGTGTCTCTACTGCACCTCGAAAATCTCACGAGGGTGTACATTTCCTGTTTTTCCAGTAATAACAACGAATGCAAAATAGTCCGGTGCCAAAAGGAAACGAAAGAAGTAAGAGCGTGGAATTAGAGTCGGAGGAGGAAGAGGAAGAGGGAGAGGAAGGCGACGAAACAGAGAGACGGAGAAAAATAAGGAGCGAAAGAAAAAGGAGGAGAGGCGGGGGAGGCATTAATAAAGGAAGAAAAAAGTGAAAAGCGCTCGTTACAACGAAAACTCTCGAAATTCGTTTGCTCGTAAATGGTTCATCGCAGCTTCCGTTGCTCGTTTGGGCTTACCACCTCCACGTGTTCTTTTTTACTGATTTCTTTTTCATTTTAGATGATGTGTTGTTAGTGCAACGCGTTTTGTTTTAGAAATTTTCACTTTTTACTCCTCTCGCAGCAACAGTGTGTTTTACACGGGGAAAATTACGTTCTGACTTTGGTCGAGAATGCATCTCAGATTTTATTCCCTTAAATCATCGTTCTATGCAGTTATTCAGATGTCTGATTAAAACGGTTAAGCGCGCGGAGAAGGGATTTAAAGTTGCGCGCCGTTGGTTTGTTACGCCTCTCCTTGCAACGCGATGCGCCTCCGAAATTACGCGGTGATTATTTCTTCTTGTTATTATACCCGTAGTATGTTTAAACGAGCGCTGCAGTTTATAGTGACCGCGCACAAAGAGTTTTACTCAGGTAAGATATGTAAACCGATTAGTGTTTTTACACGGAATTTTATTGCTCGAGGATCAGATACTAGATTTCTCGCATTTTTTTCTTTTTTTCTTTTTTTTTTTATTCTTCGTACCTTCTTCCCTTCCCCTTTTCTCTCACTCTCACTCCCAAACACACACGCACATACACACTCGTGCACTCTCCGACTCTCTCTCTCTATCTCTCTTTTCTCCTTTCCCTTCCTACTCATTAATCTCGGATTTCCGGCTGGGCGAAGTAAATGTTACAAGTTTACGTCCACGTCAAACAGATGATGCGCAAATTTATCGATCCCAACACTCGTAGCAGGATCAACATGTGAATGGGAAATTCTCGTTTATCACGGGTCATCGATGACCAACAAACCAGTCCGCACTACCGGTGTAAATACCAAGATTTACTGACTGCAACGAAATGCACCGTTTAATGTCATCACGCAAGAAATTAAAATGTTCGCTCGTCATTGATAACATTCAGCACTTCTAGGAGCGCGAACGCGATTATATACAAGGTTTCTCGCCCGTAGATATTATTAACAACATGATTTGCGCGTTTGATAACAATTTCGATTAGCCATTGTCAAATTTGAATTTGGAAACAATACGTGACCTATGAGAATAATCCCGCTTGTTTATCAACGTCAGCGCGCAATGAATTGCAGTAGATAGACTGCAGCAGGCAAATCTTCTATTTCGCCGGAATACAGTCTAGTTTTATTAACTCGATAACGATGCCGGGGAATCTACCTCTCCACTCCTATCGTGAGAGTCAAATAAATTTTATCACGTCCACCCCGGACTTTCTTCGATTCGCAGAATCCCTCTCATGGCAAAATTTCACGAAATTCCGTCGACCGCGACAAAAAGAGAAAAACGAAGAAAAAAAGACCTTCGACTACCGGGGGTGTTACTTTCCAAAGAAAAAATCCAAAAAAAAACCAGCGCTTTCTTTTACGATACCGATTATCGTTAGGGGAAGAGCGTGCGTGGATACTTTTACTCGGCGCGCGCGCGAAGCTGAGAGGGTGCGCGGGGGTGAATTCGAAAGAATGTCCCTTCGCGTTAGCGCAACTTTCCCGGCCTGTAAAACCGTTGTCTACTTACCGCGCGCGACATCAAAATTCTTGGAAAGTTTGGGCTATTGATTCTGCCGATAATGCGTCTCGTCGTACGGTGGCGAAGATTTTAAAAGTTTTCCTCCCCAAAGTATCCGGAGGAGCGGGGGCTAAGTAGTTCCAATTTAAGGCGATTGCCCCACGCCGAGTATTTGTCCAATAAGATGGATCGCGGGTAGTCGGAAGTACAAAGAAGTCACTCGTACGTCCCTCCAGTTCTCCACCCCCTAATCAATATCCGGCGCTATGACCCGAGGAGAACCTAGCCTTCGCGTCACGTTTTAACGAACGATTATATTTACATACCGGCAGCCAGTAGCAGCCGGCTTATCAATATTTCCCTAATACATGCAGTTTTCGTATAGCCGCGCTTATCGATTTTACTCGAGTTTAATAACCGAGTAATCCTACGCGAGCGCGTATCAATTTTCGACGCTACATTTCCCGCGCTTTTCATTGCCCCTCGGTTCTCCAGCGAGCAACGCGCAACGGGAGCTCTTCCTCCTCCTCCTCCCCCCTCCTTCTCACCTTGCAAGAAATCGCGGGGAGCCGTCGGGAATTAGACAGTCGGGAACAATTATTCCCACCCTCGAAATTCCGGAGTGACGGGGTGCGGGGGTGGCGAGGGGAAACCGGGGGAGTCGAGTTTCCGCTTACTTTGGCGGATTGGATAACGCGCGCCGGTGTGTAGAATGAAAACACATCGGAGGATAATGAAGGAAAGGATAACGCGGGCGTTAGGTTAAATCCGACGGTCGACGGACTGAATCGAAGCTGCGGAAGGCCGGGGGAGGAGGGAGGGAGGGCGCCGGCGAATTCTCCGAGCGAGCTCCGAGCTTTTCCGGTTACAGCCCCGCATGTTGGCTGAGATCGTATTTATGCGGCGCGTTCGTTGTTACGAGAACCGTATCGGAGCCGATATCGAACCGCGCAGCTGGACTCTGCAAGCTTCCGCCGCGTTCCGCCATCGCGAAATTCGCTACTCGCTCGAGTTTCCAGAAGGAGCGCGGAAAAAGCAACGGCGCACCCCCTCGATGCGCGCCCGTTGCGAAACTCATCGCCGGATGCTCCGACCGGGTCGAACGCCTGGAAATCGGCCCTCGTCCAACACCCTGCACCTCCCCTCCCCCCGGGCTACTTCCACGGGGTGTTTCCACCCTCCTCCCCCTCCCTCTTCCCTCTCTGTAACGCGAGGTTTCGAGCAACCTGGGATTCCCCGTTCCGACGGTCATCGCTCTCGCCGAATCGTTGCGAATGTCGAATGACCTTGAACGGCGATCGCAGCTGCTCTCGTCGAGCAACCCTCGAAAAATTTGGTCGAAGCGTTCTAGACGAAGCGACGAGCGTCGACGTCTCGCGCGCTCTCGTTTCTCGTTAGTTTCGAATTGTTCCGAGCGTTTGCTGTTCTCTCGTGGCCGATCGAAAAACTCGGAATTTTTCCTGGTGCGAACCCTCTCCCCGTCGTTGTATCCGCCGCGGCCGTAAACAACTACGAGGAGGAGGAGGAGGAGGAGGAGGAGGTGGAGGTGGAGGTGGGGGGCTCTTTCCGGTGCATTTACGACTGGAGAACAGATGGCGAGAGGTTCGAGAGGGAATTTTCATTCTGCGGAAGTGTCGACGAGCTTCGTACGCGCGGTCACACTCGGAGGCGCCGTTGGCTGTTCACCTTCAGGTGTACTGGCGCAGTTTCCTGGCGAGTTCCGAACATCGCCCGAATTTCCGGTCATTGCGAAATTTCACCCCGATGAAACTTTGCCAACTTTTCCCATGATTTTTCTCTCGCCCGAGTCCTACCTCGCACCGATTTTCTCTCGTCCTCTAATTTTTTCATAATTCTTTACGCAATCTCGCCAATAATAATAATCATGATCGTCGTTGTCGTCGTCGTCGTCGTCGTCACAATGACAGAGAGCGGTGATTCGAACGATAAAGACAAACTTTTGATTCTGTTCCGAAACTTATTAAAATTTTAATGTCGGTAAACTAACAGTCATCGCATTGTTTGACGATGTATCGCTTAAAGCAATTTCTCAAGCGTTGCACAGCTTTATTAAAAATTCCGTCATGAAGTTTACGCAAAATTACCATATCTGAATATTAATTTCCCCGGAAAATAGCATAAATTAGCGAATGTTAAAGTGACAAATAGTTAGCCGTATTAACGTACGAAGCTACCAAATTTCAAAGCGAGGAATTACGAAGAAAAATTCGGTCGATCCGCCAAAAGAAACGGGGGAGGGGGGTGGTGATCCAGAGAAGGGTCTCATCCAGATCCACAAACACGTAGCCGGAGGTAATAGAAGAGAGGGATGAAAGGGGGGAGGAACACGGGAGTAGGAGCAAGAGGAAGATGCAGTTGCTAAAGTTTCCAGCACATCCGACACGATGCATCGCGACACGATGCGACGCGACACGACACGACACGACCGGCAAGACACGACACGACGCAACGCGACGCGATGCGATGCGATGCGACACGACACGACACAACACGAGTTAGGGAATTCCTAGGGGCGTCGATTGTTTTACTAAGAACAAAAGACGATAGCCACCTCGGACTTTTGGTTAAATTCCGGAGGGTGTGGATCGTTGTCTGGAGACTCCGTGTTCTCGTAGTGCTCGCACTTTCGGTTCGACCCCACTACATTCACGAGGTGCCGGCGGAGCATTAAGAGCAACAAGTAAAGTTGACTCTCCCCTTTTGTTTCACGAGTAATGACCGCTCGCCCTTCCCCATTGTGCGCCGACATTGTGTATCCTTAAACAGTATCAGCTCGATGAGCACTTAGCGTCGATTAATCCACGCGGGCTCTAACCCCGCAAAACCTTTTTGTAACAAGATAATCCGTTATTTTCTTATTGGCCATCTGGAGGAGGAATTAATTGCTCCGCTTCAATATTTAATCATTAATCTCCGGAAGGAGATTTCTTCCTCTTTCTCTCTCTCTCTCTCTCTCTCTCGCAGCACATACACACACACACACACACACACACACGCGTACAACATACAACACACTTTCTCGATCTCTCCCTCTCCCCCTCGCTCCTATTACAATCAAACATCCTTTCCACGGCCTCTAAGAGTCCGATGGAGAAATCCAGTATCTCTGCCCGCTGAGAATTTTCCCAGGTTTACGTTCTCGCGTTTCATTGGCTATTTTTACTGGCGGAAGTGGTGCGTAGGGCGCGTTGGCTATTACAGCGCGAAAAGTCGTTCGGTTTATTTTACGAAGGATTTCTTTAGCCCCGGGATGATTTAGACGTTCGAGATTCCCGCGGAAGCTTTTTATATTCCGCTCGCTTGCCGAGGGTTGAGTCGTCCTTGAGCTCTCCAGTCTCAGGGATTATATTAGAAGCCTGTCATCTCGCGAGTAAGAAATTCGGTTTTAGCGAGAGCTTCCTCTGTTCCTGGGCGGTTAGGGTTTCACCGATCGTGCCGCGATACCCGCTCCCTGCAAAGGTTACCACTCGTCCCGAGACATAAATCCTATTCTCATTACGGCGATATCGCAAAGTCTCATCCGGCAAATAGAAAAGAACAACCGACGCAAGAGGATCCTGATCCGACTCTAATCCGAGAGACCCCTCCTACCAATCCCAAGTCACGCAACGCAATTATTTCACGCCCTCGTCTCTCCGAGATATCAACGACGTCTCGCTCGAGCTAATCGCGGGATAATTCGATAGCAGGATCGTTTTTATCCTATAGTTTCACGCCCGATAAACTGGACAAACGCGAAGAGATCCGGAAGAGAATTCAGGAGTAGAACCGAGATGGAGGGCGACCTTGAGTCGAGTAACATCCCCACGGGATCCAGCAGCGAGGGCAGCTTCCGCCAATCGGAGGTGCCCCCTCCGAGTCGACTCTAACTCTGAAAATCGGTGCTTGTCGAGTGAATCGGACGGATGCAGCTACTACAGCTAATGCACGTGCTGGTTGGTGTTTTGCTCAACGTGATTGTCTTTGCCGTCAGCAGTCTGTGTCATACATAAGCCCGTATTTGCCTGTGCACGGTGCCCACAAATTAGAGCATTATTGTAGAAAATCGTGCGTTATACATAATATGCGCGTCATTCAAGAGGTACGCATGGCAACGTGTCAAGCGTGCGATGATGTGGGTGCTCTTGTTCCCCGTGCCTGGAACACAGGGGTCGTGCGCGCGCGAGCGCGCGAGTGCACCTAGAGATACGCAGCTACTACGAGCAGAAGCACCCGGCTGCTACAACCCGCTCGTTATAGTCCCATGAGCAAACAGCTCCGACGATATAACGAGGCGGACGCCCAGTCCGGGCCCCCGTACGTCATAAATGTCGGCCAAACTGTCCGAAGTTAACGCGCCAAATCAGAGCGTCTACCCATCTCCTGTTCCGTTCCGTTCCGCTGTGCTCCACGTGCACTTTTCCAGCACTGGTCCAGCCGGAGGCTCGACCTTTCGAAACTTCCGCCACCGCCTCTCTGGTGGGGGCGCCGATCCTCGCGCTATTCCGCGCGTTTTACTCCGCGGCGGAGCCGTCCGCGAGAACGTTGACTCGTATCACTGACGGCGGATCCTCCGCGCGCGCGAGGAGTCCCCCGAGGGGAATTTTGCCGGCCCGAGCGTTTACGAAAGTTTCCGAGGGCTCTAGAAGATTGATGGTTCGCGCACACTTTTATAGCGAGACCCGTGAAATATGTTCTAGAGAAATTCCGGGAAAAAGTTGCGAGCCCGGCTTTGCGTGGCTCTCGCGGCCGTTCGCCTCGATTTTTCTCATTTGCGGGAAACTCGATCGGACGATCGCGCGAGTTGCCAAACTCCGCCGATAAACGTAGCCCGACGGCGAGAGATCGACGACTACCCCCCTCCCTCCCGCCGATCGCGATACGACTCTCCATGCAGATTTTTACGGAGATATCGCGAGATACCCGCGAGCCTCGGGAGCGTCAGGCGCGATATTTTCTCGCGCGAGTATCGGCCGGAAGAAGGCGTCGGATCGACGAACGACGACCCTGTCACTCCTCGCGAGACTCCCAGCGGCCAAGCAGATATCGCCGCTGACCGATTCGTAAGCGCGATTTCCCCGAGAAATCCCCTCGTCCAATTGGAATAATGAAGTTTTTCGATAAAAACTAATCGGCCCAAGTTCGAAGGAGTTACAATTTTATTAGATCGCATAGCATTTGCCCAGGAGGAATTTGAGCGTTTAATGGGCTTATTGCCGTTCCCCGATAATGAAATCTAGAAAATTCAAGCAAAGTATACTTTAATGAGGGCTTAATGGATTATATGAAAATACGAAGAAACTGCTGCTGCTTCGCGCGCGATTATAGCCCGTAATCTGCATCTAATTAACACCAACCAGCAAGCGATTTTACTTTCGTATAAAAGTTGCCAGTGCTCTCGCTCTAATCGCGTGTTTACCGCTAATTCTCTTTTTGTCGGCTATCGAGCGAAGGTCGTTACCGTTTAGGATTCCCTCGCGCGGTAAAGAAGGGGTCGGGGGTGTGGGTACTTCGACTCATTATTCTCGGCGCGAGACGTCTGAGCTGCCGGAGCGTTAACCAAGACCCACCCCCACCCCCGCCCCGTATTCCCGGTCGCGCACGCATTCCCCTTGCATCGCAATTACCGCATTATAGACAGCCACTTGCACGGAAATTTGCCAATGCACGTGGGGTGACTTGGGATTTCCCTCGACTGGAATTAAATTTCCCAGCGAGGCCGCGCGCAATAGGAGAACCGGCGGAACTCCAACGAAAATTATTAATGGAGTCGCGCGAAAACGCTTGCTCGGGACTCCGTGGACTTGAGAGTTAATCCTGGACGAGACAAGAAGGAGCTTGAGAGCGGAAATGACGAAATGAGGGAGCGGATACCGAGCCCGATCTTGAGGTGGCCCGCAGTAACGGGGTAGCCTGACGTCCGCGTCCTATTAATTATTCACACAATTACAACCGCGCGCGCTGCTCACCAATGTGCGATAACGATGCCCAGCGTGTCCTGGCACCGCGCAAGCTCCTCCTCGAGAAAACCCTCGAGTGGATCCTCGTGATTTTTCCGACGTCGTCGGGCTCCGCCCGCTCGACGGATTTTCCACTGCGACCAAACACCTTCCAACCCCTTCCGACGAGACACGGACTCCCGCCTTTTCGTGGCTTCTTCCTCTTCCGGTTTGCCTCCGGAAGGACTCCGTGAGCGTCGTCGGACTCGAAACTGTTTCGCCGCTTGCCCAAAGTGCGAGAAAGAGAGGCCCCACGCGGTTGCTCGCCGCTTTTGTCCGGTGGTTCTCAACCGCGTGTGAAAACTTCGAGTCGTTTCCCGCGTGGGACGGCCCTGCGATCGACGAGGATCGCTGAGAATCGCTAAGGATCGGCGGTGATGTCGGGGGAGGGGGTGAGAAACGAGCGGGGATAATGGTTTGGCGCGCGCCAGCTTAATTATTGCCGCAATATTGGAACCGCAGATTTGAGTCTGGCGCGGTTGGCGCCTTTCGACGACACGCGCTGCGAAACCGCCGTGTGCCGCAAATCGAATTTATGGTCCACCGGACGGAAATTAACATACAACTATGCGCGTAATTACAGGGTTGTGCTAGGCGCGCACGATTCAACCCCTAGCGACCCGAGCGTACGTCGACGCGTCGCTGAAAATATGCCGGGCCCGGCCGATTACGCGCGCGACGTCGCGATTTATTGCACCTCGAGTACAAATGCGTCCGTATTGATATCGGCAAAGAATGGCTTTATCCCCGAACCCGGCTCCCCCGGACCCCCCATACCCCGGGGTGTTACGTCACTTCGCTGCCAAGGGAATTCATCGGAACACGCGAATTTTCCCACGCGAACAAATTCCACCCGACGTCTCCATCGCGGACGGGAGGCGGAGCCCTTGTCGTTTTACCCTCGCGTCCTCGTTATCGAGGTCATCGTCGCCGAAGAAGCTACGAATTAAATTGTACCCCGACGGCCGCGCCACAGGGAGATTCCGGGAGGCGAGAAACGAGGATCAAAATTGATATTCGATTCGTATAAAATGTGGAATGTTTTCCGACGTCCCTCTCTCTCTCTCTCTCTCTCTCTCTCTCTCTCTCTCTCTCTCTCTCCCTCTCTCTCTCTCTCTCTCTCCCTCTCCCTCTCTCTCTCTCTGTCGGTGCGCGGCCGAGCCACGTGTCTGCAAAGGTGTGCAGACGAAACGGATTTTACGAGCGTCAGACCCGAAGCTTTAACCTCGAGGTTATAGCAGCTTAAATTCAGTAGTAGAACCTAAAAGTACCTCCGAGCGGGATACTCGAGATTCGCTTTATGGTTTCCCGGGAAAACCTTTCTTCTTGCTGGAACTACGACGTAACCGCTCCCCGGGGTACGTGCAACGTGTTCGCGAATGGACATATTATCGAATTTTATACTACTTATCTTCCGTACACGAGGGTAATCGGTGTTGGTGCGTGCGTGCGTGCGTGCGTGCGTACGTGCGCGTGCGCGCACTCGAGTGACGCCACTATCAGGCCCTATATTGAAAATTCAAATTTATGAATCGAATTTCCCTGGAGATAACGCAAGAATTTCTTTCTATAAATTATGCGCGACTTGCGTTTGTCTCCGCGCGTCGAATGGCGGGGGTTTGCAAAACTCGCAGAGGAGGGAAAAAGTTCGTTTAACGAGAAAAGGGGAGGGGAGGGAGGAAGCGGCCAGGCCAAAGCCACTGGCCGCGGGAAGCCCGGGCCAACGAACGGGGGTGGAAACGTAGCCGGAAACCGCCCCGTCAGGAATCGAAGTGTCCTAGACGCGTCGTCCTTTGCCCGGGGACCTACAAACAACTTTGCCAGACGAGACTTTAATTAATTGAAAGGACCTCGCGCACTTTGCAGCAAAAGTTTTCGCAAGATTTCACCCCCTCCCCCTCCCCCCTCATCCCTGCTCGTCTCTCAATCGATTACACCTGAAACAAGATTCGCATTTTCGTTGCTGTAATCTCGTCCTCTCGAATTTCTACGGCGAAGAGTTTCCCCCGGATTTTTCTCGTCTCCCTCCCTCCCTCCCTCCCACCCTCTCCTCTTGTATCCACTTCCAGTTTCTCGTGGATTCTCCAGTTTTTCGTTGATCCTCTCGTTTCCACGTGTACGTACGAAACCGTGGCCTTTCTTTCGGCAAACAATCGTGGGGTGGAAAATCCGTCGTGTAATTTTCTTTCTCTCTCTCTCCGTGACAATGCGGAGAGTGGACAATACGTGAGAATTACGTGACGCGTGTCGCGTATTAGTTATGGATTCGTTGTCGTACGTTTGGTGAGCAGCGAATGCGGAAGCGTTTGGCGAGGCAGTCTCAACGCGAACGTAAAGAGCGTTCGTGTTCGAAAACCCCGGAATTTCTCAGCTACGGACTATCGTATGTATTTGTATCATTATATACTCTAATTCTAATTAGACTAATGCTGTGGAGTGACTGAAAGAGAGATTGCGAGGCAGACACTGCGCTGTTGCCGTTGTCTCCATTTTCCATCCAACTTTAGTTTTTTTTTTCCTTTTATTTTCTTCTCTCTCTCTCTCTCTCTCTCTCTTTTTCTTTCTCTCTTTCTCTCCTTTCTTCTTTCGTTCTTTCTTTCCACTCTTTCTTCCCTTCCCTCTTTCTTTTTCTCGCTCTTTTTCCTTCACTTTGTTTCGGACGTCAGTTCCGAAGCAGTGACTGCTACCACGTTTCGGCGAGAACGTCGGAAATTCAATCGAGTTTGAAACTCGACTGCAACAACAGCGACAGAGAAACAGGAAATGGGAAAGCGGAAAAGTGAGTTATCCAACGCAGTGGCTGCCTGCCTTGGGGTATGTTCGAAAAATGAAAATGACTGGTAGTACCTATGCGTTCTTTACTCTTGCCTTTTAATAATTTGCATGTAATTGTGCTAGCAAGTACGCGAGTCGACCAGTACTCTCTGAGCGTGCCGTTAAATGCTATTACTTCGGGGACTTGAGAGTTCCTTGCTGCGGAAAGAAGAAAATGCAACGCGACGATAATCCTGAAAGGTTTTTCTGCAACGACTTTTCGACTGGGCGACTCGCTCGAGATAAAGATTTTCTACAGTTAGGGTCAATATTTACTTAGGTACAGTATTTACAAATAAAAGATGTGGATATACAGAGTAGTACAAGTAGATAAAATACTTTATCAGTACTAAGATAGAATGAAGTAAACGCATGCATATTAAAAAGTTTCGATATATAGGTATATAATAGTATACTTTTCGATAAGATGCGAAGCAACACTGGGGGAAAGATTACGTACCCTTTGCTTCTTTAAACTAATTTCATAATGTTATGTAAGAGAAATAAGGGCATTCTCGTAACTAAAGAAAGAATTAGATATTTCTGCTACTGTGCGTGCATCGTTATTTCTTTGCTAGACCCTGTAGATTTCTGAAACAGTCTCAAAATCTTAGTTTTCATTTTTCGAATTGCTGCAGCAACTGATTTTATCAATTATTCTCTTTTTTTTTCTCTTTTGTTTTCTTCTTTTATTATTATTGTTATTATTATTATTATTGTTGTTGTTATTATTATTGTTATTGTTGTTGTTTTTATTATTATTATTATTGTTGTTGTTGTTATTATTATTATTATTATTATTATTATTATTCCTTCTATTATTTCTAAAAGAAAGCACACCATTTTTATTGTATAAATGGAATACATACGTGTATAAGCGATATTGCGTAATAACGTTTAATTTCTTATTGTTAGTTCAGAAAACAAATGAAATATGTCTGCTTATTAAAAATGTGA
This sequence comes from Sclerodermus sp. 'alternatusi', assembly GCA_037305995.1. Classification (NCBI taxonomy): domain Eukaryota; kingdom Metazoa; phylum Arthropoda; class Insecta; order Hymenoptera; family Bethylidae; genus Sclerodermus; species Sclerodermus sp. 'alternatusi'. The sequence continues at coordinate 6,774,128 of CM074550.1, forward strand.
ATAGCGCGAATGAAAATTTCAGAGAAAATGAAATGAAAATTGAATTTAAATTTGCGAACCGCGATTTATTTTTATGTTATACTCGAATATATGTACTCGATAGGTGTACATTGAATTGGCGTAAATTCAAAATTATGCGTCTTTTTCGATTTTAACCGAGAGATTCGTGTCGTCGATAATGGTTTAATTAAATTCAACGTGTAACAAATAATATTAGAAATTAATGTGAGAGAACACGAGAGTGGTATTTTGGCGAATGTTTTTTCAAATGTGAATTATTCTAAAGATATGTTGGATTGTTTAATCGATTTGTATGTATACAGATACCAGAGAGTCGGTATCTAAATTACTACGAAATGGAAACATGACCAGTTTACCTGTTGTACATGAGGATATCCGGTTTCCAAAGTTTGTTGGGTGTTATACGTAGGTCCTTTACCCCTCCGTAGTCGGATACGTTCCATTGGAGATTGTAGTCTGTCCATTCCTGAAAAACAAGAAAAAAACAAAAAAAAAATAATGACTTTTTCAGATTTCAGATTTCACATTTCGCATCAGAGTTCGCAACGCGATAAAGTAAAGTCGGAGGACAAGCCGGAGTGAAATTCAAGCGGGGATGCTCCGGAGTATTCAGCTTCCGAAGGAGTCGCACAGGAATTACTTAATCCTGATTATTCGATGAATGATTAATTATACGGGGGCATTCCTTTTCAGCGAAATTTCCTGGAAGGAAAGAACTTTGGAAATAGCTGAAGCGGAACTGATTGAATTCTGTAAAACAGCCAGGGAAAGTTGACCGTGAATTCTGTGTCGTCGAATTCATTCGAGTGCTCGTAAACAAGAATTCTTTTTCTATTTAGTTCCCTCTCAACATCTTTTTCCCTTTCGAACGCGATTCCCCGGAATCTCCCGGCGAGCAATCTTCAAGGATGAAACAGCGCTCGAGTATCTCCATTCACTTCTCACTAGGACTCTTTGAAAACTCGTTCAACGTTGCACAATGCCAGGAATTTTCGTGAAAGTAGCCAATTGATTTTCGCATTTTGCGCAATGTCCGGTGCTGGCTATTTTATTACATTTATAATGTATACTTTCATTCTCTGGCGTTTCCTCCCCCCCCCCTCCCTCAACCTAAGTTCGCGTGCTCGTTAGATTACGCACTAACTGAGAATTCCTTAAAAGAGTTTCTTAAGGGGGAGTATCTCAATGGGATTTTCAAGTTTCCCCCTTAGCAATACGTACATGCATGCAACGCTAATAATGTATGTAGCGAATCCTTGTAATTTCATTATTCAGCCTCGTACGAGACGGAGGGCAGCAGAAGGGCTTTGTACCGATGCCATGAAAAGGAAGAAAAAATGGATTACCCACTTAACATTTAATATTAAAAAGAATACAAGTTTTTCCTACACATTCTGCAGAATAAAAATGGGAAAGTGCTTAGAGCAAAACTTTTTTCCAACAATGCTGCATTATATTAAACTCGTTCTTAGCGAAGTGACTTCAAAGATATTGTGCATTATGTACGGTGCTCTCTTCATATTTCTTCCTACATTTACGCTATTTACATTATTACGTCTGCAAAACTGTTTTCATGAAAAGTGATAATACCCGGCGAGAGAAGAGTGCGAGAGAGTCGAAGTGGGAAGCTGCCGTGGAGGAATTCTTTTTAAGATTCAAATCTCTTTCCGGCTTTGGCAAAATTAAACTCCGTTGAAATATTGTTATTAGTATCGTGCAGTATCGAGCTCGTGATGCAAAACATTCAAAGAACAAGCACCCAGGGTGGCAGGAAGCGCATTCGATAGGTACGTACACTCGCTTGCCCGAGGGGAATGGAAGTTTTGTTTCTTTTTGTAGGATGTACACTAGGTGGCAGCGATCTATCTTTATATGATTATGTGCGTGGAATGACACGCAGTAAATTTTAGTCGTCGCTCGAGTTTTGATTCTATTGTAAAATTCATAAGCCAGGTCACAGCCATTACTTAATGCTACTCTCGCGTTCACTCAAGCCTCTCCCTTTCACCCTCTCTCTCTCTCTCTCTCTCTCTCTCTCTCTCTCTCTCTCCTTGTGTACCGTAATACTTAACGAGCTATAACCATTGCGTTATCCGCCATTTCATGCATTAAACAGCCATTATTGAAAGCACTATGCTCTCTACCTGGCAGCACGATGAAAAAACTCAAGTTATTAGTTTGTCATTGTCGACAGTTATGACCGTTTCTCATGATTTATAGGGATCTTTAGCGCTTTACACTTTCATTTACGAACAACTGCATTTATTAGCTGCTGACTTCTAGTACTCGCACTACGGTGTTGGAATCTCTCTCGAAAAATGACAGTTTGGCAAGGATTCATCGAGGAAGATCTGAAATTACAATGGAAAAAGAAGAAGAAGAAGAAGAAGAAGAAGAAAAGGAATGGGTCACCGAACGCTATTTGTCAAGAAAATTGTAACTCTTTTATGTCTGCGTATACGTTCGCGCGTGTGTGCGTGTTATATACGCGATGCCTTTTCAGAGAAAAGACTCCGAAAGTATATCGATGCTGGAAATATTGCCCCTATTATCCTGCAGCTTAAGTAAACGTCCAAATCTATAACAAACTGTGATATAGATTCGGTCTATCGTCGTGTGGTCGCGGTAAATAAATCCTCTTTACATTAGAGCCATAAATCTCGGCGAGTCGATTATAATGGTTATAAATTAAGGAAGTTAACCGCGCCATTATCGCAACATTTGTCAAAAAATGAACTCCATCCTCGGCGCAAGGCGGACATAATAAATGTTTGATCTATCGTCGACTCGGCTATTTATTTGGGAAAAAATGCGCGCGCCGCGAATAGTCCCGGAGGAATTTATCGAAAGTTGGAATTCCAGTTTCGCAGCTTGCGTTGCGCACATCGCGTTTTTTAGCCAGTTAAAAAACCGCGACCCAGTCGGGCCGGGCCGAAACTTTACGCAGCTGCGATAAACGTACGCTTTTGCCCTTGAGCGGTCGCGTTACTCCCTCGGAATTCGGGGCCAGGCGTTTAAAATCGACCGAACTCCCGCGCGGTCCCTTGCCAGGACGATTTATTTTTGGGGATCCCTCCCTCGTTCTTTGACGGACGTGACAAATTGTCCCTGGAGTTGGAAACTGAAAGAGTTGATCCGTTTTGCAAAAATCCTTTAGATTCATCCGCGGTACGTGAGGCTGCAACTGGCCACATACTATCCATCTTCGGATGACCACAATGGTGGGCATGTGCATTCGACTGGTAGCCTCATGTGCATTAATGCAGCGCGTGCCTTGGGTTAAGGTCGGTGCTATATAGCAATCTTCCGAAACCACAAGGTTTCCAGGAATATTACGCATGTTCATACCAGGGTACGATCAACCCCCTTCATCCCCTCCCCCTCCCCACTCAGCTGGAAGGACACGCAATCGCACCTTTTTCATACCATCCACACCGGCATCAATCCCCACGTCATTAAGGTCATCGTTATCAACGCGCGTGATTATTCTTCTCGATTTCCCGTAGGAGCTCCCGTAACGCGGAACTTCGGCGCACCTGTTGTGCTCTCTTTCTCTCCTTCTTAATTACCGGCGCTAAATCACAAACGTAGAATGTTTCTTCGCAATGTTATTTCCAGCTCCTTCCATATTTGGAAATGCGATATTTTGCTTAATAATGCTCATGGCTCTCCCTCGTATTGAATTAAAGCGCCGCGGCCATACGTAAACTTAAATTTGATCCTTTCGGTTATTTATCGATTTGCTGAAATTAACGTCATTATTTATAATTGCAAATAGTCGAATCTGGGTTTAAGCGATTCTCCAAATACGCGACCGATATGCATCTCGGTCGGGTCTACAAATTGCGTTTCCTTCCAGCGAATTGGACCTCCTTGATTGTAATTCGAAAATGTTGCGGACTATCGCGCTCCTCTAATTACGATCGCGTTCGATTATTTTTTAACGCTACTTCCACTTTGATTTGCAAAGATACGTTGGAATTGCGAGTCGCGAAATTAATTGCAAATATTACGGTATCGCGATAATCCAAATCTCCAATACCTATAAATGCTCCTATCACTTTCAACTCGGTCAACTTTAAATTTATGATCTTTGATTATAGGATAGTTAATCGCGAGCGTTACAATATTGGCTGTCTCTCTCTCTCTCTCTCTCTCTCTCTCTCTCTCTTATTTGTGCCTATTGTTTCCTTATCACTCTCACCTATCGATCTCCAACTGAATATTGAAACTCACTCGAACTGTCTCTGATCAGTTGCTTAAATAAAGTCGTTTATGAGAAAGTTTAATCTCTTCTTTCTGGGGCTCGCTTCGACGATCTTTCTAGGAAATACAATTTTTTCTATTTATCGCTCGGCAAATTATAAATACAGCCACACGCTAACGATAAGTTTCCTATCAAAATTTTATTGGGTTTCACGTGAAAGCATCGTGTGCTCCAGATCCTTTTATTATTAATATTGTATTAACCAAGTATTGAGTGATTTGCAGGGAAAATTAAAATTTCGTAGTAAAAGGGGTAGTTTTGAACAGCGATCAAATGGCACAATGGAACAGCAGAATTGATAATATAAAAGACATAGCGAAAAGTAATTTGAAATATAAATGGAGCACTTTGTATTTATTTTTTTCGTCGGATCATTTCAAAAATACAAGGAATTTATGAGATAATGTTTTACATTACCATACTAAACATCATTGGCACGTTTCGCGGGTATGTATGGCGTGTAATGGTAAAGCTCTACTACTTGCTATTCCGTCACATCGCAGTATGAAATTTGAAGCTCTCTTCGCTTACGCGGACGTCCGTTATATTAATGCATCGCCGTGTTCTGTTCATGAGTGCATAACTTTGTTGCTGTTAAGTCTAAACTTTATCATTTTCCACTGCCATGTCGTGATCGATTATACCAGTTTGCATTATATTGTATTTTTCCCTAACAGCATTTCCTCCACTGTTGGATAATTGTTCTATTGTTCCACCCTCTGCTCCTATCCCGCACCCTCTCTTCGTACATACCTCATTATCGTATGTCACTTGTTTTTGGACCTGCTTCAAAAACTAATTATTGACACATCCTTCGCGAGAAACACCATGGAAAATATTACCGTTAAATATTCTCTGCGATTATTTCAAAGTTAGTTTATCGATCACGCTACCCCTCTCCCGTTATTTACTCCCCACCCCCCACTTATTAATTTTTATTACCAAAACTGTAAAATAATCGCGAAGCTACATTATTTTCTAACAAAACCTGATAATTAAAACGCGACTCTCATTATCACAGGTAGGAAGACAGAAATCAATCTGACTCACCGAGATTACTCCGAGCGCGCACAGCGAATGCATTAAATTAATAATTGTTAAATTTTTCTCGAAGCCAGAGCTATTTGTTCGTTTGCGGCACGAGGCACCCGTGGAAGAATGTTAATTAATTCCGCATTTGGTAGAATCGCGCGCGCGCGCGCGCGCTGCTCGAAAAAATGGTCTACGTTATTATGAAATGATAAAACGCGATAGCAATGAGAGGAGTTTCAATAATTACTCATAGTATATTCTATTTGTTCAATTAGTATAGAAATGGATGTCAAATTAACGCAGCTGTTCTACCAGCAGTGTGACTAAATTAGCATCCGTTTAATTGTATACATATACGTATAGAGCGACATAAGCAGTAGTATTAAATGTATTTCAATGCCTCAGTTGCATGATAGAGCAGAGAGCATAATATTCAAAGTAGCTATTACATGGCGAAATCTGCTAGTGAAATTAGTACCCCTGGCAAAGCAGGAGCCTCGGACTGGTTGTCGCGAAATCTGTTAGTTCAAACAGATCCGCGAGCGCTTATTCCGCGTTGCTCTACGACAGAATTTCGGAGGACGATTATATTGTGTGTGTGTGTGTGTGTGTGTGTGTATTATATATATATATATATGCATATATATATTGTATATACATATATACACGCATATACATACATACATATAGACAGTAAGAGCAAGGCTGAGAAATTATTGATCTTGTTAGGATAATTCGAATTATCAGGTTATGCGGCGAAGGAGATTGGCCTGAGTCGGGTTAACTTGTGTAGGTCGGCTTCGGATAGATTATGCCGGATGGGAGGGTGGGTTTTAGCTACCGGGTCTTGTTCAGTATGTCGTCTGAATTGTTCATTCAACAGAAACTGCATCGTGGTATACGATCCTATGAAAATCCACTCGGATTCTTGCATCAAATTGATCAGTAGGGTGTCATTCGGTCGAATAACCGGCGGATATTTTTCTTTCGCGAGCTTACGCGATAGCAAAACTTTTTCAACATAAGCGCGCAACATCTTTTGCGCGATTGTGCGGGAGTGCGCGTACTCCCTCGCTCGCTCAAACGTAAAAGTAGAGAGTCGGACAGGCGCGATTCTTCGGTCGTGGCAAATTGTTCCTCGAGTTTATCGAAATGCGGAGGGGGGGGGGGTGTTTATTCGAGAGGGGACGGTCACTTTGACGAAACAATACTGTTTATAGATGGTACGCCATTAATTAGTGCGCAGTCGCAATCAATCATGTTGATTCGGTTGCCATTGATGATTCGAGGTCCGATCAGTTCCACGTTTATTTAGCGGCCTACGGGGGTGGGGGTGGGGGGTAAACGGATAACTCGCCACGAGATGCTTTGCAGTGAAAATCGTAGGAACAATATACCGCGCTTGCATTTTCCCCCTTGGAGAATGGAACGGTATTCGCATCGCAGAAGGCAAAAGAGCACAGGATTGCTTAATTGAAAAGATCCATTTGAGTTAAAATTATATATTAATCTTGATCCAAGAATAATTGCTGCGAATGCGGCTTGTGAAAAATGAGAACTCATTACTTCGGATAATGAATAAACTTTTACAGTTTATTTTTCAATGTCCCTTTTTATGCGCTTGTCCGCGAACGTCGGTGTACGCCCCCGTGCGCGTGTGTGTTTTTGCGGGAGACACGCGAACGCCATTTCTAATTCCCTTCCACGCGTTGTATCGCGCGGTTCGCCGTTGAAAAATCCTCGATGAAACTTCAGTGACTGATGTTCCAACGCCGAGATGCTCGATGCGCCGCTGAAACGGTAACACTCGAATTTCGTTTAATTTATTAATCGGACCTGCCATTAATATGTAATTTCACAGAGAACGTCCGCGGATCGTGCCTTTGACGTTTTTGAATGATTCATGCCAAGCCGCGGGGGTGGGGGAGGGGACGCGAAAGGAGATATGAAACTCGGAAGTAATGAGTATTCCATAAAGAGAACAATTTCCGTAATTGGTCGAAAGACGAAGGAAGGATCCGTCCTTCGGAGTGAAGTGGGCTATAAGTTCTGCTAAAAGCTTTCAGCAGAGCTTGGGTGGCCATGGCAGATAAAAAGCTCGAAGATGTGACGGGAAATCATAAGTGAAATTCGAAGCATTGGAGATATCGTCCTGCTGCACTGCCTCCCCTGATCTTTAGCATTTCCTGTCTCGGATGAATTTTATTTTCTTTCCCCATGTTTTATTCAACGTACTACATATGCTAACACTACAATCTACATTCTTTATACCATACAGTATCCTCAGTGCCGAGAATTGTTCAATTTAAGCGAGAGTTTAACACATGAAATATTAATGGGGTGCTTAATGAGGATTAACATTTTTCAGTTTTCGATCAACTCCGAGAGAACTTTTTCCCGGAGTGATACTTCTTTTGGTACGATTCCCTCGGCGTGGAATTTAGCTATGGAATTTCAATGAACACATCGAGCCGACGGATAATCGCGTACTTTCGATTGATCAAGTTTGCGAAATAAATCGGCGAGTGATAGTAGTCAGTGATAACACCGACTGCCCCATATCCAAGCGTGGCAATCCCGCGGCATAAGTGTGCGAATGTTCGGTGTCCTGTCGAGGAGGCCAACTAACACGCGTATAGCTGTTTCTGTCGTCGAACGTTGCAATCGCAAATATCTCAACGGACTCCGCGTTTGCGGATGCTCCATTCGAATGGTAGGAACGAACCCCAACAGTACTGCTTAAATTATAGCCTCTGTGCAAGGATAGTTTCGGAACACTACTCCGACGTATCCTGGCTAAGTCCGCGTGAAATCCTGAAATTCCACAAGCTTAGGCGACTTGACCGCAAATAAATTTTTGGTATCTCTGAACGCCTAGTGTGGTAGTGGCAAAGTTTCGCTCATCTGTTGGTAGGATCTATCGTTTGATACCGCGCAGGAGTTTTTGGAATTTCTGCCCAACTACCGGGAATTCCTCTTTTATTATTTGCGTACTGAGATTTTGGAATAAAAAATTTATGGAAATGCATGTGCACGTTATACCTTATCTTTGTGCACGCATAAATAATACACGCGTACTTGCACGCGTGCAAAGAATAAATTATATTTTATAAAATTAATTATACACGCGCGCACAAATATGGAGCAGAAGGTTATAAACGTATTGGGTATGTTAATATTTCGATGTGCGGAGATCTTTCAAAATTAATAAATATGCTTCGCACAACGAAAACCAAGATCCTTTTATTACGGTAAAATAAGTTTGAATTTTTGATACGATAGAAACGCTGTAGTAGAAATGGCTATTTTCAAATATTAGCATTTTTTTTATTTACTCTAGTCTCTCCAGAAATACATTCGATATAGTTTTGTGTATTTTTTCACACAGAGGAATACATAGAACTTTGAAAAGATTAAAAATACAACGAAAGGTTCAAATTTTTCGTTTTTATTTATAAGTTTTGAGCTATCATCGATGGAACGAACTCTCGAGTAAATGAAATATTTTTTTTACTACTGATTTAGGCAAGAGAAAAAAGGAATTTTTGCTTCCTGAGTTTTTGCCGAAAATTAAATCGAGTCATAGTTTTGCACACAGTAGCGCCATGCCTGACATCTTGTTCGCATTTAAAACAACAATCGTAACCAGACACAAATATTTCACGAAGATTAAGGAGTTGCGCGAAGAGGTGCACGTATTCAACCTTTAAATTTTGGAGTATAAAAATGCAGCGGAAAGTGGTACAGATAAATATTTAACAGCACGACTGGTCAATCCATCCACCATATATTTTATTGTAGAAGGAGGTTATGGGATAGAATTGGTAGTGTCGAATTTCCGGAAGTAGTATTGGTCGGCCAACAAACTGGAGGCTAGTTTTCGGTAAATTATTGCGGACGCGCATGTAGTGTAGTGGCCAGCACGTTCCGGGCACGAAATTTCAGAAGCGCGCCACTGACTTTGGCGGTGAGTAAATGGCCAGACGCGCGCGAGAGAGGAGAGAGAGAGAGAGAGAGAGAGAGAGAGAGAGAGAGAGAGAGTGAATGTGAGAGTAAATGAGCAAGTGAGAAAGGGAGAAAAGAGAGAAAGAGAGAGAACGTGCTGCTTGCAGTTGCAGTCGCAGTTGCAGTTGCAGTTGCACCGCACCTGCGGCTGCAGCTGCAACGGGCCGGAAATTACTGGTGCGCCCGCGGACATGGAACCTTTCAGTGGCGCGATCGCAGTGGAAGCAACTGGAAGCCGCCTAACGAAGGATTTCCGCGAACGAGTTCGAGGTAATTGGAGACAACACGCTGCATTTCGAATGCGCCGTCGCTGTTGCTGTCGTTGTTGTCGCTGCAGTTGAACTAAGTCAGACCACGGGCACCCTTGCCGACGTGACTCATTAAACCTCGCGCGACGAAGGACACGTCGTTTGTCAACTGCATAAGCGGCCCCATCCTCCGACTTCTCCTTCGCTTGCCACGCAAAATTGCTGCTTCCACCTTAACTTTCAAACTAAAGCTTTGATTTCTCCTAATGACCAAACTGTTTCCACCACTCTACCTCTACTCATAATCGCCATTATCGCTCCAGGATTACTTTCGACGGTGCTCGGTTAACCAACATTTGTCGAATAACACCCAGCATTCTCGTTATAAACACTTCTCGGAAGGCTTTTTACCTCGAGTCTTTTAACGAATTTTAAAGCAACCTCTTGTTCTAGAAAATTTTCACGAATCTGCTACGGCAAACATTAATAATTGTGAGAGTAATATCGGATTTCCTGCTTAACCATGGAATCGCGGTTAACCATGGTTAGCACGAGAGTAGAAGTTACCTGATACTTTTTTATGCCTTAGTGACTGCTCAGTAAAAGCCTTATCAACTCCTTTGTGTTTCACGGCTTAGAATTTAATTGTAGTCGGCTTCTTTGAAACAAAGGCCTCTCGAGCCCAGCAGCTCAGCCAAAGCGTCATACAGATCAGTCTTAGCCAAACCGCGATCTTGTAAAGTTGGCCTTCTCTCTCTCTCTCTCTCTCTCCCTCTCTTTCTCTCTCTGTATATATCTTTCTCTTTTACACCCTTATCCTTTCCCTTCTACATAAAATGTTTCAGTCATAGATTTTAATGCAATTTGGCAATTGTGTGAAATATCTTGCTGAATGCACTTGAAATAAATTTAATGTGATATTTTTTACCATTCATTGCTCCTTTTTACAAACACGTTGTTAATTATCTTATTAGATTCTTCGTTTATTCGTTTTCTGAGAGAATTATTAATAATCATTCATCTTTCTTTACTCACAATTGAATATTAGAAGATTATCAATTTTGATATAAAAAGAAAATATACGTATGTCTTATGCTTTGTCTGATTTATGCTTTAGCAGTTTCACTACTTGAATAAAAATGACTGTTTTTCTGGGTTCTCCTGCCATTTTATACTTTCAAAAATGATTGAATATTTCTCGTTAGAATGGTAATAAAAGGCCAGCGAAAAGATTTGTGTGAAATTACTAATTATCTGTGGAATTCTTTAATATTTTTCTGAATACGTGAGAGCTAACACAAGTGTCTCAGAAATTAACGTCAGTTTTTTAAAAAACTTTGTTTCTCGAACAATGGTAATTTTACAAGTCCCGCATCTAACCATTAGTCTGTCTAAAAGTTAAAGTTATAGTAACTAACTTGACGGAGAGATGAAAGTTGCAGTTTTACTTTCTTCTGCGATATGGGGGTTGCACACATATCTCTATAGATTTGGAATTTGTGTACAACCACAGAAAGAAATGGAGTCCCTGACGGATTTGCACTTATACTTACGATGATATAAAATTACCAATAAATGTTAAAGGACTTTTCGGTTCGATTTGATTTCAGGATTTAATTCCTTTAAAGTAAGTGCCATTCTTCCCTAGCATGAAGCCCATGAAGACAAAAAAAATGGTTTGATCGGTTCTATTATTTTTCTACTGGAATTAGCCATATTAGTTTAGATTTGAATATTAATATCTTTATTGCGTGGAGTGTAATAATATTTTTTTAAATTTATTAAGAACCTAATTGAAATTGGTATTTTATAAATCAGCTTTTATCATTAATTTCGCGCAATTCTTCGTAATTACTATAAAATTATAATTGCTGAAAATATGTGTACCGAATATATGATAAAATTAACATAGTTGTTAAATGAAAATATTTTCACATCTACGAAGTATTTAAATCAATTTTTGCATTTAATTTTATACAGAGATTAAATTTATATTTTACCGCTTATATGTAATCCTTTCTATGTACCTATGTATACATATACATATTATCCAACTTAAAAATATTTAAATAAGTAAGATAATATTTAACTGTATCGTGCAATTTCAATAATGTATATTTATTAATAATTAATTTGAAGATAAGATTGGTTAGAATTATATGAAACTTGTGATTCAAGTTAAATAGATGCGATTAAGTGTATTTCATTAGCATGCGGTACTAGACTTTTCGGTGAGTTACAACTTCCGGCAAATTAACTTCCGTGCATTTCTCGCATTGAGTCAAGAAGTTCTGTTTTGTAGCGTCGCTTAATTAACGCTTGGCGCGCGAGAAGACGAGAAAGCAGGCGGACAGACGGGCAGAGATGAGCCAAGAAGCTCGTTTTGCGGTACATCAAACTCGCGCATGAATTTTCAGTCAGTCGCCACGGTACACCACCCCACGCCACGCCACGCCACGCTATACCGCTTCAACGGATATGAACCAGCAGTTTTTCGGCGCTGCGAAGGAAATCCGGTTTCCTGTCAAGGGAAAAACTCTGCAAACATTCAACGACGAACGGACAGACGGGAATCTCCCTCCTCGGGAGTCTCCACGTCCGAATAGTTGAGGGAAACTTTCGAGAATGCGAACACGCTAAACTTTCGTTAGTTTGTTCCGAATGCGTGGGCGTGGGCGTGTTCGAGTGTCTGTGTACGAGGATTATTAAGTCACACGTGTTATCGCATAAATCTCCTTTTCGACCAACGGTGTCAACTTGCAAATTAACGTCAAAACCACGTATTTCTGTCGCGTTGCTGGTTTTCAGCTTTTCCTCCTCTTACTCCGCTTCCTCCTCTACTGTAGTCTGGATAAAACCCAACGCGATCTATTACGAGGGAAATGCTGTAAATATAATTAACTGACTGGTTGAATTCGGTTCAAGCGTGAATATATATACATATATATAGCTAATAATGAGATTTGTTCTCTCTCTCTCTCTCTCTCTCTCTCTCTCTCTTTCTCTATTTTTCTCTACCTTTCTCTTTCTCTTCAATATTTCGAATATACGCATTGAAATGATACGAAACCGTTTGAGGTCACATACTTCTAACAAAAATTCACACTAAAGGATATTGGTTAATTTAATGCGACTCTGTGGGTTTTTATTTGAAACTACCAGTATATCTATTCGGAATAATCCTTCTGGAAGTAAAGTGCTTGACATACCAAAAGGAAGCATCTGAAAGCTTTTTTATAAAAATTCTCCATATTTAGAGACACAGGAAAAATTTTTCATTCAAGGTTGAAACTTATCAAAAGAATACTCCAATATTTTATTTATTACTTTCAATATTGTGCATGTGTCTAGTTTAAAATTGGGGAATAAAAACTAATACACTGAAATAAATAGAAGATCATTGTAAATATTACATGTTAATATTTAAAGATGAGTTTTTACTTGAAATTCGTTGGATAAAACCTACTACTGATATTCGTATTCAATTTAATATCATTTATGAATGTCTGTGCTTAATTATACTTACATTTAATAAAAGAACATGGTTCGCGTGCAATAAAATAATTAATTAAACTGTATCTTGATATTTGCAAAATATCAATTTTAGATGATATCGCGAGTATGCGCGCACACATACACAAATTACGAAATTTGAGTTTTCGTGTTTATGATAAATTGTTTTTATTAATAAATAAGACATGGATGTGGAGTAAGTATACAGACTTTCATCCATAGAAAAAGTTTTCCTCGTCTTACATAGATTAACGATTAAGAAAGTAAAAAAACTAAAGGCTAATGTATTTGCCAATGGCCAGAGATATTTTCTTGATACATAGATACACATACAAATCCTCCCTCTCCCTCTCAATCTATAATATTACATTCCCAAAGTAAGATTGCCAAGAAAATAGGGAGCCAGTTCAGTTTTTTCTTCTAAAAGTGATATTAACGAGCTGATCGTACGTTCCGGAAAGCCAGTTTCTTTTTTAGCAATTTTAGAAGTGAAATTTGAATTTCAGAAGATACATAGAGGAAGCGATATAAGAAGAACCATAGAGAGAGAGAGAAAGAAAGAGAGTGAGAGAGAGAGAGAGAGAGTTCGCGTATTCAGGTTTCCACAATATTCTTCCGGCGTTCGAGTCGGAGAAGCAAAGTATTAAATGTCCCCGCTGTACTAGCAGTCGATTACCCGAACTCGACGGGCGCATTCGTTCTGGGAAATCCCCAGGAGGTGGCCCGTAGGCGGCTACGGTTTCTTCGGCTTCAGTCCGTGCTTACAGGCAATAAATCAGCCCTACTGGCTCCAGAGTACTCTTTACAGTGTCTTACAGGAATCCTCGCGCGGATATCGCGTACCCGATGCACCCCCTGAATCGGTCCACCGGAGAAAAACCCAGCCAGCCACCCCCAACCCCAGACGCCGAGAATGTTTATGTCTACGCGAGACTATTTATCGAGCTATCGATTACGATCGGCGACCTAAGGCCGCGGTTCGGTTATGCTCAGTTCCCACGAGGATCACTCGTGCCGCGATTTTCTATGTCCCAAACTTCTCCAGCCACTACTTTTCCACTAACCGAGAAAATGGAACACTCTCGAAAAATATATTTTCCATTCTGATTTATATAGATCCCCGACAGTTTACACCATGCGCATAGAAATCTCGAGCAAACTCGCGTATGCGCGGCTAAACGATTTTCCGGCAAAGTCGTCTCGGGAAAAATCCTCGTAATTCGCCTAATTTATTGGGACTGTGCTCGCACGCTTTTCCTCGCGTTCTATTTTAATCGCGCGTTTCTCCTGACATTTTTACCGTCTTCTGCTTTCTTCGCGTAGCACCGCATATTGGTTTCATTAATTAGTCGATAAATCGAAATCTTTCATTGTTTTTTTTTTTTTTTTTTCTCTTCCAGGACAATCGTTGTGGACTTTAGAGAGTGCCTCACTTTTGGCTCCAGTGGAATTGCCCGAGTCTCTCGACTTATGTACCTGGTGAATTTATAGCCAATACCTTCCAACGGCAAAACAAAGAAAAAGTTATCTTAAAACTTCTTACTCTTACACCCATAATTATTGAAGAAAACACACTTTAAGGTTGCGCAGCCTTTTACCATCTCTCACTGCCATAACTAAGAAAGATTGTCAATTATTTCTTTTTAACTCTAGGGACACTCTGTAGGTTTAAAGTTTTTTTTTTTTTTTCACCGAAGAAACTACGTTATCGTTGTTGAAAAAATTGTAAAATTTGCATATCAATGCTTTTAATGGGCTATCGTGGGCATTATCGGTGGACTTTAGGTTGCAGTTAGATCCATCGAGAATTGTCCACTTGCGCAATATTCTTATTTGCCTCGGCGAAACTTTCGCTCCGTTCTCTTTTTTATTCGGGAGAAAATAATCGCGTTCTGTAAGATTCTTTAAAGTTCAGCTTCATCTTTAGTTAAAAGAAACAGAAATGCCGAGACGTTATCTCTCGCGAAGTATTCCGAGAGGAAAAATAGGCACTTTGCGAGTTTGTATCCTCAATGGGGTAGAAACTGATTAAGGGTAGGATATAGTCAGTTGCCTAGAGCAAGTTGTAGAAACCCTCAATAAGATGCAGCTTACGGGACGTAGGAAACTAGGGTGGAGCGTGATAAATACGTGGCGTTTGCGAAGAAATTACCGAAATCAACTTCCGACGATATATCAGCCGTCTAGTGGCTCCAGGGTGTACTTTGCGCAGTGTTACGTTGGCTGTAGGAAATCGTGTATGTGCCATAGGCTTGAAAAGTAAGAACAGAAGAAAACTCTTTCCTACGACTCTGCTGGGGATGTTTATGTCGACGCCAGTCCATTTATTCGACTATCGCTAACGATTGGCGACGTCAAGCCGTTTCAACCCCCGTGCCATTTCGGCCCATCCCCATCCCCATTCCCCAGCCCTGGCTAACGCCGTGGGGATATCGATAACACATGGTTTTCAGAAAGATTCGTTTATCACTCGTTTATCGCGGCCCATGTGGCGGATTCTTTCTAATGGATCCAGCACCGCTAACACTGTCGTGGTCTACCTCGTCGAAAATTTACAGGTGCCATTAACGCGGTTCCGCAGCAGGACACTGAAATACTGTAAAGTAGAACAACATTTCTGGGATCCACGATCAAAAAAATTTTAATGTTCTGAAAAATTACTTTGTTTTGCAACAGTCTCTCTCTCTCTCTCTCTCTCTCTCTCTCTCTCTCTTCCTCTTCATTCTAACGTTTTAACGGCATTATTCAAGATTCTATTGTAGAAAGTAGTTTGTTGTAGTGGTAATTCTGGTAACACATAGATATGTGATCGATATTAAATAGACTTGCCAATCAGCTACAATAGAAGTATCACGCAGCCGTATAAATAATGCATGCTCGTCAGGAATATGCTTTCATCCGACATATATTATCGGTTTAATCGACTTTTCATTCTGCTCCACTTTTTACCAAGAGATTCAACGAATTCATCATTATTTTACAAATTTACAATACCATTATCGCTGCGCTTGCATTGTACCAATATTAAATTAGCTTCATTGCTACTCACGCAGATCGCGTCCATTCGATATAGTGAATTAATAGAAATTTATGCGAGGCATATATGTTGAAAAAGAGATTTGGCCGGGATATCGGTGCGACGGGTGGTGTAAAAGTTATCGGTGCCACCCTAAATCTTCGCGGATGGCTCAACAAATTGCGGACGAGGCCAGAGGAAATATTCGTTTCAACGTGGAAAAACAATTGGCCAGCCGGCGAATCCTCGCTAAGAAATTACGATAACGCATGGCAGGTAAGCCTGCGCTTATTGTCCGTTTATCAGCGGTTCATTTCGCCGGATTTTTGGCAATGGCCTCCAGCGGAGTCACATCTACGTGCGCCACGTGCGCCCGGAAAATTTACTGAAGCCATTAACACCGTAACTTCGTTTCACGGATGTTAAATTACTGTGACCGTAACTCTTAGACTCTGAAAATTTCTACGTTTCGAGTTAACTGAATTTCTGGAATGCAACCGAAAAGTCGTTCCATTCATTGGTAGGTGGATGCATTTCGCTTTGATCTTTAACTACGCGCCCCGACCCAACTGCTAATGAAGAGCCGGAAGTTTTTGCCCTAGAACTCGCGATAAACATTGCTCGCCTTCTTTTTCTCAACGTTTACTCGTCAGAATTTTTCTCGCTCCAACGACAAATTCGTATCGGAGAATATTCTTGCGACGAGATAAATCTATCTCTCGAAGTATAATATCGAGAAACTACTACTGGTTGGGGGGAGGGGGAGTGGGGGATTGAAGAAAAGTTTTTGTTTTCCTGCAATTTGCTTGTCATTTTTACTCATTAAATGTGGGAAAGATTAATTTATTATTTATTGCTGGTAATAGATGTCGTCGTATATCTTCATGTAGACATCGATGGCGCTTATATGTGTACCAAGAAAATGCATTTATCACTCACTTATCTGCGACACGTACTCCCGTTTATTGGCACTCTTTTCGATGTAACAAGGTTTACACTTCCATTATGTTAAGTCACCATTAGAAGCCATATTACTAGTCACGTTAAAGCAATTTCAAACAAATTCTCCCGAACAAATTGTAATGTGGTTAAAGTCAAATTTCGACTTACCTACACCTGTTAAGGGTAAGGCTAAGCATTACTTACAGGAACATGGTGTGAAAACACGCGATTCTCAAACACAATTAGACCTGTTTAAAGCTTCTAAGAATCCCTTATTAAATTCTAAAATAAATTCACTTAGGAAAAATGAGAGATAAGCTGATTAAAATCAAATTGAATTCACCGTGCACCTTAAAACCTAAGCATTTCTCGCAAGAATATTGTGGAGAAATATTTCCAGATACAATTAGTTTTACTTTAAAGCGTTGAAACATAGCTCGTAGTAAAGTTTCGAGTAAAATCGTTTTGAGTGATAGAAAGTAAATTGATTTCGAAGCTTGTTCTTCCCTGAGTTCGGGACTCTTTCGGGGCGGAAAAGTGTGAAAATATGGAAAGAGGAGAGAAAGAGAGAGAGAGAGAGAGAGAGAGAGAGAGAGATAGGCTTGAGACACGAGAGCGATCTCGTTGAAATTGTATTATACATCGAGTAAAATTCAATTCCCCTACGAAAGTATTATCTTATTACTAAAATTCAATAAACTCTCCAGACATTTTTCGAGAGACAATGTCGCACGATTTTGGAATATAAAGAAATTGAGAAACAAGTACCGTGGCGGTATAAAACCCAGGAGGATCTCCCATTAAATATTAAACAGGCTATACTATCGAGGTGAGTACCAATAATATATGACTTGGAATATACGTTTATCACTAGTTTATCGACAAGCCATCCCGTTGGATTCTTTGTAATGGTTTTGCTGAGCCGAGGCCACATTCTACGTGGACGCTCGGAAATTTACGGATGCCATTAACAACGTCTACATACGCTGCTCGTACGTTAAAATGCTACCTCTCTAACTTTCGTCGGTTAGAAAAAATTACCCTTCTAAGTTCAGCGCGCACACAGACGCGCACGCACGTACGCACGCATATACACGCACACACTCGTACAAACCCTTCGTCTCGCGTTTTAATTAAATTTTACATGTCGCTACTTTTTAAATTTACTTCGACCCCCTTCTACGGGAGAGATCTTGGAAACTTTGCCCGTTCATAGTGAGAATCCCGAAAAGAGGCACGCGCGTATATCACCGACCCAACCCCCGAAAACCCCCCGCCCGTCCGCGCTCTCCCTTCAAATAATTTCATGACACTCCGATGATCCTCGCCAATGTTTACGAATTTTCGCAAGATTTCGACAAAACGAGCGGAAACAAAGTTGACCCCCCGGTAGCGCGTTGGTTCGTTATTCTCGCTAAAGACCGAGGGACGGGGGTTGAAAAACGCGTGACCGATGACGCTTGCCAAAATCGTGAGCAGATTTCGCTTCGAGGGAATATCCCGCGTACAATCGACGGTCAAACATACACGTGTACCAGGTTATGTATCATTTATGGACCGTGGAACACGTCTCTAATGACGGATACCCATATCCGGTGGTTCTTGCGCAATAAAGGTTAACCGCGAGCCTGTCCGAGTAATAAATCGATAGGAACTAGAAATTAGTTTCCAGGATTCGATTCCACGCATGCATTAAGCGCGATACGCAGTATAATCGAGTTATGATTCGTTCATTGAGATTCGAAGCTCGTACGATTTCGCTTACCACTCGTCCGCCCTGGTACCTGCTAGTCGGAGGAATTCGCGCGTGATAACTGTCATTAAAAGCGCGCGCCAAAAATATTCGACGTCCGCGCAAAGTGATATTTCATTTTTCGCGGCGAAATAAGTTCGAGGGCCATTACGCTGAATTTATGTGTGTTCGCGAAAAACGCCCCCAGACTATCCGTGGGAGCGGAGCGGCGATTCTCAGCGAAATAATACATCGAGAGCCCGGGGAAAAGTTTGTTTCAATCGGTTTTCAAAGAAGAACGGGAGGAGGAAGAAGAAGAAGAAGAAGAAGAAGAAGAAGAAGAAGAAGAAGAAGAAGAAGCGAAAGAGGAAGTGGAAAAGAAGAAGAAAAATTGAAGGGAACCAAGAGGAAAGGGTAGCGCGCCTATGATTTTATGCTAAGCTCACTGCCAACTTGCCGATGCGAGTTATGATAGTGAAACCGTGGAGTAGACACTCGCGCGCGCGCATGCGCGTGCGCATAGCCACTCGTGAAATCCTTTGCGATTCCAAAGTTCCACGAGACTTTTTATCCGCTGTAGATTGCGCGGGAGTTTTCTCGCTGAAAACAAGCGACTCCAGAGGGTGAGGGAGGGTGGCAAAGGTAAAAATGGATGTTAGCGAGAAAATTTCTCTTCCTCCTCCTGCTCCTACTACTCATCGGATGACTGGAGACGAGGAAGGGGTCGTCCGGTCAATTCGAAGTCAATCGCACGTACTTCCGGTCTAATCGTTCACGGATCAAATTATCGCGCGAGTCGCTCCGCAGACAGACGCGCCATCTTGGAAGAATGGGACGGGACGGGTCGGACTTTATAATTGAAATGCGCTAAGGTGGAATTTGCAGCGACCACGGAATAAGAATTTATCGAACCTGTTGCTGGCTTGTGTTGCTGCCAAGAACAACCCTCCGTGTGTGCCCAAGTACTTTTCCGCGCGACGGGGCGGGACGGGGTGAAGCGTGGCTTGGCGAGGAGAGACGCTGTTGAAAATCAACTGGATTTCCAACTCACGCCCATTCATTCGTATTTCAAGCTGATTTGCATATAGCACTGGCGACAACACATTCGCGACGTACCTCGCTCGATAACGCTCCGTCAATGGGGATTAAAAATCCCCCCTCTCTCCCCCCCCCCCCCCGGTGAATTCAGATCGAGGAAGAACCGACGGTCCACCGGAATCGGTCGCTCTATTCACGAATGGGGGTGGAGACGAGGTGTGCTTCTTGCTCTTGTATCGATCGTCGTTAGATGGAAATTTGAGACTCCCATATTTGCCGAGGAGTCAATGGTTACATAGGGGTTGAAACTGATGGCACGAAGTTGCTAGCGGAAAAACACTCGAGTCGACGGCTGCTCTTGGGACAGGCTCTTGACCTCATCAAAACTGTATCGAGATTTAAACCATTAATCTTTTTCTCGGCGGAAGACAAATGTGCGGATAGATGGGAGAGTCTGATATCGATGCCAACTAACAGAGGAGGAAGGGGGAACGAAGAAAAGAGAAGAATGACAACGTTGTATATTTTCCAATAAATTCTAGCTTCACAGTTAATTGATATATGTTTCAGCCAATTGTGGAATATTTCACTTTTTATTTTTTTTTTTTTTTACTTTTTTACTTCCTTTTTTTTATCGAGCTTTATGAGATACAGATTCGCATATAGATTATCTTACACGATGTATGGTTTTAATAAATGAATGTGCGCGCCGATATTTTATGAAATTAATCTTACAAAATGCATAGCTCGTTAAAAAATTGATGATTTGCGTAAAAACGAGTTTGGTCATTTTTACCAAAGTTGCGTGCAAGCCCGTGAAAATTATGGGTTAAGGGCAGTGAGGAATGAAAGAGAAACGCGCAATGTTTTAAGCTTCCCCCCTCTCCTCGACCCTCGACCGCGTAACACTCTGCGACCAATCGATTTATCGATATAAAAACAAGTTTGAAAGATTGGGAAGAGAGCAAGAATCGATTTTACTTGTACGTAAATTTCACATTGAAATCATCGAATTCGTATAGCAGTGTTTTACAGCCGGTAATATTGGCATTTTTCTCGGAATGCAAGTTAATTAGTTGGGAGGCCATGTATCAGGGAAATTCTTGGAATATTTTTTTTCTTTTTTTTTTGGGCGTTGAAAAAATTTATGCAATGGAAGTGGGATGAAGTAATTTTTTTACGAAGCGAACACCGACGCACACATTCAAATGGGAAATGGGAAAAGATTTTATCGCACGTGCTGCATAATGACTGGCCCGCTTGTGATATACGTAGAAGAAAGTGCTTGGCTGGCCTCTTCTGTATCCAATGATATTCCCTTGAAATTGTCCGACGTTCCGAGTGCCGCTTTATGCCCATCTTTTCAAGATAATTTCAAGATTTTCTAGAGCGAGCAATAACCACTCTTAGCCAACGGAAACCCTGCATAATTCAGCAAGCGAAAAAGATTAAATTCGCAGGCCAGACGTTTCTGAGCTGAGAAGGGATATATTGCCAAAGACGAAGACGAAAAAATAGAAGTAAAAGAGGAAGAAGAAGAAGAGGAAGAAGAGGAAGAAGGAAATGCTTTACCGATCAAATCGCGTCAATTCTCGATCTTGTACCACTTAAGAGAATATCCACCCCCATAAGGAGATAAGGTAGATAATCATAACCATAAAACAATAAGCGTGCCGTTAGAGTTCCCAGGGAAGGGGAAATGCGCCGATTGCAAAGGGACAATCACGTCTAGGATGATCCCGTTAATGCGCCATTAAAATTTATTGTCCGTTAGGTGAAATTTGCCTGGGGAATCTAAGGCGAGATTAATGTTTCTCCGTCAGTCTGACAGAGATGGCGAAAGCTTCCGGCATCTACGACCGATCGTCGCTTGATCGTATCTCCCGGTACCCCCCTGCCCCCTCGGCCCCTCGCCAGTGCAGTTCGATCGCGGAGGACGACAGTTTCTCAGGAATCGATCGAATCACGAGGATCCAGCGAAAACGGGCCAGTCGAAGGAATTTACTTAGGAATTCCGCGAGGGGACATTTAATTCAGGAATCATTCGCGAAGAATGGAGACCACGGCAAGAATGGGCAAAGTGAAGCGGCAAATTCTAGCTCCTTTCATCGAAACCAACGACTCATCTCTCCATTGTGGCTCCTATGTAGAGAGATATCTCCTAGATTCGTCGGAGTGTTAAAACGAAGTCTGATTCACCGTGGGAAATGGATGTGGTGCTTGGATCCTCCGCTGGATCCTCTCATTGTCTAGCACCTCTCGATGGAAAAGAAGCACCGCGCACCGCCCGCACCCCCACGCCTCCACCCTCCTTATTAGATCGTTCCACAAGTGCTACAAGAAATAATCAGTTTCCGAGGAAAATCTTGCGAATGGACCGGGATGGGACGAGATGGGGTGGGGCGGGGAGGGATGGATGGATCGGGGCTCGCGAATCGGGTAGCCAGCCGGATGCTCCCTGCGATGTCGATGCTTGAAAATCGTTTGCTCGGAGCGCGAGATCCGAAGCGAAGAGGGCTGCTAATGGAATATAAGCATTTCAATCGAGGCACCGACGATGGTCCGCTGGATATCGAGTACACTTGATAGAGCGGAACTCTATTTTGAAAAGAGGACAGCGATGGTTCATATTTCTGGCGCCGTTATCAAACGCATTACGCCTCACGAGGGCCCTGGAATTCGATTCGTCAATTGGCAGCTATCTCGAAAGTCCATCGGCCGGAATTAATGGAAATTCGATAAAGACACCGACACGCACTCGAGGAAAAATAGTTTTTCCAGCAGCTTCGGCGAGTGTCGCTCGAGAGCTCCGGGAACCAGCCGAGGAGGACCGGAGCGTTCCGGAGGTGGAGCCGACGCCGCCGACGCCGACGCCGTCGCCGCGCGTTAATCGAGATAAACTCCGATCGGGTTGGAATTGTTGGCGTTTGAATCGCTAATCGCGGGATCTAGTTTGGAGCCAGAGTTCAAAGCAAAGACCCGGTTAAAATATATATGTCGGCCAAACACTGTGATAAAGCACGATCTGCTTGCTTCTCCTGTAAAATAAACAGCAGATTAAGCCCGGGGTGGGCTAGGGGTGGCGAGGCTCAAAGAATCCAAGCCGTTCGAACCTCATACGCGAGCACGTACATGTGCCGCACACACGTACACGTACACGCACGGTGTTACCGATCGAGCTGATCCCTCTGAAATCGCGGGAGGAACGCGTTTCTCCCCTTTTCTCCACCATTTTCACAGTCTCTCCCTTTAAATCTCGACAAGAGCAATGGCGGGGGGGGGAGGGGGAGGGGGAGGAGGGGAGCCATCGAAGACTCGGAGGAGCCACTGGTTTTTCCGATTAAATCAGGATTAAGCGGGGGAATTGAAGTCGAGCGAGGCCACGGGGATTATATTTAAACATTCCAGCTACGTCGAGAAGTTTCGCTCGCCAATCGACCACGTGATCTTGTTTCTCAATCGTAACGAGTTCCCGAGAAAATAGTTGAGAGGGCGGAAACGAGCAGTTGGCTGCGCGCGGGATATGTAATTTTCCGAGGAGCACGCGTATCGTTTCGCAACTCGATTACCGCAGCCCTGTGTGGCCCGATCCATTCCACCCCATGCCACCACCCCCGTCGATGAGCGAGGCAGATTTTCCTCGGCGCTTTCAGCTTGTCCACGGGATCACAGCCCCCGAGTGGGGGGTGGAATTGGGCGGGAGGACGCGAGGTGCGGAGCGCGCAACGAGACTGGAATCGTCGCGAGCTAGCGACGCATCCCCTTGTCCTTCGAGAAATCTCTGTAATCGCGGGGGCGTGTGTTCTCTCGCGAAGAGGGTGAGCGAGCTGATCTAAAATGCCGGCGGAGCGGCACGTAGTTATAGCGGTGCTCCTCGCGCTGAAACGTGAGTGTTACGACAACGTCCTCGACTCCATACATTTAGCGCTGCAAAGCTGCGACATTGCGCCAACACGTGCGCGCCGTGTTCCTACGTGATGATGTTGAGGTACTGCATGTCTCCTCCGCGTCAGTTTAACCTTTCGCTGCCCTCGCATTCATCGAACCCCTACCACCACCACTCCGCATGCTTATCCCAGCTCGACAACCCCCTGTATGCGTACGATCGAGTCTCCCGCGTCCTTCACCACCCCTTTGCATTCTGTTTTACCCCACCTAGAAACACGATAATGAGCCGGTCCGCCATTTGATCTTAGGCAAATTCAATGGAAACCCCCGGGTCCCCGGGTCCCCGCCCTCGGCATAATTAACGGGAACGATGGAATTGGCGCGCTTCGCAACGCTTCGACTGGTCGTTAATTTGTTTTTTCTCCTCCTCCTCCTCCTCTTCTTCTTTTTCTTCTTTTTTTTTCGGGTTCCGCGTTGTTCTTCGCCGGGGAATACCCCCGTTCCCATCCCCCACCCCCTTTTGGCACGGTCGGGGTGTTGACACGAGGAGAATCGTCGTGGGATTTCTTTTAGTCGTCGGGAGAGACATTTTTGTTGGAGCAATTAGAAATTCTTGCGGTAATGTGGTGGTGGTGGTGGTGGTGATGGTTTTGGTGTGGTAGCACAACGCGAATCCGTGGCTCTTAATGGGTTCACCAGATATTTTTCTGAAACTCTGAAATAATCTGGTCCTCGCTCAGCGGCTCTCCGTCCAGGATGAATTACAGTGGTGTTCAACAGGTTCCGAGAGACCCTACTACAACTAGTTGCCTCTAGAATAAAAGATGCTCGGTCTAAATTCGCGAGCGTTACGCGCGGCGGACTGTAACTGCGTTTTCACGCTTCGAATACGCTACGAGCTTTAAATTGCGCGAGGCTTTAGCGCTCCCACGGCCGAACCTCGGGAAACGCCCCGTCGCCGCGCGCTTCAAAATTCCATCAAATTAAAGCATTCCCAAGTTTAGATCGAGCCTCGAACTTCCGCGGCTTTGTAAAAATATCACCAGCCATAACTTTCCCATTAACTTTAGAGCCGGTCACAAATTATGGCGTAACGAGAATTTGCGTCGCATTGCTCTTGCCCATTGGATGCAACAATTGGATGTTTCGTGCATAAACTAATGGGCGTATCGCCCGGAGAGCGAGTTTCCTTCTTTTTTTCGCTTTCCTTCAGTTTGCTTTTTTTCCCCGTTTTTCTTTCTCTCTTGTTTTTTTGCCTCGACCACCGCCCCGCTTGCATTCTTTTTTGACGCGATTATTTTCTTCCGAGAAAACACTTTGAATCGATTCTCATTGGCTCCGCGGCGGAATAAACGAACCGAGCGAATGAATATTTATTTTCCGGCCCGGGAATTCATTAAATCGATTGACCTTTCGTGCATTTCACCGAGCAGCTTCTATGCTGATTAATGTTTCACAATCAATGAGTAGATATATTAATATTGTCCCGCGTGTATATAACTATGTGTAATAGCGAGCAGCGGATGACGATTACGTCGAATCGATTTACGGGGGAAATTCACTCGAGGATCGGAAACTTTGGAAAAATCCCTGTCAATATTATTAAAATCCGATCGATAAAAGCAATATCGGTCGCGAGGGACTGGCCGCCGCATATAAATCGTGTGCGAGCCTTAATGAAAAATCTAGGGGAGGGCAAAGGGTACTTGTGTCTAAAATAGTGAAGCTTAAAATTGGATCTGCGAAAAAGGGGTATTCATCGATTAAGTCGTGTCTTGAGGCTTCCAGTGCTCCCTGGCATCTCGATCGACTTTCGATAATACGTTAGATGGTTTCCATGGGTTCCTGGGGTTTTGCTGCCAGCGGCGAGACGAGGTAGACAGAAAACAAGCAAAGCGGGGGGAATGAGAGATGGATTTCGTCTCGAAAAGAACACGTGGGTGACGAAGTGAGAAATGAGGAAAAAGAAAGTGTGGAAATCGAGAAATGTACACCAAAGGAGCTAAAAAGGGTGTGAGAGAGTTCCGGAGGAGAAACCGTGTAGACGGATTGACAATAAGGCTGAAAGAATTGAAACGTTACAAAAATACGAGTGGGATGACAAAACTAGCGATTGTTCAGAGGGATGACGAGGGCAAAATCATGGAGGTACAATCTCGATAAACAAGAATCAGTTAAATGCAAAGTTAAGGGAGAGGAGTCGAGAGAATTAGGGAAAGAAACGCTAATGGAAATCTCTCGTTTCGAAATTCAAGCCTGACAACAGCTGCTGTACAGCGGTGAAAAAGAGATTTTCCACTGGAATCAGGATATAACGAAGATACTTTTAGGGAGAGGTTATCGACGTTGCGCGGAGAATCGAAAAAAGCAAAAGGGACGCCACGGACCACGGTAAAGGGGAATCCTGTGACTCGCATGCACCGAGCAAGGAGGAACTTGAAAAAGTCAAACTCCAAATGGTGGAGGGTGGTTGGAAAATGGAATCGGAAAGGAAGGGATGCGAAAATAAAAGGGACCCGAGGAGAAGGAGATAGAATACACGAGTGGGCGGGAAACTGAATAAAATATAATACGGTACAAAGGGAAGGGCGAAAGAGACTCGTAGAAGTTGAAAAACGAAGCAAACGCTTTACCGGAAGACAAACAATGCGGTGAGGAAGAATGGAAAGAGGAAGAAGCGGCGGAGGAAAAAGAAGAAGATGAAGATAATTCTAGAAGAATGAGAGAGAGAGAGAGAGAGAGAGAAAGAGAGAACTGGAAAATCGGTCAGGATGAAGGGGACCAGAGGAAGAGAGATCTCGAAGGAGGAAATGAAAAAACAGCGGTGGAAAGTAGAAAAAGTTGAGAGTTCGTGACTAGCATATATCGGTGTTAATCCCGAAACGTCAGTTCCGCGAATATCAGTCGAAGAAGACTCGCTCGCCTCGCTCTCCTCGTTCGCTTCCATCTGGCTTTTCCTTCCCATTCTTTAGCTCCGGCTGGTCCGAAGACGACAGTGTCGAGAAATGTTGCGGGTTCCTTTCATCTTGCGACCACTACCCTCCCGCCCTCTCCCCCTTATGCCAAGTCCCCTCTATCTCTCCTCCGGGTGCCTCCTTTCCAATTTACACCCTTTGCACTCTCCTCGGCTACACACATCCGTGGAATCCCCGGGGGGAGGCGAATCCTTAGAATTCTCAAGTTTGGAGGATTTCTCCTTTGATCTGATTCCAACATAGTGTTTGAGGGAAAAAGCTGCACCTGCTTGGACTATCAAGTATAGCAATTGGCAGAAAATTCAGCGCGGATCCTCGGCATCCCCGGTATCCCCGGCATCCCCGGTATCCACGACTGGTGTTGCGCGGGGCTCGAAAGTAAAGGGTGAAAAATGCTCTTTTGCAAAATGGCGCCTTTATAGCGGAGTAAATGAACTCCTTAGAAATGTAATGTTAAGCAATATATACACATATATATCGGATATTTCATATCCAGCCACCACGTTGAAATGTCACCATTGTACTTGACGTCGCACTGAAATTCTATATCCTTATGTGGGTGCACTTATGATTTGGTTCGATCACGACGCAGTCGGAACAATACGGTGCTGAGCAAAGAATGGCTTTGACTTTTTAAAGAAATTAAACCTTTATTTTTTCAGCTGCTTTTAATTCTTTTCAACGGGAACACGCGGCGCGAAGGAACAATGCGGACCTCCGTAAGAGTTTTTCACGCGAATTTCGTGTTTCCATTCCATTGTAACAAAATCATCGCGTGTTTATTGTCGTCCCTCGACACACACGTTCCTCTTGCAGAATGACATAAAATAGAACGTAAACATAGTCGCTCCACGGTCTCCTTTCATTCCGCTAGCCGGAAAACTTTTCACGACGTTTCGAAACATTTTATTAACTTGATTCCCTCGACGATCCAACTTCCAGCGTTATTCTTACTGGCAATTCATCAGAATGACTCGATCTTACGATTATGACGCAGGACACATAATCGCGTGGAAATTCTTACGTGCTCCAGAGTCTCGAAAGTTGCTCTCATCCCGATCCGGTGTCAACTGTCACTTTATGTCGGTTCTTCTTGAAAACATGTTTTTGTTCGTAAATCATCCAAGTGAAAATCACCGTTTTAGACGTAAACATTAATTGACGGGACGAGAAGCTCGAGAAGTATCTCTATTTTCGCCTAATTTACGCGTGTCAGATTTCACGAAAGTTGTTCAATGAAAAATGATTTTTTCCGAACTCTGATCTGGAGAAAATCTGAAGAATACGCGAAGAGACTGTTAGCGAAAATTCTTTATCGCGCAATAATTGCTTATATTTAATAATCAAGTATTAAACCAATTTAATCAAATGATGTGCACACACATTCATGAGCTAACAATGTAATATTTCAGCTATGTTTACCCAATTATATTTTGTTGCGATATACATCGAATAATTTAAATAAAACTACATAAAATGTATACATGTATATTCCGCGTCGTTATTTAAAATTTACATATTCTCTCTTTTCATTCTCTCTCTCTCTCTTTCTCGCTCTCTTTTTTTCACTTTTTTTTTACAAATTTCCAATTAAAATCTCTAACACAATGCGAGATCAAATTATGGCTTTATGAAATAATTTCGTAAACATTAGAAAATCTTATTACTCGAAAACAAGTCGTGGTGGAGTATCGCCGTGTTAACGGCATAAATACATTTCCAATTTTGCGCAAATCGCAAAAAATTTGATTTAGCCGACTTCGACATGTCCTTGCAAATATTAAAAGCACAATGAATACCGAGGGAATATCAATGGGAACACCACTTTAAGCTGGCAAGCGGATAACTCGATTTAGTTTCCCCGAAATTTCATTTGGAGTTCTCGATAATCCGAAATGCGCGCGAAATCCTCAGAAGTTCATAGGGTGGCCATTTAAACGGCAGAACGCCACTGCTCGCTGCGACTATCGGAGATAGCTAATTTTTCTTAATAATCACTTTGTGTGGCTCGTTCCCAAACATTTCTCCGAATAAATTTGTTTTATCGGTAATATCGGAGCTCTCGCGAAGAAGATGGGAATACCAAACGTGACGGAAGACTCGGCACTGTTATTGATTTCCTGTAAGCGAACGGTCCCGCAGATGGAGCAGGAATTGCTGAAAATGCATTTTAAATTTCCCCTCCTTATCCTTCCGCCAGAGGCGCAGAAATCAATGCATTTATTTATGTACCACCGCGGCGGCACGATATTTGTAATGCTCAGCCAAGCAATCGTTTAATTGGCCGCACCATTACCGATTTTTTCTCCTTGCCGTTCCTCGCTGTTAACGATGTTTCACGCGAACTGACGATCTCTTTTTTTCTTTTTCTTTCTCTTTTCTTTTTTAGAGAGAGAATTCAAAAGAGATCCTCTCTCCAAAAAGTCGAAATTCTTTGGATGAAACTTCAATCCCAACTGTCAGCAGTCAAATTGCGGCGCGCCGCTCTATTAACTCGACTAATTCTACTGGGGAAATGTAAACACAGGGAGCTTGCGAAAAAAATTCATTGAGGGCATATCAGAGTTTAATAGGAAATGAAGATGAACCAAACTAAACATCCAATCCACTTACCAGTTTCAGCCATGCGTTCGTCGTCAATATTTGATTTTTTTCATCCTGCGAACAAACAAAAAACGCTTATTTTGATTGCTAAAATTTTACGTTGATGAAAAAAAATGGACGGTGCACAAGTACACGCGTCGCATATGCGGAATGCGCTTGCTTGGCGAGAGGGTGAAAAGTCTTTCGAGCTGCGCGTCCATCAAACGTCATTTCTTTCTCGAGAGAGAGTATCCGACGTAACGACGCGCTTTACGCAATTTTCTGCTTTGAGCAAAATAGCAACGAGGATCAAGCCGGTCTGATATAACCTTGCAATCCCCGGTGCTAATAGAAAATACCAGTTTAAACTAATAATCCCCCTCGCTAGCTGATACGTTCGAAATCAGGCTAGTTTTCTCAAAGCACATCGCGCGACTTGCCTCTCAGCATCGTTAAACAGGAGCGGTGCTGGATCGGTGGTGTTTCTTTGGAAAAAGGAGAAAAGAGTGAAAAGAAGAGGGGAAAAAGCAAAACGAAGGGTGGTGGGCTTGCCGAATCTCTCTAGTCAGGGACCCAATAACCACAAATTGCCGCTGCATTCGTTTCCGCTGTATACCCACAAGAGCTCCCATTGGCGCCGCACTTCAAAGTGATTTATAGAATGAATTCACTTTCAAGGTGTTGGTGCACGTGCACCAACGCATCGATGCATTTTATGCGATTAAACGCTTCCTTCCAAATTCTTACATCCCTGCCCCCCTCCCCCGACCCTATCCAGTTCTTCCAACTGAGAAATAGGATTTTTAATAAAAAAAAAATCGAATACCGGTTATAGAAGTCAGCGGTAATAGCAATTAGGAAATGGGGCCAATTATCTTCCTTAATGCGTCTACAATACTCCGTTCTTAAGAGCAAACAGTAAAAGGTAAAAAGTTTTCTATGGCGCTTCCACTAGGATCTTCGAATAATTGCAACAGAGCTGTAAACATTATAAAGTTCTCGTTTAATTTGCTGGCTTCGCAGTTTTCTCTCCTCTTACTTTACGATTTTCTCCCTCAGAGTGGACGTCCGATGTATTATTGGTTGAAATCACTGTTTCGTTTTCGAGAAAATGACCGAAAATTCGAGCAACCACTCGAGCGGGGCGCGTACCCTTCTCGAGAAAGTTTTCGAATCACGATAGGATTATTTTCGAGATTGGTTGGCTGGAATGCCGGGAAAAGTTAATCCACGGCTTTCTGTATAGGATAAGGCGATTCCGCTTTAACACGTGCACAGGAGTACAGCTGCATTTAAGGTCAGCCCGCTCTGGCACTCCGGACAAAGAAATTACTGGAATTTCATCCGTGGAAAAATTGAAAATGATGGCCGCCATTAAAGCTTGCAGAGCGCGTGTGTTATACGCCGTGTGCCGAGCTATGTAGGAATAGAGTGAATTAATATAATTATCCTGAACTGATAGCCAACAATTCAGGAACACTCTGCACCTACGTACGTGTATCCTTTAATAGCTGAGCACGCGAGTATGTGCATTGGGAATTTCAGAGTTTAGCCCCGATATACATTTCGTACGATATCAAATTCAGAAACTACAGCAGACTGTTGCTAACTTTCTGATTTGGTTCATACGATTAATTAGAAGGACCCCGGTTATCAACCGAGGGATGCAAGTCCAAATCCAAAATTGGAGGAACTTTAAATTAAAAGTCCTGCGAGCAATGGAGAACTTTCTGTCAAGTGCTCAGGTATTTATGAAAACAAGTTTGAATAACGCCAAAGTTATTACGAGAAGGTAAACGGGCCTTAAGCCAATTTCAACTTGAGATGCTTTTCTTCCTGGCGCTTTTTTCCTTTTCCATCGCGCCTCCGCGTCCCGCGGCCCCCGTGGCCGAGAAAATCAATAATCGGCCAACGATCACTGTGAATTTATTTCTACCTCTCGTAATTTCCGCGTGTTACACGCGGACTCCGACGACCCAAATATCGCGCGCGGTTATCAACACTCGGAAAACTCGGAAATATTTTAAACGGCTCGACCGCCGAGATATCAAAATTGCCAACGCGCGATTAATCATTCTCTCTCTTTAATGACTCAAAAATGGCCGAGAGAGCTCAAGGGCCTGAGCGGCGAAAATCTAGGCCGTGCTGAAAGAATGCGACTGCGTGGATAAGGGTAAAACGCGGGAATGGGGGGATGGGCGGGGAAGGAAAGGGAGAAGGAACTAAGCTCACCGAACACCGTAACGTGTTTTGTCAGCAGGACGTTAAAGAAGTGCATACCTATCTGCCTCCTTAATGCTCGAAACATTCGCGGTAAACTCTTGGTCCGAGAAAAACATAAAATTGAATGAGCATTCGTAGGAAAAACAACGGTGGGAGATTTCTGCAAGAGGATGAAGAATTCCTCGCACCCCCTCCTCCTCCTCTCCCTATCACGTACACATTTCTCTTGCACGCCTACATATATTTGTGTGCGTGTGTGTGTGTGCGTATACAGAGAGTCCCACGTGACGGTCACGTCGGCGAATTTGCATCGTCTCACGGTGACGCCCACGATATTATGTGCGAAAAGTGGTTCCTACGACGAATAAGAAAGATGGCAATTTCTGCGAGCGATTACGCGCAAAAAAATATTTATGTTCGCACGGAGACAATGGGATTGCAACTGCGAGCGATAAAACACGTATGATTAAACGATCGGTCTGTTTCGAACGATAATTGCAGGGGCGCGCGAGAGCAATGAAACGAAATTTATTGATTTTGTATATTGACCATAATGGATCGCGCGCGCGGGCGGGGAAATGATGTCCCAATCTGTTTTTCGTGTTCCCGTGCGTGAGACCCTTTGCCTCGTTAGTGGAACAACGATCTTGAAAAATCGAAATGAAACGAAGCGAAACAAAACGAGACGAGACGAAAAGTAAATCGTAAAAGCGTAACAACGCAGCAAACACTCCTCCTCCCTCTCACCCTCCAAGCTATAATTTTTATTTAATTCGTAGTATTGCGCTCGACAACACGAGGTTGCGGCTAGTAAAATTTCGAGTTTTATGTGTCCCACGGCATAGTTTATGACCGATTGAAATTAATCGTTCTCGCATCGAACGTCATTCCCGACACTCTATTGTCGAATGATAGTTGAGTGAAAAGAGAAAACAGCAGGGAGGTGGGGGTGGGTTGGACGTAGAATAAAACGCCCGAAAAATGGATAAAAGCGAAAAACTTATAGTCGCCGTGATCCCGCCGTGACAAGGCACGTTCGAATGTATCTCGTAATATCAGAAAAGTTAGCGCTGCTT
Source organism: Sclerodermus sp. 'alternatusi' (assembly GCA_037305995.1). Classification (NCBI taxonomy): domain Eukaryota; kingdom Metazoa; phylum Arthropoda; class Insecta; order Hymenoptera; family Bethylidae; genus Sclerodermus; species Sclerodermus sp. 'alternatusi'. The sequence goes on from CM074550.1 coordinate 6,806,687, forward strand.
ATAACAACAACAACAACGGCGTATAATTTAATTGGCACGGTGATTCACGAGCGAAGGGGCTAAAAGCGAACGAACCACTTCTGCGTACGACCGCGAGTTTGATCGTTTTATCGTCGGAGATCTCCTAATCTTATTAGAATGTCAGGCGTATAAAAATTGCAGGTGTCCCGTTATGCGCCCCGGCTTTTTATAAAAAGGAAACTTTTCTCTTTGACAAATATAGAGATGCTCGGTTCGACGCGTTAGTGGCAGTTGACACGTTCGTCGAAACGAGTGGTCAGACGATACGAAGTTAACTTGAATTTAATAAGCGACCCGAGCGAGATAAGATACACGTGTCGGGGTCTTGTAGAAATAAGGGGCTCCGGGCAGCTATCGATGAAAATTTAATATCCGTGATCGCGGTCAACGATCCAACCAAGGTAACTGAAAAGGAAGGAAGGAAGCAAGGAAGGTTGGAAAGGGCGAGTGGAAGGGAAAGAACGAAAAGAGACGAAGAGGGAAGGAGGGTGGGAGGGACGGACGAAGGGAGAGACGAGGGAAGGATTTGGCAAAGTAATGCGTATCCACGGGGAGGATATTGTGTTTCCCTTCCAAGCGGAAGACATTTCTTTCAACGTATTTATTATAACCTATTTTTCTAGCCTTTGTACCGACGGCTGGCAGAAATTGAATTGAAATACCACGTTTCGCTGATTTTACATGAGAATTCTCGGTATTAGTTATGCATTGACAAACATGTATGCAAATATGTTGGGGACTCACCGGCGTATTCGCGTGCCGGTATTTGTCCACACATATACGCACGCGTGTACCGGCTTAATGCTATGCGAGGAACGCGGGGCGTAAATGGATCAAGTAAATGGATGAAGTAAGGGAAGCGAAGATGGAGAACGTAATGCAATCTGGCCTCTTCGTCTCCGTTAACCGTACTTTCATTTAGATAAGGGCGATATTTCGACCTGCAAAAACCTACCAGCTAATCTAAGTTAACCCCACTACCAACACCACCATCTTCTCCCATGGCAGCCCCCCGCTCGTCGGAATTTACGCGAAGATCGCATAGGTAGTTGACAGCCGAGATACCGCGCTCGCAACTTTTAATTGTAAACTTCCAGAGGGTAGCGCGGAGCAACGGAGTAGAGTACACCCCTGATAATAATATGACACTTCAGCCTCGACGAGTAGTCCGAATAACGTCCTAATATTACCAGTCATCAAGGATGTCATATTCCCCTCGCAATTTCCCCAGATTAAGAATATCTGTTCTTGAAACCCGTTGAGAATCCACGATCAATAATAGATAGGCCGCCTGCTTGATGCGAAACTACGTAATTTAATAAACTTTCTCAGACATACTTTAATTTTCCTTTTTCTTCCGAAGGTACGACGACTACGACGACGACGACGACGACGAAATCCACACCACGATACTCTCTCTTTTTCTGGATAGTCCAAAGAGAATCAATTATTCAGTCATTATCGATCATAATTGGACCATCTAGATTTTGACTGCTGAATTATTTATCTACCATACGATGGCTGGATAGCGTCTAATCGAATATCAAAAGCTATCTTTCGAGTCGAGCGAAAGCGTAAATTCATTACGAGTAGTCAAGCGAATCTTTCAGTGTCGCTGCACAAATTACGTATATACAACACACACACACGCGCGCGCGGAAATCCATGCGAAATAAGGATGTACGTATTTATCCGCCGTACGTAACGCGTCTACGGAGCAACACACTCTTGTTATAATCCAGGTGAATTTATGCAGTATACTTGGTTTTATTCTCTTTATAAACGCATCATCCTTTAATTACCTTGGAGGTTTCGCGTCTCTAACGAAGTATAATTGGTTATCGATGAGGGATTCAGAGGGTACTATCACTATTATTAGGTTACGTTCTTATTCGCGAAAGCTTCCCGGCAGAGCGCTGGAAAAATGTACGAGGAGGCATATAATGGAAGCTTTCACAATAAATTTCTATTATACATATGTATATCTCAAGTGCATTCTGCATTTTAATACCGATAGAAATGGTAATGGCCATCGATGGTAAAATATCGTGACCCATTGCTAATGCGATTTTCTACTTGAGAAACCGTTACAAAGGATTTCTGTTTCACTCGACCTCCTTTATCTATACAGATGCGTTTAGAAATACCCAGGCATTTTTTTTAATCGCAGCGTGCAAGCTTTAAGGCGCACCGCGCACCATTCTATTTTCTCTTTCGCGTAATTGACGATGGAAGCCGCAATCCGCTGGACCGTGAGATCTCCGGATCTCTGTCGCGCGAATCAACTCTCCACACGCTTCGAATTGCGAACAGGTCGCCGTCGCCGCGGAATCCTTGGGCGGAAAACTGAAGAAACGAGACGAGGCAAAAAGGCCCACCGCTGAATGAAAATCTCACCCTCTCGAGAATTTTAAAGGGTGCGCTGACCAAGGTTGAATAAACGCGTGAGTCATTGATCGTTCTCCCGGTGCGATCGGTGCTCTTGACTTTTTACAACGAGGATAAACGAAATAAAGAGGATCGTTCAAGGGTGTCTCGTCGTGGGATTTGCGCAAGGAATTCATTGTACGGGGGAGGAGGGCGGGGCTAATTGAAATGGTGACATTCACGCGCGAAGTACGGAGGGTTAAATATTCAAAGTGCAGTTAGGAACTCACCACGTCGATGATTTGCTGTAACGTTATGCCGAACTTCACCTCGAGGGGCTCGCTTTCGTTGGCAACTGGTCTCTCCAAGGTATTGTAGTTAGCCAACAGGTTATTCAATAAGCGTTTTTCGTGTTTCCCGCCAATACTCGCTGAAACAAAAATACAGAATCTCATTACTTTCATGCGGGCTTTTTATCTTGACTCTTTGCATAAGATATTCCGAGCTCTTTTAAAATTTCTATCATGCGGATGTATAAAATGTAAATAGGACAATTATTATACAAGAACGGAGGGAATGTTCATGTTTTTGTCGTATACCGTAAGAGGCTTTTGTGAATGCTTAGTAAAATATAAAGGTAGGTTCCATTGTCGAGTACAGTGTCTGACAAGAGAATCATAATGAAAGGTGATCATGATGCTTTTGTCAAGATAAAACTGCTTGTTTGTGACGACTGATAAAATAAAAGCTTTCCTCCTAATGTACTCTTACAAACTCTCTCGCAGTCTCTCTTTCTCTCTCTCTCTCTCTCTCTGGCGCGAGGAGGGAGTGAACGAGGGAGAGAGGGATAGATGCATTATTCAGCAACAAAAATAGCTGTTCAATCCGTTTCCTGTGCTCATATCTTAATTAAAATGTGCTCTCTCTTCGAATATTTTAAAACAATTCATGCATGCAATAAACGATTGATAAGCTTTTTGCGTGGCACCGCGTTTATGTAGCTTTATCAATATATGCGATGCATGAATTGATCATTTCGTCAAATATATTTCTTATTGATCATCTGTCCGTACTAAATCATCTGTAGTTTGTTCAGCACATCGCCATCGGCAATGCGTCATCTCACCAATACAAACAGAGAAATTTGCACACATTCGCCGAGTAATTTGTTAAGCTGTTTAGTTTATTAATTATATGCAGTTGGTTTTCGGGAACCAGGCCGCGTAATTCCCGCGTGGATGTATCGATTATGAACGTTTATGATTATGCCGGCAGTTTGTTAATCGTAGGAAGGCGCAGCAGTTAGGTGGAGGCAGAGTATCGCGGCAAATTCTTTTTCATTTTCATCGATGAGCTCGACAATGATCGATGAAATCTCGTTCTCGCGAGAAAGACGAGAGCGCGGGGTTCGATTGAGTTTGATCAGCAACGAGGTAACCGATAGTCGACCGAGAGAGAACTGCCATGATGAGTTTTTGTCAAGGAGATTGAGAGGATCGCATCGATCCGAGTTCTCGCGGATTCGTCCCGGAGCATTTGGGGTTGTCGTAGGTCGCGGCAACGAGAACCCAGCGAGCATTTCGCGCGTTCCCTTGCCACGCACGCGGAGCCTGTATCTTTGCGAAGGGATTTTCCCCGTTCCATCCGTGGAGGAGATGCGGAGGCTTCCATGGTTCGATTCCCATCCGTTAGAGAGGAACGATAGCTGGTAAACTACTCTAATCCGTCGGCAAACCTGGCGCCCGTCCATTTGCTTCGGTATACCAAATTGTATTCAGGCACGTGCCGTGAAAGCAACTTTAGGATCCGCGTTTGTGCAACCGTATGTGAAATGCAACAGGATTGTGTGTACCGAGAATAATGGTGGTCCTGGCCGAATTCAGCGCACGTGCCGCCATTGAAGACAGAGCAAAATATCGGACTCGCGACAAATGCACTCGGCGCGGCCACTTCTCCTCCGATTTTTCTCGATTGAATCTTCCTCTCTCCTTCACGCCACTTCACATCGTCCCGAGTCACAGAATATATCGAGTTTCAGCAACTTCTACGGTGGAGCGGGGGTCAAGTATCGATTTTATCAAATCGTTTCATCCTTTGACCTCGCGCCACACGCGCGCGCGCGCACGCACGCACGCACCATCCAAGAATGGAAGCAATGGAACAAACGTTTTAAGAGACTTTTACTTCGCACGGGCAGAACACGGAGATTTTTCATTATTTCGCGATGATCTTATCATTCGAGTCCGAGTGAATAATGCGCGCGAGCGCGCTGGAGTGGCAGGCAAATTCACTTACGCGCATCTAATTGCTCGCACTTACGTGCGCCGTGCACGCCTCGTAATTATGGCTTGGCGCGTTAAATTCGATCCGTGGAGCTGAAAACGAAATCAATGCCAGCATTAATCAGATTACGCTGCTACGCGCGCACAACACGCGTATCGATCAGGTAGCCCGGAAGTCGTACGCGCTCCACCATTCACGCGTTCCGCACTTTTCCCGCGTGCAAAACTTTTCTCCTCGGGCAACCGGCAACAATTCCCTCCGGCGGCTGTTATTGTGCTCCTTCAGCTTTTTTCCTGGCATCGATTCCCGAGGAAAGAAGTCGGAGGATAATTACGCCCGTGTTCATTACTGACTGTAAAGTTGACTTGGTCCAGTGACGTCACCGGTGGAGCTGTTGGACCGGCCAGCGGAAAACTAGAAATAATTAATGAAGCGTGCGTAAAACTGCGAAAAAAAAAAAGAAAAAAAGAAATAACTGGAAACCTAGTTGCCGCATGCTAAACGTCGAGAATCGGAAAACTAATTAATCCTTAAGAACCGTGGAGGTCTCCGAGGGGGTTGTGATATATTTTCGTGGAAAATCCACTGCCGTTGCTTACCCCAGCGATAGCTGCCACTCCCCCCGCCTTCCCCATGCCCGCAGGACTTTTCCTTCGTTGCGCAAGTGTGCGCTAGAAAATTAACGAGCTTCGCTAGCTTAGATATTTCCACGTTTGATAGCCTCCGCACGCGAAACAGAGAAATTTTTCTCTCCGTTCATTGGAGCTTTTAGGGGCTACCGTCAAGTTTTCTCGAGACTCGAGACACACGCACACACACACATACACACACACACCACGACAGTAAATAAGTAACTTTGAATATTATTGGCTAATTCTACTTGTGTGTTAGTCAGCCTTGGTTGGTGTACAGCGAAGAAATAATTAATGAGCCTACGTAAAAGTTTGGGACTTAAGAAAGTGCCTTTAAGTATACGAGCGCTAATGAGAAGCGATAAAAAATCAAAAGTTTGATTAAAGAACGTGGACATAAAATGAAATTTGCGAAATTTTTAACCGAGGGGTAACAGTGCTAAGTCATCGGTAGAGGGGTGGCAGCGACGGTGCCGGCAGGGGCGCGGACTGTCCTAAGAAAAACTCCTGTCGAATCAAACGAGACACCCCCCGGAGACCCCCCCGTGCTCCTGAAAATTCAAGGATTCTCCCGGAATTATTTAAACAAATAGTTTGGGGAGGTAAGTTGGCAGTGAAAACGGAATTCTGATATGATTAATTATCCAGCGCAGAATACTATTTAACATTGTCTGAAAGTTTCAAGTGATTTAGTTACATTGAAATAATTCAAGGAGTGCGAGAACGACGGGGAGGGGGATGCCGCTGTAGGAGGGATCTCAGTAGGGGGATGTTTTGGGGAGTAACGATGCAGCAAAAGCGCCATTTTCCCGGCACTTGGAATCACCGTGCTGTAGCCCCTTCTCGCAGGGAGGGAGGGAGGGCGGGTGGAATCAACGAAATCGTTTTCATTTCCTCACTTGATTCGTCATAGCGTGCAAGCACCGTAGATTAACGGACATAATTTTAGCAAGGAAGACTCTCCTGTAAAATTTCGCAAGGATTTCCTGATTGCAAGCTCCTGCTACGGGAGAATTTAACGAGTCCGAGCCACCGATGGAGCATCAAAAGTCTTATGTTTCTTTAATTACCCCCTGACAGAGAATAGCGGTTATCAAAGAAAGGATGAGTTCCATCCGCGAAAGAAGCGTAGGTTGGTGCGTTCAATGCTTTTGCATGCATAATTAACAAGCGGAATTAACATCCTATGAATTGCATAGTATAGCGATCTTGGCCATTTTGCTTTTTAGTGCCTCTTCAAACTTTGCGTCAGCTAGTCGCGGAAACATATGACGGAAGTGGGCCAACTACCGAATTACTTTCATTTTGCCGAATCACCATAAACATATCGCCCCGACTCCGAGTAAAGTATTTCCTTCCGGATTTTTATGATGGAACTTTGTTAATGGTTTTGCTGCTTCGGTTGTACACACACACACACACACACACACACACACACACACACACGTACACGCGTGTAGAGAGATGTTCAGCGCTCTCGATGCTAGACTGACTGTGGCTGATCGTTAAATTTGAAACACAATAAAACTAGGTTCCCGTGTACCATGTGTATGCGTCTCTGCATGTGTTCCCCAAAGCGAGATAGTACGCGCGTGTCTTGGCACAGGAGCAACTTGTCTAATTTGTGCCAGTACTGAAATTACGTCTCTAAATTATCCGAATATTCCGTTCCATCTCATTGTCGGATTTTATTTCACTGGAATAATTAACGTGTTAACCATTGTTACCATCATTATTATCATCGTTGTTGTTGTCGTTGCTATTTTTATTAACCGATACATTGAAATCGTCGTGTACGCGTGCACACACGCAAGCACGCGCAGAATCTTCGTGATAAAAATATTATTAAAAACAGTGCAGAGAGAAAGAGAGAGAGAGAGAGAGAGAGAAAGCATAAACAATAGTTGCAGTCGCGAGTGTAAAATATTTCGTTTCGATCTTGATGATTTTACGAGTGGAGAAGGCTTGAAAGCATTTTCAAGGCCTTTCAAATAAATTCTGCAAAACTCGTATAAATCGGTTAATAGGATTTTTAGCGGGATCCGCATTAAAGGAGAGATTCCAGTTGCGCGATGGATGGCACGTGTTAATCTTGACTTAAGCAGGGGAGGCACTTGTCGCTTCATCCTGTGTGAAACGTGTTGAAAATGTTTGAACAGAGAACAATGGTAAGTTTTTTCACGCTCTTCTATAAAACTAAGTTTAATTTAACGTTTTTCTTTCTCGGCTGCTAGATATTTCTCGAATTTTCCTCGTAAAAAGTTCGCCCTGATAACTCTCTCTCGCGCGCGTATACGAGGGGCTAAATTCCTCCAGTGGCGCGTGCAACTTCATATACACTTGTGATTTTCGAGGATCTAAGCCATATAAGACGGAGCATGTAACCAGCATGAATCTTAACTCTAAAGTAGGAGCAGCAACAGCACCACCACCACCACCACAACCTCCATCAGGAGTAGTAGCACCAGCTTGACTCCCGCAACTGACTATTCTCCGGCAAATAGGTTTACCGTAGTTTTCCAACTGGCGCCCGCACGAGCGGGGCCTCTAACTTTCGGGAGACTTAGCGACCGTGTCATAGTATCCATTACTTAGATTACAGCGTAACGCTGGTAAAACTTGTTCCTTTGAGAGGCACATTTAAACTTACATAATGTCATTGGCCGGAAGTCTGATAACGCTTCGCGTCTCGCGTTATGGGGAATTCTTCTCACGTGGGTGGTGCAAATTCAATCGATACGCGCCGGCCCTTTCGCTCGGAATAGTAAGCGAATAGATTTTCAAGCGACCCGTTAGAAGGGAGGGAGGAGGGGCAAAAAATCAATCAACGCTATCGCAGGAATCTCGAGCATCCTTCCCCGAAATTCTCCCTGGAATCATTTTTTCTTCGCTCTCGAGACTCCTCGTCGCCGTGCCTTTCTCGAAACGAAACTTGGGGGGGGTGCTCTCTAACGTTTCGCGAGAGATAACGCTGTTAGCAGATATGCCAGATACGAGACATCGCTGGGGGAAGTTGCGAGAATCCGTCACGTCGGACCGTTCAGTTTCCGGAGAGACTCGTGCTACCCTCGACAGCTGCCGAACACCCGCAATGGGCCAGCGCGGGGAACGCATCACAAAGGAGCAAAGCCGCAACACATCTCCTTTAATCCACCCTCGTGCACTCGTCACTCTCTTCCTCGTGTCTAACGCGCGCGAGTAAAACGAACCGGCGTTATTTATTCTGACCAGCGACCACATTCTACTCCGCTCTGCTCTGCTCTGACCGAACCTCCCCCGCTCGCTTACACTCGTGATTTACCTTAGCCGATGCAGCGCTGGCTACTTTTTCACGTCATCCCTTAATTTTCTGATTTATCCGACCTCGTTTGTCCGACGGTATTCGTTGAGAAATACGGACGACCCAGCCATCTCGACCTTGGCTGCTTTTTCGGCGTCGCGTTCCTCGCGTTCTTTTTCTTTATGCTCTGTTTACGTTAAAGGGAATGGACGACGCTCGAAAAACTATCACGTAGCAAGAACTTCACGAAGTGAGCTACTAGCGTGTGGATAAGCGATCGTGCACCTGAAACTACTATTCCGAGCGTCAACTGCGAGTCTTTAATCCGGTAACCGATTTGCTGGCAATCGCACCACGAGCCGAGTTGAGACCTGGAAAGTACATTGTGCATAACATTCCGTAATCTGATAAGCTTGTGCTATTTCGTAAAAAGTGCAAAACAGAGAGAAGACCCAAGAATATCGTCTCGTCCATTCGATCAAATTCCCGAAATAATGGAAAATACTACGTTATTCTATTCTCTCTCTCTTTTCAAACAAAAACTTCTGAAGAATGGAAATTAACGATCGACTTATTGGAAATAAAATTTTCTCATTTTCCACTCGAGTGTAACGAAAATTCATATTCCTCTAGCTGGTGAAATTAGAGGGTGAAACGCTTCTCGATCTGTTCAGATCAAAGTAACAAGCTTCGAAAGTTAAGAGTTACTCCCTTTTCCGATAAAACGTCGGAAATTTTGCAAAAAGATCTTGGACGAAATCAAACGTAAGAATCGCAGGTTTGCCCAATGCGCGAAATGTAAAAGTCGAGCGAATCAAATGCCATATTTAACTTTGGAAAGGTACAACCACTTGCATTAAAGGGCTTTTTAATCTTCAAGGCACACACAAGTGGTTTACCTATCCATTAAAGAGAGTTAAAACGAAATAAAGATAAATCCACCTCGACGAACATTTCTGTAAACGCTTGTAGCACAAAAGGCAGAGTTTTCCACGCGAACCTTTTCAGAGAAAGAAAACCTGCCACTGACAGTGACATCGAATTAGACAAAGTAGCTAAACATGTAATTGCGGAGATGCTAGGTAATATTTCCGGTTTTCTCATAAAAGCGCATTTCTCCGATTACGAGTAAGTAAGAGGCGCGAATGGGGTTAAAAACTGCTCGTGTCAATCTTGAATGAGCGGAAAGACAGAGAGCGAAGGGAGGTGGAGGAAGGGGGGACGGAGAGAGAAAGAAAAAGAAGACAGAAAGAGAGAGAGAGAGAGAGAGAGAGAGAAAGAGAGGGCTTTTTCGCAGGCGTCGTGACGCCGTTACCGCCCTGCGGGTATCCCAGTATGAATGGCAGCTTCCACCGTTACGAAGGCCTTAAACTTGCCCACGCAACCATCATCCCTCGTGCCAGTAGAATCGCGCCACCCAATGTGTTTGTTTGTGTTCCCACTCCCGTAAAGCCTGTTCGTGCATAAAAACACGTTTGCATAGGCCTGTGTATTGGTAGAAAGTGCTAAAACGACCGCGTACTTGCTCTTGGTAGCTTCTGCTAGCTCGCGTGGCTGACCTACCGTCATGTGGGTAAATGGCCACCACGCAAACAAATATCCCCCGCTCGCACCGCACCCCGCGTGCACGTTGTAAAAGTATTTCGCAACTCATGTAGCATTCATTTATTAATTAATTCATCTAATGGGGTATTATTTATGAACGTGTAAATTCTGTGGCTCTGTGGAAACGACGGGAGGTGATCGAGGGGTTGGGGTGGGTGTACGACGAAGAGGTGAGGGAAGCGGAGGGGTACCGAGAACTCATGCGACCAGCAACGCCCACGGACGCGCGCACGTCACGCGCTCCTGGGTAACGTGCAACGGGGATGGTTGCACGGACAGGATTAAAGTCACGAGGCTTTTTTCAAGCAGCCCTTGGAGAGAGGCGAGTCAATAAAGTGCGTTTAAAAATATCGCGCGCGCGCGTCACGGATAAGATGTTAGAAGGTAAGAATTTCAAAGCTAGGGATAGTCGATCGGAAATTTCGACTGATTGCTCGCACGATCGTATAGAACGGAGAGAGAGAGAGAGAGACTGAAGAGAGGAGAGAGCATTCGTGAAAAGAGATAGCAACGATGCGCGGGTTGCCCCGAAGGCAGGTGAAAAAACAGAGGAGGGCATATTTCTAAGGGTAAACCGAGTAAAAACTCCCTTTGCCATTTTTCCATCCGGAGCTTCGTTTTCAAATAACGAGAGGTTTTGTCTGGCCAATATTCCGCCAGTATTTTTGCGCCCATCACCCCCTCCCGCGCATCCCATCCCACGCCCAACGGCGCACCGTGCCGGGATAAAATCTGACAAGTGCCAATGCCGAAGCATCGCCGAAGCGAGAAGTTTTGAAAAAATAGTCGAGCAGAGAGGCGTCGCGCGCTAATGCGTCGATCATTACGTACTGCAGAGATCGCTCTCCGCGACCACCGTGAGAGAATGCGATACCGAGAGTTCGATTTCGCGACGGGAAAGTCCTGAATAATTTTTCCGACTTTTCATCAATAATCAACATCGATTGGAAATAGTTTGAATTTCAGCGAATGCCATTGACCGCGATTCGGTGTGCAGAGCTTTATTCCGATTATACGCGTACGTTTCATTTCCTTTATGAGAGGGATAGGGGGGGGGGAGGGTGAGATCGGGAGAAAGTCATGCCCGACGATAAGATAAAATCGATCGAACTGCGCTGGAGCTTTCAGCCACGTTTTAATTCGAACTAATAATCGCTCCTAGAAAAGTTCGCTCTTATCAGACGCGCGTCGCGCGATAGATTTTATTTTCCTCCACCTCGCTCGAGCGCTCCGTGTTTGATGCGGTCAGCGTTTTTATCTCGCAGTTTTTCCACCGGCCGGAGAACCGGTCCGACGATTTTCCTGGTCGTACCACTTGTATTCAAACGAGACTCGAAACGGCGACTTGTAAAGAAAGGGAAATTGGCTGAAAAGGGCGGGACATCTCCGGTAAAGGAGAAATCGCCACGTCGGTGAGTACTTTGTTTAAAAATAAAAATTCTTCCATCACCATCGGCCCGATATTTGTTTCCCCCGGGGATATCGAGGGACGGCTAAATTTGGTCATTTCCTCCAGAGTCGACGCGACTGAAATGGTCCTATAACAGAGGGTGGGGGGGGGGGGGGCGCACGCTTATTCATACAAGTATTGCGTTCACGTAAAACTATCCGAGTCACCTCGCGATCTCACGAGCCAAGATCCTTTCCGGTGCGAGTATCTCGATCTTTGGGTCACGTGTGCGCGCGATATCCGCCACAAGTATGTGCTCCCGCCGCTACTTTGAAAGTTTTAAGCGTCGATGTACATTCGATGGGAGCGGTAGATACCTGTAATGAACGAGTGTTTACCGTCGCTATCGGATCCATTTGTCTGAACAAGATTATGGCGCAAAACCAAATCAAAATATTCGCGCGGATCCGTATATTGTGCGCGATGTGTGTGTGTGCGTGCGTGCCGATAATTGCTTCAATCTGTCGGCAAACACGCAGCCGCCATTAAATAATCGAACTAATGGCGCGCAATGTTGCTGCGGTGAAAAGCGCCGCCTTTTGCGGAAGACATCGCTGTGTCTCTCGCTGCCTCGAAGCGACGACTCGTTGGGAAGGAAGAGTCGACTGGATAGGATTAAAAAAAAAAAAAAAAAAGAACAAAAAAAATGGCTAAAAATTCTCTCGTGCGCCGGCTGTCTCGTCTCTTTGGTTGTCACCCTCACGACGCGACGGACGGAAAGGTGTCCAAATCATCGCGGGTCTATTCCGGACTCTGCACCGTCGTTTACCTGCTTCTCCTTACCCGTGACATTTTACGCGAGGAAAAATGTTTCGACGGCACCACTGTGTTGCTCTGTGCAATCCTGAGGTCCCGAGTACCGCTGGCGATTTTTTGCTTGTGCAGTGCCGCGCTACCGCCGGCGATCGCGAGCAAAAGCTTGCGGAGAGCTTTAGCGAAGGCTAGAGAGTTTGATGGAATTACGCAAACCGAAAACGAAACGAACCTTAACGCGATAGCGGAGTTTCTGCTAGTAGCGGCGTCCTTTAGTTGGTGGTACGCTTCCTACATTGTTTTGAAGAAATTCACCAACGTGTTTGTTTCAGCGGAATTGCCTCGTTATGCGGTACTAACAATCGTTCATGGTGCAGTGACGATGGAAATTATTAAATTTTGCTGCTCGCTTAATAATTTTCGTCGCAGAACTCGACGGCTAAACAAGTTAATAGAATGCGGTACGTAAATGTGATACTTTCTCCACTGTTAATGGGTTCCGCGTGTATACTTTGCACACTACACGCGCGCGTACTTTGTACCACCGCTGGTCCATTCCTGAACGCGATCTGTTGCAGGGAGTTTTTCTGAAAATTCTGGAGGCAGCGAGCCTCTGACGACCTCGGACATTCACAGGCTTTATCGGAGCATTTCCGCCGGAATTGAATGCCTCAATGATCATTATAATTTTCAATTGCTCGCTTGGCTGGCGCAGGCGTTCCTGGAGATTTTAGTCACCACCAGTCGCGTTATCAGCTCCGGAGAAGATTATAAATACTTGCAATCTTGCTTCGCCATCTACACGACCGGGCAAATTATCGCGATTGCTTTAATATGCCATTTGACCAGCAGGGAGGTATAATCTTTTTATGAAACAAGAAGAGAGAAAGTGGAGCGTAATACCTCAATAAAAGTCTTTGTTCCTCGTCCATTCGTGCTTTTAGGCAAACAAAGTGGGAAATACGATTTTTTCAAAGGATTCTCCTATTTTAAGGAATTGCGCTTCGACCATGGTAACGTTCCATTATACGTTTTAAGATTTGCGCGCGAATAGAGGAGAGAGATTTGCGTTACTCGAAAAGCAATGGCTCGCGACAATTTTGTAGTTTTTACAAAACCGAGGATAATCTACGTGGAAGAGGGAACTTATTTATCTAACGAGATTCTATTGTTTTAGGATATTTACGAACTGGGATTATATCTGTACAACAAACCTCTGAAACTCGTAGTTTACAGCATGTTCTCTATCGATTTATCCTTCTTCGTTGCGGTAAGTAAAATCTAGTGGAATATATAACTGCTGGAGATTATAACTATAATAATTTTCTTCGCTCCCCCCGATGCACAGATGTTCGGTACTTGGATGACGTACGCTATTATGCTCTCCGATTTCTGAATTATAGATCGAACGACATTTTTCCTATTCCCATTGTGCATACTGGAGATTCAGAATAATTAGAAATTACCATATCGGCCTGCTCGCAAACATTTATTGCATTATTACAAAGCAATTGAAGTCGGTTTTATTAGCTCGTACAGTGTGGACGAGCTACAAAATGATCAACAATGCAGTTTGTATATTTGTGGATACCCTGAATTAAAACGCCGAGTGGAGTATTCTTCTGATGAATTGCTAATACGCAAATTCTTCAAACAGTCGGAAAGAGAAGGAGACTGAGGACGGGGGAGGAGGAGAGTGGGGGAGAGGGTCGACATTGCATATCGCATATTTGGAATAAGAACGACTGATGATGTAGCACTGCGTTACCAAAGTCACAGAGAAGCACAAACAGGAAGTATTAATATATTTTATGGCAATTCCGCACTCTCTTCCATATAAAATGCAGAATCGAGTTCCTGGAACATTTCCGAAGCATGACGGAAAAACCGGACAAAACATTTTTCTCCTTTCTGATCCACATTTCGAGTTTCACTTTTTTCGCTTTGTCACAGTTCCGGCTGGCGGACTGTGCAGAAAAATATCTGTCTGTTGTTCGTTGAAAATTACGTTTTCACCTTTTTGGCGGAGCCAAGTACGTGCAATCTGCGTTCGATGTGCCCTCTCGTGTGCTACGACACGCAAACGTCTAAATAGACATGGGAATATTCACTCTGTGATATCGAATTTCAGCCACCGAGTATTAACGCCACAAGCTGCGTAACCACAAAACGTTGCAATATATACGTTTCACCGGAAATAAAAATTTCATATCACGATATGAGCCAAACACTCGGGCTCCAATAGTTAATTAGATTATTTCGTCAGTTTTATAAATCGCACGCGCAAAACTTTTTAAACTCATTCCCCGTTTATTTGTACGCCCCTGTGTGTGTGTGTGTGTGTGTGCGCGCGCACTTACTAAAGTCAACTAATAAATAGTATAAGTAAACTTAAATCAATAATTGAGTGTTTTAATTTGTAAATTGAGAGACGCTAATACCATGCGTCACCTAATAATCCCCAATGATTTGGATATTAAAATGAATACCGAATAGATACATTTAAGGAATTAACTATGTATACGGATTTTGAAAATAAACGAGACACGTACACTTGTAAACGCGTGCGCGCGCGCGCGCATACACATGGTTACACGTACGTATATACATATAAACTGATAATTAATTAGATTTTATTTATGTCCACTGATGAAAGCGATGCAAATGTACAAATTGTGAATGAAATTATTTGATAATTACAACGAACGAACTGCGCGAATTCAAATAATTAATTAAATTGTGTCAGAGAGTGTGTGTGTGTGTGTGTAAGCCACATTTTACCCAACATATGGGATAAATGTTGAATGCTAAATTGGTTAAGTAAACGATTAATTCTTCACAAAGTATCATTGGTGGAGCTAGGCACAATAGGCGAAGGGGCGAGGAGGAGCAGAGCTCGTGTAAAGCAGCCACGAAACAAAGTCAGGGGGAAAAGTTGAAAATTTTGCTTTTTTCCCTACCGCGAGCCTTCAAGCATCAATTTTAGACGAGTTCGTACCGAAGGTAAAAATGAAAAAGTTTAAAATTTGATTGACGAATTCTAGGAGGAGCGGATACCGCGCAACTTTCCAAAGAATTTATACACCTGGATAAGACTCGTTGCGTAAATAAAAAAGTTTTCCGAAACAACACTCCTATAAATATGCAGCAGGTGACTTGGTATTTAGGTAATTTTCGGAACTCTGGAAAAACTTTCCTCAGCCTTTCGCTCCTCGATGAGAATAGGAGGAGGAGGAGGAGGAGGAGGAGGAGGGTGGGGATCGCACTTTCGACTAAAGAGTGTCCAAGTTCTTTTTACTCTCGAGTATTCGTAGTATCTCGCCGGCACCGACACAATGCCAAGGATTTCGACCAAAGAGTCGTTAATTAGCTTGATTTTCTCGTGCTTAACGAAGCGCGCTGATCTAGGCCGTCAGGTTCTATTCTCGAAAGCTTCGCCGACATTGTATCTCCCACAGAGACAATCCAGCCAGTTGCGAGAATGTTTCGAGTTCGCTGGCATCCTGTTACAAGCACCAAGTATCATTGCCTCAAGCTGTATACTTGGCCATGTAAGGGTTTATGGACCTGTTCAGTGCGTGCTTCAATTCGTGCATGCACGCGCGTACACGGGATCGCGCAAACACACGGAGAAACTCTTGCACTCTCGCGCGCGCGCACAAAAGCCTGGAAACGAGCACAAAGAAACATTCGACGTAAGAACTTCGGTGTCCTCGTACCATTGAGGTAGAACACGAAATGCACCAGGGGGTGTCGGCAAGGGTAAATTGCCCCGCGATATTTGGTACAGGTCCGTTAGAAAATAATATGTACAGCGATTTAAGCGAGTCGCGGTAGAAATTTCACGTCGTTCCACCGAGGTGACTCGACTCGGGAGAGGGAGGGGGTGGGTGGAGGGCTTCCGGTTATAAATTGACTCGCGTGGTCCGACATGCGAATTTTACGGTTCCCGGCGTGCATAGAACGGACTTTTTCGTTGGCGGAGCTCGACCATCGCTCAATCCTCCCCTTACGAGGTTTCTGCACAGCGCGGCTTAAAAAAACCTACGGGTTTTCTTACGAGCGCGGTACACCATACGGAGCCGCCCTCTCTCCCTACACCGTTATGTCCCCCGCCGTTTGAAAAATTTGCCATCCGGTGTCACGGGGAGAAAATCTCCGCTGCGGATGTTAATAGTCTGCTGGCCGTCGCGAATACCGCGAATTTGCTGAAACCGTTGAAAAAAAAAGCTTTAAAGCTTAGCCTAGATTTTACAGCATAATCGGAGTCAAGGGTAGCGGCGGCGGTGGTGGTCGCGCGGTAATTCTGAGAGTTTATACTCTCCGCGCTGGGAAACCGAATGGGAAAAACCTTAATAGCGAAACACGCTAATGTAAAAATATGAAAATAATGGAAATGGCCGGTAAGAAAAACGCGCGTGACACGATACAAGTGTTTCGCTCGCGGCCACGGCAACCGGCGAGGGACATGAAACGCGCGCGCGCGCGCACGCGCGTTGACACTCTGAAAAACTGCTCGCGGATGAGCAGCGGGAGGTTTCCACGAGCGCTTAAATACCCCGTAAATAATCGCTCGTTCCAGAAATCATTGGGAAAACTAATTGGTTTTTACGGCGTCTCCTTTCTACCCATTAAAAGGAATATTTCCTATCAGGAGGTGATTTACCCTCGGCGGTAGCTTTCGGAGGAAGAATGGAGGGCCCTCCGTTAAATTTGAGTGGCAGTACCAGGATGATGGCGAGAAGAGGGGCGAGGAGGTGGAAATCGATAGATGCATGAATTAATGCAAAATTTCCAGCACTCGCGATTGAGATTGGAGATGATAGGTGAATCGAAGTGTTTGCCGGTGTTCCGTCGAGGAAGAGGGAGGAAGGGGGAGGAAGCATTCCCCCGACGATGAGGACGGCGACGACGACGGCGACAGCGACGGCGACGACGATGGCTATGGCGACGACCGGGATGGCAGCAGGAACGGCGGTATGAGCAGGTGTGGAAGAGCGCGCGCGGGCGTGTGCGCACTCGTGCGCACGCAGGCAGATATGAAAAGCTCGAGCGAACATCCGGGCTTGCGGAGAACGGGCGGTGAAGTCCGCTAGCGAGCCTCGAAGCTCCATTGATCCATGAAGAATATACACCGCCTACGAGGTAACTTTGATCCTGCAGTAAACACAGTGGAGCGTCTTCTCGCCTTATAACACGGGAGAGCGTGAAAGCTCGTGCAAACTCGTGGAAAGTCGTGCGCGCGCAAGCTTCCTTCGACTTATGCATATGCATGTGCGTGAGTGCACGAGGAGGAGGACCATCGCTGCGTTCGGTTATTAGCAGCGGTGGACGCTCTCAGCGACCACCCTGTGCAATTTACCCTCGGCACGAACGAACGTCCCCCCACCCCCCGCTCAGAATCATTTGCATTCTTCAGGGATTTATGAACTCGGCGATAGCTTGTCGAAGTCCGATTCCAATAAATTTGCGACGCGTCCCCTCGCGCGTGTACCTTCGTGACGTTTCGAAGCCACGGGGAGGGAGAGAAATTTCGTCACCCCCCAACCCCTCCACGCGTGTACGCGCAACATCGTGATTTCCGCCGAAAGTTCCCACGCTCCGGGTTTGCCAGTCTGCGAAATATCCAGATGAAGTTCCACGCGGTGCTTCTTCGCGAAGTTCCCGAGGTGAAGACGCGCCTGGCATATTGGACTGATGCATATGCATGTGTGCGACTGCATGGAAAGGGGTTGAACCGATGCATTTGGATGGCAGTGGGGCTCCCTGGACGGCAGAGCGCTGGGACGTAATAGAGCTACTGGAGCGCTGTAAGCGATAGGCAATTAACTGCGCTACGTATGTCGGGCCTATCATCGAGGACTATCAATTACCATCGGGCTAATAGAAAATCATCGCTTTCCTTTTTCCTTTCTCGCGCGAGCTCCAAACTATTTATTAATTTTCGCCTTCCCCCTGGCTCATATTTCAATCAATAGCCTGCGCGGTAACTGCGGCCGATATTCCCTTTGCTTAATGAACGATTAGGGGATTTATGGCGCCCAGCAGTTCTCGCGGAATTACATCATCGACGGTGACGCGTCGCGTCAGTTTGCGTCGCGTTGATGCGTTCTTTGTTGGTTCGCCGGCCGGCCAAGTGGTTCCTCTCGTGAAATTGGTCAAATGAAATTTCATCGGAGCTGCCGCAGACGGGATTGAGGATACACCGCGACCGTATCGACCGATAATAAGATAATTATCGTGGAAGTAACTTGGCTATGCAAATGCCTCGTTTTCTATAAATTATCCGATGGTAATAACCCCGCTAGTTATCCGCGCACACGTGCCTCGACGATTACTCCTACCTACCACCGCCGACTGATTTCCGTCTCTACGGGCCAATACGGAACTGCATTAATCAATGGTGCGAAGGCACTCGCGATCGAATTATGGTCGTGCGATCATTTATTTCGAGAGATGCATCGCGTAAAATAGTATTGTCGCTGCGCCTGATAAATATCTCGAGCGTCGTCGCAATATCGATTAGGAGCGCACGGCGCGCACAGCAGGAACTTCCATTTAACACTTAAAAACTTTGATGGATGAGAAAATACCGTGCACTTTGCTTAAAATCGCTCGAAATAAATAAATATTGCATGATCGATTGCGCGCATTTTTTTCTCCTATTTTTTCACTCGCAACGCTCCAGCGGCGCGTCCGCCCATCCGGTTGGATTCTTCTTTTCTTAATCCACGAGAAATTTAATGGCGGAGGAAGTGGAGTGGGAGGGTCGACGAGGGTACTCGGTTGAGTAGGGCTAGAGAAAACTCGAGTTTCCTCGAATTTTCCGTGGAGGATACTTTTTGCGAGCCACCAGCGATGGTCGAGGGACCACCGCACCACCACCACCACCGCCATCACCATTACCATCGCGCAAATGCCAAATGGTTAAGGTCCACGTCACGATGGAACACGTGGGTCTAGTTTTCGGTCGGTCTAATCAAAACCTTTACAATTGGGTTACTGCCAACGGAAATTCGACACTGCCAATTCTCTCCACACACGTACGAATCTCAGTTCGACTGTTTGCACCTATTCAAGTATGAAGGCTACTTCCGGTAAATGATACGCAGAAGTGCTTGAAAAATCCGCGTTCGACTCGTGATCGAATGCACCGTGTCTGACTATAAACTCATTGGAACGATCGTTGCTCGTTATCTTTCGCATAAATGTAAAAACGATTTTACATCATTTTTAATAATCTCTCTCTCTCTCTCTCTCTCTCTCTCTCTCTCTCTCTCTCTCTCTTTTTCTATGAAGTTCGGTTCTTTTATTCCCGCCGCGAGGATAAACACGTTTATTTTGTTGGCACGATCGACCGATGAAATTCGATCGTAGGAATCGGCCTGGAAAAGATTCAATTGCTACATTATCGAACTACAACGAATTCTAATTTAAAACGAGCGGACCAATTGTGTTACGTGGAAAGTGATATCCGGTGGTATCGAATGATTTTTACGATAGAGCGATGACGAGGTGATAAAATTGGAGGCGCCTTCTGATCTGGACTTGCGTGGAACTTAAATTGGATCGTTCTGACAGAGCGCGAAGGTCAACGAAAAGTGCCAGCGGATCGCGAGAGAAGAGATGGAAAGAAGAAGGGAGTTGGAGTCAAGACAAGACAATCACGACTAGAGGTCTCTCTCGGTTTATCAGAGAAAAATTGAATATTCACCGATCTCTCTCTCTCTCTCTCTCTTTTTCTCTGTGTAAGCTCCAGCGCAATCGGATAGAAGAAAATCGTGAAGGACGGACGTTTAAAGTTCCGTGCTTTCACTCAATAAAATAGACTCTACGAGTACAGAAGCCCCTTTTTGAGTTTGAGTTTGTTTGTCTCGTGACTAGCAGCTTATAACTATTTTATTATACTCGAAGCGCACTTTTCCAGCAACATCGAAATAAAGCAACGTTATCTCGGTGAAAGCTTGCAAGAAAGCTTCGTAAAAAAAGAACAGAAGCGAAGAAAAGGTAAGAAGGAGGGAAAAGAGGGAAGAAAAGTGGAGGGGGGCGGAGCAAAAAATAAGAGGAAAAAGAAGAAGAAGAAGCAGAAGAAGAATAGGATGAAGTGTAGGCAAGCTCCTAGTGAATTTGGAAAGTGAAAAAGCTGCTTAGGGAATTTTGGGTAGACGGAGTATAGGGACGAGGGGGTGAGAGGTGAGTGGACGTAATTGGGGCCTGCGGGGGGATCCTGGTCTAGCAAAGTGTTTGTTAAGTCGAACGGATCGTGCGATAAGACGTTATAACTTGGCCGGGTGACTTTATCTCGGCACAGAAGGATCGCGGCTCGTCCTTAAAGGCTGGAAGTCTGCAGGGCTTATCTGGAGGCTCCTGGCGAAGATAGACGTGGGGGGACGATCTCGAAGGAAACGCTCGGGGCTAACTAACCAGCTTTACCTTGAGCGTCCAGAAGATTTTACGCTCGGCAGCTTTTCGGCATTAGCCACTTTATACGGGCGGAGTGAACCTGCGAGAGCCGACAGAGCGGATTGTCGTCCTCGCCGAGTGCAACCAACCACGAACGCCCTCGGGACAGGAATAACCGTTTTGCAGCAACCTACGCGGAACGGGATAGTGCTGGATAACTCTGGATCCTATAAATATAAGTACGAATTATGCTTCGCTCGAAACTCCTGCCCGTCTCTTTTCTACCAGATGACTTCTCGTACTTCGTTCGCTTTTTACAGAACTATACTCCACTGGTCTCCCCCCTCCCCCCTCCTTCTTTCATATAGCGTCCACGTAACCTGCCAACTTTTTCCATAAATTTAATATTGACTTGCCCCTTGGTCAGTTTTGCCATTGTATTTTCACTGAATTTTGACGGAGCGCGCTCGAAGGGTTGGGAGGAGCTTTGGGGGTGGTGGAGGTCAGGCGCGATCTCTCCCGTTAATAATATGCGAGAGAAGTGGCGGTGTCGAAGGAATGCTTTGCTCGTTCTTTCGGGAGGCATCGGCGCTAAGATGATCCCTTCAAGATTATCTCATAAATATTAACGCAGCATTATACGCGGCCAGTGGAGCTTGCACGAGTGCAGTTTGCGCGAGCCAAATGGACCGGAGATGTAATATGCGCAAAACATGTGGGCAATATAGTCGGAGCAGCCGTGGCTGGCTGGCTTATTGCGCGCGGCCTACCGAGCCTGCACACAATTCCGGAAGTGGAGGCTGCACCCTCATTTAATATCCATCGTCCCTCCCCCGACCCTCCTTCCTTCCCCCGAGATTGAGAAATTGATGCGCTTTTCTCCACGCGTAAGAAGACGCCCGAAGAGAGTTCGGACGAACTTCAAATCCAGCACTCGACCGGCTCCGACGACGACCATCGCTACCACCCCCACCCCCACCTTCACCCCGGAAGCTGAAGAAGATACCGGCGATGGTCCGTTTTGCTTGAAAAATTCCGGGAGCGCCGGTAATCGCGGGGTATCGATTCTTGCGTAATAGTCGACCCCTTTAATCGGTCCAGTTGCATTCAATGCCTCATCGTGGTCGACCTAAAAGTGCCGCAACATACGTTTACCTTGGCCACTTGGCAAGGCTAATTAATTTCGGCCGAAACAAAAGCGACCTTTCAAAGAGCCACCGTGAAAAGAGAGCGAAGGATGCTCCAACTCGCTGTACACAAGCTTTAGGCTGCCTCCAATCCCGCAAACGAACTCTTTACGCGATCATACGCGCGTGTGTTCCCTCTTGCGCACACACGCACACTCGCACGCATGGCTCTACACCAACGTGCTGCAGCAAGTATACGCGAATGTACAACGCCCGGTGTAAAGCCACTTTCAATAAAGAGTCCCCGCGCGGTGTCTCTCTTGTCTGAATTTTACAAGTACAATACTTCCTAACAAGGTGGAATTTAGCTGGAGCGTTGCAATATAATATTATTGCGGTCTCTCCCTGCCGAAACAAGCCTCTCATCAAAGTTCTTTTCCGCGAGGCGTCATAAATTTCATCAGGCCCTATCGAATTCCGAGTAATTCGAGTAACTTGGCGCACTGGTTTCCTGGAGCTTTGGTGCCTCCTCGTTTGAACTCTAGCTTCCCTCTCTCTCTTTCTCTCTCCGTGCCTCTCCGAGATTTCGCGAGATAACCTTGCACGTGTTTTCATCCCTTGCGCCACTATTTTCTTCGTTACTTCGCGAGGCAAGAGGCGCGGCGTGTACGCGAGACGGCTGAATGAGTTAATTAGCTCGCTGTACCTTAATAAAGTTACGGAACAAGCAGGGGATAAGTAAAGCGACGCCTTGGGTACTGACCTTGTTTGGGTCTGCATTCTAACAGCGAAACGACGACGACATTTATTTCGACGTCTGCTCCATCTCTCTATACCCCGCCCCCCCCCCCTCTTTGCTCCGCGGAACTCCCTCGCCATCGAAAAAAATCGTAAACTCCGGCAAGTTTCCTATTTCCCGGCAGTTACTTAACCGCGGGATTGCGTTTAAAGAAATTCCTATCTGCTCCGGCCTCGAATTGGATGTGTAGGGCTTAATGAAAAAACTTGTTAGGTGTCAGTGGACGGAACTCGCAAGAATTTCATTATTGCCTATCGAACTTAAAGTGGATTTACCACGAGAGGCTGCACTGCCGCCGCCCCCTCCCTCCCGTGGTTTCCTCCTCCGGCGCTTTCTTTTCCACGATTCTCACGCGATACCTTTGACTTTTCACGTTCCAGAAAATCCAGCAGTGCTAGCCCGAGTCAGCTGGCCCGGGGATTCTGAAAGAGTTAATTAGTCGACGGAACGTTAACAAGCTTACGAGATAAGTGCCGAATGAGTGCCATGATGTCTTAAGTACTGGCCTTGTTTCCTCGCGTTCCACTCCAGGAAAACTCTATAATATTTCCACTCTCCCCACCCTCGACGCGGATCGCCGGAGGGAAGGCAGGAAGCCGCGCTGGAAAATATCCTCACCCCGAACGGATGAAAAAATTAGTCTATAATGCGTTTGGTAAAACACCCCTTTATCGCGTCTGAGCCGATTTCGATTCCTCCACTTCCCGTTTCGCCAGCGGGCGTCTCGTCGGCGAAACGAAAAAATGTGCGGGGGCGCGAGGCAATAATGATAATAATAACAATGATAATGTTAGCGATGACAGCGGCAACCGCAGGGATAACGAGAAAAAAGTGCACGCAGAATTTAGGGGATGGGAAGTAGGAAGGGGGGAAGAGGGGGGAGATATTGCAAACAAGCCGATGTAAACCAGTACGTATAAGGGCAGCATTTTCCAGCTGAGAGGGAGATTCGCGAGATGAATTATTACGCGAGTATCTCGAAGGAGGAAGCTCCGGCTGGCTGGTAAAGGGCTTCGCCTCCTTTATTGAAACACTGCTTCGTTCTCGGGGGAGTCTCTTCAGAAAAATGTCTTCTCGCCCTCCCTCGCCAAGTTATAGCACCATAACGGCTGAAAGACTGTAACGAGATATCCAGCCGGCTTTCGCGTTAAATTGGTCCCCGATTAATTAAAAGTCCGCGCGCGCATCTTGAACAATTTCCAAGTGCATTATCGCCGACCAGGACACCCGGGGAAATTTCCAGCAGGGTGTAGCGCGGCCTGTGGGAGTGGAAGAATCCAGGATCTTTCGGTAAACGAGACTTCCGATGGTGGTGGTGGTGGTGGTGGTTTAGCGGTAGAGGCGGTGTCACCGCACTTTTACGATAGTTTTACGGGGTTCACCACGATGGGGGTGGTGGCCACGTGCGCCGAAAACCAGATTCCAGCAGCGGCACGAGTATCTGCCCCGGTTACGGCGCGTACCTGGTGCACACAGCGCCACCAGACGATTTACGGGCAACGTGGCAGCACGCGAGACCCATAAACTCTTGTATTCCGATATGGCGCGACGGCTGTGCTCGAAACGTGTTCCATATCCATGCACGGGATATCAATTCGACTATTACCACCGTACGTCCCCTCCCCCCGAGGAGCGTCCGTGTTTGCGCTGATTCCTCCGGACTACTTCCCGCCAAAAACCATTGCCACGTCGTAATCTTTGAGTAAAAGGTCTTTAAACGTTTCTTACTCGACGCGTTTCCCCTGGCTAGTGACTCCAAACTACTCCTCCTACTGGCTCTCCCGTTACCTACACTTATCCCTTATCTCTATTTATCGAATGACCTTTGAACTTTACAGTCGTGAACATCGAGATCACGCGATGACGCGTTATCGGCGCGATAACGCGGTGATTCGCGTTAATTTTAACGGGGGTTGCATTTCCCCCTGAAGACGGGGAAGCTTTTCAAGCCCGGACGAATTCCTTGCGGCAGCAGTTGCGAGCAGACTTCTTTTTCAAGAATATTTTTAAGGGGTAAACATCCAATCTGAATTCACGGCTAACAGGCGTGTAAAGAACCGCGCTCCCTAAAGAAATTAGCCTTTTTCTTTTTCCTTTTGTCGTTCGAGTCAAAACTTTGACATATTCAAGCGAGCGCGAGGGGTGGGTGGTTTTTTTTTTCGGGGAAATAAATAAACAGGGTGTAAGGGTGTAAGGAAGAGTGAAATAATTATAGGGAACAGCACTTGGGAAATTAGCTTTCCGTTGCGTGTCCTCCAGGCCTGGTTCTCGGTCCTTGGCTTTTTCTTCGTTAACATTTTAGCACTCGCGACTTTAAGGATTCCAAATGTTTTGGTGAATGTGTCAACGTGAAATAATGAAAAGTGGAAAAGGCTGGAGAAAAAGATGAGCAAGCAAGTATAGCTGGTTGCACTTGGGAAATTAACGGGAAACCAGCGAATCCTTGGAGAAACTGGGTGATGAGGGTGGCGTGGGGGGTAAATAATAAAAATGCGTTTACAGTGGACATGCAAAGGGTTAGTGTTCCGGTGTACACGCCCGATGCACAGGTAATATCGTATAAACTTAAGCTGGAAAACTCTTGGTCAAAGAGCAACTCGTCTCGTCTCGTCTCATCTTCATACCGTTTACCATTGTGGCGCGGCGAAACAAGTATTTTCTACTGCAAAGGTTTACGATGTCGTAAATGAACGTCAAGTACCGACATCGTGCACGTGCAAACGATTACGTCCTACTGTTCGTACACGTAAAATACACTTGAGAGCAGTTTTCAACCCTAAAAACACCACGCGTTCTATTAAAATGTAATTAATATCACACTAATTGCAACTTCTCCGGTCTATCGCTCAATTCACTTCCACGAGGGGGTTCTTCAACATCGACAAATTGCCAGTGATCCACGAGAAACGTTCCCATCCGTCTACATAAATATTTCTAATTTTTTCAAGATTTCAAGGAATCAGAGAGACGCTGTTATTTCACCCTTTTACCTGCCGCACAATGGAACTTTGCTCCGCTACTTGAAAAGATAGATGTTTTTCAAAGGAACGTTTAATGGATAATATTTTTCTTCTCTCGAACGTCCGTGGCTGTGAAAGTGAAGTTTCCTGAAAAGTAAGGCACGCGTCAATACAAGCTATTTAGGTGATACGTTAGTATCCCCTTAATACGTTATACGTATGAAAAGTTTTTCCGCAATATCGCACTTTAAGCTCCTTTCGAATACCCGGTAAGCGTCGATAAATGGGAACAGCCATTTCGCGTGAATTTTTTTACATTTTTCACGCGTGCGTGCGTGAGTGCGCAAATCAGTGCGTGCGTAAATCAGTGCGCGCAAAAGTTTAATTGATGAAAACTTGCGCGATAAACGTTAAAATCCATTCAGTTGGCAATATTGTAAGTAGCAACGAATTTACAGGCGGCTGAACAATCCGCGAGAACTACCTGTGGTGTTCCGCAAATGGAGGCGCGCCCGTAAAACACAATCTGGTATTTTACTACTGTAGACAGGGGTGGAGGCATTAACGACTCGGTAGATTTCTTTAGAATTTTAGCTAATACTGTGGCTATAGTGCAGTGGTTATGGTGGTGGTGGTGGTGCTAGAAGCAGCAGCAGTAGTAGTAGTAGTAGTAGTAGTAGCGGCATTATTCCATAAAAAGTACCATTAATTTAACGCGCTACATCCCATTAAAAACTTGCTAATTGCTTTAAAAAGTTCAATATCGATGAAAAATATTCTGAAATGCTCGCGCGCGAACCGGACGGAACGTCGAGTGACATTTTTTCCATTAAATCGGCCGCTAAGGAAAATCGACTGGAAGATTAACTCGCGCAAGGCACGTTCGGAGAATTGTGCAATTCCAGTTCTTACTTCGCGCGCCACCAATAATTCCAGGATAATCAGTTTATACTGCTCGCTCGATAATCAATACCTACCGACATAATTGCTCCATCGCCCTGGGAAGAATTCCAAGTCGCGTAATTTTTGCCGGAACGACTCCGATATTCCAGATTCGCCCCTATTGCGCAATTTACCTTGCGCTCTTCCATAAAAAACGACAGTGGATTGGGGGGAGGGGGGAGGGGAGCGCAGGGGCGCGCTCACGGTTCACTAACTCCACTCTCGATACTAAAATTCACGTTACCCCAACTAGCAGCGGAAGTTATAGAGAGAAATTTCGGCGGATCGTGATAATTAGTTTATACAACTCGCCCGATAATCAATTTCTACCGACGTAATTGCTCCATCACCCGACGTACAATTCCACACATCGCGTAATTTTTACCGAAACAAACTGCGATTCTCTCCGAACTCCCGAGTGAGAGAGAGAGTGAGAGAAGAAATTTTCACTCTCGCGTCTCGCTCCGACCACCCGGCGGAGAAGTTGCAAAGAAATTTCAGCAGATCCCGAATTATGAGTTTACGCGACACGCTCGATGATCGATTCCTACCGAACGTAATTGCCGCCGCCACCGCCGCTGCATCACCCTGAAAATGAATTCCATAACGCGTTATTTTTCGATTCCTTCGTTCGCCTGGAAATTTCGTGTTGGAATTTCATCGGATGTGCCATAAAGTAGCGCGCGCGCGCGCGTTGTCCACGCTACTGCGCATTTCTGCGAAAACGACCGGGAAAGATTGTTGGTAGCGCAGGACGCGCAGTGGCGCTGGCCGCGCTATTGGTTGATGTTTCTCCTTGCTGCCGGACGTTACGGGCGAATTTCGCGAGGACCGCGTGACGTAAGAGCGTCTACGTGCGTGTGCATGGCGAAGATTCTTTAGCATAACAATGGAGTGGAAAAATTCCGAGAATTTCTCGAGGAGGAGGAGGAGGAGGAGCAGTAGCAGTAGCATAAAAGCCCGCACGCAGACAATCGCTATTATAGACAGAGAGAGAGAGGAGAACTGTACGATGGAAAGTTATCCGTTAAGATTTGAGGTAATGCGGTTACGGTCCACGTCGTACACCGCGCGCAGATACTTGGTTGTTTAATGTTCCACGGTCCATTAAAGCTTTCCACTCGCCGGGAGCGACCGGTAGTCGGCAATGGCGCTCAGTATGTTAATGACAAAAGTACCGGTACTCGTGGAAAACTAAAGACACCCCCACCTTCCTCGTCCACAACTGGAATTGCAGCTCGGCGCAACCCAGCGAAAAGTGGGAGCGGTGGTTTTCAATGAGAAACGCTCTCGATGTGCCTGTGTGCGCGAGTGATTTGCGATATTAGAGAAATTGCGCGCAACTTTTCTCTTCGCGCGCGGGGGTGGTCGCCGCGTTGTTGATTCGCCATGCCACGCTACGCCATAGCCCGAGCGTATTTCGCAAGTATTGCGAAAAAATTCGAGGCATTCTCGGATGAAGCCAAGCACCGTAAAAGCCTCTGCGCCCGGACGTTGACTATTACATAGCGGCCACTGGACTTGGTGGGGTGGGGGAGGGGGAAGTCCTAGGATCTGAAGTGGTGCGGTTGCACGGAATGCCAAACCGGTATCGAGCGAATCAATGCCCTTCGCCCTACATTATTCAGTTCAATCAAATACCGCTTCAGGCATCCGGGTCAGTTGCAGAGGAGGCCGTCCTATGGGCACATACCTACGTTGCACCCATCTTGCTCCCACTGCCATTGGCTTTCTACACGTCTACACGGACTCCCACACAGCGACGTAAGACTGTCCAACCAGACCGGACCAGGCATCGCACGCCCATTCACACACTGGAAATAACGAAAGCTCATCGGAGATCGGACTTGATCCAGATCTGTCACGTTCCTGATGGAGGATAATGATGCGAGCTTTTGCTTGGATACGTGGTTGTTAAACTTTTCTCTCCCTCTCTTTCTCCTTCTCCTTCTCTACGCGTCTGTCTCTCGCTATTCCTCCTCCCCCGTGCTTACTGGTTATTCCAGTTTCCTACGTCCTCGTAATCCTGAAAATAATCCACGATAAACCTACCCCCGAACGCGAAGCAACCCTCGAGAATATTATTTATTCGCCAAATCGTCGATACGCTCTAAAAGTCTCGCTGGAAGCTCTCGCTCCGGGGTCGAATCCAACTGATGGAACGTGACAGATCAGTGACCGTAGCGGAAAGAAAAATATCAAGGAATACAACGCCACGCCTACTTGACAGACACGAGGCGTTGGAAATCTCCAATGTTACGGGGGATGTACTTGGGATAGATATGTACTCGGGGTGTACGTTTAGCTTGATGCTTTGAGAAACCTCTTTCTCGTCTCGGTACTTTCGACGCGTTTGAGAATCGATCAAAGTCTCTAAATGCTTCATAATTTTCCGTAAGAAGCTTCTCTCTTCCTTCAAGGGTGTTCCGGAGCCGCGCAGTCTTGCTCCATGTCGATCGAGGTGCCATCGGACCTTGGGGACCGAGACACCGAGCTCTCCATTCGTCCGGACTGACCAGGGACGCGCCAACAGTTTGCGCGTACTTTCGTTAGATTTTCAAACTGGGCGCGCTCGAACAGAGGGCACGGTACAAAATCAGTGCCGATTGTACAGCAGGAGTATCGGTGGAACGAGCGATTGCAGTTAAATCAAGTTAAAATTATTGGCCTGGTGAAAATCCGATTGCCGGATTGTCCCTGGAGAGTCGAAAGTATTGTGTTAACAATAGGTAAGCACTTCTCGTCGGTTGGTTCGGAAGAGACAGAGAGGAAGCATTAACGAGGAATCAGGCCGAATGTCGAGAAGGAATGTAAGCGGAGAGGATGCCCGGGTCGAGATCGTAGCAGCGTTGATAACACTCTCGAAGAAGCGTCTGTCGATATCGTTTGTCACTCTGGATGTCCCAAGCGATAAATCGAGAAAACGAAAGCTGTCGGGGAGTTTCACTGGGGTCACGCCATAGCTCCATGGGGGGTGGACCGTAAAGATGACCAAGGGGAATATTTATTAGGCGATCGCTGAAATAAGATTTTCGGGAAATACGAGTATCGATAAGAGTCAGAGTTACCGATACTCGAACCAACGCTGACCTCCGACGTTACGTCTCTCCCCCCGCCCCTTTCTTTAAACTCCACCCCGGAAAGACGACGATTGCTCTCGTGAAGGAAAAGAACGACGGGGTTTTCGCATCGAGAGGGGTGGGTCGCGGTTCGCGGGCTGTTACTCAATCGAACCAAGTTCTCCATAAAAGTCGTAAAAAATGCCGGAGATATTAAGCAAGTTTTTTCATATCTTGCTATTTATATACACGCATAGTGGAGCGGTTGAAAGAAGCTGCTAAAGCGTTACAAAAGAATTTCTAATTACACAAATTGGTTTCACGATTCCACTTTATTCCGGCAAATATAAAAGTAATTAACTCGGCAAAGAAGGGCTCCCTTTTACGATTAAAACCCTTTCGGTGGTAGCAACATTTAAGAGCTCTTTTAATTAATGGAATCATCCTAATGAGTCAAATATATCGTGAGATACGTCGCGCGCAAAGAAAAAAAAAAAAATGGCGCTTGAATATGTGCAATTAAGAGAGATAAAGGACGGTCAAAAGATTGATGAGGAGGACTCGCGGATCGCGTTCGTCCATCATAGGAAATAAATCAAACAATCCTGGAATCCAAGGACATCTCAAGGGGTTTTCCGTTCGTGGAAAAGTTCCACGGTGAAATCGAAGATAGCCGGGAATCGAAATCTCGTTAAGAGAAAAGCTTTAAAGTACACGCTTTCGGGAGAGATGGGGTGGGACGGAGTGAGGGAGGGTCGAAGGATTTTTCTGTCATCTCGAGGAATCTTCAGCCGCGGGACTCGAATCGAAGGAATCCATGGAAGAGAGGGATACAAAGAGAAAGGAGGAGAGCGCGGGGGCCGGGGGGCGACGGGGATAGTCTGACTTGCCACACTTGATTTCCCTTGTACATACGCACACCCCTAATTTCCAGATCTGGCTACAGACCCTGTGTTTAAATTCCTACCCCAAGATGTGTCCTGCCTTAAGTATTTAGCTTTACAACCAACTCAAATATCAACCCTTGGGTATTTGAGTTTAGGGCTCCCTGTATGCTCCGTAGTATCGTCTACCTGTCTCGTGTCTCCGTGTGTCCGTTTACTCTGTGTGCGCGCGTGCGCGCTACATCCACGTAGAGGAGCACACGCGAGATTCCATACCGGATGGGATATCTGAATACCTATGGATGCTTCCCCTTTGTATCGCGTATCGCGAATGGTCGTACCTTGTACCATGTGTACTATACTCGTCCGATGCTCCTGGCGCTTTTGTTGGCTCCAGCGTTGCGTGAGAGAATGTGTGCCTGCACCGCCTTGCGAGCTAAATGCAAGCCTCCCCCCTCCCCCCGCACGCTCCGTAAGTTTTGCGAAAAAAGACTCCTGCTGAAAACACGAGTTTCCTTCCTCCATCTTGACACTTTCCTTTTGGCCCGAGTGCACTCCGTGAAACAGCCAGCGCGTGGCGATGAAATTCTTGGCGCTTTAATCAAACGTTTTTTCTATTGGAATAATATTTCTGTGTGGTAAATGTACGTGTACGCGCGCCCGCCCGCCCGCCTGTGTGCGGCGTGTATATTGAAGTGGAGAGAGCATGGATGGAAAGTGCTAATCAAATTTTCGCGATGCCTCGGACAGATGGCCGAGTTTTCATGCAAACCACTTTCGTTGGCTTGTGGCGTGGAAACTTGCTGGTCGTTTTAAATCAGCCTGCAAATGTTCTGGAAGGTAGAATAAATGCAATTTCTCGTATGAAAAGCTAATGTCGTGCATTTGAGAATTCGTCCATAATTTCGCCGGACTCCCGTCAGGAGGATTCGTTTAATTTCATTAAGCGACGTTCGGCGAATTTATCGGAGGAGAAAAACAACGCGCGAACCATTTCTATGAGAATAGAGATCGCTGATCTACGCGACACGAGCGAGCGCACGCACCACTGAAAGAAATGGCGTCGTTGAATCAGCGTTCGGCTTTTGAAAGAGTTAAGCCGTGAAAGCGAAGCTGAACGCACGGACATTCGTTAATGAAATAGCGCGGCCTGGATTTGAACAAGCTCAATTAAAAGTTTGTTAGTTTATTTTTTTAGGCCAGTCGCGGACACGCGCGCATCGTCGAAATATTCGTATCGGTTAGGATCTCGTACATCATTAGACCCAGTTGTCAAGTTGGTTAATAGCCTGCTGTTCGGGCGGAACGAAGCAAGGGAAAACTAGGATCCACCCCCCCCCCCCACCCCGTAGAAAGGGAGAGAAGTGGGTGCTCCCTGTGGAAGGTAATGACGATACTCGTAGGTGTTGGCAAACGCAAATTTATGGAACAAAAAGCGTGGAAAGTCTCTCGAATGACTTCCACGTATTTCGATGGTTAACGAGTCATCGAAATCCTGTCAGATATTGAAAATACAACAATGCCCTAACTTCTCTCCGATGCTTGATAGACACAGTAGAAACGTGCACGCGCTAAATCGCGCGTGTGTGCAGAGGGGAAGAGAGGGGGGGGGGGGAAAGCCGCGAATAAAGTTTTCCGCATGTCATCTGCCTACTCTTCAACATAGAAGGAAGAGAGAGAGAGAGAGAGAGAGAGAGGGACCATTATCAGAGATACACACGCTCGTTCGTTTCACGTGCCTACGCTTCGTTATAATTAACGAAAATCCGCGTGGCCAGAAAGTGGCAGAAAGAATGACATAAAAACGGCGCGTGGCACGTGAAATCACACGTAACGAGGGAGGGGTGAAAGTTTCGGTTTCGTCGGTGGTGGCCGCTGCCGTAATAGACCCGCTGCTCCGAGTTCGTTTTGGGTAGAGTCGAGTGGATTTCCAGCGGAGAAAATGATCATCGTAGCTTCGCCAATGAACGATTGATGGTAAAAGTGGTTCTAAGGGCGAATAATGGAGGAGGGCGGGCATTAACGGCATCATCGGAATTTAATTGGGCCATTTGGCGGCCCATTCGACCGGAAGAGACAGAACATTCTTATACGCCTGACGCGTTCCTCGAGGCGGAAAGACGAACTTAATATCGCGTCATAATTTACGAGTGCGCCTGCGTTCGCTCCGTAGAGGTTGCTAGCTCCGAGATCGGGGGGAGGGGGGGGGTGGCACAGGAAACGTAAAAGCAGGATTAAGAACGATCCGGACCATCTGCGAAACGAAGCAGACGGCGAACGGGCCCAGGACTGGGAATAATGGGCATGGTTGAAAAGTCTATCGTGTTATCGGATCGGTTACCGATGGAATCCTATCTGATCGGATTGGTTCTAGTACCTTCGGGAATTTTGGACGGTGCACGTGAAACTCTCTGATTCTCTTTGGTACCATTGGCCAGTAATTACGATTCTATGCCATTATTTTCCATCGCCGGTGATTAGGGCCTTCTGCTACCTAAAACTTGTCGACCGTCCGTACTCGAGCGGTCGATTTGATGTACGAGTATTGCCTCTTCTTTCTCCTGCTTCTCCTTCTCCTTCTCCTCCTCCTCCTCCGCCTCTTTCAACGTGTATTTTACTTTCCCAATAAATCATCGCATTCCTGCTCCTTTTTGAAAATTCTTAACTTTCGCTATTCCGCGTCTTCCACGGTGTAACGCACGGGAGATGTATTATCAACTGCCGGTGAGAAAGGGGTGGGGGGGGGGTGATACCGCATGATCTCTATAGAATCCGGAGGAAGGTGTTCAATGAAAAATACTAGTAATCGATCTCCCCTCGTGAAAACAAACCTGATTGAAAGTGCAACATTGCGATGCAGTCTACCCCGCGAATGTAACGAGATATCCCCCTCCCCCCTCCCGACGCACCGTTTGCTTCCTCGGCTGCACGGAGAACACCATTTTTGAAAAGGCACGCGCACCACCGGATGGAAACGCGTAATCACTACTCCGGGGGTCTTGTTACCAGAACCGGAGGAATTTCCGAGAGTGCAACGCGTGAAATTATTACCTCGCTCCCCTAATTCGATTTGAACGGGGGGAGAAACGCGCAGGGTGCACTCGTCGTTCGACGAGAGCAACCGATGGGAGAGAGCAGCCACTTCGCAAACCGGAAGTCCCGCGTAGTTACCGCCAAGGCGGAGCCACGTGAAAAACTTTCGGCACTATAAATACGGGTTACCGATAAATGGTATCGTCCCTCGTAAGTACGTAAGTACGCGCGCGGAGAACACGCAGAGAACAAGTGCAGCTTTCAGAAACAGAAGAAGGCACGAGTACCTTGAATGAGGCTCGAGAATAATCGATAGTACGTACAGCGGCTTGAATACTACTATCCATGGTGGCCTCCCCTTATGGCAAATGAACGGGCTCTCGAATCCGCTTACAACAAAACCCGGTTCCCTCGCGAATAAATTCAAGAGACGTCCCCCCCCCCCTCCCCCCCGCCTCATTTCTATCGCGGAGACAGCAAAAACGCCGAATTCCAGACGAAAAGCCTCGAGAGCCCTCGGAGGTGAGGAGTCTCGAAAATATTTAGCGGAGAAACGTTATGTTATGCAAAGCAGAACACGGTTTCCTTTCCTCGGCTTGGCTCGGCTTGGCTTTCCCTTCAAAGACCATTGTCTCCTTACTCGGATTTTCTCACGGCTGATAGCTCTGAATTTCAAACGGATATTTCCAGCGAACTCTCGAGTATGAATTTTCGAAAATTCTCATCAACATAATCCCGAAGCCCGAAGAAAGTAAGTTCATAGGTGTTTCAACTGGATCCCCTCCCTGCCATCCCATGTCCATGGAAATCCGCTTGTTAAGAAAGACCCTCCATTATCATGGGAAATTTGTCGAGTGATTAGCGGGAGAATCTTGCTGAGATCGATCGGTCCTTGGATATCTCATCCTTCCAGACGGTTCTAACCGGATGCACATGGTGAGATAACACTATCGCGGTACCATGGAGCGAGCAACTGCCAAGTGCAATTCGAGGATCAAAGGATCCCATGGTGGTCGGCGAGGTAGGCAGGTGGTAAGATGGTCACTTGGCCGCGACACGCGCACAACTGCACGTATCGGTTGTTAGGCAAACCGAGATAAGAGTGAAAATCACTCGGCGACGCGGACTCTCCTCGCACGGAGATTCGCCGTCTAGTCTCGCGCACGGCCACGCGAATTAAACGAAAAACACGAAACGAGAGTAGAAATTCGTCGTCGCGCGTCCTTGGCAGTTGGAAATTTATCCGGCGGTGGGCTGACACTGAAATTTTCAAGCTCCCTTATCCCGGGGGAGGTCGCGTTGAAATAAGGATTGCTTTAATTTTGTTTCGCGTCTCTCCCCAAGGAAGGATGTAGCATTCTCCAGAATTTTCCCTGTATAATCGATTAATCTCCTTTTGTGCAATCGAGATTTAATAGTACGCATAACTCATAATCCAGGAAGATTGGTCTTAAGTCCCTCTGTCAGCCAACTGGAAATATGCGGGTACTTTTATCGATTATGAGATTATACTATGAACCGGGCTTTAAGAAATTACTCGCAAATTCAGATTTATGTTGCATCGTGGAAAAACTCCCACTGACGAGTAGTGGTACGACCCATATTTATCGCTCCTCCAGCAAAAGCCATCGCGCGTAATTCTCCCAAGTCCCGTACAACTTCGCTCCTCGCGAGCAACACGCGCGCGCGCGCGCGCATCGTGAGTGAAAAGTTTTACAGCTCCGCGCGCATATCGCGTGTCCCACCCCTCGCTCACCCTCTTGAAAAACGGAGGGAGCGTTGCCGGATGAAGCAGCGATCGCGGATAAAAAGAAAATTCGCGCGCTCGATTGCTCCGCGGCGATCGGTAGCGACACACCCTGGAGCAAGGGCTCGCGGAATCCGTTCTGGAAGATCGTCCACTAGGAAACGGGGGTGGTGTCGTCAGCGGGGTAGACGCTGACCAGGACACAAGAGCGTGGCAGCAGCACGTAATATCGATTTGAAGCGCGTAATTGCTTTTCCATAAGAGACCCGACCTGCCCCACGGCGTTTCATGGCGTGCGTGAAAGGGCCATAAACGGGGTAGCGGGTCGTCGGCTAATATTTTATTGTTATCTCGTTAGCGGCTTGTCGTTCGGGGGAGAAGCGTTTCATCAAATATAGAAGCACCAGGGACGTGGTCCGCCGGGGTCCATCATAAACAATACATGGATCCCTTGACCTCGCAGCACGCGGCGCATCCTGGGTACGCACCGAGGTCGACCGGAAGTGGCCTTCATTGTTTGCCTTGCATGAACCTGGGGCTTCGAATTCGCTAACGTGCAATTCCCCAGGTCACGAATGCACAATTCGCGAGTGCGCGGAGGAGGTTTCCTCGAGTGGCAGCTGCCGCTGCTACTTGTCGGTGCGCTGCTGCGCTGCTGCGCTGCGAGTGCACATGCGCGAGCTAAGTTTAATCGCCACCGATTGCAGCAGCAGCAGCAGCAGCAGCGACGGTAGCCTCCTTGATGGGAACGTAATTACTTTGCAGGGCTTCCCCGATATCGGGCCGCGAGCGCCATTGTGCCGGGCGCTACAGAACTGCCTCCCCCTCCAGCTCTAGAGCTAATTTCGCGTCGAGATCTCTCGACATCCACCCCCGCCCGCTTCCTGGTGAACGGTAAAACCTGCCGCTGGTGGCGCGAGGACCGTCGGCGTGATCCGAAGGACTGCAAGGGACCCGCGCGATTAGCCTTTGCGAAACGACTTGATAACTTTGCTGGATGAGAGACCACCTCTGACCAGGCTTGTCCTCTCGCCCGGTCCGTGACCCTCCCCTACCCTCCGTACCCTTCCGGAGGAAGTGCTCGAGAAAAGTACCAGGGATAACGGCGATAACGGCAGCCGGAGAGTGGTGGGTTTACGACCTCGCAGGTTCTATTGATTCGGTTTATGGGAGCAAGTTTAGCTTGTCTTGCACGGCTTGGAGAACAGTGTTTCCGTCGATCGGGAACTTTGTCTCGGCGGTGGTTCCTTTTCATTTCGTTTTGTTTCGTTTTGTTTCGTCTCGTCTCGTCTCGTCTCGTCTCGTCTCGTCTCGTCTCGTCTACTCACCCAGCGAATTAACCCGCTTAAGCTCGTAGCGATCGAGAACTCGAAACGTTCGGGACTCCCCGAGTGTTCGCATCGTCAGGGTTTTGTACTTCCGGTTGCGCCGATTCCCGATAAGTCGCGTTGCGGGTTGAGCAAAGGGGGAGGGAGGTACCGAGTGATCGTACGCTCATCGTAAAGCGTGCCACGTGCTTTGTTCGGGATAGCAGCAAAGTTAAGAGGGATAACTTTGTCGCTACAATAGGCATTGTCAGTGTTAGCAGGACGAGAATCCTCTTGCCGAATTGTCTTGCCAGTTCGCAAAGTGTTGCGGTAAACAGGTGTGTGCGTCGCCTAGTCGGTTCCAGGGACAGAGGGTGAAGAAAGGGACGAGGGTCTACGAGAGAGAAACCACACAGGCTTACCGAAACTAAGAAGAAACACAAAATGGGTGTTTCGGATCGGCGAAGCTGTCGATGTTCTCATGGATATCGGAGATTTGCTCGGCGGTTTCCTTTTCGTCAGGCCTCGTGATCCCGCCGAGTAAATTAGCCTACTTAGTCCGTTACACCTTTGAACCCTGCGGTACATTTCGTAAATCCGGAGTACGTCAGCCTTGACGGTCGGCCCCACGTTCAGGCGACGTCGCCAACTTTGCGCAAGTGGCGCTAAAGATTTTGTAGCCTTGGTTATGCCGATCTTTAATAGCTCGCGCCTCATCTTCCGGGGAGAGGACACAAAGTGATTGTGCGCTCATTGTCAGTTACGTCGACTCAATTGTGCAGGATAACACAAAGGCTAAGACACGAATATCTATCGGTACAATGGGCATTATTACAGTGAATAATAAGCAACGCTCGAGAATAGTTCGGGGGGTGGGGGAGGCTTCCAGCTGATTCTGCTAAAGTAAATTCTGCGGCAGGAGCTTCTACGGGAAATTTCATTGAGTTTTAATGGAAGCTGCGTTGGCAAATTAGGGGCATCATCCGATCCCGAGGGTCTCAAGGATGCCGAGGGGATCCCCTGGTTATTGGTCTTAGCAGTTTATCCGCGAGCAGCAGTCTCTCGGAAGTTGGGAAGTTGTTTACCGTAAGCAACAACATTTTATGAAAGAAGCAAGTGGGAGGAGTAACAGCCGGCAAGAGCAGCATGCAGAAGAAAAGATGGCACCGAGGAGCCAAATCGGCCAAGAAACCTTTCATTGGTTTTCTGCCAAGCCGAGCACCAACTTATTGATGTTGCCTGACAACAGTGAGCTTTCCACCTTCCTTCGGAAGCTCGTGATCGAATATTGACATTTCAATAGATCATCTTAAATCGACTCTAAACGCGCACTGAATATTTATAACTTCTGTTATCGAGAGCCAACCGGCCAACTCTTATTCTCTCTCTCTCTCTCTCTCTCTCAATCTGAATCTCAATATCTAGGAATACAAGGGTCCTCTTGAAAACTTGCCGTTTCAACTAACCCCTTACCCCGAACGGAAAGCCCTCCTCCTTTCTCCCCCCACCCCTCTGTAACCTTTTTCCTTCCACTAATTTATTATTTAAATCCAACCAATGTCTCCCCTTTATCTGGATCCATTTTCTTCTTCTTGGAAAATGATATGCATCCATAATTTTTTATTAACTCGCCATCCAACGGGATAGCATTTGAATTTCAATTTGAATTTAATCATCCCTATCGTACGGTAGTCTCTCCGATGCTATTTCTTTTGAAGGACGCTGGGTTTTAGGGAAAAGCGCAGCTTTTGTTTTTACGTAAAGTCACGAAGCCTACCAATCACTGTAATTAAAGTGCCAATGAATATCTACTTTGCTCGGAAAGTCGAGAAAATGGGGCAAACTTCTATTACCGGGATTGGGTCATACAGTTAACCGTTCTGTGGTGCAATGTGTGTAAATTAGGTTAATCAGTTTTGGCACTCCGTATAACTATATCAGCGCAAAGTAAATGGGTTTCGAGCTCTTAAATTATTTTTAGTATAAGGTAATATGCTTTGAGCAAACAAGCAAGATCTCTCTATGACTAACAGCCATACGTAATATCGTATATTTCCCAGGACTTTGTTTCGATCTACCTTTTTCGAGGTGGGCGGGATCGTAAAGTCCGGTCTTTTGCCTCATGCTTTTTTCTGACACTCAAGCTTTTACAACTGTTGCATGCTAACGGTGCGCTAGCTGCTGCTGGTTGCCAATAAAACGACCCTTATATGGCAGTTACCTATAGGAAGTGGTCGGCAAAAACCTCGAAACTACTGAAATAATTAAACGAATGGCCTACAAACTTCATGCAAATCGCCGCTTTAACGAGTAAGTTTTCACGAAACAAGCGTCCGGTTTTTTCGCTACTCGCCTAAACCATTCAAGTCCGATCGCATTTAAGAATCGAGTACGATCGATCTTGACTGGGATGCCGAGAGCGCGAGGTCCTCGAGAGATGGCAAAGTTGCGGTCCGCGTCTGTCGGTGAACCAATAACGAGGGCTTTGGCTAGAGGATGATGACGAAGAGCCGAAGATACATAGAAAATGCGCCGAACATCCCGTTGATTGCGGTCCCATCGACTTCGGAGGACTTAATCCGCCGTGAAAATTCGCTGATACGAGAAGTCGATTGAAATCCAGATCATTCGTTATCGACTGTACCGTTGACTATTAAAGATCGCTCTCTACCCCCCATTCGTTTCGTTTCCCGGTCTCTATGTCAAGCTTAAACTCCCTCAAGTGAAATAAACTATGAAGCACGTAGAGAAAGAGGGGGAGGGAGAGCAGACTGCAGAATCTTCCTTTTTTTTCCGGGTTTACCTGCGTGATTTACTGCTCGTATTTTATGGTAGATATGCATTTAGCTGGAGGATGACACTTCTTAATTTTCCTGATGCCACGGTCCACGGACGATCGTGCCACGAAATTCCCTTTACTTCTATACTCGGTATCAAAAATCTCTTACGAAGCAGGATATTTTATCGGGGGTATCACGTGTTCAATATCCACGACCCCTCCTCGTGAACTTTGCATTTACAAGGGTCGCACGTGTGACGCATATTCTCAACGGTGGCGATATCTCAACTATTTCTTTTATACCCTAGTTTTTGTGGTTACCGAGCATTATATTTTTCATAAAAGGTGACCAAAGCAACTGCCGAGAAACTTTACGAATCTATCAATTTGAAAGAGGGAAAAGTAGCGGTGAGTTATAATTCAACTTTGAAATTTCCACATCGGAGAATATAAATGTCCCGAATATGTATAAGAGTGATAAGAATTTATTTCTTTTCGAATATGATTTTGTTATTCGTAATTTATGACGATTGATATGGCGATGCTGGCTGGCTGGCTGGCTGGCTGGCGGCTGGCTGGTGGCTGTCTGGTCTGTCTGGCTTGCCATTTTCTTGATTCACTTGAAAGCAATTGAACTCCGAGCAAGCGCTAGATGCAAAAGGCGCGCGATAAGGAAGCATCCCGTGAAAAAGCACGTACGTGTGATTTTTTAGACGGGGCATTATTGAAAAACTTAACGCGCGCGCGAGGCTCCTAAGCAGATGCATTTTATATGTCGAAGAATAATGATAAGCATTAAATCTGCATCGGAGAATTATAGCGCAGCTCTCTTTCGAGCCGCGCAAACAGAAACTCAAGGGACATATGGCGATGCGGGTCAAGGCAGGCTAAGGAAATAATTCAGCCACTCACAGAGTAGACGGTACCTACTACCCTTCATCCCATTTCATTAATGTAAATCGATCTTTGCCATCTCTGTGGGGAGTATTCTCGAAGAATATCAAAAAAGGGACTCTCCATTCCGCTCATCGTTATTTCTACTTGTTACCCGGAGACCTTAAATTTCATCCAATTCTTTCAAACATGTCGGGAGAAAACTTTATCTTGCCGCTATATTGATTTTCGAGAAAACCTGATAAATTCCCTTTGCGAGGATTTCAATTACGTTCAAGGTAAATTAAGTTTCAAGATATATAAGAATCGAATTTCCGATATACACGTGGACGCACACGCGTGCACACACAAGAGCGTACGATCGCGAACTTCCACAGAGACACGCGCAATTTACTACGGAAATGACAGTGTGTGGAAAATATATGGACAATAATAAGTGTTCCTATAATATCCATTATACGATTATAAGGCTCACAAAAATTCATGTTTACGGTAAAACCGTGCGCAGTATGAAAAACTACGTAGAATTTTATTTCCTGCCTTGATGCCAATATGTAACTCGATCATAAATTCTTACTCTTATTCTCCAGTTTAAAGCCTCCGGTAATGGAGGGGTGATGGTGCTCTGAGATGTACAATAAGGGGATGTAATTGTATACGCTTGACTGTAAAGAGCAAGTAGGACATGGTCGAACGAAATCGGATAGAGCTTTATCGGAAGGAAAGTCGCTAATTGTTCGTCTGAAAATTTTCCTCTTTAACCGACTGACCCATCCAGCAAATGGGAGTCTCGCGAAACGCGATCGTGTCCGAGCGCTACTCTAACGCGGATACGTCGATCGACATTATGAAAAATGTTGGACGAAAGTTTATTTATCGCTCGGTTCGACAAGATCGAAGAGCCGACACCTGTGCCACAAGTGTCACTGCAAATAATACACAGACGGGTCAGAAATACCTGCAATTGGTCCGGTGAAAGTAGTTGGAAGCGAGCCATATTCTACGAGAGACTGTCTCTTCCCACCGAGAGGATGGGGGTGAGCGCTCTGAAATCCCCTCTAGGAAGGGAAACGATCGTGCTGGGACTTTTCTCGAAAATCGGACGTGAAGACACGCTCAGCAGACACGCTCGCCTTCGCCGGAGTCTTCTATTTCCGATAGTGACTCAACTAAATCCCTATTACAATTTAATACTGTCGTTACGTCCAAATTCCTAAATAGTTGCTATTGAAAGCTATGATCTCTCCCGGTGGATTCCAACTTAAATAAATAGCCCCAGCTAGGAATGGTCGTTAAAGCAAACCACAAGTGTTATCATTAATGTAGTTATGGCTACGAGAGGGTGTAATCGGGACCGAGGAAGCATTTGGAAACTGATCATATTCCAGAGAGGCTCGCAAAAGCTAGATTATGGCTCAAGATAAGTTTGACAGGATCTTCGGGAAGTTAAAAGATACACCAAGTTTATTGAAGAGAGAGAGAGAGAGAGAAAACGCGACGATAAAAGAAGGAGCAAGGTAAGGGTAGACGAAGTAAAAGAAGAAAATAATTGATATTTCGACGTACGAGCATAGAAATCTAATTATTTCAAGATAACTTGCAAAAAAAATATAACAAAACGTATACACGCGCATAATCGAAATACAAGATATAACATATATAAAAATATGTAACACGATGTAGAAAGATTAGAAGATTGAAATAAAGTGTAGTAGATGTTCTTCCGGGTACCCAGAGAGAGATAGATACATTGGGATCTTTACGATTGGCAAAGAGCCATTCCTTTGAAGTTTCTCTCAATACCCGATAGGGGTGTAGAGCCCCCTGTAGAGATAAATATCTGAATATAATGATATCATCCAGAGCCCTGAGAAAAATGACGTTTTGCCTTTTGGAGATTCTTGTATCAAGAGAGAGAGAGAGAGAGAGAGGAGGA
This sequence comes from Sclerodermus sp. 'alternatusi', assembly GCA_037305995.1. Lineage (NCBI taxonomy): Eukaryota > Metazoa > Arthropoda > Insecta > Hymenoptera > Bethylidae > Sclerodermus > Sclerodermus sp. 'alternatusi'. The sequence continues at coordinate 6,848,948 of CM074550.1, forward strand.
TCCTTTGCGCCCGTATGCACGCGGAAGAGAAGAGCGCCGCACCGACAGAAGTCTTCTCATTTAAAATTTACAATGTGAAATCAGCTTAGTTGTAATGCAGGAAAAGCGACTGATTCAATTTTCATGCGGTTGCTATTTAAAGTTTGAGCGGAAGCTGCACAAACGGCTATAAATCGTGCCGTAAATAAATTATGTCTCTTTCGAGGGGAAATCCGGGTTTTTTCATGATTTTTCTTCGGGACCGAATCAGCGGGAATCAAGGATTGGCATAATAGCACCGAAGACAACGGGTATTAACGACCGAACCCAAGTGAACTTTAACTCCAGTGAGATCAAACGAGTCAAGCGAGCCGGGTGTAACCATCGACGCTCCCACTCTCCACTTCCAAGTGCAAATGTGGGGACTGGCGTTCTGCCAAGTTTCGGCTTGGTCGCGCCCTGGACCAGTGCGAGTACGAGGAAGTGGACGAGCACTTTGAAATCTTGGTGCAAACGACAGAAATGAGAGAGTCCACTGAATTTCATTCGATTGATAAATTATATATCTAGGTAAGGCACCTAGGTATCACGAAACGTGGCCGGATGCCCCTATCGTGAAACGTTTCGTCCCGGATGGTCGTCATAGCAACAGGCACCCCCGAAAATTCGTCCCTTCCCCTAACCACCCGCCCTTTAACCCTCTACCCTCTCTCGCACTGCCGTCCGTTTCTCTCTTCTTGCTCAACTGGTGTGTGTGTGTGTGTGTGTGTGTGTGTGCGTGTCTGCGGCTATGGCTGTAGATGGGAGTGTAGATGGGGATGAGATCGGGATGGGGATGGGGGTGGAGTGCGGATGTGAGTGTGGACGTTGGTGCGAGTGAGCGAGTGTTCGTCGCTCCTCAAGCAAGTTTGCCGAAATCGCTCGGTGAACGCACCCCATGGTAGAGCGAGAGCCAAAGTGTGCCATCAAGGGTTGAAAGAAGAACTTGCGGATCAGGGAGGAGGGGACGGTAGACCCGGCAGAAGCGAGAGAGGTAGGGCGCTGCCGTTTTACCGCTCCCCCAACTAAGGGCGCTTTTATCCCATTTCTCAGGCCGCGCTAGTCTTAACTTTTACCCTCGTGGCAATGGCACAATTTCTTCTGTCTCTCACTGGGCCACACTCGAGCTCATTTAGCTTCAATCTCGTTCGTTCGATCTTTACCCTGGGCGCTGCTGCCAGCCTCATCCAACTCTCTTACTCCTGGCTACGAGGATGTTTGCCACTTTCCGCCCTACCTCGCTCTAGTCGGAATCCTCCAGTTTCTCATCGAGTCTTCCCACTAGCAGATTTTAGATACTCGTCACTCCCATCTAACTCGACAAGAAATAGAGAGCGAGAGTCAGAGAGAGAGAGAGAGAGAGAGAGAGAGAGAGAGAGAGAGAGAGAACTCTACAAATATGAAAAAGTGCAATAGAAGGACCGAATGTTTCGCGAATGTCTCGCTGGCTACTTCAGCAGGACTAGGGACAAATCGTTGGGAAAGTAGATTATTTATTTATAACTGATAAACTTTAATATGCTTATTACTGTTATGACTTTATTAATGAGCGCGAGCCAATTTGCGTGGAAAGACAAATCGACAAGCTTTGCACGGTTACAAGATGACGAGTAGTCTTGCAAAATGTAGAAATTATTTGTAAGAAAAATTACGAAGTGGCGCGAGGTACGGTGGAAACATGAAAATCCTGATCGTTTACGATTCGATCCGTGGACATAGTGGGATCTTATCTTACAAGATCGCAGATAGTTTTGCAAAATGTAGAAATTATTTGTAAGAGAAATTACGGAGTGGCGCGAGGTACGGTGGAAACATGAAAATCCTGATCGTTTTCGATTCAATCCGTGTACATGGTCGGGTCTTGCGATATTAATCCGATGAACAGTTAATCCTTATTTTCTGCCAAGCACTCGATAATCTTGAAATCATTTGTTTGTAGCCGGGAGTATGCAGCTGCAGTAGCATCGAGATAAATTCGTGAAAAGCGCTGCTCCAGCAATAACGTGAAAATTATCTGGCAGCAATTTGATCCCGCGCTATGCATTCCAACGAGCGAGATTCTCTCGAGCTGACTTGTCGCCAGCCGGAAATGGCAGGATCGTTTAATCGTTCGATCTTTATCCAGAGGGTAGTGGAAGCACAACGCCGCTTTCCCAACGAATTCGCTGAATGAAATCTTTAAGATTCCACGATGATCCTCGAACTCCTATTGAATGGCGAGCAACCAGGAGGGGGAGGGCTTGAATTTCGAGTAACAGCTGTGTTCCAATCTCCTCGAGTCGAGGGAAATCCAGTTCAGCTAGAATTGCCGGCTTTGAAATTCTTAGGGATCGTTTATCAAAAGTAAACGTATTTATGAAAGGTGCTCAGCGAACGAGGCGAGAGTAGAGCGTGGCAAAGAGTACAAGACGCACCACTTATGGCAGCGAGAGCTATTCTCGAGTAGGCTTGGCTCAGTCTCCAGGAGGCAGCTCGCGCTGTCCTTCTACCTTCTACCTTCCTCGCGCGGCCGTCGCCATGACAACCTCCAAAGGGATACCGTGTGCAAAAACGAACCGATGAAACTCCTACCACACCACACCACACCGCACCGCACCACACCGCACCACGCTACGTACGACCCTCTTGTTTCTTACCAAAGTCTCTTGCTACGTTCTCCGAATCCTTTGTTTCATTTTTCCTTTTCCACCCTCTCGTTTTCTCACTCTTGCAGGGTGTCCAGAAATTTTCTTTTGAGGGGGTGGTTCCTGACATTAAACCGAGTCGAAAAGTCCTTTGCCACATTTCGATCTGAACCTATTAGGCGCGATTGTCGATATGAAAGAAATGTGCATTATCGTATATCGATTCTATTCGGAAGAATCTCGAGTATTCGAAATGGTGTAACGATCGCACGTTCCGATATGTATTTATATCGATTTCGACTCGTAACATCACTTGTCTACTGGCTTATTTCCCAAATGTTGAGGCGTTTGCCTATTACTCTCTGAATCAGTCATTTCCTATGGATTGAATAAAGGGGGAAAATAACCAGGAAGCAAAATCGTCTAAAAAATGATTGAAGTTTACTGTGAAGGTGGAAAGATTAAATAAACCAATTTTAATGTTTGATACGCGATGAATATATATTTTATTTGTTTGTGTTGAAAAATATATAAAATAGAAATTCCGTTACGCGCGCCATAATATACCCAGACACGTAAAACCTGGAATTTGACTGTAATCTATATAAGACGGTGAAATGTGTATTAAAACAACTAATCTGATTCTTTCTTCAGGCGAGCCCATGGAAAAATTCCTCGTCAAAATATTTTAATGCCTTTGCACCATTGTTCGATGCTACTGAACTCAAATTCCATTTCTGTCAACTCTGAATTTTTTTTCTTTAATCAATTCTCTGTAGAAGTTTGGTATAAAATTTGTAATTTGAGATATGCTCGGAAGAGAATTGTTCTCCAAATTTTGAGATTCAGCTGCTGATCGTGGTTACATCGCTTTTATTCTACCTGACTTGATATTTCCAGTAATTTCTTATCGTGCAAAATCGTTTTATCGAGTATAACTTTGTTCGGACAATAGAACTTTCTACACTCCGAACAATTATATGCGCCATTTATCGACATTTTTCCAAAACTAAGTTCCTAGACTTGTTCACGATATTAGATCCAATATAATGAGAATATTGAACTATGTCTTCTGGTGGAAATTCATCCTTAAGACTTTATCCTTTATCATTATTCATCCTTTATCTTATATACAACATATATAATATTGTTACGAGTTCGGGTATGGGTGTGAAGTATGCATGTATGACAATTTCAGACAGTTTGCTTGGTGTGATGGTAACCATAAAAATAACTTGTAAGTTACCATGTGTTGTTTATATAGTGAACTTGGCGGCAGAGCTGCTTTTAATCGTGTTCAGTACTGACGTGTATATAGCAGACTCTTTAAATCGATCTAATTTCATAAAGCTTATATTTTGCATTTTCTAGTTCTTGCTTCTTGTTTCGTTAATATTTGTGTTTCTTGTTGTTTATTAATTAGTTAATTAATAAACAGTTTTAGTTCTTTTATTAACTTGATGTGATTATTTCAAACCGCGCGCGGCTCGTAACAATATATAACTAGTGTATAAAAAAATTTATCGGAAATAGAACAAAGGAAAGATATAACGCGAATGAACAAAACTCAGCTGCAAAAGCCAAAAGAGTGATGAAACTGAATTTTCTCCGCACGAAGGTATATAAAGATCAGAAAGTATAGAGTTAGAAAGACTGTGCTTCGTAAGCAGCGATTAGCAGCTACACCCCCTAATCGAATCACCCAACAACGGGGCCCTGGCAACAGCCAGGACAACAGAATCCTCGCACTTGACTCCTTTACGAAGAGTAGACCAACTCCCGGTAACGCAGCATATTTTACAAATAAGTATTTTAAATCTTATTTTCTGTAAAAACTAATAACTAAACTAAGGACTTGCTATCTCAATTTATATAACCAATAATACCTTTATAATTGAATATCTTACAAATTAAGCTTCGGGTAGAAAATCTTTATAGCCCTTTAAATTTATGGAAAGTGTCATTCGTTTACCGCGAGAAATGATTCTTTTCGTGCATCCCCATGTGAAAAACATCATAATTTTATAATTATCAAAATAATATTCACCGGACGCTAAGAAGAGACAGAAGAAGAGGGAATAAAAAAGATAAAGAGGGGGGGAGTAGATGGAAGGAAAGATGAGAAGAATGAAAAGGAAAAAGAGAGCAAATATCTTTGTTCAATATACGAAACAAGTTTCTGTACGAAGTTAATAAGAGCCTACATTCTTCTTAAGTTTACCTGCTTACAAGATCCAAACGAACGCCTGGGAAATGCGATTACAACAAACTTCCATAGTTTCTGACCGAAAGGGGGCGCTCCTCTCTTGAAAGTAGACGAGGCACTTACTCCCTTATTTGTATAGCATATATATGTATATAAGTACATGAAAGTGCATAATGCACGCTTTACAAATTCGTAAATTACATCATCTAACTTTTCGCTGCATTCAGACTCTCTATCAAGAAATTTATTTATTCATTGTCTTTCTCTCCCTAAGCAAAATTGCACGTGAAATAAATGAGAAGAAGCCTGTAAAGGGATAAGAAGGAGGGAAACACGTGTTTCGCCAGAAATGTAAAAATGCTGGCGGATAAAACGGTAGAATGATTAAAATCGCGGGGTTAAGATGGTTTACTATTCCGTTAAATGCCTACTGGGCCCACTATATGAGGCATCCTAACGCGTTTCTTGCTAAAAAGTGCAGATTCGTCTATATATGCGTTTACCGTGGTTCGTCATAGCATCTCGTTGAACCACATCTCGCCATAGTGGGATATTATTCGCTTGAGAGGATAAATAGGTTACATTATCGCATATTCGATCCTAGAATATTTATTCAACACTTGTATTACGATAGATGCCAGATAGCTAACAGATTTTTTAACCAACTCGTTTGAAAAATAAATATTTAATAGGTATCGATGAACAAATTTTCGTTGCACTTGACTGCAAGGAATAATTATTATTTTTTTAGCAATGGCGTCTCATTCGCTCTTTCTCTCTCTCTCCCTCTCTCTCCCTCCCTCTCTCATTCTCTCTCCAATTTCTGCCAGATTAAATCACGTGAATCGATCCAGAAAAAATGATGGCAATTTGGAAACAGTTACTTCGTTTCCTGGCTGTTCCACAAACCCTATTTTACTTCAGAGAATGCAATTTATTTTGATAAAAATATACAGCTAAATATCGAAATAAAAAGACTACTGCGTAGAATATAACACAAAAGATAGGTCTTTTGATTAGTTAAAAAATTCGTTAAAAATGCAGAGAATAAAAGAATAGAAAGATTCGTGTTTCATGGAAAACCTACAATTCCTTTTCGTTTGTGATTAGGTTTTTTTTCTTTTGCAAATAAACTAGACGCGATATCGCTTACCTCCGTGAAACTTCACTCTGCGTCTTCGGTCGGTATTCCTTTTCCTATTTTCCCTTCTATCTTTCATCACATCGTCTCTTTTGCCTCGGCAAAGTCAGCAGAATAAGTATCCAATCACGTTCTTATCAAAGCTTTAAAGAAAAGCACAAGAAGAATTCAAAGTACACTAGCCAAACATGAAGCTCGGGGGCAAAACAGAAAAAGCATCAATTTCATTGCCTTCGAATATGTGTCCGCGATACTCGGAAAGCAATTACGACGTTAAAGCTGATTTTATAATGCGTCCGAACAGTCTGCGTGACACGGCTGAAATTCGAGCAGTGAAACCTCCATCTCCCCTTCGATAATATCAGGACGTTTTATAACTCAAATATCAAAGTACACCGCACGAATATTTCTTTCGCGAAGATTCGATAGAAATTCAATTGGAGGAAAAGGCGTGAAAACGGTTGGCATTGGATTCCAGGGTGATTCTCGGAGTAGCTTTGGTCACTCGCAAAAAAGTTCCAAGATAATTCACGAGACTCGCGAAGAGACTTCGTAAATCCATAAATAAACATTGAACGAATTAAAAATGATATTAAATAACATCGTTGAAGCTAAGAAAAAGTCGCACGATGTGTAGGACAGAGTTATTACTCGGGTTACTTATTAGCCGAGTAACCTGCGAAAACCCTAAAAGCCATTCTAGTCTTTCAGCGAAAAGTGTAGGGTTTTAGCGAGTGTCTTTGGGGGAGAAAGCTGAAAACAAATTTCCAGTCATTTCAGGCAAGTGGAATAAGAGTATATGAAAGGTATTGTGTGCATTTTGCGTTTAGGGTAGCGCCGAACACAAGCCGCAGGCTAGCAGCATCTTGACTCCCTAAACAAAACGTCCGAGGGGTGAGTGCGCACACGTGTGCAGGAATTAAGAGTGAAAAAGATGAGCAAAGAAGAGGGAGAGAGAGAGAGAGAGAGAGAGAGAGAGAGAGAGAGAGAGAGAGAGAGAGAGAGAGAGAGAGAGAAAGGGAGGGAAATAGAGAGAGGGGAGCACGAGGAAAAAGCAGGGGAGAGAAGATAGATGTAGATAGGAAAAAAGAGGGAAAAAGGAAAGGGACGAGGGTGGAGAAGGGCTGGGAAGAATTAGCACAACCAATTTCACGTCGTACCCTAGTTCACCAATCTCGAGCTCAAGCCCGAGATACTTGTAAGGTTTTTCGACCTCTCCAGCTGTTATTGAATTTTTCTTGACGTTCCAAGCGCTACTGACGGACAGAGTATACAGATTTTCTCTAACTGCTCGAGGAAATATTATTGCAATGTATACCCTTTTAGATGTACTAATTCTCTGAGAGAGAGAGAGAGAGACGAAGAAATATATCCTGTCTCGCATACATATGTATAATACAATAATAATCGCAAGCACAAGTTTCCTAGTATCAGTCTCGAGATATCAATCAATATAATATACTTTTAATTGAGCGCGATAAAATTTAATTTCCCGCCTCTGCTTGCCCTCATTAGGTGAACTTTATTTAACGTGCTAGCAGGATTTCACTGGGCCAGAAAATCATAGGAATGCTCTTCGGTTTATCGAAAATTCATTTTCGCCCCACCCGAACGAGGAAAGTGCACACAGATAACCTAATGATCTCGGTCGCTTCTTTCTAATTCCCTCGGAGGATGTTCTTCGAACCTTGTTACGGTTCTTTCAGATAAAAATATCGAAATCGATACTCATAAGCGCTTCGAGGTACATCGAAATCACTGACCATATCAGACAGTATCCGTGTAGCCTGTATGTATCCGTGTAACGGCGCACAGCCTGTGAATAAGAGTCCTGATAAATCCGTCATTTTAGTTTCAAAGGAAGTGTCGAAAAATGTGTTACCTGCTACCAGTTTGGTGTATCGCACGAAAATAGCCAACCACCGTAGCGGTTTCGGTACCGAAAGGACTGAACTTGAAAAATGGTGAAACTTGGCAAAAAAAAGAAGGAAAACGGAGAAGGAGGGTGAGGAGGAGGAGGAGGAGAAGAAGGAGTAGGAGAAGGAGAAGGAGAAATAAGCGTTCGAGAAGCATATTGCGGAATCAGGGGATTCGATTTCAATGATGGAATACTCCGACGGGGGAGGGGGAGTTTCGCCAGAACTAGCCGTTTACTTTATTCGCGAAATAGGAGCCGATATTTTCTTGACGCTGTCAGTGGTGTTCGATTGTGTTTATAATAATGGCACTTCCCTTCCAGGGAGAAGAGTGCGCTTTAATGTGATTTCTCCTTATAGGAAATCTCCCATGACCCTGGGGTAAAATATCGGTACACCGGTAACTTTTTTCCTTAGCTGTACACCCTCGCGACACCCCGTCCTTCTTGTCAATAGAGATTCCTTTCGTAACGCCGCTTTCTCTCTGCCTCTCGACGAGAGGATCGATAAGAGAAAACGCAAGGAATATACATGCAAAATCGCTCTCTCTCTCTCTCTCTCTCTCTCTCTCTATGTATGTGTGTGTGCGTCTACATCCCCCTTCCCCCATACATATTCAGAACGTCGCTGTTCTAATTTTCATAATCTTATGCGAGGAGAGCAATCATTGCAAAACTCCCTCAATAATTAAATTTCATCGCAGCTCTGTAAAACATCGAGCGACTACTGCCACGTTTAGCATGACAAATGCCTCAAACCGTGGTTTGCATTGCTAATTCCGGAAATATATTCGTCGAATTCGTAGGATCATTATTTATCACTAATATCGACCGCGTGATCTTTCTATGTCTGCGTTCAAAATATTCCCTCTATATGTTTTAGGTACTAGTTGCCCCCCCCCCCCCCCCTCCCTCTAGCAATTGTTCGCAAGTGGTCGCGCGAATGAAATAATTCTGTTGTTACTAATGTTGGATAAATCGTTGTATATGTTTTATCAGATTATTATTATTTCGTTTAGATAAACATATAAAATTGTTTATAATACTGTGCCCGAGGAGATAATTCGTCGATAATTATCGAATACAATTAACAACTGAGTTGCTGAAAAATTACCAATGCAAAACAAGGAGGGCAACGTTAATAATTAGTGGAAATTCATAGTGATTCTTATTGATTTTATCGAAAAATTAGAATCATTTTGGAAACCCCTCCACCTCCAGCCTCGCTACCGTTACTAAATTAGACTGGCGTTTCATTGGTATAATTAATCTTGAAACTAGTGGTGATCTTGGAAGAAATGATATTTTAATGCCTGGCAAAAGTTTAAAGGCTGCCTTTGGCAAATGAATGATCATCTTTCAAACTGACATTTCAAGACGAAGAATCCTCTATTCTTGAAGACCTTCTTCAGCCAATTAAAGACGTTTTTCTCCCATCTTGACCTCGTTCCTTTGACTTATCTGACAGGTTGGACCTTCTTAGAGAGCGCATGCGTCCTTTCAGTAGATCCCATGAAGATAAACTATCCCTCCCTCCTTCTCTCTCTCTCTCCCTTTCGAGAAAGATCCAGATGTTTTCAAGAAACAGGGTTTTGCTCTGGGGAGCTTTGGCAAATAAAAATGTTCCGCGTTTTAACTAGTGAATTTTTGGGGAGTGACGGTCACGCGACATCACAAGACCCTGCGACACCCTCCTAATTTCACGGGGAAAATCCACAGAGACTACATTGGCTCGACGAAAGAAAATTCCAGAATAATCGTAAAGACTCCTAAAGGAGAATCCAGGAGTGACGGTATCACGAAGAGAACCTTCCGGAGGAGGTACCTGCAGGAAAAGCGGAAGAGGGAGAGAGATAGAGATAGGACCAGCGTTAGCAAGGTGGAAGTGTCATGCATAGGCAGTAGGGGGTGCAATATGTAACGCTGACTATGGAAAAAGGAACGGTGGATTAAACGGCGAGTAATTACGCGACAAGTTCGCCGCCGGGAGACAGCAATTAGCCTTAGGAGCGGGACTGTTTTCTTTAGTGGCGCTCGCGCACACCGGGGAAAAGTGCAGGTGCAGCTGAAACGAAATTGCCTCGATTGCACTCCATTGTAGCCAAGGACGCTCGAGTATATACATTTTTCCTGTCTGCTACCCTGGCAGTCCGTTCGCCGGTCGCCGGTCGTCGGTCGTCGGTCGCCATCTCTTTTCCTAGCAGGCGGCTCGGTTAAAGCGTCATTTACTCGCTCCTCGCTCTCCGGATGTCCTCGCGCAAATCCGTTTACCAGCTTGATCGTTCCCAATCTATTCCCCGCTGGCGCCCGAACACCCCCCGGTTTTATGGATTTTCGATCGCAGCTCCTCGCAGCCGCGTTTTGTCCGCCACTGTACCCCGACCATTAGCTAAACGACGTGTAATGTCAAGCTACAAAAAGTTCCTGATTAGATTAAGCCTGGCACTGGCTCCTTGCGGCCCAGAGAACGCCATTTTCACACCGAAGAATGTAAAATCTACTTTTTACGGGGCCACTCTCATTTTTCGAGGGAACAAAACCATAGCGCTACGCTCCACGCTCTCCCGAATTCTTGGCAACGCTAAAAGATTAAATATCTCAATTGGCAACCTCTTAAGATAAGTAACAGCCGTCGGGGGAGATACCAAACGATCGGATTCTCCCAAGAAAACGCAAAAACTTATCTCTATTTATTTCCGCTCAACGCTTCAAATTATTTCCTTCTCTTGTCTCTCGCTTTTCACCCCTCTTTAAGGATTCGCCTGCGAAGATCGACAATTTTTTAAAATTCCGTGCGTCTCGTCTGAGCGAGAAGCGAGCGTATCAGGGTACACTCTGTTCAATGGCGGAACTTTTTTAAACCTATTTTACTTATCATTAGAGTCATTGTACCCACTCACTCTCTCTCTCTCTCTCTCTCTCTCTCTCCGTTCGTGATATTCCATCCATTGCTTCCTTGAAAATAATTCCTTTTCAATATTTCAATAGGTATTTCCTAACATCGGGCGTTCGTCGAAGCATTCACGAAATCATCGATATTCCATGAAATTTTTCAGATTCTGCAATTTCGACCCTCGGAAGTTTCACGTTCTTTTTTCGCAGTTTTTATTTGAATATTTAGCGGTGTATCTCCTGTACCGTAAAATCACTAATTTCTAGAATCATGGTTGCAGATGTAGCGCGTTCCTCTCTGTTTTAGGCGATTCTATAAAACCCTATATTATTGCTCTTTTATTTTTTTACGGCAGGCACGCCAGCTTGCTTTGGCAAACTGGACATAATTGATTTTCGATCATATTTATGTATGGTTTTATCCGATGGGCATACGTCTAGACAGCATTGCGGGCCAAAACAATAATGTCAAGAGAATAAATACCGATAGATGCAAAAGGCACAAACACTCTTGCTTGTTTATAAAATGAGAGGTAAAGAATAAATACATTTTTATCAGGATCCTCGCGAGGTCTTCACTTGCATAAGAATATACAAATATTCTTACTTTCCGACATTCACGCGTGAGTATTCTAATTTTGTCAGTTATCTCACTAGAACGCGCATCAGTGCCATTGCTCGGCTTACCAGAAATTATCATTATCATCAGAAAACACAAACACGTACCTTTTGTACATAACGACACGATTAGCAATTTAGCGAAAAACGCAAATAGCTACCCTGATACAACTACGATAAGATAGGATAACTTTAAAAGTTCCCATCAAATCCTCTTACTCTGACCATAAGACACCATTTTAAGGCATTAAATAAAAATATTCAAATAGGTTTTTCTATCATAAATGGTAATCTATCCTGCATTATACGTAAACTACCAATAAGATTACCAATAGCTCCTTCGCCAACATATCAAAAACTAAACAACCGATTCCCAAAATTCCAAGCGTACTCTTCTTCAGACCCGAAAAGAATAAATCTGAAAAGTACTAATCGATATACCCCACAAAAAAAAATTTACCTAAAAAATAGAAAATACAAGAGTAGAAAAATATTATTAAATTACATCTTTTACTGGTTAAATTTTTTCTAAGATATATCGATTAGAACTCTTCAGAATTATTCTTTTGGAGTCTAAAGAAGACGAGAATACATGAAATTTTGAGAATAGATTGAGTAAATTTGGAATGTTGACTTTTAAACTTAGAACGTTAACATTCCAAATGTGAACCACATATCTAGTATCATGCCAAACTAGATTAAAGATTAAGAGAACTTTTTCAGACTTAGCTGTCACATAATATAGTTCTAAACAAAATGATACATGTGTATAAATTCACAAGTTATCCTGGATCAGCAACATATAAAGTGTTTAATACCAATAAGTCCTGGTTTTGTTGAACATCATGCAGACTTTTAAGCTAGTAAAGAAAGAAACTGCATAGAACTTTTTTATACTCAACTACCTTATAATAGAGCTCAAGATGAAACTATTTGTGTATATAAATCTCCAAGTTTAATTGCTTAAGTGCTTCACAATGTATTAAACATAAACAAGATTCGTAAAGCGAACCCTTCATCTAGTATCAAGTCAAACTGCAATAAAGGTTAAGAGAACTTTTTCAGACTCAGATGTCAGGAGGTTTAGGTCAGGACAAAATGATTCATGTGTATAAATTCACAAGTTATCCTGGATAAGCAATATATAAAGTGTTTAATACAAATAAGTCCTGGTCTTACGAACACCATGCATACTTTCAGGCCAGTAAAGAAAGAAACTGCATAGAACTTTTTTATACTCAACTACCTTATAATAGAGCTCAAGATGAACCTATTTGTGTATATAAATCTCCAAGTTTAATTGGTTAAGTGCTTCACAATGTATTAAACATAAACAAGATTCGTAAAGCGAACCCTTCATCTAGTATCAAGTCAAACTGCAATAAAGGTTAAGAGAACTTTTTCAGACTCAGATGTCAGGAGGTTTAGGTCAGGACAAAATGATTCATGTGTATAAATTCACAAGTTATCCTGGATAAGCAATATATAAAGTGTTTAATACAAATAAGTCCTGGTCTTACGAACACCATGCATACTTTCAGGCCAGTAAAGAAAGAAACTGCATAGAACTTTTTTATACTCAACTACCTTATAATAAAGCTCAAGATGAAACTATTTGTGTATATAAATCTCCAAGTTTAATTGGTTAAGTGCTTCACAATGTATTAAACATAAACAAGATTCGTAAAGCGAACCCTTCATCTAGTATCAAGTCAAACTGCAATAAAGGTTAAGAGAACTTTTTCAGACTCAGATGTCAGGAGGTTTAGGTCAGGACAAAATGATTCATGTGTATAAATTCACAAGTTATCCTGGATAAGCAACATATAAAGTGTTTAATACCAATAAGTCCTGGTCTTACGAACACCATGCATACTTTCAGGCCAGTAAAGAAAGAAACTGCATAGAACTTTTTTATACTCAACTACCTTATAATAGAGCTCAAGATGAACCTATTTGTGTATATAAATCTCCAAGTTTAATTGGTTAAGTGCTTCACAATGTATTAAACATAAACAAGATTCGTAAAGCGAACCCTTCATCTAGTATCAAGTCAAACTGCAATAAAGGTTAAGAGAACTTTTTCAGACTCAGATGTCAGGAGGTTTAGGTCAGGACAAAATGATTCATGTGTATAAATTCACAAGTTATCCTGGATAAGCAATATATAAAGTGTTTAATACAAATAAGTCCTGGTCTTACGAACACCATGCATACTTTCAGGCCAGTAAAGAAAGAAACTGCATAGAACTTTTTTATACTCAACTACCTTATAATAAAGCTCAAGATGAAACTATTTGTGTATATAAATCTCCAAGTTTAATTGGTTAAGTGCTTCACAATGTATTAAACATAAACAAGATTCGTAAAGCGAACCCTTCATCTAGTATCAAGTCAAACTGCAATAAAGGTTAAGTGAACTTTTTCAGACTCAGATGTCAGGAGGTTTAGGTCAGGACAAAATGATTCATGTGTATAAATTCACAAGTTATCCTGGATAAGCAATATATAAAGTGTTTAATACAAATAAGTCCTGGTCTTACGAACACCATGCATACTTTCAGGCCAGTAAAGAAAGAAACTGCATAGAACTTTTTTATAATTAGCTACCTTATAATAGAGCTCAAGATGAAACTATTTATGTATATAAATCTCCAAGTGTAATTGGGTAAGTGCTTTACAATGTATTAAACGTAATCAAGATTCGTTTGACGAACCCTTCATCTAGTTTCAAGTCAAATTAGAATAAAGGTTAAGAGAACTTTATCATATTTAGCTGTCATATAGTATAATTCTAGACAAAATGATCCATGTGCATAATTCCACAAATTATCCTGGATAAGTAATATAAAAAGTGTTTGATACAATTAAGATTTAGCTTTATCGAACTCCATGCATATTTTTAAGCCAGTAAAGAATAAACTTACATAGAACTTTTTCATACTCAATAATCATTTTATTTGAAGTCAAGAAGATATAATTTGTGTATATAAATCCCCAAGCTTAATTTGTTCATTAATGTAGAATGTATTAAATGTAATCAAGATTCGTAAAGCGAACCCTTTATCTGTTTAAGTCTAACTGAATAAAGTTTAAGAGAACTTTTTTACAATCAGTTGTCATGTAGCTTAGCTTAAGGCAATGTAATACATGTGCATAAATCCACAAGTTATCCTGAATATATTATTTATAAAGTGTTGATATAATTACGATTTCTTTCTGTCAATCCCTTTATAATACTTTCAAGTCAGTAAAGAAAAAAACTCAATAGAATTATGTTTATGCTTAACTACCTCACAGTAGAGCTTAAGATGAAATGATTCATCTATATAAACTCCAAAGTTTAATTGGTTCAGTTATTTATAATGTATAGAACATAATGAAGATTTGTAAGGCATAACTTTCATTCAGTATCAAGTCAAAATAGAATGAAGGTTAACGAAAGTTTTTCCAACTCTGTTATCATCTAATTCAACTCAAGACAAAATGATCAATGTACATAAATCCATAAATTATCATGAATAGATTATTTGAAAAGTGTTTAGTAAATTAAGAATTGGTTATGTGCGACCCCATGCATACTTTCAAGTGAATAAAGAAAAAAACTGAATAGAACTTTTTCATACTATACTACCTTCTTGTAGAACTCAAAATGAAATGATTAAAGTATATAAACCCCCAAGTTTAATTGGATAAGTCATTTATATTGTATTAAACATAATCATTAAATCAATACAATTTGTCCATCATACTCATTAAATTCTTTCTCCCTTTTTCTATGGCTTCTTTCATTCTTATAGTATCCTTATGTTATCCTTTTCTAGGATAAAAGAGCTTTGTATATTTCACAACTAGGAAATGTTGATGTTTCATTTCAGTAGCTTTATACGTATAAAGAAAATATAATTTTATAATTCAGCTTTATATTGTTGGAACATAGATATTATTACTTATTATATAACGTGAAATTCTACGTTACCATGTCAATCTTTTACTTCTCACTTTAAGAGCCAGCATTCTAAAAACTATACAAATGATTCTCAAAATTCCAAGTGTTCTCGTCTTCTTTAGAATCTAAAAAAATTATTCTAAAGAGTTCTAATCCACATAGCCCATAGAAAAAATTTTACTAGCTAAAAATTGGAATATAATAGTTTTTCTATTTGCATTTTTCGTTTTTGTAGGTGAACTTTTTTCTTATACGATTAAAGCCCTTTAGAATTATTTTTTTTAAATCTTAAGAAGACGAATACACGTGGAATATTGAGAATCGGTCACGCAGTTTTTCGAATGCTTACTTCTGAAGTTGGCACTGCTGACTTTACATCAATTTTTTCCATAAATAAGCAGAACTTTTTTTATAAATAGCATAAAACTATAGAGCTATGTGGAAGGCAAAGGAGAACTTGTATTTTTTCTTTCTCTTTATGAAATTCTGTTTAAGGCAATGCCAGCTTTACACTGGTTTCGTTTAATCCTTTAAGTTACTGCTAGTTACTAGTGTGTATCAGAAAAACCCCAGGCTCTATGCTCGGAGGTTTAAACAGTTTCAAATTTCATTTTACTGTACACCAATAGGCGAGTATGACGATATAATATTTTGAGTATTTTACGCAGAAGTCATTGAACATATAACTCCTTTTTATCAATTTCTTTTTTTCTATTCAATTCATTGCGTTTGCATACGTGTTTTTTTCTGAAAAAATGAGAAAATCAACTCGCATCTTCATTATTAATAATGGACGCATTCACGAACAACCATATAACTTCGGAAGGGCTTGAGATTCGTATGAAATTGGTAGCTAATTTTTAATAGCAGCATAAACAAACGAGTGTGCGGAACAGTAGCGCGTGTCCGAGTTAATTTGCGTCCGAAAAGTGCGCGGGATGAGCTTTCCGCGAAGGAAAGAGTAATCATTGTACTTCTTAATTAATATTTACGGCTTTAAGTCGATGAAGTCTCGCTCGCGCGTGAATAGAAAACCGCACGAGTGACGTTCACGCAAATTGCGCCACTCGGCGTGGATAATGGGTTTAATTTGGCGAATCGCATTGTCGCGAATGGTAATAAAACATTGACATTCACGTTAGTCGCGAAATAGCCGTAATAGCGGGCACACCGCAAAACCACGAAGCCTCGCTTAAACACTCGCGAGAACGTAGAATTCCGTCGTTCGAGTCCCGCGCGACCCGCTCGCAGCTACGAAGAAAATATTCGAAGAATCTCCCGCGCTTCTCTGAAATTCAACTACTCGCCTTGATATTTACCGAAAAATTTTTATTCCGACCGCGATTATTCGTACGAACGCGAATTGATGACGTCGCTGACTCCTACGCTGGCCTGGGTTGTGTGCGATATCACTTGTTGATTGTATCGATGCTTCTCCACTTTATTATTTACTCCGCTGAGTCTGGGTATCGATGGATCTTCCCGCAGTAAGAATAGCTTGAAAAAGATGTTGAAAATCACGGTGAAAAGTAATTTGGAAGATACGAGATGTTTTAGAGTCTTTTCAATTATTTAAACGCGCGCGCGTAGGTGCGAGTGTGCGATAAAGATAAGGTTACGTATCAGAAAGGGTCTCGCGAGCATAATCTTTTCGGGATTATTCGTGAATTGGAGCGTACATTACGTGACTTTGTAACACGGTCATTTAAATGAGTTGATATATGTAGATTAAGATGGTTATTTGGACTTGTCATCTTGCATCTCGAAATCATTTGTAATCAGAGTGACATTGTGACGTGACAATCTCCTTCTATATTCGTTGCTTGACGAGCCGAGCCAATTCACGTGTAACGAGAACTAGAACAAATCCTGGCAATAGTCGCCATGTTTGGCAGAAATGCATTCGGCTGTGGACTTGATATACGTAGTGATAATGCCGATAAATTTCAACAAACTTGAAACTCCGAAACGTATCTATTTAAAATCCAACGACCCAGAATCACCCATGTAATGACGGTAAATGAAAAATATAGGAGAAGCGTGCAAGAGGGAGACGCGAAATTAAAAAGAAAATGTTGCGCAATTAAGGGTGTTTCGAGTACTAAGAGAAAAATAAGAATTTGAAAATAAGCGAAGAAAGTAAAGAGTACCGAGTACCGCGAGAGAGCTTTCCTCAGAAAAACTTATCATGCATGCACTTCTCTTTAGCTTTATCGTCTTTTTACCAACGTGAAAGCCAAAATTACATCTTTTCAGCTTCATCAAATTAATGTAATAATTGGATAAAAATTTCTTAAGGTACTGTCAACATTTTTAAAGGTTTCGCTCGTGCAAAATGATACTTTTCTTTTCGCGGCTAACAACTACATACTCCTTGGTCTATTAAAATAATATTTTTCAATAAATCTCGGAGTCTGTCTAGAGCCAAAAATCAGCGTGCAGCGATGGCTTGGCAGGAAAAATCAGGGATGTATGTTCCTGGGGCTAAATGCCGCTAGGTTCTCCAGTGTTTATCTAGTTCCGAGGAAGGGGATCCTAACACAGTCGCTACTGCAGAATCAATGCAGAACCGTGGAGAGCCACCGGCTAGAGATTCGAATCCGGAGAATGCAAAGGAATTGAACAGAAGGTGAATGAACTGATGAAAGGAGCTTCTCCCGAAAAACCAGGAAATAAATGGGAAGTAAAAGGTGAATGAGGAGGAATAGGCAGCATAAAGGTAGGAGAATGGTCGATCCAATCAAAGAAAGTGAAAAGCTTCGAGGCAAAAGAAACCTGGCGAAGATACAAAGTGAAATGATGGCACCTAGTCATGCAAGAAAATGACGAGCAATTAAGGGGAAAAGAGAAGATCCCCGTTAACAAAGCGGAGATATAAAAACTAAAGGAATGAAGGATGACGAGAGAAATAGAGAGACGAGGAATGATTCATCGGTCGAGTTGGCGCGAGCACATTGCTGGAGTGTATACCGTAGCTTGTAGGTAGTTCGTAAGATAGCAAAGCCAGAGGTTGAGAGGAGGTTGTTAGAGAGAGAGAGAGAGAGAGAGAGAGAGAGAGTAGAGTAGAGTAGAGGAGAGGAGTGGAAAAGGGAAAAGAGGGGAAAAGGGGTAAGGGTAGGAGATGATAGCAGGTGGGCGGTTGATAGACTAACAGAGGGAGATGTGGTACGAGGGTTGCTACGGGTGGTAGCCTTTGTTCAAAGGGGACAGAGAGAGAGAGAGAGAGAGAGAGAGAGAGAGAGAGAGAGGCAGTGATGCTGAGCGACGGAGAAGGGGGGGGGGGATACGGCGTGCGTTAGAGAGAGATGGATGGAAAGAGGGACGAAAGACAGGAGGAAGAAAGAGAGAGAAACACGCGACCGGGTGCTACTGAAGCGGTTCCAGAAGGGTGTCGTTCTGACACACTGCTCCACATTCCTACACAGTACTAGCAACAAGCCTGCCATCCCTTTCTTGGCTTCATTGCACACACGAGCGAGACTACTGCGATTGCCGGCCATGCGTTTCGCGATTCAGATACGGTTTCAGGAAAGGGGAGGACAAACGATATTTGGTAATAGTAGACTGGACCACTCCACCGGCTACCCTGTGACACTTGCAGCAGCGATGCCCGGAATGCTACAAGTGCTGAGATCCGCAAGGGAGATTCAGATAAGGTTAGCGCTCGAGATACCGATAGCACTAGCCTGTTCCTTCCTGGCAATACTGGCAGTAACGTTAGCGATAAGAGAACTAAAGTACAAACGATAGCTGCAACTTTGATAAATTCGGGTCGACGCAGCAGCCGTTTCATTGAAATATCAGAGAGGGAAAATGCCTGGATATTTCGAAAATGTTGAATAATTTGGAAAGTTGGCGTAAACAGAGAACTTTCGATATTCGCCCAGGGAGGGGGATGAAAGTTTAATAGGATTCGATCTAATTCGAGAATAAGGCCCAGCCTCCGATAGCCACAGCGTTCGTTTGTATATTACACGGCGTACGAGTTGTTGCTCCTCGAGTATTGGCCTCGACTCTCGAAGATTTATATTGCCGAGTGAAATTCTAATTTTGACAGCCATCAACCACCAGGCACATTAACTATTGTATTCGTGGCGGCGCTATAGCTCGCGTGGAAACCAGTTACAAGCCTACTAGGAGCTTTATTACTTCGCGTACGACTTCATCGATTCTGAACGCACTCGAGACGCTGGTAAACGGCCCAGTAGTAACAGTCGTTATTATAGCAATTGCTGTATGAATATGAGAGACTGCTGCGCTGCCAGTAGTACTAGTAGTAGTAGTAGTAGTAGTAGTGGCAGTAGTATACCTACTTACAACAATTACGTCGTTCCGCTTGATGCAACTAAACTCGAAGCAAGTATAAGACGCGCAACTTGGTCATATTATTCGAAGCGTCGTTAAAGCAAATACTGTTATGCCTTTGCATTTTAAACAAGGGAGTTTCCAGGAGATACCTTCCGACAGAAAGATGGGCCCAGCTGGCGGGGAGAGGGGAGACGCCTTACATTCTGCTAGAAATTACCGGGGACCAGGTTCTTCTCGCCGAGCAACAACCCCCTGCAATCGAAGCGTCCGCGACGACCTTCGTTTCATTTCGATTGAAATTTGGCAAATGGGCGCGGAGGCTGGACGACGATTCCAGCCGTCGTTTCTGCGGGATTCGTTAGCGTAAGTGAGCTCGCACTTCAAACGATTTGGTCCTCTGAAAAGGATTCCGTCGCAGCAGCGAGAACTCCGAATGAGCTTTGTAAATAGACGGGGGTGCATTAAGAAATGAACAATATATCTACATCTTTGAGGAGGAGAGCGAGAACTTTCCTACGGAGTAATTATGGATGATGCAGTCTGCCAGGATCCTACGAGAGTCACGCTCTCGGAACAAGAGGCAAGCACGAAGGGTGGAAGGGGTTGGTTCCAAAGCAACTCGACAGTCCGCCCTACGGTCCAATCGTAAAAAACTATCGTACGACGATGCTCGTCGCGAGACTCGCCGCTTTTAATTGGGATAACGCGATTAGTAGGAAAATCGCGAAAAGCGCCGCGCAAACTCCAGCGCGCAGTAGCGAAATAGGGTGGGCGTGTGGGGGGAGTCGGGAGGAGATACTTGGAGAAATTGCAGGAAGTACCTAACGAATGATATTTTCCACGTACAGTCTATCCAGACTAATGGGTTTTACCGACAAGCGTAGTACCGGCGGGGGAGGAAGGTAACGCTAGACACCCTTAATGCAGTGTATTGTAGCTACTTAAGGAAAACAAATAGAATTGAAGACGAAGCATCGGAGTTACAAAGGGCGAGTCATTGCCACTTGACAAGAATTAAGGCAGGCGTGGCTTGAGTGCTTTCAGGGGCGTTCGAGCCTCTTCCAGGATCTGGTCGGAGCCCCATCATCGTCTTGCAGCGCGACAGCGAGATCCTCCCTGCGCCCTCTACACCCCTTACACCCGTTGCACCCCTGCCCCCGTCCGTCCATTTCAGTCTCCTTATTGGGTCACACGGTATATGCACATCGACGTTTAAGAGGCCGCAGATATCGAGGCAGCCTTGGCTACTCGAATCACAAGGGCTTATGGCTCGTAGATAAACACTTCGGGCCGTCGGTTTTCAATGTGCTCGTATATCGATTTCTCGTCTTACTGCCGACAATGTCGCTCGGCTGTGCGGCCCTCCAAGGGAGAGAAACGAAGAGACTTTGCGCAAATAGCCAAGTCGAGTCGAGCCAAGCCAAGCCGAACCACGCGTTACGTTGCCTATCGTTCGATTATCAGACTCCAATAACGTAACTGCGAGAGTCTATGGGAAACCCATGGGGATCCCGTGGGAATCCTATGGGATCCCATGAGAATCGGTCCAGACTTCACCCCCTCGCGCAACTCGCGAACAACCTCGTCGTTTCTCACCAACGAACGACGAGAGGGGGTAGCGAGTCGAACTATCACTGGCCAGGGATTCTCAACCACGTTGGGACCAAACGCGAACTTTTCCACGTGGCTGCGAGTCCCGGCGAGGGTCCCGGCTCAATAATTCAAGAGGATCGCCCGGAAGCTTTTCCAATCTTCGAGTATTCCTGGACGCGCGTGTACCTCGCGGGATACCGGGCGAGGGCGACGCGCCGAGGGGGTGGGATTACCATGGAAGTAATTCGGTTTCGCCAGGAAATGAAGAAAACTGCCACTCCGATGCTTTCCCGGAACAAAGAGGAACTCGGGGAGCTACGTCACGTGGTTTCGAAAATGTCACCAGCAAATGTCTCTCGTGTGCAGGAGCAGCGCATAATGCAGCTGCGAGGCCAACGCCTACAAACTCGCTCACTCTCTCCCTCCCTCCCTCCAGCGACATATTTGTTTATAAAGTCCCCGCTAAATTTCCTAACTGTGACTTATATGTATATTTCCATGGTTGGGGCTAACAATACAGTGCAACGTAGTTCCTCGACATCCGGTAACTTTGCTTAAACGACTTGACTCGGCTTTAACGTCGAACGCAATAAAAATCAGCGGGGGCTGGGGGGGAGATTGAAAACTACAATTAATTTCAGTCTCGTTATGCTCCGCGTTATTTATCTAATGAAGTGGATACTAGCACGGAACACCACGAATTTCGTGCATAAACTACTTCGGACGGCTCAACCAAGGCTTGTCCTACAACTTCTGCATGCAATATGCATGCCCGAGCGTCTTCATGAAGCAAACTACATTATCATGGGCCATACTTAGTGCACCATATACGTTATGCCATTACCTCTTATTTAAAGGACATTACGAATTTGCTAGCCGAAATCCCGCCCCGAAATTTGCATACCGTTATCACCTCGCTTAATTCCACAATAAAAGATAACAATGGAATTATAATGCGATGCGCGATTTAACGCCTTATCAAACCCGCTGAATAACTCTGTCCAAAAAATTTTTCGCGACATCGCGCTTTCTCCTCTCGTTTTCCATGTTTTCCCTCCGTCGAAACACGGAAGCGCAGCCAGCGCGAGGAAGGACGTCTGATCCTTGGGAGATGCAACGGTCCTCGCGTTATTTCCCATTATTATCGCACACGTTGGCGCGCGCGCGTGCAGGCAAGCAAATCTCCGTGTGTACTTGCGTGCGTGTACACCCCGTATATACGCGCACGTTTACAAATAAAGTGGATGTATGTACATTCGTGTATTACATCATCCCTTATCTTCCGTATCCTGATTACAAGCTCCAGTCGTGAGAGCTACGGGAGAATGCGAAACGGGGCTCGGCTTTAATTTCGCCATAGAACCAGCTGCGTAACGAGATTTCTACGGCGTGCATATCCGACGTTCTATTTTTCACGATTTTCGAAGCTTACGAGTGCTCCTACGAAAATGTTACTCGACTGCAGGATGCGATATAACGAGATCACTGTACTCTAAATCGAAAAGCCAAATTTTACGATTTGGATAATAGTAAGCCAAAATCAATACATCCTCTTCGAAATGGTGACTGAACGCTAGAACGCCGAGAGTCGTGTCACGCGTGTGTGCGTTTTACACTTTATGCATCGAGAATACGAAGCTGTCCCTTTTGCACAGCTACGTGCATCAAAAGAAGCGCAGAGTATCAGTCCACGTTATATCGAGATTTTTCCATTTATTCGCTAGAATCTAGAAATATTATCCTTTCGCGTTTGTCTCGTATACAAAAAGAGAAGGAAAACGAGCAAGTATCAGCCCTCTCATCCGTTTCCGGAAGACAGTAGCAGCGGGTAGTTCGGGTTTTTCGTGGATTTTTTGGGTCTGGGAAGGAAGAGGAGGAAGAGGAAGAGGAAGGGGCTTGGTCTAATGTGGTCGAGCAACAGATGCTGCAGTAGCCTAATGGTCCGAGGTTCGAGTAATTTAGGTGCGTGGCTGGTGTCTAGTCGATTTAAAGGTATCCTTCGAAGGCAGGTTAGTCGAGTTCCAGGTCGGCCTGAGCTCGTGGCAGCTGGGACGCCGCATAACAGAATAAGCTTTAGAATAACGCTCGGCTGGAGTCGAGCTGGGAGCCACTTACTCATTCGGCCCGGATTGTTGGACAGGTAATTAGAGGAGCAACGCGTCGCCCGTGGGCCTAATTATAAAAGAGTTTCCTCTTTATCTCCTCCCAGCTTCTCCCTCCTTCCCCACTTCTCTCCCTTGTTTCGCAAGCAACATAAGAGCAGCCGGAAGAATCAGGGAGGCCAAGACCGACTTGGGCTGGAGCCATCATCCCATGATGGAAACTTCGATACTGTTAGGACCGTCGCTCCCCTGACCGATTGTGACGTATGGATATTACTCCGATATTACGCAATTCAGCTGAAAGTTCTCGCGGATACCGGGAATCTCCCGTCATCCGAAATCGAAACTAATCAATTAATACTTACGAATAGTGTAATTGATCATTGCCTCTCTCTCTCTCTCTCTCTCTCTCTCTCTCTCTCTCTCTCTCTCTCTCTCTCTCTCTTATTTCGTACTTAACTTCTCTTCGAAATTCTCGAAACCTCGTGGAAAATCTTTGGTCAGTTGGACTTGGTTGACTCTAAATTGGATTGGCAAAATTCACCGAGCCGAAATCTTGGTATCCAAGGACCAAGTGGGCGTATGATACATTTAGTCTCAAGAGCGAGTTACTTCGCCTTTGACCGGCAACAAGCAGTTAGCCGGAAGTGAGGCTGTATCGGTTTGCGCGCCAGAGCAGATTTCACTCTCTCTCTCTCTCTCTCTCTCTCTCTCTCTCTCTCTCTCTCTCTCTCCCTCCCTAGTTTCTCTCCCATCTTGTATACCTATTGATCTTTAGCCATACAGATGTTAGGGATAATCCTAAGAAACGTCTCGTTAATTCATCAAGGAAAGAGAGTGGGTAAACAAAAATCAAGACTCGAACTGGTCTTGAAGCAGCAGGTATCAAGTAGCGCAAGAACAAAGTAATCGCGAGATGTTCTCAAAGTTCCAAAGTAGCGCACGAGGAACATTTTACTTGGTGCCATAAATACGATTTCTCAGACAGGTTGAATCCTATGGACGGTCCCGATGTCGCGCATAAACTTCAACTTCCGCGCTACAAGTTCCGCCAATCGTCAAGTTTCCTGCGCGTCGTGTTTATTCCACGAGCCTAGCGATACTTCGTGACTAGGATCTCCAGACTCGGATTTCACCAGACATATACATATTTACTTTGTACACTTGCCGGTTTGTCAATAAGTCAAACTGCTGGGGGGTTCTTGCACGAACGCCTTCAAGAGTTCACAGTTATCATACCGCAGAGTGCAATAAGATATGTATAATTGCACCTCTTGCTTCACGAATCTCCACGAGAGCGTTATTTGCTGTAAAACTTGAAAGCTCCTTACTTCCACTTAAACTGACGTTCAGTTTTTCAAGTTGCGCAAACTGGCCACCGCCAAGTGTAAATCAAAGCAA
Source organism: Sclerodermus sp. 'alternatusi' (assembly GCA_037305995.1). NCBI lineage: Eukaryota > Metazoa > Arthropoda > Insecta > Hymenoptera > Bethylidae > Sclerodermus > Sclerodermus sp. 'alternatusi'. The sequence continues at coordinate 6,873,715 of CM074550.1, forward strand.
GGAGCCAGTCCAAGTGTTCCAATCTCTTCTTCGCGATATCTATATAGATACGCGTGTGTGTGTATGTAATGAGAAGTTTGCAATTTCAAATTACACACACACACACACACACACATATGCACGCACACCATCGCTTTTCCCTGTATACTTCACGAATGTGTTTCAAAGTGTTATTCGATTTTCGATTTAATGAATTCTTCACTTGAAACTAAATCATTGTTCTATCCCGAAAATTGATTAATCTGAAAAGCTGATTTAAAGCTCTGTATTAAAAGGGCTGTAGTACTCTGGGCTCTGATAGATAATATGAATTTAGATAAAATTAGCGCATGGTTCTGGGCGCGTACATCTTGTAAAAGGGTGGTAATTAAGTGAATATCTGACACATTTTCGCGTCCATTAGCTACAACGATGTTTAAATTGTTGCAGATAATTTATATTCGTTGCATACGAATACGTTTATTTGTACGTGTACGTGTATGCAAATCTGCACGCACATTCGCGAGGAAGATTACGCGCACACGTGTGTGCGAACGTGTGTATATAAACGTTACTATGGCAAAATAGTTAATTCCACGTACATATTGTTTCGGCCAGCAGCTTTGACCGCAACTTTACACCAAAACGATTAAAGGGTGCAACTAAGCGAATGGTCTGATCAAGATAACTCTGGAAGGGAATGGTACAGAATCGATCCATTAGTCGGTGGTATTGCTAAAAGTGGGCTGAACAGGCAGTAAACGTAAATCTCAGCCAAAAGCAACGTTTACATTGATTCTACGTCCCTTAAAATTCGTATTTTCAATAAATTACAATGGAAAGCCAGCGAGACCTGTTTTTGAAGCAATCTTTACTGCAAGAAAATATTTTTCACTTGTACGAACAAAACAAATAATTTGATCGACGAGAGAGAGAGAAATTTTATCAAATGGACAAAGGTTATAACGAAATGGGTCGAGAAGTGAATTGGACGGTAAAGGGGTAATTAGACGTCCCTCCAATTTCGTGGGTAAACCAGAGTTATTAAGGTGACCGCAAACAAAGGGATCTATGCATGACCGGGAAAAAGTATACTGGTCTGGAAACCGGTATAAATCTCCATTAAAGGGCTGAAGTGCTTGGCAAACGTCAGCATTATGAATGGCCGTGATTTAAATAAAAAGGATCAGCGTATGCTTTCCGTCCTCGCGGTTGCCGCTGGTAGCTCGTGGTAACTCGTGCAAAATTTCACGTTCTCGCCCAGCAGAAGCAACGCAACTGGCAGCGGTAGTAATAGCAGCAGCAGCAGCAGCAGCAACAGAAGTAGCAATAGCAGTAGCAGCAACAGCAGCAGCAGCGAGTCAAGAGTCAGCCTATCTTAGAACAAGATGATGGAGATGCTGCGGTAGTCCCTAACCGCGTCCCGGGAGAGTTTCTACTTTTACGACAGAACGTAAATCAATGCGATACTGCGAGGGATAGAACACAGGAGAGACAGGAGCGCGTGGGTGGAAGATAGATAGGGGACAAGTCTCCTGAAAGCACTCAACGTTTGCGTTAATAGTTGCTCTCAAATTAAATCCAAAGCTAAGCAGCTCAGACTGGGTCACGGTATTGCCGGTATGAATATTTGCGCCGAAAAGAGAAATGCTACACTTCGCTATAATAACACCCTGGAGCGTAATACGTCTCCTTAATTAAATGATTTTTATTCCCCATTATGAATACGTATGCCACGGAGAAATATTTTAGCGATTAGTTATTTGGAATTTTAATGCGGCACAATTTTTTTCCACCCCTCATGTAGGTCGAAGTACCCAGCAATTCTCTTGAAACTCTAGCCCAGTGATTAATTGGAAATTTCTTTGTTCTCGCGTACTTCTTGAATATAGAGGGTGGAAGGGGGTGAGGAATAGATCAGAGACCTCGTTCCTCTGCTCCCTCTTCTTCCTCTTCGTCCTCGCGTCTCGTTCTGCTCGTGTGCGTTTATCCGCACGAAAAAGTCGAAAGAGTTCATTCGCGAAAGAGTTCATTCATTTTCATTCGTTCCTATGAAATTACGATTGAATCCTAGTTAGAAGAAGCGTTTATGAGTATCCGGGATACGCATCGTGTATGTTTACACAGACGAGAGCAGAGAGCAAAGTGTTTTGACAGCGACAAAGTCACTTTGACCTATGAGACATTTAGTCAAATAGTGTCGAGCCCGAAGCGCGCGCACGGAATATATCGCTCCGCGTATTTCGCCAGTTTTATTAGTTGTTTTTATCTCGAGTCGGTGTCTTTGATGCGCGTGTAAAGTTTTCCCTCGTTTTGAATATTTCAGTAAAGCAATTACGAGGAATTATTGAGCGCCACGCGCAAAAGTAAGGAATTCTTTAAAATTGAACTCGGCGGTTTCGGGCGACCGCAAACATGGCGCGATGATGCCTCTTATCGGAATCTTGTGAAAATCACCCGATTTGCGCGAATTGGCGATGAACGGAGAAGAGAATATGCCGTACCTTAATATCGCTTCTTAATTATATTCCTTTTATCGGTCCGATGTTTTTAAGCGTGAGAGATAGCGTTGGTGCTCTCGCGGTAAAACTTTTGTGTTCGAGCGCCAATAAAATGGCGGTTACAATCTTGCGTCAGCAAAATCTGCAAGAGTGGATAGGAAAGTACGCGAGAGGAAAATCACCGTACCGGTAAGTTTTTTCTCCTCCTTTATATCTCAAGCTGCATTAATTTTTTTCGCAGTTATTTCATTACGGAATAATAATTCTTTGCGCGTAAAATAAATTTATCCATTACGTCGCGAGTAAATGTGACTCGCGGTGGTTGAAGAAAGGAAAAAAAGAAAAAAAAAGGAAACTTTATCGTCCCGACAAGAGAATACGTAAAATCCCAGATTTCGCGAACATGCGTAAACACCTAGCAGGAATCCATTTTTTTTTTCTTCCACCTTCATAAATATTTGCTGTACAAAGTTTGTTAATTTAAACAATAGTTTTGGCAATTACCATGAGTTTTATTCTGTTATCCAACTTCTTTCAAACCCGCATCACGTATGATATCACGATTGCCGAGCGCAAAAATACCGTTCGCTATTAGTTAAATCCGTCGATTGCATCAAACAATAAGTGATACGATATCTATCATTAAAATCGAAAACTAAGCTAATGATTGAACTGTTTGCCGAATCTGACCTTGCAAGTATATCAATTAAGTGAATGCCTATCGTTTTAACAAACTTTGCGCGCGAAGTAAAAGCTGTATCAAATGCCGAATAAATGAACTAATTGCGAGGTTCAAAGGAATAATATATAAAATACCCGGGTAATATTTCCATTATGAGATCCCTCCTCCAAATAAGAAGAATCGTATTTATCATGAATTTCAATGACGCGCGTATCGAGAAATATCGAGCATCCAGGTGTGAGAGGTCACAGGATTAAAGTTACAAATGGACAAAACACGTTCGCCCAACGAGTAGAATCGAATGAAAATGAAATAATGCCTTGGCAGTGAAATCGAGAAGAAAGCTTCACCACCGGAGGAAGCGGATAAGAAGGAAATAGTTGCGCGTTATAGGTGTACCCTCCTCGGAGGACAGTCTGAAGTTTGACAGGAAAATTTGCATAGTCATTCGAGATAATGTACCGAGTGCACCGGGTAAACGCGTTGCCGTCCTGATTTTCAACATGTTGTATGCGCGCTTAATCGTATCAGTGCTCACGTAGGGTGATAAAATGTCAGCATGCTCTCACTACCCTGGGATTGAGCTTATGATACACCATTAGATGTCTTCCTAAGAACTTCCTCAGGCAGCATTTGTCTTCTAAAGAAGAAATTGTACGGAGACTCTCCGATGTACAGCACGTAACGCGCTTACTGGACTTTCAGCAATTTTCCCCATTGAATTGTAAATGACAAAATGTTTATTAGGAAAGTCTATAAGCGACTATTTAAATTACAAGAGAGGAGAGAGGGAGAGGGAGTCTGAAGGGAAGGAACAAGTGTCCCATTAAAAAAAAATGCTACCCTTTCTTTTATACGATATTTGTAGAATTTTCCGTGTACGTTGCAGAGTACTTTCTAAAAGAAAATAATTTGCAAAATATTACGTGCGTTCCGTCGTCGTTGTTACAACAAGGGTGCACGCTTTGGACGGAGACTTTTCTCTTTCCCCTTTTAAATGAAAAGCAAGATTGCATTGCATCGTTACAAGTCCATTTAAGTGTTTTGTCTCTTCTCCGTTTTCTCTCTCTCTCTCTCTCTCTCTCTCTCTCTCTCGTTGCGCATGTAATATATAATACCAATTAGAGAATCTCTCTCGTGGGGTTGTTGCGCGAGGATTCGTATACGTGCGCTAATAGTTAACCCTTTAACCTTAAAACATTGCCAGGATCGTTAAAAAAAGATGCAGATTCTCCCTCTCTCCTCCCTCCCCCTCCTATCTCTTGCTCGAGTTTCATCAGGTGTGATAAAATATTTTAGAAACTCATCCGAAAATAAAAGCCACAAAAAAGGGAAAAATGAATGGCTTACGCGCTGCAAATAAACTAGACTTTCTTACGCCGAAGGGTTAAAGGCCATTGCGCAAATTCTTTCATAAAGGTTTGCGCGACACACATACACACACACACACGTGCAATACAAATTAACTAAAAAATTAAACGCGGTTCCGCGTAGAGGCGAGAGAAATATAATTAAGCGATCATTAAATTGCTGCCCGTCCACACACATCAGCCTCGATAAAAGTTCTCGGCGGGTGGTTGGAGCGGGACAAATTCTTCGGAGGGAATTGTCGAAGAAAAAGCTACACAGTCCCATTATACCGTCCGTCAGCTTTTATCTTCTTTTCATAATTACGCTTGTAACATTATACGTGCGCGCGCGCGCACTTCATTTATTCGTAGACAAGCGGACAAGCGGTCGGCTGACAAATGGCGCGCTCGCGAAAGCTCGAGAATTTCAACGATTCGATCCGATCGTCTTTGCCAAGTTACTCGTCGGAGACTCCCGATGATCCAGCGGATCAATGAAGTTTCACGCGCTACCAAAAGTAACGCGAGTCGACGCACCAAGGAAGTGGAAGTGGACCGGCGTTTTTCTGCCGTTTTTTTTTCCTTTTCTTTTTTAAAAAAGCGCCATCAAGGCCGTCACGAGGTCCGTTCCCCCCGTAGGAGTTCCGCAAAATCCCGATGATTTTAACGGGCAGAAGCATCGGCTTTAGCGCCGGAGCGAATAGCGAGCAGACTCCTTTTTTTTTACTCAGCCGTCGGGCAGCATCCACACGGCGATGATCCGCGGAAGAAGCTGATGGATCGATCGTGCTTGTGAAATCTGGCAGTGTCGGAGCAATCCAGGATCGATCGCGACTCTACCCCGTCACCGTCATCGAGTTCCGATTGAATCTGGACGCGCATGCGCGTTCCCCGCCCTGGCCTGCACTACCAATTCCCATTTCCTGGTGGCGCCCCTTTACGATTGCGCTACGCTCCTGGAGAGACGTCTGACGAGGTTAACCGATGTGGAAGAGAAAATTTTTTTCCTACCCTCGCGTCGTTTCAACCTCCTCGAGAGCTTCTCCCGCTGTACGCGCGTTGCGCTACTAGCTCACTCCTAGAACTTTCTCTCTCTCTCTCTCTCTCTCTCTCACACTCTCATTCTTACGCGGATCATTATCCCTGCGAAAGAACGTCGCGGCGCTCCTTAATTGCACACACCGAAATCGAAACGCGTAGCCACTGGGGGGTTGATGCGGCTCCTGCTGCGAAAGCAAAGCTCCGGCAAACAATCGCCGTTGTGTTACTTACAACCTGCTCCATATTCATAATACTCGCCAGTAAATATTTATCAGCGAAATTTTTCATTAAGATGCAAATGCCACTCTGCTATTCCGAAATATCATGATCATGTACCGCCGGTTGTTTATTAATATTTAACGTTTATATTATTTTATAACGTTAACGGCAAACGGTGGGGGGTACGAGCGTGCGGGCAGCAGGAGGGAGGAAGGGAAATAAAAAACGTTATGCATCTTTAATATGGAGTATGTAGACACGCCTCTGATACACTCGTGGATCAACCCGCGCAAGCTCTCACCGACGACGGACACTCGACGAATGTGTGTGGTGACAGTCGATCGATCGCTGGGTAAACGATTTTAATGCTTTCTTGTTCCTCACACCTATGTGTGTATAACGCTGGACTGTCTACACGTATAAAACTCGATAAACCAGCTAGAGAGGAGCAAAACTATCGAAAGAGATGTCGCTCGGCAAGATTTTATAAGCGTTAATCCAACATCATTTGGAAGAAATTGGTAAATATTTTCTTTGCAGTGCTACTAGCCATCGTGGATGCATGCACGGAGTTTTTCTCAGTTTTTTGTCTCTTTTCTTCTTTTCGGTTTGAGAGAGAGAGAGAGAGAGAGAGAGAGAGAAGAGGAGGAGATAGCGAAGGAGTCAGCTAGCAAGTTCAATAAACGCCATGACGCGTGCTTGCAATTTCTTTGAGAGAGACCCGCAAAGACAGCTCGTCTGACCATTTCTAGGTTGTACTACTGCAGCCAATTTTTCCAGGCGTTTTCGCGAATCTGTGTTAACGAGTGGACCCTTCCGCTGTACCTGGCTTCTCCGGTAGTTCGCATAGAATATTTCACGGGGTTTCTTTTTGTTTTTTCTTTTTTTTCCCCCTTCTCCTTGTTTTTTTTGTTTCTCCTTAAAGTGGAACATTTTTAATGTAGCCGGCCGCGCAACGAAACGCACGCTGCGCTCTCGGCGACGATTTCACATATTTTGCGCGACTACGACTACTACGACCATGGAGCCAGCGGGTCATTAAAATGCAACTCGCCCTGTTAGTTATTTTTGAGAGGCACTCTCCTTTGTTGCGCGAGCACCGGGCACGGGTCCATTCTTTGAAGAAAATCCACCTTGACCGGGTCCTCTAGGAGGAAAGTGTAATTGAAAAACAGGCATCGGCAGCCATTAGCCGTAATGCAGAAATATACGAAATGTCCGGCATGCCCCTGCAGAGGGGCTTTCTCCATTCGACCGGGAATAACTCACGATCATGATCGGGCGCCGGGCGCCGCGCGCGTGGCACAAGGCCTTAAAATCTCGCCTCTTTGAAGCAATATTTCACGATAAAGTAATGAAAGACCGAATGACTTATTGCAGGTCTAATAACTCGGGGTTTATAAAAAAATACAAGGGCGAACACTCGGCCTGCTTGCAGCAGGGTGATACCGTTTTCAGGCCGAAAATATATTTTCAGCCAGTGGATGTGATGTGACGTGCAAGGAAAAAAAAGCGATAAAGCCAGCTCTTAAAGAGCTAGTATTTTTGGGGACCCTCGTTCCCCGGCGACGAGACCCTTATTCTTTTGGTCAGATGAATTTTCAGTCGCCAAACGCAAGCGTGCGCGAGCGCGCGCGCCACCCACCGTGAAAACCCTCTGTGATATACGGAATCGCGATACGATAAATAAAAGTGAGAGGGTGGAACCGCGGGGGTGAGAGAGCAAACAGTCAAGACGGAAGTTGGCCAAAGACCGGTTTAACTACTGCGCGCGGAAGAGCGATCGTTCGACCAAATATGGCGGTTAACATAAACGGGTGATCGATGCATTCTCTTTCCTCGCGGGGGGCTGGGGCCAGAAACACCGGATGCGTTTGCCACGAGGGGACCAACCAGCCTAGGAATCGCGCGAAGAACTTCCGCAAGTTTCGGGTGACTCGGGCTTGGCCGCGGAACGATATTTTTCCGCGGCGGACTTTTCTGAAAAGCTCGTGATTTAATCCTACGCCGGCCATTTCGCGAGCCAGGACGAAGTTTATCGCTGCTCTCTCGACCGACACAAACGTTTTAAGAGCCACGTGACAGTCACTATTTCTCGGAGAAATACTCGCGAAGAAAAGTCATCGGCAACCCTTCCGGGGAAAATCAAATGGATTTGATTTCTCAACCTCTGAACTGCCATTAAGCTTTTCTGCTTCGGAAATCGCCTCATAAATATCTGCGAGTCTCAGCTGGAGTGGACTATTTCAATTTACTTGTTTTTTTACTCTTTGCATGTTTCTTCCTTTGCTTTTCTCTCTCTCTCTCTCTCTCTCTCTCTCTCTCTCTCTCTCTCTCACTTCTACTTCTTCTTCTGCTTCTGCTTCGTCTTCTCTTCTCCCCCTCCTTTATTTCAACTTGCGAACCATTTCTCTTTGTTCAAGGGTACACGGTATATATAATCCGTGTTGGTAGAGATACGGGCGAAGGTTTGAATAAAAAATGGCACCGAGGAACTATTTTTCAAAAATCATTTCGTTCTTCTCTGTCCGCTCCGGTCTACCGTATGATTCATATCAATAGACACCGCCCACCCTCGGCTATAGATTTGAATTAAAAATTATTCCCTCCTGGAAAGAGAGCACTTTCATCAATAATTTATCGAACAATGATTTATCATTATTCCCGCAGTTGAAACTGGAACGAACTCTTTTTCCCCTCTTTAACGCCATTTATCTCAATTTAGAAACCTAGCGGAATCTACACGCGTCGATGTCAAATGTATCGGAGGGCGCTCTTAAGAATTATAGTAAAACATCGAGCGCGCCCTTTTGAACACGTTCGTTAAAACCGACATCATCCCCTATGCGCGGTTTCGCCGCAAAAAGACCAAAAAAATTCGCTCGAAAGGACATAAAACAACATTGGAGAATCGACCTTCGAGTCTGAAGTCATGCAATTCGATGGATTCTCGTCGTGGACCGGAGAGTATCCGGACAAAGCTGCGTCATCATCATCGGTAAATTACGAACGAGGTGAATGACTTCTCCCCCATATAAGTGGTAAAAACCTCTGAAACTACCCCCGGTGCAACAAACCAACTCGCGGCGACTCTTTAAAACTCATCTGGTTTTTGCGAATCCGCCAAAATAGTGTGGCAGCTGCAATAATCTGCAAAATGGCGCGCTGGTGCGTGGGAGGGGAGGGGGTGGCTCCATTAGGTTCGGCGTTGTCACCAGTGCCATTCGCGTAATTATGATTGACGAACTGATATATTATACGCATTTGCCTTGCACTTTCGGCGTAACGAGCTGTACCGGAATTATACGTATAATCGTGGCTCGGTCTCCTTTCTCATTTGCGGTGTGCGCCCACGTGCACGCGTACTCGGCCACCCTCCTGTACGTTCACGCAAATATAACTATAATGCACGCGCAGACACCGGAGGGAGGTGGAGCCTGAAAGAGAAACTCGATAAGCCCGACACCCACCTCTAATTAAGGTTTACTTCGAATTTCCCTTTACAACGTGATAAGCGAGCTGCACAACTCGCAAGCCGAAAGGAGGTCGAACGAATTTCGACCGGGGCTGACGCGAACGGCGACTTTTATGTCAACGGGAGGAACACGCTAAAGTTCTTAACAGGGAACCGTAATCCCAAGCCGTGGTGGTATCAGCGCGAATACTCCCGCAACCTTCAAAGTAGTCGTAGTTGTCGCGAAACGATTGGATTAACGAGTAGAATGCTTTGGACCGAGCAGACACGGTCCCCACCGGGGCTCCGACTACTACCAGTACAACACCCCTCTAACCAAATTTCACCCTTAGCCTTAAAACGCGCGACCTCAAAAAACTTGGCCAACTTCGTCGACGCTGGAGAACATCTTGTATCAGAACCCCGTCGCTGTTTTCCAGCAAATTAAAACTTCCCTCGTGATTTCGAGTACGTTGCCTATTTTTTCAGTTATTAAACAAGTTTACGCGAGGGACTCCAGGGAGGGAGGGGGTGGGTGGATTCGAGGAAAATTGCTCGGAGGCTGATTTTTTTGCGCGGGCCGTTGCAGGATTCTCGGGAATTTCCCTGTAAATTTTCAGCCTCGCCCGATTATGAAGAGCCGACGGGAAACTATTTGCAAGCGTACCTACCCCCCTCGCGGGGGTTTGTTTCAAGCGTTTCTTTAATTATCCGACTAATTAGCCGATAGCGCTATGCCGGACAGCGCAGCGCGCGGCTCGCGGCTGCGTTTTATTTCAGTTTCTTTGACCATCAGCTTTCAGTCAGATGCCTTTTCGTTCGGTTCCGCGAATTAGCGGAGAAGCGCGTGTTGCGGAAAGGATCAAGGATCCGATCCCGCGGCATTGTTTTGACAGGAGCCAGTTTTGCGTCGACGCGATACAAGTTTTAGAACGAGCCAACCGAGGCGAGCTCGTTTTGGACGAACGTGTCCGGCACACCCCGCGCTGCTGACTCGCGGAAAATTCACCAGGTGATTTTCACCAGGGGTTGGGGGTTGTCGGGGGTTGAGTCCCGGCTCCTTAATTTCAATTGTCGCGATCGACTCGCGCATCTCTAGGACCACCGGATCAGTCACCTGGCAAACGTTCTTCCACCGGCCAAATATTTGTTTAATCTTCCGTCTTTTACGGGGGGGGGGGGGGGGAGCGCATCGCCTCCACTCCCGACGCGGCTAAGGTCGAACGAATTTCGCCTGGAGCATCGCCAGAAGCGCTTTTCCATTCGTGCCACAGCGACGAGTACTCGTCGTACCGGAAAAACTTCTTATGGAAAGCCTGTAGGATCCGTATGCACTTTATGCGCGCGCTCTCTCCCTCGTTTCGTTTTCCTATATTCCGCGGCGAGATATAACTTTGTTTCTTTTCCATTTGTTTTACCGCGCTGATAATAACTCGGCCATCCACCCCTTTTTCCCCGAGCCATTACTCAATAATGGACTGCTCCTCTCGTCACTGATTCGCTGCATTTCTGACTATTCTCGAAAGTCGCCGATTCTCGAAATATCATAGCCTTTAACTGGAATCCCGATTTTGTTTATCTCTATTTTCTTTTCGGATAAATATTGCGATTGAGCGACCTCTTTTACTGTCTGGCACGGCAGTCAAGTGTAATGGGGGTATTAGTTTACGTCAATTTTAATGCTATGGCCAGGAATGAGGGAAAAACGGAAGCTTAAAAAGATTAGTTGTTAGCCTTGCATGTTTCAGTATGTACACTGACTTCAAAATCTGCTGAAAGTGAGTAAATATTAATGTTTCGGCTTTACAGAAGCCCTTATCAAAATCTACCTAGATCCATCTTCTAGGATAGGATGACGGTGCATTTGTAGTTTTAATAATATACAGGTTTATCCGAAGTGTTAACGATATATTTCAATATTTTGAGAAATTTTCGGTAATCGCAAGAGGCTTGAGATATGAGAGAGAAAGAGAGAGAGAGAGAGAGAGTCAGAGGGAATGCTCTCTCGATTCTATTATATTATCTATATGCATTCTACGATGGAAAGCTTTTCTGAGGGATTTTCTGACGTTGGATTATTTTGTGGCGTAACAGTATCCTGAGGGTTTTTCCGCTCATAATATATATTTCACAAATTAAAATTTTGACATATTTAGACATTTTATAGTAAGTGAACGCTTTTGGGGAATAGCAGAGGAGAATATGATTCCACGAAAGTAGTGGGAGCTTTCCATTAAATTTTTTAATGCCGGCTGACTATATTATCTTCTTTAACTTTTGCTAGTCCGTTGCAAAACTATTTTGGTCGGGCATACGTTTTGTGTTCTCCGAATACACGGCACGCTATGTTTAAAATATCTTTTTTTAACTTATGCACTTTCCTGCTACTGACTTCCGCTTGATATATGTTTCTGCTCCTATTTTTTCGCTCTTTTTTTACTACAACTGTTTGAATTTTAAAAGCAGATTGCTCTGTCGTAAGCTACAACTTTCATAAATAAAATTTCGTTTTTGGAGCATCTTTTATCTTATAGCGTGGATCGCGTAAAACATGATTTATGCATTACACTTTTACTGTATGCACTTGCACAGCCGTATAAATTGCCACGTTTAATATAAATTATATATGCAACTTTCAATATTTATAATAAATTAAAATTTAATGCTCTGTGTACTTCACAATTATGAATTATATACTGCGATAATTATCGACTAATCATTGAAAACATTAACACTGTTTAGTTAGTATAGAATTTTTCATTTATTAATTAGAAAAAGAAAAAAACAATTTCATTCTTTACTTGCATCCTGCAGTCTTAAACGGCGATTACAATTGATTTATTGACGACACGCGCTCGTACTTTGTCCGTGTATAATTTGTTTTTATTTAAAAAGTACAATATCAGAGATTGATATTTTTCAATTTAAAGCGCATATCTTAAGATAATCATGCTTAACAAATTTTCTGAAATAAATCAAGTAAAACGTAGTTCTTAACTCGTTGCGAGTATCGTACAAGTAGTATATCCATATATTAAGCGTGACATATAAGTTACGCGAGCTCCGGAAGGCTCGATATCCTTCCGTCTCTCTATTGTTATCAACTCTTTTTATAAGCACTATCGCATTAATTCAATGAAAATGGAAAATGATCGATAACGTAAACATCTCAGCGGTATATCCACAAAAAATCACACTAGCGAATGAGAAAAATTTATCTTGTCTCGATACGCATCATCGATGCACGCAATTAGTCGAACCATTTTACAAGTCTTAAATTATCGATTGTACAACGATATCATTCGATTTGGACAATACAAAAAAAATGTATCGGTTCGAAAGGACACACAACGAAGAACCGAGATTTCAAGCACCCCGTTAGCATTATCCATCAAAAGGAAAGCTTTAAAAAGAAAAGAAAAAGTGTAGGAACGATAATCGATGGTCTTCTCAAGATTTCAGTTGTTTCTCGTTAAGATGTAAAATGGTAAAAAGGAGAGAGAGAGAGAGAGAGAGAGGACCGTGGGAAAGTTGGCGAGAGTAACAAAGTGGCTCGGTAATAGCGATTAAGGCAAATATCGAGAGACTTACCTTGAGGTAGGACGGTGAGCAAGAGAAGTAATTGTAGATAGATGGCATATATCCAAGTCTTAAATCGCTGGTGCGTTGGATATCTGCCGTGGCTCGCCATGCCAAATGAATTCCACAGGTTAGTCGTGGTCGACATTCTTCCCGAAGATCGTCGAAAGGAAAAACTGAAGCACGATCCTCCTGCGTCCTGAGTTCCCTTAGTCACTGTCACGAGCCCGTCACCCGATGAGGCTGCATCGGCCTCTCGTCATCGTCTGATTTGCTTCCGGTCCGCTAAACCAACACCGGACCCCCCGACTTGGCCGTCATAACAATTCGATCACTGGCCGCGCGACACGATCGCTTCTACGGTTCACTTGGCTAAAACTCTCGAGATCTCGGCTAGGCTCGGCTAAAATTCCAAGCTTTGTCCTACCGGATCCTAATCGTCGTGTCTGGCATACTCGAGAAACTCTCTCGCGATACCCTGAAAAGAGCTCCTGTTATTTCCTGGCCTGCCCCCATAAGCTCGCTCCGAAACCGCTCGAATCTCGCGGACGCCCTCCGCGATCAAGCGAGCGCCGCCGATCTGTTCCGTTTTGCAAACGGTCGTCAGAGTTCCACCGCGGAATTTCGCGTTCGATCGGCCACGCTCCTGAAAAAACACCATCACCGCCACCACCACCACCATCACCCCCTCCAACCCTCGAAGACTCCACCAGCAGCACAGTCCCATTACGAATCTCTCTTCGTGGATTCGATTAGTTATTCGCGAAGGGAGGGAGGAGCGGGGAAGGGGTGGCCATTCCCGAAGGTGGGAGAGACCTCTCTCTCGCGAGAGGCTTTTCGCCTCGAGATAATTTTGCCGGCGGAAAAATCACTGGGAGCGTCGCGCGCGCGGATGTTGGCTGTGGGAGAGACCGCGCGCGCGTTGGCCTATCATCGATTCTTGCGAGGGAAACCATGAGTTTACGAGGGAGCACGTAGCTATCCTGTTCGTCAGTGCAGCTTTAATGAACGCCACCGGTCTCCCGTAACTACCACCACCACCACCACCACCACCACCACTATTGCTACTGCTGCTACTACTACCCCTGTTGCTACTGCTGCCGCTGCCGCTGCCGCTGCTACGGTCTATCCTCGTCGTTGCTACCTGTAACCTAGATATTGGCGCTGTCACTTATTACGATGGCGCGGATCCAGCGAGAAATCCTCATCGCTTATTATTACACGGATGAGCTACGTCGCGTGTCCGAGATATCGGAGCCAGGGCCACTTGGAGGAGAAAATTCCAGAAAGATTTTCCAAGTATGGAGGCTGCGCTCTGGGTCTCCTGACCGAGAGGCCGCGGAGAAACCGCCATTTTCCCCGGGTGCTTTACGCTCTGGCACTTGAAAAAATATTTCCCCGCACCACCCCCACCCGCGCTCCAAGGCCCGTAACGCGCCGTTGCTCCAGGCTGAACCGTTAAATTAATTTACGAGCGGTATTGCGCGTTCCGAGTAGTCGCGCGACGAACGCGGTTCCAGCGGAGGTCTGGAAATTTTCCGAACGCGAGAGTCTCTTCCTTCCGGGGAAGTCGGCGGGGACCTCGCGAGACTTCCGGTTGGCCGGAGTCTCGTTTAAGGAAATTGGCCGAGGTTCTCGGTGGTGAACCACTGGTTCATTGAAATTGATAGATTCTTCGAGAGTGAGCGAGGCGATCGTGGTTGTCGGCTTAGCCGTCGATGGAACCACTTATAATCGATAATAGATTTTCGATGGAAACACGGGGGAGGAACTTAACGATCTAGTTTGCTTTTATTCGAGCAGCGAGCGCCGGCGACCAGGGTCGTTCGCCAGCTTTTAAAGTCGAGCGGTAATTCGCCTTTTTCCTCATTGCTTCCGCCAGCAGCTGCTGTCGGTTTTAAGCTGAAACGATGTGTATTGTGTTGACGTCCCCGAGTATCCGTAGGAGAGCGAAATTCCGCTCTCCTATTTACGCGATAAGGCTTGGCTGGCAATGCTAGAGAACCCCGAGAGTTTTTCCCTCATCGAAACTGTCACGAATGTGCTCAGTCATTCATCATAATGTCAGCCGGGGTGGCACACGCGTTAAAAATATGAGCTACTCATTCAGTCAACGCTGTTGTTTCGCAACGTCTGTTTCACGAAGATATTGAAATTTTATATTCCCCCTCGAATGCCGAACTCTCCCCCTTGTCTTATCTTATTTACGTTTTACGCGCCACTTCTTAGCACATTTCGTGGCAAAGATGCGACGACTCCGCCTCTGGAACTGCTTAGATTCGTCGTCGGATTTACCGCGTGCACGCGCGCGCGCCACTACCACATTTCACTGCTTAGGCCAGGATTTCCAGTATTTCACTATCAGGAAATGTGCGCGGAATAAAGTAGACTTCCCCATTATTACGCAGCCCTGTCAAATATATTATGCGAGGGGATTAAAGCTCGCGACAATCCCGAAGCGTAACGCGCCGAAGGGAAGGGGGAAAGGGGAGGTGGGGGAGGGGAAAAAGAAGAAACGGACAAAGTGCAGATTCGCCCATAAAATATTGCACTCGCCTGGCAAACCGGAGACTTCCATTGGTTTCTCGAGCGACGCTACTACTCGCCGAAGCTTCCAGCGAAATCCTCCGACCACTGCAAAATGGATTCCACGCTTGCAAAAATTGAAGGGAGGGGGGAGGGGGAGAATAGCAACACAATAGGCGGAGAGGGCTTTGAATAAATTCTGAGTTTAATTATGATAGTTCCGTTGACGGGAGCTACTTTTTCGCAAAAGTCCGTTTGTCCGCCGAGATAGCTCCAAAAATGTTTCGCGCTACAAAGTTGGAGCGTTATTAAAGCATACTTTAGTAAACGCACATAAATATGTAAGTGCACGCACATTCGTATGTTAATAAGAGGAGAAGCGACTGGCAGTACGCTCGGTGCGTATCTCTGCACATTTCCGCACATTTCCGAAATTCGTACACCCCCTTCTAATTATCACCGAGGGACGAATTCGCGAAAGCACTTCACGTGGCAAAATGTTACGTTCGCTAAAGAAAATTTTACATGCTCCCAATAGTCCTCCGAGCTCAGAAAAATAGAAGAACCCCCGCGTATTTAGCGCACCGGAACATCGTTAACAGTCCGGAGCATCCATCGAAAGCAAACCTATTTACGAGGGTGGGGGAGGTAACTCTCCTAACAGAGGAGTGCAATAAACGATCCGGAGCTAAATAAATTGATTCGATCAACCCTCGGGTTTTTATTTACAGCTAATGAAAAATGTAAAAAATACAGTGCGCGTGATTGAATGCGCGACACGTTATGTGGACGCGTTCCGTGTGTGTACGCGCGTGTGCGTGTGTGTACGCGCGCGCACCTAACAGAATCTACATAGGAATAAGAGATAACCCGTTAAATTTGTTACGCAAATGAAGAAGGAGTATATCCGTGGCTCTTAGAGGAGGATATCCAACTAGAGTTTTCAATTAACGTATAATAACTATATTCGCTACCCCGGCAGAATTAAATATACTAAAGCGCGATCATCCAATCTTTAATTTTCGAATATTAGCCGACATCTCGATTATTCGCTGTTCCAATTAAGAGAGCGCTCCGCAATCATTACCTAATATTTTCCGATCTTAATCGAAGGTTTCGCCGTGGCCGGAGCAGCAGCAGCAGCAGCAGCAGCAGCGGCAGCCGCTGATTGAAATCGCGGCCGAGCTCTCCTGGGTGAGTGAAATTTCCAAGGACTCGCGATATCCGGCGAGGAGAAAGAGGAAGGAGGGAGTAGGATGCGCGCTGGACAAACCGCCGAAATTCCCTGCATAAATTTATTATCAATTAGAACCGAGGGAGGGAGGGAGGGAGAGGGTGGGTGGATCTAACCCTGTTAACTTGATCAAAGCCAAACTATCCTAGCATCCTTGTCAACTGGTTTATTCAAGAAGGCGCCCGATATCAAGGATATGCCGGATCCTGGTGGAATTCGCTGGATTTCTCGCTCTCTCCCCGGGCCGCCTACCCTCCCTCCTACCCCCATCCAGCTGTCATGGCTATATTTTACGTTCCTGGCAACTGGCCTGGCCAGGCGGACCGTTTGCGGGGAAACGACTTTATATCCTCGGCCACAGCCAGCATCCGTCAAAGGGTATCATTTGACAATTTCTATGGGAAGATTTGGCGCGCGTGTCGTTGACGTTACTACTGGTGCTGGTGGTGATGCCAGTGTTGGTGAATAGCAAGGAACCGAATGTAGCGAAAAGTGGTACGATCAACTAGCACATCGAGCCAGCATCGGGGGAGATTTCGCTGCTCGTTCGGGCTTCTTGATAAATACATACGCGCGTAATATATGAGAAACACATGCATGGCCATCCGTAAACGACGCCGACGTCGTCGTCGTCGTCGGCGTCGGCGTTGGCGTTGGCGTTGGCGTCCATATATCCGAGTGATACGCGCGAGGGTTTTACGAGCATTTCGGAGCGAGCCTGGTTACAGGTGTCCCTGGCAATTACACGTTCACACTGTGCTACCTCGTCTCTCCTACTTCTCCTCGCCGTCGTTCCTCTCCTCTCTTCTCCGCTTCGCTATTCTCCTTCTCCTCCTTCTCCTCCACTTTGTCGTCACGGTCGCGGTCGTCGTCGTCGTCGTCGCGGTTGTCGTCGTCGACGTCGTCGTCGCTAACGTCGATCTCTCTCTCTTCCTCTCTCGCACTTTCTCTCGTTCTCTCCGAGCTCTCCTCTCCTCTCCGTCCGCGGCAGCCCTTCCCTTCACTCCCGCGCTCCGGCAGGGTCTTCCTGTACTATCGTTCCCGTTCTTCCAGCTCGTTCCAGTACTGGCTGCTCGTCCTGCTACCACTACTACTACTGCCACTGCTACTACTACCACTACTGGCGCTACCTCTTCTCCAGGACAGCAGTAGATCGAGGACGAGGAGGAACGTTCAGCCAGCTTCGCCCTTTGGGATCGATTTCGCGAAGCCTCAAGAATCGATTACGCTGCTCGGAGAGATTCTCTTTTTCCAGTGTCGTTCAACTGTCGTTGTTTCCGCTTCCATTCCCCTTCTCTTTCCTCTTCTTCCCCTCTCTTCTCTTCTCTTCTCTTCGCTACTATTCCTCCTTTTCTCCTCCACCGTTTCCTCCCTAGCGGCTACTGTTGGCCAGAGGGCGAAATATAGGGCGTGGAATGTCGATCGAATCTACTCACTCTCTCGCGATAACGCGGGTTCTTCGGGAACTCGTTTTCTTTCGCTCCTCTTCCGCAGGGGAGGGGGAGCGGTACACGCAGGTCCGCTTATCCTCCTCGATATTTCTTCGCGGCCAACTTGCGACTCTGCCGATGGATAAAGAGCTCTCTCCCGTCCTTAAAATTATCACGGGTCCCGTGCACTCTCTCTCTCTCTCTCTCGCTCTTTCTCTCTCTTTTCCCGTGGGTGGGAGAGGGAGAGCTTTCGGGAGACAGTCGGTTACCTCGCTATCGGAACGAGAAATCTACGGGAGAATTCGGCACATCGATAAATCCCGGCAGCTCGATTCTATGTGCTCTCTCCTAGCTGGCGCTCCTAAGCTTTCTTAGATTTCACTTGTGAAAGAGGTCATTTTCCGGGGCTTGGGAACTCGCTGAGCGAATTTTCAATTCGCTCGAGCAACTCCGATAGATCCGTTAGATAATCTCCGCTAGAGTTTCCCTCGTGATAATAAGCGAACGGGAGCTTTCACGGAGCACCTGCGATCTTGTCCGTTCGATACGAGAGTTCCCGCGATTAAAAAACGTGTGCGAAGAGTTCGCGGCGTCCTCCTCGCGTGCGATTCGCGAATTTCTCCGGCTCAGCAGGAGCAGTCACTTTTCCCTTTCGTCGCGAGTGTCTCGTTGCTACGCATATTCCTCCCTTCACTTTTCTTCTCTTCTCTTCTCTTCTTCCGTGTCTTACCCTGGGAACCCCCGGAGACGGTTAGAGGGTGTTTCCCGCGAATCACAAGACCGCGATCACAATTTCCAAACGTCGTGGACTCGCGCAACTTTAGCGTCGTTACACATTCCTCTCGCGAATTCGCCAGTTCGTCACACCCTTCCCGCGCGAGGCAATTGCGCGAGCAACGCGGAACATCCGAAAGCGTCGCCGCGGCGGACACCCGAGAGAGAGTCGTCGCGCTTATTCAGCAGTCGCGCGTGCGAAAGCTCGAAAGCTGCGAGTTTTCAGAGCTTGCAGGACTGGGCAACGGCCTCGTGCCTCGTCTTGCCCGGCGCGCTACCCACAGCGGCGCGTTCCATTCTCTCGTGTCTCCTCCACCTCCTCTTCCACCTCCTCCCCCCACCTTGGCCACCCCCGCCTCCGCTACCCCCACCTCCTTCTCCGGGGCGCAACACGGTGCTCCCAGCGTCCGGGCGGTTTCGAGTAGCGCGCTGCTCTCTTCTTTAAAGCAGGATATTCCGGCTTCAACCTCGAAGCCCTTTTTTCCTCGAGATTATCTCCTCGTAGATCACCTGGCTATCCTCATCCCTCCTCCCTCACCCTACCTCTCTTTCTCCCTCTCTCCCACTCTCCTCCCGTTCCCTTAAACCTCGAGTTTTCTCCTCTGCTACTTTCTCCCCGTTCCTCGGGGAAGCTCGTTCCTGGCTGTGAAAGTTGCCAATAATTAGCCTGGCGAGGTCCTGGTATTCCTCCAATGGTGGTGATGGTGATGGTGGTGGTGGTGTCCAATCGCGTTCGACTGGTCGTTACAACGACGCCGCGGCCTGGGCCACGGCAGCTCTGGCCGGCCGCTGTTGTTATTATCGCTCCAGGTCAACGACAGAGTTCACTGTACCCGCGCCACCTCGAACCGGCGACGCTGGGCGTTCTTCTTCGTCGCGAGTCGACCAGGCTGGACCGAACCGAACCGAACTGAAGTGGTGGACCGTAGCGGACCGGAGCGGACCAGGGTGTTTTTCGTTCGTTCGCTCGCTCGCTCGTTCGCTCGTACGTTCGTACGTTCTCGTTCATTCGTCAGTTCGTCAATTCGCTCGCTAGGTCGAACGGTTCCTGGGACCGGTATCGCGTGGTTCTCTTGACCCGACCGAAACTGAAACTAAATAGACAGAGACAAGGACGAGCGGAGCTGCTGCCGAATTTTCAGCCAGCGGCGCCGCGCTGCGATATAGACACGCCGCGAGAGGAAGCTGCTATGCTCTGCTCTGCTCCGCTCTGCTCTCTCCTCTCTCTCTCCTCTCTCTCTCCTCTCTTTCTTTCTCTCTTTCCTCCCCTTCTCTCTCTCTCTCTCCCTCTCTCAGTCAGCTCGGCTCGGCTCCGACTCCGGCGGATCCAACGGCTCCGGCTCGGGAGTCCTCCCACTCGGTCCCACCACGATTTCGCGCGAGGCTGCGGACTGGACCACCACGCAACCAGCATCCTCCCCACCAGAACAGTACCATCCCCGAACGCCCACCCTACAGATCAATATTCTACCCACCGCGTACGGGAGACCCTCTGCCTCTCTCTTTCTATCAGTCTTCAACCTCGGCTCAGCCTCTCTCTCTCTCTCTCTCTCTTTCTCTCTTTCTCTCTCACATTCTCTCTTCCTCTATCTTTCTCTCTCTTTCTCTCTCGCGAGGAAAACCTCACATTCATCTCTCTCATCTCACCACCCCGAACCCCCCCGCGTTACCCCATACTACTCTTCACCTTACTTCTCACCCTTCTCTCGCCATCAACTCTTCTACTTCCATCTCCTATTCCTCACCCTCTCTCCTTCTCTCGCTCTCTCCCTCTCAACCTTCCCCTTTTCCCACACCACCTGTCCCATCCCTTAAGCGCGAGAACCCCCATAACTCTCTCCTCTTCTTCTTCCCCTGGTGGTCCCTCTCTTTCTCTACTTTCCTTACTCTCGATCTCTCTTTCTCCCTGTGTCTTTTTCTCTCTTTCAAAACGTTTCACCATGCCGCGCGCGCGACTCCATAGCGACGGTCATGAGCCAGCTTAGAACTCGAGCCAAGAGAATCTGTTGCTCTCTGTACTATCTCCCTTTCCCTCTCTCTCTCTCTCTCTCTCTCTCTCTCTCTCTCTCTCTCTCTCTCTCTTTCTCTCTAGGTCTCTTCCCCACTCTAATCTCACCTTCTCCCTCTATCTTTCCGTTTCTACTTTCTTCGGCTCTTCTACTTTACTCTATTCTCTAACATTGCTTCCAACCTCTTATCACAGTCTTCCAACATGTTAATTGGAACCGATTCGATCCCTAGCTTTCTAAGCCGCCAAAGCTGTTTACCGCGTTTACAGCAAATGCCGTTTAATTATTTATGGGGATATCGATGGCTTTTCTTACCTACCCCCGTCTCGAGTTTAACTGCCTAGTAAGCATTCCATTTGACAATTAGTACGCACGGTTACAAATTGCACCTGGTAATTGGTTTCTTGGTAAGGATTTCTTATTAATCGAATTGCGTGAAAGTTCAAAGCGAATCGGATGCGACGCTTGACGCAACTGGAACTTTTGAAATTTATCCTGATTCTTTCAGTCCTATATCGTCTTGAAGTGATATTTTACTGCTAACCACCTGCCGCAAATGATTCTCCAGTGCACGGTCTTTAAGAGAAATCTGTTGCTTCCGACCAACCCGTGCCAACGTAGTATGTAACGTGCACTAATACGTTACTTCATAATCAATACTTAACACTCAACATAGAATGCTTACAATGTACTTACCATCCACTGCATTTCGCGATACTGTAATTATCGTTACGATTCCATTAAGACCCGCAATGAAGACAACGCTTTTTCCACGAACTTAAGTTATTTAATAAAGGCTCAATTATATTATCTCCGGACGATAATAAATAAAAGTTATAAGCAGAATTTACATGAGCATAGCATAATATGCAAGCTCAATGTGCTTGCCAAGTATATTAAGATGGAAATGATGGATGGACCCGGGGAAAATCAATAATACCTTATTCGGAAAATAGGGAAACTGTGTTTTCCGTGCTGGAAACGCAGGTAAACTTCTCTGTCCTCGAGAGAACCGCATTCTTCTCTCTTCGAGATTCATACGTTCTTCTTTCCAATTCATTTTTCTGCGCTGATAGATTTGTTTTTTTGGCACGCTTATTCAAATCTACGAGCATATTTTTCGTTAATCGACGTCGAGTACCCCATTCGAACTTATACTTACTATAGTAAGTGTTTGCTGTTTTATCGAGGGACCACGCGCCATAACTACGGTCGGTAACGACTTTTCCGGAAATGCAGCGACTGCCACACAATTTTCCAGCGAGGAATTTCCCCATGGACGGTAAGAACGACTGCAGGCAAAGGCGCGACGTTGACCATAGAACGATAACGAGGCCAAAACGAAATAGCGCAACGTTACGTGATAAGCTTCGTCGAGAAACGCTCTCTCTCTCTCTCTCTCTCTCTCTCTATAAAAATTGGACCACGTAATATCAATTGCCGTTCGTTAATCTTATCTCTGCTTTAGCATTGAGTAAGACATCTATTAATAATTGTAGCGTTGACTTTGTTTTTTAAGCGGATCGCTTAACGACCGTGTCATATTTATTTATTGCAATTCCACAAGCGGACGCATGTTCGCTTATCGAAGAATTGCTTATTTATTTATTAGGGAAACTCCGACATTGATCTCAATTACGGACAGTTTACACGCTAATGGCGATGTAAGAACTGACGTAAGAAATGGTAGTGGGAAAATTGATTTTTCAGAAATTCGACACAGTGACATTTTTGAGAATCTCGACTCACAGTCTCGAGGCCGTGACGATTTTCACGCGAGTACCACAATTGTTTTCCTTATCGCCGAAAAATCGGAAAAGTGTGTCGCGCGTAATCTCTGTATTGAAAACGGAAGAATAGAAACCGGCTGATCCATCCGCGACACGGAACGTCGCGAAGAATCGGCAGCGGTGGAAGTTAGAAGCGAGTTAAGAGTCAAAAGCAAATCAATTTAGTTGGCACGCGGCGAACACGTAGTAAGCGATTTCAAACGATGATTCGAGAGACGTTGTATATTTCATGATCCTGCGGTGTCATTTTCGAAGTCGTCAAAGCTGCGTGACTAAGCTGAAAAGCCTGAGAAGAATACACGTGTCCAAGGATGCAGGTATATCGAAAAGGTAGACAGGAAGAGAGAATTTGCACCTGGCGAAGGACCCGTTGGCCTCAGGCTCACGCCTAGAAGGTTTTTTTCCAGGGCTCCCGCAGGGCTCCAGGATCCTCTCGACGACGGTCCATTCCTTACAGCCGGCCCTTTTTCGAAAGTGGCCCTCCCCCCGTCCTCCCCCACCTCCCGGTTACTTGCCTACCGGTCGTGCGCTTAGCCAAAATAAGAGAAATTGTGGAGAAATCAGGGAGAGATCGGTATACACCCTCTGGTCTATTGACACAGAGACCGGGGGTAGAAAAACGCGTCATTGTGTTTCCTTTCCACCCTCCCCCTCCGCCGGTTCCCGCCAGTCTCCGCTCATACACGGAGACTTCGGACCTCCTCGGCTTTTGGCCAGGACGGTTTGACTTGTACGCCTTTCCAGTTTCATTGGACTTTAATGCTGATTGCACAAGGCACCAGGTGTCACGGCAGCCTGCCGGACGAATCGCTCGTGACCGGTCCTTTCAGAAATTTATTTACGGCCCCGGTCGAATCAAATGCGGATCGCTCGCTTAAATGCGTGCGAAGAAACTTTCGGTCGTCGAGGTGAAAGGAAACTTGGAGGGATCGATCGGTGAAACTTCTCTCTCGACTAGGTGTTCCGCACTGGAAAAGTTTATTTGGGTCGTCTAGCGCACGGAGAATGATCCTTTAATTCACGTCCCTAGCAAATTCATCACTTTTAAGCATCGGCCAAGTGTATATATCGGGGGAAAAAATTTATGACGTCGCCTAGCCGTTATCGAGTTTGTCAATTCCCCGAGAGTTCTCCATCATAATTATCCCCGGGCCGCTCCAGAGATCGCGACGATATTTAATAATTAATGCAAATCGCGTACACTTTGTCGAAACACTGGCTGCGAAAAGCTTCATTAGTTATTCGATATTTGAGAAATGTCTCTGGAACTGTAGGTCGTTCATGGCCCACTTCGCACGAGTAAACTTTAATTATCCTCGGAACCGGGCGCGCGCGCGCGCGCGCGCAGGTTAGTTTCTAACTTAACATTGAATCGTACTTCTTGAAGAACAATCAACCTGGACCCTGATTAGCGCGCAGTACATTTATCTCCGGGAATGACAAAGGCTTCGTTATTTCCATAAATCTGCATGCATTCTCCAGGATCCACCGGAAGGAAGGGAGGGAGGGGAGGTTTTCTACCGTCTCGTTGTCGTTGTCCTTTTGATTCCAACGTTGTTACCACAGGTTTGCTGTGCATTTCGTTGCCGCGAGCCTTCGTTTTCGCGAGGCAGCTTCTCCAATAACGAGATGAACAGCAACTCGAAGAAACCTTTCTTAAGACACTGGACGTTTTCTTTTCTCTTTTTCTAGCAGCAGCAGCAGCAGCAGCAGCGGCGGCGGCAAGCTTTTCCGGAATTGAAGCGAGTCTCGGCCACAACGTATACCGATGGCGACTCGAGTTAGCTCGAAACGTGTCTCTGTGCGTGAGACGCCGATTTCAGAGAATCCTGCCGCAACTCTCTGCCCGTGATACTAATCCTGCTCCGGTATACTAATGACGCTCCGAGAAAACCTGGACGATCCACGTCTCGCGTATCCTGAGGTAGCACGCGGTAACCTCTCCGGACAAACGCGATATTTCCTGGAATGAAAACTCCCGCGGAATATCAGGCTGTGATCTCCCGCGATTAGAATGCTAATAAGGCGGAAGATGAATTCGCCCTGAACCGCGGCTGTTAGTTCAGGCAGGCGTGCAAAAAGCTCGTTCTTTAAGAGCGTTCCGGGTATTCCGAGTGTTTTGCGAGCATTGACGCGTGAATATTCGTAGTGGAAAGTAAAGGAAAAGAAATGACAGGAAAAGAAAGGAAAGGAAAGGAAAGGAAAGAAAAGCAAAGAAAAGCAAATCAAAGCAAAGCATAGCAGAGCAAAGAAATCCAACACCGGTTCACAACGGTACAGTCCAGTGATAGCGGACAATAGGGGGAGGGGGGAGGGTTGATGGGCGAGTCCAGATCGCTAATAAGTCCGAGGAAAATTCATCCTCGGACACTAATGCGAGAGGAAAGTTCCAGGGCCCCGGGTATACCTGGGCGCGCGAGTCTGGCATTTTGCATAGAGCGCAGGTTTGCCAGACTTACTTTGAAGGAGCCGCGCGTTAAACGACGCGATGTGGCGGCGGGGGTGGCGGGGCCGGACCGTCGGCCGCGTTTCATAAATTAGGAGGAACATCCCTCTTGGGAGGACAGACCCTCCGAAACTCAACGTGGAAAACAGAAGACGTCCCGACGTACGACCGGTTATGGCCGTAGGGGGAATACGATTGTTTCAGGCCGGCATACGTAAAAGGGTCTACCTTCTACCAGCGGCAAAGCTCCGGAAGATCTCGCGAGGCTTGTAACGATATGCCGAATCGTGCTCTCCCGCAGAACCGTAACTGCCGCTGAGTGCCGGAGAATAATTACTGCTCTGTTCTCTCTTTCTGTTTCCACTCCCCTACGTTCCCAACCCCTGTGTCTCAGTCCTCCGACTCAACCGCTGAACTTTTGCCCGGCAAGGCTACCTAATCCATGCAAAGTATTATTAGGATGCAAAGTAGCTCGCGGCCCTACCTAGACTCGCGATAACGCAATTCATAACCATTCATTATCATTTGTTTCTCTCGCACGATAAAGCCTTTATTAGATAATGCTGATCATAACTCCTCGTTATCTCTGGCTGTATCTAGTTTTGGGCATTAAGTAATTTGTTTTAATCATTCCGCGTATAAGCTATTATCTGCCGAAGCTAATATTGTTTTAAAATCGCAGGCGGGCTGGGGGCGGGGGGAGATTAATAGCTTTGGAATTCTATCTTAGTCATGCCCGGAGTTGTGATTCTTGGTGCCTCTCTCTGGATACACTCGCGCGTATTATGTTTATTGTTCGGCAAACTGACTATGGCAACAGAAGTTTGCCGTCTGAAGTAGATCGTCGTCGTCGTCGTCGTCGTCGTCGTCTGGGCTTTGGTGCCTGGGCCTAGTTCAACATTCGACTTTTGTCCTTGAATATCCGCTAGGCCACAGGGTATAGCAGCCATCAGCCAATTTGGTGACTGACCGATCGAACGACGAATTTCAGGGCGTGTTGGCCGAGTCTTAATCTTCCATGGAGCCTGCCCCCTCCCCCTCCTACCCTCTCCTTCCCCGTGTACGGGGTTCGAGCGCAGTTACAAACGCCGGGGACTTTAAGAGCGGAGAATTGATCTGCTGGCACTACGGGAATGTCTTGCCTCGCTCTTGGAAATCTGATACAGCTTTCGCAGTGTCGCAAAAACTTCCTTCCTCCAAGTTTTGCGCTCGCTTTTCTCCAAGTACTTTCTATCATCCGAACAAATGCTTCCACCTGCAATTTGAAAAAGGATTCGCAGATAAGTCGCAGCAAGGTACTTTCATTTCTTGTCGTCAACGGGTTTTGATAAACTATCATCCCTCTTCCACTCAGCCGGATTACTCTCGATATATTTAAATTACTCATCCGAGAGATGAGTTTGCGAATGTATCGTGTTCCTTTGCACAATTCGCCACGTATAATAACTGATAAACAAGCGAGAGCCGGAGGAGAGTGGTAGCGCCACGGCACCAACCCCCCACCTCCACCCCCACCTATCCGGTACCCACACTCGCCAGTTATTCAGATGACCCACGATCGATTGGGTCACGTCGTGCTTCCTGCTTCTCGCTACATTGAGCAACGCTTCTAAACCTGATTAATAGATCTACGTTAAACGTAAGAGCCGCGCGGCAGCGAGCGGCGATAAATAATTGGAGATTTTTCATTAAAGTTCTCAGGTACAGCAACGCGCCACCGTAGAAAGACACCATCGGCCCAGATGCTGCCTGTTGTACAATAATCTAATAACTAGCGGGGCTTATCTATCTCTAGCTAGGTGGACACCCACACCCACGCACACCATCCTGTTCTATCCCTCACACACACACACACA
Organism: Sclerodermus sp. 'alternatusi'; assembly: GCA_037305995.1. Taxonomy (NCBI): domain Eukaryota; kingdom Metazoa; phylum Arthropoda; class Insecta; order Hymenoptera; family Bethylidae; genus Sclerodermus; species Sclerodermus sp. 'alternatusi'. Next base: position 6,900,584 of record CM074550.1, read on the forward strand.
CACACACACACACACACACACATGCACAGAAACGAGTATAGGAACACGTATACTTCTATCGGGGAACTTTTGCAAAGAGATTAATGCGACGGCATTGATCATCCAATAGGCAATAAAGAGGCAGATGATTTCGTGACGGCAGCACGTAATAGCAGCTCGGGTATCTATGAGAATCGATCCTGTCAGTGGCATAAATCGACTATATACCGTGGCGAAATCCAATTTTACGAGGCTCGATCCCGATGGGAGGAAGTGCATCGTGCCACAGAGGGACGGATACGCAATACGCTGGTCTCTGGCATGACGGAGCCTGAAATTCCACAGGGATCTGCGAGCTTTTGGCGACTTAGCTAGGCAACCCCGCCGCCTTCCACCCCTCGCTACTGCCTCTCTCTCTCTCTCTCTTTCCATCCTTGGAGCAAAGAGGGTGTGGGCGGCGTGATACGCTCGAGGGTGGAGACGCCCGCGTTCCCAGCAGGTCCGATCCTATAGCATCCGCGCGCGCGTTAGACCCACGCTACTTGGAGAGCCTTTGAGAGCTTCCTGAAAAAGAATGAGAAAGAGGAGAGGGATAAAAATCGATCGCACGGAAGTCTCCTGCCTACCGTTGTCAGGTCACGTGACAACTTTGAGCGCGACCTTCACCTTCGCGCTTCAATCGCGGGTGGAGGAGGGGTGCTGGCCCGTCTTTATCAGCGATCAAAAAATTCGTCCTACTTCGGCGATGGTCCTTTGTGTCTCTCCCCCTCCCCCTTCCCCGGGGCTCCTTCCGAACCCATTATATTTGTAACGGGGTGAAAAATGAGCTCGGTTACAATTGGAATTTTTCTTCTTCCTCGATTGTTTTCTGCTCGGTAATGACGAGCAAGCTCTTTTATTGTCTTTAAATCCGGTCGAGAATGGATTGCTAGCGGATAAAATAGATGTACCACTACGAGTTTCGGGGAAAATTTGTGTGTCTCGCAAACGCCCAGGAAATAGTACAATGCGACGTCAATCCGTGGCGAATGGAATAAAACCAAAATGGTTTTGGCTCGTTAGGTTTTTCGCCTCTACTCTCTCTACCGCTATCAATTATCTTCCGATCTGCCTATTGTGAATGTATGAGTTCACAATGCTAGAGCGAAAAGGGAGTACCGAGCTTCTGGAGGTATTTCGTTAGTCGCAGGGCCGTAGGTAGCCAAGTATCCGCCGCGGTTAGCTCAAATTCAATCCTTACCCTTCGATCCGCTATACGCGCGCACACGAACACACACGAACACACAAGCGCGCGATAGACCAAAGTTTACCTGGGGCCGCTCGCAAACCGACGTAGCTTCGAACAAGGATAATTATACGGTTAGGGGTTGAATCGCGCACGAGAAAAATGGGAGAGACGCGATTAAAGGGAGAAGGACCGGAAGAAGAAGAAGAGAGAAAGGGAACGAAAAAGAAGGAGAGCGAGCAAAAGGACAAGACTCCTCATCTATACGACAGATAAGGGAGTTAAAAGTAACACCAAGGGAACTTTCAAAGAGAGAGAGAGAGAGAGAGAGAGAGAGAGAGACACCAATGACTTTTCAAAGAGAGAAGATTCTCGCGACACGAGAGTACTCAAAAATGTATGTAAAAAAAAACGAAAGAGAGAGAGAACAATATTCATCGGTCCCATACGCAAAATGGAGCGAGCGCACGATCAGTCAACGTGCAGTCTAGGAGTTGCGGTTGCGCCGGCCCTGACCGGGAGTACACCCGGTGGGGGCAACTACTCCCCGTTGGTTTTTGGGGTGGAGCAAGGGGCAGGGGGCACCCGGAGAGAGTGTGCGCTTTGTTTGTGTTGGTCCCCGTTGAAACGTCAGGGCGTCGAGGTGGTGGGGCGTCGGTGTGCGTCGCGAGGTCGGGCGAGGGGTCGGGGGCACCGGGGTGTTCGGGAGGTGGGAGGAGGCACCCGGGTAGTGTCGCGATCCTCCGGCAGCGGCGCCGGCGTCGAGTCGAGAGCGAAAGAAGCAGCAGAACGCCCGGCGCAGAGCGACAGAGAGCATCTAGGCCGCACTCTCCGCCGTGGCGCCATCGCTCTGTGTTTTCCTGGCCAGGCTCCTCCGTTGCGGTGCCCCCCACGCGAGGCCAGTTCGCCCTTCGTGCCACTCCGAAGTGGCTGTGCACGCGCGCCGTCCCGACGCCTGCCTCTCTCTCTCTCTTTCGCTCTTGTTCTCTCCATCTCTCTTTCTCTCTCTCTCTATCTCTATTCCTCTCGCGCGTTTTTTCGCATTCTCGCGCTCTCGGCCAGCGCCTCACGATTTCCCTTCGATCTCCTCCCGCGATTCCTTCGAGTTTTGCAGGGAGTGACCTTGCCGTCGCGCGAATCCGCGCGCTCCAAGGGCCCGCGGCGACGACGACGCACGAGGAGGAGGAGGAGGAGGAGGTGGACCTGGTGCGGTGGAGGATCCTCTCGGAAAACCACGGAAAACGCTTGATCGTCCTCGACTACTTGGCCGCCGCCGACGCCGCCGCTAACACAGCTGTTACCGCACTACCACCACCACGACGTTTGTTACACGACGTAAAACTACTACCACGCTACTACTACTGTACTGGCTGCTGAAACTCGGCGTTTAAAATGTTGGAGCGTTCGCGCGAAGCGGATCTCTCACGCTCCGTGGCATGACGCGATGCTCCTTCGCGTAAGAGCCGTCGCCGTCGCCGCCACATCCGCCGCCCTGACGCACCGTCGCCGCCGCCGCCGCAGCCGCAGCCGCAGCCACACGTTTCTGCCCCGAGTGCTCGAGTTTTTCGCTGTGGCTCTCTAGTGCTAAGTTTTCGCAAGATCGTTCTTACACGCCACGGAAATCATGATGGGTGATGTGCTAGGGCTTGTAAGTGATGTTTTGCACCTGGAGGAGCAGCAACACCACCAGCAGGATACTCGCAGGAGAAAAATCGTCCTGGCAAATGTACACGCTAGGGTGAGTCTTTAAATTTCTTCTGGTTCGCCGGACATTTCGCGGCTCTACCATCGGTACCATCTGTTACTCCGTATTTTTATCCATCCGTCAGTGCGCTGTCACTGCTGGTATACCTCTCGCGTATACCGCTCTCTCTCTCTCTCGCTCTCCTCTCTTTTACTCTATTTCCCACTTGAACCTACTTGTCTCGACTACTCGTGCATCATTTATCCTCCCTTTTCTTGGCCTTCTTGTTCCCGTTGGCCCTCGCTCTTCAAGCTTAAAAATCGGGTCGGCTGGAGCCAAGAGAGCTGGATAGAGAAAGAGAGAGAGAGAGAGAAAGAGAGAGAGAGAGTAGGTGAGAGGGTGGGAAAAAGAGAGCAAAAAGACGGAAACATGGATCAGGAAAGGCAGACGAGCTATTGTGCAAGCTTTCGCTCGTCTTTGTCTTTTTATTTACTCGCCGCGCTATCTTGCTCTCTCTCTTTCTCTCTCTCTCTCTTTTTCGTTTTCTCTCTCGTCTGACACATATACGTATCTCGTTTAATGGAATGTACGTAGCGTCTTTTCATCTTCCTCCAGCGAGGACGGTGACGCCTCGCAATTCGGCGAATTGAAACGTGCACGCGCAACACGTTTAGATCATTACAGTCAGTATGTAAAACTTTGCCGAGAGGAACTTGAATGATGAAAGCGCAAAGTCGCGCGAAGCTCGGGTAGAAGCGCAAGCAAGCACGCATGCACGCACGCACGCACGCACGCACGCACGCACGCACGCACGCACGCACCGAGAAATTAAAAGGAGCCCGACAAATCGTCGACGCGTTTGGTCGAGGGAAAATGTGCCAGACGTCTAGTCTGTCACGGCCACGCTGAGTATCTAATATTTGTTTACGCTATTATATGGCGGAGTTAAGAATCGAGACGCCAAATGTCCCCGCCCCCCGCCTCCACCTTCTAACTGATTACTTACATACTTCTGAACTGCTTAGTATCGCTTATCGGCGTTAAACTATTTACATGGTTCATTTTCTTAATCGGAGCACCATCAAATTCTCGGCTTTTGTCTCGCTTATTATCGTAATAAAAAGTGACAAGAAACATTGCAGATTTGTCCCTTAATGGCGTATGATAATTGTGTCGAGGCGTAGCGGGTACTTTGAAAGTTTATTACGCTGTAGAAACAAGTCGTTGCAATATGCTGCAGAATATTCATTGGATAAAGTGCATTGACTCTCTCTCTCTCCCTCTCTATAGCATACCCAAAAGTGTCATAATTCAATGCATCGCGACTCAATTGCGCGAAACTTGTTTAGGACTGGGGGGGCTTTTTCCAATTATTCGTAGGATCGAGATTTTCGTTACTGTCACGCGCTTATCCGATTGTAGCGGCACTTGGCGAAGGGGGCGAGGGGGTGGCTGATATTAATTTTACGAGTAATTACGTGGCCGTGAGAGTTTGCGCAATCTATCCGTCAATGGACACCGCGAAAGTGAGCGAAAGCTCGCTTTGCATTAGTTCGCTGATTTACACATTTCCATATGTATCCGCGGCGTTGGCGTTGGCGTCGACGTCGACGTCGACGTCGGCGTCGGCGTCGGCGTCGTGGCTAATATCGTGGATGGACGAACGGCCACGTATTGAAATCGGCACACGCGGGGGGCACGTTACGATTTTCGCCAGCGGCGCCGCCGCAACTTCCCATGCATGAAACTCGCCATGCCTTTGGGCCCTTTCTCTCTTTCGCTCTTTGTATTTGCATGTGTATGCGCGCGTGTCCCTTCTACCAGCCAGCCAGCAGCCCTTTCCCCCCTAGGGTGCCTGGAGAACAGTGAAAAACTCGGCGGCAAGTCAAATTAAAAGTTATTTTGTTCCGTCTGCACGCTTCGCGTGATAATTTCATTCATCGTCGGGCGCAAGGTGCAAATACGAAGCTTCGCTCTTGGGATTAAACACGTTACTTAGGACGCGCAACAGCACACAGCTCCCAACAAAGTAGCATGACAAAGTCCAATGTAATAAGGTGTAAAAAGTCTTTCCGCAGCGGAATGTCGGGCCGCGCGAACACTTTGAGAGCCGCCCGGTGAAATCTCGAGTGTTTACAAGTCTTAATATTTTATTAGGGACCCACGTCTCTCCGTGAGACGGTTCGATACAAGCTTTCCTCCTCGTAAATCCCTTTAGGATTCCATACTTTATTCTCTCAAATGGTTCGAATGTAACGTGACACTTTTTCATCGGGAGGTGCGCGCGAGAATGGAAAGGAAAACTTGTTAAAGTGTGTGGCACAAGCGATGTGTCTCCGGAACAGGAACAGGCTTCTCGCATCTATTAAAAATCATTTTGAGAAATTCCTCCGTATGGTACACGTGCGACTGAAATTTCTCCGAACCCCCGTCCACCGCCCCTCCCCCTCCCTCCGTATTCCAGAATCGGAAAATTATTGCTTCTCCTGTGGTAACAATAATTTACGATCTTACGATCATTTATTCAAACGATGTCGTCTGCATTTCTCGTCGCTAGACGTTCTTACGACGTTAAGGATTCCACTTTGGAAGTTAATATAATTGAAAGGGATAAAATATCACTCCGTCGAGTCTAGTTCTCAATATCTGGCAAGAAGTAGCGAGAGTGGCACAGAGAGGAAGAGAACTGGTGGAAAGGAGGGTGGTGGGAGGCGATGGTAGGAAGAGCGGAGAAAGAGAGAGAGAGAGAGAGAAAGAATGATGAGAGGAGAGGAGAGGAAGTAAAGAGGCGAGCAAGAGAGGAGAGCACACGGCATGACGCAAGACAAGCAACCTACGTGCCGAAGTGCGCTCGGCGAGGACACGCTAGACCGGTAGTACCGCTTTTTTCCTCTTTTCTCCCTCTCCGTCTCTCTCTTTCCCTCTGCTGCTGTTTCTTGATCTCTTTGGAGCACGACGAGCAACGCGGAGAGCCGCAAGCCGCATCGAGCAGCCGCAGACTGTAACTAGAGGGACAGGCCCCGGTTTAGAGCAGCCCCTTTCTCGAATGCATCGAACAATAATTATTGTGCTACGAACGGACAACTAGAATCACGATACTCCTCCACTTTCTCCCCCTCTATTTCTACTTCTCTATTTCTCGCTCTCCGTTGAACCCATCCACGTCCCGACCCACGTCCCCGCCTCCGTGCCATCATCAACCCTCCAGCGAAAATGTCAAGAGCAACCGAATTCGAGTGGCCTGCAGCAACGCGGTAGCAGCAACAGCAACGGCAATAGCAGCGGCAGCAACAGCAGCAGCAGCAGTTCGATACCGATTTCCGAGTGTCGCTGAAATCTGCCAGGTTCACAATGACTGGGTCGCGCGCCATTATTTTCCCAAAAGAAAATGTATCTATACGTGGACACGCTATTTTTATCTATCTCTCTCGTTCAATCTCTATCTCTATCATCTTCTTTATTTCCTCTCTTCTTTATACACATACACACACACAGAGATATAGATATAGCTATGGGTATATAGAGTTCTTTCGGTTTTACGTGATTCGAGGTTTCGTCGCCGGAAAGACATTGTCATCGAGACGCGTACATGCTTCTTCTTTCAAGCGAGAGACGATCTATTGTGCAGCACAGATACTATCTCTTGGAACGAATGCGGTTTCGAAGTACACGCTACCTGTAGATTCGAAAATGTTCTCGTGTATGGAACTCTTATTAACGAGCACGGCAAATATCGGTAGGAAAAAGCGTTGGGAGTGAGGGTGGGGTGGCCGGGAGAGGGACGAAGCGGGGGAGAAAGAAGAATCATTTCTAAGGATATTACGCTCTTTTAGTTTTACCAATATCGCTCTCTTTCTTTTGGCAGAAAGATTTTATTTCGTTCGATTTTCATATTTCTTTGACCCTGCTCTGTCGTTTTAAGGGAGATCTTGTACCGCTGTCCTCCCTCGCCACCCCTCCCCGTTCCACTCCGCTCCGCCGTTTCAACCCCTCCGCAACCCCGCCCTCCCAGCCAGTAAGAGCATAGTTGAAAAATTTGAATAGCTGAACTGTTGGAGCTCATAAATCCAGAACAATTCCACGATAAAGGGAATTTCTCCTTTTTCCCTCTTTCTATCGACTTTCCCTTGTGCCTCGAACAGTTAAATATGCTGCTGTTGCCAGAATTGTGCAGGTCCTTCCACGAAAATTTCGCAGTCTAATAATTCTTAATTAACTGTGATATCTTGCGCCTTCTTAACGAGCTCTTATTAGGTAATGGCGGCTTCCTCGTATAATTTGGAATTTCACGAAAACGGGAAACGCGACGATTGAACGAAACCCGCCGAAGCTAAAGCCCCGCCGCGCCTACATGATTTATCAACATTCGTTCCGCCGATATATCGCTAACGATATTTTCCCTTCAATAATCATTAGTTCAATTAGCGATGTCTTATTAAAAATAAATACTTGCTCAAAATGAGTTTTACCGCGTGTCAAAATAATTAATAATAATAATTTCTCGTAACACGAACGACGAATACGCGTAAAGTAAAATGCGATTTAATTATCGAGTTGATCGAAGCTCATCGATGCGTTGTAGTTTTTTAGCGATGCCGGTCAAACGGAGGGTGTTCAATCCGAATGAAAAGAATCCTAGAGAGGAGCGAACAACCGAGCAACCGAACAAGCTTTATTCGGCAAGCAATCGCATCGCGGATAAAAATTCTCTCTCTCTCTCTCCCTCCCTCCCTCCCTCCCTCTTGCTTTGCGCGGAGATTTAAACTCGGCGTCATATTTATTGCTCCCGCTGGTAATCCTATCTGTTTAAAGGCAGGCCGCGTGCGGGGGTCCTTGTAATCTCAGATAAACCGTATTTCGATAAACGAGTTTCCGCCGGGTCGGAAGAATACCATAATGCCGCTTCGAATAAAAGCTTTTCACGAAGAATCGCCCAAAGTTCTCGACAGTCGCGTCGCGTTAAATTGTGCAATGGCCGAAGAACAGGCAGACGGTGAGTTTCCTGCACGTAGCGCATATGCCACTGCCTGATGTCTGAACGGTGGGTTCCGCTATAGCTTCTTTTTCAAAGATGCCCACCCTGGCTGGTTTACTGGCTGGCTGGCTGGCTGGCTGGCTGGCTTGTTGCCCTTTCTGTCTAGACCTGCTCGCTTCTATCCACTCTTTCTGTACGGAACTCGCTTCACCCTTCTCCCTTCTCCCTTTTTACTTTTACCTTCGCTCCACCCCTTTGCAGGTTGTGTACTTACAAGTGCACGTTCGCATGGTGCGTGCACGCCGTCCTGGGAGCTCATTAATATTTTCAGGATGGGGACCCTTTGACCTTTCACAAAACCACCGCGCGCGTGCAAGTGTCTGAAAACAGACATGGACCTTTCACATGCACGCACACACACACAGATACTGATACTCGTGGACCAAAGAGTCTCTCGAATTTAAGAATTTGCAGCGTAGAGTCTACTCCCATCGGAAGAATCTTATCCTTGCGACAACCCCTTAGGGTCTGGCCTACGAAGATTCTACGCAAAACTAAAAAAAAGAACAATGCTCCGCGCGTACGGTTTTACGAAAAATTCTCGTCGTTGTCACTGGTGTTTTTTTTTCTTACTGAAAAAACAGTAATGGACCTTTCGCAAACTGATACCTGCGGCAGAATCTCGAATTTTAGATTTTGTTCCGTAGGCCCCATCCCCAACGTCAGGCTCTACTCGCATCCCGAGAGTTTCCAAAATAATTGCGCAAGCCTTGGAAAACGTGCCACGCGAATAGATTCTCTCTTTTTTTGTTTTTCGTTACTGTTATTCTTGGTGAAACAACAGCTTTTCGAAATGCAGCAGTCTCTCGAATTTAAGGAGAAATTGCAGTATAGGCTCGAGGGGGCCAATGCCTGCTGGAGGTCTCTACCGGCTTCCTCGTTACCGTGGCTCTCGATGATTTTCCGATGATTGTCGTTGTTGTTGTTATTGCTGTTGCTGTTGCCGTTGCTGCTACCACTGCTATCACTGAAATAACACGGACGAGGAACGGCCGCATTTTCCAGGGAGAGTCGCGTGCATTCGGAGATCGCGCATATTGCATTAAAGCAGCAGCCCTCCAAGAGCAATGGTGTGTTGGTGGTGGTGGTGGTGATGGTAGTGGTGGAGGAGGAGCAGGAGGTAAAGGTGGATATTTCCTCCGGTAAAGCTACTCGAAGAATACGCGATTACGTCGCCACCGCCGCCGCCGCCGCCGCCGCCGCCGCACTACCACCAGCGTAATATTTCGCAATTAATCGTCCTCCGTTGGCAGCCATGTTTACAAACTCCCTGCAATCTACTCCGGTTAACTGTAATCCCATCTCCTCGCGGTAAAACGCGTATTATGCATTTTGCTAGCCGACCTCGCCCACCTGAGGGACAAACTGCAAGCATTTCCATTGTGGAACCTGGCCACGAAATTTATTTCTTTGATCCTTCAGCGAAGTTCTCGAGTATCTCGTCATCGTGTCAGCGCGTGTATCTCAATGTTTCCAATTGTATCGCCGCTTTGTGCCCGAAACGGGCGAACAGTATCTGCTGGTTGGATCTTCCACCGCAGATGTCCCGCCGTGTTATTATTCGGCTTTTTCTCGGCGGGCGTTCTCTTTCGAATTCGGCATCAAGGTGGAAAATGATCCTTGGCCGTGATCGAGGAAAACAGAATGAGAAAAGGAGAGAGGGAGAAGGAAAATAGTGGCGAGAGGGTGGGAGAAGTGAGAAAAGGAGAAACAGCGGCGATGGGGAGGAAAGAGGAAGACGGAGATTAGCGAGGATTTGAGTGGAACAGGAACGTTCGGTTCAGGTTTGGGTGGAACAGGCAAGCGAGCAGGCAGACGAGCAGGCAAGAGGATGAACAGGCTGCTTGTGTGCCTGGCGAAGGATCCCAACCCCCGTGCCTCGTCCCTTCTAGTATCCAACTAGCCATTCCATAGAGTTCAATAAAGCGGCCCCTGACCGGCATCTATCTCAGCTCGTCGACCACCTGTCTTCACCTCTCGCCACCGACTGATTACGAGCACATGTTCCTCTCTCTCTCTCTCTCTCTCTCTCTCTTCTCTTCCTCTCTCCAGCCTATTTCGATCCCTCTGCTCGTCCTTGTTCATCTTCTTAACTCCATTCCCATCTCCCCTCCACCCTCTCACTCCCTCTGACCATAATACTGGCCGGCTGTTAACAATTTTGGCACGGCTCCCCGGTGGCTGCCCGCCGCCCGTTCCTCAACGTCCTTTTCGACTGGCACTCCACGCGCATCCTCCTAACAGCTAAACCAGTTATGCCACTGCATCCTATCCATGCCAAGGTATTACGAATTTATGAGATCCTTCATATAAACGCACAAGTGCATTGCGGTGAAAATGAATTTTCGCCAAGGTTCCTCGCTGGATTATAAAGCAACGAGGATCTTTCTCTCCCTCTCTCTCTCTCTCACGATTTCTCTCTGTATTTGACTCGCTGGAAAATTCGATCGTTTCGCGTTATTTAAAAAGTCTCTGAATCTCAGCGAGGCGCTCACGCAACCGTTGCAGCAAGACCCAATGGCTTTTCGCTAGATTATAATTACATTATGGGACACGGGCGGCGCTCCCGCAAATGTCTATCAAATTAAATTGAAAGCCGCTGACTTAAGTTTTTATCCCCTCTGTTGCCCGGGATAATCATCCCTTGATCCTTCGTTATATCAATGCATTTTTCCCTATCGCCGCCTTTGACGGAGCCGCGCACCCCGTTTGAAATTCTTTCGATAAACTTTTTATTCCCAGCAGTCTACTACTACGGTCCGGTGAATTCTCCAGCTAGTTCCCCCGAAGCCTCGGACGCTTCGACGCTCAAGGCGGCCGCCTCGTGTGTTTTCAATTTCACTGAAAATTCACCTCTCGGTAATTCCCTCTAATGGCTCCTCCACCCTCCACCCCCTCCTCGCTATTTCGGCGCGAAGATCAAACCATTCGAGTACGATGTTTCCACAAACGAAACGGCTGTTGGCCTTATTTAATTAAAACTTGCGCTGATCTTCCGTTCTCTCTCTCTCCCTCTCTCTCTCTCTCTTCTTCCTCTTACCATTCGCAGTTTCATCTTTCTCGCTCTCTCCCTGTCCCCCCGCCTCATTCGACGCAGCCCTCTTAAACGTCATCATCAATTCGCGACACGCTGCTACCACTCTAAAGCTCCCGTGCGTGACCCAATAACCCTTGATGCGTTCATGCCACATTTGCCAGAACTCCCCGGTGCTTTCCGTGGGAATTTAAGCTCCGCGCGTCTCTTTTCCAAGGACGCCGCAGTCCCGGGTTCCGGGCACCGCGTCCTGCGGGTTCGAGTCGCGAAACCGCGCGAAATTAGACTTTGGCCGCGTTCCAGGGTAACGACTTCATCGTTTGCACCGTCCGGGAGAAAATATCGGTGGCATTACTCTTAACAAGGTTCTAGCGGCCCTCGGTATATCTCTTCGACAATTATGTCGTTTCGCGCGCGCGCGCGCGCGCCCCCTCCCCTCCGCCTCCCCCTGGCCCCGAGAGAATTTCGTTCCCGTTTGCCGGCGACGCCATCGCATACTGCGCGTACGTGACTGGGAATCGTATACGCGCATTTCCAGCAAATGCCGAGCACTGAAAAAATTTCTTTATTAGTCAGCAGGGCACGGTGAGTTACTGGCGCGCCGCTTGAAATTTTATGACCCACCTTCCAGAAGCAATGGGGTATCGAGGGACCGACCACGACCACCCCCGATCGCTCGACCGTCCGATTCCTCGAAAAACTTTGCTAGACGTCCCCACCACCCACGCGGATCTCTCCCGCCCCGCGACGACTCTCTTCGGCGAGCAACTTTGGATTTTGCCTACCATCCGGTCCTCCGACTAGCGAGCTCCCACCCTCTCCCCTTTTAACCCGCTCGCTCCGTTATTTTTCCCTCGGTTACGCGCGAACCGCACACTCCGGATGTCGAAATTGTTATTTCCTCCGTACGTGCGCGCGCGCGTGTGCGTGTGCGTGTGCGTGTGCGCGACTGTGGCTCCGTTCCTTTTTTCGCTACGCGTTGCTCGTTTTAGAAAACAAGCCGCATATCAGGGACGATAAGCGTAACTGTGAATTTCGCTTAACGAAGCTGGCCGATATACAAGAGGAAGGTGTACGCCACCACCGGGGGGAGAATTCTGGCGTGCACTTTTACGAGTCACGCGTTGCGTTGCGTAGCGTGGCGTGGCGTGGCGTGGCGTGGCGGCATAACTGCCAAGCTGAAATTCTTGGCGTATACGAGGAATTTTACGATAGCAGGCGTTGAAGAAGTGGCCACTGCTGGCCGCAGCAGCAATGAAAGTTCGCGCTGGCGCGATGTTGGCTTTTTACTGCGGCAACGTTTCTGCGTTTCATCTGGACCGCCGTGCAGCTTCTTCCCAGCGCCATTGTTGCCAGCAGTCGACATCCCGCTGACTGTTGTTGCACCGGTACACATTGTTTCCCATTTACGCGGACAGCGGTTGGAAAACTCGCGGCGAGTTTATATCCGCGTTTCGAGGATCCTCCTGAACCGCCGCTATTGCGAGTTGTTGCCTTCTACACGGAGGGTCCGGCTGGCCGATTTATCGCCGGCGATTATTCTGCGCGTATTATTCCTGCAATTCCGCAACGACGCCACGCCACGCCACGCCACGCCACGACGCACACCTCCGTGATCCTTTGCCACGGCACTCGACTGAATTTCGAGGATAATCAGGTTTTCTTCCGGTACCGGAGGAAAGGTCATTTGGATTTTCCTTGCGATGATTTATGCGCGTTGGTCGAGAGATAAAGAATCGCCGCGCCAATTAGTCGATGATCTTTTTACCGGCAGCGACGCTCGATCTAACGTTTACACGCCGCTTTATGCATGGGCGTGCGTCCGTCGAGATTCTGGCGAGCAGCTGCCGCTTTTCCTTTTTCCTGTTTTCCCTCTTCCGTTCTCCGCTTTTATATTGTGCTGATCTCTCCCAGGAGAAGCTACTGGCGATTTAAAGCTTCCACGGGTAATCATCGCTTTCTTCCTTTCAATGAAATCTGCGCCATTCGTCAGTGGGGAAAAACGGGCACTCGAGGGTTACATGAATTTTACACGATACACGCGTCTACATTTTCGTTATATCCACGTGTGCACGTGTGTGCTCTTTTTGTTTTTCGCACGCTCTCCCTTTCCCGAACGCGTGGCGTGTTCGAGAAATCGATCTCTCTTATAACAAGCGCGCGCTTCGTACGATTATTTATTCAAGGATGGAGGATCCTTGAATAATTACGATTACAATTGTAAATTAAGCGGAATCGCGATAGACTCGTGAAAGAAGCGACAGAAGCCATCGGAAATGGATGGTTATTTAATACGATATTCGATATTTTATCCATTAACATCAACGGGTTCGGCGAAAATTAACGCGTCTCTCTAGAAAGAAATAGAGACAGAGAGAGAGAGAGAGAGAGAGAGAGGATTCATCGCTTCGGCGGAACTTTACTAATTTTATCGATGCCAGCGAAGATGTTGCGGAGTAATCAAAAGAGAATAGGTACACGGCGAGGAAAGGGAGAGAAAGGGAGAGAGAGAGAGAGAGAGGAGAAAGCAAGAATTCCGCGATACAACGCGATTTATTCATTTCCGTATCGTAACCTCGGCGCAATTACACGGCCAGTCTCCTCGCGACTAAAAAATCAAAGCGCAGCTGAATTTACTCGAGCGCAATCGCAGAAATTTCGGTGTAGCGGAAAGTGCATCCGTAATTGGCCGGTTCTTCGAGTTGTTTCGGCTCCCTCGGCGTGGCTCGCGAGAGCTGGAATATTTTTCCAAGGCGGGGCTCCGCCGCGACGCGTTTATCTTTGTTTGGAGATGCGCCGCGACGTTAATTACAGAGGTGTAGACGGCGGTCAGAACTTTATGCTTCCTGAGATAGCAATTAGCGACATTGGCGCGCGGTATTGTCGGCGAGTGAGCGAACACCATGGACGATGCACTTTTTCACCTTTCCTTTTTCTCCTCTTTCTTCTCCTCTTTCTCGTTCTTTCTTCTCCCCTGCTTTCGACTGCGGAGCCTTTAACATCGCCCCAGACAGCGCTCACCGGTAATTTATCCGCGGCACGAAATAAAGCCAGCGCGGCTAGCGTTACCTTGACTACTCCCTCGCCGGCTGGAATTTCCGTGGGTTCCCGCGGCTGCGTTTTTATCGCGGTATCGCGCCGTACCATCTTACTTTTCCTTTTCGTCTTTCGCGCAGCGACGCACGCCTTTTCGGTACCCGGAAGGGGTTGATGGCGCGCCGCGCTGCAGAACGGGGGTGGCGAGCAAGGCGAGGCAGGGCGAGGGGAGGGAGCGACACGAAGGTGCGTTTTATTTTACGGGCCGGTGGGCGCTTCGCATTTTTCTTTATGGAACAACCCCGGATAACGCTGGTGGCGCACACCCCCGCACACCCCTCCGCCACACTGGGCGAACTGCTGATTTCGCGCTACGATTTCGCCCGACGATGAATCCTCTCGCGTGGGATCGCGATTAATGCGCGAGAACGTCGTTCTACCAGCAGCGAACGTGATTCGCCAGACGGAAAAGCCGACGATGGAAATTAATGCCGTTGCTACTCTACGAGGTAGCGGTAGCTCTGCCTCGTGTCGGATTAAACGGAATGCGTCATTGAACGCTCAGCACGCGCTACCCCCGAAACGTATCGACCTTATCATCGTTAATCACCGTCTACCGGTGTTTATCGCGCCGAATAACTGGCCGCCCAATTCTTTCAACGTCCGCTATCACGGTGGAGAATTTGCGCGCGCGCGCGCGCGGGGTTGCAAGAAGATTTTCCAGGAATCGTCCAGAAATAGCAGCGAGGGTGGTGATTGGAGAGAAAGAGAGATAGAGAGAGAGAGAAAGAGAGAAAACTGCACGCTGAGCAAACGCTCGAGAGCAGTGGTACTCAAATCGTTAGATTCCCAGAATTCCTGAATATTTTCAACCCCTATCGTTCCGTAGAGTTTATCGATGCCCTTGACCAATCGCCATCTCGGCTACCCCGGACTTTTCGTCCGGCAAACCACCTGCGGGGTTCCCGGCGCGCACTCCCACCGAATCCTCGCCCACGCGGCGGAACCACTGGGAATTTTTCATGAATTTTTCCCCAGCCCCGGAGTCATGCGTCGCGGTATTAATAACACTGAAGATTTAATGAAATAACGCGTGGAGCACTGTGATAATATCGCGCGACTAATTAATTGCGCCGGAAGGAATATTCCTTCGGAGGGTGTTCGATGGCAAACGCGTTCTCAGCAACGGGGGTGGTGGCGTGGGTTCTCCCTCGTTTCACCCCTATCCAACGTCTCCTCCTCCGTCGTTCCTCCGATTCTCGGCGGAAACTTTTTCGGGGGTGGTGCAACCATCCCTGCAGAACCAAAAAGGCAGGGGGAAAATTTTCGGGGGGCGAGGGGATTCCGCGGGAAGCAATCAGGCAGCTGGTGCTTTAAGCAATCCGTGCAAGCGAGTTTTGCATTTGCACAATGCACAAATACGGGCTGCCAAATACGTAATTGAAACTAGTGGCCGGCCTTCGGCCGCGCCGGTACTTCTGGGGTAATTCTATTGTGCGCGGGTGGCTAGGATGCGCATTGGATCCGCCCTCATTCCATCACATTACGGCTATATTTCGCTGTCCGCCGAATAAAACGGTCCGCGGCTGTTTACACTCGGTAACGCAAACATTAACACATAATATAGTGCAAAAAGCCCGTGTAAAATAACCGTTTGCCACTGAAATGGATGCGTGTACAAACGGATTATGCCGGAGGAGAACATATGCGGCACCGATTTACAAGTCCCGACAGCACCGGCGCTCGAACGCTAATTTTATTTCCCCCCATTGACACGATTCTGATCCACGGCAAAAGGGACCCACGCTCCGCGCTCTAATCCATTTGCAGGAGATAGAGGGCCGAATTAAAGATTTTTCTAGCTGACTCGCATCGTTTTGCATTTGTTACCCTCCGGCCATTTTCCTACGAGCACTTTTTTGCGTTTCACGGATCTTGATAAATCGTTTAACGTGCTGCTATTTTGTACTCCGAGTGCTGGAGTTTCAAGAGCCCTCCGTGCAGCAAAACCGTGAGAAGAGAAAGAAAGGCCGGGCGATGAAGGGCCGAAGGGAGAAGGCTGGCGGGAGAGGGGAATTTCGCGTGCGTTCGAGGGCTAATTCATAAGATTCTTAGGGTCCTATTTTTTATCCTCGCCTATTACCAAACTCTTTCTCTTATTTTATTTTTATTTATTTATATATATATTTGTTATTTCCACCATATGTTTGGAATTGTGACTGGCACGATGAGGGTGGGGAGAAACGTTTCAATACGGTACTGCCCGATAATATCATTTAGATAATTTTCATATCTGATTAAAATTTAGCAGCAACGGCAGAAAGAGGTGGAGGAGGAAGAGGAGGAGGATGAGAAGGATGAAGCTTAATCGGTAATTATGCGAACGAGAGGGTGCACGCGAATAAATTGAAATGCAGTCGAAATAATAATTTATCGCCTGTGTATATCAGTCGATACTTTTGCTCTGTCGTGAATTATAATTGAATATCCGGATAGAGATAGGCTCGTCGCCAAAAGAAACATGTTTGTGGAACAAGTTTTGCATTTGAAAAAGCGATAGGATTACGCGCGTAGAAAAATATTTTAATGCCATGCTACACATCGCGCGCGCACACCCCTTTCCTTATCATCAGCACCACAGATAGCACACCACCACCACCACCATCGGGCACAGCCAGGCAAGCATACGCAATATTATAATCTATTTGCAGCTTTGAAAGTTATTGCTGTAAAAGTTGAGAGCGTCCAATCTAACTCACAAAGGGCGCGTAAGCGAAGCGAATTTAAAATATTTACTTAGCTGCCGCGCGTTTTAAATACGGGGGCATCAAAGTTCGCTTTAGCCGAAGGGAACGCGGTGGATATCGGAGAAAAACAAGCAGCGAGAAGTGCGCACCAGGACCGGGGGAGGGGAAGTAGGTGTCGAGGCTTGCCCGAACAACGAGGGTTGAGGGTGGTGAGAGCGGGCTCTGAACCCGTCGAGGTTCGTAACACGGATGCTCCCCTCTCTCCACCCCTCGATATTCCCTTTCTCGAGAGAAGGTGCGAACAGGTTTCGCGAGTCGACGTGGGTTAACGATGCGACGTTAATGGATCCGGTCCATCCGCGCTAACGAGTTCAATGTCGCGGAAGTGGAAGTGGAAG
Organism: Sclerodermus sp. 'alternatusi'; assembly: GCA_037305995.1. NCBI lineage: Eukaryota > Metazoa > Arthropoda > Insecta > Hymenoptera > Bethylidae > Sclerodermus > Sclerodermus sp. 'alternatusi'. Next base: position 6,917,722 of record CM074550.1, read on the forward strand.
CCTCGCGCGTCTAGTCTGTTCCAAGGGGGTGGAGGCGCTTCGCGAAACGATAGTTGCCACAAAGGAACCGCGCCAAAGGGCTCTGCTACCCCGAGTCAAAACTCAACGTCACGGTGTAACTTGCGTTCTCACACACGCGCGCTCAAACAGAACGCGCGCATACACACGTGCGCGCACTTGCAAAGATACACACCCTCCGGCCTCCCCCGAACCCCGACAGTCCCTCGCTCTTCCAATCCCGCGAACACTATTTGCAGTCTAGATGCAGATACGCGCGTAAACACGTATTCCAATATATATGTATTTACGTGTGTGCTAGTGGTGCAGCGGAGGTAATAATGGCTACAGGTGTACCGAACGAGTGGCTACATGGCTACGCGCGCGCGCCTCCTGCAAATGTGTGGAGAGTACACTTACCGATGCCGCTAGTTGTTCGTGTATGCGATACAGCGAGCGATAGTACTACACTATGCGTGTCCGTGTAGGTGCGAGGGAGTGTCTGAATTTGTGATCCTCGCTTGTTTCTGTATCGGTGAACCAGCCTGTACTTCTCCACGTACGTGCGCGTACGTGTGTTTGGATGTGTGATGCGTTTCGCGTTGTATTCGGTACCACAGCCTCCACGGTGTACTTTTCCTAACTTCATTAAGCCGCGCCGTGGGTGCTCGCTCGCTGTTTGTGCATTCGTTACATCGAGTTTGCGTGCACCTTTTTCCTCCTGATTTTCGTTCTCGTCAGTATGCTAACGCATTCCGGCGGACCCCGAGAAAAAGAAAAATCTACTCGAATCGAGGGCTTCTCGCCCCCGCCTCTTTTCGTTCGTCGGCTGGTTCATTCGTTCGTTCGTTCGTTCGTTCATTCGTTCGTTCGTTCGTTCGTTCGTTCGTTCGTTCGTTCGTTCGTTCGTTCGTTCGTTCGTTCGTTCGTTCGTTCGTTCGTTCGTTCGTTCGTTCGTTCGTTCGTTCGTTCGTTCGTTCGTTCGTTCGTTCGTTCGTTCGTTCGTTCGTTCGTTCGTTCGTTCGTTCGTTCGTTCGTTCGTTCGTTCGTTCGTTCGTTCGTTCGTTCGTTCGTTCGTTCGTTCGTTCGTTCGTTCGTTCATTCGTTCGTTCATTCGCTTGCTCGCTCATTCCTTCGTTCGTTCGTTCGTTCGTTCGCTCGTTCGTTCGTTCGTTCGTTCGCTCGTTCGTTCGTTCATTCGTTCGTTATTGTAGCCCGTGTATACGTAATGCGACCGAGACGACTCTCTTGACGCGCTGAACGTCGTTAGCGTCGTTTCCACACGCGCTCACCCTTTTTTCCTATCTCCCATCCTACCGGCGCTGCTGACTCTTCCTCCTTTTTCCATGCCTACTCCCACAGCACTAAGCTAGTATTAATTTTCCGGCTTCGTATACCGCCACCCACAACCCCGCCGCTACGTGATTCCAAACTCCACCTCGATCTGTACCTTCCACTTTTATTGCTTCCGTACAAACTGCATAATTGACTTCGGCGCATTCTACATTTTATTCCTTTTGTTAATTCGATTCGCCTCTCGCGTTCAATCCCTATTGCGTTCGTTTAACCCTTATCGAACACGCCGATAACGCAACGGGAACAATGCCTCTTCTCTTGTCTCTCTCTCTCTCTCTCGTTTCTACTCTCTACTCCACTCCACTTGACCGGGTTTTTTCTCCCGTTTTGCTAAACCCTCGGCTACTAGAACGGCCCACCGAGATTACGCTATTTCATTTAATCGGAGGCGTGTGCAAAACCGTCACGATGAAATGTTCCTCAAATAAAAGAAGCCGGCTCAACCTGACAGGGGCTGATCCGGAGGTGGGGGTGGTGGTCGCCCCATTTTACATTCCGCGCTTTGTTTACACCTGCGCTACCGAAATATTGTGCTTCAATTTTTTGATGCATCGAACGATGGAAAAACGCCGTGTTTGTCCGAATATTTTCAACGTTCGCTCTATGACTCCCTGGCCCTCCGCCTCCTCCTCCTCCGCCTCCGCCTCCTCCTAGCCACCAACCCCTTTCGCCCGTTAGTGTTAATTTTCTGGTTACACGCCAGGCAACGAAGTGCAACTCTTTTTCCACCATCGACTGACTTTGCGCTTCGATCCTATATCCGTGATTTAAAAATGAAATTTTGCGAAACTAAAGGAATTGATTCTCCGCTGGTGGTAAATGGATTAAAAAGAGCTCGCTGCGCGCGCGATGAGAATTTGCGAAATATCTTGCGATACCAGCGCAACACCACGGGCCTGTTTCCACGGTATAATTAATTTAGTGGACATTTATTTTGATCGAAGGAATTTCGTTCCGCAATATTTCTACGTTTTATCATTTCTTTCCTCGCGTTTTATCAAGACCGATTTTACTGGGGGAATCGCACACGTCGGGGTGGGGTTGATGATCGTTCAGCACAGGTTTCAATGTATCCGTGTCTCTTATCGGAACATTATCGGTCCAATCTAACGCGTGCCCGTGTCTCTCGCGACATTTTCAGAGAATCTCCGAGAAGAATCCATTTTGCTAAATGTCGGACCACGTTACGGACTTTTGGAAAATGTTAGCCCTATTGCATAAATATCTGAGTGAGCTAATGTTTGCGTTGCTCGAGAGAGAGAGAGAGAGAGAGAGAGATGTGTGCGTGAGAGAATTAAATGTAAAAAGTTAGCCGTTCCGTTCCGTGTCGGTGTATTTCAGCTATGAAATTTCAATGCGTGTCAATATTAGTCTGCACTGCTGACATATCTTTCGATGAATCTACTGTCATTGGTAATGCTCCGGAGTGAGTTATACACGTTTAGCAACAACAACTCTCTCTCTCTCTCTCTCTAGTAGCTTATTGTGCTTTTGAGTTGGTTTACGCATAATACACCCCGAGAACGATTTTCCAACAGTTTTTCCATCTGCTTCAGCGCTTTCGGACTCGATCGCTTTGGCTATCAAACTTTAATCTTATCTGGCAGCCATTCATGCGTTGCGGCAATCATTAACGCTATCCACCTGCTTATATCTGTTTCTTGCAAATTGCCAATAGTCCCACGAGATAAGAATTACCCTGTGTGATTTTAGTGGGTATTTTACAAATTTTAAACTCGACAAAAAATTCGGGGTATCTGCCCCCTCCCCACCAACTTGTCGGAAAATAAAAGTTAATTAACATTCGCGGAGAAATGTCCGTGATACGTTTCGCGTTTCTGGAAAAAGCTCGCGCGAGCTGCAAAAAGATGGAAATTTACGCGAAATTTATTTGTCCCCGAGAAAGTTTCCGTGCACCGGCTGGCCAAACCCCCCACCCCCCCAGCCCTCTTCCTAATTCTTCCTTCATTAATACACTTTTCTCTGTACGCGCAAACAATTCGGTACAAAAGCGCAAGTTTTGAAACGCGCGTGTCATTCCGAATCAACGAACTCTTTTATTATTGGTCGCGCGGATCATTCGCACACACGTGAAACGGCGAAAACTAATTAATAAAGTGAATGAAATTATCTTTTGAAGTTCGCGGGATCCATCGGCGTCAGCGCGTGGAGTTTGTTTATTTCGCTAATGGAGAAAGAAAGCAGCGAGAGTGAAACGTATTACGGATGTGCATTGCGTGTGCTTCAGAGAGAATGCACGGGGAAATTAGCGTTGGACTTGGAAATGAAGCGAGCTGGAAGTTCTTGGCGCTCGAAGGACTCGCGTGCGGCGGCGTGCATGGTGTGGGGGTCTGGCGTGGGAGGAGCAGGTGGGAGATTCGTTAATGGGAAATTGCGAAATGGGAATTTTGCCGGGTTCCGGGTCGGCGGTAGCCGCTAACAAGCTATCGAGTGATAGAAAAAACTCGGGGAGAGACGCACTGACATATTTAGAGGCGCGCGCCGCTCCGGTTGCCAGTGTATACACGCGTCGCGCGGCGTTGCGTAACGTGCATTGAATTTTTCATAAGTGGAGATTGAGGAAGGTCGCGCAACTCGATTGAAAACGACGCTAATGAAAACGGTAATCGATACCGCTTCTTTCATTAGCTCAATTTCCAGCGGCAGCCAATCGACTCTCCTCGAATTTTTCATTACGTTAATTCATTGGTATTCGTGCCAGCGTTATTTGCGCCAGCGATTTAAACGAGAAACTCGTTACTGCGTTCGATCGCTGCAACGAGAATGCCGCCGAAGGGCCGTTTATCGTCAAAGTTTTCCAACACTGGGAACTGGCCATCCGCGATAAGCGTCTGCGCGCGCGCGCGTCGTCTACGTGCGAGTTTCTCTCCTCTGCGGAACCGGAAGTGGTCACCGCGAGAAGTCCTGAGCTTTCGCGCGTGCGCGCGCGCGCGAATAAAGCTTCCGCCTCGTTGTCCGAGTAGAATCAAGGATCTTTTTAATAAGCACAGAGATAGAGTAGAGGACCGTCCCCGGAAGTCGTGGAGCGACTGCGAGACAGCAAAGCGGAAGTTGAAAGTTTCGGCTCGTTAAAAATCGCCGAGTAGGCCGAGCCGGAGGAAAACGAGCGTAGTCGAATCGACTCGAATGGAGAGAAGCAGCTGGGCCGAGGGTGAGTGGGCAGGTCTGTCTGGGCGGTGGTTGCAGAGGAGTTGCACGCTGTGTGTTTGTGTGCGAGTCAAGGAAATAGGTGTGGAGATCGGCAAGAGCACAGGAAGAAGGTAGCCAGCAGTTGCGGCCGGGGCCAGAAGTAGAGAGGGTGGAGGGGTGGCAGGGGCAGGTTCCGTCAGAAGTAATGAAACGATGAGAGTGCGAGAGAGGCAAAGAGCTTGCGCAAGCTTTAAAGACTTTGAGAACTAGCGTCGTAAATTACACGTGCCGACGATTACGTCGAGTGCGCGCGCGGCCTGACGATGAAAAACGAGACGCAAATATTAAGCCGGACTGTGTTCTGCTTTTTAATATTCCGCTTATAATACGCCAACGAGCAGACGGAGTTCGCAAGCTTTTTTTTCGAATTAAGCCTTTGACGACCGTTGGCTGACTGGCTCCGGCTGCCTCCTGGTTCGCTGCTTGGTTGCTCTGCCAGCTTTTCGGTGAAAGCGCGAAAGATGTAAGCGTGTATCGTTTCAAACGGATTCCACGGAAACAAGCGAAGAGAGAGAGAGAGAGAGAGAGAGGTACGAAGGGCCGGCCACCGGAACATCGTTAGCAGGGAATAATATGTGGTTCAAAGGCGTCAATTAAGGCCAGGAGCTTCAGCTCCGATGAAACTCGTGTAATTTTTACCAGGAATCCGATAGTTGTGGCCGATCCGTGCAATGTCTAGCTTCGTTGCATTTGTCCGCCTGCAAATATCCTATTTTCCTAGGGGATCGCTGTATTAGCGTATTAACGTTTGCACTTTATCGTCCTGTGCCATTGGGAGCCAGGGGGAGGGCAGGGGGGAGGCATTTGTTACGCGTACCGTAAATAGAGTTTCGGTACGCGACCCAGATAAATACTTGCTTCGTGCATTATTCCATGGAAATAGTTCGACATAGTGCATTTCAATAAAATATACGATAGCAGTTCGGGCCGAGGCGATCGAGTGAAATATCGTTTGCGTATTTACGTAAGGAGAGGACGAAAGGCAACCAACAGGCTCGAGTACGTGAATCAAAGTAGTAACTTGGGCCGGAGTACAGTAGAGTACAGCAGGGTACAGTACAGTACAGTACAGTAGAATACAGAGTGAAGTACAGCAGCAGCAGCAGCAACAGCAACAGCAACATCACACACGTACACAAACGCACAAACACGCGCGGCTCGGAGAAATTCGTAGTAGGGAGATTGTACCAGCACACATACATAAAGATGGGGTTGCCGAAGGTACAGTCGCACACGGACACGCGTCAGGAGAGCAGAGCAGAGGAGAGGAGAGGAGAGAGATACGTGAAGCTATCGGAATAATACACGTGTCCGGGGGTCGCATTTTTAATGCGCGGGGCATGCGCCCGTACACACGTACGATACGCTAAAATATACGCGGCGAGCGAAGAGTGGCGATGGTGGAGAGAGGAGAGGAGAGCAGAGGAGAGGAACTCCTTCGAACCGATGTAGCTGCGCTTTGCTGAAATTCTCAAGTGATCAGCGAACAGGAAGTTCGCTGGATATTCCGAATTCCTAATGCAATTCGCTTAGAGCGCCTGTGGGAAATTCAGCCTCATCCGCGTGCGCGCGAGTTTGCCTTTCCACGGGTATCACCTCGCGCGCGCGTACGCGCGTACGCCGCAAGAAAGCTGTAAAGCGACGAATAATCATTTTCGGGGGAAATTCACAGCCGGGCAATAAAAACTTAACTAGCTATCTCTGCCTATCCCCGTCCCAGGAGATTTTCCCAGTCGCTACCAGCAGCGGCTACCGGTACGACCCCGTCTCCTTCGTCCTCCTCGTCCTCCTCGTCCTCCACCGCGTCCTCCTGGTTCTCGTCTTTTGTCGTCGTTATACGACCTCACGTCGCGGGGCCTCGATTATCGCCCTCGTAGATCTTGCATCGCATCTCGACAAGCACCGCGAATCTCGTTGCATATATCAGTCAAGCCATCTACTCTCACCGACTACGAATGTCCTCCAAATGCGACGGAGGGAACCCATTCAAATTGCACGGCTCTCCGCGCTTTTCATTTTATTCCACGCTACCGGCGAATACATTCCCTTCCCCCTATCTCTCTTTCACTACATATCTATCTCGCCCCCTCTCCCCTTTTCCTATTTCCTTCCTTCCTTCCTTCCTTCCTTCCCCGCTGCCGCGGCTGCAGCCGCCAACCTGCGCGTGTCTTTCTTTATTTTTAAACGGACTTAACAAAAAGTCGCGGCTACTTTGCGTCGCGCGTTACAATTTTTGCACTTTTAAGTCACGAATAATCATCCGGCAGGAACCACTTCCCTTCCCGCTAATGGACGAGACGGAGAAAGACTGGTTGCACTTGCCGTTAGTCTTATTTGCATAATGGGGGCTATGATAGTGTTCTCAAGAATTATTACGCATATGACAATAATTATACGCGATCAGTCATCCCGCTATTTCTCACTCGGCGCGTTGCGACGCCGGAGCCCCAGAGTCGGAGTTCTATGGTGTACGCCATACTGTACCGACTGGGAGCGCCTAAATTTGCATCATTATGGGGAGGGGGCGTTGCGTGGCGGGCTCCATTGTACGGTACAAGTGCGCTCCAACCCTGTACGAATCAATGCGAATTAAGCTTTATTTGCATACTATGCTTGTCTTTGTGTAGGAATTAAAATTCTCTCGAGTAATGAATCATCCCTGTCACTTTTATACCGCGTGTAATAATGCAAAGAGGATCGGGGTCCAACGCCTGCGATAACCAATACGCTCTGTTTCCTCTCTCTCTCCCTCTCTCTCCTTTGATAATTTTTTTTTATTTCGATAAACAATATCTCTCCCTCCCCCCCCCCCCACTGGATTTCCGCTAAAAAACCGCGAGGGAGAAAAAGATTTTCTCCGATTAGAGATTCTTCGAGAAATCTTACAACCCCTGTTTCATTCGTTATTCGCGTGATGATTTTGGACCGTTTCCTTTCATCGTTGATTCCTATTTGGAATTTTGAAATTGTTTCGTCGGAACGCTGGGTGCGTCGTCGAGTAGAAAGTGCTTGAATAAGCGGAGGTTGCGCGTGTGGAAGAAGGTGTCGACAAAAGGGGTATTAGGATAATTAAGAGAACTCTAACTCGGATTCCGGACGTCAAAGCAACTGATTCGAAGAATAGGCCTGGGGAGAGGGGGGAGAGAAGGGCGAAGGCCCGACGAGGGGAAGGGCTCGGGAGGAACGCGTGTTCTCGGTTCTTCGCTTCTCATGGGAGAACCTTACACGTGTACAGGGGTGCACAAAGAGCGGCGGGTGCGGCAGCGAGTCGTTTGAAAAGTCCTTAAAATTTCATGTAAAGCCCGATCCTAACTCTCGGTGTTGTACCGGCATGGAATTAAGCGGGGATACCCGCGGTATTATCCCATACTGTAGGGTTTGCATTAAACGAGCAGCGGTGAATACACCCGCCGAAAAGATAAAGCCTCGAAAGCTGCAAAGCTGGAGCCGGACTATCGCTACCGTTACGCGCCAGGAGAAAGGGCGGCTCGGGAAACGCACCGGAACGAAGCGGAGGAGTCGATGAATACCGATGACGGAGGAAACTTCTCTCTGCCACCGAGAAGGGGAAAGCTCCAACAGAGAGAAACGGAAAACCACAAATTGCTACAAAAGCAGTAAGAACAAGCGTAGGAGATGTAACGTGGTCGCTGAACTCGAAAGAATCGCAAATTATTCAAGTACCTGAAAGATTGCAAATAGATGGAGATAGAGGAAGGGAAATAGGGTGGGGGAGGAGAGGGACTTGTGTGCATAAATATAGAAAATAATGTTCTCTTTGGTAGATGTATTGATTTCATCTTAAAAGGAAAATTGAACGGTACAGTCACACAAGCAATAAGATTAATATTTTTTTTCTGGAGGGACTTCTGAGTTTTTTTCTTTTTTTTTTTTTTTTCGTATATAAAGGATGAGTAATTTTAGGGGCAGGCAAATCTCCTTTCTAGTGATCCTTGATTTGCGTGCCTGCAGAATGCATAATCTCCACTCTTAATGCACTTGCATTGAATGTCGTAAACAAACTGCGCTTCATTCTCCAAAGGAGACAAAAAATAATTCAGGAAAGTTATTAACCCTTTATGCACGAGAGTTACCATAGAGGCAGCGTTGTTCGAAGAGTAAGTAAATTTTTCTAATAGAAAGGATTAATTTAATCCCTTAAATAACCAACAACCTTCTCAATTTATATAATTTTATAACTCGCGTGAAGTTGAAAGTTTTATTTTTTTAAGGATCCATTATCCATGTTACAAACACCACGTACAAGCCTTTTTTTGCTATCTATCACGCATTTATCTAACACATTGGTATTTCTAACGAAATGTTGAAATTTTTCACATTTTGTGGATTCAAAGTGGATGCGCTTCATGACGGATTAATATGAAAAATATATCTGAACCTTAAAAAGAGAGTAAATCAAACAATTGTGGATATAAGCTAATTTCACATCTTGATATTATCACAATTTAAATACATAACCGGCAGAGTGGGGATAATGGTTGGATTATGGTATTGCACTATAAATGCGGTGTTGGCGATTGAAAAAAGTGAATATAAAAACATTGCTTTCGGAGTACATCGGTACGTGAAAATTACATAATTCTCTTTTAACACATACGCACGTGCATCGCATCCACATAGACGCGCACATAAACACATGCACACACATATCAGTAATGCAGAGGATAGAAGCCTCAGCGACGTGAAAGGTTTAGGATGTGAGAGATAGTCCAGAAGTATGGAAACTCATTATTATATGGATTCTGATACATACTCATCGTATATTCGTAAGCGGATTACATTTAGCTCCCCTGCATTCTAGAATCCGTAGCACGTGCTCTCTCTCTCTCTCTCTCTCTCTCTCTCTCTCTCCCTCTCTCTCTCTCTCTCCCTCTCTGTGCTTTGTATAAACGCGTAAAACGCCACTTATGGAGCTACAGTCGCTTAGGGATGGATTCTTATGTATTTAATGACCATTGGTGGACGTCTTCCGTCACACCGTTATTAGATACTTTTCTTTTCATTCGTGATATCTTTCATTCTTCATTTAAACGCGAGAGAAGCTTTCAGCGAATATTTCCCGCCTCTTAACCGAAGCCTTGCAAGTTTCATTAATTTTTAATATTATCATCGCGGTATGTAATATCTTTTACCAGACATTCGGAATATTCAATCAAATTAGACCTTGAATAATTAATGAAAGTTAATTTAAAATTTTTAAATTAAAGGGACTCTGTGTACTGCCTGCACATACACGTGTATAAGCATTTAATCATTTACGCCACGTAAATGGAAAGATGAAAAGAAATTATCAATCCTGCCAAATGTTCCAAGTTTTTCAGAATAATCAACTTTGGAGCCGGATACTCTCGATTAATCGGCCGATTTATGGAGTCGTTCGTCACTATACTTTTCGCTGATCACCCGCCGCCTTCCTAATGGAATTTTCAACTGCAGAGTTTATAAAAAATCGTCCCCAATAGAGGCTCGCCCTGGATAGTTTTATTTACGTCCGGAGACGCCATTTTTCAAAAACAGATCCACCCGTTGAAAGGGTAGCGATCAGCACTCTCGAATGGATGACAGTATGTTAGGGTGTAATTCCTAAATAGGGGCAAGATGATACTTGGGACGGTTTGACAACGTCATTTCGAGGACTGTTACCGTGGAAAACCTGTTACCTGTAATCCTCCACTTACGATCACTCCAGACGGTAATTCAAGATCGTTTCACTTTCCAACGCGGAGACGGGCTCTCCTCTTTCTGCGTAGATTCACGGCGAGGATAAAATTTCAGCACCGCGGGCTGTCCGCACGCGCGGCAAAAATTCAGATTGATCCGCATCCGTTCCTGCGATGACGTAATAAAATTTTTTAGCCCCCGTAACTAAGCTGCGCGGAAGATAAATGCGAATCGTCTCGTCGCGTTACGAACTTTGTGAAATTTTCCTCGAATCTTCGCAGCCCTGTGGAATATCGTCTGGCACGGTCTTGGAAGATTTTCCGCGTGGCAGGTATCTCTTATTTAAGTTTATTTCGATGGAAACGAAACGAAACTGTTTCACCGCCATCTAACGAATCTCTGCTAGGAGGATAAAGGGGTGAGGGATAGATAGAGAGAGAGAGAGAGAGAGAGGGGAAGAGTGGCGTGGGTGGATATTTTTGCGGGTATCGATCGCGGGGAATTTACTGCGAGGAACTGAAAATTCCTGAGGAAATTCATCGAGTGACTCCCGTCCATGCGTACAGGTGTGCGCGCACGCCTTTCACGGGGTCTCGCACTCTCCATTATTAATACGCAGTCGTACGGATACGCTTAATCAAACGCGGCTTGGTTTTCACCCCTGTGATAATTATTTGCGGTATAGTCGCACGGTCTAGCCAAATCTCCAAATCGCAATTGACGCGCTCTATCCAGCAACCGTGAACGACCGTGACGACAGAATAGATTACGTGTACGTGTACTCGCGCGGCGAAACATTTATCCCCTCCCCCTCCTCCTCCGCATCTCTTCGACCCCACAGCCACGCCGCGGATCATCTCTATCATCCCGTTGATTTTGCCAGGCCCTTTATCCATGGGATTATTAGTCTCGCGACATTTAGATTTTATCCGACGGGGAAACTTCCCTTCCGGGAGGAGGAGGAGGAGGGAGGGGCACGCGTCTTTGACAGAAAACTTGGTGCAGCGAGTTTGGCTGGCGCCGACGAAACCTGATTGAAATTATCAAATTGTTTAGCCAGCCTGAAACTTGCTACAACCAAACACACCCTTTAATCTTGGAGTAAACGCCAGCTAAATGCTTTTCCACGGCTCCCGTTCACTGGTGTGTATCGAGACGGAAGAACATAACTCTTAAGATTTTTTCTTCGCCCCTATGCATGCCGTTACCGCTGCTGCTGGTGTCGGTGTCGGTGGTGGTGGTGATGGTGGTCCGAAGTAGGCGGAGAAGCCACGGAAAATGAAAGGATGTTTAACCGTGGCTTGTACGAGAGCGAGGGGTTTCAGCCTCGACTTGGTGGTGCTATCGAGCATCCGCTCATGGTCTACCGTCTCCGTCGCTATTAATAGCCAAGCATCAAACAGCATGTTCCACCGTATTCCCAGCGCTAAGCGGCGGGATGTTCATCAAGAATCAGACTTTGATTCCTCGCTGACAAAACATCCCCCGGTTTCCGGCGAGCGGGTCCTGTGCAGCGTGTAAATGCGGGACCGAGTCAACTTTGGCTAATGAAAAGATACTTATCCTTCCTATTAAGGAAAGCCCCGGGGGTCGGGTTCTCGAAACTCGGTGAAAAACCTCCGGCTAAAAACTTGCTCGTGCCTAATGCCCCGGCTTCCAGCCGTCCCGAGGAAAAAAATTCGTCTTAATCGATTTTTCGAGGGCCGAAACAGAGCGCGAGTTCCATTAGCAAGGAAGAATCCTCCGTTGGAAAGTAAGTTGAACAGCTGCGCGTCGGGAGGAGCGTGGTGATTCGACATTTTCCCTGTAGCTCGAAACAACCAATACACGTTAACTCGTGGCGCGCGACGTGTGCAGCATAGGGGTGGCACGTATTAATGCCCTGACTAGCGAGTAAAACGAATGATTTGTTAGGGTGGCTTAAGCTTCGTTACCGTGGCTGCCTCGAGAAGGCAAATGGAGGACCAAGAGTCTAGAGGGAACCGGTAGTAAAGAGAGCCGGGGAGGCGGGGGGAGGTTCGGTGGAAAAAAGGAGTACCCGGGAAGACCAGGGACTGGGAGGGTGGGAGTGAGAGGAGAGGTCGACGGTGGGGGTAGAGCGGAGGCTTTGGTCCCGTCTCATCTACTTGATTGCATCGCCCGGATTACAGCCAGGCTTTAACGCATCCCCCTCGGGACATCTAGCGTGAAAACAAAAAGAGAAGCAGCTGGAAAGAAAGAGGAAAAAAAGCGACAAGCGGAGAAGGCTCGACCGCTCTCTGGCTCTGCTCTAAGCGGCTGTTCCACTGAAATTCCTTGAGAATAATTTTCACTTCCACCTCTGGCACCTTCATCCTCCTCCCTCGAGCTCGCGGAGCTTCCACTACCTTATCACGGACTTTTTTTTTCAATCCCGGAGCGAAGCTCTTCTATGCAGCGAGCGAGCGAACGCTAAAATCAGCCGCAGCACCAGCAGCTATCTCGTGGTCACACCTAATGCGTAATGCATATATGTTCGCTTACCGATGAGACGCCACGGCTCCCAGCCGCAAGCACCGCAGGTACATCCAGGTACCGCCGCCGCTACTCCTATATGGTGGTGCTGGTGCCGGTGGTGGTACCGGTACCGGTACCAGAATCCTCCCCGTTTGTGCTCACTCGCTACGACGCCCCTCAAGAAAAGCACCTGATTAAAATTCCACCCGCGACACCTTCCCAGTACCCAGGCGAGCTTTTAATCGCGCGATATTATCTCCCGGATGAAGTCAGGGCGTATCGACCAATAATAACGAGCGGATGCAATTTGCTCGAGGAACCCCCGTGCGTTTGAGGCTCGGAAGCTCTGGTCCTCGTGATGGAAAACCCGGAGGGAGAGGGGGTGGCAGTTCGATATTAAAATGACAGAAAATTATGCGTCTCGGGAATAGGGCGGTGATCGGTGATCGGATCTATTTAAATTTTTCCGTCGCTAATTTGCTCGTTCGTTATTTCTCTTATCGTTAAAAAAAGAAAAAGTGGCACTTTCTTTGGCAATGGACCGCTAAGCAGTGCACGTTTCTTTTACGTTCTCACGAACTTTTTACAGTGGCAAGTTTTCGTTTTTCCGCGTTAAAATTACACGGAGGAGTAGAGTGAGGATTATCCAAACGCGAGGTTTTTATAATTGCTTCGTTGGCCAGGAGGGGTTGAAGAAGGTGTCGAGGATTTGGGGTGGCTCTTGGGAAACCTCGCAGCATCCAGTGTCTCGGGCGGCGTTAATCAATAACGTCACGGGGTTGCGTGCACTCGTGCATTCGACATTCCCGTCTTCTCGCGATGGCCGCTAGTTCTTTCGGGCACCGCGCAAACCGCCCCCTCTCAGGGGAACCGTCCTCGAGACTCTCGAAAATATTTCCAGCTACCAGGTAGCGGCCATTTCCGGAGCTACCGTCAGGGTCTTCCCCAAGGACATGCTTTTAGGAGCCTTTTCATACATTCGTCAGCGCGTGGAGAGTCCCAAAGTGTCCGCTCCAGAATTTTCGTCGCTCCGGAGCACCGAAGCAACGACTCTCCGAAGGGGAATAGAGAGCGCGAGAGAGGGAGGGAGAGAGTAGCGAGGGTAAGGGCGAGGGTTTAATTAGTAGATTTAGAATTTAACGAGGTCCGACGCGTGGGGGCGGTATTGTGCGAATTCCCCGGAGTGTCTGGAGGGGCTTTAATCGATAATGGCGATTAGCATCGATTGACGCCGGAGCTCAGACGGACGACGTGTTCAGCGGCGCGCCGGAGTAACGCGCGCTAATGCGCGATCGTGTCAGGACGAACCGCCCGGACGTCGATGGGAGTGCGAACGAACGATCGATCGGCTCCCGCACGCGTGCACCAGCGCACAGCTGTTGGTTGCGGCCCAACAGCTGTCCAAGAGCGAAATCCACGCGTGTCCGGCTGCAGGCAGCTGGCGGCGCGACGTCGCGGTCGTCGCCGACGACGTCTCCCACTGGGAGGCGACGTCGCTCGTTTCTCGTTTTTTTCGCTCGCCCAGAGTGACGGGAGTGGCAGCACTGAGACAAAAAACCAGTTAAATAAAGCGGCGCCGAGGTCGAGCGCGTAACGAGTAGCCACACGCGAGTAACACGAGCGTGCCCCACGTCCTCCGCTACCCCCAGTGCCCAGGAATCGACGTCCTGCACCGGGCGCCGCTCCTTTTGCCCATGCACGCAAGCCGGCTGCACCGGAATCGCCGGACACTCGCGAAAACACGCGTGCGTGCGTGCGTGCGTGCGTGCGTGCGTGTCAGTTGGAAATGTCGATCCTACCGGCAAAATCTCTCGACGATGGTTCGCGACTAACGAACACCTTGTTATTCGCTAATTCGCGTCAGAGTCGCGACAATCCTCGCGGGATTTTCGTAGCTGCCGCGACGTCCAATAAATTCCTGAAGAAGACGCGGGAAGCGGGAGGGATAATGCATTTGGAGTAACCGGAAGATCGATCTTACGCGGAGCTCGCGCTGTTTAATTCGAAGTGGTGGAGGGCGAGCGTGGGCCGAACGGGGGTGGAAGTCGAGAAGCGTCGCACGTCGCGAGGAAATTTCTTTGTTCCCCACGCAGTCTCCTGACGCGGTGGTCCTGTCGTCGGAATGTGATCCGGGCCGCTTTGATCGTTCGTCGCTTCCGGTCAAAGTGTAATCGTCGCTTAATGGAGTATCGATCCCCGGAATGGAGTAATTGCCGGCCGAAACCCCGACTGAAGCCGAGCATTAAATAACCCTCATTGGCCGGGATTAATTATTCTCGTGCCGCCATCTTTCTTCCCGCTCTGGGCTACATCCAGCAGCACGAGGAGAAGCGGTGGTCTACGACGTTCTCTCTCTCTCTCTCTCTGCCGCACGCGAGCGATCACGAAGGAGAGAGCCGCAGGTGCACTCTCCTCGTATGCTTATGAGCAGCTGCCGATTTTATTTGGGAATTTCTCTCCGGCGAGATAATCGCGCTCGACGTATATTTCCATGCGAGAGGAGAGTCATCCTTTCGTGCTTCTCCCCTTTGCCGACGCTTTATTCCGAAAATCGTCTACGTGGCTCCCGGGCCAATTATTTGCCTCTCTCAGCCCGAGAGCCGTCGATTAAGTGGCACGAGATACGCGCGAGCTCCCTGTCAGGGTAGACCCGACTATTTTTGCCAGCAGCACCAGCACCACCACCATCGACGACGACGACGACGCGGACGGCGACATAGACGTAGACGACGGGGCTTGTTCGGGGAGGTCGTTCGACTGCTGGGGTAGAGGGTTTTTAAGAGGCTGTCTTCCTGTAACGGAGAATTTCGCCTTCTGCAGATCTTATCGAATAATTGGAGCGCCGCACGAAATGCCGGCCGATCGGGAGCTCCTGCGAATCTCCTCCTCGGGAGTCACGAGTCACGAGTCACGAGTCACGAGTATAATACAGCTTCTGCTTCTCACGGCAGGGGGGTGGGAGCGTCGATGCAGCCACCCCAATTACGTCCGATCTTGCAGAATAGGATCATACAGTTTCCTCGTTGCACGCACCCAGGGAATTGGCGATGACTTACCGTTATCTCTCTTTTACTTTCTTCCCCCTCCACCTCCCCCTCCTCTCGCTCCGCCTCGGCCACCTTTCTTTTCTCCCGGAGATCTTATCCGCTAATTAGGGTTGTACGCAAAGTGTCGGTTTGCCTTTGGTAAGAAGAAACCGATAGGACTTCCCTCGAGATCCTCGTCGCCGCCCCAGGTATATCTGGCTGCGATAGGTGCGTACATCACCGGGGAAAAAACCAGTTTCGGATAGAGACATCTCCGTCGTTCCTTTAGGGCCAGATTAAGCGATAGAATGGAATAATAAAGTCAACGCGGAGGGACTCCACTCGCGTACGACTGGATTTTCTCATGGAGCCTCATGAAAATTAAGTGTCAGCGATTATATTATAAGGCCGTTCGTGTAATCGTATTTTCCCATCGACGCACTGATACATCAAACAAGCCAGCGGTGCGTGACTGGCGTTTTCGAGGAATTCCACGAGGACGCAGGACGAGAACGGGAACGAGGTCGGAAACGAGTTCGACGACGATGACGACGACGACGACGACGATGACGACGCTCGCGAAGTTCCACCGGTGCGTACGTCGGAGGGGGATGGCGCGCGCGTGTTTCTTATTTTTCATTCGGAAAGAGTATTTTATGGCTTCGAGCGAAATAAATGTCGCTTTGAGCGATACGAAAGCTGTCCGTAATATATTCGCGGCAGCGCGGGACTTCGTTACGCAAATAGATCGATCCAGCCACTACGGTAAATATTCGTCTCGAGCTTTTTCGCCCCGTTCGCCGAGGCAGCGTTTCCTTTCCGATGCAAATCGAGTGCGTGGATTCCGTGAGCTACCGAGCAGCGCGCCGAGGAAACGCCGCCTTCGCCTTCGTCGTCGCCGTCGCCGTCGCCGTCGCCGTTGGTAAACACAAGCCGGGGGATTATCTCGGGGACTCTGGGAGTAGTTGGCCGCTGCTTCTAATTCCGCGCGGCTCCGGATTGGAAACATTAGTTGCGTGCAAACGGCATCGCCTTAAGACGCCCGTATTTCTCGTCGTCGAAAGGATAGAAGAGGAGAACGGGGCGAGGCGAGGCAAGACGAAGAGTAGAAAAGACAAGAGAGAGAGAGAGAGAGAGAGAGAGATGGCCCGTGAGATAGGGACGTTCCGGAGGAGAAACACGTACGCTCATAAGTCTCAATAGGAAATAAGTAGCCTAGCCAGCTACGATCTCGTTGACCGGCCTGTCCGAGGGGGGAGGGGGCGCTGGCCAGGGAGAGTTCGCAGATATTTCTTGATACTCGCGCAAAGCCGGGAGAAGGCGCTAACGTGCGTTATCTCCCAGCCGTAATTTTTCCTGAACTCCCCGCGTTGACGGCACCGTCTTCTAGGTCAATCAAAGCATACTTTACGATACAGCTCTTATATAACCGTATAAAGTTTTCAGGAGCGCGTTTCCTCGGTAAATCGAGTGGACGAGCTCGAATTCGTACGTGCGCGCGTGAATTTCGCTGCGGCAATATCAGGAACGATTATTGTTTATTTAACGCAAACGGCCCGCCGTGGTGTAGCGATGCGATGTAATGAGGTAATTTCGTGTTGAAGCTTTCTGACGTCACGATGTACTCGACGAACAAGAGCACGTTAGCGAGAGAAGGAGAGAGAGAGAGAGAGAGAGAGAGATCGAGAGTGAAAGATGGAGGCAGATAGATAGATATAGAGATGGCAGAGAGAGAGAGAGAGAGAGAGAGATTCGCCAAGAGAGGAGTAGGGTTATATCGGTGCCGGAGGTAATATCACGAGCAGTTCGTGTAATCTTACTGGCTCTTTCTTGGAGAACGGATGTTATTCACCCGGTATAGTCCGGCATTCATCGGCATAAGAAAGCACTCACTGTTCCGAATGTTATACCTTGGCAGAAATGGATTCTTAAATCCAAAGGGAGGAAACCCGACAAAGAGGTATTGTGTGCGCTCACGAGCGCACGTGAGCCTCCGAGGGGAGAGCACACGCTCCACCGCTGTCATGAGCCATTCGTGCTTATCGCATCGCAGCAGTAGCAGCACGACTTCCGGGTTACCTTCGCCTTCGCCTTCGCATTCGCCTCCGCCTGGTGCGCTCGCTCGTTCGCTCGCTCATTCGCCCTCTTGCCCTTTCGTCCTCTCGGCCTGGATATACCTCGAATTCGAGGAAACTCCCGGATCGCATTTGTCGCTTCTCTCGTGGCGCAGCTGCGGTCACCGAGTGTGCAGCTCCCTTCCTCCTCATGCTCTCTCTCTCTCTCTCTCTCTCTGCTGTTTTAGAAAAAATTCATTAACCCCGAGCTAGCCCGGAAGTCTTGCTGGATCCGTAGCTGGCTGGCTGGCTGGCTGGCTGGCTGACTGCTGGAACTTCGGGGATGACGTTTCGACTAACGAGTAATTGTCGGGAAAAGTCGTAAGATGGATCTGGCGGGTGATTGTGTCGGCCCCTTCCCCGCTCCGCACCCCTCGGAGGGAGAACGGAGCTTAATGAAAATTTCCTCGGGGCGGAAGTGGCGGTTCCACGGGGTGCGGCGAGCCAACTCCAGCTGAACGTTAAAACGTGTCCAAGGAACGATATCTTCTCTCTTGGTACCCCCCTCGACCTCCCCTCTCCCTCCTTTCCCAACTGGGCGAGCAGCCAAAGCTTCGGGGATTTCCGGCGCGGCCCGAATATTGTCGCGCGAACCATTCGCGCTTATCGCTCCGTGGCACGACTCCCAGGCCGTGCTAGAACGGTTCTCCCTTGTCGTCCGAAATTCTGAAAGCGGCAGCCACCGGAGTACGGCGACGTGCCCTGGGCATCGCGGCGAAACAGCCAGCGAAATAGCGAGAAACGTGAGGTGGTAGCAGCAGCAGCAGCAGCAACGGTAACAGCAACAACCCCTAAACGACGGCGATTCGCATTCTGGGCCGATTCTCGCGCGGTCCACCAGGAACGAACGCCATCGGGGAAGTCGCCTGTATCGACTGCCGTCCAGGGTGGCCAATCTCTTGGGAGACCGGCGCACCCCGTTCTCTCCCCCTCCCACACCCTCCCACAGTTCTGTTCACTGACGATCCTCCACGGACGAGCGGCCTCGCAGCCCCGGTGCATTTTCCACCGTGGCCGTTGTTCGATTTTCATCGATCGCCGTGCAAACATCGTTAAAATGTCCAAAAGCGCTAATCTTCGCAGTGCCCCGGAACAATAGGGGGATGCCGTTCCCGAAACGCGATTGGTCCCCGTCCCCGTCATCTCTCACCCTCCCGCGTGGGAATTAGCGCGCGAGGGTGCGGACGTCGAAGGAGTCGTGCGCTCATTGTCGTCGCTGGATCGCCAAATAAATTCACTTTGTCGTACTTTGTCGGACGACTGTCCCAGTGAGTTGCAAGGAATACTTTAGTCTGCTCGGGATGAACGGGACGAGAAGAGAAGAGAAGAGAAGAGAAGAGGAGAGAGAAGAAGAGAAGAGACGAAGCGGGACGTGTGTAGCGGAATTAACTGATGGCTGATTTTCCTGAAAGTGGAACAAACGCTCTTTGACCATGGAAGACGACTATATTGCAGTCTTTTGTCGAAGGCAATGAGTGGAATTGATTACACTTTATTAGCAGAAAACTCTAATGGAAGGATAATAAGGACAAGAGGCAATAACGTCTGAGGTGATAAAGTGTAAAATTGGAAACGGAACGAAACCAAGAAAAATACGAAACGACCAATTGGAGTATTTCGGAAAATGCATTATTAATTGGACAATCTGGGCTTTGGGTGACGTCACGCGTGCATCCGTCCCTCCCCCTCTCTCCTCCTCCTTCGTCTCGCCAGCTGTTAGATTCGAGCCACGCATTTAAATATCAGTCCAGTTATAACGGCGACCGTAACGAACGGGCTGTGCTGCATTAAACGCGTTTCATCCCCGCATGGCAATAACTCAGGGAAAATTTAACAAACTTCAGCGCGCGTTACTCGCAATAACAATAATACGCGCATTCGAGTCGGATTTATGTATGGATATTGCTCGGCGCTCGGGTCATCCGGCAGATTTCTTTTTTACCCGCCGACACATCCGGTTTGCTTGTTTCGCATGCTTTTGTCGTATTATCCGTCACGCGTACGTGCCGCGTCACATTCGGACCCTTCGAGTGTGCGTGCGTGCGTGCGTGCGTGCGTGCGTGCGTGTCAACCACCGTAGGTAACGCGCGATATTCCAAGTTTGATTCACCGCGAGATATTCCCGCAGTTTCCGCTCGACGGCGAAGGATTTATCAAAGCCCCTGACACGGTCTTAGCTCGCTAACCTCTTGATTAAACCAGATTTAAATTTGCCACCGCAGGCTCGAACTTCCTCTCGAGCATCCTTTATCCTCGAGCCTTCGATTATATCTCGCTTCAACTAATCCCGAAACTGAGCGGGGCCATCGTCGCTTCCATCAACGCCGGATAATTATCTAAGTAAGTAAGTTCGGGGGTGGGGGAGGGGGATGCACCGACCGTTTTTTATTCCCGGTCCCGGTAATCCTCGGGAACAGCGGCAGCCCCCGTCCTTGGCCACGGGGGGATGGACAGAACAGAATGCGAAGGGACGGGACGGGACGCAACGTAACGGGACCTCCCCCTCCCCGATCGTCCTCCGATCTCTCCCTTGCCTACTTACCTCCGGCTAGGAGCAAGTTGCCCTTTCAGAATTTGTCCGGCGTCAACCGTGGCTGAAAATACCTGTCAACTATAGAGAGAGCTTTACGAGTCAACCATCTGTTCCGTCCCTTTCCGGGAGAGAATGTACCTGCAACAAAGGCTTAAAATTGCCGGAGAACCGGGAGAAAGCCGATTTGGGGCGATTTTATCCGAGCTATCAGCTCGGCCGTTTCCCAGGATTTGATTACGGAGGGACCAGCCGTGAGTTTCCTCTCTTTCCGTGGAGGAACCTGAGAATGCAGTCGCGGTTTTCCTTTTGGGGCTGGTTGCGGCGGGAACAGCGCGCGGAACTCTAACGGTATCGGGGAATAGCGCGCGCTCCGTAGGTGCGCGTTTGATGTTCTCCAAAGAATCCACCGAGAGCCGATGGCATTTCTAGTTTGCCACGAGGGTTCGCGGGAGTTAGTCCTCGATTATATTCGAGCGGGCCAGCCCGCGGCAATTCCGAAGTAGCTCGCTTGGAACGAACGCGGTAAAGTAGCTCAGGGGGTGGTTGCCGTTGCCGTTGTCGTTGTCGTTGTCGTTGTCGTTGTCGTTGCCGTTGCCGTTGCCGTTGCCGTTGCCGTTGCCGTTGCCGTTGCCGTTGCCGTTGCCGTTGCCGTTGCCGTTGCCGTTGCCGTTGCCGTTGTCGTTGCCGTCGTCGTTGTCGTTGCAGTCGCTGTTGCAGTCGCAGTCGCTGTTGCCGTAGCCGTTGTCGTTTACCAGCTGCATTTATATCGTGGAAGCCAAAGCACTGCTCCTCTCCGCGAGAACTACGCAAATACCTCCCGCTTTCCTTTCTCCGCATTTGTGCCACAATCGACAATCATCGCGTGTTCGCGCGGGTCTTCGCTTTCCGATTCGTGAAAAATCTATGGAGCTGAAAAATGGGATAGAATCCACAATCTGGCGACGGCAAGTATTTCCATCCTGAGAACAGAGAGCGCTCCGGCACAGAGAATCCTTTCGTAGCTGGAGAATTTGCAATTTCCACGTATTTCCATCGCTAATCACCTTTTAATCTTTCCTACCCCTCGCTCGAATGCACTTCCCTTCTGATTTCATTTCCGATTCTCAAAGTATCGCAGGGATTTTAATATGCATGTCAAACCCGATGTTGCCGGAGCATCCGAGTAAATCGAAATCAATGATATTGTTCGCGATACTCGCGTCGTTTGATCTTCCCAACAGGGATTAAAGCTATCTCTCTCCCTTTCTCTCAGGAATTTTCATGGAATTCTCTTTTTTCCTGCGAGAGGAAACGGGATCTGCATGAGTGTACAGTCGAGGACAGATATGGAGTCTTTGGCCCCTCGCTGACAGCTACACCGTATAAAACAAAGGCATAAAGGCGATCCAAAGAAGAAAAATCCACTTTCACCTCACGGAAGTGAAGAACCAAAACACGTGGGTTATTGCAATTTTACTGAAAGGAAATCCTCTTTGGGTGTAACTCGAACTGGTCAATGACGCGAGATTGAAGAAAAATGCATGAAAAACGATCTGTGCAGCCAGTAAAGTCGATCAGGAGCATCAGGGGGAGTTCGTATCTTTCCCAGACTGTACATTCGCATTCGTGTTCGCTATTGGACGCGCGCGGTCCTTGAAGTCGCTGTACCATTATTTTTTAGCTAAAACAATTTCGAGATAGCTGGCGGGTATGGCAGGAGTATGGTTATCGCAGTCGCCGACTCGACTCACATTTAAATCCTAGAAAGCTTCGACTATCCGGTTAGCATTCAATTTTCTCATGCTCTGGATTTTCAAGTACATTACATTTAGGAAGTGAAGTGTTTTCGTTGAAATGGGTTTCCGATTTGAAGATGGTCAGTTGCAAACAGATTAGTTTTATACATGCGCGCGTGTGTGTGTGTGCGCGCGCGCGCGCGCACATTCACGAGTACCCTCGCGTAGAAATAACATAACTTTTCAACGCTTCAATCTAAGCGCAGCTACAATCGCGAGACCAGTAGCGTATACAAGAGAAATATCTTTCGGGTATACATTTTTATTGTTTTTATTCGATAGTCGTCAACGGTGCTCGTTCCATTTTCTTTTTCAACGCGTACGTATAGCGCGCCAGCACCCCGGCGTGTACCACCCGCACGCGAGCCACGGATCTAATTCGAAAATATTGTAGTCCCGGTAAAGTTCGGGAGTAACAGCGATATCGTTGGAGAACGCGGGAAATCAGAACCGGAGAAGGGCACATTTTACCGAGGAATTCGTCTTATCGATTCCAGAGATTTTTCGCGGTACCAGTGGGTGGGAGGAGGCGGTGTGGGGCACGTCGTTGATCGCTGGCAACGCTCAGTTTACGAAGTACTCCGCAATATCCCGGAAGTTGTGCACGACGGTTATCGGTCGCGTTTACTTGAATTTAAATGGAGTAAAACGGCGCAAAGTTCATAGCTGAATCCGAGTGTCTGAGACTTTGCGTCCTGGTGAGAAGTTCGGATTTAGAAATTGCCGGAATAGCGAGAACTCGACTCACACCTTCCTGCTATTGGAGCGATGCTTCCAAGTTCGGCAAGAAGCTGTGAAACCGTCAGCAAATCGTGGCACGAATCCAGGTATTTCTTCCCGATGAATTCGAATGGCAAACGGCAAGAAGAATAGCTGGAAGATGAAGAAGCAGAGGAAGAAGAAGAAGAATAAGAAGTCGGGGGAAGGGGGAAAAGAATATTATTTCTCGAAGAATAATCGCTCGGTTGATTTAGAAGCAGCCTGCTCTTTACGAGTTATAATTTCGCATTGAAACTACTGAAATTATGCTCGCGCGCGCGCGCGTACGCGCAGCAAAAATAAACTGAATTTTCGATTAGGAATAGGAGCGAGCGCGCGCAAACTTTCCTAACGATGTTTCAGCTCGTCACGTTTTTATCCGTCCCATGTTTTCTGGAAATATTATGTAGCTCGCTGTATTCCCAATTTGCAACTGAGGGCTTCCGAGATAGTATCCGATTATACGCCGCCTCCAGCGATCTCTCCAAGTTCCCGTTTCTGTTATCGTTGTCGTTTACTTGCATTTAAATGGAGTAAAGTAGCAGGAACTTCCTTGTAGAATCCGAATGTGTTCCCGGTGCTGCCTCCCGGAGAGAGCTCGTCGAACCCACCGTACGGAATGCGCTAGACTACAATTGGCGTTTACCGTTTAAAACACCTGGTCCGCATCCCCGACCTTTTGCAAAGCAAATAAGGAACAATTGTTTTACATTGTCCACGCTAAATGCTCTCTCCACATACCTTCCTCGCCACCTTGACCAACTGGTTATTCCTGAAATTTACATACAACCAGTAATTGCACGCTCACGTTGAAATCGTCATTGATAATTGGCATTCCGGAGAACTCGTAATGTTTCAACGGTGATAATAGCAGCGATAGCTACTATTATTGGTGGTGGTGGTGGTGATGGTGGTGATGGTGGTGGTACTGGCGGTACTCTGACAGTTACAGCGGTAACATTAATGCCGATGATCATAATAATAATAATAACGAGAACGAGAACGATCGGTCGACTGCTTTTTAACAACGAGCACTCAGCAGGAGTCGAGCCGGGAATTTTCCAGGAAAATCACTTCCCGTCCTAAATTATCCAGATTGATGAAATGTTCTCGAGTTCAGTGGCCAGCTAATCTCCGCTAATGTTGCCACCGGATCGCACGACGATCTCTGGAAAGTGGAACTCTCGGCTGAGAAATCGGGATGATTTGGCAGGAGTGTGTGTGTGTTGCTTCCGTCAAAATTGACACTTAGCGTTTAGAAGCGTCAGGAAGGTTGTCGGATGAGGACGGATGAGGCTTATACGCTCCTCGGGCGTATTCGAGCAGCATGGACGAGTGCGGATCGGCCGTAATACGGAATGATCCGTCTTCGCTGCGATATGGAATCGACGCAAGATCGGCTCTCGGACCCTTTCCACCATTCTATTTCATCCTGCTATTTCACTCTACTATTCCATCGTACTATTCGTACCATTCGTCGTAACGCCACCACCACCACCGCCGCCATCATCACTGGCAACCCTACGTCACGCACCAATACTTGGCCATACTGAAACGATTTTCCAAGCGCAGAAAAATGGCCACCCCCTTACGGTACCATTATCCCCGCGAAATTTTCATGCACTTGGCCGCAGAGGTATAACAATTCTACTCTCTCCATTCGAATAACGATTCTATTTTCATTTCGTCGCTTGGTAATGTTAATTGTGCACCAATTTTCGGAGCGAGGGGTAATTGCGAGAGAAGGAAGGGATTAATCGCGCAGAAAGATTCTCATAAACGATAAATGGAGTGAATTTTCGTATTGGTTTGCCGCGGTTCTATAGGAATAAATGGGGGAGAGATGTGTATTTAGAGATCACACACAAGTGCGCGTACGCACACTCGTGCCTGTACACGGTGTGTTTTCCTAGTTTCCCTACGCCTCTCTCTCTCTCTCTCTCTCTCTCTCTCTCTCTCTCTCTCTCCCTCCCCCTTTGCCACGCTTCCTTCCTCGACCGTTACACGGATGTATATATTAAAATCGTTTTATTAAGATAAAAGCGAGCATGTTTTGCCATTCGCGATGTTGGACAGATTTACGATATTCCAGCGACGTGGCGTATTAATATTGGCAAGATCGTAAGGGATCGATCGGGCAGGTCAATGGCAGTCCGCGCCCAATTTTCCGAGGGTTCAGCGGCGGCGGTGAAGGCGGTAGAGGCA
Organism: Sclerodermus sp. 'alternatusi'; assembly: GCA_037305995.1. Lineage (NCBI taxonomy): Eukaryota > Metazoa > Arthropoda > Insecta > Hymenoptera > Bethylidae > Sclerodermus > Sclerodermus sp. 'alternatusi'. The sequence goes on from CM074550.1 coordinate 6,942,854, forward strand.
GCGTGTCTTTAATACACTCTTACGTCGGTTATTCCCCATCCGGCAACACGGCACGTATTCAGGGTATGGCGGCTGTCATTGGCGTTCAGGAATTCAGAAGAGAGACGTACGAGTTGGCAGAAACTTTTATTTACTTTAAAAACGCGGCGCCAGAGATCCGGGGCCAATGCGGAGAGAAAATAAAGTTCCGACGAATCATGGAGGGCCGGCAAAGAAGAAGGCAGAAGAAAAAGGAGTTACCGCTTTCAGTTGGCGAGAAGCAGGATCGCAAAAATCGGGACGCGTTGAAAAAGCCAATTATTGTTCCACTCCGGCTTACACTCCGGCGCGGAAAACCTTGCCAGTTCTCCGTTTACCACGTTGTAAAACATGAAAATAAATTTCCACCGCACCGGACATAAAGTCATTCCCCTAAAAGTACTCTGACAAAAATCTGCGTACCCGCTCACCGCCTGCATTTCCGTGTTACCTTACAAATCTCCATGAAAATTAAATATCCTTTCTTGCCGCGCTACTTGTACACTGCGCGCGTTGTGCTCGCCCTGCTCTCACTTTTATGCGAGAGGAACCCCGCGAGGGACCGCATCGCCGCGTCGTCACCGCAGTCTTCGTCCTCTCTGCCCGCCCCCGCCCCTCGACCTTTATGAACCACCCAAATTATCCAGAGCACAATGAGATCCACCGGCCGACTAATCCCCGCGCTGCACATTCTTATACTTCTCCATGCGTTTCTCTCCTCCGTTTCTCATTTCCCAGCTGATTTAATCTATTTCCACTCAGCACCCCCTTCCCCCGGCACACAGGCACACCTTGCAACGCGCCACCTACACTTCGATCGCTCCGTATTAGATGTTGACGCGTGCGTTTTATTGCACCTAATTTCCGGTAAATCGTGTTAAATAATTCATTATTAATGCCCCTTAATGCGTGCGTTGTAGCGTTTTAACGTAATTATTGATACAACACTCGAATAATTCAGATAGCGATTGTTGTGCTACTAATTATTATTTAAATCAATGATCAATGAACGCTGATTGGCCGATCGTTTCCATGCTCGTTCGCACGATACTCGGCGAACTATTAAAAATTTCCAAACTACCTTCCACCCGCCCATCGCCGGCCCCGGGTCCTTGGAAATCCTGAAAATTCCAATAAAATCGAGCACGGCGCATCGCTCGATTTCCCGCTACGTCCCGCCGCACTCTCTCTGCTGCTAATTCAGCGTGATGTGACTGCTGAATAGCAGTATTATGTTCACTGTGGAAAATAGGGATATATGAAGTTTCCAGTAACTTAATATAGATAATTTCGAGCAAACTGTTTGAAAGGTTACTATGGCGTTTATTAATAGCGATTGGCAGGTGGCAAGCTTAATGATAGCTGGTAACAGCTGACATGAGCGATCTGCTGGCGACAGCAGAAGCGTCACGTGAGGTGTGCGGATAGGTAGGTAGCTTCAAGTGGGTGGTTGAAGTGGGAGGATAGGGGGTTGAATGGATGGCCAACGTAGCACAGATTTCGTAGCATGCATGCAACTTGACAAGACATTATCTCTGATGGAAGGGATCTAATCGCTGTGCCTGATACCTCAAGATAAGAACACCGACCGCTTGCCTGGTTAACTTGGCTAGCTGCGCTCGCCATTCTCTCCCTCCTCCTTCCCTTCTGTCCCTTCTCCTTGCCCTGGACCTTCTTATTAGTTTCTCCGTTCCGAGAGTCGCCGCTTCCCAAGGATCTCGTGTGTGACTCCTGCGATGCGTCCCCTGATTCGAGTACGCGTCGAGCTACAAAGCTGAGCGGAGGGGGTGGAAAAAATGGGTGGCCATTAGAATCACATTCACACCCTTCTCACGCTCGTTTTTGAATTAATGCACGTCACCGGAGTTCTCGGCAACTCATCTCCATTGTTATACTAATGTAGCAGGAACGCACGGAATAAGAGCACGTTCCGTGTTTAAGTACATTTAAACACTCGTAGGATTATGCATAGCCAGATGCATCGGTACTCTTCACTCGTATTTCGCGATACACGCGCGCATATACGCGTGTATATATTTATATATGTGCGCGCCTGTGTTTATATATATATAGAGGCGCCGCGACGGGCTCATAAATGTCCTTTCGGACGTACGGGACGCTGTATAAATCGCGGAACTAGCGCCATTTCTCTGCAAAACGAAAATGAAAAGGTCCTTTGCAGCCGTAATGGCGGAATTACTTTGGCCGGGAGAAATTCTATTAACAGTTGATTCCTCGCCGTGTTTTACGAGGAGACGTTACTCATGCGCAACGCAGAAGGATATTTATTCGATCGGTAAGATCGCCGGGGAAAAGTGGGCCTTTCCTCTTGCCGATTTTATCACTGCCGTAAATCCGGTGGCTGTCACGCCACCCCTAAGGGGGGTGAGGACATTTTGAGAAGAGCTCCCTGGATGTCCTCGAAAATCCAATAACGTTTAGATACATGCACGTTTAGCATAACCGAATGTCCTTTGAAATCGATCGACGCCACCACACCGGTATCCTCCTCCGAGTCCACGCCGCGAGTTTGCGCAATCAGCGACGATATCGCGTCGCGCGGTATCAACGATTATTTATCGCCCAGCGTTATTAATTTCCCGCTAACAAAAGGCTAGCATTAATGGACCGGATCGTGGCCGCAAAACGAGCCAAAAACCCAGACTGTCCCATCGCTGCATAATGCATGCGGCGAAAACTGCAAAGAACGAGGGAGGGTTACGGGGGTGGTTGGTAGATAGGAGAAGGGGAAGGGTGGGAAAGGGAGAGAGAGAAGAATCTAATGGAAAATTTATCAAATTCCCCTACGGTGCGACAAACCGATTTCAAGTCCAACGCTTAAACTCTCTTTCCACCAGTTGTCCGGCTGGCTTCCTCCGGGAGAATTTTCCTCCAAACTCTTTTTCAAGTCCACGCGTTGTTCGCGACGGCAGAGGGGTAGGGGTGGGAGAGACGAGGGCATCGACGAATTCGAGAGACGCCCGATAACTATATGTGACATGGAAAGTAAGCGGCGGTGAAAGAGAGAGGGGGGCCGGGATCTCGGAACCCCCTGGTGTGCCCGGAAGGTGCCAGATGTGCCCTCTCTCTCGCTTCCACCCCTCGATCGCCGTATTGGTGCTTTCGATTTTCCGCACAATTTTCAAAGTACCGGCGGACAGATGGCCCACGAATCACATCCATTGTCGGCCAACAATATCATTCGTCCCTCTTTCTTCTCCCGGAGACTCTCCGCCAGCGGTTTCAGCTCCTTGGTCGTGCTTGGCGCCAGGTCCGAGTTCTTTATAGCCACCGAAGGTCCGGAGAGTATTACCTGTACAGTAGGTGGCGGCTGATATTGAGGTGGTAGGTAATATTCGACGACGCCGAAAGCACGTTCGAGCGATCGATCTCTCGCGCGAACCTACGACCTCCTTTACCCTCTCGGCTGCCGGTCGCATTCGAGGCCAGACCGCGCGCCACCTTGCTCCTCGCATCCCTCCACCTATCTCTCTCTCTCTCTCTCCCTCTCTCTCTCTCTATTCGCATCAGCACCGAAACGAAGCACGCTTCTGCACGAGAGAGTCACCTCGAATACCTCCGAAATAGAGGGAGAAAGAGAGAAGTGGGCAGACACTAGAGATAGATGGCAAGAAAGCTGTGGAAGCAAAGTCTTTCGCTTGGACTGGTGGAAAAGAGGAGAGAGGAGAGTGGAGATGCAAAGAGGCGAGAATAAAAGGGAGAGAAAGAATAAATAGAGGCAGAACGAGTGTAGACAGAGCAAAGAAGAGAAAGAGGAAGAAGAAGAGGAGGAGGAGGAGGAGGAGGAGGAAGTAGCAAATGGATGATAGCCAGGGAGAGAAGAGAAAAGAAAGTTGTGGTGAAGGAAGAAGAAACACGACGTGGTGGGTGAGAGGGAGGTGTGGAGGGATGGATATGTGGGAGGAGAAGCAGCGAAGTAGGTATCTCAACTTACGATTGCCTCGAGGGGCGTGCACAGAAGTGCAAAGCAATCGTCTCTGCTGGAGCCACGAGCTATAGCCTCTTCTGGAAACGTAACGTATCGGAATATACGTCGTGGGAAGGGGCAGGTCCACTGTTCTCTCTAGTTTCGGCCTCGAGTTACAGTATCGAGTACAGAAACGTACGACTTGCGGAATTCCCGTGGAAGTCCGCCACTTTCTTTCATCTTGCGATATTTACGTTGTTTTCCCCGCAGAAAACGCCAAGACGGGGAATTTGGCAATTTGAATGTGGTGGTGGTGGTGGCGGCGACGGCCGCTTGGCGAATTGCATGCTGCCGTTGCGGGAATCTTTTGGATTTAGCTGCGGGCATTTCGAAAATGAACTCTTATTTCTGGCGAGGAAACTTGCTTCCGCGAAATGAGCGAAAGCACAAGAATGTAACAATTTCGTGTAACTACTCTTAATACGAGGCACGTTACGAGTGGAATGGAAAAGGGTTAATGTAGCGTTGCATGACGTGGCTTGGTGTGGCGTGGCGTGGCGTGGCATGGCGCGGTGTGCAGCTTGTAACAGGGTGGGGCGAACTACGGTAGTTCTGCCTTATTTACGGTATCCTAGAGGTTATTCCACTTTGAGACTATAAATCTTCGATTACTGTATATAAAGCCAATCATGTGGCTCGTTCCATATCAGATAGAAATACCAACGTCAAGATGATGCCCGAGAATCTAATTTATCATTAGAATACAGTTTTTCTCCGCTATTCGCGCGGAAAACGTTTAGCGGGAAAATAGGAGAAAAGGGTTAAGCCGCTTCGCAGGTTTATAAAATATACTCCCCATTAAAGATTTCCCCTTGTGAAGTGTGTCCAGCTATTTAGCTTTTGATGGATTTTTAAGCAAAGGTATAAAAAGATTGGATGTTGCATTTTAATACATTTTTATAGACTACGTAAAAGGAAGCAGTGCGCTATTCTCTTTTGCTTTACCTTTAACAATTTACAATATCGATTATCCGTCAGAATGTAAAGGGCTACGATATTGTCCGATATTTTCTTTCATTCATCCCATTTACGATGCTCATAATATTCATCCAAATGCTATTATTCTATCCCAAACTCTGCACTTGGCTAATGATAAATTTAAAAATCTATACTCTCAAGTTTTACATTCTTCGAGAGAAGTTAATTTAAAAATGGCGAATCTGCGATTACTTTTAACAACTTTCGAGACGAGTTTTAATCAAACCTACTCTCTTTCATGAGATATTTCAGGGAAGGTAATGATATGCTTTAAACCAAACATAAAACGCCTGCTACGGTAGAATCAACATAGGATACACGCACATAAATAAAACACAAATAGTATTATAAATATTTTTATTGCATATCGATACCTCTTTTATCAGTATTGACAATACTGTCGAGTAATACAGTCATTAACATTATTGCAAAGTGTTTGTGCTTAACGATATTTTACAAGCAAAGTTTTATATCGCAAGTTACATTGGGTAATCTAAGCACATCGTGTCATAGTTGAACGTGCGTGCATTGCTATGCACTGAAACTATGGGAATTTGACAGTTGATCGCATGCTGTAAAGCTGTGAGGTATTTAGTCACTCATCCAATCATTTCCAAACTTTTCCTGTTAAATATGAAATAAATTCAAATAAAAGAACTTGTTGAGAAAACTTGAAGAAAACTCGCGAAGATAGTTTTTCAATAGAAATTATTTAGAGACTTGGCTATTTATACCATGCCAGGTGCATATAGCGGGGCTTTTTTTCAAGAGGCAAAGAAAAAAATAGTTAGACAACATTTTGCTGAATAATTTCATTCACTCGACTATTTATTTAATAATTACCAAGTTGGCAATTAACATTTCTCTTTCACGTATACGCAAAGTATGGTCAACAGTCAATATTTAAAGAAACAAATTGATTTCTTAACAAAGTAAGGTGAAATGCTGAATGAAACATTGGAGGAATTTTTAAAAATTTAAATGAGAATTTTTCTCAATATTTACAAAACGTAGCTTCAGTTTACAGTCTCGCGAGGTTTTTACACGAGTATGCATAAATTTGAAAAATCTTGAATCGTTTTCATTCCAAAAATATTGACCATTTCAATGATCGCGTAAAGAATGTTTAATTTGGTTTTACCTCATTTTCGCGCAAACCCATTAAGACCTGGCATTTTTGATCAGTCTGGATCAAAAGTAAGAATTTATCCGTCCACTCGTTACAAAGATGCACGCGCTACGTGCATCGATATACGTGAAATTCATTCTACTTTAACTAAAACGCAACTCACTTAACTTCTTTATTCGATAAAATCCTTGGAGCTATACCGCGCATGACTTTGAGGCAAAATCATTGTCGTCCCATCCCCGCTAGGCGAGGAGATTCCACTAGTGAGAAAAATAGAGAAATTCCCGGAGAAGCGAAATTTACAATCTTTTAAGCGGGCGAGCGAACTTAACGTAATGTACTTAAAATTTATGGCAGAGGAAGTAAGCAATCTAACATTTCTCATTTCCCTGCGCGATCGCGTTCTCGCTCGAGTGCATCGGGGACAATTGATTTGCTTTTCTCCGCTTGAAAATAAACAAGCGACGGGAATAAAATAATCCGATTCGAAATTTTCTGTTACATTTCATTTGATATTTCTGCGAACCACTTTTCCGATAAAATGTTCTCCCCGCGCATACTCGGGTGCAGGTGAATTTAAAAAAGATATCCCTCTCGTGAGTGCGCGCGTGGGGTGAGGCGAGGCGAGGCTCACGAGCTAAAAATTAAGTAGCGAAACGGATAATACTCGCTGTAACGCACATGCATGGATTAAGGATAGAGGGGTATTGGACTATGAGTGCATTAAAATATTAAATCGGCAAATCCGCGTGTACGGCCGATATTGAACATTTCTTCTCGATATATCCCGAAATCTGCTGTAGACCCATCTCGGATTCGAAGCACCTTGTTGACCAGCAGAATCGCTTCATACGAGTGCACTCGGTGCATCCCAGCGGAAAACGTTAATAGTTTCCGTCATTTGGGATTTGGTTTACAACCTCGAGTACAGAGTAAATATGGGAGCATACGCATGCGACTTGTGATATTTCCACCGGCTCGAAGGAACCGGAATAGCCCAGAAGAGAGAGAGAGAGAGAGAGAGAGAGAGAGACAGACAGACAGACAGACAGGAAGAGATGAGAAGGGAGGGGGGGGGGAGGGAATTTTTCGCGAATATTTCTGGTTTAAGATAAAATGCCAGCATGTTCGGTGGCAATAATATTTGTCAAAGTTTGCTTTTTAAGAGTAGGGCGAGAAGGGTGAGAGGGATTTATCGGAGGAGGGGTGGTGGGTGGTAGGGGGTGGAGGCGTAATATAATCCTTCTCCGTGGAGTATACGTCGGTACGGTAAATAACGGTGACATTTGGCGAAATATAACCTGATGGTCCATCACGTATTATTCGAGTGGCTCCCCGGAGGTAAATTAAAACGTGTCGGTGTACGTACTGCGCAAATGCGCGCATCCGGGTGAAGCATCAGCGCATCGATCTACCGTCCGCGCCGCTCCAGCTAAGAACACTAGCAGTAGCAGCAGCAGCAGCAGCATCAGCAGCGGTGCCAGCGGCACCAACGGTACTGGAGTAATAGCAGTAGTAGCAGCACTGGCAGTAGCAACACCAACAGCATCAGCAATAACGCGACAACGCGTATCAGAAAAGAGTCTCGTGAAAATCGGCAAAACTCCCTGGGAAACGAGCACCACCACCCCCAACCCCCAACCCCCAACCCCCAACCCCCGTCCAACCGACGAAGCGACGAAGCGATCAGCGGCTTCTTGCCCACAACCAGTTGCTACCGCGTGTACCTGCGCTTTTGCGAATCCCTTGAAAAGTTTACCCTAAAAATTGAACGCGGTCGCCCAGGTATTCGACCCACATGCCGAAACTTCCAACAGGTTCAACATTCTTGACGTCCCTGCCAAAACTATCGAATTTACGCTCGATGCGCTTCTATAGGACAGCCGGAAGGCCTACCACCACCTGCTTTTCCTCATTTTCTTCCCGAACTATTCTCAACTAGTCTGTTCTGCTTGTCCCCCTCCCCTCCTCCTCCCGTCCTCCCTCGAGCACTCGATATCGCCTGATGGAGGAGGCTTCCTTACATTCCCGGGTATTCATCGACGAGAACCCGAAGACTTCTATTTAATTACTCGCCGTTATTTGTTTGAAGCTCGGCTCCGCATTAACTCGGGAATCTCTGGCTAGCTGAGCGCCGTTCAATTTAATCCCGAGTCGAACTTCAAACCGGTGGCTGGCTAGCTGGATGGTTGGTTGGTCGGTTGCTTGGCTAGGCTGGTTTGGCTGGTTTGGCTGGCTTGGCTTGCTGGCCATTAGCGGCTACCCCGAGTACACCGAATGGATCGCTAATCGATTCCTTTTTTATTTATTCCCCCCACCCCCGTGTGCGCGCGTTCTCTTTGGAAATTTGTTTTTCCCATGGAAAAAGCGAGTAAAAAGAAATTTTCTGATTTCAGAGGGACCACGACTCGACTCGGCAGGGCAAAGGGACACGCTCGATATTGGTGAGTAAACGCTTTTTCTCTTCTCCGGTCTCTCCCTCCTCCCCGAAGAAGCGGGAGAGACGCAGCTGGAAATTCGAGTAGGTGTATCGTGTCGAAGGGTCGAGTTGCTTGACCTCGCGCGCGCGGATATCTTGAAAATCTCGTGGGTCAGGGCGTGGTGAGGCCACCGCCTCCGCTGCCACCGCCACCACCGCCGCCGCCGCCGCCGCCGCCGCCGCCGGGTACAATCAGCCTACGTTAGTTAGCCACGCTCAAGCTGGCTGACTGGTCGGTTGGTTGGTTGGTTGGTTGACTGGCTGGTTGACTGGTTGCTTGGTTGCCTGGCTGCTTGCTCGCTTGGCTTACTGGTTGCTTGACTGCTGGCTTGCTTCCATGGCGCGCTCGAGCGCACTCACCGCGGTCCTTCATGGCCACCTATCCTGATTAGTGGTAAATAATAGCCGCACCACTCTCCGGCTCGTCCGTCGCGTTTACTTCCTACCGTGAACGCAGAAATTCTATCTATATCTACTGGAGACCATCTACAGGATTCTCTCTCTCTCTATCTCTCTCTTCCCCCTTCCATATCCGACCGACGCTCACGAGGCACCAGAACCAGATCGCCGCTAATCGGCCGGCGGATGGAAACATCTTGACCTTGAATCCATTAGTATCGCAGGTAGGGAACGACCGGGTGGTCACGCGTTAGGAACGCGGTACTCGTCTCTCCTCTCCTCTCCACTCCTCTCCTACGATCTTCGTCTCTCGAGTTCCTCCTGTTATCCTCGAACGTGCGTGGCCCTCCGCTATCGTCATCTAAATTGAGATCTCGAGAGCGCAGCCGGATTCCAAGATGATCGCGCAAATCGGAAATTAAAGGAGTTGACGAGTTCTGGAAAAATGCGATCTTCGCCGGGAGATAGCCTAGTTCGGGATTAGAACGCCATTTCCGAGTGTGGCTGCTGGAATTTCTTGGAACAAGGACCTCGAGCATACCGAGAAAATCGTTAGTTTCGTCCTGGCGAGCGTAATGCGGAGCCCGAGCTCTCCTTCTCGGAGCACCGAGGAATTTCGAGATACGTGTTCACGTATGAGAGTGTTTAGGCACGCGCGCGTGTGCGTGTGTCCATGCACATGCACGCGAAGGGGCGCAGATGGCGCGAGGACGCCGGAGTGTGTGAGTGCGTGAGTGCGTGCGCGCGGGCCAGACCAAGCCGGGCCAGCCCTTCAGCCCTTCCGTGGAAGGTTCCCCTTCTGCAAGGGCTAGCCCGGAGACACGAGCCAATCAATCCCCATCTGCTTCCCTCGGGCAGCTCGGGGGGTGCGCGCGCGCGACTCTCTCCCTCTCTCCCTTTTCCTCTCCCTTCCTCCTCTCCGTGTCCTTGCGAGTTCTCGACGTCTCCGGAATTTCGATGATCCTCCAGGAAACAGATTCTCCGAGCCACTCTCACTTTTGTTTGTTAGCGAGCCTGATTGCCGGTTTCCTAGGTTCGGGGGTCGACCCCGAAGAAGCATCGCTGATTATTATTGGCCAAGTCGAGCCGTGGGAAAAGGGAGGGAGGGGAGGGAGGAGGGAGGGTGACAGGACCGGTGGCTCAACGATAATCCAACAAACCCACCGAAACGCGTAGCTTCCTCCACTTCCAGCTGACTTGACTGCGAGTCACTCGCTTTCATTCCCAGCATCGATCGATTCGCTCGCCTTATTTGTTTTTCCCCAAAAGTCCTACGACCCCCGTTCAGGAAGGACGAGGAGGGCCAGAAGCAGCAGCAGCGGCAGCAGCAGCGACGTCAAACGCTCCGCGTAAAATCGTCGCGAGACATTACGCGTCGAAGGGCAGAAATTATGAAACTTCACGAAACTCCCTCTTCCCTCCTGGGTACAGTCAAGGGTAAAATGGAACGTCGCGAGTGAAATCAGAAACTTGGGGGAGAGACGTCATTTTGCTGAAAAGAAACGGTTTGTCGCTTCCTACGTAACGAGTCGATCCACAGCTCGATCAACGTCAGGAGCGATCGGAGGAGGAAGGGGGTGACTTTTCACGGGAACGCGTATGACGTAAAAGGGTGTCGGCGGGGTGGGTGGTCTCTTCCGCGAGCGACCAGCGCTCGATCCAGAGAGTTTTCCATACTACCGCTGCACAGTCCGCTGCAAAGATTTAAACCGTGAAGTATAAAGTGCTGCACTTCCGCTGACGAGGAGGGAACCGACTGCGCAAAGCAAGCAAATTCGCCGAGCCTTTTCTTGCGGGGTGAACTAGTCGCTAACTGGTTCCGGGCGTGCATTTAAGCTGAGAGAAGCATCAAACTAGCGTAATTGAGCACACAAACCATTCGGTGTGTGGACCAGACCAAACGAAGTCTGTATCCATGATAACTATTCCCGAACGTTTGGTATGCGGAACGCTCGTAAACTCCGCTATGGCTTTCGAACACAAGCCTCTTTATTGCTCGGGTATATGACTAAAACGCGTCTACTTCCCATCGCGGAAACGTTAAGTCACCGGGTATATTGGGCGATTATGCGGCCCCGCAAGAAACGATGGAACAATATCCCATGGCCGAGAAATATTTTCGCAGGTTCCGCGGCTTTGTAAATGACGCGATGTTATTTCGAGTCGCAATTAAATATTTTCGCGCTCTATCCCATTGCTCCGTTCTGGTGTGCAACGAGCGAAAAGGCTCCGATGAGCAGCAGCAGCGGCGGCGGTGGTGATGGCAGCGCGTTAAAAGACGAAGTCCAATTTCCCTTTGTGGTCGGCTCGACTGGCTCGTCGTAAAAGCTTGGCATGACGTATAATTAATGTTATTCTCCCGATGAAATTTCTCACGAAAAACGTGGCTTGCTCTCGCTCGCTGTTAGGCCGCGTACCGATTATCACCTGTTAGGTTATCACCTTCGAGCGTAAAGACCGGGGGTCACACCCATTCCCAGGGAGAGATGGGGAGGAGGCGGGAGAGACACCGGCTAAGTTGATTAAGAGTATTAAACGATGGCGAGAGATAACACTGTGAACAATGGGAATAAGAAAAACCAGGGGGAAATTTATTATCGATCAGCTTGAAACTTGGGAAATTTGATATACGGGAACGGTGCGCTGCACGCTCATGAGCAAACTTCTCATAAATTTCATGTCTGTTTTTCTTTTTCTCTCTCTCCCTCTTTCTCTTTTTTTCTTTTTCTCTACTCTTGCCTTTTTTTTCCTACGATTCTCTCGTTTGGTTTTTACGCTTTTTCCCTTAATTTCAACTCTCGCTAGTTCGCATTATTTTATTAGACTGCAAAAATAGTTTTTTTTTCCCCTTTCCAATATTTAATTTGAATTATTTATCCATGGGAATGAGATTTCTCGAAAATAGCTTTCCAGCGTGTGGGATAGTGTGCGGCGTTCATGTATATTTTAAGCAAAGTTCGTGAAAACATTGAGCTTAAGATCTCATGGATTTATATGAGGATCGTGCAGCAGCGATGTAGTTTAAAAGTTTGTTGGGTCACGAGGTGCATAAAATAGTAGAAGCTGTACGTATCTGTTTCGATGATGTTGTAGCGCGAAACGGCCTTCATTGACCTTGCTCCCCTCTGCGGGAACTTTCTCCCATTTCCGCCGCGACTAGTCTTGCGGTTGTTGCGTTGCGCATTATCCGCCTAGGAATCTGCTGATATCGTAATCTTCAATTTTGCCGAAAGCCGCGCGCAATTTCTAGGAATCAAATTGGAGTTAAGGTTAGGCTTGGGATTAAGGTTAAGGGTCGGATCCCCTCACGGGCTCGCACTTCCGGAATCTCAATAGTCCTCGGTCGAGAGGGGGAGAAGACGGAGAGTCGCCAGGAATCCACGCGCGGGATACTATTTGATAAAATTTTAATGTTTACCCTCTTCAAAGTTTTTCCCTCTCCCCCTGCAAGGGGACGGCCAGAGGGAAGTCATCCCTTTCTTCCTTTTCCTGACCAGTATATCTCCGAGACGATCGTGTCGTACTTTCACGCGCGTTAGCCCCCCCCCCCCCCTCTCTCTCCCTCCATCGACGTTCCTCGATATCGGGAAGACCATCCCTCGGGAACCCTCGTAATCCCTAGAAATTAAGCAGGATTTGAAATCATGATTAAGATTAAGCTCCGGCGCGTTCGCTCGCTCGCGCGCGAACGAGACGGGGATAGAGCTGAGAAAAACTTTTCGTTAATGATAAAAGGGAAAAAATAAAATGACGCGCTGGTCAGAGAAGCTTTCGCTCGGCACCCTCCTCTCCTCCCGTCCTCATCCGATCCGGGAAAATCGGTAGTTGCCATAACCCGGCACGATTATTTCTTTCTTTCCAGAGGATTTTCATCGGTCGAATAAAGAGAGAATAATCGCAATAATTGCGATAACGATACGGTATCGGCTCGAGCGAATCGGCACCGCGCAGGCGAGAGAGCCGCCTAGAAAGTTTTCGATTGAAGATAAACGAAGCGAATTTCGCGAGACAAGCTTTGAGTTTGTTTCATATCCGGCTGCAAACTTGGATAATCTCTTCTGAAAACCGAGCAGAGTAGGAGGCACCACCCCTCGGGGTATGGATTTCCATTTTTCTTGCTTTTTTTCCTCGAGAGGAGATAATGATAAGAATTACGGTAATTTTCTCTGTGAGCGCACAGCTGTGCCTCCCGATGTGTTTCACGCTGTGAAACTCACGTGTACCCTTGCCGCTTCGTACACGTCAGTAGCACTAGGAGTCCACGTCACTGAGACGCACTACTGGGGGGCTGTTGCTGCCGTTGCTGGCTCTCGTACGCCACTAGCTATGGCAGTAAGAGGGAGAGAAAAATAAAAGAGCAAGGGAGAGAGAGAGAGAGAGAGAGAGAGAGAGAGAGAGAGAGAGAGCAAGAGAGCGCCCCGGAGGGAAAAAAGAAAAAAGAAGACTGCGCCGTGCGACCTTATTAACGCCGGCAAATTCCTCCTCCAACCCCTATCGATCCCGGGGCTTACTCGGCGAACGTCATCCCCCGATCGCTCGCGCGATCGATTCGATTTTTCTTCCCGGCGATTCTGCCGAGGCGACGCAGGCGGAAACCGTTCGCTGCGCGATCCTATCGACGGCATCGCTCACGGTTACCGGATATGAAAGCGATTACTGAAATATCACTAATATGATTTTCGGTGCCGCTGGATGCTCGGCCGTTCCGCTGTTCCTGTCACCGAGGGATTAGCCACTCGCCACCCCCGTGCTCTGCTCTCCTCTCTTCTCCTCTCCTCTCCTCTCCCCCACGTTCGCTCAACTTTTCCGCTTCGCTCCGCTATTACTACAATTCACCCAACTGCTCTATTTCTATGAATCATTGAAACGCTTATCTTATATATCCCCTGCCCCTCCCTAATTCATCCCTCTTTCGCTATTCCAATAATTGGCCGTAACTTTTTTCAGCGTTTATAGCACCAAGAAGGGTAGGCTACGAATTGACTATCGGAATTTTATTTATTGGTGAATGAAGTTCTCTTGAAAGTCCTAGGACTTTCGCGCGCTGCTCCCTTATCGACGATGAGACTCATCGAGTTTAATTAGCTATCGGATTTCTGCGAATGACCAGGGCACCCCTCCTCCTCCTCCTCCTCCTCCTCCTCCTCCTCCTGCATTCCTCGTAGAACCGAACGGTCGCATCGTTCATTTTCATTCGCCGTTTCGTTTTGAGGGAAACGCCTTGTGAATTATGATCGTTGAAGATTTCAATTTACAGAACTTGTACGTAGCACTGGTGGTATGTGTGCGCAGCAACCAGCTGCTTGATTGTTATGCATTATTCAGCCGGTGGTACTCTCTTTGTTGTTGCGATTCTACGCGATTCTACGGTCCGCCTACAGATTTATTTACAGGCTTATGCGCCGCGCAAAAAGTCAAGGATAATTCAAGTTTTCTGCATCTTCAAGGAAAATCTACTTGTCCGGCACCCAAGCTTTTTTTCTCCCCTTTATCTGCAATTCAATTATTGTCCAGCTCCAAAGAGTGTCCCTGAATCCCCCTCTCCCTTCTCGTCCTACTCATGGACGTTGGGAATTTCCATAGAAATCCCTGTTTTTTTTTCGTTTTCTTTGTTGTTTTTTCCCCATTCGTTTTTTCTTATTTCTCTCTCTCTCTCTCTCTCTCTCTCTCTCTCTCTCACTCTCTCTCTCTATCTCTCTCTCTCTTTCGTTCGTTTCTCTCTTTTCACTAAAGATTCAGAGAGACTAGAGAGGTAATTGCAGTGTTTCTTGCTGACTGATTACCTTTTTTCTTCGGAGCGAGAAGTGAGAGAGAGAGAGAAAGACGCAGGAGGCTTTTTTAGTTTTTACATCCATTTCAGCCGTTCGCTTTTTACGAACAGTTTAAGTAGCAGCCGTCGGGTTTAGTACTCGATTTTCTGCCTCTTTTCAGCATTTATCGTGTTTAGCGAATCGAAGACGCATGGCGGAGCCAAGTCGGCGATGTGAGGGAACTTTTGATTTTTGTCCTCGAGCCAAATGTGGGGGACGCGTGGTGGAGCGAAGGCGACGGTGACGGTGACGGCGTCGGCGACGGCAATGGCGACGGCGCGATGTGCCTGGCTGGCATCGCTGAGCACTCGCGCGATCGGTACTCTTGAAAGCGTTTACTGAAACATCACTAATGTGATTTTCGGTGCTGTTGAGCGCTCGACCATTCGCAATTTATCGATGACGCCTTTGTTTGCGCTACGTGAGTGAAGGATTACCCCTGCGTCAAAGGAAGTGCTTTCGATTACGCCGATACAGCGCGCGCGCGACGTCGCTCATATAGAACCTACGTAAATATTTCGATTTCCGAACTGTCCCGCGGATTACGCGGAGATTATTTTCTCTCCCGATCGCTTTCACCGCTAGGAAGCGTCTAGTCCCTCGGGACAGGTCGCTGAACTTTGTTCCGAGAGACACCCTCGTTGCGGGACGGGAGGGGTGGGATGGGGTGGGATGAGGCCAAGGGTAGGAGTCGCGTTTGAAAAAATATCATTGGCTTCGGAGCGGCGTCAATTTACCGTAACGCTTTCGCATTCGCCGATTTTTTTCAAACCAAGTGCCGGAGGAAGAGACTGCGTCGACGCCGTCACTCACGATCGTCATGATATAAAAGCGATTAGCGAAACATCGCTAATACGATTCCTGTTATCGGTCCAGTCACTCCGCGGGTTGCGTTTCCACGAAACGCGATCAATCTTCACGGTTAAACAGCCGAACTGCTGGTGTCTCTCGCGCATAAAAATTCACGGCGCTTCCTGGACGGAAATAGGTGAATGGCGCCGAGCCCCTTGACCCCGCACCCCCTCGGACACTTTGACGCTATAGCTGCCATTTGCACGGGCCATCCTCGAAGCCCCGGAGCAACTTTGCGGGTGCGCTGATCGATTTTCAAATTCCTCGGCTACGTGGCGGCGAATGGGCTAAATAACGACGCTCGCATTCCTCGGCAGGACGATTGCGACCCGATGCCACGTTGTCCTGCGAAAAATTACAGGTCGTCCCCGGATATTCAAGGTATTTCCCCCGTCACCCTCCCCCCCGGCCAGTCGCATCGGCGCTAAAATTGCACGAGGATTTATCGCGTTACCCCCGTGTGTCGTCGTAAAAACCAACACCACCACCACCACCACCATCGTCGGGGTTTCTAGACTTTGCGCTCGTTCGCTCACACCCCCTCCCCGACCGACGTCCAACGACCCTCACGCGTGACATTGAATTCTCTCATTGTTGGTCATGCGATAACTCGGCCGCGAAGACACAACGTGTCTCGCTTTCGTGTTCGGTTGGACTTGCTTATTATAAATGTTCGCGCTATGCTCCCCCCTCAACCCCGTCATACTCCACCCTGTGACTGCACTGTCACGCTACGTGCTTGTAGCTGCCACTTCCAGACGAGGCTGGGGACGTCGGGTGGATTTTACTGTCCGACCGATTATCGTCGAGATAGCAGACTCGCCTGCTAAAACACACGACGGAACTCCGATCAGATGCTCGCTGCCAGACACCACACCACACCATATCACCACCACCACCACCAACACCACCACCATTGGTGGAAATACGCACGCGGGTAAACGCAACGAAACTAAAAATGTTGGCGAGCGAGGCAAAAAAGGAAATTGCCGCGGAAACTCGTTAGGGAGGGCCTTGTAAAATAAATTTGCGTATCGTTAAAAAGAGCGCTAAAATTGCGTGTTCCACGCGACTCGTTTTCGAGGAGGCCCGGACAAAGGAAGGCTGAGCCAATTAATAGGAGAGTTAGCAAAACGGAAGTACTCGAGGACCAATGGTGCGTGTAGCTGTTGCAGCTACATTATTGTTAGAGAGCTTAAGAATTCGCGGAAAAGCTCAGATAGCACCGAAAGCAACGCGCGTACCTCGCCACCTGTACCACCACCTGAAGTGTAGCGTGGGATAGCGTAGGCTTGCCGTGATACGATAGACGGGCTTGGTTTACACTTTTTACAGCGTACAACGATGATTATGCAGCGAGCGGTAATAACAAGCGAATAAACTTTTTACTCGCCAAGTTTCTCGGCCGAGTCCCGGGAGCGAGTTATCATTTCTTGCCAGTTGTAGCCACGTAGCTGCTCGCTTGATATCCAGTGGAATTCGTAGCTGGAAACGGATCGTTAAGGAGGAAACGCCGGAGTAGAGTCGAGCGGAGTGGAGTGGAGTGGAGTGGAGCGGAGCGGAGTGGAGCGGAGCAAAGCGGAGTTCTTGCGGAAGACACCGGCGAATTTTTCGCTCGCTTTACCCCCCACCAGGCGCGCACTTGTCACTGGCAGGGCTGGTATAATTACGAGGGAGGGTGGAGGTGGGATTAGTCCGAGGGGAGGTAGCTCGTAACGAGAACTAATATTCGAGAGCAGCCGAGTGAATTTTTCTTCGGGCCCGCGCTGCTTGTAATAGTTTGCCGTTCTAAGGGCATTCTCGCCATATAAAAAGAACATTCGCTGTATAGCAAACAGCTCGCAATAAATTCTTAACACCCGACAGTATCGTTAGGAAAGATAAAGCGAGCGCATTACTCTCGCGCTACCAGAGTAAAACCTGGAATTCTATTCCGCGGCAACCGGAAGTTCCTCCGCGACGCGCCGTGTCCCATTTACCGCGGATCATTGACTGCCGGGGTGGGGGGGGGGGCGAAAGGAACCCCGGCGCTACAGTAATCACTGACGAGACAAGGAGGAAGCTGTTCATTTTGGCCGTGTTAAAAGGAACTTTGTTATTTATTATCGCTCTTAATGAAGCTTGTATCGCGCGCGGAGAGTTTTACGGTTCACGGTAATCGAGATGAATGAGAGTACAAAAGGCTGTCCCGTAATTTGAATTAATCCCTTTTCATTAGACTCGTTAGAAGAAGGAGCGGCGCACGCCAACTTTTTATACGCGCGCCATCTCCTCTCCACCTCCTGTCGCGCACCCTCTCTCTCCGTCTCTCCCTGTCTCTCCCTGTCGGCGACAATGCGGGAAAGCTATTTTGCGCGTAATATTCAAAGGATATTTCACGATAATTAAGCTTGTTTCCATGGACAAGTGTAGGGGGTGAGAGAGAGGGAGAGGGAGAGGGAGGAAGGGCTGAGACATTTTACGCGCGTCGCTTTTGCCTTCGGGGACGAAACGCGTGACTGCTAGTCGCGCGCTCCACACCCGTTTCCCGAGGAACCCCGCGCCTGATCCCTGACGTCACTTCCGGTGCGGTTCCCTCTTTCAAGATCCGACGTAGATTGGGGAGCGGAACGAGGTGCTCGTGCGCGGGGGTTTTACGGTTCGCCTTTGTTTGCCGTTCGTCCGGGCGTTCCTGCGCGAAAACGCGCCACCAGAGGGGTGGGAAGACACCGAGGGGTGGAGAAGGAGGAGGGAGCAACGGAAACGAAGAAGAACGGAGACATCTAGTTCGTTCGGTTTTTCTCGTCTCCCCTCCTCCCCTCCTCCCCTCTCCACCTTTCTTCTTCCTCGCGGCAAACTTAACGCCCTCGATATCGAACAGTTCGTTTGGCTTGAATCGCGAGAACTTTTATTCAAGGAAAAAGGCTCTCCTTCAACTTGGATGTTTCATCCTCCGTAAATCCTTCGGGCAGAATTGCCTCTCTCTGGTTTTGCGCGGGTGCGCGCGCGCGCGCGCGCTCGCACAGTCTGCGTGTTTTAGTTTACGTCGAGAGACTACGAAGTCTGGCCTCTGTCTACTGGAGGGAAGTATCCGTCGGCTCTGGAGAATGAGAACAGGAGAGAAAGAGAGAGAGAGAGAGAGAGAGAGAGAGAGAGAGAGAGAGAGAGAAGAAGGAGAAAGAGAGAGCAATCGCGTAATGGCAACCTGCCTCGCCACAGCCACCTCCCCGTAATGACAAATATGCACCGCGCGCAATATTCCGATATTGAGTTTAATCGCGACGAACTTTATTCTTCGAAACGAGTTCCTGATAAACTTCGCTCTCGGCTCGTAAATCTCTGGAATTGGCCTGTTTCATGACAAAAGTTTCCTCGGCAGATCAAGGGGACTGATAAAAGGCAAGCGGCGAATAATCTGATAAGTCGACCCGGCGCAACCCCGCGTACAGAAATATGTTTCGGGGCTAACATTAACGGGGATGCGCCTTTTTTTATTTATCGGCCAGTTTATTGGCCACCGCTGTAACTCACGGACGTTGAATATTTCACGGGCGATGACACCCGATATTTTCCCGAGAAGAAAGTTTTGCCTTCCGGTCGAACGATTGACACGGTATCGCGCTAAACTGTTGAACCCTGATAAATTATGTAGGGCCACGCTCGGTGCACGCGGCCAACTATATAAGTGCCTCCTCCTTGTTAAGTACACGTGTAGAAAAGAAGCAATCCACGTCAGAAGGGAACTTGGAGTAAACTAGATGGTACTACCACCACCGATGCTTCTACCACCACGACTATTGCTATTACTGCACTTGCACTGCCACCAGTACTAGTGCCATCACCACCACTGCTTTTGCTACTACTACTACTACTACTGATACTACTACTACCACTACTACTGCTACCGCTCGTCGTAGTCGTCTCCGCAGGTTAAAGTCAAGACGAGCTAAGCAAACAGACTTGTTCCAACACAAAGTGCACCGGTGCGCGAGTCCTTGGCCGTTCATAAATAGGAAATAGAATTAGATCTCCTTGCTCCTTGTGAAATCTGTAACTCGTGGGAGACGGCTAATCGGATTCCGTGTTAGCTAGTTGCTAATTGAACTTAATCAATAAATATTTGCCCCTCTGTCGTGTTTCTTCCTGGCGCAACTTCCGTTTCCGTTTCCGTTTTTGTTTCTGTTTCTGTTTCTGCTTCTGTTTCTGTTTCCATTTCCGTTTCCCATGGAATCAATGGGAATCGTAATTGGACGCTGATCGCGCGCTCGCCCCGTGAGCTTTTTTCCCGCGGGAGAAGCTCGCCGTCTCGAGTTTTCCCCTGGATCGTCGCGCCGGGGGTTGGGGGCGTCGAAACGCGGACACTCGGCGTCGTGGGCCACGCACGGAGGAGCTCCGATCAATTTTTGCCGCGTAACGACACTATTTTCCACTCAGAAGCTCGCGGATTAGTACGCGAAGCTTTATCGACTATGATTAATCGCGCGGCAACGCTGCGGAATCGATTCCGCTCGCTCGCTAGCTCGCGCGCGCGCTCGCCCCCGCTTTTCTTGGGACAATCAATTTGATCGGAATCTGGCACGGCCATGGGCGAAAATACGCGACCGCTCGTTCATCCTTGTCAGACGGTAATTAACGTAAGCAAAGATCGTTATCTGCCGGGGGTTCTTTCGCCCCTGCGTTCCTTCAGCCCGTTTCTTTCCACCCTCCTGGGGCCTGTTCCTATCACGCACCCACGCATTTTACCAGGGCCGTCGCCACCAGCACGCACGCACGCCACACGCACGCACGCAAGCAACACTCGCTATTCGCAACCCCTAAAACTTTCTTCCCCTCGATCCGCGCATGGTATTCTTGTCAAGTTCAGTGCATGCTTTTTGCACGGTTTTCCCCATAAGGGGCGATTCGAATTTGTGCCACAACGCGATTTTCATTGGACCGCAGCGATGCGTGCCACGCGTGCATGCACGGCTGCCTATTGCCCTGCGCTGTCTCTCTCGAATTGCTTTGGCAGTGCGCGAGTCTGGCCGTTGCGGCCCTCCAATGAATCCCTGCCGGATATGACAGAAGGGTTACCGTTTTTCCTATTACTCTACCCGTACATCAGGATCCGGAAATTACCTGCTGTCGTATTATCATACGAGGGTCAATTCGAGACTTCCAGCGTGTTCGCTCTCCGTTTGCTTCATCCCCCTTCCTCCCTCTCGACATCACCCCCCTCTTTCTATTTAACTATCTGCCCTGGCTTTGGCTCTCAGGCTCCGGGTCTGACTCCGACTCCGACTTCGACTCCAAACTGTTCTCCGTCGAGTCGGTTCTGCGAAATACCGTTCGCCGTTTGGCAATCAATAGCCTACGTGCCTCGCACTCGGAATTTTCGCTGCGAGAGTAAAACTATCGGGGAACGTATCCGAAGCGCGCAGGATACAATGCGCGAGAGTTGACTCCTGACCGAGGAGCCCAAGGAGAGAAGTGGCGGGACCCCGGAGCCGATACGTCCTCGTAAAATGAGACGAAATTGAAGGGGGAGCAAATATTATCCTTCGATGAGAGATTGAAAGGAGAATAAGGGGCCCCCTACTGTCTCCTGTCTCCTGTCTCTTGTCTCCCATCTTCTATTTCCCCCCTCTCTCTCTCTCTCTCTCTCTCCTCTCTCCTGTCTTCGCCAAGCGTTCTTTCACTCTTCAATCTTGCCTTTGTGCCTCGCTTAACCAGCCAACTATAATATTGAGGCTTCCGCCGTATTGTCTCTCCTACCCTTTAGCGAGATCCTCCGTAAAACCCGGGCCATCGAAATAATGAGAAATCCATTAATGCGATTAACGCTGAATTACTGCATTCGACCGGGCATTATACCAAATTGCAGGGGTTGATGCTATATTTAAAATGCATTATTAACTAAATTTCCGCTAATGTGTTCGCGCGCGAAAACACTCTCCGCTTACCCGTGTTGCGCGTTAGATAAATATTTGCATTCCTTCGCGATAAAAAAAAGGAGGACCAGAGGAAAGAAGCTAGAGGGATGGAGTCCGGTAAGTTCGAAAGGATCGGAGGAGGCGCAGGAGGAAGGAGAAATAGAGAAAGAGGAAATTATCGAGTAGTCGCATCACGCGTGTTTGTAACTTATAAAATAAATACACCTTTCAGCCGTGCGGTACTTTTCCGAAATAAGAAGAATTTATCGATTCATTCATTCGCTTGCTTAATAAAATTTGCCCACTAGTTGATGTTTCAGGCCAGTGGTCTATTTACGTGTTCACGATTGATCCCCCCCCCCCTCCCCCTTCATCTCCGCCAGTATTTTCCCTAAGTACCGGGGTAGCGGGCTCCCCATGGAGAAGGAGCATTGGAATAATATAATATCGAGGAAAATTTCTGCGAGCCCATTTTATTTGTGAATCCGGCTGGAAAGTGTTATATATATATACATATAGTTTCGTGCCACCTTTCGAGAAGACGATTATGAATGTATCTCGTCTGGATCTCCTAGGCGTGTATTCCTAGAGGTACGCTCGAGAAGAAAATGCAGCTTCCATATATCCATTCTCAGAGACATTCGTCGCCGGAAGAAACTTGTCACGCGAAACTCGTCGATGTTCTCGCAAGTATTACACGTATCGCTCAGGAAGAAGATGGAATCCTGTTCGCGAGAACTCGAGACAGGTATTTATTTTCAACGATGGTTCACCTCCACCCCCATCCCCACCCCGTCTCGTCCCGTCCCGTGTACTTTCAATCGACGATTTCAGTTCTCCCTGATATCCGCGCTCTGTTCGCTATGAAAGGCCTCACCCTAATGGACCGTTCTCCATGAGCGGCCAATGTATCTGGCCCGCGGGGGTGGGCGCGAGGGTGGCTCTAGGGGTGATTTGTACATAACCCTGCGTTCCTGGCATGCCCCGCGCGCGCGGCTATTCGTGGCCGGCCAGGCAAACGATCGCTTTTCGACCGAACGTCCGAACGTCCGTCCGTCCGTCCAGCAGACATTTCTGCAGAGACCGGAAACGAGTTTCCGCTTGGCCTATCCTCGCGGAGGAGAAAATCACCTGGTTAGCGTCTCCGTCTGAATTCGCCCGTTCCGACGAGTCGCTGCTTTGATTAACCAGTCCCCCCCCCCCCCCCTCGGGTACCCCGTGAATATTTCTGATTTTCAAAGAAAAAGGCGAGAGAGAACACAAGGGAGCGGTCGGGAGAGGGGAAAAGGGCTTTGGAATAGGTAGGGGCACTTGATTTTCCGCAGTGAGCGAGTGGCCCTTAATAATCTCGGCCGCGTTTCTGCTGCTCCGTAATCGGATTTTTCGCTCGCTCGCTCGCTCCCTCGGCTAAGAAACGTTCCACGATAAACGCCACCGCCACTTGATAAGGGGAAACCAGATGCAACGGGGAAATTAAACGCCTCCGAGTGAACCGGGTCACACGCCGTATTCGTGTAACGTAACCCACCCCGCTGCGTCCGTGTCACCTTGCTCGCAGCGATCACGCGCCAAAAACTTGCAAATAAAGAGAAGCGAAGACCGACCGACCGCTCGACAATTGGATTTAACTGAGCGCTGGGACCGAGGGTGGGTCCTCCCCATCTTCCCTTAAACGAGTCCCATGCGCGTCGCTCGTCCAGGCGAGTCAGCGAAACGTCCTCCGCGACCCTTTTTGCAATTCCCGTCATTTCTCCAGGCTTCGTCGAGTCCTGCGGTTGAATTCCTCCGCAGGTTCTCACGAGGCTCCTCGCCTTGACCCGCTTAAAAGGTTTTGCCCCCGAGTGCAGGGGGTTCGCAGAGTCGGGCGGAACGGCGTCGTTAATGAAATTTAACGAATCCGATCGGGGGATTCGTCACTCGAATTTCGCGTGTATCAGGAAGAGGCTGGAACGGAACATTCCCACTCTTATTAAGGCGATGCCGCGTTGGAACGTTTGCCGCCGCCGCTGGAAAGAGGTCGGGGGGTAGCGGGGAGACGAGAGAGCATTCAAAGGCCGAAGGCCACATCGGGAGTCCGCTCGAAGGGAATTCCAGAGCCTCTGGCAAGATCCATTCAGCTGGTTCCTCGGAGTTGCTGGTGCTGGCGCTGGTACTGGTACTGGTACTGGTGCTGCTGGCATGCCACATGCGTCGCGTCTCGCAATTAATTTCAACGAAATGTCGCACTTAATCTCGCAATTAATTCCTCTTGATTACTCGCCGCGCGAAGAAAGCAAGGAAACCGAGCCCGGGAAGTTTGCGCGCTGCTGATTAAGTACCGGTCCAGGAATTGGACTGGGAGAACTGTGCGGGCGACCAACAGTTGGCCCAGGCTCCTCGCAGCCAGCGCTGAATATTCAGGGAGTCCAGTGCTTTACGTGCATCGTTTATTAAGGGTGGCGCGCGTGAGGAGCCTCCGCAAACGGAGAGAAATGATCCCGCGACCTCGCGCTAACCCGAAAATCGCCGAGTTTTCCAGGCTCGGTTTTCTTCTTCCGACTCTCCGCGACGTTCCACGCCTCCCTCGATCCCGACACTCCGCTCGTCGGACTACCGGTACTGCTCGCTCCTGAAAGGGAGGGGGCGAGGTGCGCGAGGGGGGAAAGCGATTAAAGGCGTCGGACGCCCCCGCGGGAAATTCCACGTGGTCCCGCGCGCCTTCTCCAAGGTCCCGTCGCCGAGTTTGAGTTTCATGGGCCGTTTCGTGGCACCTCGCGAAATTTACGCTTCTCGGATGGTCCATAGGCGATTTCGCACTGGCATGGCCAAACAACCGGTACAGGCACTCGAGGTTGCACTCGCTTGAACTCACCAGCTGCACACGAGCGCAGCGCGCGCTTGTACTTTGTAAGCACTCGCGCATGTTTATGCCCGGAGCATGCAGTAGCGTATATACGAAACATAAATAACGACTACACGTGTCCGGGAGGACCAGCGAGTAATGCCTCGTAGCTTAATGTATGCCGCTGCATTCGAGATGCACGGGAGAAAGAGAAAGAAACAAACGGAGGGGTGGCGAGAGCAAGGGGGCGGCGTGGAAGCACGAGCGAGGGCCGGGGAAAAGAGGCAAATTGTGCTGTAACTTGGTATTTGCGTTGCTGCATTCATGACCAGAGAAGCCGGTGAATGGCTCGAAAATATGTGTCTACTCGCGCGCGCGTGTGTGCGCGCGCGCGTATGAGCAAACTGGACATCGCACACGCGTCCACCGCGAGTATCTTCCATCTGATGCTGCTGGACCTCTCGCGCGCGCGCGTGTGTGTGTGCGCGCTCGAAAGTAAGGGTGAGAGAGGAGACTCGCTTGCGGCACTCTTGGAGTTTCAGACCCCCCGTGAATGCGTGCCTTTATAAATATGGCGCCATCGTAGCTCGCGCCATACTGCCGTTGCTCCCGTTGCTCCCGATGCTCCCGTTGCTGTCGGGATGCATGGGAAACATGGCTCGTTCGGCCTCTCGCACGCCGTTCGAGTTATCGATACCATAACTCGAACTTGGATATGCGTTGTCGACGTCGCCGTTGTCCTCCGTGCACCCCCTCCCCCCACCTGCCCATTCCAGTCTCGCTACCCCCTGCCGTTAATGCTCGCTGCAACTGCACGACCTTAGCAAGTTTTTTATTTATCGGCTTTGTTGGAAAATCCTGACCCTCTTTGCTCCCGGTAGAACCCGCCGGCACGCCCCACCCCTCGCTCCACGAGATTCTTCCCAGACTCTCCGCGCCTTCCACCCCCTCTTCTTACTCTCCGCGCCTTCATCTTGTTTTCTGCTTTCCATCAACTTCTTTAGCAGCCGCCTTTTGTGCGCCGCTCACTCCCCGTTTCTTCTATAGACTCGTTACTAATTTAGCCCCGACTGAATCACAATTTCAAAATACGTGCTCCAGGCAGTATGGACCGAATAGGCGAGTTCTTGCTGGATGCAGGAGTTGAGAGAAATTGACTTTATTTAACATTTCAAGTAGGAATGCGTTTGCCGAGTCTAGCCGTGCGCGCGCGTGTCTATCTGTCGGACTGACTGCGCGCATGTGTGTGTGTGTGTGTGTGTGTGTCTGTGTGCGTTATGGGATTGCTGCCGGTAGTGGTGGTCCATACCCAAGTATGCTGCCCGTCCTTGCGTGGGGAAAAGATGCTCCGTTACAGCTCAAGATTATGAGTAAGCGGATCTGCTATGGCACTGCACGACGGCCCATTGTCATCGGACTTGGTGCAATTGGCCCTTTGCTTCTTCATAGCTCTACTACTTCGCTACTACCGATGCCGCTCCTGCTCCTGCTGCTGCTGCTACTACCGCTACTACTTTTACCAATATTACTACTATTACTGTTGCCGCTACGTCATACTAGAACGCTAGAACGCAACTTTATTTATAGACCGGGTAATCCCACTTTCCCCTTTCACATGCCTTTCTCCCCTTCCTCCGTTAGCACATGGCTAACGCGAACGAGATAATCGCCCGGCAAATCCCCCCGCAGTTATTTTAATCGTCAAATTCACGCACTCCCCCACAGGCTTATGCCACTGTCGAATAATCCTTCGATTTCGAGAATGGCTTTCAGGAGAGACTCGGTTGCAGTTAGCTACTACCGCTATTACCACCACTACTACTACTACTTCTTCTTCTCTAGCTCTCGCTCTTTCTCCCCCTTTCCCCGTAACTCTGTATCTCGCCGTCTCTCTCCAATTGTCGTAGCATGTGGTTATCGCGCATCGCTATCTCCGTCGCGGGTACTCGCTATCCTGCAAATTTTATGTAGCCATTCTTGTAATTGTCGGAGCGGAGAGAAGCTATTTAACAGCTTCTTCCTCTTCTTCTTGTTCCTCCTCTTTTGCTTCTTTTTCTCTTTTTCCTTCCTCCTCTCGCATCTCTGGCTTCTCAGCTTTATCCAGTTCTTCCCCCGCCTCTTCTTGAAAATTTATAGCTACCCTCGGCAATTCTCTGATTATTTTCGTGATTTTTCTATTCACTACTCGCTGAATGTCTCCCGTTCCTCCAGTTCTCCAGTTCGTCCGTGTTCTTCCGGTCTGCGGCTGTAGCGTCCCCGGACGAGCGTTCTCTTGCTCGTTTTGCTCCTCTCCTCCCCGTCACCGCGGCTCTTATTCTTCTCTTTGAGATCCTGCCGACCCATCTCGTTTCCCAGCGACGCCGACGGGTCTCTCCTTTAATTTCTGGAGGTCGCTAATTTTATTCGCCATTCTTTAACGCGTCTACCCCAAACCCCTCTCCGCTCCGCGCCGCTCCTCGCCAGCCGGGACCCCCGGGCGACCTAATGATCTGTCAATTTTTGTTAACGGCTAGTTAAACGACTTAACCAACTCCACTGGCCGCCATTGTCCTCCGCTTGATTTTCCACCCTGGGCAAAACGGGGTCGATATTACGCGCGCAACGGCTCTAGCGGCACGCATGACATTGTTCCATTGAGAGGAATTATGAATTGCCAGGACGCGCGCGCGTGTCCGAGGCGTTAAATATTTATGCATTAAATTCGGCGCGTAGCGAGAGCAAACTCCCAACAAACGCGTGCATCGTGTATCGGTTTTCACGCAACAAAGTGGCCACCGCCGCCACCGCCTCCGCCTCCGCTCGATTATTATTCATGAACATTTTTGAATATCAATGTTATTCATTATGAAGTTTTAATGGCGCCTGTTGTACCTCGCGGAAAAACTCCCGGTGCATTAATTAGCACAGATGTGGTTGCACTTTGGCGCTCCTTGGCTTTTCAATTGCCACGTGGATTCCTCATCTCCTCCTCCTCGTCCTGCTACCACCACCACCACCACCACCACCACTGCTGCTACTACTACCACTATCCATCTCCGTAAAGCGGGCCTCGAGAATCCCTCGAAAATAATCCATGTGTTTTCACGCGCATCCCTTTTTAATGCCCCCGCACGCTTAATTCGCTAAAGCCAACTCGCGGCAAATTCAATTCTCCTTTGCCGTTGCTTTTGTTTTGCTTTTATTGCGAAGCATAGTCGAGTGCGAGTACACGCTCGAGTTACTATCACGGGCAAACCGTTGCTGGAGTCCAGGAACTAGTTTGGTATGCAATGCCTGGCAAAAATTAAATACGTTCAATGAAGTTTAAAAGTTCATTCCGAGCACATAAACGTATCTAAAATAGACGCGGAGCTTCGTAGCTCACGGCCTCGTATCCCTTAAGGACTCGTTGCAGCCGTGAGAGCGCTCGCGCGCGCGCGCACCTCTCCCGTACGTCGCTCATAAAATACATAGTCCAATCTTGGCAAGTTTCTTATTTATCGGCTAACCGGGAAATCTCTTTTTGTCTTACTTCCACTTCCGTTGGCTTCGACTGGCAGCGGGAACTCGCAGCGGTGGCCCCGGCAAGATCGCGTTCTCCTCCGTAGCGTGTAAAACCCAACCCCCAACTCCCGCCCTTTCTGGCTTGCCAAGAAATCCCACTTCCTCCTAGGGCTCGCTTAATTCTAGCAAATTGTCTCTATTGTTTCTCGGCCGGGATCGTGGCAGCTACGAATCACAAACTCATCTCCACGACGAAATATCGTTTTTGACTTCCCGTTCGGCGGAATTATCGTCAACTGCGAGGAAATACTTTCCCACCACGACCATCGCCAGCCACCCCCTGTCGACTTCGGCTGCAGTAGGGTGGGTTGGGGTAGCTGGAGGAGTTTTGTAAAAAATCCTCGAGCAGTAGTCCTCGGAACTCTTCCAGAGCTGGAAATAATTTCTCCTGGCGGCTACCAAGTTTTTTATTTATCGGCTTTGTCGGGAAATCTTAGCAGGCTTGGCCTCTTCCTCCGGTTCTTCCGTTTTATACCACTTGAACCCACCCCGTAGCACCACCAGTAGTACCGCCGCCACCACCACCACCGACGGTAGCACTACCAGTAGAATCGTCCTTGCACACTTTTCTCGACTCGGTTTTTCCTCTTCTTCGGCCCCGTACCGAGTTCAACCCCCGCCTCCTGGCGGTACCGTCGCTCTCTCCACCCCCCTACCCTCTTCTTCCACCGTCACTGCTTCTCACGGACCTCGGATTCCGCCTCGACCGTATCTTTCGAGGAAGCTAATTGTCCTCGCCGCTCTCATTGTCGCTGTGCCGGCATTCTCCTTCCCATCCCCCCACCCCTCCCCTTCTCACCCATCCCAACCCCCTGTTTCTCGCGAAACTGGGACTTTTACCACGTCCGTGTATCTCCGTGTGTCACTTGTTCGCACTTTGCAGAAACCTCGCTAGCATAAAACCCTGACGAGAGGGCTGCCGGGTTGCCGGCGCCACGGCCAACAAGGGGAGGGGTGACAGACTGAATTCGAGCCGACGTCTTCGGGGCTGCACGCTGAGTGAATTTAATCGAGTTAATTGTCGCGTGCTCTCCTCTCCACCCCCCTCTCTCTATCTCTCTCTCTCTCTCTCTCTCTCTCTCTCTCTCTCTCTGATGCTCGTCGTCGGTTCTTCTTTGTATCTAATTAGATGCATTTGACTTTGTTATAATAACGCCTGCCTATTCCGCGCGAGGTACACATCTACCCTTTTAATTTCGATATTGTGAGCGTCGAATTTGTCAAGTTAGCCTCCCATTCAGCGTTTAATTATCCTATCAGCGTCGTTCCCGCTAATTTCCTCCGCCGCGCGAGATTTTTCCATTTTCCGGCAGGTCCATTTTTGCCCGCGCGAACGACGGCGGCGGCGGCGGCGGCTCCTCTCGAAAAGCAAGCAACCCTTGCTGAAATGCTGCCACCCTCGGTAAACTCGATTAGCATTGACCCGCTGCCAGGGATAATACACTTTAAATAGAGACGATTATTACTCTGTGTCTGTCCGACCATCCGGCTGTATTTGCACCTATTGTTCCGTCACCAAGAGCTCCTCCGCCTCCCTAACGATGTATTTTCCGAAAATAAGCGTGCCTATTCTCTCTCTCTTTCTCTCTCTCTCTCTCTCTCTCTCTCTCTCTCTCTCTCTCTCTCTCTCTTTCTCGCCCTCTCTCTTGTACCAAATATATTTCACCCTACACTGCAATGGCGGAGCAAGAGAAGGGGTAGTGCCGTGATCACGGCCGGTCCGCTGCTGACTTCCCGGGGATCGTTAGCCATCGATCATAGCAGCTTCTTAATCGCAATTTCATTCTTTATTGAAGAACGCACCTGCGGAGGTCTCGCAAGGCAACATGATGGAACGCGGATGAGCTTTAAATTGATAATACTCGCAGACAATGATAGGGGCATCGCGTGCTGGAAGATGCGCCGGTGGAAGTGGAGCGGGCCGCAATTACGAATAGGACCCGCAGCGGGAAAGGCGAGGCGCTTAGAAACCTAACACGCGTTTAAATCTATCTCCTCCGGTATCTCGAAATGCGAAGAACCCGGCGAACCCTGGGCGAAGGACGGGGGGAAGGGGGGTGGGGAGTCAGCCGACTGGAAGAGGCGCCTGAAAATGAACAGCGGCGCCGAGACACAAGAGACGACGGTAGTCGCTATTAATTTTGTATTTCGTTTCAACATGCGACGATGGAAGTTGGCCTGGCGGAAATTCATTTCTAGACCCTCTCTCTCGCTCCCGCTCTCTTGCCTCTCCCTCGGCGTTTCCCACTTTCCTTAGCGGTGGCCCGTGAACTAGCTCGCCGCGCAAGGCCCGAGAGAACTCTTATTGGATTCCCGAGGTCTCGACACCGACTCGCAGGAAGCGGTTTATCGAAACTTTCGATGATTTCCCTCCCATTATAATTCTCGCGGAACGAGATAAGCACAGTCGCCTCGGGGGAAAGGGGCAACGGGGACGGGGAACGCCGCGTATCGTACGTGAGCGCCCGCTGACCGTTCCCCGGAGGGACGACCGGTCGGCGGCCGCCATCTTGCTGGACCGGAGGGAGGATCGGCTCGGTTCTGATCGGAGATTGCACGGGAGGTATTCTCGACCGGAAGTTGCTTTTCCCGCTGGAGACGCGGCCGCTTAATCGCGCGTGACGACGCGCGTAGAAGCGAGTGGCTCGAGGCCGATTTCTCGAACGCTCGCGAATCGCCCGACCACTCGCGCGAGACATCCCGATGTCGTGAAATTTTCGCTGAACGGGGACCTCGCGACTTGCGTCGTAGCATTTCGAAAGCGAACGCTCGCTCGTATCCGCGTACTCGCTCGCGCGAATGACGCAAGACGTTCAAGAAATCGCCCGGTCGACCTGCCGGCGATTTCTCGATAACCGCGAGGAGTCAGTCCGTTGCAATGCGCCCCCTGATGCGATGCGATGCGATACGATGGGATGCGCGTTGCTAATTATCGCGATTGCGTCACGCAGATTTATCGCCGCTGCGCCGTTCCTCGAAAGGATTTTCCCGGAATTATACGAGCGGAATCCACGACGGGGGAACGGCGAATGAGAAGGCGAGCAGAGCGGATCCGGGGGGAGTCGTGGCGATAAAATTTTTAGCATCGATAAAAGCGACCGTCGTTCCTGGAAAGTTAATCGCGAACGCGGAGGATCCAGTCCCGTGGGAGGAGTAGCGCTCGATTCGCGATAACCAGTCGCTTTGTCGCGAGCCTAAATAATTTCAGCGGCTCGCGACGGTGTCAGGAAACTCGTCGTCGTCGTCGTCGTCGTCGTCGTCGTCGTCGTCGTCGTCGTCGTCGTCGTCGCGCTCGTCAAAGTGACTGGAGAGGGGGTGGAGGCGCGGCGGGGTCGAGGGTGGTGCCTTACGCGCGCGGCTCTCCAGAAAATCGATGCGTCGCGACCCGGAACGAAATTCCGGCTTCCGACGGGCTCCCGGAAGAGCGTCGTCTTCTCGAAAAGGAGAGTTCGTCGGAAAAAACGCTACGTTCGGTAGCGAGTTGGCGGCGGGGGTGAGCCGGGGGATGCGAGTTTCCCGCGTTCGACCACCGCCCTGCCCGAATGATCCGTCGCGATAGATTTTGTTCTTTCGACAGGAGCACGACGAAGACGGGGAATTTTTGACGAGTATCCCCGGCTCCGTTTTCTCCCGCGAGAAACGTCGTCGTCACCGGGACGCTTCGATCCAGCGCTGACGGACGCGGGACGCGCGCTCGCGAATCTCCAGATGGCGAAAGTCGCGAGCTCCGCGCTCATCCGTCTGTAAACAATAAATCGATTTGGCGGCCAATTAAGGTAGATCGTCCAAAGCACCACCATCACCTCCCCTCCTCTCTTCTCTGCTCCTCCTCCTCCTCCTCCTCCCTACGCTTCGCCGCGCTCTGCGGACGCGGAAATTGCATTCTCGCGCTTGACAAATCCTTTTCATTTGGAACACTGTCCACCGGCAGGCTTCTTTTATTCCTTTTGCACCCCGTCCCACCCCCCATTCCGTCCCGCCTCTTTCTGCCGCCGTATTTTTCCATAATGAGTCGAGGAAATTGTGTTCCCGGTCGAATCCGGACTTTGCGCATCTCCATGGAATCTCCCGTAGTTGGGGTGGATGGAGGGTGCGAGCAGGGGGGAGGGGTGAGGCGGCGTTCGCGCTGGCGCATGCGCGTCGCGATTTCGCCTTTAATCATCCGTAAAATATAAGTTCGTTAGCGATATTGAAGCGGTGGCAACGGCGGCGGCGGCGGTATTGGCAATGGCGCCGAGGCCATCCAGAAAGCGCAAGTCCGAAATAACGCAATTTTTAACGACGTTAAGAGAATGGAATGAAATCGAAATGCATTTGGGATCCTACGGCTGAAGTAATGCACTTAATGCCACGTTTGACACGAGCCCACCGGTATTTGACTGGTGCGCACACGTGTGTGAGCTTAGGTGTGTGCGTGTACGTGCGTCGGGGGTTTACACGACACGCGCACATGCCTGGAAATTTCAATGAATAGACTGGGCAACGGTACTAGGAGCCCAAATATTCGCACCCCATAGCCAGCTTGCACTCACTGATCCCCCCGTAAAATATCTCTACTAGACTTTATGGCTTTCGCTTAACCCTAACCCACCGAGTACCCTCCTAATGCCGAAATGGCAGCCTTGACGGACGTACCCGCGCAGTTGCCAATGGTACGTCGACTCCTGCCTATTCTCTAGCCACCCCTACCCCCGGATTCTCCCTGTTTTCTCGTCCGGTCAAAGCCGAGAATCCGACCCACTGAAGCGTGTAATCCTAAATCTCTGCCGGCGGCAAACGTGAAACTCAACGCAACGCAACGCAACGCAACGCGAGGCACAGGTAAAAGTACCTCAGACGGCTCCTCCAGCTTGCCGAAGTCGAGAGTTCTCGCGTTGTTTACGAAAAGGAAACCGAGAAGACTGTTGTGTCTCTCTCTCTCTCTCTCTCTCTCTCTCGGTCTGGTCAGAAGGTCCAGAGGGAATCCTGGGGCATTTTACTAAATTATACATCGAGATTTATCGGCCACGGTTGTTATACCCATGGAATGGAGTTGCGCGGTTGATTTACGAGGAAACTTATATTACGCACTTAAATGGGAAGTTTATTGTTTCTTCCGCGTGAGCGCAATGCTAACGTATGACACTGGGCTTAACTAGCGCCAGCTGAGCCCGCATGGCCCATTTTCGGGCCCTTTTGATACGCGCAAAGGATCTTTTCTTTCCACTCACAAAACGGTCCTGTGCGTTTTTTCCAAGGGTAAGAGGAAAAAAACCGGAAGAGAACGACACGGGGCTCTAACGTTCCTGTGGTTATGGTTGATCACGTTGAGGGGGGAGGTCGAGGGATGCAGGAACACCCTACATCGGTGTACTTGGAGAAACATAAAAAAAAAAGCGGCAAAGGACCAAAGTCCCGATGGTATCAGGGAAATTATCGGTTTAGTCGCGATTCGCAAGCGGGTCACTTGGCAACTCGCGAGCAAAACTAGCTGGCTGAAATAATTGCAACATCAGCTGACGTCCCCTGCAAATTCCAGACTCTGGCCGCCATCTGTCACGCAAACTTGGCGCCATACGCTCCAGCGGTTTCTTACCTATCTGCAACACGGCGCGAAAACTTTTACCCCCTGTTTTCCAGTTCCGCGTCCGTCGCTTTGGAAAATATCGCAGCTTCACGTATCATCAACAAATAATTAGCCCGTTCCCCCGGGTTCTCGCGCGGACGAGTAAACTTTTTATCTCGTCGCTGGCAACTTTTGCCGCTGGCCGCCGATAACGCAGCCTCCACCGTTTAGTACCGTGGGGACTCAAGGACGCCGAGAGCTCCAGGGAGAAAAATGCAAATTCCAGCTACCAGCGGGTCCAGGGCATCGGCGCGCGGCGGGGGTGCACCCTCGAGAGCTCCGAGAGTTCTCGTCGGTGACGTCGCAGGTCTCGACGTTAAAAGAAGTGTTTGGAGAGGAGAGGAGAGGAGAGGAGAGCAACTTCCACGGGAAAGCGTCCTTGAGTGACTCACGCGTCATCCTCTCGGACCTTGCCTACGTCGGATTCTCCGCGAGAGTGCAATTTAACCGCAGAACGAGAGCTAGAACGACAAAGCGAGGGAGAGAGAGAGAGAGAGAGAGAGAGAGAGCGCGCGCGTATTCCTCCTCGCAGTCAGTATTTCCGTGAGACTCATCACAGTGGAACGTAATAAATTGGTCCTCCCTCTGTTTCCTAACGGACTCCACTTTTACCGCGAGGACTTCCGTCGTACTTCCGTCAAGACGTGAATTGAGCAACGTCGTTGAGATTCGCCGGAGCCACGGGGCATGAATTCTCGGAAACGAGAAAACGACGGAAAGTAAGTGGGACGTTCTATGCCAAATCGATCAGACATTCCGATCGAAAAGGGAAAGGGGAGGGGGGACTTTCAATGTAATCCGAGCGCCCGCTCGAGATTGCCAAGGAAAAATCTAATTTGAGACGTAAGTGGAGGAATTTGTATCTCATTGCTCTTATGACGTTCCTTACGTGTGGCAAATGAAAATCGTCTTCCTCCGGATGGGATTGGCTACTGGCCGCTGGGCGACACAGTTGGACCACGATCCTCGTTCTATCCATACGAAATCAGCTTGTAATCTCGCATCCGCGTCCGGCTCTCTCCTACATTATTATTCGCGCTGCTCGCATTTTTCCCAATGCCCGCAATGCCACATCCCTCTCCATCTTTCTCTCTCTCTCTCTCTCTCTCTCTCTCGTATTCTTCTTTCTCTCGAGGGAGAGAAAGAGCGCGGGTGTCCCACCAACCCACCCGTGTTTTTCCCCTGCTATATTTCCACCGAAGGGAAAAATTGCCATAATTACTCGCTTGATAAAACTTAATCATTTGGGCCACGATTATTAATTCCAACCTATTCTCCTCCTTTTTGCTCTCTTTTGACTCTCCTCTCCACAAGGCCTTTCTTTACGCGTATCAAATTTTTCGCAGGCTAACAATGCGAGAAGTAGGATGGTGTTTTGCCGGAGTTTTCCTCCCTTGCCTGTTTCTCCTCTTCGTTATAATAACCGTAGGAGACGGGCGACGACGACGACGACGACGACGTTCTTTTTTCCCAGTGAAATATCAAGTAGCCAAGTGGTAGCTCGTTGGGGTAGCGGTAAACGGAAAGGGGAAACGACCGATTCTTATCCGAGGAAGAAGCAGCAACGTAAATAACAGGTTGTTATTGACACAAATCCGCTGGATGCTGCAATAATGAAGAGACTATAAAGGCGATGTCCTATAAACGCCGTCGGGTCAATTTGACCTCGTTTATGAACCGAAGGGTTAATACGGTTATCCCGTTCGGGAGCGATGGCTTTAAACACGGATTTTATCAATTAATTTAATCCTACAACAGGTCGTAATGTGTACGGCTCGCGTTGTTTGCGTACACACCGAGAAATCCCGGAAAAATCATTCCAGCGAAACTTTTATCTCCGCACGAACGGATTTATAAAATCGTGGAATACTCGTGAAAACGGCCTGCTTAAAAATCGATTCGTTAAATTTTCCAGGCCGCGCGCGATTTGCTAGCATTAATTAGCGCACGTCGGGATTTCCAGGACAAATGGCCTCCGAGGGAGGAGAGGGATCAGGAGGAAATAGCTAACGGTGAAATGAATTATTTGAAGATCCCTTTCTTCCTCGTTGCATCCGAACTTCCTGTAGCCAATATTAACGATATTTAACGGACGAGTGCTCCGTTAATTCCGGCGGGGATGCCTTTAGCCGTGGCAGGTCCGATTATAGCTTGGTTGCACTCCTCGATTAATACGCGCATATGTCTGTTTCCGCGATTAATTTAACATTGGTTTTTCATTGCCGGCGTCGTCGCCGCTGCTGCTGCTTCCATTTGCTATTCGATCCACCACCCCTCTCCTCCTTAGTCAACGGAATTATCGCGTCGCAGAACCGGAAGTCGCGTACCATGGCTCCGTGTACCCCGGTAAACGGACTATCTTATTACACCCTTATGTCACCCTGGCGCACCGAACCACCGACACCACCGACATCACCGACCCTTTAAGCCTCGTTTCCTATTAGATCGCGGCAATTCTAGTGTCCGCTCCATCTCGGTGCTCTTATTGTTGCTGGACGAACGACGGTTGCGTGTTTCACAGTGTTATCTCCGAAACTCGCTTACGTTCTCGTTCAACTTGTCCACGAAACTTGTTGCTCTATTCCCAATCTAGCTGGAAAGCGTTTTAGCCCTAAACGTCCCTGAGCAATTTTCAAACACCACCGGCCTGGATCTAACTTTATTGACCCCCAGCATGCATTTGTATACGGGAAGTGTCTCTGAATCATAGCAATCACCTCGTAGAACACACCCCTGAAACGCTATTGCACTTTTCCATTTCAGGATTTTCTCTATTTTCATTGATTCGCGAACAATGGAACAGGATTCTCCGACTGGCTGTGGCTGCCTGGACAATACAGAAACATTGCAGTTTAGGGGGGAGGGGGAGGGGGTTGCTTTCATCGAGCATCGTTCTAACCCCTTACGTGCATTTGTGTACAGAATGCTTCTAAATTATAGCGATCACCTCGCAGCAGGACACTCCTCTGAAAGGCGATTGCATTTTCCACTTTGAAAATTCTCTCTGTTTTCATTGATTTTCAAACGATGGGAGTTTCCGCTCGGTTGACTGGACAATAGAAAAATTATATAGTTTAGCGGGCGAATCGGTATCGTTTCGACCCTGCTGCTGCGACCCTTTACACGCATTTGTATACGGTTGCAGCGATCACCTCGTCGGACACTCCCCTCGGAAGGCGATTGCATTTCTCTATTTAGGAATTTTCTTTATTTTCATCGCTTCTCACAAACGACACGACTCTCCGACTGCTTGG
Organism: Sclerodermus sp. 'alternatusi'; assembly: GCA_037305995.1. NCBI lineage: Eukaryota > Metazoa > Arthropoda > Insecta > Hymenoptera > Bethylidae > Sclerodermus > Sclerodermus sp. 'alternatusi'. The sequence goes on from CM074550.1 coordinate 6,979,621, forward strand.
CTAACTACCTCTAAACAATACAAAGCAGTTCAACATGCAACTTATCCGTGCATCGTGGTAAGCATTGCTGTGCACGTGCATACAGTCACCCAAAGAAATTAATGGTAAATATTTTTCACGGATATCAGCAGTAGGAGTGCTGCTTTGTTATTTGAATCACAGTGTCATTCACCCATTCAATATCGGACTTTGTTTTCACTGTTGACATTTGCTCGCGGACGAGGGAATCGGATTAGAAGAAGGTCGCACTCGTCGTCTATCGGACGAGATCAGTCGAACTTGGCAATCGTACGCGGGAGCACGACAAGTTTTTGCTCCAAGTTCACCGTGTGACTTCTCCATAAACGATTGGCTTTTAATCGTGCAATTACTTCCACTTGATTCGCGCGTGTATAGAAATGCGACGAGCGCTTAAAATATTCAATGTGATTTTTATCGGTTTTCCCCATTGTTCAATTTCACTTATTTTCATTACTTAGGCACAGTGCGGGAATGCCTTTAACGAGTTTCAATAAAAACAGTAGTAATCATTTATGTACAGCCCTGCTGCAATAAAAACAAACAATATTGTATATTTCATTAGTTGCATTAATTTCTCTCGCGCCGGTTTGTCTGGTTATTTGTTTGTCCATTCGTTCTTTTTTTACGATTGTAGGAGCGAACGTGAGTAATTTACACGGTTAAACTAATTCATTCAAATTGTACTAATAATTATTGATATTTAAACGAGAATATAATGGTGATTTGTGCGGTAAAATTGGCGGGAAGGAGCACGGCATGTTACCGATAATCATTGAATCGGTGAGTACCTGTATACAAAATTTCTCATGAAAATTCTGCTCTTAACTTTTTGGGACGCGTGCACACGCGCGCGCACAGCACTGAGATAACAGTAGTTTCTACATTATATCATCGTCGAATTAAAAACTTCCTGTTTATTTATCCATTTTATTTATCCGGTCACTTATACACTGGCATAGAGGTTCGTTAACGTATGATCAATTTTTCTTTGCCGACCTACATTTCAATGCGCTCTAACTGCAATTAAACATTTCGATACAGTTGCTGTCCATTAGTCGAAGCTTCAATCTGCATTAGAATTGATTTATTTTATTAGTACTGTTTACAGCTGGCTATAAGCCGGGAAGGGATCGATGTGTTGGTATATGCGCGCGCGCGCGCTGATACACACGCGTGCGTGTGCGAAGGTTGATATTTAAAATGTAGACGATTTAATCGGATAAAGAGGAGAAGAGACGAGCTTGCCGAGAGAGAGAGGTAGAGGTAGAGAGATAGAGAGAGGGAGAGAAAGAGAAAACCCTAGCTTTATATCGAAAGAGTAAATTTTGAAATGTTTCCCTAATCCGAGCCCAAGCACTCTCTCGTGTAATTGAAAGGATTACAAGCGATCTTCGAGTGTAACGCAAAAACGCTTTTCGCGAATTATACCCGAGCGAATTAGCGGCTGATATATAACGTGCTCAGCCCTTAGTATTATCTTTAAATAAACACGAGTCTCGAATGCGTTATTACTCTCCCGGCAATCAGTTTACTCGCCTGTACATTGTACCAGGCCTCGAGCCGATAAGGCATTTTCTAATGTCGAAATTTTATCCGTCGCGGCCGCGTCACGCGAATACGCTGAAATTACAGCCAAGCACGTGGTTTTATCCGCGTAACAACAAGATTCTCGCGCTGTTCCGCGCCATCGATAGCTCGCGGAAAATAATCACCTCAGCGAGGAATTCCCGTGGGGAATCTCTATGGGGAATTCGTCGGGCGTCCTCAAAGCCCTCGACTTGTACACGAGCAAAACGGCTGATTCCGGGAATCTCGGTGGAAAAGCTACATGGGAAATCAACTCCGTTGAGAAAGTTGCTCGCTCTCGTAGCCGCGGATAATCTGCCCATCTCATCCCTGGATGATCATTTCGCCATCTTCGCATAATAAAATGGAAATAAGAGTCGCGCTCGCTTTCCACGGCTCCATAACGGAGCAACAACAGTGCGGTGGGCACTGTTATTCGAAATTAAATGAAATACGCGAAAGCGTCGGGCTTTCCCCGATGCCGATGTCGATGCCGATGTCGATGCCGATGCCGACCCGCGCGCGACCGAAGCTGCTGCATGCCACGCGAAAAATCACCAGCTATTTGCTCGGGGCTGAATTTATAAATGATTATTTGTAAGGCTTTAACGGAATAATTGTTCAATTTCGGAATAATACGAACGCGCGCCGCTATATCATTATTATTGTTATTTTAATTGGAATCTTTATCGCGATCGAGCCGATTTATTTTCACGTGGCAGCTAAATTAATGGTACTGTTTGTCATATAAAACGTGCGTATTGACCGGCCGATATCTGCGCGATAACGCATCGAACAAAGAATCGCGTTTCCCGAGAGCGATAAGGTGCGCACGGTAAACCAGTTGGAAATGTCAATGACCAGACTACTGGCGAGAGAACCTTGCGACGTCGTCCACTCTTTTCCCTCGGATATTTGACAAAAGAGAAGAGGCGGAAGAGGAAGCGGAAAAAGAAGAAGACGATCCATTCTGATGAAACGCGAGTCTCTCACAGGTAGACGAAATTCTTCCCGAGGAAGATCCTGTCAGCAGAGTTTCTGATGATCCCGAGTATCATTAAGTGGATCGGTGAGAAAGAGAAGGAGATGTGGGAGGGAAGAGGGAACGGAGGAAGAGAGAATAGAGGAAGAGAGAGAGAGAGAGGGAGGGAGAGATCTATCGGTGATGGTTGGGAAACGCGAGGTTATTCCCGTTCCAGCGTTTTTCGCGGCTGATATATGTCCGGAAGCACGCAGGTGGATCATGGCACCGCTTTGACTCGAGTGACACTCTCGGGCGTAATGTTTCATGCTTGACATTACAGGCAGTAACGTAATCTGTTGCAAAAGAACGAGCGAGAAGCAGGAAACACAGAAAACACAGAATATGGCTCTGCGCGCCGGGAAAAACCGGATGTCTCCGGCATGCACCTGAAACGTACGGCTCGTGTAAAGGGAAAACCATTAATCAAAATCCGGCCCCGGTGTCGTTCGGTATCGTCGAAATCAGAACAAACGGGAGAGGCCCTGGCTGCGCCACGCCTGCGCGAGTTCCCATATTAAATGTGGATATATCACGTCACGGACAGAGTTTTCGAGCGTGCCGGGTACATATACACTTCGTACGGTGACTATGGGAAATCCCTGTAGCCAAACACAGGGCCAAACGCCACACGAACGTGCGTCGGGACGCGCGGGGGGATGACCGAGTGCATTCGTACCTAGCAGCTTCCAACCCCGTCCCGTCGGCTCGCCACCCCTCGACGCTCAGGGCGGAGGTCGCCGGATTCAGCCCCGGCTCCGGCTTTGGCCGATTCAGGTGCCTGCGGGTACCCTGCGCGCCGGAGGAGTCTTCGGAAACTTTGCCGACGCCTTTTATTCCGAAATTCCAACTTCCTTTGAGGAATTCCTGCCGCGGGTGGAGGGTCTGCCAGCGCCGAGAATCCTCCCTCCCCTCAACCGGGTAATCCCGGGAGGACGATGCGGGAGGGGTGCGTGTATCGCGCGAGATATCGTCGTTTATTTTCCGTTAGCGCAGCACCGGCTGAAGTTTACCGCGACACCGCGAGGAACGGGGTGCTGCGAGCTGAATAAAATTGTCGCAAAAAGACGAGTTGACGTAGGACCACCGGGCGGGGAAGCGTCGCTTTGTTCCGCAATCTGATTCATGCGAATGAGAATTATAAATCTAGATCGTTGCGCGGATAGATATCTAAATTTCAACCCCTGATGGACGAGTCGTGGCGAGTGTTATTCCTTTTCTCTCCTCTCTCTCTATCCCTCTCTCTGTTTTTTTGTATTTTCTAATGCGATTTTTATTCGCTTTACTCGTGGGAGCAGCGCGCGCTTGTTCCCGACGAGTTCTGTTTCCCGCCGCGTTACACTACGGGACAGGGATTTTTCCGAGTACGGGGGAGAAGACGTAGCTCGACCGACTGAAATCTAAGTTTAAACTCGCGTAATTGAAAGTTCAAGTCGCTATGTGGAAATAAGTAAATTTGATTTTTTCGCCTCGCGATATTTTAGCCCTCGGAGAGGAGGGAGAAGAGTCCGCGGAAGAGAGTGCTCGTGCGTAAATCAGAGACGGATGTACCAGCGTGAATCTGAAGAATGCAAATCCACGCGTATCGAGGCGTGTCTAATATTTGCCGAAATTTCGGAGCGCACGCGTAAGCGGAGATTAAGCTCGGCGTGAGCCAGCGAGGATAATCCACCTCACTTTTGCACCGTGATCTTAATTTACTTTTCTGATGAGAAAACACAGCGGCGAGATGTATCTTATTACGCGATCGCGATTCATGCGAATGCTCAACCGCCGGTTTAATCTCGAAATCTCAACTTAACAATTCGCCCGTGAAATTCTATTCCACTTTCTCGCGGGAGTTAGCAACTGGAGAGAGCATGCAACAAATCGCTCCGATAGAATGCGTGCGTGCAATTCAAGCGAGGAGAAAGAAGGAAGGAAGGGAGGGAGGAAAGAAATGAATGAAGAGAGAAAAAGAGAAAGACGGACAGACGGAAGGAAAGAGACCCAGCGAAAGGAGGGGAGGGATAAAAACCGCAATACCATCGGGAATAGCGAGAATTACCAGCGGTAATTCTAATCCCGGAAAGAGGGGAGATCAGCATAAATCTGCATGTCGGGATCGTCGGTAAAAACTCCTGGGGAAAAAACCGTTAAGAAGTTAGCGAACCGCGCGGAGGACGATGACGAGTAAATAGGAATACGATCGATCTTGCCTCGGTAATGGCGTCCAATTGGGACGATCGCGGTAGAATCGGTTCGGTAACCGAGTACTCCGCGTGTGCTTTGTGTTCCGTATAATCGGTTCTCGCATGGATTCTCGGATAAAGTCACAGTGAGAGAGTGCGCGTGGGACAGTCGACCATCCCCCGTCCCCTGGTGCGGTCCCTCGACCGGTCCTCTTGACTCTCGGGTTTCCTGCGCAACCGCTTGGTTTTCCGTAATTGCGCGAGGAGGCGGTAAAACAGTTCGTTCCTCCACTTAAAATCGAGTTACACGGCGCGCCGATCGAAAGCTGCGACGATTGTCCCTGCCGACGTGGCTCGCCCGGTCTTTTAATGCGGCCAATGAAATTCCAATGACGTAATTGGCCTAGTAATTAGATAATTGTGTACTCGACTTTACGAACGGCCGCTGCTGAATTCGTAACGTAATAACGGGCTAATAAAAGGCTAGTCGGTAGTACCGCGCGCGCGTCCTGTCTTTGCTCCCCCCCTCCCCCTCTTTTTCCCCTCTCCCTTTTTAAAAGACGCTTTTCATTAAAACACGCTCCGGACCAGGGAGCCAGATGCATTTAATCGACTGAAAATAGCGTTAGGCGATTACACGTCCCTCCTAGGTATTCCTCCCCCTGGTCTACCGCGAGAAATGCGCTATCATAAATATTTTCAAGCGTAACCTCGAGAGTCTTCCACCGTGAGAATTTCGCGAAAAATTGCTCGCGGAATTCCCCACTCCTCGTGGCCTCCATCAAGCGATACAAATCGTTCCTCCGTTCTTGGCGAGGATCTTGAGATTTTTCCAAGAAAGGACTCTCACCCTTCTTCTCACCGTGGTTGCGAGAGTCGCGAAGGGGCCATAGGGGGGTGGGGGAGGGGTGCAAGGCAAGGCAAGGCAAGGCGAGGGAAGGTTTCGCTTCATTGTGATTCCGGTCCAGGTACGTCGAGTAATTTTAGTTGCCGCTATTAATACGATGAAAGGTTAGCCCCGTCTGGCCGAATTAAACCGCTCATTTGTATGCGATGTTCATGCTTGCTGCAACGCCGCTGTAAATATTGCGGGAAAGCGATTGCACGGCTAAACACACTCCGTCATAACGCTCTAACGGATTTTCAGAGATCATTTCGTTGCCTCGTGATAGGCAGTCGCGGTGGTTGTTTGTCACGCGTGGTGTACAGCTGCTTTCTGTCTGCTTCTACTTGAAACCTCTACTGATGCTGCTACTCTAGGGGTGGTGGTGGTGGTGGTGATGGGGTGATCGTTGCGTCAGCGATTATTTTGCCCTTACTCGTTCCCATCGATAGCCATTTGATCATTAAGCACCACACCACTATCGCGTCTACTACTGCTACTTGTACTACTACTACTACTACTACTACTGCCAGCGCTATCGCTACTGCTAAACCACTATTACCACCCAGCAGCCAGTCAACGCTACCATCCGTAGCATCGCCATCAGCATCGCCATCACCGGCAACGAAGCTTTCGACGGCAACCCCTTAGGCAGCTTTGGTGGAAAAAATAAGTGCGGCGGGAAAGGGCTACAAAATGTACCTACCTCCGCCGTTCTGTGAGAAAGCTTGAATAATAGTGGACATTTGTTTCGCTATTTTTCCGCTAAGCATCGCGGCGAAAGCTATTTTTTGCCAGGTTATGAGATGAAGAAAATATTGCCCGCAAGCTGCGGAGCAGGAGAGGAGAGGAGAGGAGAGGGTGGGCGACGCCAAGGAAACAAGAAGGATAAGAGGCGGAGAAAGGGGCAAAGTAAAGCACGTGTGATACAGGTGCATTTATCGGACTTATTTCTTTTTTCCTTTCGCGCAATTACACAGAGGATATCTCGAAGGCAACTCCTGGAAAAACCGTCATCGATCTATTTCTTCTGTTCCCAGCATTCTTCCAGGGAACCTCCTTCGCTCCCTCGCAATTCAATCTCTCCCGTAAATAAATGACAAAAAATTTCACGGTGAAATGACGTATTAGAGAGGCGTCCTCCAGTCAAAGAAACCTTTGGCTTGAAAGGCTTTCTTAATTAAAGCTATTTTGCGGTGCTATGCTATTTGCTGAGATTTACCGAGGGAGGGAGGGAGGGAGGGAGAGGGAGATTCCAAGTATGATAATGAGAATGATAAGAGGGAGGGCGGGGGGTGACGCGTAGATCAGGCGTTTGTTACCACCACGCCCCTACTCCTTTTTATTCGCCCTGTACACACACACAATTACAAGCAGCTCGAGGATTTACCGGGGCAAGGAAGGCCGGATAAAAACCACCCTCGATCCATTTCCTCTTTCCCTCGGTTCTTGCGTCGTTCAATCAGCACGAACGCTAAAAAAAGGAATGAACGGTAATGCTCTTCTAATTATGGCGGGAATGCGAATATAAATAATGATTACTCTAGCCGGAGTAACCTTAATATTCTTTGTAACGGGCAAACGGCGCATAATTACCACCAGGTAAATAAAACTTTAATGAATTTTACCCTGATTAATTTAATCGTTATTTATTTGAAGCCGCTGTTGGCCCATCTACAATGGGGAAAAAAAACATAGCTCGCAGCAACGACCGGAGGAAAATTGGTGAAATTGCTGTTTGCCGAGGTAAACAGAACTAATATGTGTGTAGGTAAGCGATGATGTTTAGAAGCAATTTCACAAATCAGATAACGGAACGAGCACCAGGTGTGTGGTTTTTTTATTTGCGCGAACGCGCGCGCGGGCGCGCGCGTGTGGGGGCGGCTGTGTGTTTACGTGTTTTATTTGGCTCGGAATTACGCGCCGGATATCTTAGTCGGAATCAAGTGGTAGGAAAACCGGCCTTGATCTATTTCCTCGTTTCCCCCTATTTCTCCGGGGCTGCCAGTACCGCCATAACTCTAACCTGGTTGCAATATCGGCCGTCGCTCACTCCGGGGGTTGGCGAAAAAAAGCTACGCGTTTTGCGTTGCAGTTACACTTACGCGTAATCCGCTCTATAAAACCACGAGTGCACCGGTTGAAACGATTTCAAAGGGCATAAAAAACTGACGGATTTAAAGCCGATGGATCGGTCAGCCGGCGAGGGAGAGGGTGGGGGATGATTCTCATCGCGATGAAATTACGGCCCGAGCCAATCTGCCGGAAAGTAAATTGGGGACAGCTGTCCAGTGGCGTTTGTCAACGTTTTCCTGTTTATTCCCGAAATTACCCGAAGCCCATCTCTCCCGGAGAACTGTCGAGAACCTTGATCTATTCCCCTTTATCTCGCCAGCCCTCTTCCACCGGATCTTTGCGTCCTTCCGCGCGGCGACTCCCTGCGCACGCACGCGCGTATTCGCAGACACACACACGTACACGCACACGCACACAAAATAAGAAGAGTGGAAAAAGTTTCCGAGAGTGGATTTTACGAATGACGCTCTCATCCTTCGCTACAGTACGAATCTATTACGCGCGATACTGGAACTCCCCCGTTTTTCGAGTGGTGGCGGGCATTAGCCGTGAATTTCCAGGGGGTGCGATAATGGTAGGGTTCGGAGGTCGAGGGGTAGAGAGAGGGAGGCGGGAGAAGCAGGTTAATGCTCCACGGACCCATCAGCAGCGACTATGCACTCACATTCTCGAAAGCGCGTGCCACGAGGGAGAGGGCGGGCGGGGGATGTATTTTGCAGCGAGAAATCGCCTGATTATCCTCAGCTACGGTCACACGTGTTTGAACGTGAGAACCTGCACTTTATTTTCCGGCCATTAGACCCTCCAAGTTTCATTTCTTAATATCGCGCGGACGCTCGGTTCGATTCTTCGGGTGATTGCGTCACCCGATGATTCCCCCATGATTTATCACGCCTCTCGCTTAATGATTCGGTCTTGAGAGTAGTTGGAGGGAGGGAGGGGGATGCGAGAGAAAAAAGGATTGCCCGAGCGGAGACATTTTCGCGCTTTCCTCGCGATTATTCCGCGCGACCATTAGAGCGATATATCGCGAAACAGGGATAAATATCAGGAATAATGGAGACAATTTGGTTGGATCGATTTGGCCCGAGCACCCCATGAATTATAGACGTTAGAGATTTCCGATTTCCACGAGAGATTGATGAATCGTTCATTTTCTCGGGGTAATCAATTTTTTCCTCGAGCAGCGGAGCCGCCGCGCCGGAGAGGGAGGGGAGGGGGAGCATTTTATCAGAGGAGAACGATAATACTCGGGGGTTTGGCAATGATCAAATGAAAGGCTCATCGCCGGAATCGGTTATACGTCACGCAGCAGCTGCATTGATACGTACTCCACGTACGGATGCAGCAGACAAAGCGTGTATCGTATTTTTTTCTCCCCTTTTCCATTAAACCGAGAAGCGGAGAGATAGGCGCCGCCTCCGCCGCCGCCGAGCTCAGCGGCGGGTGCGGGGGCGGAACGCGTACGGAAAAATGGAGCACTCTCCTCTCTCCCATCCTGGAGAAACGGCCAACCGAGCCGTCAAATAACTAATCTCGCAACTCCGCGGCCGTTTCGGAACCGGCTAACCAGGAAATTGCGACGGACAATAAAGCTCGACCGACTCGCGTCGCTATCTGCACCGGAAGTGGAGAACGAATCCACTGTGTCTCTCGTCTACGGGTGTGCGCACCCCGCTCGTCCTTTCCGGACGCCCCTGCAACTCGCGCAAATAATCCTCCCCCGAAATCACCCTGTCGTCGTGCAACTGCTTTCCAAGCGCGCTCCTACTGCCGTCGTCGTCGTCGCCGCCGCCGCCGCCGCCGCCTCCTTGCGCGGTGCATTCGGAAGTTCCTCAACTCATAAATGTTTGCGGCCTCGGCGGCCAGTATCGAGTGCGCGAAACTATTAGTGCGCCACTTTTACGAGCGGGGAAACGTTTTAATTAATCCCCCTCCCCCACTTGCAACTACCACCCCAACCTCCGACCTCCACCCCCGACGCTTAACTGCCCCACTTACTTAGTTACGAATACCGCACGCGGCGTTCGTCTCCGATTACGAAATGTTTCAATTTCTCCGTTTAGCTGCTTAGGCCCTCGCCCTTGCCCTCGGAAATTCATCGTTTATCGGATTATCGTCTTGCTTGAAAATAGTCAGTTTTTTGCCTGACAAACAGCTATCCGTAAGTTGCATTATTCAGAGTGGCTTACAGAGTTACCATCTTCTAACTCAATATTATTACGAGTTAACGATCGCTTTTAATTAACAAGTATTTTAATTTCGGACCGAGCTCCTCCTGCATTTTTATCGACTTTTCTATTCTTTTACGTAATGCGATCACTGCGCGAGAAGATTATTAGTTTTGTATACGAGCCGGGGCTCTCGTTGTTTACGAGCTTTTCAACAATTGGAGGTCACGTAAGGAGGGCGAGGAGGAGCGGAGCCGGCGGAACGGGGCAGGAAATTGTCTATTGGTTCAATTTCAGGGAATTGCCAGCCGTTTTCAAGATGCACGACGGTGCATTATTAAACGGTGTTCCTCCTTCTTTTGAAACTTGAATAGCTTCGCAGCGTCAAAAGGTGTAACGCAACGATCCCTTTATCAGTATTACTGATAAAAGGATAATGATAAGGCCGAAGATAATGGAAAGTCTGTTATTTTCTAATTACCGAGTAATTGATCGTCCTGAAAAGCGAGTCTGTAATTAAAGAGCATCGACGCGGTGTCTGACGCAATCAACGAAACACGTGGAAAGGAGTCAAAGAACTTTGCGAGGGGACCACTTACCATAAGCAGCGCGATCCCCCAAGAAATACTCCAGATCAAAGGAGGAGGAGGAGGAGGAGAGAGGGAGAGGGAGAGGGCTGAGAGAACGAGAGGAAGGAGGGCGAGAGGGAGAGGGAAGATTTAGTGGCTACAACGAGAGAAAAGTAACGTTCGAAAAAATGACTCGTAAACGAATAAAACAGGCCATTTTCCCAGCATTATTTATGTCTCGTTACAGCCACTGAAAGTTCTCTTTGTCCTTTTACGCGTGTTCCTCGGGAAATAAGTTTTCCACGGCGTACGTTCACTCGTGCGATCAAAACACCGAGAGGAGAATTTGCCAAAAGTCCCAAAGTTTCTTTTTCAGGCTCCAGCGTACATCCCCTCTCCACGAGTGCCTTTGTTGTACCCCGTGTCACGACGTCGCAGCATCCCCAGGATGTTCCCGGATGTTCCGCGGATTCGCTCGAAGGTCGCCGAAATTTTTCTCGCCAGGCCTCTTCTGGGACTCTGGGGGCGGGGGCGGGGGGAGGGGGAAAAGTAGGGACCGTGTTAATTTTTCGATAATGAGATGCAGCTTCCTCCGCAGACAGCGAGATATCGGTAACATTAAGCCGCATCTCGTCGGGCATTAACATCGAACAGCGAGGCTCGAACCATCCAAGGTGGATGGAACCGGAAGGGGGCGGAGACTGATTCGAGCGTATCGGGAACACGCGGAGTTGCGGTTACACTTATATGCAGTTGATATTCATGAGTGCGGGACGAAGGTACTCCAACACGTTTACCCAGCGCGATTCTCTAACCCACGTGTATCGGCTGAGAAATATTAGCAGTCTAGTGATGAATCTGCTGCTTATCGGCTTTGCCTTCCATCAGCGTTCCCCCAGGGCCTGTGTGTACCTTGCCTACGTGTCTGTGGTGACATTAAACTGCTTTAGCGATAATGGCCACCGATCTCCGCGCCAAATCGTTACGTAAATTGCGAGATTTATCCAGAGTTGCCACTTTGACCCGGGCGAGTTTAAAGAGCGTCATCGGCCCTTTGAACTCGCGACGCCGCTTCTCCCCCGCGCGTACTCCTGGTGAATTAATCGGGGCGAAATAATCGGGTCGGCTTGCTCGGGGATGATCGTCCGCTTTCATTTGTCATTGGCGATCAGCCCCTTTGGCGGTTCCAATGCGTTGCCGGTGACACGTCGCGAACTCCTCCTCCCCGTCTCCTTTGTCTCGGCGGAGAGGCACCGGGGGGGAGCAGGACCAGAAAAATCGGCCAAATTCATCCTGGATCGGTATCGGTATTGACGTCCATGCGGGGGGGAGTCCCCGGCGAAATAATAGAGCGAAAAACACTGATTCTCCTTTCGTGAAATATGAAATCGGACTATTGAATTCTGGCGGGTAATTGATGGATTTACGTGTTTCATAAAATTTACTGGCAGACGGAGGCTGTACCTTATGTTTGTAGTTTGTACGTTAGGATGGAAAAGTCCCTGCCACTTACGACGAACGATTCTTTTCAGTCGAATCTGTCGGACGAGGAGCATTAGCAGCCGAGTGATAAATCGTCTAATTATCGGCTTTTCCCTTCGCCGCCGGTGCCGCCACAACATTTGGCACATCTATACCAGGCACTGTTTATTTGCAGCACCTGATGAAGTGCACAGGGATTAATCTGAACTTCCCGCGCTCGTAATCGAATCCATTACACAAATATACCTACTTATCAAGAGCCATGCAACTCTCAAAATAACTTGATAAATGTTTCACTTAATTTCCTATGGATTGTTCAAAATACTGAGCAAAGAAGAGAAGGAGGGTGGCGCAGGAGGGTGTGGTGTGTGATGGTTGTTACGCGAAAAGGATCAATATTCGAAACACGAAGAAGGAAGAGAGAAAGAGAGAGAGAGAGAGAGAGAGTAAGTAAAGGGGTGAGGAAGAGAAACATGTTTGAAGTTCATAGAGGAAAAGTTGAAGCAACGCTTACACAATTTCGCCTCGGGCTATAAATAAATAAATAAAATTTGACTATCATTTAAAGTTTCCATGTAAGAAATTTACATATGAATTAGAAAAGCTGAATTTTCCGATTGGCACTCCGAGTTGGCCGGTAATCGAAATTTCGTGCTTGGCTAAACGTTTGCTTTGCGACGAGGTTTTTGCGCATATCCGTTTCCGTCAGAGCATAACACGAGGGAATATAAATCCAGCCCAGTGAAAATACCTTAACGCGTAGAATGGCTTTCGAGAAAGCAAGCGTGACAGCATTTCGTGGTACGTACGCGGCCAGTAATAATAGTCGCCCGTGGCGTATATCGGTTAATCCGATTGATCGAGCGCTAAAGCGCGTTATTATCGCCTTATATTCTCCGAGGGTTCCCGGACTCTTGCCGTGTCGTACCTATTCACGCACGCATGTACGCACGCACGCACGCACGCACGCACGCACGCACGCAGCTTGCACTCACGTTCCTCTCGACTTTTCCACTTTGCTTTTCAGCAGCACGTGGATTTCTCACTCTTGCTTTTCCCCAACTACTTCCTGTTCTTCCCCTTAAACCGCCTTACCCCCTGCCCACCCCGCTACCCTCTTGCCTTTGCCAGTTGGCTGACCGTCCGGATTTCGTGCTGGGAATGCCTCGCGATTTTCCATCTCTAATGGATACTAGGATTTTCCTACTGGACTCTCTTTCTCCCCATCCCTCTCTCCCTTTCTCTCGCCCTCGCACTCCCAACGTCTGTAAAAGCGCGCCAGCAAAGTTCCTTAAGAGCTTGAAACGCCCCGCGTGAATATACGTGTACCGGCACATGTTTCACAAAGAAAGCCATCTTTAGGGGTAACATCCATTAGGGTTAGCGGCTCCGGTGGAACAACAGCTGCACCAGGTAGCACCGATAAAACGTCAATTAATAATGGAACGTCTGTGTGGATCTGTGTGGAGGGCGTAAAAATCACCCGGGTAACGGGGAGTTGCTAATAACTCCTCGTTGCAAGGTTAGAGCGTTTATTCTCGAGGGTGGTGGTGGTGATGCGAGGGGCACCTGCAACAAGAAAATGGAATTTTTTCAAGAAAGTCCCGGAACTTTATCACGGTGTCGCGGCTGACTTCAGCCGGGCCCGGGAAGCGCGAATGTCGGGAGAGCGACTGCTGCCAGCTTCTCGCACGCGCAAACACAAGCCCACGCACGCACACACACACGCGGGGGTGCAAGTGCGCGCATACATGAATTTCCGGTACACGGATGCAGGCAAACAGGCAGACGGGTAGGCAGCAAGCAAGAGGGGCAAAACGTGGAACTTGAATAACCGGGTCGCGTGGGAGGGGGTGAGAGGAGGGTGGGTCGGTGGTGATGGTGCTGCTACTACTGCTGGTGCTAGTGGTGGTGGTGGTGGTGGTCCTCTCACACACGAAGCTGCACAAAACGTAAACGACGGCAAGGGTAAATATCGATTCGAGTTAAAATACAATCTGACGGCGTGGATCCGTCTAGCCGGTTGGTCCCAGTTTGCCGTGTCTCCTGTGTACCGTGTGCCGTGTGTGCATACCAGATTCCCTCTCCGACTCCCCCCGCTCATCCTCTCCCTCGTCTTGCGTGCACGCTCGACGTCGCAGCTTCGAAAATTGAGAAAGAATTCGCGGAATTGCAGCGCGCCCATAAAAGATTCAACGAGTTTTTGCCGAGATGTCCGGTGCAGCCGAAAAATCCTGCGGCATTCGTTAAAATCATAGGGGAGAGGAGTGGCAAGGGGGTGAGAGGCGGGAGGAGAGCGCCGGGCGAACCAGAGGGCGGTTTACTAATTGTCATATAAATTAAGCAGAAACCGCTGCTGTTTTATGCATACGACGTAATCGATAAGGTGGCAATTAGCGGGACTTCTTTTTCTTCGTGGATTTGCATTATCGATCGCGCGGGAAACTTCCAAGTAGCGACTCGCCACCGCGCTCGGCTTGGCCTATTCTATTTCTGGAATTAGCGTGATTTCTTTCCAAGTAAGTGTCGCGAACGAGTTCATCGTTTCTTCCTTTTTCTTCTCTTTTCTCTCTTTCTCGCGCTCGTTCGTTCGTTCGTTCATTTCATCGTTGGTTCGTTTGTTCGTTCGTTCGTTCGTTCGTTCGTTCGTTCGTTCGTTCGTTCGTTCATTCGCTTACTCGCTCAACAAGGTTCTCCCTTAACGATTGAGTCCCAGGTAGTAATTCAGAGAGTAATAACTTTATTGCGCGACGTAAAATCGCTTTACGGACCCTCATGATCGCGAAACAAAGTTACTGCCGCTATGAAAAGTGGATCACCAGCCGTGTACTCGCGTATTGCTGTAATTTTTCCAACATCTTTCCACTCAAAATGAAATATCCAAAACAACGCGTTCCCGAGCCAACTGGCACAAGTGCAACACGTCAATGAAAGTAGCTGGCTCTGGAAAACTCGCAAATTTAAAGAGCAAAATAGAATTTTTTAGCAGAGTCCCGTGTTTTTAATCGAGTGAAACCGGAACCGCCAGCCAAAAGCTTCAGATTTATTGCAACCGTAAAAGTCATATTTATGGAATCTTCAATTTCATATTTTTACGATTATAGCGCTAAGTTTGTGAAAACGTAAGAATTATTTTAGAAATCTTACGAGTTCGCACGCTACGAAAAGTCTAAGTAAGTAAGAAAGAGTCTGCAATTCTTACTGCCGCTATCGTTCCTCGACAAGCAAATATGAAATAGCGTCGAAACTACTCCCTTTCTTCTCTCTCCTCGCCCTTCCCCCTCCCCCCGAACTTCCCTCGATAGATTTTCACCTTTAAAAAATAGGGGAATACGGCAGCGGTAGATCGCGCGAGCAATCGAACAATCGAACTCCGCAAATATTCACTCCTCGATATAGAATCGAACAATTTTTATCCACGCTAAACCTGATTAGCTCCGACGAAAACCTTGTTGAAATAAATGTTTTCCTTCTGTTTCAGGTAAGTCCAGCCACTCTACATTACGCGAAGCAGTGTGCGCCGATACCGTATTTGGGTGAGTCACTTATCCTCCCCCCACGGTTTACTGAAACGCTACACTAAAACTCGTTTCCACGCGCGGGACGAGCGTTATAAAATCGAAGATTGAAGTAAACTCTACAATATAATAAAGTATCACCGTAACTATAGATAAGAGATGAAGCTGGTATAAAAAGCGAGGAAGAAAGAGAAGGGGTCGTCGGGTTGAGGGTAAGAAACGTGCGCACGAGAGCGAAAGAGGTGGTGGTGGTGGTGGTGGTTTACGATTATTAATTCCAGGAGTATTTTGACAAATGATACGGTTGCGAGTTATTTGATCTACGGCAGAGCGGTCAAAGATCCTTCGGCTCGAAATTAGTTAAGTGAAATCCACCCTTTTCCATCATGTAACTTTCATCTCATTATCTCGGGTAATCGCTCGGCGGCGGCGGCGGTGCGATAAAGATTCGCTTCTCGTTCTCAAAGCTCGCCGGGCGAAAGGAAAGATTGCTTCCCGCAGAAATTACGACGGTATAGTGATTCATGTATGAGCGTAGGTGGGTCGAATGTAAACGGATCTTATCTCGGTCGATGAAGCACGTCGTTCGATATTCCGATACTCGGGTGGGCGGGCCCTGCATAATAGAATTCCTCGTTATATAAATTTCGGTGCACATTTTTCCGCGCGCCATCCATCTCGCGTGCTCTTCCTTCCCACTTTCTTCCTTTCCTCCTTTCCTCCTTTTCTTCGTCTTCTCTCTCGATTCGCTCCTTATCCTCCTGAAACTCCACCACCCTCTTTCGCCCTCCTCCTTTCCGGCCTTCCTTCCACGGACGAACTTCCTTCCGTCTCTCGGTGCGCCACGCCCGCAACGTTTTCGCTACTCTCGTGTGAAAACGGAATGCGCCGCAGTCTCCGAAAAGCCCCGGCGTTGCTCGAAAGTGGCCAATAAATATTTTCACTCTCATCATCCTCTCTAGGCGAGCTTCATTTTTATGCGTCGGTCGCCTCGACATCTCGACATCTCCACGGCGAGCTTTTCTCTTTTCTTCGAAAGCTCCGCCAGGGAGTAACGCGGTTTAAAGTAGCGTCGAAACCACCGCGGGAGGAAATTTACCCTTCGCCGACTCATCCTGGGACGTTTATTTCACCGATCCTTCCGCCATTGAGGACGCGACGGCCCTGACGGCAAATGATTTCTCTCCCCCGCGATCATCCGGTTTTTCCGGAGGAAGCGATTTTCCGCACAACCCCTGGATCGCCCGGATCTCTCCTTTCCTTAAATCTCTTTATTTCGCTAGTGGCGTGTGCTTGGGTCGATGTCAGGGCCAGGGTGAAGGGGCTCTCGCAAAAACTCTCGTCGATTGACTTCCGTTTCTCTTTCGTCCGTCATTCGTGTCGGGGCGCGAGTTTCGAGTCTGCCGAAGCATATTATTCCTGGCAACAACCAGGACGAGAACGTGGACACGTCGTTCTCTTTTATCCTTCTCCTCCTTCTCCTTCTTTCTCTTTCTCCTTCTCTTACCTCTACTTCTACTATTTCTCTACCATCACCTTCAGCACTACCTGCTGCTGCTGCTGCTGCTGTTGAAACTACTACTAGATATTCGGCCAGTCTCGTCGTTTTCACAACCCTCCATCGCCACCCACCCCCAGCTCCAACCCTGCCCTCCTCCGTCGGCTTTTTGCATGCATATCTGCTTCGATCTCTCACTCCCGCGTTCGTTCAGTCGCACCGACAGACGCACGGACTCGTGCACTCCCCGAATTCGTTATCACCGCTATCCGAGAACCACGCAACCGTGACTTCGCAGGATACGACGCAGAGAGCTCGACTAAATCGAATTTACAAGCTGCTCTCTCTTGGAGTATTCCCGCCCCTTGCCCCCTGCCACCGTCTCTCCTCCACCCCCGTCTTCGAATCCGCTATTTTCGTCAGAAGTCATTTCGAAGTTTTCCTCTCCGCGAATTCGCTTATGAATAATCGATCGTTTCCTACTTTTTCTCACTCTGCTCTCTCTCTCTCTCTCTCTTTTGCTTTTCTCTTCTCCGTTCACCCCGGCGGTCTCTCCTTTTTTTCTCTTGCATCAATCCCTGCCAATCCACTTAAACTTGTTTTCATATTTAGCATTTGTACGCGACTTCCTTGAAAATTACAAATTTATCCCACTGTCCCGTTCGCATTTTATTTATTCATTTTAATTGTTTCACGGGATAACTCGAATAAATCCACCAGCAGAATTATTACATGTGAAATATTTCCTTCTTCTTTAAAATGGATGTCTCTCTGGCAAAGGAATTGTCACGCGGACGAATTAAATTGCGCGTTTAGTATGTTAAATAAAAATGACATTTTTTAACGCCGGAAGCTTCTCGCCAAACATTTATCTTTGACATTTTCCTCCAGTCTTTTTTTAATAAAGCAATTCAGTTCTCCCTCCCTATCTCTGCTCCTCACCCTCTCTTATGCTTTATTTCTCGATATGCATTTTTTTCCTCGTACAGATTACAAATCCTGTTAATCCCAAAATGTTACTTTTATCCGAACCGTAATCAGAGTAAAAGTTTCTTCGGTAATAGGTAATTAATAATCGGTGAGTGCGTTAAATAAGCATCACCCGTTTGACTCTTATTTAACGAAAAATTTCCCTCTGAGATTGAAAGTTGCAACAATCTCTAGGAAATTGCGTAAATTCGTGCAATCGACATACAGAGGTACACTCACTCGCGCATGATTGCACGATCGATTATAGATTATATAAACGAGTGGAATTAATTGATCGTAATTTTTTGACGCAGCTGCTAAATTTATAGGTCGAATATCGACAGTATAATATCACCTGTCAGGAGGGATCTGCCAATCAAGAAAATAAACAAACAGACAAACGAATAAATAAACAAATAAATAAATAAACACTAAAAGTGAAATAAAGAAATATAATTTGCGCGAAAGTTTCGGTGGAAACTCGAGGAGATGGATATTTGACAAAAAGCCCTCCCTGGCAGAATAAGAGGAAAACTATCGGGGGATCGTGTTTTGAATTAATATGATTGAGTTTCCATTGAAAAGATCGCTGGATTTTAAAAGATAAGCTCTGAACGGAGAAGCGTCCGGAATTAAATCGGAATCGTCGTGCCATTCATCTCTCGGATTCATTTGATTGATTTTCTCGTAAAGAAACGTTTAATGGAACAAGGAATCACCGGTGCAAAGGAAAGCGAGGAAAATAGATGAACCGGTTAGGAGAAAATTCGCAGGGAAGCGCAACCGGGGGAAAATTTATGAGCAGAGAGCGAGCGACACTCACCGCCGCCTCCGTTTCCACCCCCATCGCCGCCGTTCCGCCCTTGTCACCGCGACCCTTGAATTCTACGAGCGTCGATCGTCAGTCGCGTGAACTGTTCCAGAAGAAACGATTGTACCGGCAGATTTCATTTGATGCCACTTGCCTGCCTTAAGAGAAAGTGTAAAACGCACGAGTGCCAATCGCGCCCCCTCGGAATAAATCCGACGAAACACTCGGTTCCACGAAGAACGAGGCCATTCTACTGGCCGACTTTTCCCCCGCATTTTCCCATCGCTAGTGGCGGCGTCAATTTCCCGAGAAAATGCTCCTTTTTATATCTCCGGGAAATCATCCGGAGAAATATCGCGAGTGAGCGGAACGGAGCGAGCGAGCGAGCGAGAGAAAGTAATATTAGCCTGGATGGTCCGGAGGCCGTGTGATGGTGGGTGGCGGGGGAGGGAGCTTTTGCAGGGAAGTAAGTTTTCCGGGAGGGAATGATTCCGCCCGGGACTTTAATCCTGATTAATATTGCGTGAAAATGATAGCGGGCGAGGCGAGAATGACACGACGCTAAGTACAATAACTCAACCTTTCGATAATCGGGAGGGGGCGGGTGGCTCGCCGGGGAATTGTCCTTGTCACGATCGGTTTATCCGGCTCAAGAATTCATAAGTTTCCATCTTGCCGGTAATCTCGGAGGGAAACAAATCGAAGTTAATCCGAATTCAAGGGACCGGATCGAGTCGACAGTGCATTAATCAATCGCGGAGTTACGAATTTCCAGTCGATCGACAACGAGGACTCCAGCGCGGCGCCGGCAGAATAACGCGCGGTGTTGTGCATAATTAAGCGAGCCATCAAACATTTCACCGACAAATTATGTCATGTTCACGCCAACCCGGAAAGTGTGCCAATCTTCTCGGAGTTGTTAAGGAACTGGCGCTGATTATCGGCTCAATTAATGGCACTCCAATTTATGCGCAGGGCCGTAACTCGGAGTACGGGCGGAAAACCTGTGAGGCGAATGCGAAAAGTCTCTCTCCCCCCCCCCCCCTCATCTCGCGAAGGAGCGAAGGCAGCGAGCGTTCGTTCGAAAAATCAATTTCGCTGAAAATTCCAATCGATCGTTAGCCCGAAGACCGCCTAGTAATCGGGAACGTGGTTTGGCTTAGCCGATACCTTGCATAAACAACCGAACGATGAATACGCGCGACGCGCTAAATAATGGCATGGAAAATTAATATTATAAAGGTGAAAATTTTGTTGGAACTTTCATCGATTTAATTAAACGTGAATTTAAAGGGTTCTGAGCGATTGAATTTTAGTGTAGCGGGAGTAATTTCGGAAATATCAATCTCATCGAAAATTTAACTCCATTGTTGGTTCGCTCGGTGCATAAACCACTCCATGGCTAATTACCATATACTTAAAGCGAAAAGGCGGGAAACGCGTTAACAAGGTGACAAAGTTGAAGGTGGAAGCTACAAATTAGCTGTCAGGAGCTTCAACTCGCGGGATATGAGAAATATTTCCAATTACTTTGAGGCTCCATGACCACGGCATTGGCCCCATTATTTGTTCTTCCAACGAAGAGGAGAATCGGTCTGGCTCTTCCCTCCCCTCCTCTCCCCTCTCCGCCCCTTCGCCAAGCTCCATATCGCTATTTATTTGATATTTTCAAAGTTGAACCTTTGTTACAGCCAATTTCAGTTTTATAATAAGAAGGCAAGATTATCTCGGTAAATGTTGAAGCATTTCCAAACTTGGAAATTCAATTAAATTTGCATTAAAGAAAGAGGTGGAGGGCTAGAGAGTGTAGATGGAGAGAGAGAGAGAGAGAGAGAGAGAGAGAGAGAGAGAGAGAGAGAGAGACAGAGACAGAGAGAGGGTGGAGGAGAAAAGAGGCGTAATCTATACATAAAGAGTAAGCCGAGCAATTTCGAAAATCAATTCCATGGAGAATTTATCCGGACTATTATCTTGAAGAGCGCGTAATCGAGTACGCGGTAACTCAAACCGAGAAGTTTCGGTGCGCGAGGGGCCAGCAGGAGACGCATGCTACGTCGTAGCTGTCACGAGGATTCACGAGTCTCGGTAGTTTTAAAAGGAAGAAATTAATCCGAGTTAAAGTCACGTAACTATGAAACACGAGAGTAGCGGAGTTCCGCGGAGTGCATTCTACGGTGTATAAAGCTCTCGTGCGTGAGCTGGAAAGATTGCTTACGAGTGCTGGGGGTTGAGAGAGGGTTCAGAGGGCTCGGAGGGCTCGGAAGGCTCGGAGGGTTGAGGGCTCAGGGGGTAAAAGATGGGGATGCACCTGCCCATGATAAATGCCCAACACACATCAAGCCGCGACGCACGTCGCTCAAAATGGCTACAACGCTGGCTCCCACCTATTATGCTGAAATGCAATCTCCTGATAACCACAGCCGCGCATTGCGGGGTATAATCTCACCTATCTGCGAGGGGGTGAGTAACAAAATGGGAACGAGAGCGGCGAGTGGGTGATTTGGGATAAAGAGCTGGATAGCGTTGGAATGGGAAGAAGAAAATGGGGGTGGCGCGGGTTCTGGCAAGAGGATAGGGGATGGCGCGGGGATAGGTACTAAAAGCGTGAAAAGAGAAAGAGAAAGAGGAGAGGAGAAGAGAGGAGAGGAGAGGAGAGACTAGAGGAGGGGAAAGAAACACAATGGCGCTGGAGTAAAGAGAGATACGGAAAGAAATAAATTCTCTAATCGATAAGGTCTCGGCTTAGAACGTCGCCTCTCCTTGTGTTCGACTGCTTTCATCCCGCCCCCACCCCCCTGCTGTGCCGATGCCACCGCCACCGCCATCGCCACCGAGATATCCTCGATCTTTGACGAAAAATCGACTCGCTTGTTTGTTCTTCGTTCTAGCTCTCGCTTGCATTTTTTCATGCCAGCCACCCCGTATCTATCTCAAATCCCAGTCATCGATTCTTCTCGAGTCGTTTCTCCTCCTCCTCCTCCTCCTCCTCTTCCTCCTTCTCCGTACCAACACGATCCTCCACCGCTTATCCACGTCTCCCTGTTCCCTCTTCGCCGTAGCACTCGCAACTTTTTCGATTATCCAAATCGTTGTTTTAATACCCGCGGATTCTCGTCCGAGATCACAATGAATTTTAATGCCGAGTCCAAGTAAAATTTGAGAAGATCTTCAGTTTGCGAAGCAGCGAACGCTGCTCCTCCTCCTCCTTCACGGCGAGGACGAACGCTCTCGTGAGATTCCGAGAATCTCTAGGAGAAGATCGCGCTCGGAAGATTCAGGAGGGCTCGGGGGACCGGGAGAGGGATGCTGGGATCGCTCGTTATCCGCTCGATTAAAAGA
The DNA here is from genome assembly GCA_037305995.1 of Sclerodermus sp. 'alternatusi'. Taxonomy (NCBI): domain Eukaryota; kingdom Metazoa; phylum Arthropoda; class Insecta; order Hymenoptera; family Bethylidae; genus Sclerodermus; species Sclerodermus sp. 'alternatusi'. The sequence goes on from CM074550.1 coordinate 7,001,716, forward strand.
AGGCCAGCACGAAATCGCCGCTCGGTTAGCTCTCTTTGGAGGAACATTCGGAAAGTTTAGATACCTCTTCGGGATCCTCTTCCAGGCGAGCGAATAAGCAGGTATTAAAGGCTTAGACCACAGATCGAATTCGAAGTACCGACGTAGCTCTCTCCTAGAGCGAGAGTTCTACCCCTGTCCTGGCCTGGTCTGGTCTGGTATGGTATGGTATGGTATGGTCTAGTCTGGTCTAGCCTGGTCTGGCCTGCTACCTCACCCCCTCCCTCATCCACTCCTGCTTCCCGGCTTCCAGAGCCTGCTCTCCATCCCATGTTTCGATGGGAGCTCCGAAAGGACCGGGAATGCACAAGGATAGAGAGGGAGATAGAGAGAAGAGAGAGAGAGAGAGAGAGAGAGAGAGATGCTCGGGGCCCTAGCTGAGGTTAAGTATCGAGGATCGTCGAACTGTTCGACCAGGTTCGTGCCAAAGACGAAGGCACGCTTAATGGAGGATCATCGTCTGGATTCGTCCAAGTTTCGTCGGCGAGACGGAACGTAGGACGTGCACGCTCGAGTACACCGCAGCTCCAGCCATTCCTTGAAATTTCCTAATACAAGTAGCGCATATAGCAGCCGCCATTACAACTCCTTCCTGCCCAGATCGGTCCCATTGTACTCGGAGATTCGAGCCCAAAGGGCAAAGCCAAGCTGGAATAATGAAATCGCTACGAAACTAATTGTGCTAGCAGCTTAAAGGTGATTAATTATTTCTACGATTAATTCCTTAAATAAATTAGATTCCACCGGCTGTGCTGCTGGGGTTTCCTCCTTCTCCCCCTCCTCCTCCTCCTACTCCTCTTCTACATATCCCGAAGTAATTGCGCAAACTGCGAAAGTGCCAAGGCACGAAGAAAAGTATTTAAAGGTCGTGTAATTAAATCATAGGGAGCGAACCTTCCACCTTTTGTATCTCGTCCAATGAATAATGGACTCGGTTACATGGTTCCCGCGCTTCAAAAAATGAGAGAGACACGCGCGCGAGCATCCGAGAAAAGACGTTGCGCTCGCCTGTAGTACAAGAGTGCATTTGGTCCATTTTAAAGATTTAATCGACGGAGCGCGCGAGTTTTAGCGTCCCGCACTCGAAACAACGGCCGGCGGAGAGAATTTTTGTCAAGGAATTTTAAATATCTTTTAATAGGGGATGTACCTGCACGCGCGACCATAGGCGCTCACACAGCGCACTACTCTACGATCGATTCTGTGGGAATTTGAGTCGATAGACTGACCCACCGTGGTGGTATAATTAATTAGGAAAGCAATTAGAAAATATTCACTTATATGCAGGAATAATTAACGCGCGCTTAATCATAGATGATGTTACTCGGTAATTAACAATGCAACTAATTAAATAAATCAAGGGTACGCGCGTGCGCGTTAAAGTTTGATCAGTTTGCGCACGGTAAGTGGACGAGACGACGATTCGATTCCTTCGCTGGCCAACGGAATTTTTCGCGCGAAACATTAAAGAGCCGAGGCGTCACGCGCATGCATTTCCGATTCGTTTCGAGGAAGATACCGTATCGGATTTTAACGGAGACCCCTCATATTTCACGCTAGCTGACTAATGCCGCTCCCTTTTTTTCCGGCCAGGATCCGGCTGCACGAGTTCGCCAGTTGAAAATATCTCGCCTATAGGTCTCGCAGGTAGTTTGCCGGGATTTGGCGACGCCAAGGGAAGGCGGGAAGGAAGAGCGAGGGGTTTATGGGGCGGGTTGATCGGCAAATTTATCATCCTCGTTCCGGCCACAGAGCGACGCGTCAATACTTTCGCATACGCCCACCGCAAAAGACGACAAAAGGAAGGAGAAAGATGGCGAATGGGGTGAGAAGAGCCGAGGAGAGAAAAAGAGGAGCGGTGGCCGCCGAGGGAGGTGGGGGTGGGAATGGAAGAAGCGCAAGAGGAGCTACTTCCCGGGGGAATCGAGTGAGTCAAGGAGAGTCCGCGATAATCCGAAAAGCTCATCGTGTAATTTCCCACAAGGCCGTGGATTCGCGACGAACTTTCACCGACGCAAAGTACTCGGCCTGTCCTTTGTACACTGCCACTTCCGCTTTGACCGCGCGCGCGCGCGCTCTCCAGGTGTCGCGAGCCTTAATTAGGCTAATGGATAACCGTAATTGATGCGACCGGTCGCGCCGTCCTCTCTGGACCCCGCGACGATTTTAATACGCGACGCTCGTTCATCGAAAAATCCACGACCCTTCGCCAATTCGCTTAAATCCGTCAACTCTCGTCAAAACCGTCGGCGACGGGCACGATCGATTTCATCCGTCGAAACTCGATATTTCCGCGGCTAAATTTCGCCTGCCTCCCACGACGAATCTCTCCCTCCTCCCCCGCGTTTTCAATTCAGCGATAGAGAGATAGCGTTGGAGCGCGAGCGAATCAGCGAGGCCGGTAATTAGGGGAACTCCGTTACCGACCGGGCAAGCACGAGGCGAAGGCCAAACCCACAAATTTCCGCGAGTTCCTTCTCCGCGAGAAAGTTTTTCGCGAAGCTTTCGAAAATCCGGGGCAACGGGGAGTGGAGTGGAGTGGAGTGAAGCGGTGGAACGTCGGCCGGAGAGGCAGCAGCGGTAGGAATTTACGAGAAATAGGAAGCGAAGCAAGTGGCTCGGCGTAAAACGTAGAAAGATACGCTAATGCACCCTCGCCGGAAGTAGAAGGAATAGGTATAATGGAATCTATGACGCGTAAACCCGCCTTAGTACAGATAAGCTGTAACGCGACAACGACAAAGGCGCTGGCTCTTGTATGCAACGAATGGGTTAAGTCACTAGCAGCACTTGCAAAATCGATAAGGAAACGCTCCGTGCCACCGGCACAGCGGCGCTGCACTAAAAACACACGTTGACGACGTTGGCGGACGCCGCCGACGTCGACGTCGACGTCGACGCCGCCGACACCACCGTCGCATTGAGATTCTCTGAGGCGCCGCCAGGATTAATTGCTTTCCTTGATTATTCCATTCGGTCGCACCGCTGGAACTCATTTCTGTTTCGTTCCGAACAAAACCACCAAGACAATATTCTTCTTGGGATCGCTGGCTCAACCCGCTCTTACCCGTCACTGCGGAGGACGAAGGGCAAGGAGGAGAAAGGGAAGAGAAGGGCCAGGTGAAGGTGAAGGAGGAAAAGGTGTTGTCTCCCTGGTGCTGTCAATAACGATTCCGCATTCTGCTTCGGTTTCAGATTCAATGAAGTGTCTCGGCTGAACATCTATACTCCCTCCTCTCTCCACCCCTCTGCCTTTGGAATGCCTCAAAAAGAGAGAGTAATTTGCATAGTAGATCGCGCAGATTACTTTGATCCCACCGAATAGTAATAACGCGTGTGCAATCCTTCCTGAATATCCCTCCCTCGCTCCCTCCCTTCCTTCTTCCTTTGATTCCATGCGTTTTTCATCCGCGTTTTTTTGATAAATAATACATTTTACCTCTCTCTCTCTCTCTCTCTCTCTCTTTCTTTCTCTCTTCGAAACGGGGGTGGGGGTTGGGAGTTTCGAAAATTTCTCCATTGGTCAGGGAAAATTTTTAAACGCAAGGAGTTCGAATACGTTGATTAATAGATACAGCGATACGATTCTCCATTTTTTTTTTTTTTTTAATTTTTAATCCATCCATACGTTTGCTTTCCTCGAGCGGAATCATAAGTTTTTGATTTTCGTCGTTTATCCAGATGAGATCTCCCGTAGGACGAAGCAATTGCATTTTCTCGAGATAACAGCGACACACCTTTCGAAGCGCGCGCGCCCTTCGTTTCCTGTATTTATTTGCCCCAGTGTGCCGCGAGGCCCTTTTTATAGGATGCCACTCGCAAAGTCGCCGTCAATTTCGCTCATTTGGAAGTTCCTCTAATTCCAGAACCGATGCCAATGCTTTCCGATCGTTGCCCGTTATCGATTATCACGATATTATCACGATATTATTACGCTCAGCGACACGCGCTAGTTCCACTCTCCTAGCTGCATCCATCGCGCGCGATAACTCTCTCCCTCCCCCAGTCACTTCCGTAAGAATCGATAGGCGAAGATACGCGAGTGGAAAAGTCCCCGCGCGATTTTCTCCCGGAATCTCGTCGGCGGTGAGTTTCGTTAGTCAGGTTTTTATCGGAACTGCCCTCATCAGGATTCGCGCGAGCTCGCTGCTCCCTCGTAATGGCGGTGTCGGAAAGCTGCTCCCTTCGGTCGAGGGAGGCGCGAAATGGAGCTGGGGGGCGGGGGAGAAGCGCAAAGAAGGAACTCGAAGCGATGTGGCTGTGCGATCGCTCTTGTTTCTTTGCAGCTTCGATGTTCGCGCCGCTGGAAATTGCTGGTTTTGCTCGGACCGCATCTGAATAGAGGCTGACAGCACTTCGCAGCTAACGTGCACTCAACTACTTAATAATGTAACAGTCAGCCAACCACTATGCGCCCCATTATGCTTCCATGCACGTTACACAAGAAGCAAGGTAACAGGCTGGCGGTTGTAATATGGGATTCCTGGATGGACTGCAGCCGAGCGCACTAAGCGCAATTCGCATCGTATTGCGTCTCGCGTGCGCGAGTGTGCAAGCCCGTCGGCCCTCCAAATCCCACCGGGCCGGATTCCCTTACCTGTTTCACCAGATCCTGGTTGCTGGTTGCCTGGCTGGCTGCCTGCCTGACTGCCTGCCAGGATCCTCTTCCCTCCCCTGCCTCGCGCTCCCTTATCTCACGAGTCAAGGCCATGAACATTCACGAACTAGCCTAATAGCCAATTCCCTCACCCTCTGGCTACTCCCCCTCCCCCTTCCTCTTCTTCCTCTTCCTCTTTCTCACTTTCCCGCTCGCGGAGCAATCTCCGGTATAAAGCGCTTGGATGTGAAAGGTGCAAAGCCTCTCGTTCCCACTTTTAGGGAGGACACCCGACAGTCCGGCCACGAACAGTCCCTGGCTGCGGGATCCCTCGCCATTATTATCCTTAAACATTGCCGGGATGTATTATTCGAAAAATCTCCGCACCCCGCCGCACTCTCTCGTAATCTCTCGGAAAAGCGGCGAAAAGCGAATCTCGTATATCACGTTTATAAAAACAAATCGGGAACTCCGGACCCTGATGGTACGTGGCAGTGATGGTGGCGGTTCTTGACGGTCTCTTCCCCTCCTCGTCCCTCGCGATACCGCTTTCGTTCATTCGTCATTGTCCGTTGAGTGTAAACGCGCCTTTATATAATCCTGCTTAATCCTTTCACTGTGCCGAGATGGTGTCACTGATTATCTCGTAAAATATGCAAATTGTTCCACTCGCAGCTATTTCTTTTTATCTCGTTGCAGCTTCGGCGTAAATCGATCGTATTACGCGTAAGTAGAATAACAGATATTAGTACAAGCACCCACACATACCCCCGGAGAATTTCTACGGAAATATTTCATCGGCGATTATTAACGAAAACCTGCAATCGTTAATATCTCGAGATTTAAATCAATTGGAGTTTTTTCCCTCCCCCCTCTCTCTCTCTCTCTCTCTCTCTCTCTCTCTCTCTCTCTCTCTCTCTCTCTCTCTGTGTCTCTTCCCCCACCCTCCTTCCTTTCATCCTTTTTTCATTTTCCTTCTTTTTTGTCATTCTTCTTCTTCTTCTTTTTTCTTTATTCTTTTCTCATTTCATTAGGTAGATTAAATTTACTTTACTTTATCACCCGAAAGAGCGAACTTGTTCTTTGTTCGTTCGGTTGAAAATTATGCGCATCTGCATACCTGTTTAAATTGTACTGGAAGTTGCTGGCTGGTGGTACTCTTTTTCCTCGTCCCCGGTTACAGGGAACCTCAAGCGGTTTAAACTTGGCCATGTAAAAAGATATCGGAGCTTTTTTCCTCTTTTTTCTTCCCCCCCCCCCATCCCTCTCCCCTTCTCCTCCTGCCGTCCCCATCACTCTCCTCCCGTCTCCCTATCGTTTTAGTGTTTAATTCCGTTTTCTGATTTACTTGGCTGGCCAGCTGACCTGAAATCACGCGCACCTGCACGTACCTGTGGGAATCATCGGATCGATCGCCGATAAAATTTTGGCAGTAAATTTTACGCTCGTCGGTCACATCTTGAAGCGGCGCGCGGGCTACCGCATGTAACGACCACATATTCGCGGCAGTAGATATCGGCCTCGCCACCGCTCTGTGTTCTCGGCGATAAACTTTACAGCCGAAAGAATAAAATTTCCTGCCGATCGGTAATATCGTCGAAATTGCCCGGACCGGTAAACGAAAGAATATTGTTTTGCCAAGGTGGACAATAGTTGCCCCGTCGAGGCCGCTCGTTCCACGCGAAATGGACTCACCGAAAAAGGTTTTTCATCCCCCCGCTGCGACCTCGCGCAGGAATTCACCCTGCGTTACGTCAAAAACATTATCCGGTGGTCGATGCACATCTTTCGCAGGGGTGGCGGGAGGGGTGTGTGGTAAATCCACACCCAGCAGCGAGCGCGGTGTTCCCAGAGTGGAAGACAGGTTCCATTCGCGGGAACATTTTGTCAGATCGATAGCGGCACGGCCAAATTTATCAGAATAATATTCGGAAGGCAATTTCTCCCGCAATTTATTACATAATAATTGTTTCGCGTATATTCGTCGAGCGCAATAAACACCGGTGGTCGGTTACGTGCTGCGCTTAAAAAGAGATGGAAGGGGGACAGGGAGGGGGTGGAAGGGAGAGAAAAAGGGAAAGAGAAAAAAATAACGGGTGATGAGAGAGAAGGAGGGGGGGGGAGGTTCGAAAAATGGCTGGGGGGTTTCGTTTCGGCCGTGTCACTCCTCGGCCAATTGCGGAACGGCCTGGTCGATTCGATACTTTTTCGGCGAGCATAAAAAAACGGAGAAAATAAAGCACGTGTGAACGGTACGCGCGGCATAAAATTGGCGGTAGGTGCGCGCGTATGGCGCATGTAAATCGCAGCGCGCGACGCACATGAATTTAACTAGCGGCGCATGTAAATTCCGCTGCCGCGGGAGCATGTAAATTTTATTGCAATCAGCCATTGTAAACAGGATTACGCGCGGGGAAACTATTGTATTTTTGGGGCCAGCCCCTGGAAGGAAAGCTGGTTTCTCTGTGGCTGTGGCTGTGGCTGTGTGGCAACGTCAACGTCAACGGCAACGGCAATGGCAACGACAACGACAACGGCAACGGCAACGGCAACGGCACCGTTCGCCATACCCAATAAAACTAGCAGATGGCCGTTAAACTTGCCGATTATTGCTTTCTATCAGGACAAACACCAATCCATCTTTACGGTACACGGTCCCGCTAATTTCCTCCAAGTAATCCCGCATTACTGCCAGTAGTAGTAGCTCCTACCATTCCTCTTCACCCCAAGCCAACCTAAATTGCTTTTATCTCTCCGTTCCTATCGAAAATTCAATCTGAAATAATGTCGTAAAACATTTCCCAATTCCGCTGATATGTGTACACGTGTACACACACGCACACACCGACACCTTCGCACGATTGCAAGGAAATTATTGCATTGTACGCATGCAGGGCTTGCTGCCAGGGGGTGGAACCGCGTCAAACTCTGCGCTGAATTAGAAGACTGTTTTAAGGAAATTAATGTTGCCCTTCTTTTTATGTATCGTGACGTTGCGCTGTTAATTTGTCGCGGTGTACGTGTGTTTTTGCGCGTGCGTGCGCGTGTTCGTGTACGTGTGTTGGTAAAGACAATCGCTGGAATTGCGCCAGTACCCGAACATCTCCCATTTCCTGGAGAGAGTTGCATTTATCACTTGATTAAAGTGTGTATCGATAAAGGGATAAGGGGTGGGGGGCGGGGGTGAAATTCACACCTCCGAATTTAGCGCGTGCTATCGGGATCGGGAGAGTATTAATTAGGCGGTAATTTGACTAGAATTTATAACTTTGCGAAATATCGAAAGAATGGCGCGACCTCGCATCAACGAGAATACACTTTATAAAACATTGCCGAATCCATTGATTTTCAAAGATTTTCCTCTATCACTGAAATAACTGGTTGGCGCTCTATCTTTTATTTACGCAATCCTTTTATTTATTCATTCATTCGTGTATTACCGCCTGCATATTACATTTAATTTATTTATTTTTTTCAGGTTTTTATCTCTTTCGCGTAACCCACCATCACTGTTTCATCGTTATCATTGTTATTGTGTCGTTACATCAATTCGATAAATCAGCCCGTAAACAATCAAACTTCTTATCTCGTGATTTTGGTGAACCCCGATGAGTTTTTTTTCTTCCTCTCCTCGTTCCTTGTTATTCCACATAAATCACGGGGAAGGAAAAAGTTACGGAGAGTTATCGTTCCTTAAATAAACCTTGTGCGCGATGTAACGCAAAGCCGTACAAATTTAACAAATGGTAGAAAATACGAGAGGGGTGGAAAAGAGCCGGGCGGCGGGGGGAGGGGGTTGAGGTGAACGTAGGAACCGATAAAATATACGTTACGCGACGTATCGCGCTCGAGAGAAGCTATAACATCAACATTGGATTCATCGAAAAGACATGGAATTTCCCGCCACTTTTATATCGACTTTTACGAGTTTCCCAGAGTTAGTCCAAATAGAGCAGCGTCTTAGTCTTTCGCCCCGGGTGCTCCGGCTCCGAGCGTTAAGCGGGCGATCGCGGCTTGCTTTAATTAGGGCAGGAAAGACTGGAAATCGGCCGGAGCGAGCAGGTGATTAAGACGAGTTTACCAAATAAAATATGCAGAGCTCGATCCGAGGTTTAAGCAAAGAAAGGAACCACCGATGAAATTGGCCGCTTTGACGGGGGAGAAATGAGTTTTCCTCCCTATTTATTTAAGCGGGGGCTGAAGCGAGGGTAGTTTCCAGCCAGGCAGATTTCGGAGCGGTTTTTACGGGGCCTTTGCGGGGGAGTGCGTTGCGATCGAGGAGGGGAAGGAGGAGAGTATCGCGGGGGTGGCGCGCCCTCCCATAGCTTCCTCCACGGTGGCCCGGCCACTAGCCCGTTTTAGTTCGGGGTATCAAGCGCCAGCCATTCCGGTGGCTTGTCTTAATTAGAGGAGAAGAGGAGAAAAAGCCGAAATCGAGCAGCGTCCCGCGGATCAAGCAGTCGATTAACGCCACTCGCTCGCAAACCGGCTAGGTCTCGGAAAGTCGCGAAATCTTGCCATTGCCCGCTGCCGACGACGATCTTGCCGCCACTCGATCGTCCGCAACCTCCTCCGCTTTTCGCTCAAAGCGCAATAAGCAAGCGACCCATGTAATCGACTATCCGCCAGTAAATCCTCTGCGGTGAGGGTGTACTACGTTCTCGTTCCTCCTCTACGTGTGTCCGTCCGTCCGTCCGTCCGTGTGCATGTGCGTTGCACACCGAAATAAATGCGAGTGGGTGTGTGTGTGTGTGTATGGGGGTATAAACAAATACACGGATGTCGGGCTACCGGCAAATGGCGTCTCCGCATTTACCGCCGCTGTTGGAAAACTCGATAGAATTCAGGAGCAAGAGCAATCGGTAGACGGATACTAATTTATTGCGCTGCAGGATAAACCGCGACAGCGGATTCGAGCGGGCCAATTACAAAGCGAGACGAGATCGCCAAGGCCGAGATTAAAGTCTCCCTTGGCGCGCGAACCAACCGGAAGGAAACTCGATTCACGCCGAATTTCATTGCTCCCGTCCGGGGAAAGGGACGTGTCAGATTTTCGCGATTCCATTCAATATTTAACGAGCCCGAGGAAAAACGAAATGAAACGTTAAGAGCCAATACCGCCCAGATGGAATATTCATCAATTTCATCCAGCTGCGAGTGAACTGGCATACCGTGGCGTGGCGTGGCGTGGTACAGCGTGGCACAGCTTGGCACGATGCGACGACCGACGAAACTTTCTTCTCCGCCACAATGCGATTAACGCGCATGCATACGGGGAGAGCCAAGGATCGGTAAGATATAACGAACGAGGGGCGGGGGGAGGGGAGGCGACGATTAATGGGGAGACTTGGGAACGAGCGGACTCGCGCATTCGGTAGATTCCACAGGATTCCACAGGGACGATCAATTTCAGAGCGATAAGGAGCAAAGTGCCGGGTCTTATTAGGTTTGCACGTCTACGCATCCATACGTTAGCGAATCCGCATATCGCTGCTGGAAAAAGGGGAGGGGCGCGGGGGTAGTTCCAGACGAAGAGGAAGAGGAAGAGGAAGAGGATGGGTCCTCGAGATTGAAGAGGCGACGCAAAGAGAGCGGATCAGCGGATGCCAATAGAAGGGAGAATGAGAGAGCGAAAGAGAGAGAGAGAGAGAAGAGAGGAGAGACGAGATTCGACCTCGAATCTAACGGGTGACAAAGATGTCGCTGAATTCCAGAGTGATCGCTGCTGACTCCGGAACGGCGCGATAAGGGAGCGGATTTCGATCGATCGGAGATTCCAATTTCCGGGTCCTCCTCTGAAAGTAGCGCGAGCGCCACGGAGAGAGTTAACGGCAATGCGGGGGAGGAGTCCGGGGCGTCGGTGACGGCGGTGCCAGAGGACTCGCCACCACCGGCACACCCCGCAGGTCCGGAGGAACCGGATTTCGTTGTCCGAATTGTCACTTTCAGCCACGGTATTCTCGCTCGCCTATCTGCCTCTGCTTTACATAATGCTTCGCTATTTTCTCTGCCGAGCGACAGCGGCGGCATCACCACCCCCCCCTCCCTCTCTTAGCGCCATCACCATCATCACCAGTACCGCCGCCACCACCATCGCTATCGCCACCGTCGCATCTCCATTTCTTTTGCCGTGCAGCTTTTAATTGAGTCGTCGTCGTCGTCGTCGCCGTCGTTGTTGCGATAAGCTCGGCCTTCCGCGCGGATTGAATTATACCGCGAGAACAGCGCATTTAGATGCATATTAGGTGTTACCTGCCAGCTCTCCGATTCCCGCTATGCGAGTAATTAAAGCTGCCGGCAGTGACGGTGACGGCGACGGCGACGGTTTCCCCGAGGCAGGACGAAAAAATGGAGCGCCCGGATTAACCAGCTCCTTTCGCCATTTCCGACCGCGCGACGTCCGTGCGGAATCGAAATGCCGAGATAATAAAGCGACGAGCTCTCGAGCTCGAGCTTTCGTTTATCGTGCGAATTTCCCCCTCCCCCCGCGAGGGTCCATTCCTCGCCGTGGAAAATTTCCAGATTCTCTGAAAAGCTTTACCTTCGGGAGTCTAAGCTCCTCCGGATCGCTCGCGATCGGGAGCTTTCTCTCGCGGACTGGAAAAAGCGAGGGGTGTCGAGGGGGAGGGGGTGGCTGTTATCTCCTTCGGGGAACGTTGCCGGATACTCGTTGAATAGTCCAGCGACGCTCTCGCGAATTGCGTAATAAGACTCGGTACTTTCCGCGGCGCATCCCTCCAACCCCCTGTTCTCCGCCGCGTTTCTCCGCGCGCTTTTTCTACCCCTTCCCCCTCCACCCCTGTATTTACTCGGTTGCTCGGGCTGCTTTCCAAGTTCCCGCTTGGCCACACTTCGCTTCCATTACACGTCACGCTCCACGCTCGAAAAAAGCGCGAACTTCTTGGAAGGAACGCAACTGCGCTGATGCAACGGCCGTGAAGGGGTGGATGGGGTGGGGTGGGGTGGGGCCTCGCAAACTGATTTTCTTGCGTGCTCTCGCGCCGATCTCTCTCGCATTCCATGGGGTTTCTCTCTCCCTCGACCACCCTCCCAGCCGAATCCCGATGCAACGTCTTATTCTTAAACCCGACGCGTTCTTCCGTCTTATTTCGTCCACTTTCATTCCAGGACCAACCATCACCCCTCCTCCACTTCAATCCTTCCTCCATCGTAAATAAGAAGCAGAGGAAGAAACTCGAATTCCGGCTGCTATTTCGGTTCCGCAGAAGAAACCGCCGACGAAGAGGGGCGCTCGGGGTTTTCTCCCGACCACGCTCTCTCGTAATTGTCGTGGATTATCACGCGTGCCTTAAAAGGCTCCTCCGGCTGTCGGCACGTTTCTCCTTTCTCCGGGTTTTCCTCTCGGAGGCCTCGTAATTGGCCCTTCGGCCAGGAACGTGCCGCCCGGGGGCTCGAAGGGGACTCGCTCGAGCATTCGACCGCGTCGTCGGGAACGCCCGTCCGAGTACAAGGGACGCGAGTCTTCTCCCCTGAGAAAATCTCTTTGCTCGGGGGTGGGGGGTGACGGAGGGTACCAAGACGAGCAGGAGTTCCCGTCTTGCGGGGTTCGGTCCATGAGATATGCAGAAATTAAATATTCATTTGGGTTAGCAGAGTCTTGGCTGGGGAAAAGTAATGTCTTGGCCCCGGGCCAGTTTCTCTCGCATGGAACAGAAGGGGTGGGTCGGGGGACGGGGACGGGGATGAAGACGAGGGCTCGACGTTCCAGCCAGGAGCCCGCGAAGATGCTCGATCCTTTTTTACTCCACTACTTATCCAAAACCACAGACGCCTATTGCTCTAAGAAGCTCGTACCTGTTGAACGGGGGTGGAGAGGGGGAGGGGGCCCCGTAAAATGACGACGGGCCTTTTGTCCCTGGCATCCCCAAGTAAATTTCGAGCCTTAGCGAGGACGCGGAGCGGGTCAGCGGGTAACATCAACGGGGAATCCCGTTTCTATGCGAAAAAATGCCGCGCTCCGTAAGCACGAGCCATAAATATCGTTGATGGAACGATTCGCGGAATTCCGTGGAAAATTCGCTCGAGTTTACGAGGTCGCCGCGAAACGTATCACGCCAGGGGCGGAACGACCTGCTTCCGTGGACCGGACCGCGGACCGCCTTTCGATGAATGACTTTCGTGTAAAATGACTTTTTTTACGCGCACGCTGAACCGGCGAGTAGACAAGAGAAGAGAGGGGAAGGGAAGAAGCCGGTCACAGGCCCATCGCGTGGCCGCGGCGGAAAATATAGGGCGCGCGTGCGGACTGTTTGAGATTTTATTGATCTAACTCTCAGCTGATGTCGAGAATGATAAGGATCCCCCTGGCGCGCCGACCTATCGCGTCTCCGTCGATAATTTTTAATCGGAACTACCACGATCTACACGCTCACTCCATTTTCCCCCGGACTCTCGAATCCTCCGCGACCGATACTTTAACGCGGATTTTCTACTCAACGATACGTTCAACGATGCACCGTGCGACGCGATGCATCGGACAAAAAGTGTCCGGTTATCAATTGATGTTGGAGTTCTCTCCGAAGCTGGCTGCCTGGCTGGCTGGTTGGCGCTCCCAGGATGCTGGGAGCTGTGGAAGCATGAATTACGCGAGCGCGTCTCTCCTTTGATCTAAATTCTAGCTGCGGGGGTGTTGGCTGAATCGGCGGGTGCTTTGGTCACGCGAAGAAAATGCAAAACATCGCTGCGATGGTGGCGCCGGTGCCGGTGCCGGTGCCGGTACCGGTGCTACTCGCGCATAACTTTGGCGAACTTTAATAAAGTCACTTTTTTTTTTATCGCACTCGAAAGTTTTTCCAGTACGTTATTCATACAATAAAATGTGCTTGCTTGCTTGCTTGCCTGCCTGCCTGCCTGCCTGACTACCGAGTTAATCTTGTAAATGGGAAAATGATTGACGGAATAAAATTTTTTCCTCGAGTTCTCACCCTCCCCCTCCGTGCTCGCCGATTCAACGAGACCTGCTTTCGGATACTACTTGTTGAATCCGAGTTTGCTGAAATAATGACGAGTACTTTATGCACGGTTTCCCAGAGCTTCTCCATTCCTCCGTTTTTATTTCGAGGAGACACGCTGGAATATGTAGGTCGATCGACGCGCATGCAAGTTCCGGACGATCGAGAGCGGAGTTTGTAGCGACTTCTTTCTCCAATAATGAGGGAGCCTTCTTCCTCGAAGAACTTGCTAACAGAAGATAATAATAATAAAAGTAGAGAAGCGGTCGGCTTCTTTCGACAGACGCACCATCGATGCTTCCTTCGACGGAAGGAAATCGAGCGTGTAGCTGTAGACATCGAATTTCTCGGAATTTGAAAAAATTTCCCTCGGAATTGGAATCGGAACTTTACGGTATGCGAAAAATCAGCTTGGAGCCAGCATAAAATCGCGATAGTTCTCTCTCTATCCCTCTCTCCCCTTCCACCTATAGATAGAAAATTTCTCTCCTCTGCCAGGGAATTACGGGGAGAGTTTCTAATAATAGTTCCATACGTTACGGTGAGCTACGGGGTAGGGGGAGAGCAAAGGGATAGCCTGTACATAGCCGGGAAAAAGAGAAAGAGAGAGAGAGAGAGAGGCAGACGAATTCGCTGACTTATTGGATTTGACGAGCATTTCGACGCTGTATCCACGCGGACGCTTTTTATCGCAAGAACAATTCCGGCTTCTGCAGATATCGGTAATTATTCTCTGTCACATTGCGGCGGCAGCCGCGGAATCGAATCAGATATTGGATTCAATTAACTCGGCCGTCGACTCGAGCGGTCAAAGCGCGCCACATCTCTTTTATAAAAAGAGATACAGAATCCTCTCGGCGTATCAATGGCAGCGGAAGCGGCGGTCTCGGCAGCATCACCGTCAAGTTAGCGCCGCTCGGAGTATCCTGAGTTTAGCGAGAGTAGCTCTCTCCACTCTCTCTCTCTCTCTCTCTCTCTCTCTCTCTCTCTCTCTCACTCTGTTTTTCCTCGATTTTCAGAGTTTTCCTCTCGAGGCCCAGAAATCCCTTTGCCATCCTTCTCCTCCTTCTCCTTCTCCTTCTCCTCTACGGAAGTTCCAGCCAAAATTCCATCCGAGAGCAGAGGGTTTCAACTTTCGTCCGGTGAAAGGTCAGCGCCAAAAAATTAGTAGTCATCGTCCTTGCAAATATGGAAAGAGGAAGAGGGAGTTTCGAGGGAGAGAGAGAAGATTTTTCTAATGGGACGAGTTCGGAGAGGGGGTTGCGCCTTTTCGCTTCCGGCTGCTTTGAAAGGGCGGCGGTCTCCCCCCCCCCCCCGTTCTCTCCCCACTTTCCGTGGAGATGATCTCGCGGTATCCCGTTGAAAGCCGCGCGTATGCATATTCCCTTCCGACTCGACAAGATTTTCTTACGTCGCTTGAGAACACGAAGGAACGTACTCTCGACCGGACTTATTAGATTCGCGATATTTTACCTGGAATTTCGCATTTCGGTCCAAAGGAGGAGGAAATCCCGCCGCTTCTCCTTTTCCGGACGAAGGAATCCTCGCTAGTGAGCACGGGAAAAGGATAAATTGATAACCTTGTGCGCTCTAACGCAAATAAAAGTACAAACAGAAAGAGACGGCAAATCTCTATCCGCGCAGCGACGATGATTTTCCGATTTTCCCTCGCTTTCCCCGCTCGGTCGCGTCTTCTCTCCAGTTCCCGCGTGATTTTACATCGCCGTTATCACTATTGTTATCATCCCCCCACCCCCCCTCATCGTTGCTACTCCACCTTGCGTGATTCGTTGTTTTCCGCATTCCCCTCTCGCCCCGCTCTCCGCGATTCGTGTCCGATTTACACCCCACGCCCCCGCGTCTTGTCACGCCAGTTGTTTTTCTCCCGATTCGCTTAAACTCGTTCGGTCTTTGTGATTGTTTCCGTTACCGGTTTATCAGCGCGCGCGGTGCTCCTGAAATCTGATTAAGGCGATTACCGAAATTCCATTATCGCTCCGCTTGTAATAGTCGAATGCATCCGGTTGGCCTTGTGTTTCCGCGGATAATACTGCAAATACTGTTGCGAACGGCTGTAGCCAGAAATCACATTCCGCGCCCGATGCATTTTGATCCGAATACAATTTTCTACGGCGAGTCGTGAAATCGATTGAGGGCTAGAACGCGAAACAGATTGTCCGGACAAAAAGACTGAGTATCCCAAGCGTTTTCAAAGCGACTGCCACGCGGATGATCCCACGGCATTCCTAGTGATCCCGCACGTGCATGTGTCCGTTTCAGTCGAGACTTGAACGCGAGCCAATCTCCGCGGTTCCCCTACGTGCTAGCGACCGCTTTACCTTGGAACTGCCCTGCCAGCCGAGGCAGCGACCGCCACCCTCTTCCCCAACGGCGGCGCATACCTCGTGACTAGCGTTATGCTGATAGAACCTCCATTCGGATTACTTCTCGCCGACCCGCCGTCGAAGATTCGCGAATCTCTCGCTCTTTTATTCCTTCGCCCTTCCCCCGGAAGGGCCCTTTTCACGGAACGCCCTGACCCGTTATGGACGACGCCCTTATTGTTCGAGAGGCAATACATCTTATTATCGCGCGCTAACGGCCCGACAGATTCGAGCGGAGCCGAGAGCGCGCGCTGGATGGAATGATTTAGCGAAGAATGAATTAGCGAGCTTTTAAAGACCTCCGGGGGTGGTGGTGGGGCTGCTGGAACAAGAGGAAGACCCAGTTACGAATTTGCCTCCCCATTATAGTACCCACTTGAATCGGACAAAATTGATCCGTATTCTTCGCGTGCGCGCAACAGAGAGCGAGGGAGAGACAGAGAGAGAGAGAGAGAGAGAGAGATCGCGTTGAGAAATCACGCTGACCAACTTTGGAATTTTACAGGGAATCTGCTCGCAGTTTTTACGACTTTTTTTCCCTTATATCACTTCTACTCGAATAACCCGTCCAGTGCAGCGAGGAGGAGCAGCAGGGCCTGCAAGAAAATTGAAAAATTTCGCTCGACACGTTCGATTTTCTCCAACACCTCTTCTGGTTTTATCACGGGTTCTTTTAGCAGGCGGGAATGGCGGCTGAGGTAGGAGAAGCGGGTGGGAGGAGGGAGGAGGGGACCGGACGAACCAAGAGGTGACCCGCATTCTATCGTTATCTCCGTCCGTAGGTGGCTTCTTATCGGTTTCTATCTGGCGTTGACTCACTGTCTTAATGCGCGAATCGTTTTGCCTAGTTTCCCGCTCGATAAGAGACGTTTCTATTACGCAATTTCATGCTCGAATAATGGGGCCCTCGGACATATTTTATATCCCTCTGCGGCGGACTGCGCTCCCACGAACTTACAACGTTACGTTGATATATTACGAGAAATTCTTTTATCATCAAGTCACTATATAGCGGACTCGCATCGACTATATGAGAAAACTGAGAAATGTTATTCGGTACGTTCGACTTTTCCGGAGACCTCTTTCCGTCCGTACCGGCCATAAATTTTATTCCGCCCTGTACTTCGTACTGTTACTTTGCCATACATTTCGATATCCTAGAATTCAAGCTTGTTCCCGCAATCCATTTCCAGCTCTCTCTCTCCTGCTATTTTGGCTCGGGTCACTACATCGCGATTCCCGATGTCGTTATCGCGCCATCTCCCACGGGAGAACGTATCTATTGAAAGCCCCGCGCTACGCGCGCGCGCGCGCTCACTCTGTATCGGAACACGTTTCAAGCGCTTCATTCGGATAATAATTAAATCGTTATGGGGGAGCCCGTTTCTGCTTTCGTCTGGGTTTACGGTTCCGTGTCCGAGAACAAAGTACTTTGGACAAAGTCCCTGCGGCCTCTCTCCCACGCTCTCTTCCTCTTCATCACCCCTCCCTCGCCCCTGTTTCCCGTTTGATCATCAATTTTTAGAGAGGCCCCATCCCTGTTTATTCCATCTTGTCCCGCGCCACGCCACGCAACGCCACGCTATACCATGCCGAACCGAGCCGAGCCGAGCCGAGCCGAACAGAGCCACGCCACGCCACGCCACGCGATAATAATGCTACCCTCTTTACAGCTTTTTGCGGTCTTCTTATTTACAATATTTTACGCCGGCAACGCGGAACCTCTTTCCGTTTGTGTCATAAATTTCATCGCACTCTGCACTTTGCCGCGCGCGCGCGCGCGCTACTTTCTCGTACATTCTGATATCGTAGAACTTAACCTTGTTGCCGCAGCCCATTCCGAAACTCTCCCGTTTATTTTGGTTCGACGACGCGGCTGGCACTCCCGCAGGGCCACTCCCTTGGGATCCACAACCCTCGCATTTCCCTCCGAGTCCCCGACGCTTTTGACGGATAACAATCGCTTTAAAATAAATATTAGCCCTCGGCCTCCTCCGCCCCCGTCCCGCCGTTTTTCATGTTGAAAATTCGCAAATCACACTCGCTTATTACTTGATTTGCCCACTCGAGTAATTCGAGTCAACTCGCCGGTGGGGGGTGGGGGCGTGGGTCCCTCCACCCTCTGTTTTGCATATCTTGATTTATGTGTTTACCGGGAGCCGCAGGATCCGAACATTTTACGGTACATCATGCATGCGTCACTCCTTTAGCACCGTGCAATTTGCCTCGCTCGCTTCATTCGAAAACCTCGTGTTTACCTTATTCGCTCGAGCTTGTATTTTACCAGTGTTTCCCGCGTTGGGAGCCTCCGAGCCTCTTCCCCCCCTGGGAATCTCAGACCGACGCAAGCTTGTCAGAAGCATTGGGGTGTCCTACCAGTCAATTGTCGTCTCGACCTACCATCTCTATATCCCCCCGTCTCCTCGCGCACCGATCCCCTATTCCACCTACTCTCGTAAATATTATCCCGTTCATGGATGGATTAACCCCCAAATATCGCACGGGTCATTTCACTTAGGCATGGAATCGCAAAGCATTTCCCTCTGTCATCGATAAAAACGCCCCTGGCATTTCTTCAGACAAAAGAGAGAAAGGCAGGGAGGGAGGGAGGGGTGGGAAGAAGGGTAGGCCATATTTTTTATCTCTCTCAAACTATACAAATCTGGTAGAGGAGAAACTGTCGCTCGACGTTATCGCGACAAAGAGTCTCGTTTACTTACGCCCCCATTTTCCAGGGGGTTGATGGGACGAGAAGACGGGATGGCGGGGAGGGGGAGGATCTAGATGGGATGGCCCTCTCAAAGCACTCGCGTTACGCGAGGTTGTCTTGCACGCCGAGCTCTCTCAAAACCGCTCGTGCCTCTTTCGTTCCCTAGCAACAACAACCCCCCGTTGCCGCACTCACTATCACCACCATCGCCACCGTCTTCAACAACTCCACTACTACCAATAACCTGATCGTTATTGCAGAAGTAACGCGCGCCGGGACCCCCGCGGAGCTCTGGAAACTTCTGTTTCTTCTCCCCAAGATTGTAATAAGCCTGGACCGCGAGGGTGGCTGCCGACGTACCGAGGGGGTGCTCGTAATCCGTCTGCCAATCGTTTTACCGATGCAATTTTTTTCCTCGGCTCTCCCTCGCGAAATTCCCCGACTGTAATGACGCTGGGACTCTTTTTTATGGGAAAAAGTGTTTTTCGCGATTTATTCCTGGCTCGATCTGTCGGTGATGCGAAACCACACACGTACACGCGCGCGCGCTATGTTAGAGCACGCGAGGTTCAGCGAAAAATACAGGTTTTCATTTAATCTGCATTTGTTTCATTTCATTCCATGAGAATTACGATGAGTTTTATTAAAATGGCACCGCTCATCGGCCTGGAATATTTTATTCGCGAAATTATCCGCCGCGGATGATTACAGTTATTAGTTTTGTTAGCAACTTTTCTCGCGCTGGCAGCGCGCAGCAGCAGCAACAGCAGCAGTTCGTTGTTAAGGGATATCTTTATTAATATCGTTAGGAACATTACTTTAACGCGATAAATTTAGCGGAGAATTTTTTCGAGCTCTCTCCCTCCCACTCTCTCTCAATTTCGAATAAATTTTCCCCGAGTCCGAGTCGGAACGTGGCCGGCCAGCAGCGGTGGAAGTAGCAGCGCAGCCATTCTTGGAATTCGACTATTTGCATAAAACCCGCGGAATCTGGGGAAAGCGTCGCCGCAGGAGAAACTTTGGTATTAACACTTACAGTCATTGTTATGCGCGTATACGTATCGAGATGAAAAGTTTTCCTTTTATCCGTAGACTCCTCCAGCAGCGCGGTATCCTCCAATGGAAACGCTGCTGGCATATCGCAGAGAGAGCGGCCGAGTTCTGTGGGGAAATTTTGATAGTCGAACAAAGCTCGAACGTCGAAGAGCTTCCAAAGCACTTGTCTCTTTCAAAGTCGGCGCTGACACTTTTCTCGGCACATCCCGCTGGCTCCTTTATTCCGTTTACCCTCTCGAGGTCGCTCCCTCGTTCCCTCCCCCCTCTCTACCCAGCCCTATCCTGGTCGGTGTACCCGCTACGCCCTGGGAATCCAGCGCGCGCGAGGAAATAGTCGAGAATCAATAAGCATCGCACGATGAAACGCGAGCGAATCTCCTTGGTGGATCGTTCGACGTAGTTTTGTTTCATCTCTGCGCTCTTCTTCTTCTTCTTCTTCTTCTCCTTCTTCTCCTCCGGCCTCTTCCGCTCGCAGGTGCAATGACTGGAGAGCAATCGCATTTTGCTCGCGCGCTTTTTGCGCTGACTCTCTTGGTCGTTAACCACTTAAACGAGACTAGTCGAGCCGAGCCGAGTCGATTCGACTCGATTCGATTCGGTCGGGACGAACTTGCCGATAAAGTATTCATCGATAACTTCGCCAACTTGAAAATTATGGAGGCATCGCCGTCTCGCTTCGGGCCTGCATCAATGACCAATACAAATGCATTTCCTATAGCCCCGGCCCCGCCGTCCGATTTCCGTTATCTGCTTAAGCTCCTGCTGCACGCGGCGCGCTCCTTACTATACTTTATTTTTACAAGGAGCCCCGGCTCCTCGAGATACCTGGAAGTACAAGTCTAGAATCGCAGCCTGCGCCGTTCTCGATTCTTATCGATCAAGCCACTCTCCGCCGACTCTCCATCGGCTCTCTCCACGGGGGTGCGGACCATCTGAATTTCATCCGCAGTTTCTCGCCGCCGGATCTATCGCCAACTTTTATTAATTTCCAGCGAGTTTAATGCTCTCGTAACTCCCCTCCTCTCTCTCTCTCTCTCTCTCTCCGAAGAAATAACGAGGAGCTTTAAATTAATAATAAAGCGATAGCGGAGAGAGAGAGAGAGAGAGAGAGGGAGAGACAGAGGATCACTGGAGAGTTCAGCATCGATAGCAACTCTAAGCTGTTTATTCACATAGTGCCTGGTCAGTATTTTCCACTTGGCTGCGAAACGTCGAACGACGTACGACGCTTTCCTTTTAGAACCGGCTGCTCCTGTGGCTTCCATTATGGGAGTATCGAACGTGGCGGCGCGGCGTCTCACGACATTTAACATGAGCGACACGAGAAGGCGAGTAACGACGCGCGGCACGAACGGGGGCAAAATAGGTGGTAATTTCATGTAACTCCCGGTTCCCGTAATAAGGTTCTCGCGTTACGCAGCTACTCTTTGAGTGGCCCGTACCATGCGCGATATCATCCAGCTCGTCCCCCGTACCCCGCGCCAGCCCGCACTCTCCCGGATCCATAAATCGTATCGGGTTTACTGCGTCGGCGGGGGCTAAATGCGTTGCGATTAACTCGGCCCGCGCTTTACTCGCGCGAGGACTCTCGAAAATCCTCGAGCTATCGATAGGGCCGTGTCGAATGGACGGTAAAAGGACTCCGCGCTTTTAAAGCGGGCGCTCCGATTGGCCGATTAATTGTCATGGGGTATCGGTCGGTAGGGGGTCGGTTCCACGTTATCTCAGTGGAACAAGGAAATCGACGGATTGAGAAAATGCGACGTGTAACGAAACTACCACCCCTCGATATCCCTCCCCATCGCGTTTCAACGCTTTCCCGTAAAATCCGCGCGAAACTTTTGCCAGTCGCAGAAACTACCCCCTGGTCTCTCCTCCCCCTCCCCCGGTCACGCATCGATTTATGGCCACTTCCGTATCTCGCCGAGGGTCAGCTTTTGCTTCGTTTCGCTCGAGTGATCTTAAAAATGACAAGTTTTTCACGGCTCACCGGTGGCTTCGTCTCTCTCTCCCCCCCGCTCCACCAAACTTCCAAACGATTTCGATGATCGCCGAGAGCCGGCGTTTCGCGAGCAAACGCAAAGGAAAAGTTGCGAATGAAATTTGCAGTGGGTTCGCGAGTGACCAAATGTTCGTCGAACTGTGTGCGCGCGTGTTTCTGTGTGTTTCGATAATCCGTGTCATCTGTTATTGCGCGGCGTGGAAAAAGTAGCGCTGGCGCGACGTGGCGTGACGTGGCGTGGCGTGGCAGAGAATCGAGGGATATTAAAAGCAGAGCGTGGACGAGTCGACGGAAAGTCGCTGTTTGCTCTCGGGTCAAGCCTGTGTCTTGCCTCGATGGGCTTGGGATATTCGAAGCGGGCACCGGCTTTGAAATTGATTTCGTGCCCCTTTCAGCGCCAGGTGGCTTTGTCCGAGTCGCCGGAAGGCGCAACATTTTGCCCCGAATGATTTCGAATGGCAGACGTCGATTGTCCGGTGATTCCAGTGATTCCAGAGTTTCCCGTGTCATTGGACGTGCGCGATGCGCTTTTAATCGATGCAGCTCCGGTCGCCTTGAAAACGAGAACGATTATCGATGAAAGGCTCCCGTTTCATCGCTAATCTCTCGAAAAAGAGTCCCTCCCCCCGCGCCTTCTACTCCATTTCAAAGCGGATCCCCAAAGCTGAATCGCCACGCCGAGTCAAGCGGCGAGCCCGAAGAATTTCTCGTTACCGGGACGACCTCCCTCTTTCCTCCCCTTTTCTCCCCTTTCCTCCCCTCCCCCTGTCCTACCTGTTGTGCGAGATGCACCCCCTAAACGCCGTTGATCTGGCGTCATCCCCCTTTTCCGCCTCGTAAGATCATGGGGACCGCGACACCCGCTTCCCTTTCCTGCCCCCCCCCCCCAATCCCCGGGAACCCTTGAGGAAAATAAGCCAGCTTGGCCCCACGGCGACGGACCGGTATTGCAAGCTGCGCTTTTGCAAAATGCACGAGTCATACGATACCCTTAAAAAGACCCGAGTAGCGAAAGCGGACCAATAACCCGTCAACGAGTAATAGGTATGAACGATTTAAAGCGGGAATTCAATTTAGCCGGGGTGATTTGCGAAATGAAAAGAATGAAATATGAAATGGACAGAATTAAGCCGCGAGGGGAGGGGGAGGGGGATCGATACGATGCACACACGGCGGGCATGCACGCCGTATCGCCCGAGGGGGAGGGGGGTAGCAAAAAAAGGGTAGCTGTTACACATCGGGAATGTATTTATACCGCGACGCCATCATTATTATGATTATTGGTTTCGATTGCAATTCTCATCTATTCTCGACGAGGGAGGAGAGAGCAGGAGAGCTTTTTCAGAGAGCGGAGGAAGAGCGTCATCGATTAAAAGCAATGTGGGTTAGCAGCCGTTGAAGAAGCTGCTTGCCTCTTGGCTGTTGTTGCCGTTGCTGCTGCCGTTGTCTGCCAGTCTGCCATTTTCAATAGCCGCGAGCCGTTAATTACTCGGAGTAGCGTTTCGCAACAAGTACGCGTGATGTAAGAAGATCCCCGTTACTGATAGCCGTGCGCTATGCGAAAAGCCGAGGGGGATGTAGTGCATCTGGCGTACACCGCCGCGAAATGGATGCAGCTGCGAGTCGTGCGCGATACTTCTGTTTGCGGAGATGCCCGCCGATCGCGCGGATCTCCGAACTCGAACCGGTTTGCGGGGGAGGCCTCCCATCAATTCTCTTCCTTTTCCTTTCTGGCGCCGCCGCTGAGTTATGTTCTCTCCAGCTCGACCCCCGCCAATGTCAACATCGTCCGTCGCAAAAACGACGGTCCCGCTCTTCCCGCGTGCCTGCGGCCACGCAACGCGGCATCTCTCAATCCACGATGGCCAACTCCGAATTTATCCCGCGATTCTCTCAAACGGGGGGAGGGAGGGGGGAGGCCAAAGATCGCAGTCTCGATCTTTTCGCACCACATCGTTACGTCCTTTATGCGTTGCTCGTTAAATCTCCTTGTTTGGACCGGGAGAACCTCGAGGAAAGAGAAAGGGGGTGTGGGAGAGAGAGAGAGAGATGGAGAGAGAGAGAGATGGAGAGAGAGAGAGAGAGAGAGAGAGAAAAAGCAACCTGCACGACAACGAGTTGGCAGAAGCCGTTGGCTGGCCCAACTCGTTTTTCTCAGCCTGCAAATGTATATCTTAATTTGGTAGTTTGGAAAGTAGCGTTAACCCGTGGCCCTCCGCGCTTCGTAAATATTAATGAGGATGGTTTATATGGAGCCGCCACCGCCACCACCACCACCGACACCGACACCGACACCGACACCGTGTAAAGTCTTTCTCGCGTTACTTTGTTTCGCGAGAGTTACCGTGGGTAAAAGACTATCGTGTGCCAGCGATGACAATGCCGGCCCCTTCCAGATGAAAGGATGCTGATTTTCTCTGACTCAAGGTCAACCAGTCCCTTATCGAACCTTCTTCTTGCGCGGATTTCTTCCTCTCCCCTCCCACCTCCCGTCACCTTCTCTCCAGAATCCAATCATTGCGCGCTTGGATCGAGTTTTTTACGGGGGTGAGTTTTCATCGTGGAAAATACACGAGCATTTTCTGGAGGGGGAGGGGGAACCCCGCGAGTCCCACTGACAAGTATCAAATATGGCGAGTTAAACGCGAAACGTATCGCGGGGACGCATGGAGAAAAATGAGAAGAAATCGATGACTGCCGATGTAACGAGAGCCTCTCTCTCCCTCTCTCTCTCTGTTCCTCCACTTCTGCCGACAAATGGAAAAACTCGAAGAAAAATAAATTCAGGCACTCGTGTTTATCTGGATCTAAAATTTAAATTCGGTATTTAGCGCTTTTGGGTTCTCCCCTGCTTCCACTTGTCTCCATTTGCTACATCACTGATGCATCAACTTTAATCCTAATCTTATAAGTAATATTTATCTAGAGGCAATTTTACGATTTTAAATGAAGTACGAGCGGAGAGTGTTAAAAGGTATTCGCGTTCCCAATGTTTTTTTTCCTCCTGTCATTTATAAATTTCCAGTCCACTGAGCGAGAAGAATCCTCCCCCTACTTACTTATTTTCTGGAAGTGCTGCGTCTTCGCCCACACTCTGGATGAAAGCTCAAATACAATTTATCGATCCCCGGGAATTTCAATAAGCCTGTATTGTCTTTAGCGGGGTGCTCTTCTCCTCCCGCGGTTCTCCCTCTCCATCCCGTGAAAATCCTTGAGTTCCCTAATTGAAAATACGAACTTTTTTCAATTGGATCGCAAACTCCCGACGCATTTACCGTGTGCATTAATTAATAAATTACGTTATTAATCTAACTTTTGTATAAAATATGCAAGATTTGCCAGCATTCTCGATATGCGTGCGTGCATCGCCAAGTACGGATTATGCAATTTTGATCGAAATTTCAGAATCGATTAGAGTAGACAACGAGCTCCTGATTGTCCGAGTATACAATCTAGCCGAGAATGAGCCAATCATTTTTTTCAGTGGACAAAAGGACTTTCTTCGAAGATATTAAGGCTAATTTTCCGTCCCATGGAATTTTTCACAAATTACGAGCCTTTTTCAATTGAATCGCGAACTCCCGCTGCATTTACCGTGTGCATTAATTAATAAATTACGCTATATTAATCTAACTTCATGAAACATGCAAAATTTGCCAGCATTCTCGATATCCGCGCATACGTGCATCGCCAAGTACAATTTACGCGATTTTGATAAAAATTTCAGAATCGATTAAAACAGATAACGAGCTCTTAGCGATTACCAAGGTAAAATTTACTCGAGAGCCAACCTACGATTTTTCCCCGCTGGAGGAAATGGACTTTTCTGAAAAATCGTCAAATAAATAAGATCGTCCGAGCGCGAGCGAGACTTTTCCCTGGAAATATTTCGGCAAATTTCCCTTCCCACGGAATTTTTCACAAATTCCACCTAGCGTGCGTCGATAAAATAAAAATGACAGAGACCGCACAATAAGTTACATAATGAATAATGTATAGATCGAATTAAAATCAGAGTGATAAATTAAACATGAACAGAACGTTATTCGGAATAACAGATTGCATCGGTGCATTTTAAAGGATGCAGCTCAGCGCGAAACGTACGAAATCCCGGTAGGCAATGAATAATCCTTTCATGCCATAGGTGAATAAATTCGCCGCCATATTTACATGTGAAAAAGCTAATTAGCAAGCCACCGAAGACGACGAACTTTTCAATGGGCCGTCGGAGTTACGGGGGAGAGACTGATATGGAATCGGGCCGATTTCAGCTAAAGGATGCAAGTTTCGATCGAACACCGGAACGAGAAGAGGCAGAACTATGGAAATGGAATTCATTACTAGACCGATATCGCTGTGCGCGCGCGCGCACGCGCTCAGTTGCCAGTAATGTGTTTGCGTAATTCGATACTTTGAAATATTTATTTATTTCCTATCAGTCGCGGCTCGCTTGAATTCACTCCACCACCACCGCCATCGCCACCACCACTACTATTAGACTAGTGGAATAGCAGAAGTAACAATAACAGTAATAGTAGTGATAACAGTGCAGTGGCGTAGGTACGGTGGTAGTAGTTTCCATCACGTTTTCGATTCACACCTCGTTCTTTCGAACCCCTTCGTTCATTCGTCTCTCCCCCTCCCCCTCCCCCTTCTTTCGATCCCCCAGTCACTATATCCCGTTGAAAATCTCTCTGCTGTTGCCGATAGTTCGTAGTCGCAGAAACGGCGAATTTCCATTTAATCAGCACGCCTGGCGTCAGCCAGAGACTCTCAATTAATTATGATACTCTTTGAAATCCAGTCTTATCCGCTTGTAATCCAATTTCCCCGTCGTCAGGCTTCCACGGCCAGTAGTCAACCTTCGAAACTATAATTAGCCAGCCGAAAGGCGATAGAAAAGGTTCCTAGAGAGATTTATCGGGAAATTACGTGAAACTCGTGAATGCCTGAAGAGCGTCAAGAGCGATAGCTTTGGGGGTGGGCTGGGGGTAGGAAGTGGAAGTGGAAGCAGAAGCAGAAGCAGAAGTGGAAATGGAAGTGGAAGTGGAGGTATAGCTTTCGGTGGTACAATGCCCCAGCGAGAAAAGTGGCGCGATTTTCTTCCCCCGGCATAGAGTCACGTCGATTTCCCGTTTAATCAGCAGCCTCGATTACGCGCGCGCGCGCGCGAGTGCCCACACACTCGCGTTCCCGAAAAATCTGATAATTAGTCGTAGAGATGAGAAAGAGGAAGATTGTGACCGGAAGCGTAACACCGAGCGACGCTCCTAACTAATCCGATTCCCCGGCTATCGTGGATCCACTTTGCGAAAGACGACGACGAGTCCACCAAGGGGTGGAAACCATCCCTCCCTCTGGAGGTGGAAATCGTAGGAGTGCTTGGCTTTCGAAAAGCGGCGGGGGAGAGGGGACTCCCCGCTTTGGCTCAGTTGGACTCGTTCGGATTCTGACAAGGCACGTGACGTAATCGCCGATTGCATTTCGTGGGTAACCGAGACGATATGTGCCAAGCAGCCACACGGACACACACAGCGAGCGAGCAAACCACCAGCAGTAAGAAGCAAACTCAGTTCCGGGCCACGAGTGTGCCGTGGAAAGTGAGAAAATGCATTCCGCTCGAGTCGCTCCCGCTGATATCCCGTCGATCCGCGGAGCCGCTTAAATCATGGAGAGATACGCTGAGAAAACGGAAGAATTTATCTGTTTCTTCCTTTTGCCGTCTCTCATAAATCTCTCGATAAGTAGGCATATCGCGCCTTCTTCTTTTCACCCTCAACCCCCGTTGCGCCCAACCCCTGCGGAACCCCGCGCTCGCGCACGCGCACGCTCTCTCCAGCGACATGTCAAGAACTTTTCGCTCCATTCACTCATATTTTATAGATTCCTCTCGTGTTTCGAGATAGACGCGTCGAAAGTATCTTCAATCATTTCGAAGAACTCGACAACTCAAAGAAAACAATATGTCTCGTCTCGTTTTATTTCGTTTCTTTTCTCTTCTCTTTCTCTCTCTCTCTCTCTCTCTCTCTTCGTCCTCATTTCTATTACAGCTACCCGACTTTTCGTGAATTATGTAATTTTTGCAAACTTGTGAAAATCTATCGGACGGAGTGACGGGGGTGGAAAAATTCTAAACTCACCCCCGAAAATCCGTCGATATAACTTTCATAGAAATCGGGATTCGAGTTGTCAGGTGTGCAACAGCGACTATTTGTTTGTTGCCGTTTTGAAAATAATCGCGAGTCGGCGTTTTTTTAAGGCAATTTGACGTTGCGATTGCACGAGCTGCCGTTCTCGTGATTAAAAAGCTCCTTGCCAGAGCATGTATATTATTAATTAAGGAATATGATGTAATGGAGCGTGGAGACGTGTAAGAAAGTGCTGGCTCGCAATTGTTCCGCTCATGTTTATCATTAGAGAGCACTCGCAGCATTCATTCATCAGGTGTATGCAGGTCTTCATACCTAACGAGCGAGACTAATAAGTGTCTCTCGTGTAAATGCTTTTCTAGTGTTTTCAAGCAGAGTCCGACCTACTTTTTTCTACTCTCCCTTGAAAAGCTCCTCCATTTTATTTCTTTTGTCATATACCTATTAAGAACGCCGGCAGCTTCAAGTGTAATCCTTGTTCCTGCTACACGCTCATTTTTTAACGAACAATAACTGATTTTGTCGAGAATTTTCATTCGTAATTTCATTATTTAGACTTCTCGCTTAAAATTCTCGAGTTCCCTCAGCGCTTTATGACGTTCCGACAAACGGAACGAGCCGAGGGTGGAGTCAAGATTTTTGAGTAGGCGCGACTTTAAGCCGGAAGTTCCCTCCAGTCTTCCTCCGATCCGCAAGGGGATCGGACGAATCTCCACGCTGCCCACCTCCGTCTCACCCTCTGGCGTTAATTAACACGAGCGCTAATCCGCCCCCGCGTTAGGCGCCGATCGCGCCAAACGAAGCAGGGAAATCTGCAAAAATAATAAAAAACTAGGAGTAGGATCGAGCATTCGACGGACGATACTCCGGTTGACAGAATTTTATGTAGAACAACCAAACCACCCATAGCGGCCGGCATTGTCCCCCCCCCCCCCCGCCCCTCCCTCCAACAACAACAACAACGGGGGGGGGGTTAGTTTGGTGTCATTGTCTCCTATTGGAATTATATTCAATTTATTTTTTAGCCGACGAAAACTCGCTGAAAACCGAGGGTAACTACCCTTCCAGCGCGCGAGTAAGGTATCCGTTGTTTTTATTTACCGTGAATTTATGCAGCCTGCCGGGGGGATTAACGGACAGTGTGCCCGCCATGAAATTAATACGCACATGTAAATGAAATTAGACTTGCTTTCTGCAAGTCATTAATCGGGCAAAAGTGTGCGTGACGTAAAACAGCATAAATTCGTTTAAAAAAGGAAAAAGGCAGATTACTCCGGTATATAAATGGTAAAATTGTATAAAGCGAGAAGAGATTTCGTTTAATATGGGCAATATTACCGTTAAAAGGGAAGAAAAAATGAGCCGGCTTTGAACGGAAACCCAGCGGAGCAAGTTCCCTTTATGCGCTGTAACTCTAGACGTTTTCAGCAATTACCGCTGGCCGCCGTTTATTCGTGTGACCCATTGTGCCTCGTAACAAGTTGTTACAAAAAACCAGTCAACTTTTCAACGCCCGGAGAGTTCAATTAACGTGCACGTTAATTTGTTGCATGAGTTTAACGGGTTGGGCCGCGGTGGTAGGGGTGGTGGGAAGAGGGGGTTGGGACTAGGGGAAGGGGGCGGCGGTGCCGACGGTGAAAAAAGCCAGATAAAAATTGCATCTATGTTCTATTTGATTATCGACGGTGGTCCACGCGGCAGATATTGCGCCCGACGATTCTCCATGTGCGATAAACACATTTTAATGGTTTTTTATGAAGCGTCGGATGGAAAGTTTTAATTACGAAAAGTTGCAAGCTGTGGAACTAGTTGCCGCCGAACAAGGGAGACCGCTATCGCCGTCCAATCAGATTATGGCGCGCACCCCCCACGATTATTCGGCAGTTTTTTTTTTTTTTTTCGCATTGCCACGCGTTTCGGTTCCTCGCCAAAGGCCACCGACCACCACCACCGGGGGTTGTGTCATTATCCAATCGACGAGGGATGATGCGTCAGGGGGGCCGTCGTTAGTAGTCGTGAATTAAATTCACCGCGACGCATCCGACGGACAAATCCGTCGGGGATGATCGGGTCCCGTGATTCTCACCACCCCCCTGCTCCGTCACCCTCGACCGGCTCGGATGGTTACGGGGCACGAGCCACTCGGTGATCGCGTAATCATTCCCCTCTGTCGCTGAAAAATAGAGAAGAACCATGGCGACACTTCCCCGTTGGTAGCCAGAATTCTTCGCTGCATAATTCCGCGGCTGTAAATATAAAGCTCGCCGTGCATATGACGTAAAAACACGAGTCACCGTAAAGCAGTGGAGAATGCGAGAGTGTACTTTTTGCTTTTCAGCCATTTTACACTCTCCCGACGAAAAAGGACGAGGAGGAGGAGGAGGAGAAGGAGAGGAACGAGAGCGGGCTTGTTTATGCGGAAAATCGTACGCTGAAAGTATTTCAGTATTTTCGCGTGGGCGTTACCGAAATCCACTTTTTCATAAATTAGGTAACGCGCTCGCTTCCTTTGTTCCTCGAACGTTTACTCGTTTCGACTTTCTCCGGGCGGGGATTCCGAACGGAAATCGCCCGTTAAATATCGGGATTGGCAAATTCAATAAGCGTCAAATTCCGCGAAAATCGAGAAGCGGCGAATAATGGCCTATAGAGAGCTTCGAACGGCTGCCGATAATTATGGCTAATTAGTTCTATTTATCAGATCAGGGACAGTTCATTATGGAGAAACTATGCGCTATGGTGACTCCGTAAAAAGCGGATAATTAGAAAACAACAGTTTCATCGGGTTGTGTTCCCCAGGTATTGTCTGTCGCCGTTTGGCGTTCTCCCGGGGTCCGATAAATGGAAAAGTTAAGTAACGATTAGCGTTACCGGTTAAAACCGAGCGTTTTTCCCGGCAAAAACTCTCTTATCCATAATCTCGCGCGTCTTCCTGCCGAGCCCTCGCTAACGGGACCTCGACGCAGCGAACCAAGACAACGACGACGACGACGACGACAACGACGACGACGGTGATGATGGACAACCCTTCGCTTCCCCGTGATCGTTCCCCACTGCAAAACTAATTTCCGTGCAGATATTTTGGGGGAGGCTCGCAAAGCTCGAGTAGCTGTTAAGAAAATGAAAAGTTGACGCGGCAGCGTTTTGCCTAATGGAGTTAGGGCGCGGGGGCAAAGTTCATTAGAAAACAGCAGCAGGTGGAGGAAGGGGCGTGCGTGCGTGCGCACACGGGACGGTGAAAAAATGGCGAGCCTTTGAAGCCGAGCAAAACCTGACAAAATGTATGCGCGGCTAAAACCTGCAGCACTCCGCACAGTTAATTAAATCTTTAACGGGCCTCCCCCTATTGAAAAATATAGCGTGTCCACCGGTTAATGGCAGTGTACACAGCGGATCCCGGCCACCAGCAGCGAAAGGTCAACACACGCCAGATTGCGTGCTTATGGCTCATTGTCGCTGGATTAATTAATTTAATTAACGCTAATTTCCTTTGACGGAAAAGCAGGCAGGGCACCCTCGCCTTCCAGAGGCTGTCCGCGTCTTTCGGCCATTGGCCCCTGGCGTTTAACGAGCGGATTCCGCGCGTTTTCGCTCGAGAATTCTCCGGAGGTCACGACACCGCGAGGTCTCTTGCTCAATCACTCAAATTAGAACCTCGGAGACCCTCGAGCCCATCGCCGGCGCACCCCGATTACTTTCGCTTTTCCCACGAAACTCCCTCTTGCCGTTTGGTCCGGGAGAGGGGGAGAGGGGGGGTGGGTGCGCACCCCCGGTAGAAATTGCATCGGTGACTGGCGTCGGCAAATTGTCGTCGGGGGTGCGCAGGGTTCCCGGGAAAATTGAATTTTAAAACGAACGGATTGTGCGACCGTACCTGCGGCGGGTCCGCGGCTTGCACCAGGAAGCGACGGCAACACCGCCGAGGAATCTCTAATCAGTATGTATGCCGCATTTACATGAACAGCGGCCCGCGCGAATCCGCCGCCGCGCTAATGGACGAAAGGGGTAATCTGTAATCGCTAATTACATCGTGTTAAATCTGACATATTCGCCCGAACCGTCGGACGGACGGACGGACGGTCGGCGGTCGGTGGTCGGTCGGTCGGTCGGTCGGTCGGTCGTTTGCTCGCCAGCTCGGACGTTGGGGTTCGCGCGCCCGACGTTATCCACCCTGCAGCCGTCGCTATGATTAGTGCGCGCGATAACTATGGACGTCTACTGGATTCTCAACGCGTTATCTGCGTCCAATTAAGTGCGCGTCACGTCGGCGCACCGACATGCAAAAAACCGGCGATATGCCCCGGCCATTTACCCTCCGTCCTTCCGCCCTTCCCTTCGCCGCCCCGCTGCTCAATCCGCTTCCTCTTGGTCTACCAGCGCTCTCACCCTGATAAATACACTTCTACCATTGAAACGCCTGGAGGTATCGAAGTTCAAACTAACTCGGCGAATATTAACGTTCTCTCTGTGTCCAAGGGACTTGACGCGCACACCTGATGAATCTATCGCGCGCCTCGGGAATTAATCTCGCGTTTGACACGCCAGAACCAAATAACGAGAGAAAAGAAAAGGGGGTGGAACACGAGGCGTGTTTTCGTGCTCTCGCCTATGGGAAACTCCGTACGCTTAATCTTGATTCGTTTCGAGAAAAATTCAAGGTTGTGTGCAATTTTTCCCCGTCGCTGTTTCTCCACCCCACCCCACCCCCTACTGTGCAATTCTACGAACATGCACCTCCTGTTGTTTCTGTTACCTCCGGTAATTAAGTTTGCTCGATTTTAATTGAGAAAGAGAGCTTTTTGGTTGCTATTTTTTGATTTTTTTCTGTTTTTTTTTGGTTTTTTGTTTTGTTTTTTTTTTTGTTTATTATTATTCTCGTATGAACCAAAGCTTACAGTTTAGAGAACGGATCTGCCTATTACAATGAATCACATTTATGAAAATGGCAGGATTGCTAACTGTAATATTTGTTTGCTCGATTTCGACTATTTTGAAAATATATTTCGTAAGCGTATCTCCGCGTTAAATCGTAGCGGGCATTTTTATTAATGCGCGTGTATATGTAAACATGGGGGCAATACGCGCCCTCGCGTATCGCATTTATAGCAGGGTGAGGCGCGACATTGTTTCGTTATGTATAATTATTGTGTATAGATGTTACCGTGGATACGGGCTTATGGAATTATTCAATTTAACGAGAGGTCCGTCGCGCCGAAAGTGTGAAAAACGTGATCTCGTTTGGCACGCGATATCATCGGGACAAAGCGGCAAAAATAAAGTAAAAGCGCGCGAAACGCGAAAAGGTCTCGGGCGACAGAGCGGAGCTTCGTAGAGAGCGAGGCGAAAATTGGGTCGCCCGAAAGAAATCGCGGGCTTGTTTCGGGCAGAAATTACCGTCGAGGTGCCTCGTTCCTTCCGCTAAGATGACGAGTGACGTCACTCCGCGCTAAAGTGGCTGGTGCACTCGAGCTCGCGAATACACTTACGTGGAACATGCGCGCACACGGAAGAGCAGCCAGCAGCAGCGAGTATTTTGCATAGGAACACGTACGAAGCCTACACGAATCGCATCTTGGCAGTCGCCAACTCCGTTACAGTCCGCATAAATAATATCGAGGCACGTCGGGGGGCCTAGACTCATTAAATGGGAGTTGAATCTCGTAGCGCTACGTAATATGACTGAAATGGGAAATGAGTAATGGGGTCAGGCATGCAGTACCACGCGGAAATTCAGTATTGCGAACGTATAATCCGTTCCTAATGACGCACCTCGTTTTTAGCTTTAATACAGCTGACACGCTGTAATGATGCAACATTGAACGAATCTACGCTCGTATCTGGTACACCTGGCACGGGATCGGATTAGCGGCTATGGTCCGCTAATAATGCAACGACCACGCTTTGAGGCGAGTTTGCCTTCGAGTCCCCCAGAGTCCTTCGCCGAATCGCATTTTTTTTCTTTCCCTCGCGAACATTCCGTCCTTGGCCTGTCTCGGGGTCGGGGACGCCAAAAATACGATTGGCAAAATCAGGTGAAATCGGGCTAAATCGGTAAAGACTCGAGTCGGTCATCGGTTGATCGACTCGGGGAGAAGGGAAAAAACTCGATGATCGATGCGACCCGTAACGCCTGTAAGATCATTTGAGCGGCGGGAATTCCGTGTAGCGTGCGGTATTGCGTCTGTTTGCGCAAAGTGCGTAAAATCGGGTCTCTCAGCGCAGACATGTCCCAGTGAGTACGCGGGGGTGTACACGCATTACGGTGTACAGGGACTAAGGAAGTAGGGTGCTCCAGCATGATAAGCCTTATCCGACAGTGAACGGGTCTCTAATGGCATTGACTTTCCTGTGTTGCAGAGGTTGCGGCAGAAGACGATCGGTAGCAAGCTGCTGTCCCTGCTTCTACTGGCCGGACTGGTTGCCTTGAACGGTGCGGTAAATTTCTGCCCAAATGGATGCACCTGCGACGACGACACCCTCGTGGTTTCCTGCGTCGGCGCTAATCTCGACGTCATCCCCATAGCGCTTAATCCCAGCATTCAACGGATAGTGCTCAAGGACAATAAGATCAAGATCATCGACGCGGCCATACACTTCTACGAGGAACTGAAAAACTTTGACCTGTCGAACAACCACATCTACAACATCCCGAACAACAGCTTCAAGGCTCAAAAGCAGTTGAGGGAGTTGCATCTGAAGCACAATAAGATCTCGGCATTGACGGAGACCACCTTCTTCGGTCTGTCTTCGTTGACGGTGCTGAATTTGCGGGACAATTACCTGGAGATCCTGAAGAACGACTTCTTCGCGCCGCTGAGCACGCTGGAAGAGCTGGACTTGGGTCAAAACCGCATATCCGAGGTCGAGCCTGGCGCCTTCCAGAAATTGACCACCCTGAGGGTGCTGTACCTGGACGACAATCAGCTGAAGACCGTCCCCTCCGGTGCTCTGGCCCCTCTAAGTTCCCTGGCGGAACTTCACATAGGTTGGAACTCCTTTGCCAGTCTACCGGACGACGGGTTCAAAGGTCTGGAACAACTGGCGGTGCTGGACGTGATGGGTGCTGGCCTGGAGAGCATTTCGGAGGGTGCCTTTCGCGGTTTGAACGCCCTGCGGACCCTCAAATTGGGCGGGAACAAGCTGAGGGAAGTGCCGACTAAGCAATTGGCCGTCCTGCCGCGATTGGAGGAGCTGACGCTCGGTCAGAACTTGTTCACGAGTTTGAGAGCCGGTGCGTTCCAAGGTCTTTCCAAGTTGAAGAAGCTGGACATTTCCGGCGCGAAATTACTCACGACGGTGGAGCGCGGCGCCTTCTCGGACAACGCGAACCTGGAGACTCTCGTGCTGAACAGCAACAAGCGACTGGACTCCATGCAGGACGGCTCCCTCGCCGGTCTGCCGAACCTGCGACACCTGATGCTCCGGGACAACGCCTTTGGCTACTTCTCCGAGTCCTTGATCACCTGGAACGAGTTGCGCCGTCTGGACCTCAGCGAGAACCCCCTGGTCTGCGATTGCGGCATATTCTGGCTATCCGAGGTGCTGGCCCCGAGGAACTCCAGCCCCGTCATATGCGCCGAGCCACCCGAGCTGAAGGGGAAGCCCCTGAAGGGCACGACCCCGGACGAGCTGGGCTGCGCCTTCTCGGATCCCCGGAAGCAGGCGCTGCTGGCGACTCTCTGCGCGGCCGGCCTGGCCCTCTTCACCGGCCTCGCCCTGATCCTCTACTACAGGTGTCGCAGGCGGGTCCGGGATGCTCTCAAGGACTACAAGTGGAAGAACCGCGCCATCTCCAGGAAGGAGCACGAGTACCAGAAGACCTTCTCCGACGACGAGTACATCGTCCGGTCCGCCCACGCCCACCATCATCATCATCATCAGACCCCCGCGCAACCCCTTCCCCCGCACCACCACCATCATCACCTGCAGCAGCAGCAGCTCCAGCAGCAGCAGCAGCAGCAACAGCAACAGCAGCAGCAGCAGCAGCAATCCCAAATATCCGCCGGCATCAAGCCTATACCGGTGACGGAACTGTAGCTAGAACTTCGGGCAGCGAGCCCCGGGAATGGCGGCGTGTGGTTCCTACCCCATGGTAGCACCACCCTCGCCGAGGGCTTCACTTACATCGGCGGCGAGACGGCGGCCCGTCAGATGCGCCGCCCGGGCACGCTGCCCAACTCTAGCACTTCCGGTCACCGCGGCGGATCCTCCGTCGGGGGGATGAGCGACGGACCATCCACGCCGATCGGCGCAGCCGACGCTGCAGGCAGCAGGTTGCACTACTCGAACCATTCCCTACGTCGGGGCAGTCAGCAGCCGCAACTTCCGGCGGCGCGCGACAACGACAACTCCGTCGAGCGACTGCAGAACGGCGTCCCCGGGCACCACCACCATCACCAGCCCCCGCCGCTACCCTCCAGGCACAGCCCCTCGTGCGCCCAATCCAACTACCCCACGCTGCCGATCAACGGCCATGGGGCGCACCACTATCATCACTATCCTCGCGAGCGCGACAAGGAGAGGACGTCCGGGCGAAACCGCGAGCGAGAGCACCGGGCCGAGAGCCATCGCGACAACCACATGGAAATGGAACTGAGGGACAGTCTCGATATGATGGGGGGCATCGGCACTTATCGGGCATAAAATCGCGTTTGACGATCGGTCACCCGGAACGCCGGTGATCGCGTCGGGCTGAGCGATACCCCGCGGTGAACCTGCCGATGTCGATGTCGATGTCGATGGCGATGTCGATGCCGATGCTTCGGACTCTATCTGTGAAATCATTGGAGACGCGGCTGGACGAATGCTTTGTGAGTATCTCGTCAGGCTGAAATCCTCCCCCTATCTGGATCATCCCGCGCGAGATCTACTCACTTTGTCTTCCGACAAACTCGCCGTCGCGAAAATATCTATCACGGCTCATTATCCGCGGACGGACCGGCGGTGGAGGGGGTGGAGTCGGCGATAAAACCGCAATTGGGCCAAGCGTGACGTGGGTGGACGCCATAAAGCCCGCGAGAAGAAAATGGCCAGAAGTCGAGGGGAGTTTGCCGAGCGGAAAGATATCTCGAAGTTGGATAAGTATCGGCGGATTAAATTTCAGACATAAACCCCTGGCGAATGAGCAGTTAATAATGAGCCACAGCCAGCAGCTAGTGCTGGCAGCGGGTAGCGGGGAGAGATCCAATTGGGTCATTTCGTCATCGTCGTTGACGTCGTTGACGTCTCCTCGGAGCGTCGAGGCGCGCGACTGACTCTCGACCGAGTCTTGGAGAAATGGAGGAGTCGAAGGGGGTGAGGAATCGTTCGAGGGAGAGGAAGAAGAGGACGAGGGAAAATGCTGATCGAGCAAGGAGGATCAAATTGAAGACTGAAGGAGAGAAAGTTTGGGGACGAGTACCGAACGTCCATCGGAGAACACTTCGATTATTTATCGACAGCCTGTGTGTGCGATGACTGGTGGTGGTGGTGGTGGTGGTTGGTAGCTGCGACGGGGTGTTCTCAAGGACGACGGGCTTCGACTGACGGTGGTGATACTCTGCGTGGCTGGAGGATGAGACCCGCGGGCACGGGATCAACGTCGAGGGAACCACGTGGATCCGCTAACGGCCAATTAGCCGCGATCGATCGTACACAGCGGGACTGCCAAGATTTGCTTAGGAACCAAGTTCGATAGTGGATCGGTCTACGTTGCGCAAATCCGTAAACGTTTCGCGAGATTCTCGAGCATCTCGAAATCTGTCCGCCAGGAAAATCACTCTACTACACAAGTTGCCGAAGTGAAAAGAACTATTCGTAACGAGTGGGAACGCGAGGATGGGAACTGTTGAAATGCGTGGAATCCTAACTTTGCGTAGATCTTCGGATTCCCGGATAGCAGGATAAGCGTCCTTCTCCACCTCCTCCTGCACTCCTCTCCCCACCCCACCCCTTCCAACGCTATTCCCGCCGCTTAGATTTTCTCGGCTTCGGGGCAAATCGGCTTTCTCGTGTGTACCATACAGAGAGCATTGATGAGAGATGATAAACTTCTAATCGTAGGGACTGCAAATACTATACATATACGTATAAAGAATTATACATACGTATATATATACATGTATATATATATTCTAAACGGTCGAATTATTTTCTAAATAAAAACACCAATGTCACGGGTGCGAGGCAGGTATATAGTTCAGCTAGTGTCTCTCATCCTGGACTTTCGTAATTAAGATTAAAATAAAGTTTGTTGGATCGAATACTTGTCTGCTGAAGCTAAATCTTTGCGAGTATATGTATATGGAAAAAGAGAAGATGGGGTGAGACGGGAAAGAGAGAGAGAGAGAGAGAGAGGAAGAACAGGAGCAAGAGCAAGAAAACAGAGAGAAATATCATTCGTCTTTTAAATGTAGGACCCTGAGAGATAGGAACCAGGCGGTTGAGGGAAACTATCAAAATGTTAATGTTATACGAGATAGCGGAGGATCACATGGAAAGAGTCCATTTTTCAATCGGTGTAAAACTCTTCGAGATTATCTATAGGGAAAATTTCTTATGCAATCGGAAACCGTTTAGATCTTCGCACAGTAATGCGAATTTAATTTACTCTCTTCCTTTCTCTCTCTCTCTCTCTCTCTCTCTCTCTCTCTCTTTCTCTTTCTCTCTTCTCCCGCGCCTCTTTCTCTCGCACAGATACAGACACACATATTCCACACTGAAACACACGCACATACACGCGCAATCTCTCTCTCCCTAAAACGGGGAAAACGATGGGCAGCTCCGTTTTTATCACTCAACTGAATAATTAGAGCTTCCTTGGAGCAATCCGCAGCAGTTGCCATTGAGATTATTACGTGTATCTTAATTAGCTTTATGGGAACCGAATCGCAGTAAAACAGGGCGCGCAGGGTGCGGCCGCGCTCAGGTTAACACGGTTTTCAAGCTCGATGGTCATTAAAGGAGAAATCTAAATGCGGACGGTAGAGCAAGGATCGCTGAACGTGCTGGAACGATGTACTTTACGGAACGAGATTATTTTTCCGCCTGAGTGTACTCTGTGGAATTCCACGGTCACCCTGGCTGAGAAAGGTGACTGCACCTTGAATCGACTCGAGCACGGCTCCGCTGGGCGTGGAGTAGCGGAATTTCAGTTCTGCAAAATCTACGGTCACGGGGACGATACAAAGTTTTAGTCGACTAGTATCAGTGTTAAAAAGTCGTTACAGGATGCTCTGCACACGACGTGGAAAAATTACTCTAACGGCCCCGTACCACTGTGTGTTTCCCTCCGGAAACAACTTCGCGTATTAAACGTAACTTTTACCTTGTCCTTCAAGCGAAAAGAGATTGTCTCCCTCGGAGATGGTGTCCGCTCTAAATTTCGACCTGATTTAATAATCATATATTTTTGATAGCCTCGAGCCACTCGAAATGTAAATTTAACGATCGCGTTGCATGCAGTCTACGACGCTTTAAACAGGCACCCATCATTTTCCCCGTAATTTTCAGAATTATCTCACAGTCGAGAGAGCTACTTAATCAGAGAAGATAACCGCACGTTAAAGCTACTCAAATTGTTTCGTCGATACCAACACCTATTTCGCTTCGCGATTACTCTTAAATTAGATTTTCACGTAGTTTTCTTGGTTTCCTTTGTTTTTTTGTTTTCGCCTTTTCTCCCCTTTCTTTCCTTATGCAAAACTATTATTGAAGTACAGCGGGAAGAGTCCATGCGTTGGTAATCTCGTTTTGAAACGAGAAAAAAACTACGTATGGAACATAATGTGATACTACATTGTCTAGGTAAAATATTTCCTCAACGCGTGACTTTTAGTTTAAGAAATGTTCGAAAAATTCCGAATAATATTAAGGTCGCGAAAAGATTAAAAAAAAATATATATAAAGAAAGTTTCCCGCGCGAGAATCGAACCTACGTTATTTTGTACAAACAACATAACAAAAATCATAGTTTAGGGTTCGATCCCCGTGCGGGAAATTTTCTTCATTTTTTTCTTGTTTTTATTTTTATTTTTACAGCATTAACATTATTTATCATTTGTTATTATTTATTTATTTTTCGAATATCTCATAAACCAAGTCCCGTGTAGAAGAAATATTTTACCTAAATTAGTATCTCATCCTATATCTCGCGTACAATTTTCTTCATATTTCAAAATGAACTTATCAACGCATGGACACTCCTTGTGAGTTCCATTAGAGAATTCACTATTTCCTACAAGCATTTTTCATACATTCCACAGCGAGCAGGTAGTGGTGATTTTCTAAGAAATTCCAATCTTTACCTTTTTAAGGGAGAAAGCCCGTGCGAATGTTCAAATGATCGCTGCCGTATAAACTTTTAAAATAAGTATACCCCCGGTGTTCAGGAGATATCCTTGGCAATGTAGTAATTTTCTTAGGAGAGATCATTTCGATGCGATTAAATCGTGTACTATCACGCGCGAAAGAAAATAGGCTAATCCCATTGAACGGTGTGCGAAATTTCAACAGTCTTTGATACATCTATCACTTACAAGATATTTAATGTGCTTACTCCCGTGTATCTCTCTCTCTCTCTCTCTCTCTTGTTAAAATAACTTGTGCAGCTATTTTACCGCAAAGAGTGAAATTTTTGCATTTGCCAAGAATTTTCAAGCAACTTTCACAAACGCAAACATTTGTAAATCTTTGTATGTCTCGAAATTTTCTGCTAACGCTGCATGAGAATCTATGTGCTAGGCGCATAAAAATCAGATTGCTAAGAAAAAGAAAACCCATAAAAGTATATAACTCGAAAGTTGCGAAGCATCGCGAAAAAATTTGATCGCACTTTTACTTGCCACCCGGATCCCGTGTCTCGTTTCAATATTTTCCGGATCCTCGTGGTGAGAAGGGCAAATCATAAATTTGCAACAAGCGACGAAATCTAAATATATCGAGCATTATTTTTTAAGCGATACATTTAAGAGTTCGAGCAACACCGATAAAGCTCTAGAGTGCACGTTCCAAAGTGCTAAACTACTAAACTAAAATCTAGATGTTTGCATATTTCTTCGTTATCAATCCATATTTTTTATGGTTTCAATTACATTCAGCGAAATGGAGAGATTCGTCTCGTCAAGAGCAGTTTAATTAGCGTGTCTGTAATTACATAACTTGTAAATGTTGGGGTCAAGTATCATGCTAGATAAAGGGAGGTGAGAGTATTATCCCATGACGGTGGAGTGGGCAAATGTATATTTTACGATATGACGGTCGTACTAAAAATCATAATGTAACGTATCGCATTGCTAGTCAGCCGACGCGTTAAGCAACAACATGAAAATGGCGAAAGGATAATGGAGGATGGAAAGGAGGAGAGGATGGGAGGATGAAGGAAGGAGGAAGGTGTGGAAAAGCATAAAAGCGAGTAACGGTCGAGTAATAAATTAATTATCAAGAATATTAAATTATTGTACAAAATTCGTGACGTCGGTAGATCGTAAGGCCTATTGTTTTGTATTGGTTTTGTTAATTATTATAATGTACACGGGGGGTTGGTGGGTGGATGAGGGTGAGGGGGTAGGGGGTTATCTGCGCCTAATCGAGAGCGCGCACCACGTATCTATGCACACACGACTTATTCACGTTCCTTGAGCGTATCGAAGAAGCGACTAGAAGTCCCGCCTGCTAATAAAGTATGACATTGAAAAATATTGAGATTTAAAGCGCGATGTATCACGTTCACGTTCGAATGCATCGCGGAAATTTATGCACGAATGTTAAATGTTAACGAGGAGCTCTCTAATTTTACACTCCATAAAATCCTTCCTGT
The DNA here is from genome assembly GCA_037305995.1 of Sclerodermus sp. 'alternatusi'. Taxonomy (NCBI): domain Eukaryota; kingdom Metazoa; phylum Arthropoda; class Insecta; order Hymenoptera; family Bethylidae; genus Sclerodermus; species Sclerodermus sp. 'alternatusi'. The sequence goes on from CM074550.1 coordinate 7,043,420, forward strand.
CTATAATTTTTATTACGTAAGTCTGTAAAAACAGCTGTGCAAGGCAAACATAAAAATGCTAATGACATTCATGCGTTTTATTTGGATCAGCGGATTGGTATGTGTGCGCGTCGATGCAAAGTGAGTGAAAATAGCAATACGCATCGTGTAGAATTAATTGCAGCGTCCCGCGCTTCGTTGCTGGTTATACAAAGGTACTTAAAAGGGCAATGGTTATCGTTGATTCCTTCGCGGGCGATGGACTTCTAATGTTTTGCACCACTGCGCACTAGCTAGCGGCTGATATTCCAACTCTGACTCCGACTCTGATTTCGATTTCGGTCCTGATCTCGATCTTTATCTTGATCCCGATCCCGATCCCGATCCTGATCTCGTTGTCGATCTCATTGTCGATTCTCTTCGACCACCTCCTCCTCTTCTAAACGTTTCGAGTTTAGGGTAACGGGGGAGGGTTCGCAGCTCATGACAAATGCAAGTGAGCGAAACTCATTTAGCAAGAGGTTCAGCCGGAAAATGAGACAAACACACTGTACATTCGTGTAAAGCATAGCGGAGCCTTATTGAGAAAGCAATATACATCCCTAAACTGCTTAAAGTATTTTCAAGCTACTAATCTACTCGAGTGGTTAATTCCTACGCTAGTTACGGTGTCTCGCCCACTTAAACCAAAGTTCTCTCTCTCCCTCTATCTCTCTAGCGTCTTTGTGAACCGGTTTGAGAACTTTGTTTTAAGTACAAGAGATGCGTCCACGAATAACAGATTCGATGTCGACTTAATTTATAATAATAAAACGATTGTTTATCGGAAGGCTCAAGTGGAGAGAGTTGCACAATACTCGAGTACTTGAGTATTTCCATATTTTTCAAATATTACAGATTCATTACGCGCTCAAAGGCATTTGAGCGCAAACCTTCCTATTGCAATGCATTATATCAGAAGAAGAGATCCTCTATCTAAGATATTATAGAATTTCGAGGAAAGCACTCTACTTTCCTCTGCCTACAACGCAATAAAAATAAATTGATCGATTTACTGCCAGAGAATCAAATTATATCACGCCGTAATAAAACAAGTTTTGTCACTGATTTTTGTACTATCATGCACCTTGTTCTTATTCTTAAAGGATTCTTCAATCGTTGATCGTCTCCCCTAAATATCTCATCTGTTATAACGGCCTGCTCACTTATTGATGAAATCAAGATAGAAATAGCCGTTATATCGTGGACATAATTCGAGTTTCTTAACTCATTGTAAATATTACTTCAAGAAGTATGCGTTAAAAATAATTCATCGCCTATACTCGAATTTCTCCCACTTGTCGAATCTTAATTATTGTACTATATCTAGAGTGCAGTCTCGCTCTCGTAGCCTTCCTTTCGCAACTTGAGCTGGTCCCCATTACACGAGATCAGTGTGTGTAAATATTTTCAGAAAGAAAAGAAGGTAACGGAAATGAGACTCGCTCGCTCATAGTAGCTGCGCTCCGTATTTTGGCGTAAGGATAAGCGAACTTTGTAGACTCGTGAAACCCAAACGGAAGACTGTGGTTTTCTTGAGTCATTGGGCCATAACATAGGTCACTAAACATAATAATATTATAGGAATATTCCAGCGTTATTTTGTACATAAACAACTTTATCAACGGATATTAAGAAGTCATCAATAAATCTATATATAAAAAAAAATCATCTCACCTATTTTATTTCTAAGCTAAGGGTGGTGTCTTGACCTCACACGAGCTATCATATCGTCGACTTGAGTGAAAAGAAAATTAAGAGGCAAGGACGAGACTAAAAAAAACACGCATATTTATTAAATATTAACCACTTTAATTACAGTTTTCGAGTAATCGACATCATTTTATTTACATACAAAATGACAATGTGTTATAAATTACAGCTTTGGTATAAGAGAATTCAGCCGTAGCATCTCACACTTGTAGAAAACGAAAAAAGATAATGAACTCAGTACAATTTTTCGGAATGTTTCCAAAACAATAGGAAGTTTGTGTTTGACATACATTAATTTCTAATTTTTATTCTTATAAGCAAAAATCACACTTAAAAATAAAAAACAATTTAGTTTTCAACAACATACTAACGTATGTACGACTTACGTTATTATTTGGACATTAATTTTTTTGCTGAATACATAAATAACCTTATTTAAAAATTATGTATTTCTGTATAATAATCACACTTCAATCACAAGTATTATTATATCAGTTCACAAATTAAACAAAATAAATTAAGCTTTATGTTTAGCTATTGCTATACCAAGACCTACTATACTTGCAACACCAACCGCAATGCCTGTAGCAACAGCCATACCGATAAGTCCCTCTGAAAAAATGTTTGTATTTTCAAAATGTTCTTTATTTCGATAATTTTATTAAATATATATAATTGAAGAAATAATAGAATATAATATTACATTCAGTTATTAATTTAATTTTATTAAAGAAATAAATATTCGTAAAATAAAAACCTTTCTCCATCTTTTTCTTGATAAGGGTTTCTAAATGCTGCACTTGTTGGTTTCCAGGTTCGATTTGCAAAAATGCCCTGACATACTGCAGAGCTTTTCTGTATTCCTGCAAGTTTAATATAACGTTTAAAGTATATTTCAAAACTAATGTCAATTTATCGATAACTAAATAAATTTATTTACCCTTATTTTAGCATTTCCAATTGCTAAGTAATATAAGGAATCACGTCTCTCAGTTTCTCCATGATTATTATAAAGATCTTCGAGTAAGATTATACCTTTTCTTATATCCGCAGAATATTTACTTCTGACAAGGCACCATGCATATTCAAATTGTGCTTTTTGCGTAACATTGGATTGTCGAAGTTGTTCATGGTATATTAATTCAAATTTCTAGAATACAATAATAAATTAACTTGAATTACTTCATGCTAATACAATAAAATACTTCAAAACTTATACACATTTTTTTATACATAATAGATGTAAATCAGAGTATAGGCTAATCATATCAAGAGTCAGTATTATTCATTTCAGCTTTGTCATGCATACTAATCAACACAGTATAAAATATATTTCTAGATATGACGCATCAATCAAATGTCACAAATGCCGAATAACGATAAAATTAAGATAACATATTGATAATTCTTATTAATACGTTATGTAAGTAATTTAGATATAAGACAATTAAACAAGTAATGCACAAAAATTATTTAATGAGTAATCTTTGTTAATAAAATATAGAACAAGACCTCTCTCTCTCTCTCTCTTGTAATCGAAATAAAGTAATACTTCTAACCTCAATTGAAGCAAGTAGAAAAAATGTATGATTAACTAAAAAACAATGGTAGAATAATATAGTCTTCTCAATATGTTTAAGGAAAATTATAACGAAAAACACTTAGTTACCTTTAAATCTTCTGGAGAAACAATTTCTTCTAAAACATCCTCCATCTTCTAATTTTCTTGTTTCACAGTCATAGGTTGAAAATCCATGCAATCTAGAATTACAATTTTGTTCATAGCGACATCTACCAAAGATACAGATTTGAGAGACTAATGTAAAAGTCACAAAATTGCAAGTGTAGGCTTTTTAACAAATAAAACTCGTGTGAAACCTTTTATAATTATAAAATAAATTTGTTTCTCTTACAATTTTATATTAATAATAAATTATTTCAATTAAACATAGTTACACAGCAGTACTAAATAAATCATTTAATTCTTTTGTTAGTCTATACAATGGAATGCCCATCACTGTATAGAAATCACCATTTATTTTTTTAACTAGACACGCACCAACACCTTGTACTCCATAGCCTCCAGCTTTATCACTAAAAGTAATTTTGAACAGTTATAATAATTTTCTTCTTAAGCATATATAAGGTGAAAAATAAATTAAACTAACAATGGTTCACCAGTGTCGATATATTCATATATCTGTTCATCACTAAGATCACCAAACTGGACTACTGTTGATTCATAAAAACTTATTTCCATTCCAGGTGTTTTTAAGCAAACACCAGTATATACTACGTGTTCTCTGTTCTTTAATCTATAAATATATAAAAATAAGATTTGACGAATATGCACAAGTGAAATCATAAATAAAATGAATACCGTGATAACAAATGAAATGCATCTGCTTTATCTGTAGGTTTTCCATAAATATCATTTCCTAGCGTAACAATTGTATCTGCCCCTATAACTAAATCAGGTCTTGGTACATTATTTATTAATCTCTCATATACTTCTCGAACTTTATGTCTTGCTAAATCTATTACGTAAAAGCCATGATTGTCATAGTTAGATCTGTCAAGATTTTCATCAAATGTAGATGGTACAACCTCTGCATCTATACCCTGCAATACAAATAAAATATAAATCATAAGCAAATGGAAAAAAATTATTTAAAACAAGAACATTACTAATTTCAACAATATTTCATGTCGTCTTGGTGAGCTACTAGCTAAAATAACTCTCATTCTTCCTAGTGCATGCTTTGTTGGTTCTAACATATTGAACTAATGTATTTAAACTAAATAAAATAAAATCTCTCTATAGTAAAGTAGGCAGATACTGCAGTTCAAGAAGCAAACAGAAGCACCACACGTTTTTTGATGTGTTTAAAAATCTATTTTCGAAGTGACTTTGGGGATAAGACAAATTTTGAATACATTGTACCGTTCATAACTCAAGATAACAAGATGTCGCTGTAATCTAATTTTCCTAGTGCCCTCTATAGAGACTATCAAATAAAAAATATGAAAATCAAAATTCATCTAGTTGAAAAAATGATAGAAATACGTCAGTTTTTTTAGTATATATTTTTATAAATTACATTTTGAATTTATAATCAAATTATTTAATTTTTCCAAAGGAAATAAGAATGAAGTAATACTTTTTGCGAACTAAAACTTTTATTTTTAATTTACAAAAGTAACTTTATTTGATGTAAAAACGAAAATTTAATAATTTTATAAATTTTGACGATAGGAAATCCAATTAATATCGATGCAAATAATTCATTGTTGAACAACTGATATACAAAGCTCTGACCTATTAATGTAATTCTAGAATAGGCAATTTTCAGCGAACTTCAAAAATATTAGAGCGGGAGTCTATTTTCTAGGCATAGAAGATTCTAATACATCGTAATCGGTAAATTACGTAAATGCCGCATGCCATGAACGAACCTAAAGGTCAGTCAGTCCGAGGTCTTACATAATCGCAAGGCGAAAGGTTGACCCATCTCTACACTACAGCCTTCCACTGAAACAAAGATTTAGCAGTATTTTTGATCATACGCATTGCACTCTTGATCAAATATTATGAATTATTCATGCGGTTCATCCAATTCTTGGGACGCATCATCACACATTTTGATAGTCCAAAAATTCTATATTAGCGACGGATTTCTTTCGCGAACTCTAAACCGCTCATAAAATCCCACGTACTATGAATTTCAATGTGTCCCAGCTTGAAACTTAACAAGCGCAATGGGCAATTTTGGAATAATTAAGAAAATGGTCAATATTTCAAAAGCCGTCACTCGAGCCATAATCGCCTACACCGTTTTCCTAAATTTTTAATAACTTACCACAGGTGAAGATGTGCCGTAAACATGAAGATATCATAAAAATGTTAACCGCATCAATTGAATAATTACACGGAGAGGATACTGCATTCGATAACATTATGTAACGATACCAGAAATTTGATATTAAAAGTTGTCAACCGCGGTACAACTTTACAGCGGTCGTGCTGTTTAATTTATCTTAAAACAGCAATTAATTAATTCTTCAGCAGTAGCGCTACTAAAATTAAGCGGCTTGTTCTACAGCTTCTCAGTCTTAACTGGGCTTTTTCGCAATTTTTCACGTATTGCCGTATTAATAATTTAAGTTTCACCATCGAGGTCTCCCTGATAAGCGATTCCTAGCGAAAAAAAGATACCCGCTGATTACGCAAGACTAAAAGTGGTTTCAAAGGATGCAGCTTATGACTCTATGCCACACACTCGTCTCTATGGTGCAGTGCATCATGCCAACAGGTATTTGCAACCATACCCGCAGGTCCGCCTGCGATCAGGGGCGTATATGCACATCTGCAGGATTTACTTTCCAGGACACGAGACACGCAACAACTCCTAACGTTGTAACGCGCACATAATTTTCATCCTTGGAGAGGATCGAGTGGCGCTATACTTTTCCTCGACTTCTCCGATCACCAGCAGATTAACGCTCGCACGTGAAAATAAGTGGTAAATCCAGCGGATTAACGACAGAACTCGTCGGGTGTCTTCCTATCCCCATCCTCGCCCTGCTCCCGCGTTATCGATCGATTTTATCTGACGTCGCCGTCGCCGCCGCCGCCTCTGATCATCGCGCATCGGATGATTTCCAGATTGCGCGAAATTGTGAGAGGAAAATGCGTTTCGTGAGCGCGTGAAGTTTCAATTTTAATATTCACCGGGGGACCGATGGATCGCGTTCCTCCACGTGGATTCCCCGAAAACTCGTCATTTGGCGCCGGATGCGATGGGTTTTCGCGAGAAACCGAGCGTGCGAGTGAATCCGTGAAACACCTTGATATTTATTAGCTCAACCGGAGAATCTTTGTTCATTCTTCGTGGATTCTTGCTGTACCGCGGACCATTTCCGTCGGGGAATTACGCATACATTCTCGCCTTATGGCACGGACTGTAGTCACTGAATTACGTGATCGTCCGTTCGTCCGTGTGGTCTCCTCGCGTCTCCTCTCGTCTCCTCTAGTCTCATCTTTTCAGCTGATTCGGACGAGTCGCGCGGGATTCGCATTTAGCAAAACTTCGCTTCCCTGTCTGAGGCGGCGGCGGCTGGCGGCCTATCTGCCTACAATGCCGCAGCCTGGCATAGTTGGAAAATGCTTCCACCCATTGGAATGCAAATTGCACCTCGTAATCTGCGCGACAATTATTCCAAAGTACACACACCGTAATACGAATTGTTAAACTTTATTTGAGCTTTTATACGGCATTCGTATGAAATTCACGCAAACATGGCGCGGAAACATTTATTATGAGACACCAGCAATAAAATATAGATGATGCGAAGGTTGCATATTTCAAGCGGGTATCTTCATTTTCCTAGAATCGCCATTTTTACAAAGACACGTTCTTCTGGTTTCTATAGGAAGAACTGCACTCTAAAGGTATCGTGCGCATTCCACGCTACGTGATCCCGCGCCACATGAATGACACGATGTAAATGTCGGTATATGGCCGTGGAACTACGCGAGAAAGGTTCTGCGCGCTCGCTACGAAGGAGATTATTAATAACGGATGCGGACGTTGCATCGAAATTAATTTCTGACGTGGCCAGGGTTGAATCGTCGATAAATTTTCACTCAGTCGTCGTTTTTGTTTTCCTCCGTCGCGACTTGTTCCTCTCCCCTTCCTCGCCCTCCGTAAACGCTGCGTTATACCCAGCGAGTCAGCCAACCTCGTAAATTTTTATTAATTAACCAGCGGAATCTCGATGGTCGCTTCAAAGGGAAAATTTTCATTCCGCTATAAGCGCGCCGCTGCGATACACTTTCGGCAGCCGTCCTGAATCAACGAGAAAAGTTTCTGCCCGATAATTAACAGGTATAATCGTATATTTACCGAAGGCATTTTAGTTTTAGAAACCGCGCACCTTCGATAAAATGCGCACGGCTGAAATAAATCCTCGTGATTTATCGATCCTACCCACGTGTAGAGAAGATTTTTTTCAAAGAGGCAAACGGCCGATTTTTTCGCGCATTATCATTTGCCATCGTAGGAGTGACAGTAATTGTATATTCGCATTCGTATCCTGATTCGGTTTTCACCTGAATGATAATTGCGCGGATGAATGGCTGCGTCTAAAACAATAATGAAATTATCTCGTAATAAGCAGCAACAGCAGTATACAGCAACGTCAGGATCTGGTATGCGGCGCTACGTTGGAGAGACTACGCATGCAAACGCTACTTCGTATTACTGTGAAAATATGCGGAATGAACAAGGCGTTAGATAATTCATCAAAACATCAGCTGACTTTGGTGGATCGTGTACAGTCCTTCTACGGAAAATGTCAGGGTTAAGCAGCGGACGATGGAAATAATAAAAATTAACAAAATTGTACAAGCGGAAGGAGAAGGAGGAGGAGGGGGTAAAAAATTAAATGACTAAAAAATGCGCTAGTCAACCGCTCCTGCTTCGTTTGATCCCGATAAAATTATTTCAGCGAGCCCTCCCCCGCCTCGTCTTCCCGCTCCTGGAGAAGACACGCTTTGATTAAATTATCCGCAAGTCGATTCGCGCCAGGGTGTATTAATTAAATAAAATCGAACTACATTTGCATTTCACCTCGATAATCTAATTAGCATGAATAATTAATCGGCAGGGATATTTCGCAATTTTCCAGGAGAATCCAAGAAGGTGAAGGAGGAAGAAGAAGAAGCAGTCGACGACGTCGTTTAGGAATCAAGAAGGAGCAGCGATATATTTGAAATATGACTTATGGCGGCTATCGGGGAAATATCAGGCGCGCGTTGCAGACACGCATATTGCGCGTAGTACGTAATGGGTTTGAAGAAACGGTGCGAGGAAACGAAAGTCCGAGATTTAATCGAAAGTACGGCGATAATCATCCGAGACCGAGACATTGCATCCTTTGAGAACCTTGAGACTGTTTCCAATCCTCCAGAGAATATTTCCATAAGCTGCGAGGAGGTTCGGGCAGAGAGGCGCATCGCTCCCCTGCCACGCCCAAAGTACTCTCTCAATTTCTTTTAAAGAATTCATCTGCCGGAAGAGGATCCCCGCTCTCAAACATTGCGCAACCCAGCAAAATTATTTTCTCGAACATGCACGCTCCCCTAAAACCACATCCGGTACGCCGGATGAATATGCATAAGGATTACATCTCGTTTACATGTAAATCCGAGTAAAAAGGAAGAAGAAGAAATTTGGACATCGAGTTAAAAACGGAAATTCGGACGACCTAGACATTGCGGCGGCGCTCGGTCCACACAGCTTGCGCTCTCTTGTCTCTCCCCGAGCAGGAATTCCTCTTCCGCTACCAGAAGAAAGTAAGAAAGCGAGTAAAGCAGCGAACAAGCGAGTAGCGAGTAAACAGGTGACTCGGAGGATCGCTATTCGCGTGTATCCGGTGATTGTGTCCCGCCGACCGAAAGCCCCCCCTCCCCCCGCCCGGGCCCCCGCTGATGCTGCGGTGCTGGTGCTGGTGCCGCCGGTGCTGTTGGAAATCCTGCGTTTCCGTCAGCCCATGAATTTGCGCCAACGAAAAGCTTAAACCGGAATCGTCGTCAGGCTGCTTCGACAGGCCACGTAACCGTCCATGAAAAAAGCTCTATTCTCGTTTTACACGTGCATTTTTCCGAAGATGCACTGGTCAGAAGAAGTGCATTGTGAAGAGGGCAGGGATGACCCCTTTCACTGTACCACGTTGCTACGGTCGTGTATATAAAGAGGCGAAGCATCTAACGAAGAAGCACAAGTACCAACCCATCTGCATCTCAAGTTCTCCTCCTCGGTATCTGTGTGACAGAGATTATGTACACTATTAAGGTAGGTACTCTGGTCGTTCGCCACCATTCGCCACTATTCGCCACCATTCGACGCTATTCGCCAGTATTCGTCGGGTTGATCCTTCCCTTGCTGATAACACCGCGCGTTACCACGATGATAACGTCTCTCGTAAACTGTGTCGACCCGCTCGATTTGCATGTATTCATTTTGAACTCGCACCTAACCACTTATGAAAATCCACCTCACCGAAATAACTTGCACGCGGCCTCGCACTCGGTGTTTTGCACCTCAAAGTGCAAACCCCTTCCGTCCTCAGGCCCTATCCTTTTCCACCATCTCCTCCTCCTTCTCCCCTTGCTATCCCCGCAACATCGCTCTCTTGGCTGCTTTTCCATTTTTCAATTTACCTGTCGTTTTCCCTACTAGTTTTTTCTCCCGGTAGCTTTTCTTCTGGCCCTTTTCCCACTCGGTTTTCGTGGTTTTCCTCGATAACGCGATTCTCTTGTGTGGAATGCGCGCGCGTGCACACACGCGCGTTTGCTCGTGTGTATCACTGTCATTTCTGTAAGGCCCTTTGGCTGAAGGGAAGAAGGTAGTTTGCGTGGTCGAGGAGAAGGGTATTCGCGAAAAAGAGAGAGAGGCGTGCTGAAATTCGTATAGGGCATTTGATTTTTGTGAATTTTTATCGTTTTTCGAGAATGTGACAGTAGAGAATTCGCGGCTGAGGACTACGGGTAACTTATTGCCGTAGGAAAATAATAATGATGATCGTGATAATGATAATGATGATGATGATGATGATGTTCGTTGTCGCGTCAAGATTTACGTTGCTGTAATTACAATGCCGGCGAAGGAAGATAATTCAAGGCTTCGTTAATATCGGGAAATTAACATTGACAAGTTGTCTCATCTTAATTCTCGAAGAAGGAAACGCGCGCGGTCCTTTTCGCGGCGCGGTGCATTCGCGGCGGCGTGCTTGAAAATTCGATGGAAATCGATCGACGCCAGGGAGAGACGAAATCGTTCTCGTCGCACGGAACAAGAGAGCATCTCACTCACTGGAGAACATGGACTTTGTAATGAATTCGTAATTGCATCAGCGAGAGCCAGTCGCCAGTGACACGTCTTCTTTGAGGAATGGCATTTATTAAGCAATCCGCGACTTTAATAAGATGTAACAAATACTTTGACACCACGCACACGCACCGCGCTCCTCCAAACGCGCAAGCGCATCCATACTTTTCGAATAATTAAGCAGCATTGTCCACGCACAGTCGATAACCACCGCTAACGAATCAATCCAGCGCGAACCTGGCAATTTCCCATTCATTTCCACAAATATGACGAGTTTAAGCGTTTTCCCTGCCCACCGGGAATCCGGTAACTCGGACAATTCCCCGTGTTACATCGTCAGCGTCACCCTGACGCGCGTCTTCCGCGTTTATCTTTCCAACTGCAAAATCATTCGCGTTCGCGGTCGCGTTCGCACGCGCGCGCGCATAAAATGCTTTTTACAGCTATCCACGACTATAACCTCCAGCCAGTATTGCGCTCGGTAACTCGTGATCTTCGCTGTGACATTTCGTGTTCATGTACGTGTATCTTGCGAGAGACAGGGAGAAGAGAGTATTGGTAAAGGGAATTTTTCTCGGTCCACTTGTGCTACATCCGTTTTACCCTCCCTCCCCCCGGTAACCCTTCCCCGCGCATTGCTCGGACTGAAAAACTTTTAGAAATTCGTAGAGACTTCCCGCTGGCGAGGAATCGAAAAAGAGCGAGGGGAGCGCGAGGTGTGAAAAAATAGTCCATTCGTCCGTTCATCGATAAGTGCATCCTGGATGAACATTTGACCTTATGAATGAAGAAGCGTGCTCCGTGTTTCCTTCTTTCATAACTGTCTGCCTTATTACACGTTACCTAGAACCGGTGGATACGCCGTCATTACCGGGAAGATAATTCCTATTCCATCCCGTGCAACACTTATGAAATTTTCCGCACTTTGTCATTTTCTCGTTCAGGCTGCGTAATGACGGGTTGCGATCAATTAGCATTTCACACGGAGAATCCTTCGCCGCGCCGAGATTACGACGCTGATAAGAATCGCGCCGCCGCGGTGTCCCGCCGGTGGTGAATAAACAAAAGGGGGGAGGAAGGGAAGAGGGGAGGGGACTTTGATCGCGGCAGGACTTTGTTACGGAGGCCTGACATTGACTGGGCGTTTTGCAAATGTCAGAAAAAATGATTGGAGATAAGTATCGGAGTAATCGGATGTTTTCCGCGAAACAGCCCCGCGATTCCATCGATGATAAAGCAATTACGATAAATCCTGTTCGTCGAGCCGAGCCGAGCCGAGCCGAGCCGAGCGGAGCGGAGCCGCGCCGCTCTCGGAGAGCGAGACGAGAAGGATTTTGAAGGAGATTATTATACCTTCACCGCGCGTGTCCTGAAAAAGGGGCATATTACTCGTTACCACTTTCGTCCTGCCATTACGCCGTATTTCATAATGTCATTTGCAACTGACGTAACTGCACCGAGCAGTTTCTAAGCATTATCATCTTCACTTGCCCTTTGCAGTCGTGCGCCACGCCACGAGTCGTTACTTTCACGAATTCTATGAATATTTGAGCGAACGCGAGCGGGTGTGCGCGCGCGGGACCAAAAGGTTCGCAGGAGGCAACAGCGTTTGGGATTGGCCTCTGTTCGGCACAGATTTCCTAGACAATACCTTACGTCGGTTGCTCTTGGTATTTGGCTACCACCTTGCCGCCTTGACTCGCCTACGAACCGACCGGTTGGAAGCGAGGCGCTTCCTTTATTTGCATCGGATTAAACGCGGTGTCCCGAATAATGGCTCCTTTGTAACGCGCGCCCCGCCATTTTACTATCAACCCCCTCGTCCAGACGCCAGCTGGTTAACCGGAACTTGATATCGCGCGACCCAATGAAATTGCAGTTTTTCACCGTTTATCTCGAGTTTCTATTATGCAAGCACACAGATAGGGAGAGAGGAAAAGAGAGAGAGAGAGAGAGAGAGGGAGGAAACGATCGCGATAGAAGCTAGAAAGAAATTTCGGATAAATCATTTGCCAGTAATTGCATGTCAGTTACATGGGGTATCTGATGCTGTTTACATTAATTAAAACTAACGCGACTGTGGATGCTCGTATTTATCCGTTGCGATCGATGTAACAACTCGTCGTATATATCATAAACACACGAGTCCCGCCAATTAATCCGCTGATAAATATATTATCGAGTGCGAGATTTCTCTGTCTCTCTGTCTGTCTGTCTCTCTCTCTCTTTCTCTCTTTCTCTCTTTCTCTCTTTCTATCTCTCTCCCAGTAGTCACGAATTTCACCGTAAGCTTTATTCATTTTTCCAAGAAGGGATAGAGAGCTTTAACACGGTGCGAATCTTGGCTAGAAGCTGGGCGATTTATGTCCTGGCGTAAGGACGCCGTTAAACGGTTAAGTCCCTTTAGGATTACTCGATCTGGCACTGTACCAAGATCGCTGGTTCCACTGTGTACCACAGCTATTAAAGCCACTGTCCTGTTCATTAGCGTGCCACTGTAAAATGACGCTGTCCCCGCTGCGCTTACCTCGCAGCCTCGCGCGTTTACGCAATTCCCGCTAACGTGGAATAATAATAAGAGGAAAGGAAAAAAGTATAGTCGAAGGGAATAAAGCAAGAGGGTCTTTCGCAGGTGTTGCTGGCGGTCGTACTCTGTACGACGGGAACACTGAGCGCACCCCAGCGGCCTAGCAGCGGATCCGATAAGGATGCGGTGATCACGTCCCAGCAACTCGAAGTGAATTTTGACGGAAACTACATCAACAAGTAAGCATCGATTCATTGCGATTATTACGATTAATCGGGCGCGAAGAAAGAAACACGTCGATCGGAAAGAAGAGGAGAGGAGAGGAGAGAAGAGGAAAGGAGCGGAGCGGAGAAGGAAAAGAAGCTGAGGTATCCGGTAATCATGGGCAGTTGGCGGGTTAATTAGCCGGGCGATAATTGATGGCAAATTGCACCCAATTGTGAATCGACTCGGGGTTTTCACCGGTGAGTTGCACCGTGGTGAGTTCCGGCGCGAATGGAAGACACTCGGCGTTCCGCTCGGTAGTTGCGTGCATTTAGGCTCCTAATAGCCTAAACAATAAAGCGTCTGTGCCAAAGCCAGCACAATGGCTGGAAGACACAAGACAGGTAAGTGGCTGTCGAACAACTCGCTCGGCTGGCCTCAACTCTCGCCCACGAGAGACTATCGCTTCTACTCTGCTCTGTTCCAGAAATGCTTTGTTATTCAAAAGGTAGGTGGAACGGCTACCGTATTTCTAATGTCGAGCTTTTTTCTACGTAACGTCCTACCACCCACCTTGCGTCAGCAGCGAGTATCGAGGCGCGGCGTCACGTTTCATCACGTATCTCTCTTTTCAAGTTCCAAGACGGCCAATTGGAATCCCCCACTTTCCTTCAAAGTTCTTTCATCCACCGGCTTGCTTCATTTGCATTAATGACACGCCGAGAGAGAAAGGATTTCAAAGAGGAGATCGCTCTCCCCGACCACTTTAAAAATAGAAATTCTGATACTCCCCGTCGTATCGGGAGCTTCCAGAGCTCGTTGGGGTATCGATCTCCGTTCCGTGAGAGTTTCGGGAACGATGTACCTCGATTACGTTCCGTTCCAATAAATTATCTTAATGAACGTAGAAGCGTCCGCGGTATTTGTTATAGGTGTGGGATAGCAACGGACTTGATATAATGGCAACGTGACTGGTATTAATGAAACAACGCGGTAACTTTTAATGGAACGTCGTTCGTAATTTTGATACGAGCGATGGAAAGGAGAATATCGTACGAGGGGGACAAGCCGGGAGGACTCTCTCGCTCGCTCGTCGGTATTACGTCAGCGAAACCTCGACGTGGTGGCCTAAAGGCTACGGTTTCAACCCCGTGTTATTCCAAGAGTTCGTTCCAAATCAGAGAATTCAATCGTCGAGTTGTTTTCCTTAGAATCACGCGCGGATTTCAGAGGGTCTTTTGTTCGAGCGATCCTTGAAGCGACTAGGGGACGATGATAGGGTTTTTCAGCGGACCCATTCAAGGACCATTGAAACATTGAAAATGCATCGGAGAGAAAACGCTGTAACCGAGTGTATCTGTATCTGCGTCTGCGTCTGCGTCTGCGTCTGTGTCTCTTCTGGGACTTTAACGGGAATCTTTTCGCAGCTTCGAGACGAGCAATGGTATTAGCCACCAGGAGTCCGGCCAGCCGAAACCCGTTGACGGGGAAAACCCGGTGGTCTCCCAGGGCTCGGACTCGTACACGGCACCGGACGGCCAACAGGTCAGCATAACGTACGTCGCCGACGAGAACGGCTTCCAAGTGCAAGGATCCCACATCCCAACGGCGCCCCCAATCCCTCCTGAGATCCAAAGGGCACTGGAGTGGAACGCGGCTCACCCCGAGGAAGACGATGGCGGCCAGAGACCTCCGCAAAGAGGTAATTTCCTACCCTCCCCGTCTCTCCCTCCCGGTCATGATCGGGAAGAGCCAAAACTCTGATCTATCCATTTTGCACTTTGCTCGCAGGTTAAAGAGGCCAACCTTACCCCAAGCGTGACCTGATTCCGAGCCAGCTTGCCATGGACAGAACCGACCCGAGCTTCCGATGAAACCATAAAAATAAATATAGCGTGGTATATTAATCTAGGATATAACAAAAAAAAGGCATAAGACCGGTATATACAATAACTATATACACATCCGTGAATCTCTATTATCTTAATTGTATAGACGAAGAGGAAAATAAAGCGCACTGTTCAGCAGTTCAAGAGGGATCGTACCGATGGACGCGCACGCAGTTACGCACGCGTGACATTGCGTGCGCACTGCGTGCCACGCAGCGGCGCGCCGTCGGTCATAAAAAATCGCCGACGGCGCACTGGGCGCGCGCGTTTTGAGCGACGTAGTTACTTAACTTGTGTGATTTTGTATATAAATAAAAAGAGGCACGTTTTGCCCAAGTTCGAAACCTTGCAGCACTTAACGTACTCCATTCGCCCACCTCGACCACCCCCGCCAGCTCTTTTTCATAGTTTACGTAACAGAATGTAATTAACTGTGCAAACTGCAAATAAAAAAATGCTTCAAAAAGCTCCAAAAGTCCGACTTTGCCGTGCTTTGCCCTGTCACACCAGTTATCACGCGGCGCTAGCTTATCCGTCTGTCTATCCAAGTATCTAAAACGCGTCCGCCAGAGATCAACGATGGAAACGCTCGTTCTCTCGACGCGCGATCGTCGATCAATTTCATAGATCGCCTGCTGCTAATTGGTAACTCGCCTGATTAGCCGAGGCTGTCTCGTTAATCGAATCCAATTGAATCCTACAGTCGAGTATTGTAATTTAGCAGTGGCGTCGCAGCCGCGGTTTTCCACGCGTGTAATTCTATTCCGCGGAAGTATCGAGTGGCAAAGGTCGAAGGTCGCCAGTTTTCCGCACCGCGCCGCTCCGCTCCACTCCGCTCGGCTCCGACTCCGACTCCGACTCCGGCTATTCAAGTCATTTCAAGAGCATCGTAGCCTTGAGTCTCGAGTTTCCGGCAAAGTCATCCACCACCAGACCACCAGAGAAATCGACGGCGGATCGAGCAGAATTTTTTCATCTTCTTCTTTCATCTTGCACGGACGGCCGTGCGTTTGCGATAATTGCGTCTCGTTGAATAACAGGACGAGGAGCGCGCACAAGGTAGCCTCGACTGGGTCCTGCCGTGCGTGGCTACTGCTACGAAGTACGGAGGAACATCGCGGAGAGTCATCCGCGTTGCTAAATGGAAACGAGAGCTTCGCCACTTACGCGCCGGGCCATGGGAAAGGCGAGAGAAGCAGGAAAAACTGAAACGCTGATAAATCCTTCGGCGCGAGCTATTACACGGGAACATAATGCATCGCGCGCCTATCCGTTCCAGTCAGAGAAGACGGATCTGCTCCTTCTGCGCGGTGCGGAGTGCACTCGCAATTGCATTTATATTATCGTGGGATAGGGAAATTCGTATCGTTTCGAGTGCCTGCTTACAATTCGGTGAAATCCTTTGCGCAAACTCATAATTAGAGCCAATAAAAGAGGAATCCATCTTAGTCAAGAGTTTTGTAAGAGACACGCCTAACGTCTCGGGGCGCCTTATTAAATCATCTAACAGTCTGCTGCACGCTCAGAAATGTATTTTTAGAGAAGTTGCCCGAGGAATGGACTCCCGAAGACTCATTACACTTTTTTCCCTTTCCTTTTCCTTTTCCTCTTCCTCTTCTCTCTTTTCGAAAGGAAAGGACGCGTTTTGTCTCGAGGCAACGCAACATCGTACGAGACAACAATGTGGCAACACAGTCCTGACCACGATATCACGTGGATAACAGTTAGTATAGTTAATGGCTACCTTAGGAGAAACTCCGGGCAAATGATCGTGTGATTAATAGCTGAATTCGACGCTTCAATAGTACGCCCATTAAACATACTCGTCGCAAGAAAGTGGAGCCCAAAGGCTTATATAATAGGGACGGAAAAAAATATGGGGTCACATTGACTCTAATCCAGTAATCACACCTTCCCTTGTCAATCAGCGGGACAGCGGAGTGACTTTGGAAAGTTGCGCAAGAAAGCGGCGGCCAATTAATAATTGATTCATTACGCTCCTCGATAAAGTCTCACGGGATCCTCTCGATTAACAAAAATCACTCCGGCGCGCACCTTTCCCCCCGAGTCTTTCTCGCATGGAACTCTTCAACGATGACATTTCTAATGTGAGTGCAACGCACGGGCGTGTGGAGCCCGGTGCAATTCCACGTAAGAGCATGATTTACATCGCAAGCTTTTACAGCGTTAACGTTTTACCGAGTTGTCAGGGAAGGCGGTGAAAAAAGTTTTCCACTTAATTGACATCGATGGACAGGGCTTGAACCGGTATGATCGAGTGACATTTCAGCCAATATGTCAACGAGAATGCGCGGAGTGGCTACACCTTGTATAAAAGCTGCAGCTCCTCGTGATCGAATAGTCGGCAGTGGCGCTTAGGAGAACGACACCATCGAATCGGAGGTACCGATTGCAAGTTTCTCGTTATTCGAGCGTCATTGGAAAGAGTCAGAAACGGTAATGGCATCCCGCGAGCATCACCCTCGGGATCACCGTCGTAACACAATCGCGATCATCCTTCCTCCCCCCCCCCGCCATACACGCACAAGTGTCTCGCCTAGCGATTTTCACCCTTCGGGATGTTTCGATTCGTTAAAGTTGTACTTGTTGGCTCTTTCAGAAAAATGCAGCTGCGCGCGGGTGTCTTCCTCGGTCTGATGGTGTACACGCTGGGAGCCGCTATCAACGAGCCGATAGCCATCGTTAGCCAAAGTCAGGACATCAGCCCGGATGGGAGCTTCTATGCGAGGTTCGAGACTGCCAATGGTATTACCTTTGAGGAAAATGGGATCCTGAAGACTGACGGGAAGGAAGAAAATGAGGAAATTCGAGGCTCATCCTCGTGGACCGCGTCGGATGGCAGTAGAATCAATCTCGGCTGGGTGGCCAATGAGAATGGAGCAAACTTCGAAGGCTCTCACTTGCCCACTCCTCCCCCGGTGCCGGAGATCCCGATCCTGATTCAGCGGGCCTTAGAATGGATAGCGGCACACCCTTCCAAAGAAGACGAGGAGGAAACTAGAAATAGAGTATAACCTTATCTCGCGCACTCGAAAGATACTCCAACAGCCCCAGGACCAATTTAACGCGTGCTCCTTGCTGCAATTCGACGAAGCACCACGATAATTGCAAAGCGATGTACCAACGAACGAACGTACGAATCACATTGTCCAAAAGCTTGAAACAATAAACAGCCTCGCAGGGGAGTGGCCCGTCGTTGAAATTTCAATTTTTATCACTGTGCGCTGTTTTCATCGAAGTCGAGCGAGAACCTCGAGAAAGCGGGCCTCCGTTTCCTCGGGAAATCGTTCCCGAGGAGAATTCCGAAGGATCGAGAGAGAGTATTCAGGAGAGTCTTCGGGAGAAATCACTCCCGAACGGGGGGTGTGAGGAGCGACGAGAGCGGCAGAGAGCATGGCTCGAAGCGAGCCTGCCGGAGGGTTAAAAAATTCATTAAGCGAAGCGAAGTTTTGATCTAATTTTTGGCGAATGCTTCCCATTCGTGCGAGATAAGACGAGGGAGGAATGGTAAATAAAGGACGCGTGCGTTGAAATATTCCTGCTGTATAAGATAGCGAGGCTGCTTGTTCATATTGACGAAATATCCAAGAACACGGCACACTTGCTTCTTTACGAGTAACATCGTAAGACGCGTATGCAGCCAGCTAGGGCGGAGATGCGGCGCTATGGTAATAGAAAAATCGAGGTCAGAGATAGCATTGCGGTAAGAGAGATTGCGTAAGACGAGAGTCCGCGAAAGTTCTTCCCGAAGCAGCGGCGTCGTCTCCTCTCCTTTATTGTCCTCGCCCGCTTGCCTCGTACGCGTCACAAAATCACTGCGAGAGGAATAGGCATCATTGCCTATAAATAGGAATGCGATGAATTGTTTTTTAAACGCCGGATTAGCCAGTCACATCGATTGTCCAGCCGACGGCGAACGCGCACACACACACGGGAGTGCAAAGCTTTCTCGATGACTGTTAGGTATAAATAACCAGCGCGGGGGGTCATTAATTTCAAATGTCACGAAATAACACTCGAGACGCGAATCTCCTCGAGTCTCCTCGTTGCAGTGGAAATCATTTCGGGATGGGAAAAGTCATTTTATTACAGTGGAGAGAGCGCGCGCGTGGTAGTAAAGTCAAATGGGCTTACGATTGAAATTTACAAGGGAAGCTTTCTGCCCGCCGCACTCCGCGCGCCGTCCAGATGGTAGATGGACGAATTAGTTACATAAGGGAAGACGTTTGCACGTTCGATTTCTGATTGATTAATAGACACCGGAGATCGGAGATCGGAGATCGACAATCGCGATGAGGCCGCCGCGAGGAAAAAACCGCGGCTACTCCTCTATCCGCGATACCTCCGATGTTCCGCGGGCTGCGACTCATTTATAAATGACAATCATCGTTTTCTCCTCGATTCACGGGAGAGAAAAGTGCGGCAATTATCTAATAAGACGCGTTGTGCGTTAATAAGGCTCTTATGTAACTAATTAATATTTTTCTAGCGGAATCCTTATTCAATCGCACGCGCGCGCCGGAGAAAAAAATCACCGGCTACTTTCTCTATCAAAGGCATTCGCGGGAAGAGGCTACTACGGGGATTGCATAAATGTCCATGAAACAACGGTAACCATGACAATGACAATATTCGATTGACGGAGGCGCGCGCGCGCGCGCGCGTTTTGTTAGAAAGAAAGAGGAAGAGAAAAACAAGGCTAAAAACCAAAAACAAACGAAAGACAGAAAGAGAGTGATGGAAGAACAGGGAAATTCGAAGGGGGAGGGAAAATGCAAACGAAATTTTTTCCTCTGTTGCAACATTTATTCAATGCACTGTGCTTAACAATTACATTACATGTGTGGACGTGACTGGGTCACGAACACGCACACACGATACAATAAATATTTACAGTAAATCGAATGGGAGAGTCGAGAGTGGAGGTGGCGGTTCTAGGACGCGTCAGGGGAAAAGAAAGAGTGTCGAACGTTGAGAAGATAAATAAGGAGATCGAGTTGCTCCGATAACGGAGTAGTGGGTTGGGCTGGGTAGGGCTAGTCCGGGTGAGGCTTGGTTGAGGGTGGTGGTGGTGGTGGTGGTGGTGGCGGCGGTGAGAACAGCAGGGGCAGCAGAAACTTAAACTTGGTTCTCGTCCTCCTTCGAAGGATGAGCCGCTATCCATTCGAGCGCCTTCTTAATGAGTGGAGGAATTTCCGGGGTGGTGGGTAGATGGGCACCCTGAGGTTGGAAACCATTTTCATCGGCTATATAAGTCAGTGAGATCTGCTGGCCATCATCGCTGGGGTAGCTGAAGGAGCCCTGGGCGTTCATCGCCGCGTTTTCCGTATCGGGGTTCTTCACCTCACCCTGCTCCTCGGCCTTGATGCCATTTCCGCTCTCGTAAGACCACTTGTACGAGCCGTCCGGGTTCGGACCCTCCTGGCTCTGGCTAATGATCGGGATTGGCTCGTCTGCTGGCGCCGCAAGGGCGCTTGCCAGAAACATCGCTACTATCTGCAAAGAAAATATTTTTTCTCTTTTTCTTCCTCTTTTCGAAAGAAACCCTCCGGGCTGTTACGCGCTACCTCCTCGAGCATTGGCGTTTAACTTGACGAAAAGAGAACGTTCACCTCCGCACACGCTCTTTCCTCAAATGTTTCTTTTGGCATTTTGCAAGCTTTGCGTGATAATGCCGCTCTCTTTGCGATGGGACGAACGCCGAATTCCCGAGGAGAATTGCATTGTTTCTCGTTACTTTTGCTGTGTTTCGCGAAACTATCATTGCGACGCTTTCCTGGCTATTCGATTAAAATGCGTTAGGTTTTTCGTTGATTGCGTTTTCGCAGAGTGTAAGTTAAAATCGATTCGCGTCGTACCCTCGAGGGTATTGAAAGTTTAGGAGAGGTGCGGTTAGTAGAGCGCTCCGTTACTAGTTCAGTCACATCGCAGTAGTAACAGTATAGCTCGGATCATCCACGCGATTTGGAGCAGTAAGTGCACTGTTACAAGTTCGCGAGTTTCATTGTATATCCGGAAGCATGATTGAACGAACTCTGTCTCTTACATATATTATCGATAAATTTCTGCGGGCCATTACACTTTCGTTCGATCGCATCATCCCCCACTTGATCTCTGCGAGATTTTCACGAGAATTTTTACGAGATATTTCTCGATACGCGCTCCGTGGGATTTCGATCGATCATGAAATATTTATTAGATTAAAACCGCGAATTATTTTCTATTTGTACGACTCGATATTCTACAGACTTCTGTGTGCCGAAACAGTTTTTTTGTTTTTTTTTATTCGCTCCTTTTGTATTTTTGCTTTCGATCAATAAATATAGCTTTTACTTTTAAATCCACGTTTTCATCTATCATATTGTGGTAACGAGAAATCCATTGAATAAATTTCCACTTTGAAAATTAAATTTTCTCTCACCAACTCTAAATGTACATGTAGGTAGGGCCTGAAAAATTTTTCCATCTAAAATTTCAAATAGAATTCTTCCACGAACATTCGTGAAATCTAGATAAAAATATCATGCGATAAACACGAAAAGTGTAAGCAGATTAACGAATCAAGTTGACATTGATTCGTTTAATTTTTGGTAGTCCAGCACGGAAGAAAAAGAGAAACATATTATTTCTAATGAGAGTCGTCCGCCGTTAGTGCGATAATAATGCGCGGTAATAACACGCGTGTACGTGTACCGCATAAAAGAATATATTTTTTTACACTGGTACAAAAGGATAGCCATTTTTCAAGAGACAATTAAAGATACCACCACGGACGCGTACAATTAAAAAATATAAGAACACAAATTTGACGTTTATTTATCGAGCGCTCGAAAGACCGCGCGACGAATTAAAAATCACTCGATATTGATATCGCCGACGAATAATCGATAGAAAATAATTGAGTGGCGCCTTGAACATCGATCAATGACACACATGCATTTTCCGCTACTGTTTTATGCAAGAAGATGACTAACCAATTCATGTAAATATAAACATAAATTATTAACGACATACTTTATTCATACTAAATCAGGCAGCGCCTCTTCAGCATGAAGTACCACCACGAGGAAACATAAAAAGAATCTCCAGACTAGAGATACCTAACTTTTTAAAAGGGATTTAAGTTTCTGAAAAAACTTGTCTGAATAAACAAACAGTTCGAAATGTCGTAATATCCCGTTGATTGGCATTAAAAGTCCGTTTCATTCCCGTCGGTGTAGCCCCGTGACAATAAGAGTAATTCTACAGTGAAAAGTAATTCTCGTAATGGGTTGACACGAAATTTCTCGTTTCACGGATGTGTATCGCGCGCTGAAAAATTTCAAGAAACACAGATGAGAGCACCGTGTTGCACCGTGTTGCACCGTGTTGCACCGTAGAGCACCGACACTAACCTCCCCTACTTACCCCGACGAGTTCGCGCAACGAGTTTTACTATGGTACAAGCGGGCAACGGGAATCGAGCACACGTTTCGGATCCACAAAAAGTCCCAAAGGAAATCCTTCGGGCATGTTCCTCTCGTATCGACGAAAAATCCAAGGACGCGGAAAACGCGAGCGGGAGTCACTGGCAGGACCGGAAGTTCCGCGCACGATGCTCCTGCGGCAGGAGTAGGACTCGGGGATCCGATTCCTCGGGTTCTTTTTTTTCTCTAATTACGCTTACCAATGACGTGTACATGCTGCAGCAGTAATCGCTGGTGGGCAAGTGTTTATCAAGCCCCGCAGCGCTCACGGTATATATACCCCTGGAGGCATTACCAATACCAGTATTTGAACAGAATAGCGATGGCCACCATGTGTCGTGGAAAATGCACATGGGACATATAGCAGGGGGGTACACGGATGTGTTCAACACGAACGACACGCGTGCGTGTGCTGGTAGGAATCGTGCGAGAGTATGGAGACAACAACACGCCGGTGCATCTGCAACTACCTTCCCGAGGATCACCATGTCACACTGCGCTAAATGTCATCGGGTCCCCGTTAAAGGATTCTTACTCAATTGTCATAATTCCCTTAACGGTCCGTGTCTACTTTCTTCCGCGAGAGCGCAGCTCCAAGCGCGAGATCCCCCAAGTCATCGGGAAATAAACTCTAGCTTTCCATGGGACCCGAAAAAATGGCCGACTCCCTTAGCCGATCGTTCGTTGCACTCGCGATTATCGGACGAAACCTGCGGCAGGATGTCGCAGGAGCGAGAGGCAGGTGGAGAGGAACCGGGAAACCCCAGTTGAGCTTTCGACAATGTTGCGCATGTACGTGTGTCAAGTATTTCCCAATTGTTCAGAAATGCGCGCGCGCGCGCAATTATTGCGTGTGCCACTCGAAACTTAAGCTTTTCGATTAACAGAAGCGAACCGTGTGGCTATCGATGCTTCTTAGATAATTATATTATATGGCTTGGCTGGCTGGCTGGCTGGCTGGCTGGCTGGCTGGCTGACTGGCTATTATGTTGTCTCGCCATTTTCTTAACGGCGATTTCAATGACTTTACAAACCTTTCAGTCTCACGCTAAAACATTGTAATGATACTGTAATTATTGTAATTTGATGACAATAATCGTTGCCCTATACGATTCGCACAGTCTATGAGAATTAGTTCGAATGTGCGGATAGACTCTCTCTCTCTCTCTCCCTCCTCTCCCCTCGGAGAGAAAATGTCATATTTTTCTCTCGGCCGAGTCATGTTCCGAGTGATCTTAAAAGTTGCGCTCTGGCCTCCTCCACCCTCGCTCCCTCTTGCAAGCGCGTTACAATATTATGGTTATCTCTTAAAACTAATAAATAGTTGCCGCTGTAATTCGACTGGAGCGCCATTAGACCTTGTACGGATGCATCCTGCCATTAACGAGTGCACTTTATTTCTCGTTTTAAATGCTTTCTCGCTCGTTATTATGAGTCGCGCAGCTATATAATTCATACTACCTTTTCCTACGTTATATTTCCTATGCACGCATATACCGTTACTTTGTAAACAAGCGCTCGTAGCAGCATTATTATTATCGTACGATAAATTAAACATGCAAATTATTGACAAATATCGTTCTCCAGAATCATCGCACACGCATATTCCTCCCGTAATGTATTCCACGAGGCACGCGTTTTGCCAATTAGCATTTTGCGCGAAGAATAATCGAATCGGGAATAGTGCGGATAACACGAGGATGACTATCGATAAAAACACGCGAGTCCTGGAAGGAACGACGATAGATTTTATCGAAACAATAACGAATAGGCGTTAAATTGTACGCCAAGTGTTCCACGAATGCTGAATTACTTGGCTGGAACGCGAACTTCCTCTTTTATGGGAAGGACGAGGGAAGGAGAGGGGAGCGGGGGGTTGCGAATAACGATAAATTCTTGTCTAGCGGAAATGTTTGTTTCTCCGTGAAGAGAAGAATCGGCGGACAGCTTCCCCCCCCCCCTCCCCCAAGCTTTTACGTGATTCAAGCGAGTGCGTCATCGATATTCGAGTGATTTTCTCCGCTCGACGAAGGATTCATCCTGCGGAATTTCATTCTTTTCACGCAGAGTTCACGATCCTCTCGATGATCCAGCGCGTCTCGCGATTAAGGACGTCGATCCTGGCGCTCGGGATCGAGCCTCGGAGTGTCGGGCCATCATCGTCATCCGACGATGAGAAACGTGCATTCTACGTGCGCATTGTACGCGTACAGGTACATATAAGGAAAAGTACTGGTCGCGCGGATAAGTTTGGGCTTTTAATTAACTCGGTGGCGCAATGCGAGCCGTGCGCGCGCGCGCACGGGCGCACGGAGGACGCAGGAATAAATATCACGCGTGAAAGTAACTAACTGGGTATAAGCGATTTAACCATGTCACCCCTTATCTCCTTGCTTGCTTGCAGTAGATCTTTAAAGGAGTGTACTGAAACAATAGCGAGCCAATCGTCGCTCCGACGGCTGAACTCGACTTTTACTACTTCCTCGCCTATGATCTCTTCTGCGGCAAAACTTCATATTTCTTCCCAGGATTTTTTCACTTAATCAATTTCACGACCACAAAATTATAGCTGTAGGCAGGAAAGTTTACTGGCGCTTTAACGTACGATAGCTACTGATGCAATCGTTTAAACATTATCTTGTCTCCCGCGAAAACAGGCAGTATTACCCACGTGCAGAATGATCAAATATAATTGCGTCACTATTGCTTGTATGTTATTCGCATGATTATAACGTCACGTTCGTAGAATACATATATAGAGGACGCGGCAAAATTATGTACTATTACTTACACTTTATTACTTATTTATTATGATTGTGTTTCTACTCCTCGTCCTCCCCCTCTCCCTTTTCTTCATCTTCTTCTTCTTCTTCTTCTTGCGCATATTTAATTCCTTTTTATTTATTTACTTATACTTAATATTCCGTCGAGTAATTATTCGCGCGCTTAACAGAAAGTTATGCATATTGATAATTCTCTTGTTAATTTCGAGAAGCAAGTGAGTTCTTGGATGATGAGTAGCTCCGGCCAAGATCAAAATATGATTTCTTCACCGATGACGGAGTATATCGGGTCATAGGTCAAGTGCGCTAAGTCCCTGATCATTAAGGTCATGAAAATCGGATTTACGTCACTTGCCATCCTGATGCTTCGGTATCAGTCGGATCAATTTTTTCTCGCTCTCTCGAATCCCCTCAGCCTTAGCAACCGCGAGCGAATCCGATGGGGGACAAAAATGTTCGAGAAAATTTTAAGAATA
Source organism: Sclerodermus sp. 'alternatusi' (assembly GCA_037305995.1). Classification (NCBI taxonomy): domain Eukaryota; kingdom Metazoa; phylum Arthropoda; class Insecta; order Hymenoptera; family Bethylidae; genus Sclerodermus; species Sclerodermus sp. 'alternatusi'. The sequence goes on from CM074550.1 coordinate 7,069,408, forward strand.
TGTTGCCCAATGGCTCCAATGACGAAATAAGCTCGCACATCCATTTATGGGGGCCTGCACCGTTACCTCGTGTACTTCTGTTTGCCTCTATTTACTTTATCCATTCACAGCTTCGATGAAATCCACCAAGGTATCCTTTGCTTCGTGGGTACATACTTTTCTTCGTATGGATTTCTGGCTTTCATTCAAGTACGCATTCTTGCAGATGCAGCATCGCAAGTGCATCCGTGTGTAACCTTTCCTATCTGACACGGCCTTAAGAACTGTGCGGCGAACAAGGTATATCTATCTCTCTATCGCAACAACCATACATGGAATATTATAACAGGATATCGATACCTGTGTCAAATCACGTTATCAGAATTCCTGTATTATCACGTCAAATCCCTTTCTTTATTTAACACAAATTAGCATAATATCGGGTTTTAAGGAGGAAGAGACTCCAGCGGGTAAAATCGGTGTACCGTAAAATTAACAGAAATGAAGTATTAAAATAATTATAGTAATTCTACGCGAGGATCCTTCATCCTAAACAAATAAAAGAGCCTCTGCTTATCGAAAGAACGCACGATTTTGCAATAAGAAATTTTGGGGTTTTTTTTTTTCGGCAATGACGAGGTTTGTTCGTCACTTCTTTTCTCTTAATAATAAAGTAAGCGGTACCTCGCGGAGAGTATTCTTTTTTCAGCAGTACAGAGAATGAAAGTAAAACTGAATTCGGCATATGCTGCTTCTTGCCTACGGGCAGGCACTCTCTTAGAATGTTTGCGGTTTATCCTTATATGTCAAGGTCGCCCTGCTTGGTATTTTCTTACTTTACGATTTACCCACAATAAGTCCATAGAGCATTGATTGGCTGAAATGCTAGTAGTGGTACTGCACCTACTTTTTTGGATTCGACTATTCCTATATATCTATCTAATCAATCTTTATTAGAAATCCACCCCAGGCGCACACACTCGCACCGTTGCAACCCGGACCCCGCATGCCGGGGGCTTCAAAGGATTTTTATTTATGGCGAGCTGAGAAAAAACTAATGGAACTTTGCAACGTGACTGGGATCACTCGGGGGATAACTGCATAAAGTGGAAAAGGGGGACTTTCTCTCGTGGTGATAAAAAGACGAACGAGAGGAGGAATTGGCGGAGCAATCGATACCAGTAATTAGGCGCCGTGATCTAGTTGTGGTTGGCCAATGCCTGAATTGGCCGAACGACCTTTGGGACACTCCTGTCTCTGTTACGGTACAATATACCCTGGCTTTGGCTCTGGCTCTGCCTTTGGCTCCTCTGACTCTCTGGCTCTGGTTCTCGTTCTGGTTCTGGTTCTGGTATGGGACCAAAACCGAAGCAAAGCAACTGCACCCACTCGCATCGGTTACGCTACCCCAACATCCAAGAATTAATTACATCATCCGCTCGTGATGATAGACCGGAGATTTCTGTAAAACTGGTTCTTCGTGGCGGGTCCAGTGCCTCTCGCGATACTTCGCACTCAACGCGTCTAAATGACTTTTTGGTTATTGGCCACTCAGAGACGCGCCATTAATCGATATCGGCTCCATCCCGCTTCTCTTCTTTCTCTTCTCCCTTTTTTTTCAGTCTTTTTTTTTGTCATCCGCAACCCTGACTCCTCACCAGTACGCATACGTATATTTTAATTTATACGAATGGAAGATTTCTTGCCCGGACATGGGCTCGAAAATCTTTTTTTCCGCGCACATAAACTTGTCTAGTTTTTTAACGCGATAAATCCCCCGCGAGAGAGAAGAAAATAAAGTTCCATTTGGCGCCGCGTGATTTTTCTCCTGTACAATCTGCGTATTAGGAAAATTCTTTCAGCGTGGATTACTATTAACAGTACGACGAAGATCCCGTCGTGATTTAATCGTTTCAAGTGGACGGCAATCCATTAAATATGGAAAACATTGAAGGAATATATTAATTCCAAGGACTGGTGTTTCAGTGCTGAGTAATTTATAATCATTCAACCGTCACCCAATTAACAGCGCAGTACACCAATGTTTACCGTGACTAAATACCTTTGGGTAAGAATTCAAGTTCAATATACAGAGAATTATCAAATATTTCATCGTCCCCGCCTTCTGTCTCATCGTTCCCCCAGTTCCCAAAGACTCGAAGTGAAGCTCTCGCGTGATCGGGTCTGAATATTTTTCATACTTAAGTCACGTTCCATTCGTCATACTTTTTCGTAATTGCATTAAAGGTGCACACAAGAGGTGCACTCGCCATTCTACTGTCCGCGATTCGTTAAATATGGGCGTAATAACAGTCGAGGACAGTCAAATAAAGAAACAAGGTGTATCTTTAAAAGCTTATATTTTCTTAAAAGACTAACGTTTAATATAAACGTTTTTTTTCAATGGTATCCATAGCTACATCGTCCAATAATTCCAGGTACATGTCACGAATGTGGTTGCGATGGTACATGCGAGGCCGCCGCCAAGTGGTAAAATTGAAATTTCGTCATTCGGTCCACGCATGGACGTCCAGTGAATTTTCATCTCGCACTTGTTTAGTAGCACAAGCAATGGGCTTCGTAAAAATGTTCAAACACATTTGTACCAGCGGTACAATCCCATCGTCCACTGAACTATCACTTTCTGAGTTGATCCTGCTCGGGATGAGCCGCGATGTACTCGAGGGCCCTCAAGATCGCTGCTGGGATTGCGGGTCCAACTGGCAAGTGTTCTCCTTTGGGTTGGAAGCCATTTTCATCGGCGACGTAGCTCACAGAAATTGGACTTCCATCTTCAGCGGTGTAGCTGTAGGCTCCCTGGACGGAAATGGAATCCTCCTTCTCGGGGTCCTGGGATTTCACCAGGTGGCCCTGCTCTTGCACCTGGATACCATTTCCGGTTTCGTAGTTGTAGGAGTAAGAGCCATCGGGGTTCGGGCCATCCTCGTTGTACTTCACAATTGGAACAGGCGTTGGATTTTCCACTGGGGCGGCGTAAACTGCCACGGCCAATACGGCGAAAACTGCGAGTGTCTGAAATCAAGAAAATTTCCACTTAAGCAAATCTAGTCTTCGCGAGTGTACACACTCGACGCTCCTCCATCTTATCATCGCGCCACACCCCATCCATTTATTCACTATTTATCCACGCTGAAATTGCGCAGTCGCGCATTTCAAGAATATTCCTTGAAAAACCTCTACTTTTATAAACAGGGCCCGTGTGTGCCGAGCAATGATACGCCTAGTTCTTCTCACAAAGAAATATCTCTAGTTTTGTAATATCTTTTTCTTCTTCTTCTTCTTCTTCTTCTTCTTCTTCTTCTTCTTCTGTTCCTCTATTTTTTCTCTTTTCTCTTTTTCTTTCAAGTTTGTTCCGAGTAAGTAAGACAGTTTGAAAGAAGTCTCTGAATAAAACATGCAGTTTTTAAGGTATTAGTAACAGTTGAAAAACTTAATTGACTTCGCAGGAGTTAGAAAGGAGGCATCGAAAAGAATAGCAGCGAGGTCCAACGAGTAACTCACCAAAGTGTTCATGTTGGCTACGGTAGTTGTCATGTCGTAAATGCCATCCGAAGAGGCGCTTTTATAGCTCTGCCGAAACCTTGCAAGGTGCGAGGACCTCCCTCTCGTTGATAGATTCCTGCCCGACACTTTGACATCGAAGTACGTCTTGCGAAATCATCAGCGGGGACTACATCGGCCGTCCGTCTGCCTGGAGATCCTTCGTGCCCACACGAATTCTGCACTTCGTTCTGTTTCCATTTACAAATTATTCATTTTCGAGGCTTTTCTCGCAAAAACACGGGGATTCGCTCTTACGAAATTTTGTCCTCTTCGAGTATTATAATTTTATTAGTGCACCGTCTTCGGATTTCAACTGGTTGAAATACTCGATTGAATATTAATGATGGGAATCTGATATCTTTCAGTAGACTTTTTGTCAAATAATTTTCGGATACGGTTGATTAATCGGATAATTTTATGTGTGTTTGTGGATTCTTCTTTTCGTGTGCTCAATATACGTATAATGCTCCTTTCAGCGCGCAGCATGTTACTTAAATCATTGCTAAATATTGAATGTATACTTGTGTGTATGTGTATGTGTGTGTGTGCAAGGATTACCGATTCTGTTTATAAAATAAATATCAGCTATTATTAATCATGCAGCGATTCCAATAAATCTTAGCTAAGGAACATTGTATACGATGTGCTATAAAATTAGTTCTCACGAGATATGGCCGAATTTCTAGCATCGCGATACTTGCCGAGTGCCTTGGTAAAGTTATGGGAAAATTTCGATAATAATAGAACGTGCAAACACCAAGGATTCGCAACACCAGAAATATGTTTTTAGTCTTTAAATAGTTTATTAGAATCGTCGTGATATTGCTTAATAAAGTAATTATTGCTGCTGGTTTGATTTCACATCCCTCCTTTTCGGACAACGATTCTCATCGAATATTCTCTTATTTTAGAAGTAAAAGAGACTTTGAAAAATTTTAGTATACGTTTCTATTTATATCTTTTTTCAGGGATAGATGGATAGATAGATAGATAGATAGACGGGTGAATAAAGAGAGAGAGAGAGAGAGAGAGAGAGAGAGAGAGAGAGAGAGCGAGAAAGAGAGATATCGAATAAATTCGTATGTTTTATATAAAATTCTTAACGACCACTTACAAAATGGCCGTTTCGACAGAGCTGGTTATTGGTCTATAAAAAAAAATATTTCCGTATCAGTGGATAATTATTCAAAATCGGCGATGCTATCTCGATAATTTGCACTCGAGCGTCGCCTCTAAATGAGCATTAATAGTTTCCGTAATACGACTCCGAACTTTTTCGAAGATTATTTTTCCATTGACCCTATGAACTCCGGTACCACGAATTTTGAGTATGTTATAAATTCAGCCGTGTAACGAATTTGTGCAGCCTTGGCAACCTCGCGCATTCCGAATACACAAGCTTATTTATCTTGATCATGCAGCCGAGCTACTACGGTCGTCGAATTTTATGCAACGTACGAAACTATCAGTGACCTCAACGCATGGACCGCGGAGCAATTACACGTATCAATGTAAGCGGAGTTGATAAAGCGCTGCGTGTACATTAATCACTCCTTATAGGGACCGTGTCAGCTCCTGTCACATAATTCCTGCGTCTGTGTCACGCAGGATACGGAAATAGGACGTACGGCCGAACTGTGTGCACATGTAGCCACATACAAATAACGCAATATCCTTCTAGCCTGCAGCGACTGAATTTCTTTTTCTAAGGTTATATGAAAATGAAAGTTTGAACAGCTCCGGCATTATGATTTCCAATATCCATAAATTTGACTATAAGTCAACGATTCGGCGAAGCCCCATCCTTCATACCAACCTTTCGTGGTACTTGGGCAGAGTAGCCGAAGAGAAGAATCTAGTCTTCTATTGCCGAAGGACCAATAACAATTCGAGCGATAGGGGAATTCTTGAATTTTTCCACGCTACCTTACGTAAGGAAAGAGTACGGGCCTTTTTTTTTTCTTTCTTTTCATCGAATCTTTATTTCGTCAATGTTTCATCGCTATCGGCAAATCGACGCGTCGTACCGGTCCCGATAATCGACTCGGCATTACGCTCTCGTCGACGACTCTTCTCGGATCTCTCTCCTTGCAGTCGGTAAAATAGTGATCGATGGTAAGCATTTGGCGGAAATTGGAGAAAAAGAAGAAACGCGCTGTGATAGCCACTTTGAACGTGGACGATCCAGAGATTAGCGCGTTTCCCTTACGAGCACGCGATCCCCACCCCCCTCCCGGGTAATTCGATTGACTTGCGCGAGACCACGATGAAAAGGTGACGAGAGATAGTAGCGATCGGTATCGTTTACCATAAAATCGTAGTTTTCCATCCTCGTAGTTGGATATCTCTCGAAAGTATGCGATCTCGCGGATTATTAGCGAGTGGCCGGTATCAGTCGACGGACACAGCCATAGATCGCGCCACGTTTGAAACGAATCGCCGAGGGGCGGGGGTGTGGTAGGCCGGGCAAGGGAGAAAGAAGGCAAATGCGCGGAAAGGAGATTTCGTCTCGTAGCAATATTCTGACAATTTGAACATTTTTCTAAATACGCGATTGAGCAAGAGTCGAAAGTTGCTAATGGGCAATCTCGCAAACTCGCGAGCGCGAATACATTCCTCGCGGGAAATGCTTTTTTTCTATTTGCATCGGCTCACACCCGGAGGTGTTGGGAGGAACGGGTAAGTGGCCACTGCGAAATACGAGTGATGAATTGTCATAAGCAGCGTACGAGTCTCTTTAATCACCGACTGCGTAACAGTCGTTGAAGCAACTTAAGTAAGTTTGGCTCATCTGCCTTGTGAAAGTAAAAATATACTCTATAGTATTTAGGTTAGCGGGATGACCTCCGTGGTACAAATTATGGCGTCTCTTACTCCTTGCAAGGAGGCAGCGCAGGACCTACTTCGGCCGATCGGTCCTCCTTAAAATCGGAGAGTCACAATTAAGAAAGGCGCCGCAATCATCCGACGACCGGCAAATATTTAGTCAAGGTCTCCTCCACCTGCATCCACCATCATTTAGGCTTTTACCGCGAAACTCGCACACTCGTTTAAAGTAACTCACTTTACGATTACCGCGGCTCACAATCGATGCCATTTCTTTCTAGCGGCATCGCCGATCAATGATGAAACGGCCCGATCGATAATTGAGCCGATGACGACAGGTCGATCGTTAATTTTTAAGCCTCTGGCTCTGATAATCTTAGGTGACGAGTACAAAGCTGCTACATTAACATTATCGGCCGTATATCTATTCCTTAAATGCGACAAGATAGAACTATCAAGTTTCGGTGCTCAATTAATTTGTAAATGAGTAAAAGACCCGTGCTCGTTTAATTCCATTACGAAATATGCAAAGGTGCGTGGGGCGAAGGAGGGGGAGGGTGGAAGGAAGGAGGAGGGTCTTCTGGTTTCTCTATCGTTTCTTTATAACGTGGCTCCTTCTAAGAGTCGTTAGTGCGTATGGTAATTGCATCCTTGAACTATACCAGATTAGTAGCTTTCGTTTCAAATGGCTATCGCGTATACATAAATTATCGGAGAACCAATTGTAGCCATTCATAATATTCTTCTCGATTTGCACACTGTTTTCACACGCACCACGTATACCGTGGTTGAATCGTTCTATGCGAAGGAGGAGAATCGACGAGGTACGTGGGATTCCTCGAAGGAGATTGAAAGAAATGCCTGTGCTAGTCTCTATTTATCCCCCGGAGTTTTGCGAAAGACGAAAAACCATTATGCCCTTTCGCTCGGCTCTCCTGATTCCTTTGGCAGCAGCATTTCCCTCAAAGTGGCCACGTGTTAGCGTGAAATTTGAAGGTTGTGAAATAGATGCGAATAGTTCAGTGTCTCTCAAACTGAAAATTATGTTCCTCGAATATGCAAATGTATTGGTACATTATGACTAGAATTTATTTAAATTTTGAATACTTCCAGAATCAAAAATATAGCCGGCTGACTCATAGGAAATCAGATTTTCTGCGCGGACCATCAATATCCAGCTTTGCTCTCTTCCGCCATGAAATAATTATATCAGGTACACGGGTACGTGGGATATTTGCAAGTTATCCCCCGACTGCGGCAGAATTTTAAGAATCGGATGTTTACTCTTAGCGAAAGCGGAAAATATCAAAATAAACGTCAATCATGGAGTGTTTTGAAAATCAATTTGCGTCATCCTACAAGTATGATTATAAAATCGTTACGGACGTCTCTCGGACATCGCCGAAGCTTCAAGATTGCTGCTATTGGTGGACCAAACAAAAAAAAAGAGAGAGAGAGAGAAAAAATACACGCACTCCGAGCTAAAAAAGTGGTATAATCTAAAAATAGAGATAATATCATAATCAAGACGGCAAATAGCTGCATCGGCGGCAGCTCTTGACAAATCGGCGCGAAATGGGACGACACAATGATGAGACGTGCAATCGTCCATAATATCGGGACTGCATAAAATTGACATTTTTTTTACGGTGGTTCTTCTCATCGGCAAACGACCGTCCGGCATTCTCGCGCCGAGGGCAACAATAGCCTGCTGACGGTGATTCCTTCTCGACGGACACGCTAAAATGCGTGGGATTTTTTGCTCCCGCCACCTTATAGACGCGCACGAGCGGCCAGCCAGACCCTCTCGAAAGATTCATTCACAAGTCTGGTTCCTGGTCAAATTAAAACCTCATTCTCGGCCGATTGAAGTGGTGTGGGTAAATTGAGGCGTCGACCTTTGGAGAAGCGTAGAGGTATGACCTCAGCGCGTAAGTCCCCGCGTGTCCGTTCGATCCTGTCGCGTGTATGGTTCATCCGCAAAATTTCGTTGGTCGGCAGTGGGGGTGGCCCCCGGGGGTGGAGGGGAGAAAATAAGGTATTACCTTACCAAACAACCGCGTGGATCTTTCGGGAGGATATATAAAGCGGAAAGTATACACGAAATCACAAGTCAGTGCAGTGAGAAGCTACTAAGAGGCAACTCCCAAATCATTCGACATGAACCGATTGGTGAGTTTTCTTCGTCTTCACGAAACTCGTGAGATTCGAGAGCAATCTCAAAAGTTTTTCACAAACTTTCCTTACGAAGTTTAGTCATTTTGAAAAAGAACTCTTGCCGCAAGTAGGGAACGCGTCGATAGAAATAAGGGTGGTACTTGTTAAAGCGAATTCAGATTGTACTTGATACGCATTGGATAGATGCTTGCGAGAAAGAGAGAGAGAGAGAGAGAGAGAGAGAGAGATGGGGTTGAGAATGGGAAAGAGGGGGCGGGAGGGGAGGGAGAGACGTAATTGAAGAAAAATCAATTGGAGCGGTAGAGAGCGAGCTAGAGCGAGAATTTCAGAAATGCGGAAAATTTAACGTCGATTTACATTTGCCACACACAGGTAATCGTCCTTTTCGCCGTAGCCACAGTGGCACTGGCGGCTCCGGTGGATCCCACCACCACCCCAGTTCCCATTTTGAGGCAAAGTTTTGATGGACCCAATCCCGATGGCTCCTATCAATACAGCTACGAAACCGCAAATGGAATCCAGGTCCAGGAAGAGGGACACTTGAAAAACGTCGGCACCGACGAGGAAGCCCTCGAAGTTCAGGGTGGCTACAGCTACACCGCCCCCGACGGCACCCCCGTCCATATCACTTACGTCGCCAATGAAAACGGATTCCAGCCACAGGGCGATATCATCCCCACCAGCCCACCAATTCCACCTCAGATCTTGAGGGCACTCGAGTACATCGCGGCCCACCCCGAGGAAAACAATCTGGACGCACCCCAATAAGAAAATTCCGAGACGAGGGTGCGGTGCGAAGAAGCGAGTCTCGATGCCGCCAGGGATCTCGCCGCAGTTTCCTTCGAATCAAATGATCTTTTGACTCTTGGGAACTCGAACGCCTTGAGAGTCGCTCCTTCGATGCGCCTGACTGTTTGTATTTATAGTTCTAATAACCACTTAAGAGACATGTAAGAGAAGTAGTGTAAATAAACTTTTGTATACTCCAATTACTTTCTTCTCTCTGATTTCTGGAGGGAGTCGTCGCCGTTGCGCGAGAGACCTCGCGCGAGAGGCGCGCAAAATCTCTCGAGATTCGAGTCTCGATCCTGCGCACTGCGATCAAACAGGTGCGATCGAATAGTCGAATTTCAAAGAATTCGATCGAGACGCGTACGCGCGCACGTAACAAACGCACGGCGTACTCGGAGGCTGCCGCTAAATGAATTTGCGGTAGGTTTAAGCGTGTCGGGGAACTCATTGTCACCTGTCAAGAACACCTGTCGGCTACGCTTTCTAAAATGCGCGAACCTATCAAACGCACTTTCTATTATATATTCTTGTCTTACGTATCCTCTAATCATCCTATGATCGCATGATTACACGCAATAAATTTCGAATATGCAACTACTCGACCGCTTTGCTCGTCGGCCTAATGATCGTCGAGAAAATTTCTGCAGGAACGAACTGCCTCTGTGTACACACTCCACGTCGCCAGGATTCCAGGAGGTGCAAGAACCGCGGAAGATGGTGGCGGGTAAGCAGCAGGCAGGCAGGCAGGCAGACAGGCGATACGAGCATTTTTATTTCATGATTTTCATGGAGGCGCTTGCGCAACATACCTGGCGCGTGGGTCTCGATCATTTCCAAATTACCATCGGAGAGCGGCGGCGGCGGCGGGACCATCCAGAGGAGAGACATATTTCGTTGATAATTGCGAAAGGTTTTCTCTCTCTCCTTAGGTTACTTTGAAGTCATGATAAATCTACGTCACGCTCGAGGAAGAGAATGAAGCGTGAAACTTCATTGGTCGGCGCGCCACTCGCATTAATTTAACGATCAACGTATCGAATATTACAAGAACTGACATTGAATTGGTCAAGAAGAAGCGTCGTTGCGGTCATCGTCGTGATTCCGACCATCCTCGACGTGGGCCACAGCCGCAGAATTTACAGGAAAGCACAGTCGATAAATATGTATCTCGTAATCGGCGAAGCACATAAACGCGAGGATCGCGTCATCTGTCAAATTTTTCAAACAAACAAGGAGGCAAGCTGCTGGTCCACTTTCCTTCTTGATACGCTGTGTTCCTCGAACACGCGTAGAGGCGATTCTGATCAAATTTATTATCATCCTCCGTCTGAACCGCGGGGATCAGTATTTCAAGGATACGACAAAAACTCGGGGGAATTTCATGAAACTTGTCAAATTTATTGCACTCGGAGGTACAACGTGCCTTTATAAATAATTATCACAATAGCGTAGTTGCTTACATATGTGTATTTGTGTGTGTGTGTGTGTGTGTGTGTTGCGTACGCGAGTGTCTATGTGTGCACGCGTGTGCTGCGCGTACGCAAGTACTTGGCGTAGTTTGTAAGTGTTCGGCAAAGCAGGTGTCTTGGCGGTAAAACTTTTCGAAGAGAAAAAAACAAGCTTTTGTATCGCGCGAATCATGAAAATATGCTTTTTACAAAAATATTTATTTAACTTAATAGTAGAGGGGAGGAACGGAGTAGGGGTGTGTTGATGACTACAATCGTAAGCTTAAAATTTCTTAGGCGGCACTCGGAATTGGCGGCCATTGACGGCGTTTTGTCGTGGGGGTTCCTTGGGGAGTTCTGGAGGTTCAGTCGTCGAGGGTTGTTTGGCAATCCATTCGAGGGCACGCTGGATCGCTGGAGGAATAGGTGGGGGTGTTGGAAGGTGGGTGCCTGATACTTGAGTACCATATTCATCGGCTGTCCAGCTCATGGCGATTGGTGTACCATCCGGTGCATTGTATTGCACTGAACCTTGAATCAATTGGGTCTCGTCTGGGGTGCCAGCATATTTCCGGCTTCCGCTTTCCTTCTGCAAGATTCCTCCTTCCGTCTGGTAAGCGAAGGAATAATGACCGCGGGTATCTCCCAAGTCACGTGATTCGCTCACCAGTTTCTCTGGCTCCTGGAAATATTGCTGACCCTGGGCCAGACCGAGGAGAGCTACTATTATCTGAAAAAATTAAAAAAAAGAAAATGAACAAAGTTGACATATCCTTATATCAAAAACTGCATAAAAAATATATATATACCAATTCACGCGCTCTATAACAATGTACGAGATTAATAATGCATGTTAACTAATGTAACATCGCAAACACTAATTACATGAGAAAATTATATTTAATAAATAAAACGTTATTTAATGAAAATGTAAATATTACTAGCAGTCACCGATCTTGAATATATTCAGTCATTTGAGAGTGTATTAATTAAAATACACACGCAGACAATTTGAATACGCGTGGCGCTAAATGTATATTTGATATTTAATCGCTTACTACAAATATCCAGTTATTCAAACAAAATTCGTTTTAAACAGATCTCGTTTAAAACACGTCACTCGTCGAAACTCTGCTATTTCTCTCGATCATATTCTAAAATGCCAAAAAAAGAAATAATGATTTTAATTGATATTTTTTCATAGCTAGATCGGTGCTCCTCTATTTTTTCCAGCGAGTAGTAGAATTTATCGAAAATAACCCGCGCATAAACAAATGAGGATAATCTCATAATTTCATATTCTAAAAGCGGCATTCTAAAAGTAACAGTAGCCATCGCATATTTTTGTAATCGTTCATTATAAAATATTGCGCAACGCAGGATAATATATCGCAAGAAGATGTACGTATAATGATAGGGGGCATGGAACAGACACACACACGCTTTCGCTTACACCCTATACCCACCAGCACGCACACACACACACACACAGATACATAGACCCACGCGCATATATTGCTTATGAGTGAAAAATTCGCGCAGCAGGAAAGTCCGGATTTCGAATGAATTTTCCGGATGAAATATCGACTTTCGCGTCGAAAGATTGGACGGTTATTGTAGCTTACATGCACCTTTCAACGAAACGTCTCAATCGATACGCTGACTCCGCAGAAGTAGCAATGAACGACGTGTCAGTTGCGACGGGGCAGCGGTGGGTGCTGTTGCCGCTGTTGGTGGTAGCCGTGTGCGATCATTGAAAGTATATCAAAACCGGGTAACAGTTATGGGCAGCAATAAAAACTCTGCTTTATTATGCATGCCTACACTATCTCCGAGAGATCGTGTAAAATCTTTACTGCCACGGAACGCTTTAATTTATGAAGAGATTTCGCGCGCCGTGGAGCAGACGTCAGGTCGCATATGCGCTGCGTTCCACGAGAGAATAGGCGCGCTCCTATCTTCGATCGAAACACCGGGGAGTCCCGTCACCGCGTGACGGCGACGTCGACGTCGACGACGACGGTAGCCTCACCGATCCCAACAATCGTATCTTCTACAAGAAAGTCCCGAGGAAACGGTTTACATTTGCGAACTCGCGTCTCTCGTGTCCTCCACCCCCCTCCCCCTTCCTTTTCCCTACCTTTTCCTCGGAGACGCTAATGGCGATAATCGGCGAGTCGCAGCTGCGCGCTTGAAAACTCGTAGCCACGCTTTAATCTTCGTCATGTTTCTACGGTAAATCTGTTGTCGGGATACCTTTCCCCGCGAAAGGTCAGGGCGCGACGGCTGTCTTGGTAGTCGGGGGTCACACAATACCTATTGCGATCGCAAGTAAGAGGAATCGTGAAAAGTCCACGCTAATGTTAACTCCGCGGCGACCAGCCGATCCGATCCAATCTGATCCGATCCGATCCGGTGATCCTCGATAATTCCAAGGAATTTACCTCACCCTCGAAACTCCCTTTGGCAAAATCGATTCTTACGGTGAGAACCGTCGTCGATTTCTCAATACCGATCTGTCAACGAGCGACCACCATTCCGTCTCTCGGATAACAACAGAAATGACAATAATAGCAATAAGCAACAAGATTGCACGGTGAAAACGCATATCAAATTGGAAGATCGTTTAGAAATCGGCAAGATTTACCACTGGGTGGCTTGCGGCACAAAGAGTACGCTCGTTCGATTGACATTAGACTCCCGACGAGATCGACAGGGAATATTTAATGAGATTAGGAGATTAGGAGATATTAGATTTGAGAGATAAAGAGAGCGAGAGAGTGATATATATATATATATATAGAGAGAGAGAGAGAGAGGAGGATGGATTAAGGCTGGTGGAGTAGCAGCCGTAGGAACCGGATTCGTGGGCGAAACTCGAAATCTTTATCAGAGGAATCGGCGATTTCGAGAGGATATCGTTGGTACGGGGAAAGGAGGGGGAGGGGAGGGAGTCTCGTGGACGCGAACATGAACGAATTTCTTCAGACTCACCAAGACACGCATGTTGCCGGCGATTTCGCGCAAATCCACGCGCTCGAGAAAGCTGAGGTGCGAGTGTGTGTGTGGTGGTAGACGATCGGAGATGCGGGGATTACAGGTAAAAAGCAGTCGGCAGCGTCACATATAGAGATCACTCTTCTCGATGGTTGTCGGCGTGAAGTTCGCGAGCAACTCTTGGACCGTTGGGGGCACAGCCGACCTTTATACCGGCGTCTACAAGCGAGACCAGCCTTTACATAATCCGGGAAAGTTTATTTCGGCATACTCGTCTCCCTCTAGAGCAATCCACACCCCCGCGAGAAAATCTCACGATCGGCTATCAGCAAGGCGCCTTCCCCGGATGACAGGAACTGCCTCCTCGTTCACTTTTCCACTCTTCTTTTCCATTCCCCGCGTTTTCAGCTGCTGCTCTTGTATCGCATCGCCCCGCCTCGCCCCGCCTCACCTTGCCTCCAAGTTCCTTCGATCGCCTCCCCCAACCACCCCCCTTACAGGATCCGGGGTTTCCTCGGGAACGCGCGCTTTCCACACGTACCCGAGAGTTACTCACTCCGCGCAATTAACACCCACTCGCCGGCAATCAACAACCGATCAAATTCAATGTAGCTTGCAACAACCGATTCTCCCCCTCCCCTCCCCTCCCCGCCGCATACTTTCCCCTAACCATGCGGCTCCGCGAAGAAAAATTGCGGTTTTTCCTCCTCGGATTCTTGGCGTTTGAGTCAGAGTGGAGAATTTCTCTTTTTCTTCCTTTACCGGCTCCGATCCTGCTCCTTTTTTCTGGATCGACCAGCGTTTTTAATAATGCAGCAGTTTTTTCCCCGCTCAAAGCGGACGGCGGGAGAGAGAACGCGGCGAGGCTAATTTCAAGCGAGGGCAACTAGGTGCGCGCGCGCGCGCGTAATTGTAAATAATCTGATTTATGTGAATTTACTTTGTAGCGCGCGTCTCGTTATCTTCACATATAATTCTCGTCCGCGGTTCAGGCGAATCGATTTGCAATGGTTCTCAGAGAAATCTCTCCGCAACCTTTTAGGGTGCATGAAAAGGTTGCCGGTCATTATAAACCGCGCTTCGGAGAGCGCTACGAAGATTGATACTTTTATGCGCGACAAGATAATCCCTGATTTATTACGTAACCGGTCAGTGCAGTAGTGGCGTTGCACTCGAAATAACGGAATGCGGTTCACCGATAAGCACGCGGATAAGCTTCGCCGCTATCTGGAGGATTTCCATTGAAAAAATCTCTTTCGCCGAGCGACGCCATTATAAATCGGACCCAGGGCCAAGGAAACGTATTACGCGTCAGATTCAATGAAATTCGTCGTTTATAACAGTCGTGTACCAGGGAACAATGCTGCTCGCGAGGGTACACGCGAACGAGATTTCAAATTGGCTGCTCAACGATAAATCGTGCATCGGCTTTAATGTCAAATGCAAATGAATGTGCCGAGCCGTGTCACGAGAGAGCTCCTCCTCCATCCAGAGCGGGGGGCAGTATTTCACACGTCTTGTTTTTTGAGATATTGCCAATCGCTGAATTTAAATTTCTAAGTCGGTGTTAGACTCCAGAAATTAGGCAACTAAGGTCACCCGACGCTAATCGTCCTGGCCCTGAAGAGTCACCACTTGCAATAACTCCTCGTGACCCCATTATCGTTATCACAATGAAGGAATTCCTCGGAAAGCCTGCTACTCCGGGACCGATGAATTATTCAAAAGGATACGCGCGATTTTTGAGTTAAGGAAATTTTAGCTTGCGAAAGAAAGTACAATGATCGTACAAGGATCGTGATAAATAATATAATAAATAACTCGCGAAGCGTGGGTGCAGCAGCGGCAGCGGCAGCGGCAGCGGCAACGGCAACGACGGCAACGGCAACGGCGACGGCGACGGCGGTACACGTGGATGAAATCCCTGGGATTGTTAATTAATCTTTAACCACGTTGTGGAAACGTGATGAACTCGTGTACGATAAAACCGAGTTCGGAATTCTTTCGCCAACGGATTTCACCCCTGGGGGTGCTACAGATAATAAGGCCAGCCGCCACCGAAGACAGTGGAGAATTTTCCAGCGGTATGCGACACCCGGTAAAATGGCCACTGATAAAATTCGCCGAGTTACCTGACAATAAAACAAAGGGGAGCGCGCGCTATATTCGTCGCCATCAAGCGCGCGTGCGCGCGCGTTCCGTGCGCGGAATTAGCGCGACCGTGCCCCGTTGGAGCAAACTCCCGACCCGGGCGATTTCTCGAAATTGTTCCGGAGCTTTTCCGTTCGAGTTCGTCCGAAATTCTCGAGGAGGGCAGAGGCTTGAGGCTCGTTTCGTCGAACACCCCCGAGATTCGACCGCTCCCCGTCGGTCGGCCAATCGCGCGAGTGCTCCGAGCTGTCCGAGTTCCATTCGCCGTCGGGCCTCTGCAACGTTCCCCGTTGCATATCTGAGCGTGCATCTGCACCGACGTCGCGCCACTTCGTTCCGCAACTGGAAGAAAGAAAGGTCACGTGGAAATTGTACCTGTTACTTATCAGAGGATAATGACACCAATGTCTTAGAGCGCGCGCCTGCAACCCGCGTCTTCCGTGGGAATTGAACTCGAGAGCCAAGAGTCCTTGGCCCAGTGATCCTACGTGTTGAATTGACTGCGAAGGATCGCCTAGAGTGCATGTGCACCTGCGCCTGCAGCTGTACGTTGCAGCTACGCGCGAGTGGACGGATAGGATAGGGTACGTCACGACGCCATTACACCAGTCAATATTTGCGTCGTCGGGTGAAAAAATTCTGGTGAAAGGCACAGAGTGCTCGTCGCTCGGGCACCTTGCCGTAGGATTCTAGCGATCACCTTGAAAAAAAGGCTCGATCGTCTCGGCTAGGACGAGGGACTGGAAAAGCTCGAGGAGCGAGGAGTTCCCGGGTGGGTGGCGATGGAATCGACGTGCAGGGCTGACGAGAAGCGACGAGAGTCCCATTATCCACGGAGAACGACGCTGGTCCTCCACGTGGAGTCGTCGCTGCCGAGGATCATCCGCTCAGGGATGTCGAGTGCAGACTCTCGGCGCGTGTAAATTTATCTCGTTGCACGCGCTTGCATGAAGCGGTTCGCAAAAGGCAGCACGCGCGCTCTTCGCGCTTATTATAATTTGGTCCCATCCCGTTCCGTTCCATTCCATTCCGTTCAGTTCCGTGTCAGGAACGAGTCGTACCGATAATAAAACGCGCCTACCTATCGATCCGATCCACTCGCGCGCGCTGCCGACGTTGTAATTAGCCGCGCGAGCAAAAAATCGGCAAGCGAAGGTACAGCATGCCAAGGTCTATCGGCAGTCGGCAACGTTGATGTTTCTACTACCGGACGAGGAGTCTGATGATCCTGAGGAAGCACCCGGTTTTCCGACCGATCGACGCGCGATTTTCGATCGGCTCCTCGCGGAATTGGCGCGAAAACCGGACGAGGGGCGAGGCGAGGCGAAGCATTTTCCACGTAATTCGAAACTAGACCTGGTTACCGGGGATTCCCATCCCGAGAGAATTTTCACGACGGGAGATCGGATGGACGAAGGAGAGACGTTTCGTCATACGAGAGATCGAGAAATCGAGCGGATTTCAGGAGCGAGCGCGTAAGCGCTCGGAGAATCGGTCGCCAATGGCGAATTTCTCTGGTTACGGAGAAAGCATCGGAGGCTCGATGGAAATCGGTTGATCGAGGAGCGCGCGTTCTCGGAAGATGAAGCAACGGGGTCCCCGGGAACGCGACGCGGTGGTGGGACCAGAGGAAGCGACCACGCAGTGGCGAGCTCGACTCGCGGATGCGCGCGCGCGCGCAGGCGCACCTCGATCGGCTCCGGCGTGGAGGCGCGTCCGGACGCTAGTTCAGCGCGATCGTCGCGCGGCGGCGACGTCGTCGTGTCTCCGTCGTTTTTCGTTTCGCGTTTGCAGCGGATCCGACGAGCCAACGCAGCCATTTAGCGAGACTCTCCAAGTCGTTCGTTACGTGTGGCTCGCGGCCAGCTACGCACCGAACTCCGCGTCGTCCCTCGAGTTGCACAACGCGGCACTTCCGGTCTGCGGCCAGTGGACGTTGCCGAATCGCAGCCGCGAGAAATCAATTGACCAGTCGATTTCTTTCGCCGAGCCTTGCTCAACGCGTTAAACGAGAGTTCCACGTGTTTGCTGGTGCGCGCGCGTGCGTGTGCGCGAGCAAAGTGCATCTCTCTTTCCCTCTAATCTCTCTCTCTCTCTCTCTCTCTTTCTTTCTCTGTCTCTATCTCTCTCTCATTCTATCATCACGTACACCAATGCGCTTTAGCCTGAATCCTGGAATGCACTTGGTCCGAAGGAGACCCCCCACTTTCTGACAGGTACTCCTCTCCCAGGATCATCCTACCATAGATTACGGTCTTTTTCAACGTCCCCCCGCCTCGTACCTCTGGTATACGGAAAGAAATTCGACTAATCTCTCATGAAAATTCTGAGCCTCTCGTTCGAGAGAGGAATAACATTTTTCAGAGGCGAACGGGCGGGTGGGCGGGGAGGGCTGTCTCTCGCGATCCCTCGATGTCTCGCTCGCGCGTATCCTTCGATGAGGATCTCGTCTCGTCTGATCAATTATCTTCCGTCCGAGAAAAAAACGCGCGAGATTTTCGACGCTCTCGTTTTCTACCGCGCGTTCACGGAGAAACGGATAAGAGACCTGCGATATCCTCGTAAAAAAATACAGTATCATCTTCCAGCGAGTTTATTATCTCCCCGTAATTCGCGATTGCATTGCACAGTTGGAGCGATGCGAGAATCTAGTGCGTTTTCATTATCGTAAGCCACTCTAATTGGGAATCCGGGTTTCTGCGGTTGTTTTATCAGTGACAAAGACGAGTGGCACGATAAAAGAATCTTGATCTCTCCGCAATACTCTGTATACTTTCCGTATACCTGCGTGCCACTGCTGGAGGACTACACGCGCGAAAACACCCTGGAGTCTCGGGGTCTGCTATCAACATTATCGCGCGCGCGCGCACACGCGAACGCGACGCTCCGCGTTATCTGCGATTAACAGGGAAAATACGTGCAAGGAACAGTCGATCGTCCGGCCGAAAGGGACGAAAGGGTCCTGGGAAATGGGCGGGAAACGACCGATGCAACGCGATGCGATGCGATGTCGCGCGTCGCCACAGTTTCGTCGCGTACACGCACACAGCTGAGAACTCGGATCGTCCGCGGTGGAGAGTAGCGGCGAGCGATTAGGAATTCTTAATCGCCTTTACTCCGCTTTAGGACAGCTGCGATAAGACGAGGCTACGGATAACTCGGCTCGGACAGATAAGAAGTCTGGCTGGCATCGATCTGCCGCGCGTACGATCGCCGTGAGATTATCGGCAGATAAGTTTCCTTCCGAGTAGAAATTGTCCGAGCTCCTGTAACTCGATGATTGTCCCGCTTGACCGGCCTATTAAAGCAGGAGCGCGTTACTCCGCTTCCGAGAGCAGCGCACACGTTTCTCGTACTCTCGCATGCGGCTAATCTACTTCTAAATCACGTCTCCCGCGGTTCACCGAGCGAGCGAGCGAGTGAGCGAGCGAACGAACGAACGAACGAACGAACGAACGAGTAAGCGGAAGTCTATACAAACTTCATCTGACGAGACCCATTTATGTCCTCAGATCATGCTAGAATGGAGAGTAACAACGGTAACGGTAACGTCGACGGGAAGTCCATGCTGAAGCAGCAGCAGCAGCTCATTGGTTCTAGGCTGGCTGCTAAGCAAACCGGAAGCGAGCGGGTTCGAAAAATGAGCACCATGCCCGAAGAGGAAGACGGCTCGGATGACGTAGAGCCGGACATTGAGAAGACCGGTCCTCGTCAGTACCAACAGCAACAGCAGCAGCAGCAACAGGACGCGGACTCGGACTCACCTTGCGAGGAGAGGGGACATCTTCTGAGCTCTGCGAGTAGTCGGAAGATCGCCATTACCCCATCGAGCACCACCAGCATCTCTTCCTGCAATGGCATTAAAAGATCCGCTGGAAGTGGACACGACAGCAGCTCCGACAGCGTCCACGAGAAGGCCCTGAGGCATCTGCACTGCAAACCGGAACAACCCGAGTGCAGGTACGAGGTACTTCCGTCCACTTCCTTCTCCTCCCTCCCCTCGACCCTTACCACATCTCTTGATCGATTTTCAAGTACTTTCCCATTGGAGGAAACTTTGCGAGTTCCCTCCGCTGATACGGAGAACTCGTGCGGGTGGCAAGGTCGATGTTTCAAGGTCGATCGTAAGAGGGTCGGTAGAAGAAGAGGGTATCCCCGCAAACGACGAGGAAGAGGAAGATCCGAGAGCTTTCTCGGAAAGAAGCGCGTGGCTCGGGGAAAATCTGCTAGAATTTCACAAGGTCTGGGGCCGTTTTTCACAGAGATTGACGAAGATTGATATTGTTGACTCAGGTTGTACCGGGACGGAGGGAACCAGGGCATCGCCAGCAGAAGCAGCCGCGCCATAGAGTTACACGCCGGGCGTCACCGGTACCCGAGTATGCGGTCGCTCAAGTCAAACGCCACGATGGACGAGCACCATCACCATCCGCATCATCTCCAGCCGAGCCAGGCGAGCTGGGCGTCCATCGTGTTCGCGGCGGACTCCAACGGACACTCTCGGGCCTTCCCGGACTCCGTGTCCATCCGCTCTCTAGCCTCCATAGGGCTCGGCTCCTCCGACGGCCGGAAGCTCACGATTCGTAGGGTACCGACCTCTCCGTCCGAGCTGCTCAACATGGTTCATCCGCCTACGTGAGTATTTTGTCAATCCCGGAAAGATTCTCAAAGGCCAAGGTCAAACGGCTCTGCTCGCCACCGTTCGGGTGGGGGTTGGCAGCTCCACGGAGTCCGTTCCCAAGGTCGCCGAGGCGCGGGACCCCCGCGGGAAACGGGAAACGAGCGGGAACACCCGGAGTCTTCGCCTGGAACAACGCGGTTACCTGCGCTAATCGACTTTGTCCAATCAGTGCTAAATGCGAGCGAGTGGCGTCGTTTCAGGGAATGACGCCCCTCCTCCTGCCCGCTACTGCATTAGTACGATTGTTCTTGAACATCGACATCAGAATTCGGTGTGTCAGCACTTCATCATGGATCAGAGTTATCTCCGCCACCATAGAATTCCCGGCTGCTTAACATGGCACATCCGCCGAGAGCTAAGTGCCGCGCGTGGTATTAGGACGACTAGGACGACTGCGATTAGATCTCGGCGTGGGCCCACGAAAAGCCAACGGTGAATCACGTTTATGGCGCATCGGCTTTTATGGAAGCACAATAGACATTCGTCAAGTAACTGGAGTTGGCACGCGCTACCAGTCGAGGTCGAAGCTCGTCGTTATCTTCGCTCGGCAAACTCTGACCCGGCCACGCGATTAATGGCTCTCGAGAAATTAGACAATGTAGACGGATCTCTGGAATCGGAAGATAATAAGGATTCGCATTCCTATGGTATTCCACTCTCGTCCCCGCCACCGTCATCGCCAGGGTCGTCACCACTCGTTAGCCGAAAGATCCTCGACTCGGATAAGAGTGAAGTATGATCTCGCCGAGCGAGAGAGAGAGAGAGAGAGAGAGAGAGAGAGAGAGAGAGAGAGAGAGAGGGAGAGATGGAGGACCTCGCTTGGATGGCAATTTCACTTTTTTTCACCCCCCAGTTGAATCGTCTCGAAATTTATCGAACCGATCAAAGATTTGGGGGCGGGGGTAGGGACCAGCGTGTGGACCGTTGATGGCAACCAAGCAAATCCACCCCGAGGTGGACGTTTCTCTCGCCACGCGATTCGCGGCTCGACCTCTTTCCCTCCCCCTCCCCCCTTTTGTAATTTTTTCGAGCGAAACTCGTTCACGAGTTTCGAAGGACGACTCCCCTGGCCGCGGTTATCTGACGCAAGCCAACTCTAAATAAAGTCTTGTGTACCTGGGACGAACATCGTGTTTGCAATTATTAAAGAGTTTGAAGTGTCTTTGAGTTTCTTCGAGTGCCATATGTTCCTCGAGCGGTAAGCTCTAATCACCTTGACAAACGCGTGGAAAACGAGCAAACATCGTGTCTTCGTCGCGCGAGGATTCGCGTAAAAAAGATTGGATCCAGAAGCGAATCTTGGGTTCAGTCTGAAATTAGTATTCGTCGGACGAGCCTCGTATTCCCGCCGACACACAAGTCGAGGAGACCCCTTATCAGCGGAATGTGTGCTGACATATTAGAAAGAGAAAGAAAAAATAGAACACTATGAGAATTTTCTTCTAAACAGTTATGACGCGGGTTTTTATCAAGAGTAAATAACCTTGTCACAAAAGGAGCTTTCTGTTGAAGCGAGAAATGCGGTGTACTTCTAAAATGTTTGCAAAGCGTGGACTTTATGTTCCAGAACTACAGTTCCACTGTATTGTGCCGGAGACGTAAGTGGATAATGAGTTAGGACGTAAGACTGTGCTTTGCTGCAGTTGCCCTGCTTCTTAAATTAAAATGAGAATGTTCTTTTCCAAGAAAAATATCATTGTTGTTCCCAAAGAGGAATTATACACATACGCGTGCGTAAGTGCAAGTGCGCGCGAGCGCGCGCGCGCGCACACGCGCAGCATACACACACGCGCACACGATTAGAAGAAAACCTAGAGAATAAAAGTAGATCCCAGAGCTTGCGCTCGGTAAACCCGGAGAATCGGATTTTCGAGATTTCCAGTGGAATAAGAAGAATTACAGCGGTGGAGAGAAAACGAGGGCAAGGCGCACTCGTCTGTGCGATGCTCGTATTATTAGTGTTATATCTTTTTTTAGATTTTAATGACAGAGCACATCTATAGTAATAACGCGCATTACCGCTCTGCTGTGCCAGGAGTTATTGTGTATTAGCTTTCCGGTGTAAAATGCGTAGGAATGTGTACACACAGGTGCTTTGAGAACACATTACTCAATATCAGCGATCGCTTTTCTACAGGTACCACTCCGTTACTAGAGATCTTTCATAATTTATTGCATCCGCGACAACGTAGAGTGGAATTTAGTAAACGATTAAGAATTTTATCACTTCTTCGACTTATGTAATGCCAAGAGCGCCAAGGTCACCCGACGTCACATAATAACTTCTCTGCTGTAATTTCATACCGTCGTTGATCTTAATAGGGGTTTCCTCTTAAACGCACAGTGTTTCTTGCTCCCGAAGTATTTCCATGAAAAATCCTCGCGAAATCCGGCCAAGATCGTCGTCCCGTTTCTACCCTCCACCACCCTCGTCTCTTCCCCCCTTCTCTCCTCTATCCTCTTTTCTTTCTTCGCTTCTTCTCTTCTCTCCGCTATTTCCTCGTTCTCGTTGTTTCTCGCTTTCCCCCGATTCCTCCGCCTATTGTATTTTTCATAACTCGAGCGGGAACGATGAATATGTAACGAGGAATCGCTTTATTAGGAATATGTAGATGCACTTTTTGTCTCGGGCTGAAGTATAACGAGTTCGGTCCCCCGTCCCGTGAGGGTTTCCCCCTCAAAGGCGCGAAAAGGGTTCGCGAAGCGAGAAAATCAAAGTTCCCGCGCAAATGCGCGCGGAAGATCGTAAGCGCGAGATTGCAGTTTTTTACGGGGGAATCGGAGTACCGATCAGTGACTTTTGTTCGCAGGCCCATCGAGGACGATCTCTCGACGTGCACGAGCTACGACGATGCCGATGCCGATGACCCTGGGGACTACCGGCAGCCGAGGAGACCCCACTGGGCGAACAAAGTGCAGTTTGTTCTGGCATGCATCGGCTATTCCGTGGGTCTGGGCAACGTTTGGAGGTTTCCCTACTTGTGCTACAAAAGCGGGGGTGGTGAGTTTAACGCGCAGTGGTGCTCAACGATCGGTGGTCGAACGTTTCCCCTTTCTCTTTCGAAGACAGGCGCGCATTCCGAACACAGAGGTGCGTGCGATTTCACGCGCATTCCCGAGAATCGCGAAAACCCTCGGGGAGATAATCGCGTTGTAATCGTGCGCGACTCGATAACTGGGAAAATTAGGTCCAGCCGAGATAAACATGTTCGAGAGAAATAAGTAGATAAACGCACTTACACTCACCCACGCGCAGAGCGGAGCGTCGATGGCGTCACGTGTGTAGCTACTACGATTAGAGTAGCCGTGATAAGAGCCGTGTATTTGCCGTTTGCATCATCGATGCGAAATGCGTCACGGGATGAATGGTGTCGGGCGCGCGTAACGTCGTAACGTTGCAGCGCGTTGGAAAAATGGCCCGCATAAATTAGATCGGCCAGCGCGACACGTCCGAAAGGATTGTGCATTAAATAGGCGGATAAAGAGGAAACGCGCGGAACGCGCAAGGAAGCTTTTTAATTAGAGAGCTGCTGAATAAAAAAGCGGGAGGAAGGATGGAGCCACGGCTAAAACCTATATTACTTTACCGATTCCATCGCATTTATCGAATTTGTTCCATAACGATATTTCGCGTTGATAAATAAAATTCCAATATTTACTCCTCTGTTTTACCGGGTTTTATCGAAATTTGACCGATAATCCGATTTTTTATTGATTACCTCACTTATCGTTAACGAGCGCCCCACATGTAATCGAATGATTATGCAAATGAAGCTATTCCCCTTATATTATCGTCAGCGTCGTTATTTGTTTATCGAATTTCACACGTCGTCGGTTCGACGGGGCGCGTCTTTAGTTTTTCGTGAATGGAAGCTCGAGAGCGGACTCGTTCCATGGCAAAAGGTGCGCGTTGGAAGGTAGCTCGGAGATTCCTCCCCGTTTCCCCCGGGATACAGGTGACCGTCGCGGGTCACCGGGACACTCCTCCTGGGTAAGACGAGACGGTTTCGCGTTGCCGCTGAATTTCAAAGTCTGAAAACCGCCAGCCGCCGACGGATGTGGCGCAACTCGCTCGCGGAACTTGATACATGACCTTGCCGCGACACACCGGGCCGCATGGCAAATGATTTCAATGACACCGGTGGAAATAATCAGCGCGAGCCGACAGCTGGAATTGAAGTGGCGGAAAACGAGATCGGATAACGCGCTCCGATTTGCAGAGCGTGGATTGCGCGCGCGTTCCGCCATTCGCTTCATCGGAGCCAATTTACACGCCCGTGAGAATGCACGCATCGGTGCATCGCGCCAAATCATTCGCGCGAACCTGCGAACAGCCCCACGGAGCTACGATTAAATCAGATATGCTCTGATTCTCCAGCGCTAATTTGTTATTGCATATTCCGTGTCCGCCGATAGCAAAGTGCCGCGCCGAACTGGAATTTAATCCTTTCGTTGAATTTAAACGACATTCGATTTGATTGAAAAAAAGAGACGGAGAACAAGGGAGAAAGAAAGAAAGAAAGAGAGAGAGAGAGAGAGAGAGAGAGATCACACCGAAGCGCCGTCTCTACATATTCATGATAAACCTATTAGGACACCATAATTCGGGCCGAATCCCATCGATTTTTCAAGTATTAGTCGGCTTCTCCGAATGACGGAATAATAACTACCACAGCCTCAAAGGGTACAACGAATATTATTTCTCTGTTAATTAAAATGGATCGGGAGATAAATTTGTGATAAAATCATAAATATTCCCTATCTTTCTCTCTTTGCCAATGACATGGATGTACGCGTGTACGCGCGCGATACGTTTATTAAATTTTGTACAAAGTAGGAGAAGGACATTAAACCACGCGTGCGTTTTAGAGAAGCGTTTTGTCGCGATGTGTTTCATTGGAAAGAGTCCCTCTTTAAGATACGCAATAGGATTGTGGAGGGTACATTCGTGTAATTTTATATTTTATTATAATTGAAGATTCGCGTGCGTGGAGAGCAGGATATTAGGAAATTGAAGGAATCATTGATATGCCCCCCCCCCTCCCCTCTAGATTCGACCGATGGAAAGACGAGAGTGTGATATTTCAGTTAAGATAAACGTTGGGGAGAGAAAGGGTTGGAAGGGTTGGGGGGAAAAAGCAGAGCAAAGCAATACATCGATGCGGTGATTATCGAGTTAAAAGGAGAGAGATACTCAAAGTTCCTGTCGGCGCCAGATTAAACGCAACCTCTCCAGCAGCCAAGTACCCATTCCAGGCAGCACAGCACTCGACTAAATTCCCGCCTCTAAATAAGGTATAATCCGCGGCTGTACCATCACCATTTAACACCAGTAAAAAGTTACATCCAGTGACCTTGTTACCGCCCACGGAACGAAGATTAATGCCGGGTAGAGCATTATGTGCGAACTTGGCGATACACTTAGCCAACTTAAAGTACATCAAGTGCAAAAGGAATTACTCGCGTTGCATAAGCAGTCCATTAGAAATACGAGAACTTTCCTATTATAATTAGTCATAGTAAATTAGCTATAGGAATTCACCCTGGAAGCTTCCGGACATTTAACAGAACTTAAAAGCTCATTGTTTGCGTAGGAGTGTTCCTGGTACCTTACTTCTTAATACTCATAGTGTGCGGAGTGCCCCTGTTGTACATGGAGCTCAGCATCGGCCAATTCACCCGCAGAGGGCCAATCGGTGCTATCGGACAAATCTGTCCGCTCCTCAAGGGTAAGTCGTCCAAGCTACCCCCATTCGCCCCCATTGTGTCCCCGCAGAGTCCTAAGCGAAGCAGGAAGCAGGAAGCAGGGATAAGATGGCGGTACCTTGCTTGCTACAAGGCAAAAGGTTCCCTCCTCGTACGAAGCTAATTCGAATTTCAATCTGCCTCCAACCCCAACCCCAACCCCGCCCAACCCCCTTGATTCGATTCGAGTGGAAGCGAATCCGTGTCTGACCGTTT
Source organism: Sclerodermus sp. 'alternatusi' (assembly GCA_037305995.1). Lineage (NCBI taxonomy): Eukaryota > Metazoa > Arthropoda > Insecta > Hymenoptera > Bethylidae > Sclerodermus > Sclerodermus sp. 'alternatusi'. The sequence continues at coordinate 7,095,985 of CM074550.1, forward strand.
CTTTCTTTTCGTTCTATCCGTAGGAGCGGGCTTGTCGTCGGTGGTGATATCGTTCCTGATGTCGACCTACCATAACGTGATTATAGCCTACGCGATATATTATTTCTTCGCGGCGTTCAAAGCCGATCAGCCATGGTCCGACTGCGACAATTCGTGGAACACAAACGCCTGTTGGCTTCCAGCCTACAAGTTCATCAACAATCGTACGCGACCGAACGCCTCTAGAACGCCGTCCGAAGACTTTTTCGAGTAATTGTTTCAAATTCACCAAATTACGACCGATCTATCGATCGGTCCATCGATCGTCAGCTCTCCGCTACTTACTTTTCTCTTCTTCTAATAATACTCTTATCATACTACTACTACTACCTATTGATCGTTAGTCGCTCGTTAACGAACTGTACTTTAATTAGGATTACTTTGGATTTAGCAACAAAGTGCTGCAAATCAGCAAAGGCATCGAAGAACCGGGCATTCTCAGATGGGAATTGGTCGCCTGTCTGATCACCGCCTGGGTGATGGTGTATTTTTCGATTTGGAAGTCGATCAAGTCATCCGCACAGGTCAGATACCTCACGGCCACGTTACCCTTTTTGTTGATCGTCGTTTTTCTCACGAGGTCCCTTACACTCGAGGGAGCTGATAAAGGCTTACAGTTTTTCTTCCATCCACGATGGGAGCTACTCGGGGACGCCAAGGTACGCCAAGCTTTCTCAATCATTCGCTACTCTTTAATGAAGAAGAAATCTCCCTCTTCCGTAATCTCTTTCACGCACACACACACAAACTCCCTCTTTCCTTCATTTTCTCATCTTTAATCCCAGCCATTGGCGATCGAGGGGATCAAAGCGCACGATTATTTATGGATTTGTCTCTTGATGTTTTTCAGGTATGGGTTAACGCAGCTGCACAAATTTTCACGTCCGTAGGCATTGCTTTTGGCTCGATGATATGCTTCGCGAGCTATAATAAATTCCACAACACTATCCTCGTCGACACGGTAGCGGTATCTCTTATCAATGCGTTCAGCAGTTTGCTCGTTGGAATTTTCTCATTTGCCACAATCGGCAATATAGCTCTGGAACAAAACATGTCTGTCGAAGCTGTCCTGAGCGATGGTACGTAGCATCCCCGTTTACGTAGAACCGACTGTCAATTGCGATAACGCTGCGCTTCTTTCTCGAACGATACTCGATGATGATCGAAGCTCAAGGTCGTCAAGGTCATTTACGAAAGGAACCAAACCCCTATTTCTCTCTCTCTCTCTCTCTTTCTGTCCTCGTAATTCGTTTCGTTTCTTCATGGCATTGTTAAGTTTAACCACCCGTGTGGCATTTTATAGATAAATCATAATTTCCGTTCAAGGACCTGGTCTAGTCTTCGTCATCTATCCCCAAGCCCTAGCCAAGATGCCAGCGTCCCAACTCTGGGCTGTGCTATTTTTCTTTATGCTGGTGTGCCTTTCCCTCAATAGTCAAGTAAGTTTTGTTCTCACGGCACTTTGCTCCTTTTTCTCTTCTCTTTAATGAGGAATCTCTTATATGATCCACGCCTTACGATAAAATTCAAATCAACTTCCAGTTTGCTATAGTCGAAGTGGTGGTAACGTCGATCCAAGATGGATTCCCTAATTGGGTGAAGCGGCATTTGTTCTGCCATGAAATCCTGGTATTACTCGTGTGCGTAATTTCCTTTTTGTTTGGTTTGCCTAATATAACTCAGGTAAGATTTTATTTGAACGTAACTATAAGAATTCTGACCACACACGACCACTCTATGTATACGGTCATTTATCATGCCTAATTTCTTGCTTTCTTTTTCCTCAGGGTGGCATTTACTTCTTCCAACTCATAGATCACTATGCAGCGTCATTATCCATCATGTTCTTAGCGTTCTTCGAGGTGATCGCTATCTCGTGGTTTTATGGCGTGCGAAGATTGTGTAACAACGTTAAAGAGATGACAGGAAGAGTGCCTTCCATGTATTTTCGGTTTTGCTGGCTGTTCGCGGCGCCCGTTTTAATTTTGGTACGTCAACCTTGGGAAACTCATCCATTCTGCGGTCTTCTGCACAATCATACTTCCTTACAGCAAAGATCTCGATATAAATAATAAGTCTTCTTGTCTGTCTCCTGCAAATCTTATTTGTAACTCTGTACCGTTTATTGGTGAAAATCTACGGCTAAACCTGATTATCTCGTCTCTACGCAAGAGGACCAACAAGTTTCCCTTCCGGATTATAAGTATAATGTTATTTCCGGTAATGGCAATCGGTTATCTTGATTATGTCCCGTAAACTCGAATGATCGCATCCTGCTGTCTTATAATCTACTTTGGCGATGGCGGAAACGTGTTGTGCGTTTTTATGGTGTTTTTCTTTGGTTTTTTTTTGTAACGCAAAAGTCGTTTTACTCTATCAGCGTAGAAAGTTTGTTACCACCGTGGTTGGAACATAGAGGTCTTAAATGGTCGAAGAAAAATTTCATCTATTTATCGGATCTATGTATCGGATCTATATATCGGTGATATTATTATACTAAGCGCGCGGCTCGTAAATTCCGAAAATTACAAGCTCTACGCTCTCATATGTACATACAAGAACACCATGGTTAATGCATTCAATGTTGAGCGCTGGATGGAATTTACGCGAATATCCTGCCGAACGCGAGCACTTTAAAATGTATAAATCAATTTAACGAACGAACACAGCCTGAACAATTTGATCATAAATCTTTTGGTATTTCAGTCTGTGTGGGTGTTTAGCTTAATTGATTATGAGCCACCGACCTACCGTAATGGCGAGTACGAGTACCCATGGTGGGCAGAAGCCATAGGCTGGGGAATCGCCTCTCTTTCTCTCATTTGCATTCCCGCCTTTGCCATCTACGTTCTCATCGGAGCCGATGGCAACACTTTCACCGAGGTAAATCACCAAAAATTCTTCCACTTTTCACCCGATATCCTGAACTTATGCAATATTTGGCATTTTTGCAGAAACTCCGAAACTCCGTCCGACCACACTTCGAAGCTTGCAAGGTTTGCGGACAAGAATATTGCACGGAGCCCATGCATAATTTGGAGGAAGAGCTACTCAAAGATCCTCAGCAGCAGGATCTAGGAAGCCCGATACAATTAAATGCGAATTACTTGATTTCCAAGCCTCAAACGTGACGAACTCTTCACAATAAGCATTGAAATTAATATTAGTAGATCACGGGAGGAATTTTCATAATTTCCCTGTAATAAAGTCCTTTGATGGTACGAGACCAAATGAAACATTTGTTTTAGTTGTCGATTCCTATTCTATTGTTTATGCGCGAGCACAACGTTCCATTAATATTCATAAATTTTCACAGCACGTTAGATAATTAATAATGCGATTTATGCTGTAATGAATGTGCCAAGTGAAAAATGTTATATAGTATTAGTAGCATTATCGTAAGAATAAAGAAAATGCCATCATACTAATTTCTTATTCTTTGACGAAGAAGAATTATTGCGTTCTTCATCGTCTCTCCAAATCCGTCGCTGGATTACTCGAAATTTTCGACAAGGAGAGTGTTAAATCGTGTTATATCGTATACGATAATAAATTATTGTCTTTTCATGGCGATCCTTCGGATGCAATGAAAAGATCATTATATTTTCACGATGCGTACAATTAGTATCGATTGATATTGCTACACGAGAAATACTTTGTTATATAATGCAATGTGTGGAACTTCCCACTTGGCAAGCCCGATTGTGGTGAATCCTCACAGGAAATTGAATTAAACTAATTACATTACGCGTCTCTGGGGTAACTCGCGCTAGAAAATCACTTCATTTAGCGAAGGTGCTGGCTCAAGTTCATTTGTCCTTACCTTGAATCAGTCTTTCCGTAAACACAATGACTAAAAAGTTTGAGTTTAACTGGAGAATAGAAGTCCCGGAACTCCTGAGAAATGGCACAACTTTCGATCGATGGTACGAAGACAAAGAGAACACAGAATACGAGCCCAATTGCTTGTTTAAAGTCGACGAGTATGGATTCTTCATCTATTGGAAAAGCGAGGGCAAGGTAAATTTTCCAAGTAACGCGTCGGACAAATTCCCCAAAGAAGCAGAGAAAGAGAGGGGAATGAAGATTTCAGAGTGGCGCTACGATATTTCTTGAAAAACTCATCTGACAATATTCGTCTGTTGAATGTAGGACGGTGACGTAATCGAATTAGCCCAAGTGTGCGACATTCGTTACGGTGGCACGCCAAAGGTAAGTAGTAAAGCGAAAATCTCCTTGGCCTTAAGGGAGGGAACCTTTGAAAGTGTATCGCAAGGAATTTTCAGGATCCAAAATTACTGAACAAATTAAGCAAACATGGTACGACGGAGCAATTGGACGAGAAAAGCTTGACTATCTGTTCGGGCGTAGACTACACTAACATAATTTATAACCACGTGGTGTGTCCAGATGCGCAAACTGCGAAGGTACAAATTCGCTAGTAATTTCTCCAATTCCATTGTTCGAATCATTTCCATTATGCGAGTCCCTCAAACAGCTTTCTCACGAACCCACACACTACCGAGGTCTATTTAAAATGCAATTGATGTATGTTATTTGAGCAGCCAAGTAAAATTGTTTTCTATTCGATTAAACGAGCGTCACAGGAAGCGAACGGCTGTAATAGCACGTAACGTTAATTTCAGGATTGGCAGGCTGGATTACGATTAATTACGCACAACACAAAAGCGAGTAACGTTTGTCCGACGACACAGTTAATGAAACAGTGGGTATTCATTAAACCGTTACCGGGACATACACGATATTTTGCTACGATATAACAAAGAACGTAAAACGGGGTAGCCTACAGCGACACTTTAATCCTTCATCCCACCTGATTTCTTTTATTTCTAGCTGGATGAGACTATGCTTTTCCGTGGACCCCAAAGGTAAAGTGCCGGTTAAAGTGATATCGAAAACTTTCGCTTCAGGAAAAACCGAGAAGCTCGTCTATCAAGGATTAGCCGACTTGAGTTTGCCCAGTGGTAAAGTAAGAATTTTCCCTGGTCCAAATCCCCCAAATTTTCTAATCAAGCGTAAACCCGAGGGAGGACTAAACTCTAGCGAGGTGTCGATACTTTTTAGAATGACAAAATTGAACCAGCCGATTTCACCTTTGAAAAATTTAAGGCGATGTATTTCAAGATATGTCCGCGAAACGATATCGAGGAACTTTTCCAATCGATGTAAGTTCACGCTAATGTCACCGGTAATACACGCGTACACGTGCGTGTGTGTGTGTGCACATTAATTTGATTTCATCGAGTCTCTCTGGCTTCTGCAGAACCAAGGGAAAAGCCGAAACGATCAGTCTTCAGCAATTAGTGACGTTTATGAACGAAAAGCAACGAGATCCGAGATTGAATGAAATTTTGTATCCATTGTACGACGAGAAGAGGTGCACCGAGATTATCAATGATTACGAGGAGGATGAAAAGGCGAAGAGTGAAAGTAAGTTGACCAAAGTCCGAGAATAGAGAAGTCTTCGGATATCTTCGGCAATCATTTCTAGCAGCTTTCTTTGCCTTTCCTTTCCTTTTCATCCGTCTCAATGATCGAGGTCGATGCTTCCAGAGATGTTAACGAAAGACGGTTTCATTCGTTACTTAATGTCCGACGAGAACGCGCCGGTATTCTTGGATAAATTGGAGGAATGCATGGACATGGATCAGCCCCTCGCTCATTATTACATAAATTCCAGTCACAACACTTACCTGAGCGGAAGACAAATTGGTGGGAAGAGCACGGTGGAGATGTATCGGCAAGTTCTCCTGGCAGGCTGTCGGTAAGAAATTAATCGATTCGTTTCGATTGAATTCGATCCGATCCGATCCGATCCGACCCGACCCAACCCAACCCAATCCGATCCCTTTTGTCAGTAACGGAGAACAATTCAACAATCGCGTGCACTATAAATGGAACAAATGAAAGAATAAAGAGGTAAAAATAATCGTGCGCTTATGAGAAAATAACGTCCATTGACAGATGCGTCGAATTGGATTGTTGGGATGGAAAAGGCGAGGACGAGGAACCCATTATAACTCACGGTAAAGCCATGTGCACCGATATCCTGTTCAAGGACGTAATTTACGCGCTGAGAGATACTGCATTCGTCACTTCTGATTACCCCATAATTTTGAGCTTTGAAAATCACTGCTGCTTAAAGCAGCAATACAAATTGGCGAAGTACTGCGATGAAATATTGGGCGATCTTCTGCTAAAAGAGCCATTGAAGGATTATCCGGTTGGTATTCATGAACCGCCGCGACACGTGGGGTAGTCTTAGTGTAATTCGGTTGCCCTTTAAATCGAGATAATTCAATTTATAGCTTGAGCCGGGACATCCGCTGCCACCGCCGAGCGCTTTAAAGCGTAAAATCTTGATAAAAAATAAGCGGCTGAAACCAGAAGTGGAGAAGGTTGAATTGGAGCTTTTCCGCTCCGGACAATTCGAGGCCAAGGACGAAGTGGTGGAAGACCCTAATGCGCCGCCCGCAGCAGCCCCCCCAGAACCGGCAAAGGTCATTTTCGCTACACATGTTAAACGATCATTTATATCAATTATAATCGTACCTGTAATGGAGAATCTAATTGGACCGTAATTGATGCAGGAAGAAGCTCCTGCAGAAGGAGCTCCGCCAGGGGAGGGAGGTGCGGAAGGTGAAGCACCTCCCATTCAATACACAGGCAGTACAATGGCCTGCCATCCTTGGCTATCGTCGATGATTAATTACGCTCAACCAATCAAGTTCCAAAGCTTTGAGACTGCTGAAAGTACGTGTATGCGAACGTACATTTTACCTTAACACCCTGTAACCAGGGAAAATAATTTCCACATTGGAAAGACACCTGTCCACCTGTCTCCACCTACTCACTTATCCTCACTTACCTATCTTCCTCTCCCTCCTATCAATGTAGAAGTCTTTAACCCTGGAATATGAAAAAGTTGACGCAAGTTAAACAAATCATTTGCCCTTTTTGATGCTACAGAAAAGAATATTCATCACAACATGTCATCCTTCTCGGAAACGGCAGCTTTGAATTATCTGAAAACGCACTCGGTTGAATTTGTCAATTACAACAAGCGTCAAATGAGCCGAATTTATCCTAAAGGTACAAGGGCCGACTCTTCGAATTACATGCCTCAGGTAAGCTCGATGTAATTTACATTACCTTAGGGCGGGCGTCAATCACACATTTGCGTGATGCTCTAATTCATGCTCCTAGGTATTCTGGAACGCTGGCTGCCAGATGGTCGCGCTAAATTTCCAAACCCCAGACTTGCCCATGCAGTTGAATCAAGGTAAATTCGAATATAACGGGACCACGGGCTATTTGTTAAAGCCTGACTTCATGAGAAGACCGGATCGAAGTTTCGATCCATTTTCCGAGGATGTAGACGGTGTCATCACTGCTCAGTGTTCCGTTCAGGTAACTCCCCTCTCCCTTCACCCTTCTATTTCATTTCTTCCCCCAACCACCTTTAAATCTATAGTACGTTTCATTAAATTAAAGTTCATAAGTCGAGAGAGAGAGAAAGAGAGAGAGAGAGAGGACAGCTTGACACATACAGAGTCTGCATATAACATCGATTGTGTTTGTTCATTTTGACAATATACCTTTTATTTGTATTCGACAATCTACTTATCCAGTACACATGTATAGTCTTATTTGTTTGAAATTAACCATAAATTTAAGCCGTTTCACCACACCCAAAACTCTCTCTTTCTCTCTCTCTCTCTCTCTCTCTCTCTCTCTCTCTCGCTCTCTCTGTTAGTCCAAGAGATTATTATAAATTAAAGTCCATTTGAGGTGGTTGGTTATTATCGGTAATAAAATTGAATAAATATGTGCATTTACCGTATGCCGTCTGATAAATAATATTGCAAACATATTGTAATTCATGATGCAATTTCAAGAGAGTATACTACTATTGCTATTACTACTACTACCATTACAACTACTGCTATTACTACCACCGCCGATATTTATTTAGAAAAATTGTTATTCGCCAGTTCTCTAGTATTGATTGAAAGTTTAACTTTTGTTTATATATATCCTTGATACTTTATCTGATTGAAACTTATCAAATTTTTACAATTTGTCGGAATTTGAAAAAACGCTACCGGATCTCTCCGGGCTGACGGTTCAATTTATCTCCAGAGAATCACTCAATATTTCGGACACACATTCACTCATTTATTATTTATCTGACAGGTGATTGCGGGACAGTTCTTGTCAGACAAAAAGGTTGGCACGTACGTCGAAGTAGATATGTATGGTTTACCGGCGGACACCATTAAAAAAGAATTTCGAACTAGAATGGTACCCGCTAATGGTTTAAATCCAGTCTATAATGAGGAACCGTTTCTATTTCGAAAGGTTGTACTACCAGATCTGGCGGTACTCAGGCTCGGTAAGCTATTGATCTCTCCCTCTCTCTCTCTCTCTCTCTTCCCTATTCACGCTTGTTATTATTAATACAATCATTAATCCACTAATGAGATGAAATCTGTAATCTTGCCATTAAATAAGGTGTATACGAGGAAAGCGGCAAATTATTGGGGCAGCGCATATTACCGTTGGATGGTCTTCAAGCTGGTTATCGGCACATTTCGTTAAAAACCGAGGCGAATTTTCCAATGGCCCTACCAATGTTATTCTGCAATATAGAACTCAAGATTTACGTGCCCGATGGGTTTGAAGGTAAAATCAAGAGCTCGAGGAATGAAAATAAACGAGTCGGAGCTTAATCTGTGAGCTAAAGTCCACACGGTGTTCCAGATTTTATGGCCGCGCTATCCGATCCGGGAGCGTTTAGCAAAGGCGCGGAGAAGCAGGCGGAAGCGATGAAGGGACTGGGAATAGAGCAAACGGACACAAAGGCGGAGGCCGAGAAAAAGAAGAAAGAGGAGGCTAAAAAAGGTGGGGAGATTTGAGCTTGACTAGAATGTCATTTGCTTCAAGGAGATTTAGTTTCGTTGTAATCTTCATTGTAATAATCATTCTAATGACTATTATGTTTTATGCGAAAGGATAGCGTGCTTTATGTCATGGTTTCAGAGGAATTTAAACTGGATCCAATTACGTTGGATTCTTTGAGACGCGAAAAAGGTTTCAAGTCCGGAAAGAAGCAGCAGAAGGAGCTAGACGCCATGAGGAAAAAGCATTTGAAAGAGAGACAGACGATGCAGAAGAACCACGTTACTGCTATAGAGAAGCTAGTTAAAGGCAAAGAGTGTGTACTTGTTTTTTATGCATTAGCTGTCCCGTGTTATATTTTTATCGTCTTTCTTTTGCTTCATCGTTGCTTTACTTTTAGCAAAAGTGCACTAGCGCAGGATGCGAATGTGAAAAAAGTCATAAGCGAACAAACCGCACAATGGTCAGCTATGATGGAAAAACAGAGAAAAGAGGAATGGGAACTACTTAAAAGCCAAACGCAGAGTGTTCGCGATGAATTAAAAAAATTAATTGAAGTGGTGCAGGCTACGCAAGTGAAGCAATTGCAAATGAAACACGATAAGTGTGTATTTCTGTATATCATTGTGTATACGCCGATGCAACGCGATATACGCGCGTACGTGTGAAAATTCTTAATTTTCCATTGATTCTCCCCATGCGCAGAGACATCAAAGACATGAATGCTAACCAAGCCAAGGTATCGGTGGAAACTGCAAAAGAAGTGATGAACGATAAAGCATTGAAAACAAAAGGTGATAAGGATCGACGATTGCGCGAGAAGAAACAACAAAATACAAAGAAATTTATGGAAGAGAGGAAAACCGTTCAGATCAAACAAGGACGCGAAAAGGAAAAGCTGAAGGTTACTCATGAAAAGCAAGTGACTGACCTGGACAAAGACATAGATACGGTAAAACAGAATATTAAAAGAAAATTTACAGTCTCTTTATTGCATAAGAAAAAAAATATATATATATATATGTGTGTGTGTATGTACGTATGTATTTCTATCACACAGGCCGTTGAAATATATACGAATGAAGCGATTCAGTACGACATATCGTCCAAGACCGAATTTTATGTCTAGGTAAGAGTGCATCATTAATTATATTCGTTCGATCATACAATAATAATAATATCTACATTTATTCATGAATTATTGTCCATATGATTTTAACAGCACCATATTATTTTTAATTATTACTTTGTAATAATTACCTTTAATTTTTCGTTGCATCGTCCTACTTATCTACAATATTTACACATTCTGATATTTATTATAATATATATTATTGAAACTATAAACAGTAAAACTGAAATAAACAACTTTGTACACATAATAACAAGATCAATAACAATTAAATGTGTTTCAAATTTCATAACCCGCAACTCTCCATTTGAATAGTTAAAACCGCTTAGAAGCCTGAGATAATTGTGCGTTATTTTATATATATAAAGCAATATATCGAAGTCGCGATATTCGTATTCTATTTTACGAAGTTTTTACTTTTTGTCGTTCTATGAAATTCTGTACAAACGGCATCCTGTAGACTCTTAAAGAGGCAATAGATCCTGCACAAGCTCCAACCCAATAAACTATCACGTGTTCCATAAAAGATGTTCCCAAACATCCATATTTTAAGGAAGTCGCCAGTGCTGGGTTGAAATAACCGCCGGAATAATTGAAAGCTGCGCACACACATATAAGAAGAACTTTTAATTTTTTAATAGGGAAAACAGCACGAGGCTGCAGCTTCTACGAGTTCTCTTAATTGGATCGATTAGTCCGAATCCAATATAATACACTGGATGTACATTCGCTTCTCTCTGTTTAAAAACATTTAACTGAGGACAAACCTGCAACAACTAGTGATGTCCCGACAAACGAATCAATAGCTGTGCTAAATTTTGGATTTAGGTCACCCAGTGCACGGGAAACGGTTCTGCAGATGCAAGTCGCCACGCATTCGATGAATGCACCAAATATCACCGGTACCTGCAAGAGTAGCGGGAAATTAAGAGAATCTTCATCATTGATCGATCATCGGGAAAAAACAGCGAGAGGGGTATGATCCATCCCTCGGAGTGCTGAATGTCTACAAGCTTACCTGTAAATCCGTGGAGCAATCCTCGAAAGCTCTATTTTTGTGAGTCGGTACGATCTCAAGGGCCCAGAGCAGTTGAATGTATCTGCAGTATCGCGCAATTTCAGGAATAATTCAATAAGCTGAGCTAAGCTAAACTAAACTGAAACTAAAACTAAAACTAAAACTAAAACTAAAACTAAAACTAAAAGTGGGATATAGGCGGGGAAAAAAGTTACCTAAAGACCGCAAGACCTCCGATTAATTCCGCCCAGATAGCCAGAAAAGCCACGCGAAGTGATTTATTGCCTTCGATCGCATCTTCGATGTGCGTGTAAGGGCACGCAGTTGCCTCTCCCCAAACCATCGACCACCATATGGTCAGAATAAACAAATAAATTCCATACATGGAGACACCCCAATTATCTGCAACTGTTTCAACAGTGAATTGATTGAATCCCAACATTCCATTCTGTATTAAAGCAATTGAATCGTAAATTGCATCGTAATTAATAGCAGTTGGTGGGATTATAGCAACTTACTTATAATAAGTTCGAAACATGCTCCGCATAGTTCCGCAGTGGCAATTCCTTCGAGGAACAAGTATTTTACAAGAGGCTCTCGTACATAATACGTGACATACCTTCTCAGCCAGTATGCTATCATACTAGTAAGAATAATATACAGTGTTGACACTGTCAAAGGGAACATAGTAGAGCTCATAATGGTACCAGGTATGCGTATAAGTGAATGAAAGTACTGAAATTCATGTAAAATACGTTTAACTTTCACTATAAATAAAGTCTTGGGCGTATTAGCGTAGCTAAAGTAAACAACTACATCTTGCGAAAGTAATTCAAGCACTGAAAGGAGGAACTGCGTGTATAGTATGATTCTTACACACGCAGAACGTATAATGACGGCTCCGGATGACCTCCGAGCTAGACAGTCATCAATTCCATGCCATGCGTTCCATTCAAATTACACGTAATCCGCAAACAACGGGAAATCTCTCATTGTTATCGATATAAATAAATATATGACAAGAAAATATGACATTTCGATAAATTCCATAATTTATTTCAACAGTTTGTTGCGATTCATCGGGGATTTGTTAGCGTCAAACTGGAACCTGACAATTGCCGTGCTGGGTTATAAATTGATCAATTCGATAGCTCTCGGAAAGAAGTACATATGCAGATTAAAAATATCTCCAATCCGTATTAAAGGAAATATAAGTTACGATTAATGATTATAATACTATTATGAATTAGTATATGCAATGCCAATTACATCTGAATCCTACAAAACTTACTTTTCATTAAATTGTTAAATGTTTGTTTGTTTGTTTGTTTTTTTAAGCTACACTTCAATGTTACACCAAAAGCTTTGTCTACTTTTATTGCGTTCCGCATAGAATACGATTTCACTCGAGAGTTATTTAAATCTTGGTAAGCGCTGAATATATCTATACAGCTTTCATCTAGCTTTAAATAGCTAGTTGCTTAAATTACCCAAACTGAATACCATCTTACTGCAAACAGAATCTTTATCAACGAGCGAGTAAAAGAAAAAGCAGTGTTTTCTTTAAATGCGTGTATTATATTTTTCACTTGCATTATTATACATTCCATTTGACAATTATAAGTTTCTTGGTACGCTTATTTTTTATCGTTATTTTAATATGCAACGATGTTACCATCTTTTCTTTCGACTTATATGAAAATTTATAGTAATTGGCAATTTTTTTTAACTTTCTCACATTAAAAATAAATTGTTCAGTTATAATAAAATTATGTACATAACAACTTGTAATAATAGTTTTTATTTCGTGATTGATAGTTGTTAAACAGAATGCAATACATAATTAGTAGGATTCTGAGATTTTAGGTTTTTTATTTAACTTATGAAGTTTATCACTACATACTTTATTACATAGGTAAATAATGCAATGTGTATTGGTGAATGCAGACTAATTTCATTTCTTTCATTATAAAAAGGAAAGTAACATTTATTTACAAGAATCAGGAGTGTTATCTCCTTTATGTTTTTTAGCAGACTGAGATTCATCTGAGCTCTCAGATTTTGGCAACCTATTAATACGTTTTGTTTTCAGGAAAGTCATTGTATCAGTTTGTGATCTGGAAAGAAGAATTGTGATTTACGATGTATTTGATCAAATAAGCGTAAGATGACTTTTTTTTACAAAATATAACTTTTACCTTGGAGTGGTCTTAAGTTCGGATGCAGTATCTGACGAATTACTATCATTTGAAATAAAACTTGCATTTGAGAAAGGAATGGTCTGATAAGTCGTTCTAACAGCTAATTCACTTGATGACTCTGAGCTATTTACCGAACTTGTAGTATTATTACTTATACGATTTTCTGTTTCCAAATTAACTTTTTTCTTACTTTCTGTTTCTGCTTTGGCTGGCTTCATTTCAACTGAATTATCTGCTTTTGGCTTCAATTTACCATCTTGAGTAGGAAAGTTAACAACAGGTAAGCTGATATTTTTATCACCTTTTGTTACATTCATCAATTTAATTAAAAGTTTCGATAGTTCTTCTCTTTTTCTAGTTACTACAATTTCCTCAAACCAAGTCTTTAATGTCTTTATTGGTAAAGTATAATCCTTAATTGGATTCTAAATAAAAAAGAAACACAAACACATACATATTTAAGTTAATAAATTAATAAATCTTATAGAAGAAAAGCAATCAACTTACCTTAAAAAAGCTTTCGACGTACTGTAAGACGTATAAACCACAATCCGTAAAATTTGATTGTTGCGGAACTTTAGGGCAAGCTCCTTTAATTGTATCCTTAGAAAATGTTTTTTCAGCCCCAACTTTGGCTATGTGCTCACAACTGAGGTAATCTCTCAATGTGGCAACTACGCGTGAACGGCTAGCTCCAGCAAGTGAATCGAAGATTAAAATGCAGGGTCTAAAATACATCAGGTTTTAAAAATTATGGTTTCGAAAGATTTGATATTATAAAATTAAATTATTATACTTACACTTTAACGTCATTTTGTTGTGCAATAATATTATTTATTATCGCACGCTGATTTTTAATATCCTCTTCATTTTCTGCTTCCTCCTAAAGTTTCATTTTAGTAAGTAATTATTGATGCATTAATTGATTGTATCAACATTAACATACTTACTTCTTCGTCACTATCTACTTCCATTTCATCTTCATCTCCCTCAGCTTCGTCTCTTTCTGATCCATCGTCTGGTTGATCTATGGTTATTGTTGTTGTTACAGGCGTGATTGTTGTGCTGCCGATAGTAACAGTCTGAAGTTTAATTTCCTTAACTTTTTTAGTTTTTAGCGTAGACTTTTGTACATCTTTACTTTTTTCATTTACTGTGCTTAAAGAAACTTTCCCCACTAATCCAGGAAAACATATAATAGCTAAGAACCAATGGGCACTGGAAGTAAATAATACATTGAATAAGAGTCGCATTATTGATAATGTAAAAGCCACAATAATATTATGCAGTGCGTGACAATTACTTACTGTTCATTAATAGGAATTATAATAAAATCTTTTTCAAAAATGTTTACATTTTTCGTCCACTTTTGAACTCGTGCGTGCCTTTTGGCAGCCGGGGAGAGTGGGACGTTACTTTCAACAGCTTGAGCATGAGGACTCGTCAACCGTTTGTAAAAATAAGAACTAAATACATGTGTTCTTTGCTGATCACTTTCTAATAATATTTCTAATGTAAGATATTTTAAATAAAAATCAATTATGACGTCATTTAAAAATTGGTCTTCACCAAGGCATAAATAATCTTCCGTATTAATTGCTATACCTCCTTTTGCTGGTGGAGGTGGATACACAGTAATCCTAAAAATAATATATTTATAAATTACAACATATAATTTCATATTTAAAAATAAATACATATACATATATATATATACACACGTCTGAATTCCTCCATTTGTGTTCGTATTATTGGCTGCATTTTGACTATGTCTCCTTGTTAAGTTTTGTATTTGTAAACTCTGAAAAATATATTATTTATGTATATACATTTACACAATTCACTTTACTTTTAATTTACTCCTAATAAGTAAAATTCACTATATTAAAGTATTTTTAAATAAATAAACAAGTTGAAATTTTATAATAAATATTTAAATTTAATTGAACTATTTTACATAAATTTATAAATTTTTGCCGTATATAAATATAAAATAAGCATTTTACTTACATCTTTAGGAGAAGCCCTTAATAAAATTTCATTTGCTTCTTTTGTATTTAATTCTTCTATTAAATTTGGATGTGGAAACAAAGTTTTTAATTTCATTTTTGCATCATCCGGTAATTCTTCGGGTAATAACGTTATTCGTTTATGTGTTATATCTAAATCAATTAAAATTTAATACATGCTTGTATTATCATTTTATATAAAATATTACTACACTAAATAATTGGAAAATAATTTTACCTTTTCCAGCAGGATCATAATATGCTCCTTTTAGATCTTGCATACCTAAGATTTCACGTATCGTTGTACCCGAACTTGTAGATGTGTAGAAAAAAAGTACTGGCATAGATTTTCCATAATGTACTAATACTTTTACAATGTCGTGATATTTGACATTTAGTTTTACATATGAACTGGCTGTAGAATATGAAATAAAATATAGTATAAAATAATATAATATGTAATATGATTTTAAAATCATAGTGAGTATATTACCATCTTCTAATAATGGTACACCAAATGATAAGCCATTTTGAGATATTATCACTTTATCTTGAGGAACAAATTTATATGATCCTATCCTAACTGTTCGACATATAAGGGCTATACATGGAGATGAAAAAGCACTATCTGTACATTGCTTAGTCTCAGCTTCTGCACTAGGAGCTGAAAATTATTGTTAATTGATTTTTTTATTTAACATTACGCAAACATTAATAAATATTTTAAAAGATTTACCTTTATTAGTTTTTTCAAGTGATGAAGGATTATTAAGCACACTAGATGTTTTATTTGTAATTACTGGTTCTTTTTCAAGAAGAGTATCCATATCTTGATTTTGAACGTTTACAAAACTATTTCCATCACTTAGATTACTACTGCTACTATTAGAATCCATTTTTTTCATTTTATTTTCTTCATCTTCTTCATCAGATGATATTGTCAAACATTCTATAAATTAAATACAAGTCATTAGTATCTATACTATTTTAAGATAAGCATAACTAACAAAATTCATCTACCTGGTTCTTTGTGAACAAATCTTGCTTTAGCTGCACCACCACGTCCAACTTTTCCCCTACCACCCTTTTTAGTAGCTGGCATATCACGTTCTATCTTGTCACCTTTTCCTATTGCAGTTCTTTCATTATTTTTCTTATAGAAAGTCTAAAAATAAAATACAATTATATGTACATTAAATATACATTATAAATTCCTTTTTTTATTTACTTTAACTCTTACATTAACAGATAGGGTTCCTTCCTTCTTTTCTTGCATGCTAATTGGTACAGATATTGATTTTACATCTGGTGGTAATTTATGTTTACATCGATCACAGTGGTTAAAGTCCAAGGAACTGATACCACAATTTGGACAAAGAGCAAGCTTGCCATCAATATATAAATGTTCCTAATATCATATAAAGATTTGTAAATGTAGTACATGGTATTTACTTTATATATTAAAATGTATCTATTAGATACTATACTATTCAGATATTATTCTTTTCAGAATAATTTATGCATTAAATATATAGTTTATTAACTAACCTGCTTCTGATTAGTAGACGAATTACTGTTTTCATCAGATAAACTAAAATAGATTTTAATTTTATTAGTGTTGTCATAATATTTTAGAATAAAATATTAAGTTTTTTTTTAATGTGTAAATATATACTCACAAGTTATTTGAATTGTCAGATATTGAGCTAGATACTTCTTGAGATTGACTATTCTCACTGTTATGATCACTTCCTTCATAAGATGCTAAAGCACCTGGTCCAGCTTGTAATATATAATTTATTCCTAAAATAGGATCTGAGACTAAGGATAAATTAGTATCCTTACAGAATGGAATCTTTGCCTGTAAATAATACAAAAATATATATACAGGGTATTTCAGTGAGGTATGGCAAACTTTTAAGGGGTCATAAAGGGGGTGATTTTAAGATGATTTTTCATTTGTCACATTTAGTCTGAAGCTTAGTTTTCATAGTATTTAATGATAAAGGCACTATTAGTTAGACAGAGACAGATAAGTAGTTGAAGTGAGACAGCTTGGTATTGCCTCACTTCAACCGATAATTCAACACATAAGATATAACAAAGAAATGTTCCATAAATTTAAAGGGCTGTAGAGAAAATAATTCTGAGATTATTTTTCATTTATTATTTTTATACCAAGAATTAGTTTTTAATTATAGACAAAGCCAATTAGGTGGCTTAAGCATTTATATCCTAAACCCTTGTTCTCAAGTTTTTATTTTATAAAAATTAACTTAGGCAGAAATTGCAAAATATATTACCTGGTCCAATAAATCTTGAACAGTGCACTCTTCATTGGGTATATCAAATGTGATTAGTCTCTGTTCACCAGTTGGTAATAATACTAACAATTTTACTTCCTTTTTTTCAATTTGTTGTTGCACTATAGCAGTTGATGGATTGTGTATTGTTTCACGAAGATATGCAAGACTTTCACTGTCACATTCAGTGGTTGATTCTGTGTCAACTGTAGAATGAGATTGTTGATTTATTTGTCCTTTATCATGTCCTGTATTACTTCCAATTTCCATTGGTTGATGCACAGTTTGTAAAGTTAAACTTTTTCGAATTTGATTTTGAACTTTTTGTTCAGTAGATGGCGATTTTTGAGAAAATTGAGTCACTGCTGAAACAGATTGTTGTTGTGTTTGTGCAGTATTGGTTGATACTTGTCGTTTTAATCCTGGATTCGTCACACCACGAGTTGTAGACTGTAAATTAGTTTGCATTTGAAGACGATTTTGATGAAGTTTCAATTTATCATTTTTTATTCTTTCACTTAATTGCTCCATTTCTCTGTCCAACCTCATTGGAGTTTTAGATCCAATTGGAGCTCTTGGTTGTGGTGAATCTAATGGAATTGATGAGTAGATTTGTCTTGTAACAGTCTGTCCACCTATGTTTTGCCTGATCACTTTATTAGAGAATGAGGCAATTGATGATCTATTAGTTGAATTAGAATTCTGCATTCTGGTAGGTACTGGCTCAAGTATATTTATTGCATCAGTTGATATAGCTGTACCAGGTTGAATACAAAGATTAGAATTCCGATTTTTATTATGAATCAATTTTTGTGTTTTACGTTTTATAAGTCCAGGAGTTGATGATTCTGATTGTTGAAGTATAGATAGCTAAAAAAGTTTAATTGACATTAATATTAATTTTATTTTTTAAATATCAAATATAATGAGTATGAAATAAAAATTACTTCAGATGGTGCTATGCTTTGAATTTGATTTCTACTTATTGTAGCAGTCTGATTTTTCTCTGATATTAAAGTATTCTGTTTCCCAAGTGTATTCAAATTAATACTATTTTCTTGCATTTTAATCCATTGGATTTGTTGACCATCAGTCTCACATTGTACTGATGCTTTTATGCCTTTAGTTTAGTAATTTCAATATATTAGTATTTTTTTATAAAATATTGTTTATTTTTCAAAATCATTTTTAAAACTTTTTACAATGAAATTATACTTACTACTATTATCTGCAATATTTAAAATATGTCCACCCACTTCTTGTGCAAGTGTTGCTGTAGTTTTTACTATACTTGGAGAAGATGAAGCATCATTTGTTTTGATTATATAAATATTTTGCCTGTAAAAAGAAAACAAATATTTATTATACTACAATTCAAAGTAAATCTACACTATCACTGTAAATCAAAATTGTATATTATTTTTCAACAATTCAATATAATTTAAAAATAACACATTTTTTAATGACGTGATCAGATGAATAAATATAAGGAGGAATAAGGTGCTAGATAATTACATTTTTAATTTTTGTTAGTTATAAAATAATATTGATCAAACAAGTAATGACTAATTATACAAAAGCTTTAAAAAATTCAACATGGTTTCTTAACCAAAAATTTTACGAAAAGGTAAAAATAATTATTTCCTGTACGGAATTATTATTTTCAGAAAGGATGTTTTATAGTAATAATAAAATAAATTTTTCAAAATAATTGCAAGTAATTATGATTAAGATTATAAAACTAATTTCATTAATTAAAATGATTTATAGTATATATACATACACGTATGGAAAACTTATACATATATATATATGCACACACACAAACACCATAAATATATTTATATATTTACATATTAATTTTATATATTAATATATACATATATAAACATACATATTAATTTTATGTTCACATTACGTAAAATAGTCTTATTATCTTACTATACCAGAAAGCCTAATTTTTTTCAAATTTTAATCCGCGCATGGTTAGATTATATAAGCAATATAAATATAATTAAATTTAATTAAAATTTTTTAAAATTTCGCTAATTAAAAAATTAATGGTTTAATGTATAATTAAAAAGTATTATGGCAGTTAAAAATCTTATTTTTCACTCCGTAGTAGGCCAGTTAGAACAAGATCTATTTTATAACAGTACAACAATACTCCACCTTTTTCCTCTGATAAATAAAAAGTTTTTAAACACTTTTTATCACTCAAATTTATAAATTCTTTTAACATGTACATTTTTAATAAAAATACAAAATCTTTAATTTTATTTAATTACAATAATTGAAACACATGATTAAAAGATTACCCTTGTTCCAATTGTGTTGAAGTGATTTGATTCCCTAAATTTATTGTTTGTTGAGAAATTTGTGCTTGTTCATTATTTTGTGGTTCAGCAGTATAAGTCAAAAATTGTTGAGACTCATTACCACTATTATTAATATCTTCAACTACAAATTGAACACTTTGTCCTTCTACGGAGTAAATTCTTTGTATTTCTTCAATAGTATAAGTACCACCAGCATTGGTCACAAAATTATAATATTGTTCCATATTATTTAAGACTCAACTATTTCCAAATATAACTTTGTTTCATTCAATATGTATCAATATGGATGCACTTCTATTATAACAAAATACACCAATCCATTGATATATTGAACAGCTTAATGATGTACAAGTACCTGCATAATATGTTTTAGTAAAAACATGTTTCTATCAAAGATGGTACTACCTTAAACTTTAAATATTGTATAATTACCTGAACAGTTTATTTATTTTAACTAATCGATAACAGATAATGTTCTAAGGAGATACTATGCAATAAAATCTCTAAAAAAGGGTTTTTACTTTACAGAAGTATACACAGTATCAATTAAATAATGATAACATTTTTTTCTTAAATTAACTCTTTTAAAATAATAATTTATATCGATATATTTAAATACATAGATAAACTTATGAAAGTAATTTAACTGCAGGTAAAGCGCTTAATTTTATAAAATATGAAAAACTTCTATATATAATAAATTATAAAATTTAATAGTAAAGAAGAGCGTGATGTACTTTCTTTATATTTGTTACTTGAAATGTAATATATAATATATATATATATATATATATATATTATATGTATGTATATATATATACACACATTATTTAATTATTCAAATTTATGTTTAAATAAATTTATTTTATTTATATTACTAATATTCGTGATATTTGTGTTTTACAATTTAAAATAATAATTACCGATTTAAAAATGCTAATATGAAAAAGATACTAAAAATGATTAAAAATTTGCAAAATTATAACCTAAAAATCAAAATGAATGAAACCATGTATCTTTGTTCCTTAACTAAGGTATGATTGATATCAGTTTATAACCTTATATTGCATCATAAAACATATTTGAAAGATCGCGTCTTCAATTACAAAGAAAATTGTAAAAAAAAGTAGTGCAAGAAACAGAAAACGAGATTTGGAGCCGAAATTTATTCTTCCATATATTTCTCAACCTTTGTGTTATCAAGTCAAGTGATGGTATATATTATATGAATGGATCTTAATGATTTAATTTTGTACTAATGCGGCTTTACTAAGCATATAGCATAAAAACATGCAAATTTTCTTAATTGAAAGCGAATGATATTTAAAGCACGAGCTAAAAATTTTTGAAATCAACTGACATTAATGATACTTACGTACACCGTATAAGATGAAATGTTTATAGAAATTAATCACTATAATAACAACAAGTTTCAAATTTGTTTTAATCTTTAGTTATATTCTTTATAAGTAAATAATAACTACACTTCGCCATTTTATGTTCCTTCGTTACTTGCTTCAACCAAACGCAAAGCTACCGACAGTGACCGACGGGCTACAAAAGATAATATGTATGCCAGTGCGCTGCAATACTGAGTTTCCGGCTATGGTGTTCTAAAAGGCGCGAATTTAGAAATTTTACTTATTTCAAATGCACTATACATTCAATTCAATATATATTCAACAATTTTTATCAAACATTGTACAGGGTGTAACAATGATATATTCCATAAATTTAAGAGACTATAAAGGGTTAGTTCTAAGACTATTTTTCATTTACCACTTTTTGATCTGAACCTTAATTTTCAAGATATTGAACGATAAATCCACTATTAGTTAGACAGAAACAGTCAGTTGATTGAAATGAGATAACGCTGCTCTGTCCTGCTTCAACTATCTAGCTTTCTGTCTAACCAGCAATACCTTTATCATTAATATCTTAAAAATTATGCCTTCGATCAAAAAATGGTAAATAAAAAATTGTCTTAATATTATCTCCTCCACAACCCCTTAAACTTGTGAAATATCTCATTGTTACATCCTATATATACATATATATATGTACTTACAACTCTTGTAAATTTATCATGCGCAAATAGATATTAAAAATCAAATAGTAAAATAATTAATCTTTTTTTGTACTAGTTTTTGTGCTTTATGTACATTATGCTTTTAAAAATAAATTAATAATTTTTCTATAACTAAAATTAAAGATGAATAATAATCTTAATCTTAAATATTAAATATAAATAAAAGGCTATGTGTGTATGACTGTATAGAAATTTATTTCAGTTTTTACAAGATATAAATATAAAGGCTTAAGGAATAAAAAATTAATCAGACATGAATCCTATACTATCATTTCTATGCCTATTTTTAGATTGATGTTTAGGTATCGTATATTGATGAACCAAAGGAAGTATTTTTTGCCCACTGTGTTGTAAATTATAAATATTAAATGGAAACGATATATCAAGACATATTGCTAAATCATCCTCATTATCAAGAAGATGTAACTGACTTCGCTGATTATTTTCTATTACTGTATAACAATATGCTAGTTGATAAGAACAAGTAACATCAGCAAAACTGTGTGCTATTTCCAATTGACAGAATTTCAATGGGTTTAATTTACACATTACAATTTTGGACAAATCCAAATCATGCAAATATAACATATCTGAAAAAAAAAAAAAATTTATTTGTATACAAATAATTATTATATATTTGTCTACTCATATAGATATTAATTTATAATTACCATTTTTAAAGTCAAAATTTTTGTATCTGTGAATCACTATAAAAAACAATGATTGACAAACTGAGTAAAATGCGGCATGCTCTTTGAAATTACTGCAAAAGTAATTTTCAGACTCCTGTCTAGAAATATAAGCATGTATCCAATTGACCATTTTGAAAAGAGTTTCCTTTATTAGAGTATGCGAAACGAATATTGCTGTTGCAAGTAAACTTGCTATATAAGTAGATGATGATTGACGAATTACAATCGGTACATTAGGATCAGATGCCTTTTTCCATAACCAATCCACAAAAGATTCCAAGATAATGGATTTAAAACTGCATACATATAACATAATATATTGCACATATTTACTAGAGTGTGTAGGCAATATATCACTCTCAAAAATTTTTAAGATATCAAAATATAATTTTTTCAAAGGTTCCACTTGTAAAACTTCATTTACAAAACAAACTTTATGTATATATTTCAGAACTAAATTAATACACACATCCAAAGTATGGGCAAGTGGATGTAATGTACTAGTTTCTATTTGTGAATTTTTCTCAACAGCATCTCCATTACTCTTATCTTTAGATATTTCATCTTGATCGGAATCACATTCCATGGATTCATCGCCACATTCACTTTCATTATCTTCTTTTGGAATATTTACATCTATCGTCATTAACCTGCAAAAAAAATATAAAATAATGTATTATATATTTAAAAAGCTATACTCGTAAAAGCAATAAAAATACCTATTAATAATTAAAAATAAAATATCTTGTTTTAATTGTGGTGCATATTCTATTATTTGAAGTAATGCATATATGTAGACTTCATGAGTATGAACGCTATGTAACATATATGGAAATTTTGCACGAAGTGATTGCAGTAGAATTTTGCTTGACCTAAAGAAAATAATTATAATTAAACAATTGCATTTTGCTAATATAATATAAATATTATTTCCAATCTTACATGGGGACAACTTTTAGTATTTTTTGAAAAATATCATGTATGTGAGCTAGCTTCGTCTTATCTTTCTCACTGCATTCACCATCTATCCAATCCTGTTCATTTTCATCTATAAATTACAAAAATATTTTTTAAAAATTGTTTATATAATAATATTTGTGTTAAAAATAAAACTTTACTAAACTTACT
Source organism: Sclerodermus sp. 'alternatusi' (assembly GCA_037305995.1). NCBI lineage: Eukaryota > Metazoa > Arthropoda > Insecta > Hymenoptera > Bethylidae > Sclerodermus > Sclerodermus sp. 'alternatusi'. The sequence goes on from CM074550.1 coordinate 7,119,857, forward strand.
AGGTTTTATTTGTTCTAATAAATTATCAATAATACATTTAACATGACAAACATGTGTAATAATTAAATCTTCTAAGCATGTTTTATAAATATTTAATATTTCCTGTGGTAAAGTTAACCAATTTATTTGCAATAATACTTCAATGAAAGGTTTGTGAATAGGACCTAATATTAAAATACATTCTTTTACACGAATTAAAAATTCTAGTAAGTCACATTCCTGAAAATAAATTCCATTATATATTTAGTATATATTAAATGATACATTAAATGAAACAATGAAGTCATACTTTTATATTCGAATTCTGAAGAGTTGATATTAATTCGTCATACTCTTTTCTACCCTTTCCGTCAGTATAATTCAAAAATATTGTTTTCAAATCTTGTGGTAATTTAAAATATACTCTATTGGACTGCCTAATTAATTGTGACCTAATTCCAGAAGTTTTTAAAATCGAAGATACACTGCTCAGCCGTGAGGAAATGACAGACATCTGTTTATGAAGATTTAAAAATATTAAATTCTTAATGAGAAATAAACTAGGAATTTAAAAATTTACGAAAATTCGATAATTCGTATAATCCATATAAATATGTCGTCAATTTAATTAATAGTCGTAATAGTGATTTATAAACATAAATAAATAAATATACATTCAAATTACATAGACAATAAGCAAGGTTGGAATATTATATTTGTTAAAATACTCAGTATTTCTTACCTTGTTGGAGTAATAAGTTGTTAAACTTTATATGTAACAAATATTTTATCTCGAATAGTAACTGTATTTACATCTTCAAATGATATATCAACCAAGTATCGTAGTTAACTAAATTTCAAACATGTGCTTCTGTACAGTCAGAAACATTTCCGAAAGCACATGTGCGGAAACAAAAAATGAATCGATAACCAATGATATCGATTCAAAATAGATAATCGATCATTAAAAATTTGAATAATAAATACGTGAAATGATGTATTTTATTGAATTCAAAGTTAAAAATAAAATATTAAGCTATAAATGTTATAAGACTAATAAAAATATATTTAATGGGACAATTATTAACAATTGTAGTGCGTTCCGTTTTACGCATAATGCGCAATAAGCAAGAGAGAACTGTTCTGTTTCACTTAAGAGGATGTATATCCGTCCTAAGATGGTTCGTGTCTTAACTAAATAGAGTGAAACAAAAGATCTCTTATCTTTGTCTCATTTATGAAAATTTTTTGTTGCGCCATCTATATAAACTAATTTTTGCTCAGTTTTCTCTGTTTAGAGATAAAACAGTCGAATATTCTTAGTAAAATCTTACTTATCGGATTTCTTTTTCATTTCTAAGAATATATGATTGAAATTAGACTGTAATAATTTCTTTAAAAAAAATAAAACTCAAGTACAGCTTGCGCATAGGTTTCGATTCTCTTGTAAAAATTTTAAGACACGCCTACAGATATTGACTCTCGCTAAAATCTTAGGGCTCGCATATAGATTTCGACGCTCTTGTTAAGGAATTACGGCTCGCGTATAGGTTTCGACGCTCTTGTTAAGGAATTACGGCTCGCGTATAGGTCTCGACGCTCTTGTTAAGTAATTACGGCTCGCATATTCGGTTTAGTATAGGTTTTGAACATATAAGTTTATCAATAATATGTTACTAGAAATAATAGGTCTATTCTTCGTTGCTGCAATAGCTACATTAATGCAATTATATGACAATCAGAAACTAGAAAAATACTATTATTGATTCCTAATAGGTATGTAATTACACCAGTGCAGGTAGAGCAGCAACGAAGAACATGTCTATTTTTTTCTGAAATAGACACTAGTAGCTTCTTAATCGAATTCTAGGGTAACAGATGGCATTAGTGCAGCGAAAGCCTCAAACAAACTGTGACTTCACTCTCCAGAAAGAGACGCGATAATTTGTTTTCCGTTTTCGATTTTAAGCTTTCGAAATTTTTTCGACATTCAAAGTGTCGGCATTTCCAGAAAACTGAATATATTTGGATGGCACCTTCTGTGCTGCATTCTATCTATCGAATACTATGTTCCTACGGAATTCTAAGCGATTCGGGGAGATGTCGATTTTTACGTAAAGTATACCAAGTGGTATACTTCGAAATAATTTTTCGGAAAACCACAACATTTCCGATGGATTACTCATAGGATATAGGATAATGGGTTTTAGACTGAAATTGGTGAAATAATATGTATGCATGTATAAATAAAAAATTGTATTGTTCTTTATGAATTTTTTTACATACATTTAATTTACATACTTCTAACAAATCATAACAATTGTTTTTTTTGGTCTGGTGAGGAGAATCTGAAACCAGACACCCTCAACCGCCGAACCCTGAAGAGTGAACTTCACTGGTTTGTTGGACGAGGGTAGTGTGGGGTTCGACCCACTAAACTCCTCACCCAGGCATTTTCTGAACCAACGAAAGAATATCCTCATGGCATGCTTCTTTCGATGGTTCTGCCTCTATGCTGTACTTCCTGATCTCTAAGGAGACTAGGAAGCGCCATGAAAACATGACCCGTTTATTTATCTTTATATTTTAATAAGTATTGTTTAAAGAACAATATTATTTTGTAGGCTAATTGAAGACATAAGTAAGATGTAAAAGGAATTATAAGCAATGAAAGAAAAAAATAATCTTTTATTGTAAAAATTGAAGATGAACCAGCAAAAATGTATGTCAGAGTGCGGACCACGGAGCGCAAGTCGTGGTACGAACGCCGGCCGCTAGATGGCCGGACTCCAAGTATCGCCGGGCCTTGCACCTACCGGTGCTCTCTCGCTATCAAAAATTGATAGCGAAATCTTTATCAATCGGCGATTAGCAATAAATCTTCATAGTCGCCTGTAATCATTACTCTGGACGGTTCAAGAAGAGTATTATCGGCTTCCCGTTTTTGAACTGTGGTCGGTCGCGTATAGGTTTCGACATTCTAATTCAAAAATTCGAGGCTCGCGTATAGGGTTCGACACTCTTGTTAAGAGCTTGGGGATCGCGTATAGATTTCGAACTCTTGTTAAAAAATTTGGGTTCGCGTATAGGTTTCGACATTCTTATTGCAAAATTTGAGGCTCGCGTATAGGTTTAGACATTCATATTAAAAAATTCGAGGCTCGCGTATAGAGTTCGACACTCTTGTTAAGAGCTTGGGGATCGCGTATAGATTTCGACGTTCTTAATAAAAACATTGGGCTCGCGTATAGATTTCGACACTTTTGTTGAAAACTTTGGGTACGCGTATAGGTTTCGACATTCCTATTCAAAAATTCGAGGCTCGCGTATAGAGTTCGACACTCTTGTTAAGAGCTTGGGGATCGCGTATAGATTTCGACGTTCTTAATAAAAACATTGGGCTCGCGTATAGATTTCGACACTTTTGTTGAAAACTTTGGGTACGCGTATAGGTTTCGACATTCCTATTCAAAAATTCGAGGCTCGCGTATAGAGTTCGACACTCTTGTTAAGAGCTTGGGGATCGCGTATAGATTTCGACGTTCTTAATAAAAACATTGGGCTCGCGTATAGATTTCGACAATTTTGTTGAAAACTTAGGGTTCGCGTATAGGTTTCGACATTCTTATTAAAAAATTCGAGGCTCGCGTATAGGGTTCGACACTCTTGTTAAGAGCTTGGGGATCGCGTATAGATTTCGACACTCTTGTTAAAAAATTTGGGTTCGCGTATAGGTTTCGACATTCTTATTGCAAAATTTGAGGCTCGCGTATAGGGTTCGACACTCTTGTTAAGAGCTTGGGGCTCGCGTATAGATTTCGACGTTCTTAATAAAAACATTGGGCTCGCGTATAGATTTCGGCAATTTTGTTGAAAACTTTGGGTACGCGTATAGGTTTCGACATTCCTATTCAAAAATTCGAGGCTCGCGTATAGAGTTCGACACTCTTGTTAAGAGCTTGGGGATCGCGTATAGATTTCGACGTTCTTAATAAAAACATTGGGCTCGCGTATAGATTTCGACACTTTTGTTGAAAACTTTGGGTACGCGTATAGGTTTCGACATTCCTATTCAAAAATTCGAGGCTCGCGTATAGAGTTCGACACTCTTGTTAAGAGCTTGGGGATCGCGTATAGATTTCGACGTTCTTAATAAAAACATTGGGCTCGCGTATAGATTTCGACAATTTTGTTGAAAACTTAGGGTTCGCGTATAGGTTTCGACATTCTTATTAAAAAATTCGAGGCTCGCGTATAGGGTTCGACACTCTTGTTAAGAGCTTGGGGATCGCGTATAGATTTCGACACTCTTGTTAAAAAATTTGGGTTCGCGTATAGGTTTCGACATTCTTATTGCAAAATTTGAGGCTCGCGTATAGGGTTCGACACTCTTGTTAAGAGCTTGGGGCTCGCGTATAGATTTCGACGTTCTTAATAAAAACATTGGGCTCGCGTATAGATTTCGGCAATTTTGTTGAAAACTTAGGGTTCGCGTATAGGTTTCGACATTCTTATTAAAAAATTCGAGGTTCGCGTATAGGTTTCGACGCTTTTGTTGGAAACTTTGGGTTCGCGTATAGGTTTCGACGCTCTTGTTGAAAGCTTTGGGTTCGCGTATAGGTTTCGACATTCTTATTACAGAATTCGAGGTTCGCGTATAGGGTTCGACACTTTTGTTAAGAACTTGAGGCTCGCGTATAGATTTCGACACTCTTGTTGAAAACTTGGTTCGCGTATAGGTTTCGACACTCTTGTTAAGGACTTACTGCTATTTACTTACCAACGAGAAACTTATGTTTTAGCGTAATTTCGATTGCTTATATTTAAAGAATAGTCTTTACGTTTTGAATTTAAAGCGGGAATTAAAATAATGGCGGACTAATCGAAAGTGGCCCGTTCGTGGTCAGTTTCTGATCCTAGGAGTCTCTATTACGGCGTTATTTGAAGCACTACTATATTGGTGTATATTAGTACTATATTATACTACTAAATTACTACACTAGTATTTATTTTGTAAATAAAAATTTTCTAGTAACTAAATATTAGTAAAGTTATAATATGGCTATTTTAAGTATTCTCGATACTGTTTGTGATGATTTCGACGGCTTGTAAAATGACATGTATTTGGAGCATTTCCTTTTCTATTAAATTAAATTAGTTCTTTTCAAAACTGGCTAAAGCATTTATCTATGAACCTTTTTCTACCGATTAAAATTGATTTTACAGTCTTTTGTTATTATTTCAGGGAAATATAATAAAAAATTGAAGCACAGTGCAAAAGACATATACTATACATAAAAGTGTTTGTGCAAATGATATTGTTGCGCCTTAAAAAATTAACCAATCGCCTTCTAAAACTGTATTGTACAAAGTGGGAAAAAATTAAATAAATTGAATTAAAATTATTAATAAATAATTAATTGAAAATAACTAATTGAGTTTACTTCTTATTTTTATTTTGTTGAGTATGTATTTAAAAATAATCTTAGGTGAATGACCTCTTCTAATATTCACATAAACACAGTTATTTCTTAACAGAGTGTTTTCTTATAGTTCCATGTTATATTTATATAAGATAGCGTTTAATTTCCTTATACCCCCTCTCTTTTTCATATCTGATAAACTCAAAAACGTTCAGTCGTGTTTTGGATCAACCAGTGTTAGTTACCACTTACTCTCAACTGGGTTTTTAATGTAGGGTAATTTGTTTACTAATACTGCCAACGCATGATTTCTTTTGACAATAAAGGAATTGCAATTGCAGACTATAATGTACTTTATACGCACTAATAAATTGTGATAGGAGTTATTAAGCACTCAAATGTATAGACTATAATATAAAATTTGTAGGGTAAGTATTTTTTATTTATTTTATGATCATAAGCTTTACAAATGCAATTTACTATAAAGTTAAGGGAATAGAAAATTTGATAAGATCTGTACATTAGCTTTAATAAAACATATATTAATATGTTTTGCATTGTTAAGTCATATATATCATATTATTCGTACATATCATTCATGATTCATTGAGCTAAAATTAAGTTTATTGTTCCTAATGACAAATATATTAATTACATAGATAAGCTCATCTATTTCTCAATCATTCTTTAGTAATCTTTTAAAATTTATATATTAAAATTTCTCTGGACGTAATAACATTACATTGGTAATTAAATTATTATATTCTAAGTAAAGTTGAACTTGTATTTTCATATTGTATTTTAAAGGCAAATTGTGCAGTTGGTAAAACCATGTCTGATGCAAAAATTGTAGCTGATTGGACTATTGAAGATGTTAGAATTTGGCTCAAATTATCTGGTTTCGAGTACTATACAAATGTATTTTGTGATAACCATCGAATAGATGGAAAAGCACTTTTAACATTAAGAGAAGAAGATTTAAAATCTGAAGGACTGAATATCCATAGGATCGGTGATATAAAAAGATTATATATTAGTATTAAACAACTACAAAGAGAAAATCTTTCAGTTTTATTTGATCTTGGATACAATGATTTTTCCCCACACAATTTTTATAATCATCATAATAGACATGATGTATGAAATGAGTTTTTTCCTTTTCTATTAATTTCTTTATATTTTTTATTTCTGGAAAATATAATTATTATTTTCATTCTAGATACCTAATATTGGAAGTAACGAAGGTTCCATAGAACATGAATTTTATTCAGCTTCTGTGTCAGAAGATGGGCAAGCTTCTCATTTGCCACCAGAATTCTGTAAAGCTCTTATTAGTTTGGCATATTTATTTATTGTTACGTGGATTACTGCCTTTGTGATGGTCATAGTTCACGATCGAGTACCTGATATGAAAAAATATCCTCCTTTACCAGATATTTTCTTAGACAACGTTCCACATATTCCTTGGGCATTTGACATGTGCGAAGTTACTGGAACTGTTCTTTTTGCTATATGGCTCATTGTTCTTATATTTCATAAATACAGGTAAATTTTTATCTCTATAATTATGCTGTTTATTTCAAAAGTGACCTAAGTCCATTTATAGTGATTAAAAACGTGTTTTTTAAACAATGTTTGTTTTGTTAATTAAATTGGTAAATTATACATCTTTAGAAACAGGAAAACATTATGTTTTCCTTTTATCAGTCACCAATATTTTTTAATTTATTATATCAAAAACTTTAAATAATTTGATTTTAAAATAAATAGAATTAGGTGACTTTCTCAAAATGAACTGTTTAATTACATGAACACAAATAGCTTTTGACTTCTCATTTAATTTATAATTTAACCTTTACCAGGTTTATTCTATTAAGAAGGTTTTTTGCACTTTCTGGTACAGTCTTCCTACTGAGATGTGTAACTATGCTGATAACTTCATTGTCAGTACCTGGAGCACATTTACAATGTCAACCACGTAAAGTACCGGATGAGGATTGGACAACGTAAATATATCTATTACATTACATTGTAATGTTTTTATGAATTTATAGTTTCTCCAAAAAATTAATTTATTTACAGTACAGCTTACGGTGAATTATATAATAAAATTTCTATGGCTTATGTTATTTGGAGAGGAGCTGGTATGTCTATTCAAGGTGTACGAACATGTGGAGATTATATGTTTAGTGGACATACTGTAGCACTTACCATGTTAAATTTTTTTATTACGGAATGTAAGTAACTTTTAAATAAACAGTTATATGCTTCAGCATTTTTATTTATGTTTATAAACATTTTTATTTTTATTTACAGATACATCAAGACAATTTTATTTCCTTCATACATTTTCATGGATGCTCAATATGTTTGGTATTTTCTTCATCTTAGCTGCACACGAACATTATTCTATTGACGTATTTGTAGCGTTCTATATAACGTCACGCTTGTTTTTGTATTATCATACGTTAGCAAACAATCAAGCGTTAATGCAGCGTGACTCAAATCGAACTAGAATATGGTTTCCGTTATTCAGTTTCTTTGAATCGTCTGTTGATGGAATCGTACCAAATGAGTATGAGTCACCATCCACTATCATTTGTAATTTAGTATGTACTAGCAGAAACATTATACAATATGTTCAATCGGTTGTTTGCTTCCGAAAAATACAGTGTAATTTAAATGGTAGCATTAGTAGCACAAAAAAGAGGCAATGAACAAAAGGCTATATTGTTTTTATATATTCTTTAGAAAATTTATAAAAAAAGTTGACTATAATAATTATGATCTTATGTCAAAAAGTATGTATAATGCAAAAAGATAGGTAGAGTTAAGTGTTTATTTTTATATTTAGTATTATTGTTTATATGTGTACACATCATATATATGCATCTGTATGTACGTACATAAATATATGTGTATGTATATAAATATATATATGCCTATATATACACATGCAAGTACAGATGAAATTATAAAAGTATGACTGCAATTTGAATGCAATTGAAAGAAACAAATATAAATTATCTACTCGAATTTACATAAATGGTGATATATCAATAGTTAGTATAAGAACACTCAAATATTTCATGATATTTATACCATTCAAAGAGGCTTTAATATCTTTTATCGAATTTATATGTTAAACTTATTTATTTGTCTTTTACAAATATTGTTGGATATCTCACAGCTAATATATTCACTCTTTGATATCACAAAGAGATATCTTTATGTACGTTGAATTTATGATATGATAAAAGAATCGTTGATTTAGAAAGTGATGTGTGTCTATTTTTAGAAAAACATTACATCACTTTTATATTATACAGCTCAAAATAATAAATGAAACCATTTAATATAATTAAATATTATATTTAATGAATATATAAAATGTTTTCTTTTTAATACAGAGTTTATTGCGAGCTTATCACAAATATTACTTATGTACAATGAAAGAAGTATTTCAAATATCAAGTATTTGATTAAATACATTCCTTCCCACGTTATTTATAATTTATATTTTATTCTGTATATTTTTTTTTCTTTTAAGATAAATATAATTTTAAGAATATTTTTGTATTTGCATATAATTTATGCGCACTTTTCTTGTTTCGGTTATTTTACAATAAACTTGATTGTTGGCGTTCTTTACTTTGATGTGTTTCAACATGTATTCTTTCGCGCCGATCGTGTTCAAAGGAGAGACTACGAGGGTGGACTAAAATTAAACCTTGCGCCTAGTGCGGCCAGTGATGCGCTGAACTAACTAAGCTATGTTAGTAAGAGTTCTTCAACTATACGCGTATCCTTCGAAACGACAGTGATGAGCTTCGACGGAGATCAGGGAAAATGTTTTATTTGTAAGAAAGACGCGAGTCTCAAATGTAGTGGTTGCAAACAAGTATTCTACTGCAACAAAGATCATCAGCGAGAAGACTGGAAACGACACAAGTCAGCTTGTCGCTCCTGGGAGATTTGTGAGAATGAAGAATTAGGTAGGCATTTGGTGGCAGCGAAAGATTTGTGCCTCGACGAAACAATCATCTGCGAATCGCCATTGCTATGGGGGCCAGCAACTCATTCCGATCAAAAAAGCTGCGTTGGTTGCGGGAAACCCTGGAGCGAAGAGAGATGCAAACTCTGTATGTGGCCCGCGTGTTCACGCGAGTGCGCTGGATTGATAGATAAGAATAGACACGGCATGGAATGTGCACTTCTTTTAGCCACTAAAATTATCCCCAGGTGAATTTCACACGCTTTCACATTACGCTTAACAATCGTCATTTGTATTCGTATGAAATTTTCTCCCTTATAATATGCGCTTAAAAATATTTAAAATTAATTAAATAAATTAAATAAATCCCACTGGTGGTATTATCGAACACAATCATTTGGAAACGTAAAAATGAAACGTTTGCTTTGATATGATCATTTAAGAGTGTGTGTGTGTGTATGTGTGAATAGGTACGAGGTTCATTCTATAAATTTGTCATTGAAGCGATACCAGGCCTTCGTACATTGCGCTCTTATTATTGGTAATGTTATTTCATCTCTTCGAGGCAATTGATATTGATAATGTTTGATAATTCTCACTTATCGAGCTCTTTTATTACACAAATTGAAAATTTTTAGCCATTAAAATTATCGTTACATTTAGAGAAGCTTAATAATAAATTTAATCGGATGTTGAAGCACACTTTGTCGTGAAAGTGTGCTCTCAACAAAATGAAATGATATACACGGATGAAAGTTGAGATATCGTGTCTACTTATTAGATGCGATGTTCTACTGGTGATCCGTATGCTGATTTTGTGGCGCATGAAATCCAAGAAGTGGAGTTCCCTGGTCATGTTGGAGAGCCACGAGGATTCCCGGGGACCGGGAACCGAAGCTTACGACGAGGTGCAAGGTATAATTACGCATATCCGTCCGATTCTGTCCATGGATCCAGCGATAAAGGACATGATACCGAGAATTTGCGGACTGATCGACATCAACGCGTTGGAATCCCTGCCGGAGGGTTCAGTCGCGTTTTACGAGACGGCCTGCCTGCTAGAACACTCCTGCTTACCCAATACAAAACACAATTTTTCTCTAGACGACAAAGGCAGACCACGCATTACAGTAAAGGCTATTCGAGAGATCAAAAAGTAGCTAACGAGTCTTCGTTTAATTTAAATGCAGGATACAAGAGGTGGTCGACGATCTTAAAGTGGAAATTAATTTCAGGGGCGACCACTTAACTACGATGTATACACACGCTCTTTGGTCGACGAGAGTACGACGGGAACATCTTCAGGCCACCAAATATTTTCTTTGCAAATGCGCGAGATGCGCGGATCCGACTGAGTTGGACACCCATTTGAGCACTTTGAAGTGCCCTTGCAAAGAAGGTTTCATCTTGCCAAATGATCCCTTGGACTTTGAGACCAACTGGTCTTGCAATCGATGCCCGTGCGTTCTGACGTCTTTGGAAGTTGCTCAACTGACGGATAGACTGGAGGAAGAGGTGGAGACAGCATTGAAACTCGCTAAAAAAGACGTCTTCTCCGATCTGTTATCACGGTAGAGCTTTTCTAATCGGAATAATGAAGAAGCTCTCTTCGCATTTCTGTCTCGTCTTATCTTATTATCTCATTACAGTTTTCCACCTTTCTTACAGATTAACCGTACTGCTACACCCGAATCATCAACACTGCATATCCGTGAGCCATTCGTTGATACAATTGTTAAGCGCCAGCGACCCTATGAAAGCTGAGCTGTCTAAACGCATTCTTCAAGTTGTCACAAAGTTAGACCCACACGGCACCCGACTGGCTTTGTACACTGCAATTGCCTTGCGAGAACTTTCAAAGTGCCCGGAACAAGATCGCAAAACTTTGTTAACTCGTGCGGTGGCGTTATTAAAAGCCGAACCGCCAAAGAGTCCCGGGGAAAAATTACTGAGCCTCATTGAAATGGATTTGTCCTAGACGCTAAATTTGGTCAACTCGCGTCGCTCTGCCTACCTGTCCACTACTACTACCTATCGCTATCATTTTTGTAAACTTTATTTCAATGTGCACATGCTCCATATTTAACAATCAAGATAATGCTATGCAAGTATACATGTATGTACAATGAATGTGTAGCCCGAGTTCCAGGCTCCAGACGGAGATCGCATTAGCTGGAGGATTTCGCGGTGGCTCTTTCTATATAAATAATGCATTCGAGGGAGGGGGAGGGGGAGGGGGCGATCCACGGTATAGAGGATTGGTAGAAATTCTTCGAAAGTTTCTCTCACCGGGGTGAAAAGTTCAATTGGGTAAGCAGGAACGTCGAGTGCGTACGCCCAGCAACGGGTAAGAGAGGAACTGTCCTTTCAGCTGAGCGGTGATTTGAAGGAGATACGCTTTTCCCGGCTGGAGATTCCTCAGGGTAAACGGCAGTGCCCTGTCTTTCGGCGGACTTCGCTTCTCCTCGCACACCTCGAACTTGTACTCCGAGCGTCGACGCCTGTGCAGACCGCACTGGTCCGGAATGATGGTGGAGCTGGTCAATGACGATGGGCTCCGTAATTCCCGTACCAAAATGCAATACTTTGCGGCACCGGCTGACTCCACTCCTACAGTCACCTCGTGACAAGTACGCAACGATCGATATTCCCTCGGCGTGCTTCTCGTCGGAATCTAAAAAAGAATTCCGCGAAATGAGCGAATCATCCTGTGGAATCATGGGGCATCGAGAAAAACCGCTTCAATATTTGAGCAGCGCTGACTAATCAGCGGACGCTGCTTAAATATCGACAAAAACCCTTTCTCTCTCTCTCTCTCTCTCTCTCTCTTTCTCACTCACTCGCTCAAAGATATTTCTCTGCATAATAACCTGCGGATAAATAGTCGATGATTCTTGCGCGGCAAGAACTTTTACACTTGACACTCGGACCAGTTCTTGCGGAGTGGCAGAAACGTGCAACGTGTAAAGTTTTCCGGGTGGTAATGGTGGCACTCTTAACGATGCGTATCCGACCACTTCTTCTTCCTAGAAGAATATCCATAAAGTATATATTTGAAACGAAACCAGTAGCGATATAAAATTATAATTATAGCTTACCCTCAGTATTCCCGGTCCATTAAGTTTCGCTTTGACGATGCCTCCGCCGCACGGGAGGATGTGGAAGATGGTTGACGTATTGTCCAGTGGACGGTACCTAAAGTTGATGAAACCATCATTTTTCCGCAGACTGGCTGTCGTGTAACGGCCAGTCCGCAAAACAAACTCGGGGGTCTTGCGAAATCTTATCGCGTCCACGGCCACCCGATTGGAAACGTTGTTTCTCATGTTCACCTGGAAAATGGAAATGGAAGCGATCGAGAACCAATGAGCACGACGAATAATCCATGGGTCTCGAGGGATCTCCTACTACGGGTTCTGTGGGTCCTATGGATTCTGCGGGTTCTCGAGTCCTCGTGCTTACCACGTAAAGCGTAAAGTTGTACATGATGTCGTATTTCATTCTATGAAGCGTCAATTTCGTTTGTCGCACGCAGTGCAGTCCTTCGGGAATACTCCGATGTTGATGTTCCCTGGACGAGGATCCTCCCCTAACGGTGCTGCTATGAATTCTCAGAACATTCTGCGCCGCGCACAGGGTAGAAGGATGCGGTTGCGACCCAGAAGTCACCGCCAGACAGTAATTCGAGAGGTGAGGATCTACGTGGCTGCGATGCAAAGTCAAAAACTCTCTTCTAATCGTGATCGATTGATTGGTACGCATGGTGAAATGCACGATTGTTTGTTAATCGTAGCTTTTCCCTTCGCCAAGGACCCTTTTTCCCCCGATTGTTTTCGATATTTTCTCGACAATCTACAAGGGACCACGCGCTTTGCGTCGTTCGAAAATGATTAGATAAGATTCCTTGAAACTTACTTTACTGTACTTTACTTTACTTTACTTTTGTCCAGATCGAAAGTCACTGTGTTTTCACATTGTTTCACGCGCTACGCGTTTATCTGTCTATCGTGAGAAAACTGGGAAAACGTTTGTTCTCAAAGACACGCGTAGTTCGATAGATAATTCTGTTACTCTGTTACCAATACCTTTTGCTCCAGGATACGGTGAGCCGGCGTCTACTTCTGCGTTGCTGAAACCTTAGACTGCGATGTCTGTTTTCTTTTTCCGATGCGTACAACCCGGGGATATGTTCCAAGCCACTGGAAGTCGCGTAGAGGAGTACAGTGCTCGGTACGTGCGGTTGCAGATTTAAACCTAGCGAATCGATAGATTTGATTTCGAACCTGTAAAGGCCAGCCCTCGTCTTTGCTATCGTAAAGTTTTGATCTTCTGCGCCTTCATAGGTAAAAAGCGGCGAGCCAGGTTTTAGTGTTTTCACCGGCCATCGCGTTTGAGTCGCTGCAATACGAATGAATGCATTTCTTCAAGATCTTGTTACTCTCGCAACTTGTTTCGCGATCGTTCGCCAACGGTATCACAAATTAATCGCAAGGATTGCGCTTATGCAATTCGCTCTTTCGTTAATCGACAATCTCCAATCAACCGTACAATTGCCGAACAAGAGCATCGACGAAGGTTAGTGGCGGGAGTCATCGATGATTGATACGCGAGGAAGCAAGTAGTCGCGATAAAAAAGAAATTTTCTTCGGTCAGAGTTTGGCATCTTCTCTTTGAGATGGCAAATATAAAAAATCCAAATCAAAGGCGAGAGAAGGGAAACAGCGAGAAAGAGAGTTTTTCTCAGTAATTGATTCGATTGACTGGATATTGTTCGGGTGTGCTCTCACATTTCGATCCTTCCGTTTCCTGTTCGCTCTCCGGCGGTTCCACGTAACTCACCGTCCAGGATATCGGGCCGCTGCACGGGCTGACTAGCAAGGTAAGTGGTGGGCCTTCTCGTGGGCTTAAATAATAGAAGCTGCAACAAGACGTTAGTTGCATCCAGTATGATATTGTGAATCGAAGTTGGAGGTGCGTCGCTTTTAGCGACTAGTCACCGCTCTCTTCTTCTCTTCATTCAAAAGCAAGCGAGCAGACAGGCAGGCAAGCGAGCGAGCGAGCGAGCAAACTCGGTCAAAGTTTCGACGATAAAAATGCGCGCTTTATCGTCGGCGTTACACTAACAATTACACATGCGGCTGACACATTTTCTTCCTCGGTATACACGAAATCTAGCGCGCTGGTATATTTTGGTCGCGATGCCGGATCGCGCTTGTATCGGCCGCCCCCTTAAAGATCATCGCTCGAGTTTACGCGGTGCAAATCTTTCATTCTCATCCGCCCCGCTGCTTCAAGTGAAACGACCTTAAATTCATTTTTAACTTCAATGAAACGACGAGCGAAGGACGCGAATTAAAGTTCGCTAAAAGAATTCCTAGAGTCGTCGGGGTCATTGTTCTACATAGCGTTTCGCGAAAGCTGCTGGTAGTAGGATTGGTAGTAGGGGTGGGGGTGGAGGAGAAACGAGAAACGAGAAACGTGAAGAGAGAGAGAGAGAGAGAGAGAGAGAGAGAGAGAGAGAGAGAGAGACAGAGAGATATGCGGATAGAATTAGGGAAAGGGGGTGGTTTTTGGAATCGGGGGAAAATCGTCAAGGTGCGACGAGAATTGCACGTGGTAGCGCATTTCGTTGATCCATACAAGAGGATCCGCCGTTGTATATTTAGTCTAGACGTTTGATCGGCGTTCGTGCGCGGACCCCTTTAAAGATCGCCGGTTAAGTTTACGCGTCGGTGATGCCGGTCTTTCCCTCCTTTTTCCTTCCTCGTTCTGATTTGGCGTCGAGACGCTGGCGTCGCAGCCGCGCACGTGCTCGCTGGCAGTGAGACAGCTATTGTAAAATTAGCGTCGGGACACAATGCCGGCGTCGCGGCGTCTGTGGGGTCGCGAGCGCGACCCCCGTGATCTAAATTCGGCGGCACCCGACGCGTCCCGAGAGCCTCGAATTGATTCTGTCATTTGACTTGGGCCAAGCGCGCTCTCGCGACTTTCGCAGAAACCATCTGATAGCAGGACTTTATGGCGCGTAGCGTCGCGACGCTGCCGGCCTACGGGAAGGACCGAGTTCCTCCTCCACCCCCTCCTTCTATTCTTCTTTTTCCTTTTCTTCCTCCTCCACCTTCACCTCTATCTTCTTTTCCTCTGCTTCTTCTTCTTCTTTTTCTACGTCGTCTTCGTTCTTCGCGCTTTCTCCTTCTTCTGCCCTCCCCCCTCCCTCTCTAACCCTTTTACCTCGACTGCCCCTTGCTCTTGCGTTTTTCTTCATTTTCCTCCTCCACCGCTCCAGTTCGGTTCCAGCGCGCGACTCCAATCGGGAGAACGAACGTCGCGAAACTATCGCTTCCAGATTTTATTCTCATTCCCACGTTACCCCCGGCCGCGCTGCAAATTTTCCCACTTTCGATTTCTACGATATTTCTGAGAAATATCGAACCGGTCGAGAGAGGAGTTTTCTTTTCAAGAGGAAAGGGTTGCGCGATACGAGGATTTTATGACGCGTAGCGTCGCGACGTACGCCTTCTTTTTCCAAGGGTGCAACGCGCCATTAGTTGCTTCTACAAGGGCGCGGGCCAACAAAGTATCGCAGATACGCCTCGACTAAATACTGCGTTTCTAATTCTTTCTCCTTTTCCTCCTCTCTTTTTCTGTATTTTCTCTTTTCCTTTGACAATTTTGCTCCTCGTGCGCGAACTACGACGACTACTGCACACGTGCGTCATTGGCTATGAAACGTAATCATTTAACGTTATTTCGCATGCATTGGGGAAGAGAACATAAAAAAAGAATTTTCACAAACGGGAATACAATGCAATTATATGAATACAATGCTCACACGCGTGTTATTATCGGGTTTATATCGCTAGTTTCGCCGTATCTTTTCCTCTTGATTTTTTTTTCTTTTTTTTTGTTGATTAATATACTTTCTAGCTGAGTGAGTAGTAATGGAAAATATACAAGCGATGTAAAATTATTCCACGAGAAGACTGCTTTCTTGGAATAGGTTAGTTATGGCAGTACGTGATGAATCGTACTGTCGATGGAGAAATGCGTCCAACTGTATTTATGAGATTTCTTGCAGTTTGTGAAACATGGCAGGGCCGCTGTAACGGGGAAGGGAAGGGGGTGCGAGGGGGCAAGTATTATTTTCCTAAGGGCGGCAATTTAATGGTCGCGCTCGGTCGGCAGATTAACTCACGGCGGCCCTGAAACATGGTACGGTGTTCGTGACGCTGTCACGTAAACTTTCTGTGGCATATATGCTCAAAATGTAAATATATCGATGGAGCAATCTCCATATATATCGTAGTGGTCCAGAGAGTGTACCCATTCATTGTTTATACACGGACCAAACTTTTCGAAAACCAACGTTTTCCTCTTCCAAATCAAGTTTTAATTATTCAATTAACATGCAACGCAATAAGAACAACGGGGAAGACAATAAAATGTCGAATTAATTATTCAAAGAAAAAGAGAGAACTCTTGGTCACTCTATCATCATCATCATGCATCACGCTTCTCATGCCTGAGAATGGTTCAACTTGGTTGAACGTATTTAAGGGAATTTAATTGTTTCTTTTTTCTAAAGCGTTGCCAAGTTTCGAGAGAACTCCCTAATAAATTGGTATATATGTACGGTGGTGTACGCACAGATCATTTATGCACCGACCGAAAATGAGGAGAAGAGAAAAGGACAGTGATAACAGCAATGATATCCCACGTACAATCGTTGGGTATCACAAAAATCAATGATTAAAAAGCTAAGTGAGAGAGAGAGAGAGAGAGAGAGAAAATTTAATAGCAAAATAATGAAAACTCACCGTGATACATTGCCAGGTCGAATGGTAGCCGGGATTTGATATTCGGGGTGGAGGACCCCGGTGATGTTGAACTCCTGAGCCCTCGTTGGTTTTTCAGCCCCGAATGGACGCGGGCTGCCGAGGGTCCGGTAGGTTTGCTGTTGTTGCTGAGATAATCGTTCGCAGAATGCACAAGCCGAGCACAGCTCGGCTAATAAGAGCGATGCCAGTAGGATCAAGAGGCAGACCTTGAGCCGGTGCATTTTGCTAAGGATTCCAGGGATAATCGGCAAGATCGGCAAGATCGGCGCTAGGGTCCTCCCGCGGAAGGGCTCCTCCCCCAATTCGTAGATCGCAGTTCGCAGTTCGCAGTTCGCAGTTCGCAGTTCGCAGTTCGCAGTTCGCAGATCGCAGGTCGCAGTTTTCAGGAAGGAAAAGCGAGAAGTCGCAGAAAGCTCCGTCCTAGAGAGAGAGAGTGAAATTCGCCCGATGGCGTAGCGGCCAATCAATCGGATGGATCGAGCGAAACTAGCGAGAGGAGAGGCGAGGAGAGGAGAGGAGAGGATAATGATCCTCCCCGGTGCGGGCACTCGGTAATCGTATCGTATCGTCTTAGAGGGAGAGGAGGGACGTGAGCGCGGAGAGGCGACGAGGACGAAGCTTGTGCGGCGTGAGCGTCGAGATCGGTTTGACGCGATAGGTAAACGATACGGAGGCTGCGAGTTTGGAGCGCTGCGCCGGTGGCGGCGTCGACGGCATCGGGAGACTACGAGGCAACGCCGAGAAAAATTCACGCGCGTCCGCCGGCGAGTGGTGAGCGCGTTCGACTGCGTGCCAAATAGAAGCGTCGTCTCGCGCGTGTGTATGCGAGTTGCGTGCGTGAATGCGTGCGTGCGTGCGTGCGTGCCGGCGTGCCGGCGCGGAACCCACGAGGAGAGGATAACGAGGACCGTTGACAGGAACGCGCGCCGTTTCTCGACGTGACAAATCGTCCCGAGAAATCGAACAATATCTGTCAGCTCGCGCTAATCGATAACGCCGGCCATTTCCGCCCGAGGGGGTCCGCGACTGGCGCACTTTTGCCGAGGATTCAGAAATAGCTGGTCGGGGACCTTCCTCGCCCTTTCCCCGCGACTCCTGGAAGTTTGCGCGCTTCCACGCCTCTAAGAGTCCGCGAACATCGCGTCGAGGAGACCGTCGAGGACCGATTCCTCGAGGAGAGGAGAGGAGAGGAGAGGAGAGCGCGCGACGCGAGATCAAGGTGCACGAGAAGAACTCGCCCGCTCGCTGGCTCCCTTTGCTCCGGGGGTGTGAGGGTGCGCGCACGCTCTCGGGGGAGGAGGATTCCGGCGGGAAGGCGCGAAACTGCCGAGAGGAAGCCGGAGAGCGACGTCCGTCGTCCAGTAGCGATCGGATTCGACTGCACGTCGGACTCCTGGTAGGCCATGCCGAAACCTTACGCGAAACTCCACCTCGCCCTTCGTCCGCCCCCTGCCGTTCCTCCCTGCACTTTGCACCCCCGCCGCGCGCAAAAAACTACGAGTTTTAGCTAGCGGCCCTTTGCGACCTGTCTCCCTTCTCTTCTCTTCTCTCCCCTTATTCGTCCTTTCCTTTCCTTTCCTTCCCTCCCCCTCCCCCTCCCCCACGCATCCCCTGGCATCCCTCGGGCAAAATTCTGATAAAAACCAGTAGTAATTCGATCGAATCGGCCGACCGGCAGAGGCCCAAGTCCAAGGGGTCGGGAATAAATGCATCATAATGAAATTGACCCAACGCGCTTAGATTATAATCATAAATCGTGGCGCGAGGGTGAGTCGCCGTCAAGTTTCCCATCGAGAGGGGAGGGTGGTCCGCGAGGGTGCAGGTCCATGGAACAACGCGGCTGGGGGTGGGAGAGCGACGACGAGGAGAAAGAAACCTGTTGCGGATAGAATTGTCCAGGAGGAACGAAGGTGGGAAGAGGTTATGGCGTGGCGGGGGTGGGAGGAATAGAGTGGAGGCGATCGCCGATAATTACCAGCGAGCGAATTGCACGGTTATCATCGAGGGGTTCGCGCGGGTCCGGTCGGTTCCCCCGAGCAAGAGGTCCAGGGCAGCAACGGCGCGAGCTCCTGCGCGAGACCCGCAAACACGCGCGAGTCCGAAGAGATGAAGATACCGACGTGCCGGACCCGGTGTGCGGTATCGCGAAGGAACCCGGGGGACGATGACAGCGGGTCCGCCGGGTGGCAGGCCAATAAATCATGGCGAGCCGTGTGGGAACCTGCTCATATGCCAGCGCGTATGGGTACCATCAATAAAACCCCTTACTCCCGTGCAGGGTGACGTCCTTTCTCTCTCTCTCTCTCTCTCTCTCTCTCTCTCTCTCTCTCTCTCTCTCTCTCTCTCTCTGCACGGAAAAAGATACGACTGTCGTCGCTGAAAGAAACTCGCCCGATCGGGGGTGGCGGAATCGGCAGCGAGGACCCTCTCGAGGACGGGAGACGCACTTCCGTCGACCAACCCTTAACGATACGACACGATACGAGTGGAGGAGCGAGATGCACTCGCGGATGGAATTCGAGCTTAATAAATTGAGAGAGCCGCGCAGTTTATACGGTTTTTCAGGGTTTAACGGTATTTTTATGCGTGCAGGTTTTGCACAATGAAAGCGACTCTCAAGCGGCTATACATAGTAATTTACGATCTGGGCCGAAATCCCCTTTTTCATATGGGCGCTGTCGTGTGCGAGGTATAGCGAGGTATAGCGATGAGTGACGGCTCGACTCCGAGAAGTTGGGCCGTTTTCGGGCGCTATTTGCGGCCAGATAGGGCGCTCCGCTTTAACCTTAGACGCCCTGCGAATTTCCTACACGTTTGTCGACGGTCACGGAGGCAATTGGTCGGTCGTAAAGAGCCGGGGCCCCCGGGCGACGGAGTATCGATGCCCTGCACCCCGTTTCGCATAAATTTCCATCGAGCAACCCTGTTGGCTTCCAGCCGCCATCGCCATCGCGCCGCAAACTTCGACGCTCCCCGAAACTCTCGGTCGACCTCCGCGTCGTCCCCTGGTGTCCGGAGGAAATCCTCGAACGCGCAAACTGCCCTGGAGATCCACCACCACCCTTTCTCTCCCCTCCCGCGAACGAACCAATAATCTGCCGGGAGAAATTTGGCGCGAGATTCCGCGAATCGATGTCGGATCTATCGAACGAGGGGAACTCCGGGCGCCCGGGGAGAAGCGGCCGGTTGACCCTCAGGGTGGCGATCGGCGAGTTTGGTAGCTTCGAATATCAGCGATCCAGCGAGTATCGGGTTTACGGGGAGCTCTCTCTCTCTCTCTCTCTCTCTCTCTCTCTCTCCCGAACGATTCGAGAGTCCTCGCTGCGAAGACCCTGCCCGACTCGCTGCCGGTGATAGCGGACGACGATGACGACGGCGACGATGACGACGACGACGAAGGGCCCCGGACACCTTCCAAGTGTCGCGCGTCCCGAGCATTGCCATGGCGTGCAAGAAAATCTCATGGGCTCGTCCCTTTTGGCTACTCGGGTGTCGCACTAGCAACCCGAGCTTTTGTTTCACCACGAATGCACGAATGCGTTCTCGTGCGCCTGCGTCCTCCCCTCTTCTCTCCGTCTCTCTCGCTACCTCCTTCCCCGCGCTTCGACGCCCGACCGAGAGCTGCGAGAAAGTTGGGCGCGCTCAAATTTTAAGGCCGATCACGTAACTTTTTCATAATTCATTCTCACGCGAAACTAATCTCGGCTCCAACCGCTTGAAAATTGAACATCTTCCTCGGGAGTCGAGAGGAGCAATCGGTGGAATTACCATTCCTTCAGGGGAGGAGAGAGGGAGGGAGACGGCGACAAAGTGTTTGGCAAATTTCTCGCGTCTTTCCTAACTTTTGTCGGAGTCGGAGTCGGACTCGCTCTCTCAATGAGAAGAGTACGGGATGGTGTAATTCGAATAGGCGTGTGCACGCGTGTGCGTTCCGTGTATCACGTGCGTCGTGCAATGTATTTATAGGTGCTTGAAAATAGCACATAGAGAGCAAAGTACATAGTTGCGGCGTCTGGAATATGTATGCTCATTATGCCGCGAGATTCGGCCGAGCTAATCGTTATCGTTATCGTTATCGCTATCGTTATCAGCCGTTAGCCGATCGACGCTCGAGAGTCAGCGAAAATCGGATTAGGGCCCCACGTTATTTCCCGTTAATCCGTGGGAGCTCCCGGGGACTCTTCGGGGGTTTCTCTCCCTCTCCTCCTGCCCCGCGACGAGGACCGACCGGGACACTGCTCTCCCGAGCGAAGCTCGGGTCAAGTTCGAAACAAGTGACCTCGGGTCACTCGATCTCAAGTTCAACGAGTTCAAGTAGTGAGATTATCGCGTGTTGCGCATCCCGTTCCGCGTGATGTACTCTCGCTCGTACGTTTTCCCGCGGCCATGCGGAATGCCGATAAATTTCAAGTTTTTCCCTCGGCACAAAGTATGAGCGAATGCTCGTTAATTGACGATTACAGTCCGCGGCGAGCGAGGCACGATTCTATCGCAGGATGGAGCGACGGCGGGAGATAGGGTAGGGAAGGAAGAAGAGGAAGAGAGGAAGAGGAAGAAAGAGAGAAAGTAAACAAATATGAAAATCAAGAGGGTGGAGGAAAGAAGAGAGAGAGAGAGAGAGAGAGAGAAGAAAATGCGAAAGAGGGAAAAGAAAAAGGGATGAAAAGAGATCGAAGAAGAAAGCGAGCAGAGAAGTTTGCTTCCCTTCTTAGGGTCCGCTCGCTCCCTGGATTCCCGATCTTTCGTTCAACCGACGTATTACTTATTTATTAGGACCGTACCCGGGTGGTCCGCGACATGACGGAATCGATTACGCGAATTCGCGGAACTGGCCTTCCGGCGGAGCCCTTCGGAGTTATGCTTCCCTCCTTGGGAGATTCGGTCCCGCTCGGTTCTGTGTTTCTCCTTCCTCTTCCTCCTCCTCCTCCTCCTCCTCCTCCCCTCCCCCTTTCGCCAAGGTTCCTCTTTCCTCTTTTCGTCTTCCCTCTTTCTGTCGCTTTGCCTCTCGACCTTCTGGACTCCCGACGTAGCGCTCGCTTCTCTCGCGTCGTCGATCTTCTCCTCCTTAGAGCTCTCGGCTTATTATATAATCAGAATAACAATAATTGCTTCGGAACTGCTTCGACTGCTCATCAATCCAGGTGACAGCTGGTAGCCGCAGGCTATACGTGCCCGCACCGCGCTTGGTCCTACCCGGTCCTGCTTGGAACATCCCCCGCGTCCCGTCCCTACCCGGGAGACCCATCGGATCTCCTCCCCTACCCTGGACTGGCTAGCAGCCACAGATTCGGACTCGGACTTGGACCCGAACCTGAGCCCGAACCCGAACTCGAACTCGAACTCGAACCCGGACCCGGACCCGGACCCAGACCCAGACCCGGACCCAAACCCGCCGCCGTATTACGAGAGTCTCGGATACGGGCCCCGATCGACTAGCCCTTGAATTATCTCCGCTTTCGCGGTCTTTATCGAGAAAAGATACGTACGCCTATTCTTCGTTGGACCCTTTAACGACATAGCCAGAGTCTATATCGATATAGCCAATCCCTCTGCACACCCCTCTCGGTTGGCCCCTCTGAACCCGTTCGCACGCACGCACGCACGCACGCACACTCTATCGACGTGTACCTTTTACCCAGTAAAATCTCCCTTCCTTCTCTCTCATCCCTCGTTTCTTCGTCTTCTTCTGCTCCTGCTCCTTTCTTCCTCTCCCTCTCCCTCTGCTTCTACTTTTATCTCCACCCCGCTTCTCGTGATTGCACACTTTTTTCAAAGTGGCATTTTCTTAATGATAGGGTTGGGAACCAAGAAATTAACAACGCGCACCTTGCAATTGTATGTACAGTTTTTATTAGGGTTAATATAGTAATTCTCATTATCAGGGCGGGTGAATACGATTGGGTCGTGTGTACGCGTGTTAGTCCGAAGAGTGAACGTGGGGTTTAGGTAGCTAGCCTCGTCCTAGCCTCGTGCGCAATTTACGCCGTATAATTTGCTTCGCTTGCTTTCCCATAAACACTTCTCGTCTAGGTTAATTAGTGTAATAATCCTTTAATCAATAAATCGGTAATAAATCCATATAAATGTGAACTGTGTGCGTGAGTGAACTAGTGGCGCCGATCTTGTCGTAAGATCGGCTAGGAAGTCTCTGTAGTAACCAGCGGTAAACGTATCACAAGTTATGTAGCGTTCATTATTTATTATCGGATCGAGGGCTTCAAGATCGAGGTTTCGAGCGACGTTTCTTGGACACTCGGCGAATGACAAGCGCATCTACGATTGATCTATGTAAAAATACAGGGATAGGCACGCACGCACGCGTGCATGCATATCCCATAGCACGATGTGGTATCCAAGAGAAATTAGATCCTTTTATTTAATTCTCCTCTCTCTCTCTCTGCTATTGCGAGAATCTTCCTAGGTAAAATTGGCATAGGCTTCGGTGGAAACTAAAAGCGTGTAGCTTAGTCATTCACGTGTCCCGTCGCCGCTTTCTAACGTCTATCTTGAATCGCTCGGAAATATTGTAGTTATAGAATGCGCGGTGCCACGGTGATTATTGTTCCGCATTGTTTTACTCGTAGATGTACCGCGCGGGACATTCTACCGTAGGCACACGGCAATAGGTAATTGCTATTGTATATCAAACTTTATAAACTGTAATACAATGTAAACCTGTAAAAAATATACTGGGTGGCGGTGACTCTGTATAATATAATAAGTAGTATTATAATCGTTATGGTACAATCGTAATTAGTATAAATATATTGTATATTATATTCTGCGGTGTATGCCCCTCTGTTTCCGTCAATCGTCCTATTATATCGTACAAAGCGTGCTTTGATCTCGCTACCGAACCATCTTTCTCTCTCTTTCACACACATGCACACACATACAGACATAAACTCTCTCTCTCTCTCTCTCTCTCTCTCTCTTTCTCTCTCTTTCTCTCTCTCTCAATCACTCTCTTCTCTCCATCACTATCTCTCTATCTGTTCCTCCAGCTCAAAACTCTTATATTCTTACATTTTCTTTCTCACTTTCATCCTTTACATTCTGGTTTAGATTTAATCTCATTTTTCCATCGTACGGTAAAAAGGCACTGGATTATTTCTTTGGAGTTTCATTCATGTGTTCTATTGTGCGATATTTGTACTTTATCTGCATAAATTGTTACAGAATTCTTTGAATAACATGGAACGAAGGCTGAAAAACAATATACTCGACGAGTTAATGAAAAAAGCAATTATGCGTTACTGATAAAAGTGAAGGATCTTTGTAATAATGTTTAATGCGTCGATGCGAATATTCGTGAACGTAGAAAATTTGCCTTTCAATAAATTTCAATATAACAGTGGTAAAATCGATGTACGATCAGTCAGATAATAAAGCTGTGTCCTTATTACCGTATGACGTAATAATAGAGCTCGATCAGTACTCTTTTTGCGCTCGGGGCGAGGCTAGGGCGACTTAGGAACTACGTGACAGCACAACCGATGTAAGTAACTTTTTCATCTGTTTCTTATTATTTTATCTCCTTTTTTTATAAACAGGTTTAGGGTAAAATTGAATCGTATGGTTTCCATATTCAGATACTTTGAGAAAAACAAAATTAAATTAAATTATCACATTTATATTGAAATAAAATAATGAAATCATATAGGTTTTAAATAATAGTGCGCACCATAGTCGTCGAAAATTCAAGTTTTACCGCTTCGTAGAGATTCGAAAGAAACATTGAGATAAGCGTCGTTTAAACAACATCGACCGCCGGTAAGTTACCAAGTAACGCATTCGTGCACTCTCCAACAGAGGATAAGCCGAAAAATTGAATTAAATTGTATAAAAAAATGTCGTATGTACATAATGGAGTAGAATGATTTTCGTTTTGACACATTTTATCAAAACATGGAAATCATACCGTTTACAATCTTGCTTTCTCTTTCTTTCTCTTTAAACGTTCGGTCAAAGGTTGTATCCGAAGAACGTTACTCGCCGAAGCACAATTATTTTCAAATATATGTATATATATGAAAAGTTTTCATAAATTTATATACACATACATATATTTATATATTTATATCTAAGGTGTACGTGTGTCTTTTCGTGTATTACTTTTGCGTATGCACACATGTATATATCACGCATAAATAATCAATTGCGCGTTTTCATCTTATATACAGGTGTATAATACGAAATTAAAAATAATATTCGAAGGAATGCCACGTTCAACAATTAATGTAATACTTTTATCGGATAATAATCATCTCAGCTTTCGTACAGTAGGAACTTAAGATGGTGACTCCATCGCGGAGTCCCAGAAAATAAAGTTCGACTTTTGTCTTTCGGTGTCATAGTAGTATCACGGAGATGTTCGGATTATCCTGTGTAATATTATTTATAGCAGCATTTCCACACAATTGTCAGTCAGTGAGTGATAAAAATCTATTGAAGGGCGCGATGACCATATATATATATATAAACTGTAATGATTTTAAAATCCTACTTAAAGAGACTACTACTCAGAAGACAGTAGATGCGGCAACGATTATTACAAAGACGAAAACACGGCTACTTACAAAAATTATAAACAATTATGTCGAGAAAAATTACAGTTTTAAAGATATGGACATTGCATCAATGATATGGTATGAACTTTGCATGATCAAGTCATTTAATATAAATTAAAATATCATTAAACACATGTCGGAACTATAAGGAAACGTACGCACGCGAAATATAATTGTTATGATAAAATACACATTTTTTTTTTATAATCGTTAAAATAACTACGGTGCCTAATAATAATTAGCTATGATAATAATAATAATACGAATAATAATAATAATGATAATAATAATAAAAATATAGATAAAAATACAAATAAAAATGCAAATAAAAATAGAAATAAAAATAATAATAATGAAAATAATAATAATAATAGTATAATAGTAATATTGTAATTGATAATAATAATAGAATCAAGAGAAGGATGAAGAAGAATGGTAATAGTATAATGATACAAGAAAACAGAATATCAAGAGTGTAAAGAATAATATATAATGGTAAAAGTAAACTTACGTCCAACGGCATTATTATTATCAATTATGTTATAAATAATAAAAGTTTTTGAAGAGACTCGAAACCACCTTTTTTCGAATACAACCTTCCTCGCTTTGTGCGTATGCGTATTCAATCTTTAACAATAAATTACAATATCATCAGAAAACCAACCCCTTCTGATCGTTCATAATCGGCTTTCACACGGCGCCGATTAAAATTTAACTAACGCTTACTACGCACGATAGTATGTATATCTTTGTAATTAATAAAGTAACCAATTATACGCGATTTCTATCTACACTCTATGTGACAATGATATTTAATTTCTCGAGTTTTTAACACATTTTCTGCGGAGGGAAGGAGAAGATACGAAACATCTCATACAAAGCGAAATGTTAGAGCCGCGTTTCACTCTCGTTTCTGTTTCGTTTCCTTTAGAATCGATTTCCTTCTCCTTCGAAATAAGTCACGCGATAGTTCGAAAGAGATTAAGAAATCGTTATCTCTTTCGAAGGGCTTAGGTTTAACAAAACAGGCGTATGGGTTAAGATATCTATCTAACATAGTGATTTTTTTCCACTAATTGCAAAATAATACTGAGTTCTGCACATGGTGCCTATCACATCTGTCTATATGTTTACTCTCATTCGCTTTATCACTCACTCGAATTATCATTCGCACTAATAACCGCACATTACAACATAATTGTCCATTATTTTAACAGAGTGAATAAAAAAATTATTAGAACCATTTTCGATCTGACTGTACCCCTTTGGCCATCTCTCCATTATTACTTATAATCTTTATGTCATTAAATACAAACGACGTGTTTTCATAGTCGATATACAAATATAGACCGTGAAATATGATTTACAGTTAAATTAAATTATCGGAGAATCGAATAAGTAACAAAATTATTAGATACCCAACAAGATATAATAATATATTTATAGCGTAAGCGTCTCTATGTGTATGTGTATCTGTATACAAGAAATTTAATTTATGGTACAGCCCATCGAACCAGTTGTAAACTCTTTTGAAACACCCTGTGTGTATGTGTGTTTATGTGTACGTGTGTGTCTGCGCGTGTATGCATGCATGTACAACATACACTCGCACACGCACCCGCGCACATATATATTATATATATATATTAAATATATAAATACACACACATATATATATGTGTGTATATATATACATATACAAGGTGTTTCAGAAAAGTACGGTCAAACTTGAAATGGGGTTACAAGGGGTATGATTGCAAAATGATCCTCCATTTACCATCTACTGATTTGAAGTTTAGTTTCAAAGATATTTAACAATAAAGATTCCGTTAATTAGACAGAGACAGTGAGCTAGGTTTTACTTTAACCGACTGTTTCTGCGTAATTAATATTACATTGAGTATCATTGAATATCTTGAAAATTAAAACTTCGGATTAACATGTGGTAAATGAAAAATCATCTCTCTCTCCCTCTCTCTGAAGCCCCTTAAACTTATGAAATATGTCATTTTTACACCCTGTATATATATATATATATATATATATATGTATGTATATATATATATGTATATGTACATATATATATATTGTGTGTATATGTGTATATATTTACATGTCAATTTAATTATATTAATATCAGTTTTTATTGTACAGGCTATAAGGGCTGAAAGCCTGTGGTCTCTAATACTTATTTTTTTTAATAATAATCTTCATACCATTTTTTTTTCTCCGCGTTATACAATCTACTTAAGATATTTAATAATATATTTTATCTCGCTTTCGCTATTTTTGAAGCGAGGCTTCACATAACGCATTTCTATTATTTTATTTTGCCGTACTTCACACCACTTTTTGTTATTTAATTTCATTAACGAAATAATCGTATTATAGCTTTATGTATTTATTTTTACCTTTACACTTTAATATGTACCTTCTTTTTATCTATCGTAGATTTGTCTGTGGCTATCCCTGATGTGTTAGTTACCCTGCGCTTCCGTCTGGTTGTCGAAATATTGTTGTGAAATTGTGGTCTACGATTAAAGTTCATCATTTGCTCCATTTTAAATTAAGGTTCACATTCCTCCTCACAGAGCTCGCCAAGATTTGCACTTGTATGGACCAGCGGAGAGACTCGCAAATTTTAGCATTATCCTTCTTAAACACTGTCCGTCCCACTTTGGCAATTGAACCGTCGAATTTCTAATCGACGCGCTTGATCGCCGGGTGTCTCTTTCAACGAGTAAAAACAAATCGAGAATACGTTTCAGCGACAATCCTTAGAACGAAGCAGGAATCAGTAGGCAAAATAAAAATTAAACGTCAACGATTAAAATATTATCGTATATACATAAAATTTTTCTGTCTTATCACGGTTATTGCACCAATCCCTAAGATCTACGAATATCATCAGAATATCAGAAGCTGGTCGCGAAAAACTTTAAGTAAAATTATTAAAAAAAACAAAGTTTAATTTCATTTCTTCATTGGAATCTTGGCAAGCTCACGACACCCTGTGCATAATTTGAACTTGTATTTTTGCTACCGCCAATCGATCGATCGATCAATCACATTCAGTCTTACGAACATCCACGTTTTCAAAATGAGCGACACGCAACTGACTTGGTTGAAGGTGATCACGGTAAAAAGAATCGCTTAATTAAAATTCGGTAGTTCCCTCTCTCCTTGATCGTAAGAAATTATACTTTACAGAAAGAGTCTTGTTTCTCCCCGGATGTTTACTCGATTTTCAATATTGCACCTTTTTCTATGTATATCACTTTTCGATTCAGTCGTGCTGAGAGTTAGTTGAGTTAGAGAATATCCAACAGCGGTGTGTGAGCTTTTCCGAAGATAATTACTTGCGTAAGTAGCAGCCTTCGTTTTCAATCGTTTACAGTACTTTTTGGTATGATCGCTCATGTAGCAGGAACTATTTATAATAACGATGATTATTGGCCTTGCTCGCCAAGGAAACTCCCTAGCGTGTATCTTTCGTGCATCAATTTTATAAAAATCAATTAATTCGTGAATATTTCGCGTGGAAATGTTGAAAGATTCGAGTGAAAATCATATCAAAAATATCTGCGAAAATGATCAATATATTTAGCGATTCAGTCGAGAGTTTCATCGGCGCGCGATAGTACCAGATCGGACATTCCGCGAATAAAACTGGAGGAATTAATAATGAAACGAGGGGCAAGGGAAGGACGTCCAGACATCCCTGGATCAGAATAAAAACATTTGTCAAAGATGAACAGGGCCCTGCGCGAAATATGCGCACTTCCTCTTAACGGAGCTACGCGTATGTGTACCTTGCAACCCTCCCTAAAAAATTTCACCCTTTTCCACTCGCGGAGCTTTCTTAAAAAATAAACTCTCATTCGTACTTTTACCATCCGTGCTTCTCTCGCTCTCTCTCTCTCTCTCTCTCTCTCTCTCTCTCTCTCTCTCTCTCCCTTCCTCTCTATCCTCTAATGTCGCAGCAATTACAATTAATTCTAACATTAATACTGATTCACACAACTTGAAAGAAAAGTCCCCGAGTAGAGAAATCAGGGAAAAACGATCGATCACTTTTCACGAGCTCGAAAATGTCATGTTTTCCCCTTTGTTAAGGAAATGCGCTGATTTCATAAGAAGCAGCTTGTCCGGGCTACTCTGGGAGTAGCGAGTAATCAGTCTTGTGTGCGAAATAGGGAGAGGGTAAGAAATTTGGGAAAGAACCTAGGCTAGGTTTGGCGAAGGAACGATGATGATGATAATGATGGTTGTGGTGGTGGGGTGGTGTTAATGTTGATGTTGATTATAGTGAGAGGTTAACCGGCGGGACAGTGACCCTTGCAGGTTGCCGAGTCTTCCTGCGTTAAAATCCAGATTTCTATTCAGAACCATTCTGCTGCAGCAATGCCGGAGCCGATTGGGGCGTTTGGGGTGGGTCGTGATGGTGTCGGTGCTCAACCGGGGAAGGTGTTCTGCTGCTCTTGGCGGCGTTGATGTCGCCAGCTCCGACACCACCGGGATTAGGATTTGGATCGAAGGCCTTCTCACTGGGGGGAAGTAAGTGGACCATACTGACCGGCACCGGAAAGGCTGTGGCAGTAAAGTCTGGATAAAAGCCTTGGGGAAGTGCACTGGTCATGAGTGAATGATGA
Organism: Sclerodermus sp. 'alternatusi'; assembly: GCA_037305995.1. Lineage (NCBI taxonomy): Eukaryota > Metazoa > Arthropoda > Insecta > Hymenoptera > Bethylidae > Sclerodermus > Sclerodermus sp. 'alternatusi'. The sequence goes on from CM074550.1 coordinate 7,150,313, forward strand.
TGGTATCCTCCATCATCGGTCGGATGAGGAGGTGGGAGACCCGAGAGAGGGTGCGAAATCTGTGCGGGCTGTTGGACGGCCTTAACATTGTTGTTCAACGAGTTCATCACAACATCTCCTGTATTAGCACCAGTACAGTCCCTCCTAAGTTGCTCTAACTTCAGACTTTTGCCATATTTACCACGAACATACATCAGAAGACTGTTGTACGGTATCCCGAATATCCTGCTTGCTTGAGAAGTGGTCATCTTCTTGTTCCAAACATGCTGGAGGGCTTCGGTGAGTTCGGCGTTTGTCCATGATCTTGGTGGACCACCTCTAGGTGCACTGTGTTGCCCTTTAGGCCTTCCAACCGGAAGACCTCTCGCGCTTTGTTCCGACCACCTGCGAGGGGGAGTCTCTCCGTCGAGCCTCTGCTTCTTTGACTTTTTGCTGGGGGTATGCGAGGTCAGTCCCGCTGCACTGAACAGACCGTGCAACGCTTCTGGTTTGAAACTATCGTGAATGTCGGCCAACAGGGACGTCCCTCTCTCCAGTGTTGCGTGAGCGAACAACCCTGCAGTTCCTAACGTCACACCGTCGAGAGGGAACATCGAAGGTAGCGTGGTTCGACGCACTGCCAAGGCCGCCTCCTGCTGCTGTTGCTGCTGTTGCTGTTGCTGTTGATACGGATTCGTCCGGCCTGGGCCATGGGGACTCCCTTCTCCTTGATGGTGCCCTTGATGCGGAGGTAATGTACTTTGCGGATGATTAGGCATCCACTGAGCTGCTAAATGACCAAGACTCGTCAGGTACTCACTGTGATGCTGCGGGGGGGTCAGATTTAGACCGGGCAATCCTGGCAAAACCGTTGCTGCCGCTGCCGATGGGATGTCCTGGATGGGGCCATCGGGGTGAATAAGTCCGGTGCCAGTCAGCGGAGAGCCAGACGGGCTACTGGCGGATTCGCTGATCTCAGCTTTTATGTGATGCGGATCACTCGAGCTGGGCGACAAAGGTCTTTTCATCGACAGATTCTCAGCCATCTCTTCGTTCTGCATATGATATGACGCATTGATACAGGGTGATCGATTGTGGTGTCGTTGCTGCTGTTGCAGTTGCTGGTGCTGTTGCTGTTGCTGAGATTGTTGCCGCTGTTGTTGGTGCTGGTCTTGTTGCTGTTGCTGCTGTTGCTGCTGACTCGCGCATCCGGAAAAGTTGAGTACGTTGGACGAAGGACTCGAGCTGGGCGGAAGATGAGTTTTACTACTGAGGTCTTGAGGTAGCTCTCCGGATCTTCTTCGAGGCCTCGCCTGTTTTCGACGCGGTAACAGGGGAGAGCTGCAATTCTCTCGCGTCTCGCGTATGCCGAAGTTCGGATGATTCATGTGGGGCAGCCTGTCGCGATGGTCCCTCGATGGATGGTACATTATGGGTGTTACAATGGTCCTCGTTGGCTCCCGGGTCAATGTGGGCGCGGTGCTCTCCGACTCGTTGTCGTCCTCCTCCGGCGTGCCCTGGCGAGCTTCCGGAGTCGACGGCTCGCCCAGTAACATTTCAGCCGTGGGTGTGTTGGGAGTGGAGCTCAACCTCGGCTCCGAGGATGCGAGTCCGCGTATCTGCAGGCTCTCCGCCGCCCTTATGAGTCCTGGCAAATCCTCCCGACCAACTCGCACCTCGCCGCGGTACATGAAGTCGATCAGCGCCGCCACCTCGTGGCCCGGGAAATCCTTCAGCACGATCACTGGGTGCTTGCACGGGTGCTCCGCGAATATCCTCTCGAAGAAGGGACTAAAACAGCAAATCTCTCATTAGCCTCGCCAATGGCGTGGATTCGTGAAATAATGTCGTGCGGGGATCATCGAGACCGCAGCTCGATAATCATGAAACATGCTATTCAAGATGGAGGGAAGAACACGCCGCGATTTGCACGGTGAAACCACGAGCAAAAAGCGACGCCGAAGATCGCCGCTGCCTTTCCGATCGCCCTGCTGCGTCCACATCGGATGAGACTTTCGCTCGTTTCCAGGTTTACGTCATTCTATCGGACAACGACAAGAACGTGCGGTGCGTGGCAAACGCTCGGTCGAACAGCGGCGTTCATCGACCAACCGCGAAAAGCAGGCAAATCGAAATAAACACTTAATTTTCCCTCGTGTTATCAAGCGGGTTCGCTTTTTCTCGCGAAATTACTGTGGCAGCGTCGAAAATCGGTTCCGGCACACTTAAGAGCCTCCATTGAAATTTCTTTCGGGATTTCTCGGCTCTAGTTCATTTCCACGCGCGCGCGTGCACATTCTTTGAGAATTCCTCCTTCGTCTCCGCCCCCTCCCCTATCTCTCGTTGCACTTACGGACTCCGTATTTAAAATTCAAGGATATTTTAAGTACACTTTCATCTCATGCATTTTTGATCTTACTTTTCAATGTGAGACTTTATTTGAAATTTAGAATGAAAATTTTATGTTTCTTTCGAATATTTCTGGTGGAGCTTATTGAATGGGCTTTTGCACGCCATAACCGAAGAAAGATCGATGATTGATGATGGGTAAACGATTGAAAAGCTTGGATTCGTTTGCCTAATATTTTAGAAACGCGATAGCCACTTCGATCAAGTTTCGAGATACCGAGTGTAGATGTTAATGTTTGTTCTCCGTACGTTTAATTAAAGTTCAATGATATTTAATTGGCATCCGATTCGCCAGAGAACCATGCAAGACGGTTAATCCATGAGTATGAGCAAATCGTATGAAGCTAAAATGAAAAATCTGCGTATCAGCATTAATACTGATATCCCGTGTCAAGCTTTTGTGTAAATCATCGATGAATAAAAGTGTTCGCCGTCTCGGAAGAAGGAGGGAAATATTGGAAAATCAAAATTCCACGATATTCGGCTATACTCGATAGTATTTAAGGGAATCTTAATAATTAAGTAAATCAATCAATAAATAAACAAGAGCGTAGATTATATTCGAGAAATAATCTTTGTAGAGAAACGAGGCGTATTTCCCAAGAAAAAAGATCACTTTACATATTTTATATGCAGTATCCAATGTTTTCTACTGGAAAAGAAGGAAAATCTCAGTATCGAATATTGAAATTTAATTAACTTCGCTACGCAGTAGGGGAAGGAAAGAAAAATATGAGAAAGAAATTGTTGCAGCAAGAATCTATGGCAATCTTCGAAGAGAGCTTTATGTGGCGTCCATGCACTTATACATTAGACAAAGGGGGTCGCGACAGAAGCTTGCGGGGGAGGAAAGAAATAAGGAAGAAAGACATTGAAAGAAGAAAGGTTGGACAACGACAAGGTCCTATCGGAGGCGGCCAGTTTAAAAGCTTTGTAAAAGTGTCGGAAAGGTACCGATAAGATAAACAAGTGGTACGAAGGTAAGAGAAAGTAAGGGTAAGAAAGGCAACAGAGTCATCGAGAGCAACGGAGGCAACGAAGGTAACGAAGAAATGGTAGATGGAAGCAGAGGAGATGAGGTTTGAGATGAAGATGAAGACAAAGCTGAAGAGTGAAGCAGGGAACGAAGCAGGAAGGAGTCATATTCGTAAGAAGTTGTAAGTACAGTTACCTGCAAGCACTAAGGACAACCTTATGTGCCCTCAGGCTGGTCTCGGCACAAACGAGGGTCACGTCAACGAGAACCTCTGCGTGCAGAAGCGCTTCGAAAGCCTGTAGAATGTGCGTTTGATGATTGTTCCATCTGAGTGAATAATGAGACTGTAAAGCCATCCCATCGGGACTCTCCTCGATACTAGACATTTTTTCTCGGAACTCTGCGTTAGTGGAGCCACCTTGCTCCACCTTGTTCTCCTACGTTCCTCGCGGTACCGCGTCCTAAGTTTCTCTCTTCCATGCACATACGCACCACGTCACGCGTGCACAAATAACCAAGCCGCTGCCTTCTACCACGCCGATCTCCTGAAATGTTCAAATCCACGTTAAATCTTCAGCCCCGTTCCTTTTTCATCATAGTCAAGATTTTCGTTTTTCGCTTTTTCGCCGTTTGTTCGTTTCTTTGTACTTTGGCTTTGACAATCTTTCTTCACCTTTTTCTACATACGCAAAACTTAGCTACCCTATCTTATCTTATCTAATCTTGTGCTATCTATTCACTGTCCCCGGCGCGTTGGAATCTTTGAGAATTGAGCCAACTATTAGTTTCCCTGTTCTAAAGTGTCGTGCGCCTATGTTTTGTCTTCATCCCCTATTTACGCGCATCCATTTCCCACAATTATGCTCCCTCTCTCTCTCTCTCTCTCTCTCTCTCTCTCTTATTGATGACAAACCGCTTATCTTTTTTTCAAAGGCGAATCATCTTCCGGCTTTCCGGAAGAAATCCTATAGACCTCTCATCGATCCAACGACCGATAAAATCGTATATCCTCTTGAGAAAGCGCGAGCCCCAGGATTTTTCGCGGGGGTCGGAAAGGACCCGAGCAATATTTGCGAACGTCACTAATTAGGACTGATTTGAGAATGGGGGGATCCGGTACCTGGAAAGTTTCGAGGAGTACTTTAAGGGCTAAATGGTTCATTGGTATTTCCATTTACGGGAAAAAGTCAGTGTCGTGTTGTTTGCAAAGATCTCTGGCAAGTTACAAGCCAGGAAGGAGTAGTCGGGAAGTTTTGTATTTTGAAGTCACCAAAGTTGGCAAGTTTCGAAGCTCTTGCGTGTCCGTAGCAGTATCGCGTAAGGACGACGTCGAGAGATAGAATCTCGCTGCTGTGTAAATTATCAGGTTCTTATTTCACGGGGAAGATACAAACGGAACACGTCCGTGCTTCTTTATTCGTCATCGGTCTCGGTAGCACGCTTCATTTTCTACCAAACGGATCGTCCGATTGCAAAGTGCGAAAGAAAGCGTAAACTGAGAAAAGGAAAGAAAAAAAGCGTTACTGACATGATCGATTTGAACGCTTTCTATCGATACTCGGTACTCGACTATTCAAGAAATTCTGACAACCAAATGTGCCTCCACTTTTCCCAATTAGCGTGCCGGAAAATCCAAGTGCGTTCGCCAATAAATACTTGCCACAGTCCGAGTGTCCATATTCCGAATGGCATATTTCGCCAATAAAATCCTAGGCGAAAGGCGTGCGCGCGTGTAACAAGTTCTAGGAAGAGCCGCTCTTCCTCAAAGTACTCTGTCCCCCTCCCCTCCCTCCCCCCGTATTCTCCTTCCCGTTCTCCCTCTACCTCTCTATCTAACCTCCTCTCCCCCTTTACGAACCCCCGCTGCTCGCTCGGGGAAAAACAAAGAGAACCCTAAAACCCAAATGATTCGATATCTGTCGGAGTAATTGTTGAGCGGAAATGCGATCTTTTCAGGTAGTTCTTATCTCCTTGAGTGAAATGTCAAAGATATGACGGAGCAACGTAATCCGAAGCACGTACACTCAACGAATTATGGTCATAGGTCAGTGTACTAACGACGGACGTCGTTAAAGTATAGTTTTGCCTGGTATAAAGTAAGATCCGGTAGTCACCGATGGAAAATTACGTAAGATTTGCATGAGGCCATTTAAGGGAAGGCTCGGTCGTGCGACAAAAAGGGAGCTAGACGGAAAATACATTTGCGAGCAATAAAGACGGGGAGAACACACCGAAAAGGGAGGTAGCCCTTGGCTTTAATATACAGTGGCAACACACATTTCATACGGATTACGGAATCACCGTCGTAATGGCATTTTACGATGAGGAAATACGTTCCAGAAGAGCTGCGATCACGCGATACGGACTATTCCCTATCGATCTACGTAGAATTGATACAGTCACGATTGGTATGAGGACACACGCGTTTCTTCCAGAGGTTCCCGGGGTCGCGGGGTCGCGGGGCCAGTGCGGGGAGAGGGCACCACGGGACACGTCCGGTCTCCAGCGGGGGAGGCTAATTCGCGGATTTTCGCGAACTGACCAGTCCAGTCGGCCCTGCGTTAGCGAATCGGCTCCCGCTTTACTTTGGCCGCGGCTCCTTCCGGAAATCCAATCTAAACGGAAGGAATTACGGGAGCAACATTCATTAGTTCGGAGAGTCCGTTCGCGCCAAACACGAAAACTCCCGGAGAACTTTGTTGTCAAACTCCTCGCACACGTGTCTGGAAGAAGTTTGAATTTACTTTGCGCTAGGATCTATTGATGTTTGTCTTTTTTCTCTCTATCTCTCTCTCTCTCTCTCTCTCTCTCGCTTCTCTCCCTACCTTCTTCGTCCCTTCGTCCACCCTATCTCTCTTTCTACCTGGAATATACGTGACGTACCGGATTGTTCGGAACATCAAGCGAATGATACGTGCGGGATTTATCGAAGCACGAGTATGCGTGTTCGGGCTAAAACCAACTCACTTGGACGCTTCGTCGTTCACCGAGAGAATCAAAAGCGACTTAATCACGATTTATTGCCTGGGTACTCGCGATCTTCTCGGGAGAGCGCCTTTTTCCGAGCGATTTGAAAACGACACGCGAGATTTTGATGGCCGGCGCACAATTCCTCTTCTTCAAAGCGCGTGAATTACGGAAGGGTAAATAGAACACATTTTTAAAATTCACACGAGTCCTTGTTGAATAATGGCACGACACCCGTAACTAGGATTATTTGTTAAAAATGGAATTTAGTTTAGTGATCTACGTCAAGTTCTCTCTCTCTCTCTCTCTCTCTCTCGCGCGCGCGCATGCAGATACTTATACATATACACATTTCCCTTATCCTTCTTTCTTTTTTTAGAGATTTTTTCTCATTTGAATCTATTTGAAGGAAAATCATTCGGGAAATAGCACGAACACTGAAAATGATAAAAAGGCACACGTGTAGAGATGCGGTGGTTCACGAGCAGAGAACGGTCGACAGGTGCAGAAGGATCACCAAGATCACAACAACATATCACCAACAAGGATCACGAGGATTTTGAGGGAAACTTCCGTTACTCCCGGTTTTCCATGGCCCCCACTAAGCACCCCCATCCACCCTCGTATGAAGTCGCAGTTATTTTTCCGTTCGAATGGCCGAGGTCCCTGTGTCCCGATTGGTTTGTCAATTGGGATGGCGCGGAAGATTTGCCCATTGGCGGGAAAACTAAAGGCGGCCGGCGGGCCGCGTGGCTGCTGCCGTGGGGGTGAGTGAGACGGAGAGTGTGGCGCCTCTAAACGATCAGCTGATTCCGCACTGTCACCCACCGTGTAGATCAAGAGCACAAGCTAATCGCTAACTAGATTCCCGCTGGCCGATCAATCCTCCTCGGTTGCTTCGAAATGCACCAGCAGCCTGGACACACTTGCTCCAAAAACAACAACACCTCCATCTCGCGATCTCGCACTACCACCGCCGACCATGAACCTTTTTCAAGGAAACTACTTGGAAAGTGGCTGCTGCACTTGGTGGATCGCGCTCGAGGGGGGTCTTTCGACGAGTCGGACACCCCGGACAGTCCGCTCGAATATCGGGCCGAATCGATAGCGGGGTTGAAATCTTGGTGGCACGAGGGTTGAAAGTGACTGAAACTGACCGTATCGTATGTGTTGCGTGTGCGGCAAAACGGCGTCGGCAACGGCCGGTGAGTGAATGCGCCGTGACGTTGGCGCCCCTCCTAAGAATCCTTGCCCCTCCAACTCCTTAAACCTCTTCCCTTCCCATCCGTGTTCTCTCATGAGCCACTCGTTCGCTCGCACACTAACCTATGAGTCACTCCCTCTCCGAGCAACCACTGCCTCTCTATCCTTCTTTACCTCACCACTATCCCCACCATTTACGCCCCCGCCTACCCCTCCGTCACTTTACCGCCCCGCGTGCAACCCCCGCGACCCCTCGCCCGCTACCATTGCCGCCGCCGACGCCACCGCCACCGCCGCCGCCACCGCCGTCGCCGTCTCCGTCGCCGTCGCCGCGTGTCCTCCTGCCAACCAACATTCGCGGACCGCGAACTACCCTATCCTATCGTATCCTATCATATCCTATCCTATCCTGTCCTATCCTATCCTATCCCATCCTCTCCTTTCCCATATCCTGTCCCATATCCTATTCCTTCGTACTTTTCTCCCACGTTTTTCTCGTTTTCCTCCTTTCTTTTTCTTTTTCGTTAATACACACACGCGCGCGCGCGCGCGCACACGACTGTTATCTCTATGCTTTACTCGCTTACTTGGTCACTGTTTGCTTATTTGTTTCCTCTCCACTCTCTTTTCTTTCTTTTATCTCTAATCCCGGAGCGTCTATCAACCCCGGACGGATTCTCGTCACACACTGACTGCACGATATCGGCTTCTTACCTTATACGCACGCATCGCTCGTCTGCTTTTCTCGACCCATTCTTGACCATACCTTCCTTTTCCTCCTCCACCCCCCACCCCTTCCCCTTTCGTTTCCTTTTCGCTTACTTATTTTTCTATTTACTCACTTACTCTCATCCCTCGTCACAATATGTTAGGGACCTTTCATTGCCAAATTTCTTCCGAGAAATGAAACTTCTCGGAAGGGACGTTAATCCCTCTTTTACCTATACGGGGTTTCTTTCAATTAGTTTCCAGAAAGGTGGTACCTGAGTGTGCGTATGCATTTCCCTACGACATATCGACGCATGCTGATCTTTCACGCTTTTCCGGACACAGGTAGAGGAGGTCGTTTAAGGGAACAGAGATTCGTGCCGGAAAACTTTGAGGAATTCTACTACTTAATTTTCCCCAGTGGTACGTCGACGTACGTTGTGTGCTCATCACTCCCAATGTGTTGGGATTACCTTGATCGTCGTGGTAGCAAAACTCTGCTGAAGAGATTCGAAAATATCCTTCAGGTGGAAAGTTTTGAGGTCTCAGGTACGACGGCCATCGTCCTTTTGTTTGAGATCTTAAGCAGTCAATGCGCTAAATATTGCAAGGGTCTGTACCTGCGGTTATGTCCGGTCCTTCCTGCAGGTCGGCAGCTTGCGGAGATGGCACTTGAAACTATATACTAATCGAGCACACTGAAAAACTTTTTGCCAGGAGGCTATCCATGCGCGCGATGAAATTGGTACCAGCCAATTCGTCACATCTGGAGGAAGAGCAGAGAACGGGGTAAGATCCCTGATCGATCTCGGAAGACGAGGCTAAGATTCAAGGACGAGCTAAAAAAATAGCCGCAGCCCGGAGTCACGGAGTCCTTGGAAGGCCCTTGGATGAGTTCAGCATGAATGGCCAGGAGTCGTGGGACTTCCGCATATCACACTACTCGTTAGTCCGGAGCAAATGGGATTTTTTGCAAATTTTCCTACACACACACATATACACAAACACGAAGAATAACACACACACAGGCACAGAGAGACAGAGTAGAAACACGTAGTCACCACATATAGGAAGTAATCGGAGCGCGAGAAAGCACAGAAGCAGGAAAGAGAGAGAGAGAGAGAGAGAGAATGGAAGAACGACAGGACGAGGAACGCGAATAAAATGAGGAAGACGAGGAGGACGTCACCGAGTGGGTAGCAATCGTCGATGGTGCATCATCTTCGGGGCACACTGTTCTCCAGCAGCGATTCAGCAGGTGGTGGTGGTTGTGGTGTCCGTGATATTCGCACGTAGCAGCGGCCTTGCACACTCCTCGCACTACCTCGGATGATCGCGAGTCGCGACCGCAACGGAGTGTACGCGTATGCGTATGGGTATGCGTATGCGTGCACACATAAACGCGAGCGAGTACCGACGGTGGGCGCCTCTCGCTGTTAGAGCAGTCGCCTTGTGACTGCCTCTTCGGACTTGCCACTGAAAGTGGAGAACGAGACGAAGAGTCCCACCTCCTTGGCCACCTCCAATGGGGGTACCAGCCCATCGGATCCTCCTCCTCCTCCTCCTTCCGCTCCCTTGCCCCTCTTTGCTCGCCACGCCGGCCACCACGCTACCTCGGCCAACGTGCGCGCTCATTGTGCATGTACGTGTCTCTTTACGGACGAATGAGGAACCTGGCCACACCAATGTCCTGCTCCTTCACTCCGCCACATACTCCGACCGATTATCCTCGCGTACCTAAGTCACCCTCCCCCCTTTCCAAGTTACCTGGCTCATCGCCCCCCGCGGTCTTAGTTTTAGTTTCCTGTCCTCCAAAATACCGAACCCTCCGCAAACTGCGCGCACCTGTCCCTCGCTCCTTACACCTGCAGCGCAACGCTGTGGATTAACGTATAATTCGCACTTTGCCACATTTCTTCGGGGAACTCTTCAAATATACACTGCCAAATGCCAAATACCTTGGCCTCGGGAAATCCATTTTCTTAGTGACACGTGGCAATTGTGCCTGGGACCTTTTCGTGTTCCGTTAGCAGCTTTGCTTTGTTCAGCAGAAGTAGTAGTAGTAGTAGTGGTGGTGGTGGTAGTGGTAGCAGCATAAGGGCTCGCTAGTTACACTCGTGTCGTGTCTAGACTGTCTACGAGAGGTAACGATGTATAATACCTTTTTCCTCGACTCACGAAAATCTCCATCAAACATTAGATTTTACAGGGCTTACACCTCTGACCTTCCTTAACAATTACTTAAAGATGAGTAATCTGTCTTTTTCGGAAGAGCTCTTTCACTATGTGTTTTATTTCATGTGAAAGCGTTTTCCAAAAGGTCCTTTTTCCAAAGTGAAAGCTTTATAATTACCCGACGAATCTTTGTACACACGTGTCTTTCACGTTGGGTTGGACAAATTGCCATCGCTCGTGAGTCATGCGATGGCAATTTTGACGAACCACTATGTGTGCATCTCGCCGTTAAAACAACATCCTTACATTCCTCTTCTAACACGAAGAACTCGGCAGCTGAGATTCTCGAGGAGAAAATCTCTCCAACTCGGAGAGGCAGAGATTTGGATAAGAGATTTTTTTGTGAAATCGCTTGGAATCTTTGAGAGAGAAACATTGGAAAAATGATTTGTATCGATGAAGGAGAGCCGCGGTCGACGGTCAGCGGAAAGGGATGGAAAAGGATCTACTCGAAGTCTCAGGGTAGGAGGGTAGAGGGTGTGGAAGGAAGCGCAGTTATGGTAGGAAGGAATGCGAATAGCGGCGCTGGTGGATTGGCAGGAAAGTCAAAACGGGGGTCCCGAATTTTTCCGAACGAGGAAAGTTTCTTACGCTCGGACGTGGCGGTGAAGCTGGGGGCGAGGGCTCGGCGAGGTTCGCTGGGGGTCGGCTGCGGTCGGAATTAATTAGTATTCTATAACCACGATAATAATCGCGGTAATTAAAAGACTCCGAAATCCAGTTCGTCCGTAAGTTCGAACGTCGGAAAGTACGTACTTCCCATTCCCATCCGGCGTCCTTGTGTCCCTGTTTAAGGGTCTCGGTAGTGCAGGCTGGTACCACTACATCCCCATCCCCTGTCCGCCAGCAGGGTGCCCCCCCGCGTCCCGACGGCTGGCCCCCGAGTCACCCTCTCCCTTTGCACTCGCTTGCGGTCCCCGCCACCCTTCCACCCCCTGGCACCCTCGGCGCCTCCACCGTAGAGCCCCACCGGCTCGCTCGCGGCAGCGGTTCTCATTCGACGTGTCGCGCGCGTGTATATATGCAGGGCGGGGTGCCGAGCACGCGTCACGTGGCGCTAGAAAAGCGAAGGTGCCCACGGATGTATTTTTTAATTATTGATTTTAATGACGAGGGGAGCCGCTACCAACGCCATCTTGGATGCTGGGCGGAGTAAGAAGCGGCCGCGCGCGCTCTCTTTCTCTCCCTCTCTCCCTCATTCTTTCTTTCTCGCTCCCTTCCTCATTTGCTTTCTTTCTCCCTCTCTCTCTCTATCTCTCCCTCTTCCTCTCTCCCTCTATCCTACTCTCACTCCCCTCTCTCACTCTTTTCCACACTCTTTTCCCTCTTACTCCCCGTTCTTTTCTGCTCTCTCATTTTCTCCCGCTCTCCACTTGCCATCCCTCCTCCCTCTCCCACCATCTCTCGCCACCTTCTTTCAGTCTCCTTCTCCTCTTTCTATCCCTCTCCGTTTTCTCCTGCCCCTTTCTTCTCTCTAATGCCGAGAGATAGACAGATGATGATTAAGAAAGCGCCGGTACGTGTGAGACAACGCCGGGGACGCCATCCCCTGCCATCTCATCCGCTCCTTACCCTCCCCCACCGATTCCTCCTCGTCGCTTCATTTCCGTCCGTTCCTTTTTTCCTCGCGTTCTCGCCACCACCGCGTAAAACTGCGAGTTCATCGCGCACATTATCGAGCCACCGTTTTTGAAATCGATGTCAAACTTGCCGGGGCTATAGTTTTACTTTTTTGACACTTGACTTTTTCGAGATATCACCTGTAGAGCCTCTCGTACTGCTTCTCCCCTGTCTCTTACAGAATACGTAAAAAATCCTCGGCCTACCAACCACTCTCGTTCACCACTTTTTTTTTTTCCGGTTATCCGTCTAAAGTGCAAGATTTACGGAAGAAAGAAATTTTTGAGAATAACTTTGCCAAATCTACCTTTCTTCGAAACATCTACCCTTCAAATGACAGAGAAAATGCGAATTTCTCGTATTAGATTTTCAATCGGGTCATTCTTTCGAAAGATCTATTTGGGATGTAAAAGTTCATTATCGTGTGTAATGAGAGGGCGCTCAATGTAGCAAATTATAGTTTAACACACACACACACATTTGTACGAAGAATTTATTAAAATAATTTTATGTTTGACGCGCACACACACAAAAGCAGTTAAAATCATATTAGTGAGTTCGCTGATTTAAGATTTAGGTTGATGACACTTTCTCGTTGAGTTTTTCACTGATTTTATTGCTATTTTAAATGGAAGTTTGCAGGAGAATGTTTATCATAATAACTAGGAGCCACGATCAAGTAGCCAGCACGCGCGCACGCACACACACACACACAAAATATATACCCATTAACTTGTATCAATAGGCCACAGCAATCAAAACGTGTTCTGTTACATGCATGAGACTTCACCACTATTAAAACTAACACAACTATTAAAACCAAGTGTACGGACGAGGGTAGAAAACGCAATAAACTCTGCTAAATGAGAAGGTTTGCTATGCACCTCTATTGAAAATTCAAGCATAATACCTAACGGGGAATCTAATCACTTATTTGATAGTTCGCTCATACACTTGCACGCGCATCCCATTATCAGCAAGAAATCATTTTACATCCGCCATAAAAAGCAATTATTTCCAATAATTTTCTAGCGGACCACCTGCCCCTCTCTCCCTCCCCCCTTTCCCCTTCCCATCCCTCTCGCTACCAGTACATTCCCCTAACTCCCACTTGCCATGGAATACAGAGTATATAAATATTTTTGCAATTTCGTCGATTGTTTATCAGTTTCCCAAGAGAGAGAGAGAGAGAGAGAGAGAGAGAAAGGGACTTTTCGTGTAAAATATTTTCGTAAGGTGCAAACTCGTTAATCGAACACTCGATTTATTTTCCGGGCTGAAGATCGGTGATAAGGCATAATGCATACATTTACAATGACGCGCATGGGGCGATAGTATCTATGCTAAAGTGGGCGCAACAAGGGTTCGAAAATTAGGTGCGGGAGGGAAAAACAGAAGGATGAGGAGGAGAGGAAGGAAGAAAGGGCGGAGTGCATACGTGTTCGTATCACGGGAGAGCCGCGAAACCCCATTGTGAATTAATTAGCCATGATCGCCGCGGGGGGCAGAGCTTGGGCTTGGAGGCCGCTTTACGGCAACGCCGAGTCACGTTTTCCTTAATTCTTGGCCGGTTCGGCTTCATCTTGCCAGCGCCATACGTGAAGGCTTATCGATCATCCCATCGACTCGCACGACTCGCGCATAACCGCCCACTTGATACCATTCTGATTGCAAGTAACTCGGTCCAACGGACTGTAATTTAATAGTGATAATAACAGGTGCATGCACGTACCGTGTGAAGTATACAAGCAGATTCCTATCAGCGTGACTCAGTCAGACGGAAGATGCACGATATTACCATCTTGAACGTTTAATTACACCTGCCACGACTCGGAGATTTAGAAATGCTCACTTGACTCCCAACTCCAAAAGTGGAACGCGCGATACCTGCGGGCCAAAGCAAAACTTCACCGATGGAACCTCGCGACGTCGGACCTATCGATGTATCGAGCGGTCCGGCCGATTCCTCCTCGTCCAGGAATCCGTCGAAGCCCCAAATTTCACCCGGAGCTCGCTGAGATCGCGAGGGTCCGGTGCGTTTCCACGATCCTAAAGGTGTCTCGAAAGTTTTTGAGACGCGCCGTTTCTCTCAGGGTGTGGGGAAACTCTCCGTCGAACCTGCGAGATTTGTAAAAATATGCACGAATCTAAAACTGTTCCAATCGTAGTTTTCGACTAGCGGCGAGATGTTTGCTGCCGCTGCTGTTGCTGCCGCCGCCATAACATCGTCATACGTTGCAATCGATTGGTCTCTCGACGTTTAATCGCGCAGAAGGAGAATCTCATGGTCCCGGCGCTATTCCACTCGCTCATCGATTTTTCGTGGGAGTAATTAGCATGATCGGTCGAAGCAGCGAGGAGTATTCAGTTTTGACAATGAAACGAGTGGACGAGTTTCGACACAATGGTTATCGGTATTATGTAGGTCAGTCTTCGCGGCGAAGCGGCGACGACTCGTCATCCATCAGAAGTGAAGTTTGTGAAAGCAGATAAAGCGCGACGGTCCAGTAAGTCTGAATCCATGAGCAGTGATGCAGAGATGGGAAGAAAGAATGGGCAAGAGCGGAGTCACGAGATTTAATCTGGTTATCCGCGGGACCAACCACACAGATTACCGATAAGGTGTCCGGCACAGTACTCGCGCATTCTGACGGACCAAAAAGATTCGTCGTCGATTCCACCCCTCTCTCCCCCCTCGGAGTAATTATGGCAGAGCCATTTGTTTTGACGCGTTCGATCGCACGGGGGAATTCATTTCCAGCTGGTGGACACCTCGACGAATTTTCATTTATAAGACTTTACCTGTGCGCGAGCGTTTTATGCTCTCTTACTCTTATCGATACACGATAGAACTCATCGAGGGAAAAAAGAAATAGACGTCGCGTGATGCGGTAAAGTAACGGGGAGCGTGAGACCGGGGATGGAGTCGAGGGCGAAGGATAAGGAAGTGGGAGGTGGGAGGCTCTGTGGCAAGAGGATAAGGGGCAGGAGGCAGAAAAGTACGAAGAAATAAAACGAAATCAGATCGCAGCATCCGTCGAGGTTTATAGGAGAGCCATGCCGAGACTCGCTGTATCCGAGCAATTACTATTCCTGCAAGATGAGAATACGTTCGACTCGGGCATCGATGTGCCTCCCCATTTTAATGCATAATCGATAGATCCCTCCCTCATTACTCCAAACGCCATACTCTCCGAAACCTCGACGTTCCGACGGTCTCGAGTGTTTCGGAAAATCCCTAATCCTTTTTCCGAGTTTTCGGTTAAGAGTTTTCAAAAGAGAGGTATTTTCATTATTCGGAAAAGACTCCGAAGATAAAGAGACATCGAGTCGCAGGCATGCAGGTATGCATGCAGAGAGACCAGGCAATGCCTAACATCTGCGAAACGCTTCAAGAGAAGGCCACGTGTGTTGGCGGTAAGCCAAAGGATGGACTTTCGGGTGTCAGGACGAACCTGTAGTTCCTACAGTAGTTTGCTCCGAGGGTTTAGCATAAGAGATCAGGCTGGAATGCGTAGCACGGATAAAGGGAAGCGACACGAGGGGTAACGCGTTCTTAATACACATCCACTCACTGGCACCCCTCTTTGCGAATGTGTTAGGCACCCGATTCCGGATCGTTTAAATTGCTCTACGAATAACGAGGAATCTCTCTCTCTCTCTCTCTCTCTCTCTCTCGCGCGCGCAAAAACTTGTAGCTATTCTCGAGAACCACTTGTGCTTTAATTAACGAATGGATTATTAAGCGAAGCATCGATATACCTTGCTGGCTGGCATTGTTGTTATTCGGTATCGTTAACGGAAGAATTAACGTTCTCGGTTAATGCGGCATTGAGAAAAAAAAAAAAAAAAAATAGCGAGGGCCAGGAACAAAGGGGATTCTGAGGGAAAACTTAAAAAACACAATAGTCCATGGAAAGAAGGAGGAGGAAGGATAAAGGAGAGGAGGGAGCGTGTGTCGAGCGGACTTATGTTAGCGGGAGTGTCTCGGCATTTTCTTAAAACACGTCGTCCACCCTCTCGAGGGTAGCGGATCACCGAACTCCGACGTCATACCCTCCGGATCTGGCTGCGTGCTCTCATAGGCGGCCGAGTGTTGATGAGTCGAGGCAGAAAGATGCGGAGAGGAAACGAGCGAGGGCCTTTGGAAGCGGAGTGGAAGGAGGAAGCGAGTAATAGGCAGGAGCGAGATCAAGAAAGAAAAGAAGAGGAGAGACGCGGAGAAGGGAGGCATCTAAGGAGGAGGAGAAGAAGGAGGGGGCTGGGGGGAGGAGAAGAAGATAACGAGTGTGAGCAAGAGAGATAACGAAGAGACAAGGTGGGTTGGGGAGGGGGTGGGTTAGTAACTGCGAGGTAGGACGCGAAGAAAAAGGAGCGAAAGTAAGACAGAGCTTCGGGGGCTGGGGCTGGGGCTGGCTGACTGGCGAGGGGGTCGGAGGTGGCGGAGGTGGAATTAATGCACGCACCGGGCCACGCACCCAAACCCCTTACGGCAGCCAGCCTACTTCGTTATACGACAAGTATAAGAGGAGAGCACAGAGACTTTTATTGATCGCCTGGCAAAAACTCAGGAACCCTCATTTCGTGCTCCGTACCCCAACCCCCTTACCGAGAGCTCCCCCTCCTCCCGGAGCGGCCCCCGCGCCCCCTGCTCGCGCTCTTCTTCCCATTACACCCACTTCCCCCCTTCCACGGGAAAAAGTGGGCTGCTGTCGTCGCTCGAGGCGCTGATACTAGTGCCGGTCCGATAATCTTTTACACTTAAGATGGTAACCCTTTCCCTTTCTAAGGAACACCCTAACTCGCCTCGTCCGATCTTTTTTCTAGCCATCCCCTCGTTTTCTTACGCTCTCCTCTCCTCGACTCCTCTCCTCTCCTCCCCCCTCCTCTCCTCTCCTTCGCTTTCAATTATTCTTCCTTTACGTCCTCCTCTTTACGGGGCGTTTGAAGTTTAATGCATTCGTAACATGGTTGCCGTTAATTAAGAATGGAACATTCGCGCTCGGGCTGATCGATTTCCGCGGCTCGGAATGGAGAATGGGGGGCTACGGCAGCCACTCGGAGAAAGAGAGAGAGGGAGCGATACCCGTTCGAGCGATTTAATGAAAAATTTCTTTTCCCCTGGTCGCGCGCGATTTACCCCCCGAATCCCGCGATACTGAGACTCCTCGCAATGTACGTTTGCTTCCTTCCTTCCTTCCTTCCTTCCTTCCATTCTCTTCCCCTATCCTCTTCGTCGCTGCCCTTGTTCGTAGAATCGAGAGTGTGCGTGGACCTCGTATCGCCGAACAATGTTGCTTTGAAAACTTGAAAACGCTAGTATGTGGAGTACGCGCGCGCACGATAGAATGTATCCTTAGGACGGTGTTGTTTGCGCGGAAAGGGTGGCCGAGGGGTGGGAGGGGGGTGTTGGGGTGAGAAACGACGAACGGGTAAGATGTGTTTGTTCCACACGAGCTATTGTCCGCCAAGACTACCTTTCCATTGTTTGTTACAGCCTCACCCTCTCTCTTTCAACACAGCCTCCCCCTATCATTCGGTATCTTACATCGTGCAGGGCTTTGTAACGGCTCGCTCTCTCTCCGAGCGAACATTTTCATGTTTTTCCATTTCGAAAAAATGTCAAGCCGGGCAAAGCGGCAGCGCCTCCCCTCCTCTTGCCTCCTTGACATGACCACAGGCTCGACATTCTCATTTCTCCCGCGATTCTTCGAATCCTTCGACAATTCCTCATCGCGCGCGTCCTTCGCCAAGGATTAGAAGCTGCCACGCGGCAAGACGCTCGCGCGCGTACTTGGCTGCACGATGACACACAGCCAAGTGACATTTTTATTTAGTTGTGGAGTACAATGAATGGGAGCGTGCTCGCGGAGTAGTCGTCGTCGTCGTCGTCGCCGCCGTCGTCGTCGTCGTCGTCGTCGTCGTCATCGCCGTCGTGGTTACCTTGTATCGAATGCGAAGTCTACCGTGAAGAATGTCTCAATTACCGTGTTGCCCTTAACATCAATACTAGGTCAAAGTGAAGAATTTTTATAGCGCTCGATCGCGAAATAAATTGCTGCGTCAATCTAATCCTGCCGATTTGAAACGCGAAAACCGGAAGTGTCCTCTCCCTCTCCACCCTCCCTCCCTCCCTCTCTCTCTCTCTCTCTCTCTTCTCTTCGAATCACGAGGAATTCAATTTGATCGCGTCAAGAGTTGTGTATGTATGTGTGTGTGTGTGTTTGTACGCGAGTGTGCAATCAACGATAGATGATTGTCCATAGGCGTGTGTGCGCGCGCGCGCCTGTAAATGTTACATAATACTGACCACAGGCTCGATGCTATTAGCCTTAGCTCAGTTAGCTCAACGACGCATGTCTAGATTCAAGAACAGGCCACGTGATACTATACCGCGAAACTATGAAAAGAGCGCGCCACTTTCTGCCGCACTATTCGCCGCTTATGCTTTTATCGGTTTCCGCCTAAGGTGCTGTCCCGTTAGAACCCACTCGACCCTCGCGATTAGGATACGCAACTGCTGGACTGTTCTTGACCGGTTCGTGAACTGGCTCCTCAGATTTTCACAGAATGGAGCATATGCGTAATTCTTTATTAAAATACCAAAACCCGCGTCATTCTACCCGCGTCTAGCAAGTTTTTACCGTTTGAAATATGTTTCTCAAGTAGCAAAGGCTGTCTCTCCCTGCGTCTAGAGAGGGTGGAAGAGAAGGAGGGAGGAATGTCATCCAGGCTTTCGTTCCGGGTCTCCTAGTTACAACGATAATTAAAGTTTCGCGCGTACAATCATAGTAATGGCCGTTAAGACTCGCGCGACTAGACTCTCGATCGCGCGTATCTCAAGCGGGAAAAGGGGGTGAGAGGGTGATGCTGATGAGGGTGCGGATGGTGCAGTGGGAGGAAGGGAGCTAGAGAGCTGGAAATATTCTAATAAGCAAAATTTTCGCTTTTGTATTTAAGAAAAGGGAAAGAAGTGGCGCGGAGCAACGTTCGAGATAGTCTCGTGCTGTATGGTAATATGGTAGTGGTAGTGATAGCAGCAGCAGCAGCAGCAGCAGCACCAGTGGTGGTGGTGGAGCGGTGGCGGTGGCGGTGGCAGTGGTGGCGATGCCGGTTTCAAGGGGGTAGCGTGCAAGGGAGGTGCGGCAGGGGGTTAGGGTGGCTCTCAGGGTGGTCGTATTGTCTCAGCAGGGTGGTTGCTCGCGGGCTGCGCGGCTCGAGGGGACATCGCGCGCGCGGAGAGAAGGCGCCTAGGTGAGGGTTAGGGTGAGTGGGTGAGTGGGCGACGGGCCGGGAATGTTCGGAAGGAACGAACCGCCGGATGAAGAAGAGAGAGAAGAAAGAGAAAAGAAGAGGCCCGGCGGGGACGAGGGGCCAGGCAAGGGGTAAGACGCTGCATGAAGGGTTGGAAATGTAGATAGAATTTCTTCATTTCGCGTACTTCGCCCCCACCCCCTCCGGTTCGTCCACCCCCACCACCAGATCTTCTCTATCCGACGTTTTCCCTCTCCTTTTCTCTCTTTCTTATTCTTGCTTCATCTTTCTCCCTCTTTTTCTCGCGCACCTTACCTTCTCTCTCCCTCCCTCCCTCAATCTCTCCTGTACAATTCTCCGACTTCACTCTCTTTTCCTCTTTCTTCGTCTTCACCGAGTTCTCCGAGCTTTTCCCTCTTCTTCTTGCCCGTGTCGTCTTTCCTCTACCCTTCTTTCCGCACCGTCCTCCGGGCCACACACCCCGCTGCCTACCAGCCTCCGACCAACCCCCGACCCTCCCCTCTCATTTCACCCATCCCCGCCATTCTTTCTCTTAAGACTCCGCGGCAGAGGAATCGTTAAAATCTGGCCGTACCCTCGTACCCACTCCACTGCCACCCCCGAGCAACCCCCCGCCAGCCAGTGCTGCCACGAACCAACCCTGCCGACGAGCCACCCCACCTACAGTCACCAACCCTTGAATGCCGCTCACTCACTACTTACTTTCGCGGACGCGGGAGCGGCTGGGGGCCGTAGGCCCTCCAAGCCTTTCGTCCATCCATTAATCAAATGGCTAAGCGCCTATTGGGCCCCATCCCTTAACGACCAGCTTCCATTTAAATTCCCTAATTATCATTACTTTTAATTACGATACATGTATCGATCTCCCTCTCTCTCTCTCTCTCTCTCTCTCTCTCTCTCTCTCTCTCTCCTCGACACTCTTTTTATTAAAACCAAATACACAATTCCAATACATAGAGACACTTTGTTTTTCTCAATAATTTCCCCCTTACCCCTCTTCTCCTTCCCCTGTTTCCTTTTCAATTCTTGCCTCTGATTCCAATTAATTAAAAATTTGTTTACGCGTAATACCGCAATTCCACTATTTTACGCAGGTTCGAAATTCTATATCGATTTGATATTTTTCAGATAAATTAATATTTGTCTCTCACGCTAATCGTCCGTAATTAAAATTGCACTGATTTATAGCGACACGTTTAATTTTTGATGAATTAATTATTGGTTTCTTCCAGGGGCTCGGCCTCTCCACTATTTCTCTCTCCCGTAGATATATAAATTACTATTATTCGGGGTTCCTCGATTAATTCAATCTCGGATCAAAGTTCTCAGTGTTTTATAAACTGAAATTAATGCCCGCTCGGGGAATCGATCAAGCAGGATAATATCTGTGACGCGTACACTTGATTTCTGCTATTTTCCTATTTTCCGTGACACGATCATAAATTGTTATAGGCAGAAGATTACTCGTTGGACCTTGTCATTCCTGCCATTCCGTATTTATAGATTTCTATTTGTCGAATCGTCAAACGACAAATAATTAACACTCGTAGCATATTACGAAATAACGAAGGGCTTGGACCGTCGGTTAGAAAATTATCAGTGGATCGCGAGGTGAGAGAGCCTTAATTGAAAGATAATTGGAAGGTTATTTTCATAGGTTGAGCAGCGGTGATAGAACGGGGCAAATATAGCGTAATTTGGAAGGAGAACACGTCCAACGGGCCTGTGTTCCTCCCACGCAGTACCCAGTGCTAGAGATTCGCTGTAGCGATTTAGCGAAGCACTAAATCAGTCCGGCGTGGCGTCGACGGCGCGTGTGGGTTTAGGGTCAAAGACGATCGTTTCGAGACTCGCTCTTAACGCGAAAAGCAAGGGCCTACAAGAGTTAGGAGTCACGCTCGAGGATTATTGTTTCGGGCACCGCGAATTTGCATTATTTCCTGAAGCGAGCTTTATTGTTCCTTCATTTTTGAGTGCCGGATTCGCAGTCACGAATCTGTCGACGTCGACGTTCGTCGTCGTCTTCGTCGTCTTCGTCGTCGTCTTCGTCGTCGTCTTCGTCGTCGTCGTCGTCGTCGTCGTAGTCGTCGTCGTCATCGTTGTAGTCGTCGCCGTCGTTTTTCGTCCAACGCGAGATACGCTTAGGAAGCTCATTATGTGCGGAGAATACGATTGTTGGCAAGGGTCGAGTAATTAAAATTTATAGATCTCTACCGGGGCTTCCCCTCGTCTCGAATCTATTACGTCAATATGCATCCCATTAATATCCTATCGTATTCGAATGTTTTTTAATCCCCCACCCTGGAGCGCGCTCCCCGTTCAATTGAAAATAACTGAAGAAGCATGCAAATTACGAAAAGTCCCGATACACGCTGCCTTTCTGATTTAGCATGTAATTTAAGGAGCCGCTTTTTATTATTCGTCTTCAAAGTTAATTGCACGCTCTGCTTGATTATTGTTGTCACGCGAGTCGAGCATGTTTGCCCGAATGGAAGCTGCTGGGAGCGAGTGATTCGACAAAGCAACCCCCTGACTTGCGTGAAAAATATGTAAAGTATTGATTGCATTTTATAATTACTTGGGAGCCGGTCGTCTTAGCTACCCTACCCACTCTCGTGCCACCCTCTCAGCTTCTACGTTCTCGCACCCTCCACTACCCTTCGCTATGGGATCTTCGCCTCTTCGTCTTACTCTTATTTTCCATTCCCCTAACTCTCTTCTCTCTCTCTCTCTCTCTCTCTCTCTCTCTCTCTCTCTCTCTCTCCGTCTCTCCCTCTCCCGCTCGCTCTCTCTCGGCTTCTCCCTTTTACCCTTGCTCCCTCCTCTTTTTCCGACTCATTCTTTCTCCTTCTTACCCCATCTGTCTTTTTCCTCTGCTTCAAACGGATAGACCCTGTCTTATGTGTGCGTGTGAGCTACGCGCGCGCGAGCACGTGTTTACACTCGAATAACGAAAGAAATCTCTCTACCTTCTGCATCTATGTTTGCTTGTATCGAAACAATTAAGAGGATCCTCTCGCTAATTGCTAATTTATAGAAAATTATTACCCTCGAATAAGATTGATGTTAACCTCGATTTTGCCCATACGAGAATTCTCTCATTAGTCTTAGTGTCCTCGGCAATTTCCGCAGTTTCATTTTGTTTACTCGCACAGCGCTTCGTATCACGATAATTCATCTCTGATGAATATTATTTCATTTTTCAAGGGATAGAATTGTCTCGTGAGTGAAATGGGTCAAATTCTAATATCGAGACGAACGGATTTGACGAGTGCTTCCAAAGGGGTTGATATTTCCAAAAGTTGATTAGAGAGCAAAGTACGCGAGGGAAATAGGAGAGAGAGAGAGAGAGAGAGAGAGAGAGAGGAGGAGAGTCGTCGATAAGGAGAATCTTAAATATTTGTGCCAACAATAAGAAAGAGGGTAGTCGTTGGCTGTTTTTGGTATCCAAAGACAATGCTAGTTTACCTGCCGCCCGAATTAATTAATATCATACACTGGCATTCCGCAGCGTCGCAAGGACTTGGCAATTTGGTGAGTAGCTCGTACGCACACAAGCAAAGAGCACGCAGTGTGTACCGGGAGCAGCACACAGCTTGCTCGCGCGAAATAATTCGTCGCTTCTCTGGGATTTAAGACGAATGAATCTTACGTCTACGCGCGAGACTGCCAGGAGTAGAATATCGGAAAGGTAAGGAAAATGGGCGAAGAGGGTGGGGTGTAAGAAGGGGCTGCGAGACGAAGGGAGGAGGGGTAGTGGTTGACGAGCGGGGTGTTGGGGGGTGGAAGGGAGTGGGCAAAGTAAGGAAGGAAAGGGTAGGTAAGGAGGGCCAGTGTTTTTACCAACCAGCCTGCGACTGCCGCGCACTCATTTACTCTCGGTAAACTAACACAAGGAAAAGGAGGATGTTCGCGCGCGCTCATGGCCAAGGTATTTGCACGTAGAGCCTCCTCCTCCTGCTCCACCTCCTCCTTCTCTCGCTGCTTCTCCTCTTCCTGCTGCTCCTCTTTCCCTTCCTCCTCTCTCTCCCTCCTTTTCCTTTTCCTCATATACATGGATACTAAGGCAGCCAACTTGAAGAACGGAGACGAACGTCCGCTGGCACAAACACCCTCTAGCGCGCACACGCGCGCGCGCGCGCGCACGCACACAGGTACGTAGGGGGTGCGCGGATGTATACAATATATTTAAATATATCCGAGTTCGCGTACACGCACGATGGGACAAGGGAAACACATGGATTCACCCGGTAAAAGGAGTCGGGGGTGGGAATGGGGATGGGGGTGTAGGTGGTTTGAGCTGACGGACAGAAACAGACGCGTGGTCCGTAACTCGTGTGCGGTCCGTGAAGATAGCGCACATAGACGAAGGAGCGAGGTCTGGTGTGTGCGATCGTAAGTAGACGCGGTAATCACGCATACAGATGCGCACACAAACTCCTCCGCGGCACCCAGAGCCTCGTCGCGGGTGGATGTGGGTGGAGGGAGGAACGCACGTAAGGGTTTTCTCGGTTTCTTACAGCGAAGGAGTGGGAGTTTCGGGGTTCCGCGGAGACCGGGAGGGAAGGGGGTAGAGCAGCTCTGCCTAGAAGTTGCGCCCAGCATTTTAATCGATTTCATTTGCGCGCATGTGAGCGAGTAAGCGTGTTGGAAGAGTGAGAGAAAAGAAGGAGAAAGAGAAAAGGAGGGAGCGAGAGAGGACGGCGAAGAGAGACGATGTAAGGAGAGCGAGAGGGAGGGTGGGAGTCGGATGAGAATAAGGAAGAGGAAGAGGAAGAGAGAAAGGGAGAAAGAGACGGTAAGGAAGGGTGGGCGGGAGGAAGGGGGGATGGTGGGAGAGAGAAAAAGGGGGAAAGAGAGATAGGCGGTGAAGAAGCGAGACGAGTGCGCTCGCTCCTCCGGTGTATAAACCTTTCTTTGTTTTGCTTTGCTTGCGTCATTAGGGGTTGGGGATGGACGAGGAGGGTGGCGGAGGCCTCCGTGAGAGAGGGCGTGGTTCTTCTGCAATCTACATATAGGCATCCGTGCACCGACCTTAGGTACGTGCACCCACACACACGTGGCCGCACATGGGCCTGCTGCCTGCCTGACTGCCTGCACCCCATCCATTCCTGAAAATATAAGTAGTGTATGTCTGTATGCAAGCAACTCTCGAATAGCGAGTATACTCCAGGTCCTCCTCGTCTTCGTCGTCGTCGTCGTCGTCGTCGTCGTCTTTGTCATCATCGTCGTAGTCGTCGTCGTCGTCGTCGTCGTTACGCTCGTCGTGCCTCTACTTATAATTCGTATGATGGCCCGACACACGCTCGAGTTAAAACTTTGCGATGCGTCTCCCGCTTCCTACCACCCCCTAAAGCTTCCATCCGGTCGCCATGCGGGGACCCATTATGTGCATGTTTCGCCATTCGCCTTATTCGCGAAACCCAGGCACGATGCGAGGACCTCTTAAAAAAAATCTCCCTCCCACCTCCCCCACACTCCCGGTAGCACTTGGATGAAGCCATTTCAATATCGCGTTCTGCATGGCTGTCTCGAACGCCAACGAAATTCTACTGGGAGACGGAAAAACTATTTGGAGTTCAATTCCATTACCCAAGTTTAATCGCAGGTTAAAAGCACGGCTCGCTTCGAGTCCTAAGTCTATTGTTATCGCGCTAAATACGATGGCTTCTACACCTCTCCTCGCTAGATTTCCAAAATGTTTCCCAACTAGAATCATCCCTCCTCCCCGCGCGAATGCCGACGTTAAAAGTTCACCGCTCCTCTCTACTTTATCGAGTATCACCCGAATCCATCGGCTAGGCCACTTGGAAAACGCGCGTAACGCTCGATCAAAAGCCAATGGTGAACCGGGATGAGATGCGCAGAGACGCGCGGGGGTAGAAGTACAGGGAGGGAGGGAGGAGCGAGAGGAAAAAAATCCTAGTTCGATTCCCTCTCAAAAGTCACGTGACTGTTTGCGAAACATCAATCGGCGTACACCGCTTTTGTGCGTAAGCGATTTATGAGGGAAGGCCGGGAGGATGATTCGAATCGAACGCGAGTGTCCGTGCGAGTGTAGTAGTGGTAGTTGGTCAACGGGTAAGCGTGGAGCTGAAAGAAGCGGGAATAAAAAAGGAGGATTAGTGGCGGCGAGCGAAGCCTCCCCAAGGGTCAGCTGTGTGTAGTACGGACAGTCACGTGTCGCGTGTGGCGGGGTGTTGGGGCGGGCAGTCCACCACGTGGTGAGCAAAGTTGGCGAAGAAAGGTTTGGTCGAGAGAGAGAGAGAAAGAGCGAGGGAGAAAGAGAGAGCGACGTACCGGCCTCGTGTGGGGGTGGGTGCCGGCGTAACGCGGAGATTTTATTGGCGTCGGTATGGGATGGTCCACTGCGTGGTCAGCTGGCGTCGGCGCTACGCGCGAAATCAGCCCTGGTAGGGGGGTGGAACAGGGGCCAGCGTGCCTGTTAGGGGGTGGGGCTCGGTCACCACGTGGCTGAGCACGTGGTCTTAACCCTCCGTCAAGCTCCATTCTCTATTTCCTACCGCCTCTTCTCATCCACTTTCCTCTCGCTTCTCCTCATTCCTCTTCCCACTGCATTTTCTAACCCACGTGCTACACTTCTCTCTTCCTCTTCTTCTCTTCTTTTCCCCTCTCATCCTTCTCGACCCTCCCCTTCTTTGCTCCTGTCCTCCCATCCCCACCCCTCTCCGCCCACCTACCCTCTTCTCTTTCGCTATCCATTTCGAACGGGTTTTCACGCGAGGCTTTCGCGTATCTAGCTTTTGTAAATTGTACTTGAGAAACTTTCGCACCTTGTCACTTTCCCCCCTACCACCCATCCACTTTTTGCAAAATGTTTGCGTCTTCTTCTCTCCCCGTTTCGAAATTATTGATTTCGTCGTCGATACTTCTTCGCGATTCAAACGCGATTCAAATTTGACTTATCTCGCTCCGGTGAATTATTTATTTCACCTTCTACCACTTGTGTTTTTGCATCGGAGCGTCTTTTCTCTCTCTCTCTCTCTCTCTCTCTCTCTCTCTCTCTCTCTCTCTCTGACACATCTATGTTTGTTCTATACCGAAATGAAAATAATTTATGCGAATAACTCAGGTGGGAAAATCAAGGAATGTGATCCTGAAACATGCAACACTCCTGTCGATCCCTAAATTCAAGAATTTAACTTTAACTCTATTAAAGTGTTCCATTATAGATATTTGATATTTGAAATTCAATCCTTCAATTTAACGGTGCTAGGATGACACTTTCCTTACAATAATTATTGACACTTAAAATGCTGTACGCTAAACTCGCGAGAGGATATAACAGGAACCGAAGTATTTAGTAGCGCAATCCAGGAAAATTCAAGAATAAATTCTATATCCGTTACTTATCAACTGGAATTAATTCCTGACGAACTTAATACTGATTACTAGACTGCTAACGCGCGCGCAAAAAAAAAAAAGATCGTGACATAATTATTACCAAACATCATTAGCAGCAAATAACTACAATTTCCCTACGATTTAAGATTTCTTCAAATAACATTTCGCACAGTCACTTTAATATTTATGAGTGTGTCTCTCCGCGTTTTAATTGACAACATAAATCAAATTAGCTCGCTCCTTTCAAATTTCTCGGGAGAAAACTTTCAAGTTTGAAATTTACTTCTTTGAAGATCGTGCGACCAATGATTAGAAATGGAAGGCGGACTTATTAGACGAAAAAAGAATTCACGCACACACGCGAGTTAAACGACGGCTCTGCAGGGGTGTTCGTGGATGGGTATGGGAATGGGTATGAGACCGGGGAAGGGGAAGGGGAAGGGGATGGAGATGGGGATGGGGATGAGGTTGAA
The DNA here is from genome assembly GCA_037305995.1 of Sclerodermus sp. 'alternatusi'. Lineage (NCBI taxonomy): Eukaryota > Metazoa > Arthropoda > Insecta > Hymenoptera > Bethylidae > Sclerodermus > Sclerodermus sp. 'alternatusi'. Next base: position 7,177,523 of record CM074550.1, read on the forward strand.
GTTGGGGATGGGGATGGGGATGAGAAGAGTACACGACATGTCATGCCGTGCCTGGCTCGCCTTTACCGGCGCCTCAACCCGGGCCGCGGCCCCTCGTTTCCCGCCGCCGCCACCGCCGCCGCATCCACTGCCACATCGATCCGCCTTAATGAGTGGAAAGAATAAGACAGCCGCCCCTCCGTGAGTCGAGCAGCCTCCCCTCCGTCGCTGGTTGCCGTCGTATATAGGAAAGAAGGGGTCTCGGGAATCGGAGCCAAGGAGGGTGGTTGTGGGTGGCAGTGGCGGTGGCGGCGGTGTACACTTCTGGGCGCTGAGGAGTTGGCAGGGGTGAAGAAGGAGAAGCAGAAGCAGAAGCAGAAGCAGAAGCAGAAGCAGAAGCAGAAGCAGAAGCAGAAGCAGAAGCAGAGGCAGAAGCAGAGGCAGAAGCAGAAGCAGAAGCAGAGGCAGAGGCAGAAGTAGAAGCTGAAGCAGAAGCGGAAGAAGAAGAAGAAGAAGAAGCGAAATAGCGGAAGAATATGGCGAAGCGAGAGACGAAGGAGAAGGAGCTGAAGAAGAGGAGGAAAGACGCTCGTCGAGAAGAAGGAGTTGGGGGTGGTAATGTTCCCGTTGTTTCGCGAGCGAGGGTGGCACGCACGCACCCCCACCGCTCCGAGGAATGTTAATTCCCGGCGCTTTAATTCTTACGAATATTTCCCTCGTGCCTAGGGACGATCGGGTGGCTCGGTAAGACGAGTTCAGCCTCGGAGGGTGAGTTTGGGGAGGTTTGAAGAAGACGAAGGTGAAGAAGAAGAAGTACTGGAAGACCCTCAGGGCCGCTACGAGACTCGAGCATCGACGTTGCCTGCAGTATTCGAGCCTTTGCAAGATCTTTCAGATTTTTGATGGGTAATCCCTGCATATTGCACGAACCTCAGCAATCTCTGACCTCGCCTCCCCTTTTCCGTACCTTCGTTATATTACAATGGTAATATAATGTATGTGTGTACGTGTACTTTTTAATTCCTTTCTAATTTAACAGTCCTCTCTCGATAAGTACAAAATTTAACCTTGTCCAATTTGCATACGCGAAAGAGAAAAATCACTTGTATGTTTTTTTACGAGAAACATTAATTGATATTTCATTTTGTTGATTTTCTTAATTTGTCCTGAATGTAAGAGCGGAGAGAGAGAGAGAGAGAGGGGGGGGGAGGGGAGTGAGAGGAAAAGGGAAAGAGATATTCGACTTGGAGGATCCAAAGAAAATGAAAGAGATTGCTGTGGCGAGGGAGTGGGGATTGTCGTGAACTATCTTGCGCGAGAGAGAAGATTGCAGGTAGTAAAGGGAACGTGAGACAGAGGGTTTGGTAAAAAAGGGGCAAGTAGAGAGCCAAGGAGAAAAATGTAGCTCCTGCGGTTTTTGCTACAGCGTCACATCCGGTCATCCGGTCGTAGCTTTACTTATTGTTAGCCAGCACACGGTTCAACTCGTGTCCATTCAAGTAAATCATTGAAACTTGAAAATGCGTGGATAGCATATTTTTTTCTTTTTTATATGCGTTATCCATTATTGTTATTATTCTTATTATTTTTGTCATGCTACCACTGTCGCAATTTCTGAATTTCTCCGTGAAAGTAGATATTAAGTTTTGACGTTACCCAAAAATTATACGAATCATTAAGGATTTTCTTTTCATTAATTTTTTATTAATCACGCGTGTGTATGATTACACGTTTGCAGATGAATGTACGCGTAATTAAATTCATTTGACCGAATGTAGTTCAGACAATGCAATAATCCCCCTCTTAATAGGGTGGAAAATTTAGTGAAGAATTTTTTCATATTCGTAATGATTCGCCACATGTATAAAACTTGTTCTTTTTCGACTGGCATTCCCTTGTTCCCCCTTAGTTTACTCCATTGAGTTCTCAATACAGACTCTTACCAGATGAAGCAGCCACGCAGGCCCATGCGATATTAAATTATCTAGGGAAGTTGCCCTGGCCTACAGGAGGGTTGATCAGAATATTACGTAATCTGGCTTCTAATTCTTGAGGAAATATTTTTTAGACGGAAATATTACGTTTTTCATAAATCATCGTACGGTCTTAATAAGTTTTACTTATTTTCAACGAAGAATAACACGAATCTTAAGTGATGCGTTTTAAAATTTTGCAGTGTCAAGATCCTTTCGCGTACTCGTCATATTCCACTTAATGCAATGAAATGTAACGCACGATCGGTTGAAAAAAAAAAAAAAAAATCGACATTGCGGAAACTAGCACTCGGGTACTCTGTTTCTTTGTTTTTCTATCAAAGCCTTAAAGAATTTCCGTATTCGGGATAGCACCTGCCGATAGTTCTACATACTTTTTTCAATATATCTTCTGTTTCTTAGGGTTTTTTGCAAGTACGTGTAACACCTTCCGTGGTCAAGCTCGCGGCACGCATAACCGTGGTCAGAACTCCAAATACGGGCATTGGATGAATTACGTGCACTCGTTCCGACAATAAGCACCGTAACTTCGATGTTCGATCTCCACGATCGTGAAACTAGGTACCGTAGCAAACGGATCGTGGAATAAGGCTAGCTTTCCTTACCCAACTTATCCGTCAACTCTTGCCAAGAATCATTTATTGATTCTTAAGAATCATCACTGGAATAACTGCCGAGAGAGAAATCTGTTAAGCATCGCTTGAATACCTACCCGCGCAATATACAAGAGCCTTCAAAATATATCCTGTATAACTCGAAAAACAGGTGTAAATATTTTCGAAATGAAGCGAAGTAGAAAAAGTATCGAAATCTCGAAAATCGCGAGAATTCGGAGTTCCGAGAGCGAGCAACCACCGTGCGTCAAGACTAAGAGTTCTAACCCCCGTACGACAATTTTCCCATTGTTCCGACACGGGGAAAATCCAGTGCCGATCTCTCACTTAATTAATGAGCGAGTATCAGGAAGGAGAGGGAGGAGGCGCTGTACAGCCTCCAGTGCGCGCGATATCCAAAAGCTCTCTGGAGCTGCGAGGCATCGAGATTGATTTTTGGAGCAACAACTTGTTGCAAAAGGGGTGGCGGCGGCGGCGGTGGGGGTGGAGGATCGGGCGCGTTTCCGGGAGGGTCTCACATGTTCTCTGTGAGGTCTACGAGGAACACGTGTACAGGAAGCGGGGCGCCACTCGAAATACGCGCTCGGATGAAATACTGCGCAATTATTATCGCGTTGCTCCGCTTCGAGTCGATCCGGGCGAGCGTGCAGAGAGCGAGCGAGCGAGCAGAGCGGACAAGCAGCGTGAAACAACGCCGACTATCCACGGCGGTAGTGAATAGCATCTTAATCTTCGTGGTAGAATCTCGGCTATAAACAAACTGGCCGCGCGGTGAGATGCATGCGGAGCACGAGTACACGTATTCAGGCAGTCTGGCTCGAGAGGGTGTAGGAGGTGGAGAATCGGGCTGGGGAGGGGAGGGGCGGGAGGGGGCTTTGAATCGAGGAGAGGCCCGCTGACTTGATCTAAAGTCAGTCTGGACGATAAATTCAACCGACGAATAAAATAGATCTCGACTAATTGCGAGAGATGCACGACTCACTTACTTGCACGCTCGCTCGCTCTCCCCCCGCACCCCCTCTCGTGCATCTTTTCTCTCTTTAGCCCTAGGTCCGTTCTCTCCTTTCGATCGACACACGCGAATAGCGGTGAGCTGCGCGATTCCTCTCGATCCGCTTCATCCTCCTCCTCCTTCTCCTCCTCCTCCTCCTCCACCGTCGCCGCGTCTAGCCACTCGTCCTGGGCGAGATCTTCTCGTCTCTGCTCTCCCCTCCCTCCGAGGGTACCACCACCCTCGGAGTGCCCTCGGAGTGCTCCGACAAAACGAGGCATGCGGTACGGCTAGACTGCGCGATGTCCCGCGCGCGCGGAGATCCTCGAACCTCCTTCAAGAGATCGGGTTATATGGAGCGGAGAGGAGCGGAGAGGAGCGGAGTGCAACTTCGTCCACAGATTTAGCGAGTGATGGCTACGAACTTGGGCGGGACGGCGTGTCTACGCTTATCTGCATCCGCGGCGAGGAAGGATAAGGAAAAATGAGAAGGAGAGAGAGAAGGAGAATTGCGAAACAATCTCGATATCCGGCGGTCAATGTTTGGTGGCCGATGATTGGTGCCCCTACCCACCCTGCCACGTAGCGCAAGACCCAATTTCAATTCTTCCGATAGCCCTTGAATACCGCGCCAAGTAGAACGCTAACGGTACTCGGGCAATCGGCGTCTTAGATCGATTTATCGCGAGTTTCGCGACCACCGCGCGTCTCTACACACGCGTCCTCGCGACCTCCCCCGAGTCCTCTCGGTCCCTTTGTCGGGGAGCGTCGAGGGTACTTGGCCGTCCACAGTGTCTTAATTGCTCCAGCCTTGCGCATAATGATTCTTTAATTGGAGCCACGAGCTACACGAGCCTTTATTATGAATATTAATTTCGTTAAAACGGATGTCACGGATATAATAAAGTTTCGCTCGGCGCTCCTGCATTATGCAGCAACAGTAGTTTTCGCATCCGATCAATTAAGTCCTCTTTGTTCTCGCGGCTTCTTTGCACCCCTCGTTCATGCGCATATTTATATTTATATTCGGATCTCGCCCTCGCGAGGTCGCGCCAATCTCCGAGGAAATGTCCCGCCGCCGCGACGTCCCGGAAGTGCGGGGCTCCCCCGCGCGCGAGTTCCGGCTACGCGGGGCACTCGCGGCTCGGCGATGATTCTTCTATTTTCCTGATAACTTCCCATTGTCCATGCACGAGCTGCCGCTTCCCGAGCTTCCGCGGCTTATCCTTACACGCGCGTCCTTAATCCGAGGCGGAAGTCAGCGCGAGGGGAAGTCAACGCGACGACGAGGGTGCTCCCGCTCATCGATCGAAGCATCCCGCCCCCCTCCCTCCGTCGGGATGTACGGTGGGAAATTTTCGCCAAACGAAACGAGGTTTGTCCTTGAAACTCGCACGCGTCAGGTTCAGTCCTTCGCGGATTGTCAGTGAAGGGAGCGCGGAACCTCGGGTACGCCTGCAGTTTGAACCCCGTAGGGGGGAATGGAGAGCAAGATCGACGCGCTCGTTATTTATTTGTTGTTTAACGCTTCGCAGGACCATCGATTACATCGAGCGACCTGGATTTGCTCCGCCACTCGGATCCACCTGACCTTTGATTCGATCAGCGAGCCTCTTCGCGGGCTGGACCCATCTGGGAGGGACCGCGAGATCCCGCGAGGAATTGATCATCCCCGCGACCCCCTGCGTGGGAGTCGCGATGTCCTTGGCTACGGATGCTGGTGGAGGTCGCGTCGAGTATGATATTAGCGGTTCGAGGGGAACGCGCGCCGATTGTTTGATCAGGAGGTGTCGTGGAAGAACAAGGACCTGCCGCGCGCATGTTCGAAGCCCTCGGTAGGCCCGAGAGGAACGAGAGATCGCACGAGCGCAAAGATCAAGCAGGATCGTGCGACCTGGACCCCTCGACCTGTGCGCCTCGAACGAACGATCGGTCCCTCTCGTCCTCTCTCCTCTTCTTCCTCCCTTCTATCTCTCCCCTCCCCTCCTCTGCCCGAGGTCCACCAACTCTCCGACTCCTCGCGCCCCGGAGATGTGATCCACGCCTGTGATGCAACTCGCCTCGCGTTACTACACCGGCGGCCGATTCGAATTATGCCGGCACCGATCTCGAAAGCGCCCTGATGAATTTCGACGATCGATCGTTACTTTTCGCCAAACTCCTCGCTTATTAATTCTCGGGCTTGCTAACTGTGCGGCAGCATGGGAAGAAGGAACATTATTGCGGAAATAGCGATGTCGAGGCATTCGTGTCTTGCCATCGGGAATTAATGATCGATTTACCTGATTTACCTGCTTCGACTTATTTAACCTAGCCCCTCTCTTCCACCCTCTCGCGTCCCCTACTCCTCGTGGACTTACCGCGGAAAAACTGCGGAAAGACACTCTGGGAAATGTAGTATTTTTCGCGTGGCTCTCTTGGTGGATGTTCGCTCTTTGAAGCTACTGGATGGAAAAGCTTATCGATACAGTTTTAAAATCGATAAAAAATGATCGCGAACGATTCTACCGATGTAAGGTTAACGCGCGCGCGCGCGCGCGCGAGGTGCCTGTGAATTTCTCGTAGACTCTCCGACAGTCGAATGAATTAAGAGACAACGAGAGAAATACTTTTTACAAATGCAATTAAAGTTTTTTAGCGGTACGGTACGGCTGGGTCCCCGTTTCTATCGCTTTACGCGTTCGCCGCTACGCGATGATTTTTAGATGTGCCGCGCGCTGGAGAAATCTCCCTTTTAATTACTTCGCCCGATGGATTTTATAAGAGTCTGAGATTTTTCAGATTTCGCGAAGTGCGAGTAAAAAACTGCTTTTCAGCTGATAAACCTCTCGGTTGATTCGAAGGAAAGTGGGGCGCGTTACTGGTAGTTACTATCGTTGTTGCAACAACGATTCCATGCACACGCGGAAACAAACGTTGCTGGACTCGCGGGGGTGCGAAGTTTTGCGCAAGCTAGACAAAGGTCATTGCTGATAGGAAGGAAGGACAAGCGGAGGATTTTCGTGAGTCGATCGTTGGAACAGGAGGATCGGTCTTCGACAATGAAAATTCATTTTCCCAGTGGCCGTAGCTTTCCTGATCCTATCTTTCCACCCCTTCCCCCTCTCGCAACAGCAATAGCAGCAGCAGCAGCGGCGGCAGCTGCCGCAGCATCCAGAGCGGATTTCTTCGTGGTTTGAATCGCTTTAATGCGCGCCATATAAAATCGCCCTGCAATTTCGAGGAAAGAATGTGCGATCCTCGTCGTCGAGGTTCTCCGGACTCGCGAGTGGGTGCAGCGGACTCGTTGCTCCGGCAGCGAAAGAGGAAGGTTTCGCGAGGGGGCAGCGGCAGGGATCGGGGGGTGGGGAAGGGGATAGCAGAAGCTAAGATGGCGTCGTGTTTACTTCGTTAAGGAGTTAATTACTCCGGGAGTCCCGGGTCCTGCCGCTCGAAGGACGATGGACGTGGGAGTGACGCTGGAATTTGATGTAGACGCAGAGCGATGTTGCGAGAAGGAGAAAGTATTTCTCTTTCTTTCGCCTCTCTCTCTCTCTCTCTCTCTCTCTCTCTTTTCCTGTTTTCCCTCCCCTTCTCTATTCCATCCCCTCCCCATATCTCTCTCTCTCTCTCTCTCTCTTCTATCTTCTCCTTCTCTCACCACCCTTTCGCCGCCTCCCAACCCCTAGTAGCGAAGGGTCGCGAGTTAAGTGCCTTTGCCGCCCGGTAAATCCGATCGAGGCCTTTCCGCGGAATCTATTTATCTATTTATCCCGGCCTAGAGGTAATAAGCTGATATTAAAATAAATAGGAAGGCACCCGTGCTAACTTCGCTTCGCTAGCCATCGCTCTCTCGTTCCCCCGCCGACTATTCGGCGCAGGTCATTTGCGTTAATCGAGTCCTCCGGCCGCAGGTGAAATTGACGCTATTCGGTCGAATCATTGCTCCTAATGCCTCAATCTGTTTCGCACCTTGAAAACGTCCATCACTCTTATCATCCCGCGTGCAATTCGAAAATAATCCGGAATAACTCGAAATATCGCTGGAATTCCATTAGCTAAACTCGCTCGCGATCATCGCTCGATTCTTCGACTTCTTCGTTTATCATTTATCATCGTTACAAATTATCGTTAAATAAAAGCAACGTCAAAAAAATCCAAAGATTTCCATCAATACGCTAACAAGAGAAATTGATAAAGAAATTTCCTCCAAGCCCATTCCACGTTGTAATTTCTGATTTAAAAGTGAGAAGCAGTCAAGGGAATAATTAAGGTATTTGCATGTGTACGAAGAAAAGTGGAAAAAACAAAACGAGTGTCTCGAAGAGTGTTAACGAGTGCAGCATTCGCTCGCTTGGTGCTTAAAGCATTTGAAATAAGAAGGTAGAATGTAGCAACACCTCGTTCCGGGATGAATGTAGGGGGTTCGAGAGGAGGAGGAGGAGGAAGAGGAGGAGGAGGAGGAGGAGTCAGGCTATCCAGGGTAGCGCAGTAGGCACTTCTAGCTTCCATCAGCAAAGTAATTAATTTTTAATGTACTTTACCTGCTTATTTCTTTCGTATCATGGGTTTTTTCCCTGTGCCTCAGGGTGGCGGGAGCGGGGCGACGGTTATGAATTTCTAATGAGATTCCGTGGAAGATCTGCAAGAGATTAGCGTAGCCGGCGCTGCGGCGAGGTGCGCCCGAGGTAAAAGTGTGTACCTTGCATGTCTAAGACTACGGAGACCTAGGAAAATGCTTCACGGATGAAAACAAGATATCGAGATAACGCCGAACCACGTTCGTTTTGCACGTACCCGATGCTCCGAGTGTCCTTTCCTCTCCTCTCCTCTCTTTCTCACATTTTAACTTCCTCCTCGTCATCCTCCCTCCCGCGCATCTCGCTCTTCTTCTTATAATCGTGTGCGCGCGCGCGAAACGTGAATAAGTTCGCGAGGGTCCAGGCTAGGTGTAAACATGCGGAAGGGTTCCTTGATCTACGGTCAGTGTCCAAGATCAACCATGTAGCTTAGAAACTGCAGAAACGCGCCCCGGAAATTCACGTAATTTAAGAATCTGTTTGAAGAACCGCAGAGAAAGAAACACGTTGCACCCACTAACGACTTGGAAAAAGATTAAAAAGCTCTCCTTGCTTTTTACTCTTTTTATCGTTACAGCATTGAATTAAAAAGTACAGATTGCCCAAATCTTTCGAGTAACTGATGGAGCTCAACACTTTTCATCTTCAGGTTTCTTATGTAAATAGTCGTTTTTTAAATTAACATCGTTCGTGAATTCACACTAGTGGCACAGGAGGGGGAAGAGCAGCTGTTCAGAATTGGGAGAAATTCGTCATCGAGGTACGTGATAAAAATCATTTCCATGCTTGACGGTTTTTTGAAAAATTGGATTTGTTTTATAGTGATAAGTTCCTATCTATATGAACATTTTTATTTTTATTTATTATTTCTAGTTAAAAATAACTTTCGCGCGATTTTTCTCTTAATAAGCTTAAAATTTAGTGAGATATATTTGAAAATAACAGTGTGACAGCATTTTCTCTACACGTGGTCATAGTATGGTGTTTACAATACAGCACTAGGTTCCTCACATTTATCAGGAATAGTTCAAGGCTAACTAGACAGTAAAGCGCATTCGACTAAAGCTTCAAATTTCAAGCAATTCAATATTTTTTCATACATTTGCTAGGTAACTAATATTTTTTCATGAAATGTGTACCTTTCTGTGCTACAATGAAAAGTGTAATATTTCATTAATTAATCGCATATATATATAATCGATGAGCCACGCGCGTAGTTTGATTATCACGATCAATTATCGCGCAAAGCGATGAAATAATTCTTTTTCTTCCAACTTATCGGTTTCTTCAAATGGAGCATACATTTCGAGCATTACTGATTTATTATTCATCCAAATATGGCGCACTTGGTAGCGTTTAATGGTGAAGGAATTTGCTTGAAAATGTATGTAGTGGGAACTGAAGAGGTATGTAAAAAGTTGAAGAAGTTACAAGTACCGTGTTTATACTTGGGACTAGCGAGTGTCCGGTTGAAATATACGAGGCTCGTTCCAGCGTGAACTTGGCTCGGTTGTTTTCATAAATTTTCCTATTGCCTAGGTAAGGGGCAGGTATGTGTCCACTTGCTCTAAGAAAGACAGGTATGTCCACTTGCCCCGTGAAATACAGGTAGACGCGCGTTACGGTACTTGGACCCTCAATTATGCGCATCCCACCTATGCGTGTACCCTGCACCATTACATACTAGGAATAAGGGTATAGTACACTTTTTATCTATGTACGAATTCCATTGAAAATTCTCAGGCATTCTTACACGAACTACGAATTTTTCAAATTTTCTCCTTGTCCATCTATTGTCATGGAAATAAACCATTATGGACTCTTGTATCTTTAACGTGCACAATATATGGTTTTTTCTTTAAGAATGTTTGCTTTTCTAGATAATGTTTAAGCTATACAGCCGAGAGTTCGGCTGAGATTAAGTCATGATAGCATGAAACAACGCATGTTTCATAACTGTCACATGATTACGAGGATCAAATGCCTAATGAAGTTTTGTTTGTACATGACTCACGCACTCGCGTGTCAATTAAGATTTTTAAATTTTCGTACCTTTTTCTGATAAAATCGTACAAGTGTATTTAAGAGGAAACATTCTAATGTCCTATTTACGCCACACCTTCTATTTATTTTTCAGCTTTTCTCGCGTGTAAAATGTTAATCTTTATCTTTGTTTGTGTAACGAGATACTTTGTTTTTTTTTTTTGTTAACGTCAAGCATTAAATAAAGCATACACAGTTTCGCATAATGATATATATTAATATGATAGTTATCTCTGCTTGATCTTTCGTATTGCGGAACTAGCAATAAACTTCGTGAGTGCATATGATTAACGCTTCTATATCGTTATTTTGATAAATGTGTTGCTGTATTAAGTAGAAAAGTAAATTTCTATGCAAATTGCGCAAGAATTTATGTAAAAATAGATTTACAGTTATGTAACGACGTAACAGAGGAATACACAACACAAGCGTGTGTTCTCCTAAATACGCACAACGGTTGGTAATGAAATTTTTCGAGTTATTTGCAAAATGAAATGAGTCATCGCTCGTACAAATAAATCAACGCGTATGACTTGAAATCAGGTTAAACGAGTTATACTCTTGGATCAGCAGAATCGTGATTTTTTTTTTTTGTATTTTTTCGAAAAATTTCACTCTGCAGGATTAATAGTAATTTCCGAGTAATTAATGCAAATGAAGTGCGAAGCATGGAAAAAGCGTCGGCTATTTCAGAAAAAGCTTTTCGGTCCATATACCTGAGGTATCGGCCAAGTGTATATGCGTCTAACTGTACATGCCGAGTGTGTATGCGTGCGCTAGTGTATGTGTGCTAAGTTACTGGAAAGTGCAACGCTTAGCGTTCTCTAGTAGAGCCGAGGTTTTTCGCTGTCCCTGTCTTTTGTTAGGTTTGCAACACCACGTTCGGTGTATTAGAAGCTAATTTTATAATCCTCGTACCGCCGAGGTGTTCCATACCCTATGTCTTCTTTGTATTGTCGAACGTAACTCACGCTGAAAGAATATTTGAGAAGAACGCCCACCTTTTTCTAATGTCTCACGTTATTCAAATTTCGTGCAAGCTGACAGGGAGAAACTGCCAAGAAGATCGTCACGTACTTGTAGGTCCCCCGCTGTCCTTGACCATTCTCACAAGACTCGTTACGCACAGCCATATACATGTCTACAGATGTATTTATTGAAATTATGCACTCTCCTGGCTCTTTCGAAAGTCGCGTCAGCTTTACGAGCAACACCTGTAAACCTGCTGCATACTTCCTGAAAAAAGCCTAACGCGTAGTTTCTCACCTTTGCATCCAGCATTTACTGGTGCTTCCTAGATTTTTTGACACGATTGTATCGTGTACCGAACGAGAAATGTTTCTTGAAACAATACTGGATTTTCCATAAATCGATGTCTCCGATTCGTGAGGGAATGGACGAAATCGGCGCGAACAGTGCGTTCGCTCATAAAAATAGAGATACATCGGAAGAATTTTTTGAAGGTAAAAAATTAATTCTGTCATTGTTAAGAAGAATCGCGGCGTTACGCACCCACGCACATATCTGTTAGATAAATTTAACGATACAATATCGCTCTATGTGTGTGCGAGTCGTTTTAAAATTAGGAAACTTTCCGAAAGAAACATATTTCTAAAACTAAAGCAACCGTGAAGTTTCTCGACCATTTTTCTGTCAACGATTTGGTTCTGTATTATGGAAGCTCACAGCTGGCCAGTAACACTGAGAGTTTCCGCGCCCAAGAATGAAACGGTTGCAGTTTCCTGGTAAACACTATAGGATGATAATTCTCTACATTTTATACTACATATCACATACCTAATGCATTTGAAAACTTTGCAAAAATTTTTCAAAACCAATTCAAGAAACCATGATGGATTTATTTTTGTGCAAATTACATAAGTGAGATGCGCCATTTCTTAAGAAATGAAGAGAGACAGAGAGAGAGAGAAAACTGAAGCTATACATAGGACGCCTGAATGAAAACGTAAAGAAACCGAGAGATACCGATAATTGTCGTTGATTCGACAACCGAGTACAAAATAGTGAAAAAATGCATTGCAGTCAGTGGCGTACGCATTGTCGAAGGAAATAGTTTTGTCAACTAGGAGGGCAATTTGCAGTTGTGGATCTGGTTTCTTGGTAAGAGCATTCTCAGGAGTGGTAATCGCGATCTAGAAGAAAAGCTCCTCGTATCGGTCGCTTCACGGTACGCCTCGTTTTTCACGATTCAACAATTCCATCTTGCTTGGCCTTGCCGATTGGTTCGAGCTTCGAGGAACACGTAAACCCTTGCTTTCGCGCGCATTATGTGTTTATCCTTCTTTATCCACTTTCCTTTTGTTCCGCAGCCCGTCCTCATGCTTCATCAGCTGAGCAGGTAGCAGACTTATATGTATACGTGAGTGTGTGTGCAGATCCGAGTACAGGTGCCTCCGCTAAGCTCAATAGTTGAGTGTGTGCATACGAACGAAAGAAGGATTGAGAAGATACATAAAGAGGCTAAGCGAGAAAATAAGAAGCGTCACGAAGGGAAAAGTGGGTGGAGGGTTATGGGGGTGGCGGTAAAAATGGAAAATTTACAGCGGGATCGGAATGACGGAAGTGGTGGGCGAATACTAGGAGGAGGCCGCTGGAAAAATAAACAAAGTGTGCATTCGTGAAGGAAGATCGGGGGGTGGTGAGGGAATGGGAGGAGAAAGAATGGAAGCAAGGGGATGAAGGGAGGAAAGAAGGAAGGGATGAAGGAAGAGGGAAAGGAAAGAAAGGAGGAAGAAAGGAGAGAAGGGAGATGAGCGAAAGGGGGGAAAAATCGAAGGAGGTAGGTAGGTAGGTAGGTAGGTAGGTAGGTAGGTAGGTAGGTAGGTAGGTGGGTAGGTAGCGCAAAATAGGCACAAAGGAGCAATAATTATGAGACATAAAGTGACGAGCGCGAGGAGTTCAGGAAAGGTTAGCGCGAGAGGGAGAGATGGATGATGCACACAGAATTCTGGGAAGAGCCAGCTAAGACAATGTTGCTTCTCTGAAGGTCCAAGTCGAGCCATTATCGCGAGTTCCATACCGGTGGCCGAATGCCAAGTGCCCTTCGTTTCAGTAAGCCCGAGCGAGCAAGCGAAGTCTTCGTGCTTAAGGATAGCCCCAAGGCCTCATCTTAACCTCGCTGCTCGTCGGACTCGTGGCATTCAGCCCCAGCTTTGCTGCCCCTGCTCCTGCACCCGCTCCCGCTCCCGTTCCCGTTCCCGTTCCCGTTCCCGTTCCCGCTCCCGCTCCCTTTCTCTCTCGCTTCTACCACTCTCGATACTTTTTTTTCTCCCTTTTTGCCTTTTTCCCTTTCTCTTTCTATTTCCCTTTCCCTCTCGCAGCTAGTTTTCAGTTTTGCTCGAAACACGCCGGTACACTTTGATCCTTGGAGTTTTTCCACCGAATTCTAAGCGTGTGCGCGTGTGCCCGCGCGCACACGCGTGCCTACCCTCTCCCTTCATCGCGAATACGCCTTAGGACGACCCTTGCGACGGTCGTCTCCTCTCCTTTTCCGAAACTTGGCCGAATTTCCATCGGTCTTATATGATTATTTCGACTTTCGTTTCGAGCATTGAATTCCATCTCGCCCCCTCTCCCATTCTCACCAGCGTAAACTCGCGTCGGATATACGGTTTCAATATTCCGATCATTTAATACCCGGCCTGTCACAGGATATATATTCCGGTTCCCTTAGGATTATGAGTGCGCCAGTAGCCCTTACGCTACGGAGAGCTTGCAGTATATGTTTCTCCTTAAGATATCTGAAACGCCCATCCGAGGAACGGCGCTTTGTCTTTACGGGAGGAGGCGCGGACGAGAAGCGTATTGAATTTCTCGACAAGCTAATTACAAGCATCCACTCGATCATCGACTAGAAATGCGTATAATATCACTGGTCACTTGCGAGCAGACTGCCACGGGCAGAACAGGATCCGCCAGATATCTCCTAGATACACATTTTATCTTCGGTATCTCGAACAAGGCGACGACTACCAGACCAGCTATTTACCGAATACTTTGTTCTCCGGATTTCCCTGGATCACACTTGGGCGCGTTTCCCGCGCACGGGAATACCAAGGGGAATTTTCCTAACAATGGCGTAGATCTTTTCCCGGAATTATCTTTTCGGAAGAGATTATCTTTCGGCGACTCGTTCTCTCTTTCTCTCTCTCTCTCTCTCTCTCTCTCTCTCTCCCCGTGCCCCGTTCAATGGCACACGCGGGTTTCCAAGTTTTCGATTTCGCGCCAAAAATTCATAGATATTTCCTTCGAAGAAACGGCCCACAGAGTCTCGTGAGAATAATTGGTAACGCTGTTTTTCAGAACCGAACGCATGGAACGTGGAGATAATGGCCCAAGTCCCTTTGGTCCTTCGGTCCTTCGGCGGTGGCAGATCCTACACAAGAAAGCATTTAACATCCGACTTGCACGGTCGCCTCGCTTCCGCAAGGTGTTCGCACACCAACCAGGTAAGGCTGTAAACCATCCATATACATGCATGCCCACACGCGTGCACGCACGCGTGTACCATCCTTGGAAACTGTTTTCGGCAAGATACGGTCGACGCTGCCTTTACGGACACGTAAGGTGCACTTGGCGAAAGTGACGGTTTTATGTTGTGCCACGTAGCCTGGCGTTCTTTGAAAGAAAAATTTCTTCGGAAAGATAAGGGGATCTCTGCGACGAGGAAACAATTATTTCTATCCTAGGTTTTCCAGGAAAATAGAGCCGAGATCTATTTGCGGCGCGAGTCAGCTTGTTTTCAATCGTCTCGGTGAGAGCGACGGGGTGGGGTGGGGTGGGATGGGGTGGGGCGGGGCGGGACGGGAGACTTGATCGAAAATTGCGGTTAGATCATGAATGAACCCTCGAAACGACCTCGCGAACCCCACGTCGAAGCTGTGAATGAATCTAACTATTCCTACACAGCGCTCGTGGAGCGGCACAGTCCCGCCGGTGGCTCTAAGTATGAATGAAGACTGAAATAGCTGTGCCAGGAAGTGGTACCATAATAAATACCTCGTCTACCGACTCTCCCCATGCTAGATTCCACCTCCTCCCCCTGCCCTGCGACGCGTCCCTCGCCTCCCTCCCCACGGGTCCGAGCCCTTAATAATGCAGGACAGTCGTTTCCTCTCTTAACTCGGATGGGATAACCTAATCGGCCAATTTCCAGACCGATTCGCCAATTCGCGATATTCTTGCGTCAACTTTTTTGGTAGTCGCCCCCTGCGGAGCCATCCTCCCCCTCCTCCTTCTCCTCCTCCTTCCTACCCTCTTCCACGGCATCCCGATCAATTTGAAGATTCCAATTCGATGAGAGTCTCTATGTTTACTTTACGAGCGATCAATTCCCTGATAGGGCTGGCTACCGATTATTATTTTATAATAGCACGAGTATCGTTGCATCAAATATTCATGGGGCTTTACGGATTATTACATTAGCGTTTTATGCAATGTCCTTGTGATTTAATTATGGTATACATCCTTCTCGTGATTTTCCCGAGCGTTTCGGCAATAGGATAGACCGCGATATTCCGGATATGTAATTACTGATATCAATCGGTTCGACATTAATATAACGGCGAGATTGGGTTAAGTTTGGCAAGTTTCGGAGCAGGGACTTTCGAATGAGCGGCGAGTGGCGAGTGTCGAGAGGGTTGCGGAAGTATCGAAACAACGAACGTTGCGTTGCTAACGCTATTTTCGCCGAAGAGATTTTTGGCTTAATGATCGTCGAGGCAGGGTATGGGGGGAGGGGGGGATTCCTCGGTACGTCGACGTCGATTTTGAACGGACGTTCGGCCGGAACGCGATGCACTCGGGGGACTCGATGACTCAAGTCAGCAGCTCGCCAGTAGCCAGGCAAATTTATCGCTCGAGACGGGGTATAGTTCCATCGTTAGGAGTCGGAGTGGTTGTGGCTGGATAGGGGATGGTTTAGGGTCCATACATAGAAGGAGCACAGCACGTATAGGATGGAACGTGTGGGGTATTGACTAGCCGGCTGGTCCCGGCAAGGGTTGCGGCTAAGACGAGAGGAAGAGAGACTGAACAGATAGACAGAGGCGAAGAGCGAAGGGAGAGAGGACGAGGAGAAGTAGGAAGAGGAAGAGGAAGAGGAAGAGGAAGAGGAAGAGGAAGTGGAGGAGGAGGAGGAGGAGGAGGAGAAAGAGAAAGAGGAAGTGGAGACAGTGGAAACGAGAGAAAGAGAAAGAGAAGCTAGTCGTCGCAGCGGAATGAGGAGGAGGGAGGGAGACCGAGAAAGCATTGGAGAAAGCAAAGGAGGAGGCGAAGGTAGCAGGAGAGAGCTCTCATTGCTAAAGGTGGTTCTAGGCCAGGGGTTGGGAAGCTGTAGGGTGGACTACCTAAGACTGATATGGATTGTAGATTATTCTGGACTTCGGGGTGCGGCTTGGCCAAGGGTTAGTATCTCAGAACCCTTGCTTGCGCTCACCTCCAACTCCACCTCCACCTCTTCTTCTTCCTATTCCTATTCCTCTTGCTCTTGCTCTTGCTCTTGCTCTTGCTCTTGCTCTTCCTCCGCCTCCTAGTCGTACCGAAGCCGCGCGTTACCGAACCTCTCGTTCTCCTTGCCATCCACCCCATCCACCCCAACCACCCCAACCACCACCCAACCCTCCTCCTCCTCCTCTCTCCTATCCTCTCCCCCCTCCTTTGTTGCTCTGCCGTCTCACCCACTTCCTAGCGACCCTCAACCACCTCCTCCTCCTCACCTCCTCCTCCTTCTCCTCCACCCCTTCGACCAGCTCCTTCTCGCAGAAGTTCGTCTGTTCCGACGCGGCTAGGCCTGCGGCCGATTACATGCCTTCCCATAATCCAATGTTGTGCGAATTTCGCGTTTCGATCCACTCCCCACTGGTCTGCGTTCGAACAACCGGATTCGAGACTCCCCAAGATATCCCGAATCGTCTCGATTAAGCTACTCCGCCAAGTTCCGGCGGAAAAGTATTCACCCCTCCTATCTCGACCAATCAAATCACTTTTCCCACTGACCCAATGAGGGCAATTCTTTTTATATTCAAGACGAACGGCTATCAAAGGGAATGAAAAGGGAGAAGGAGAGGGTTAATTATTTACAATTTTATAAATGCAGTGCAAGGCTAATTGACGATCTCCTCCTATAGTGTTTGTGTGTGTGTGTGTGTGTGTGTACCGTGTAAACATTGGCTGGCAGTTTGCTCGCTCGCGGAACCCTTCTGTAACTTGCTATCGGCAATTAACTGCCTCGATGTACCTATGCACGCCGTAATAAAGGGTCAGTTCTACTTCCTCCCTCTCCCCACTCCGACACATTGGAGCCGGCCAATCGCACCCTCTCGCAAATTTATTATCCATTCTTCGTTTATCTCGGGAGTTCTTCTCGCGGAAGTTGGCACGTTCGGCTGTGAACCCATCTGGGCTCTTCTTGCAACCGAAAGTCGCACGAATTGTTCTTTTTTCTGTTGATCTTACGAGGTAGCGGTGCGTTTATAATGACTGTTAATGACAGTTGTTACGGAACCGTCGGCGACTATTAGTTTCTCATGTACCTGGTACACCGCGGCACACGCTCGGTAATTACGTGTACGTTCGTTCCATCGACCGCTGCCAGTTCTACAAAGTAAAACTTGCAGAGCCGAAGTTGTTGCAGTTTTCGAAATTGCTGCTCGGCCGCGTGTTTCCAGTGCTGTCATGCAGAATTAGTTTCCCAGGAATGTAGAAAATTGCTGAAATGTGGAATTGAATGTCATCTCTCCTACACTGCATGAGCAGTAACAACAACAACGACAATGACGGCCGGGAGGACGAGGACGACGAGGACGACGAGGACGAGGACAACGACGACCATGAGAATAACGAGAAGAATGCGCGCGTCAAAACCGAGGATTTCGTGCATACCCATGTCCCACATTAATTTCGGAGTACCTCCTCCACCACCACCACCACCACCACTCGCTCGTCAGTCCCCGTGCGCGCGCGCGCACGCGCGAACGACCGGTTCACCCCTTTCGTCTCCGTTTCAAGCGCTTTCGATTAATGAAAATTGATGTTCCCTTTGCCATTGCCGTTGCCGTTGCCACCACCGCTACATATTCAATTATCAAAATTGATAGTTGCTACAGTTTTCCCGCTCGACGAGCTCCGAGTTTAATTGGAGCGCCTTCCGGGATCGCGTGTTCCTCTCACCCACGCAACAGCGCCGGTCCCTTCGACAATAGCAAGCTGAGTGACAAGGGCAAGGGTTCCACGGTCCCAAACCCAATCGAGTCTCGTCGATGATCCTCGTTTTTCCCGGGCGACCGTAAACGCGGTCGACGGGGTGGACCGGAACTTGATCGGCCGCTGGAAATTCCGCGGAGATGAGGGTTTGGGGGGTGGGTAGGCGCGAGTTAAAATTTGGTCGGCGAGCGACGCTGGGAGGAGTCCGCTTTTCCCGGCGAGTTGCTCTATTCTCTATTCTCACTCTCACGGGGCAATCTTTCACATTCTACGCATACTTGCGCCCACCCAGCCATTCTAGCCGGATAGGTAGTATAACTGAGGAGAGCCGAGGAGAGCCGAGGAGAGCGGAGGAGCCTCTCCGGCAGTTTCGCGGAAGCAACAAGCTGTTTATGGCTGCTCCTTGGGTTCTCCCGCCTCCACCTTCTCCCCTCTTCCCCCCTTTCTTCTACGGTCGCGTTGCCTTCGCTGCCGCCTCCGCCGCTGCTGCGGCTCCCGCGTGCAGCAGCGTCACAGCCACCGCGTGCTATCGCGCTCGCATTCCTCCCCCCAACCCCTGCTCAGGGGTAGATTATGCCGTGCGAGAGCGAGGAAGATTCAGGGTGAAAGAGGAACACCGGAGAAACGCGGGGAGAGAGAAAGAGAAAAGCTGTTGGAAGGAGAGGAGAGGAGAGGAGAGGAGAGGAGGAACAACAGCCCGAGGTGAAACGCGAACGAGACGGCAAACCCTCCGGGGAGTAAGCTCCGCCGCGAAGAGCGTGCCAAGTGGCTGTTTACATCAATTTTATCGCCGATTTCTGAACCCCCTGTCAGGACAGATTTCGCGCTCTACGTTTCTGCCGGGGCTTCTCGCGAGCATCGCGACGCCCGATGACTGAGTGCGACGCCCCGCGTCGCGGCACCCTCGCCAAATGCCAAGATTATTGCGCGATGGATCTTTGTCTCTCTCGAACCCCCCTCCCCCACTCTCCCCACTCTTCCCTCTTATCCAGTTTCACAAACGTATCGCGTCTCTCCCCGGAAATTTTTAGCGCTCGCTCGATTCGGGAACTCCGGAGGACTCGATCGCCTGCGATCGTTAAGCTAATCGAATATCCGACCGGCAAAGTTAAAAAGTTAAATAGGTCTTGTTTAATGCGAGTAACGAGGCGTCTCTGAAATTTCATTCCAAGTTTTGTCGCGTTTGCAGACGTTACTGGAGGATAAAGAGGTCCGGTAAATACACTTATTGTCAGTTTCAAAGTACACGCCTTCGGATGGTCCCCGCAAAGGCTCGATCGATATCTCGAATGGTCCGTTTCGTACAGGTTCAAAGTGATTTCTGTTGTTGCACGTCGTGGGTAGAACGCGCGTGTGCCGTGTCCCACGTACTCGCGCACTTTCACGCGATTCGCGTTCTTTTGATCCAACGCGAAATGAGAATAACTCGAGTCGACTTAACTCGCTCGCTTTCTTATTTCTCGGAACGAGTAAAAACCGGGAGTTATATTCCGATCGAGCGTTTAATATTTTGTAAGGCCGCTTTATGTCGCCGTCGCTGGATAAAGTGAATTATGCATTATGCCCCCCGCGAGATTGTGTTAAAAAACGTTTCAATTGCATGCGTCATGCATATAACCGATTAACCCAAATTTCGCTAAGTGTATTGGCGAATAAATAATTCCGCAACCCCTCTCCCCCCTCCCCCCCTATTTCAACCCGCACCGCTCACCGTACTCGAAAGTGCGATCGATCTATCGAAAATGTTTGTTTGGTCGTTCGAGTGAAAAAAGCTCCCGCGAGTGCTTCTGTCCGGATATCGTTCATTTCGCGCCCGTCATCTCAATGATTCAGAGGATTTTTCTCACTTTGCGCCGACACAATTTTGTCAATCGCGCGGAAAATCACTGGGACATCGTTAACGTCGGGGTCAGTACCTGAAATCGGTCCACGCTTACCGTTCGTTGATTTCGTCCTTCGCGGGAACGAGCCTTGCTCGTCCTATAGACGACGGGACCCCGGGAGTCGCTTATCGATCAACTCACCGCGAATTTAATGACGAATTTTACGACGAGAGGGGAAAAAAGATTCCTCTTTAATCGCGCATTTTTACGGGGTCCTTGTTGCGAAAAGGCGAAGAAGAGCGTCGTCGGCTGCTGGAATTTCAGTCGTCATATTCAGCTTTTCATAAGGAACATCACGTGTCTTAAATAAAGCCCGGCGCACCTTATCACCGCCGGCCAATAGACTGCTGGACTCCTGGCACAGCCAAGGAATTCCCCTCCGCTCGCTGAAAATAAAAGTGTTTCGGATTAGAGTCTGTCACGATTGCTCTCTTCCCTCCTCTCTCCTCGTTCTCGTTGTTACTGAAAAATTATTTATGTCCATTCGCAGCTAAGGTCCGTCCATCCGCGTCCGATATTTCCTCGGAGTTTCGCCAAGAGGAGAAGAAGAAGAGAGCTCTCGACTATTATTAAAATGGAAGTGGCAATTTAAATGGTCCGCTTCCTCGCGTGAAATATGCAAAGCGAGTATATCGGCTGGTCATCGTTGAAAGGAGCAATTCTCCGAGTGAATGAAATCGCGAGGAATTCTGATAAATAGAGTAGCGAGCAGCAGTCAGGCAGGTTCCTCCGTTCGTTCAGTAGTGGCAGTAGTTACAGTCACGGTGGATAACGGATTAAAGCTGGAATTGATTGGAGTCCGGCGATATTAAGGGGAAGCGCGCGGCATTATTCATTAATATCCACACAGGCCGCCATTTATTTACATGGAAATAAAATGATCCATCATCGTTCTCTTAAACTGCTTGATGAATTGTGCTTAAGCAGCGCTTCACCTCTGCTAATAATGGCTTGTTTGTGCTTGCCTCTTGCTTCCGGAACAAAAGTCCGATTAGAAAAGCCTGATAAAAGCGCGCGAATACTTTGTTACAGCGTTGGCAAATAGATCGGACCAAGGATCTCGCGTGCAAAAAATCATTTTACATCGGTAGGAAGAGTTCGGGGGAATCGCGGAGCTGAAACGTACAGAGAGGGTACTTCCGCGTTGTCCACGAAACAGAAGGACGTGTCCATGGTTCTCGAGGGGGTGAGAGTGGGGTGGCCGTCAGGAGTGCTGAAGGAAGAAGAGAAGGTGGAGGAGGATGAGGAGGGAGGGGGAGGAGGGAAAGGGATAAGAGGGGTGGCGTATGCGCGCATCTACAACCCGTTGCATCCCTCTATCCGGTCAACCCCTGAAGACCGGGTGGATAGAGGTTGCTCGGGAGCCGATCTGGGACGTGTGCTGGGCAGGCGAATACGAAGGTGCTCACGAGTAGAAGGAGAACCAAGGGCATGCGGTGGAAAGAGATGGAGACGCGCGTATACATGGCTTACAGAGGGACACGGGAACTCGAAGAAAGCTGAACAGAGAGAGAGAGAGAGAGAGAGAGAGAGAGAGAGAGAGAGAGAGAGAGAGAGAGAGAGAGAGAGAGAGTGAGAGGGAGGGAGGAAGAGAGGGAGAGAAGCCTTGGCGCGAGGATGAGGATGAGGAGGTGAACGAGAGAGGAGAGAGAGAGAGAGAGAGAGAGAGAGAGAGAGCAATGCCGATGAAAGAGAAGGAGAGATTGGGCAAGCACGAGAGACCGCGAGGGACGGAGAAGGAACTAAGACTTGGAAAGGCGGCAGGAGGTCGAGGGAGTTAAGGGAGGAAGGTATAAGGAATAGAGGGAGAGAGAGAGGATACAAGTGCGTGTGCTGGCTTAAGAGAGAAGGACCTACGAGTACCATTGCGAGTGGGAAGAGCGAGGAAGCGTGTGCTGTGAGAAGCCGAGAAGGAGAGTGCGAGAGAGCCGGAGAGAGAGGGAGAGAAAGAGAAAGATGGAGAAAGCAACAGAGAGAGGGATGATGGCACAGGGGGTGGAGGTGGAAGGTGGCGCGGAGGGAGTACCGTTAATTCCCCGATACAATGCTCATATCACCTTCCCCTCGCCCTGACCACCCACCGACGTAGTAGCGCCTTACCCCGCACGTCCCCTCCCCCAAC
Organism: Sclerodermus sp. 'alternatusi'; assembly: GCA_037305995.1. NCBI lineage: Eukaryota > Metazoa > Arthropoda > Insecta > Hymenoptera > Bethylidae > Sclerodermus > Sclerodermus sp. 'alternatusi'. The sequence goes on from CM074550.1 coordinate 7,199,931, forward strand.
CGTCGGTTCGCTCGCGGACGTTCCTTGTCTTACTGGCAAACTTAATCGATATTTCACAGTTTCTTACCCCCTCCACGCTTCGCGCCGCTGTTCGTGTCCGGCCGCAGAGGGGGCGAGCGGCGAGGCATCTTCCTTCCCTCCAATCGCACTTCCGAGCAGCCAACCCATCCACCCAACCCACCCCCGGCAACCACCCCCGAGAGTCCGCCACGAGAAACTGTGTGGGTTGCAAATATCTATCTGCATATTGTATTACGCGTCACGATAATGTAGACCCCGACTCACCAGGCCTGCTACGAAAACGTGCAGGTATTTCCGGTGGCCGCACCGGCCACCACCGTTGACGTCGTCGTCATCGTCGTCGTCGTCGTCGTCGTCGTCGTCGTCGTTGTCGTTGTCGTTGTTGCAACTGCCAGTGCCGGTGCCGGTGCCAACAACGAGCCGAGGATGATGATGCGTCTCATTTTTCAGCGCCCTTAACGACCGCGACGATGTCTTATTATTCTAATTGGGCGATCCATGCTTTCTTGCAGCCAAAGTCGGGGATCTGTGACGGCCGATACGGATCGCCATCGTCTTGCTTCACGGAAAGAGGGAGGAAAGGGGTGGACGGCTGGGAGACGCGGTAGTGGTGGTGGCGATGGTGGTGGTGGGTGTGGGGTGGCTAGGGGGTGGATGGACCCGGTACGCTCGTCGAATAATGAGGTTCGGTATTAACGAGACACTCGGTGCTCTCTTTCCTTCTGGGCATTCGCATCTGACTCATTGAATTTATTTATTATCTTAATTAATCGATATTCTCTCTCCCACCTCCTCCTCCTCCTCCTCTCCTCCGTGCGATCGAGTTTCCGTGTATGGGTGTGCACACAGTTGCGCTCGTTTCAACTTAATTTCTATACTGTACGCGCGCGTTGTACGCGTGTGTGTGTGTTTGTGTGTGTGTGTGTGCACGTGCGTGCACGTAAAAGCGCAGAGATCTGTAAAATTATTTGAGAATTTCGAGTACTCGCCGACAGTATCAGTTTTTGCCGGTTTTTTGTAATGACGTTGTCATTCGATAGCGTCCGATCCAATACAGATTGCCGGCTGCCAACGTGCGCAAAGACGTTGGCTAGGGTGGCGAGGGTGAGGAGGACGACGAGGACGAGGGCGAGGGCGATGGGGAGAGGAGCGAGAGCCGGGGGAAGAAGGTAGACAAAGCTGTGGGGTGAGATGACGGTGGTCTGGGAGTTTCAGCTTGTACAGTGCCCGCGTGGAATAATGAGAATCTCTATTAATGAGATAGTCTCCCGTTTTGACACATAAAATTATGGCAGCACATGTAATTATTTACAAAGATATATTTTTGCTTCTTTTGCCCAAGAGTATTCTCGCTCGTCGTAAGATTGGAAAGATAAATGGGACGAATTAAATCCCATGGCGTTGTTCGAACTAATATTTGGTGCCGCGCCTCCGCCCGATTCAATATTTTTTTCGCAGCGAGCCGCGCGTCGCGCGTTCCCCGAGCTACCGATACGCTTACCCCCGGGGCGGCGTACACACACCCGCCGCTAATTATTATTAATGAACGCGCGCGAGAGGGTGCGGAGAAGCGCGGGTGTCTGGCCCCCGAGAGTGAAAAGCGCGGAAGAAGCGAAAAGAGCCAAGAAGAAGAAGAAGGGGAGTCGAGTCAAGGAGCGGAGCGTGGACCGCGGTGCCTCCGCCGCCGCTAAAGGAGTCAAGGTCTCTCCCCTCGTTGAGTTCCGTGGTGCGGTACCCGTGGATTAGGTGCGCGCGCTAATCTCTGACCTTGGAAAGTCCTGCTCGAAATTAGGAATTAGGAATTATCGATCGCCGAGCCCGCTGCCAATTAAGTTGGAGATGTGTGCTAGAGGGCCAATCTCGCTCTATATCCATTAACACAGGGGAGGGGGGGGGGGGGGGGAGGAATTCGCCGGATGCAAAGTTGGATCTGTAAAGTCTCGAGGAGCCCCGCCGTCTTCGCATCGAGTTTTCGGACGGTGGATTCGTGAAGTAGCATTGGGATTCGGTTAGGCCGGGGGGTAGCAGCGGCGGTGGCGGAGCCGGAGTCGGCATAGGTATCTCGAAGCAGCTAGGAGAAGATCCGTTACTGTCAAACAGTGGCGGCCGTCGGTGCCGCTTCTAGCCAAGCACCTTGTGCACGTGAATCAATAGCATTAACCCATTCCATCCTATCAAAAGGGGGGTGAGTGGGTCGGCTGGAAGAGGAGTAGGTGGGGGTGGAAGGACGAGGGGGAGTGGTTGGTTGTCGGATGGCAAGAGAGGAGGGTGCAGAGGGGTGGCAATAGTAACAATCCTGAGGTATTTAGCCGCTCGCCCCCAGGACAGCGAGGGAGCCAAGATACCGCTAAGACCGTCCGCGTACTGTGTAGCATCCATCCCATCGTGGAAACTCCCCCTCCCCTTCTCTTCCCACCTCATCCCTCAGCCACTCTGTCTATCTCTCTCTCCCTCTCTCTCTCTTTCTCTCTCATTCTCTTTCGCCCGATCTCGCTCGGTGGTCTCTTTCTATCCTACCCCTCGCAAGTCGCGCAACACATCAGCTTGCTTTGTTCCTCGGCACGCCAACCTCCGATCCTCTCCCTCCCACCCCTTCGCTCGACTCCCGAATATATCGCACTGTATTCTCATACGGACCCTCTCTCTTCGTCCCTGCGGCTTTGTGTGTATGCACGTAAGTGTGTCCATACCGGGTGATCACCCGGGAAAGCCTGGCCCCGGGCTAGGTCAACGTTTCCAAATCCAAGCCTCTGAACTTGTAGGTATTATCAAAATCCTGCCTACGGTATTAAGTTCCCTCCTTCCCTCCCTTCCTTACTCATCCTTTGATTCCAAATTATTTCTCGCTCTTCGCGCTCGGCTCTTTTTTATCGGATGCCTCAGCCCTCGACTGAAAAGAAACCCCCGACGAGGGTTGCTCGCGCGTCCTTTTCATTTCCTCGTGCCATTTCCTTCCGTTTTTTTTTTTTTTTCTTTTTTTTTTCTGAAGAGTTAGATGACCTTGAGGTACGAGCACCCCCTACAGGGAGGGTCAATTTTTGAAATCTGAGTTTATTTTGGTCCGGAATGGCCTCTCTCTCTCTCTCTCTTTCTCTCTCTCTCTCTCTTTCTTTCGCACGCGCGCTCCACTGAACTTTCTTTTGGTGCCGGAATAAGGTAGCACGTGGTGAGATGGTGGGACGTTGACGTTGCGTCATTAAATATGTAGCGAAGCGATGTTTCATTGAGGTGATCGCGTTAAGGTCCGCCATGCCTAATCGATTATTTCCTCTCATCCGTTTTCCAAGTCTAACTACGACTTATTTCATTTTCAAGTAAGAATAATTTCGTTACCCAGTTCGATTCGGTTTGCAGCTTCCGCTACATACAACGAGCTCTCAAACACATTTAGATCCATCAAGTAACGAATTTTTCTTTGACGGACGGAAATTACTACTAGGGCTTCCCTCCGTGACATAATAAGTGGGGATTACAGTATCGAGTTATTAATGCTAGAGTTCCTAGAGAGACTTTTCCTCGAATACCAAAGTCGAAAATCAAACGGAAGCGGGAAATTTCACTAGATTGGAAACTCTAATTTTAATTTCACTGATTGCTACTGGAAAACGTAAAACATGATAGTACAGAGAAGAGAAGAAGTTAGAGTTTAAATCCGTAAAGTAATTCGAAGAATTCGAAGCAGGTGTAGTGTCTATATTGGAATCGGAGCAAGCTTTAATTTTGCTGATTGCCATTGCCATTGCTACTGAAAAAAGTAGTGTGAGCGATTCGACGTATACGAACACCGCCAGGAACTTGTCCGTCGTTGCTTCGATTAATCCGAATATCGGAGAAACTGGCGTTAAGACAAGCGGCGGCGGCGGTGGTGGCGGCAACGGCCTGTGAGTGTAGAGCACGCAGTGCAGAGTCGGAGCAATGCGGAGTGGCTGTACCGAGAAAGAGGGACAACAAATACCGGAGGGTGATGCAAGGGGGGAAGAGGGTATAGCGGCAAGAGCGAGAACGAGAACGGGAGAGAGAGAGAGAGAGAGAGAGAGAGGGAAAGAGGGAAAGAGACGGAGGAGATCCAGAGGGATGTATACGGGGGGGTAGGAGGGTGAAATGGTTGTGTTGGAGTCGTCGACTGCCAGAGTCAGGGAATCTTGGTGCGGCCAGCAGGAGCGCGCTAGTCGCTTTTAGATTTAGCAAGGTTCTCCTTGTGTTCCGAGGAAGTGGAGCCCACCGGATCCCAGTAGAGCGCAGTTGAGCGCGCCGAGCACTTGAATTCTCCCAATCATTACGCCACAACTTCTATTTTTACATTCGCATCCACGTCGACCCACCCCCACCCGTAAACACCCATCTCCCAGCGATTTCCTCGAATAAGGAATTCCCATTGGATTCTTTTTTTCACTTCCTCCCCCATCCTCTCCCCCACGCAATGTTTCACGAAACTAAGGCATTTTTCAAGTCCGACTTTCCCCCACCTGGAAATGACACTTGGAAGGGATTCGAGAGGATTTCGGTCGATTTTCGGGTGAGAGGCGAGACGGAGGGGGTGGAAACCTCGATTACGAGCCAGAAGCGAGAAAATTTGCAAAACTGACCACAGACTCCTCGAGTTCCCTCGTTTCCGCGGCTCGATCAATTTCGCACTTTACTCCTTTGTTTCTCTCGATCTCGCGTTTAACCACGGGTGAGAGATAGGAATTCGCGCGCGAGAAACCGACGAGCGACGCAAGGACGTCGGTGCGTCAACGAGGACCGACTACCGGGAAGAAAATATATATCGAGCATCGATCGACTTGAGAAAAAAAGCTCATTTTCAAATTTCATGAGTGAATTAATCGCGCTCGCAGGGCAGGCGCGTCATAAATTTCTATGAAAATTTATCGTCCGATCGTTATTAGAGTCGACAGTTGATTGACAATATTTGCTCTAGTTTCCTTGAACTAGAAAGCATTTAATAAAAAATAGCAGGAGCGTTTCTTCGTCGAATTAAAGAGGAACCGCAAATCGATAGGTAGCGCTCGGTAGTCCAGGTCTCTCCGCCATCGGGGAATCGAGCTGTGCTTTATTTTTGCGACGAGGCGTGGGTGGCGGTGGCAGGGGTTCGCGAAAAGTCGAGCCGTGGCTCAAAAGCACGAATGTTTACGATCACATGAAATTTATGTAAGCGAACGCGTCGCTACGGGGGGAGGAGGGGGATGGGGAGCATTAAGCGACTATTAGGGGTTTTTATCGGAGCAAATACACATTTTCCAGCGGATGAGCGTTGATCGTGTGGTCCAATGGATCCCGGGCCGTGCTTCATTTGCGTAACGATCGAAAAGTGGCCGGATGATAATCCGATGTAGATGAGATGTAGGAGGGGGAGGGTAGGCAGGCAGGCAGGCCGGCTGAATCTGGAGGCGCTCTCGAATGATGCCGGATGTGGACTGCGGTCTCTGTCTGTCATGCATCAGCAATTCACATCTCCCGGGCGCATTGTCTGTATCGAGGAAAGCGCGGAATCTCACGTCGTTTCGCCTACGAGGAACGTGCGAAGGAAGCTCCTCGCGTTCCCCGCCGCTCCCCGCCGCTCCTCGCCGTAATTTCTTTTATGGTTTACACGGAAATCGCGCAACTCCTCGGAACCTTTCGTCTTCGGAACGTATGTGCGCGATCGTCCGCGCAATCTTCCGGAATTTTCTAGCGGAACGCTGAATACGGCGAAAACTCTCCTCCTGCTCCTCCACCACCTCCTCCCCGCGAGTAAAATCTCCGCTTTCCCCCGCCGCTCGCTCGCATCGCCGGACCGATCAATTTGCTGTCGGAGCTCTCGCTCCCAAGGTGAAATTTTGTCAACGCGCCGCTCGGAATTATACTCGGAAATTCTATCGTAAAAGCTCCACGTGCTGCATTTCTTCCCGTATTTCCTACCGCGCCGAATTGCGGGGGAGGACGCGGGCGGAGACATAAAAAACGGCGGTCACGAATGAAAGCGAGCCACACGCGTAGATCGCTATCCGCTTCTACTAAACTTTCCTCTGTAAAATCGGTCGGCGAGCGAGCTCTTTTTCCCCGTTTGATTTGAGAGAATCGTCGAAAACGCTGAGATTCCGCGAGCGAAAGATCATCGAGTGTCCGAGGGGAAGATCCACGACACCAGCCGAGGACCGTCGAGCGCGAAACGACTCGGGGAAAATGGGGGTGGTTCCGTTGAAAGTAATCAGAGCAGTGGAGAGTCGCCCCGTCGAATGATACACGATCCGCCTAATGAGAGCAAGGTACACACGTAGATCGGTATCTGCTCAGGGGCAAATCGAAGGCGTGGGCGAGGGTAGAGGTTAATGGTGTACACATACGTTAAGCGTGTAACAGTCACGGCGAGAGGCAAGTTGGCTCGGGGGAGGACGGGGGTGCTCGTCGTTATGCCCGGGGGTGAAATTACACGCGAGGCGTCGGGCACACGCGAGCGAACGCTCGCGTGCGAGGGAACTGGCGGTCTTCTACGAATTAAAAATCCAGGGCGCGCTTTTATATTTGGTACTGACCGATCGTGCGATATCCAGAGACCATCGATGTCTATCGGAGAACCCGCCCCTAACACTCGTGACATTATTTCGCGAGCCGCTCGATTCCAGAAATCTCGCAAACACCGGCCGAATTCTCTCCTGCTTTTTTCCACCTCCATTTCCATTGCCATTCCCATTTCTATTTCCATTTCCATTTCCATTTTGCCACTCGCGCCGAGGAGGCCAACGAGCGATAATTGTGGCCCCGAACAAATCATTACCCCCTTAACGATTAAACGTCCGAGACACTCCTGTTTTCGTAACTGGAACATCGGGGTTACCATCCATTCATCGCGCGTCCTCCCGTACACTCGTGAAATCGCGAAAATCTGCTGAATTTCCAAGAATTATCGAGTATCGTCGTCGGATACTCGAGTGAGAAGTTACAATTTTGCATTCGGTATTGGAGGGATGGGGTTGACGGGGTTATGGGGTAGAGCGCGTATCGACGCTCTGGTAACCAGTAGCTTCGCCTTGGAGTCTCGGATATTATTTCTTCGAGTATTTCGTCGAATCTCCTCAAATGGAACGTGTTACGTAGATATCATAAGCGCGTGTGCGAGACAGGTAAATAAGTCGCTTTGCGATGAAGGAGGGTTACCTAAGAGCCATCGTTAGGCGAATAAAGTGGATGGAGTGGCAAGTTCGATCGAGGCGCACATATTTTTTATGCACATTACGTTTGTTCAAGCCCCCCCCCCCCTCCCTCTCTCCCAGCCCCTTCCGCCGTCTGCTGTCCCGGATTGAACGTAGCTTTTTATCGCGTAAGCTCCCGTATGTGAAAGAAGTTTTATGTCTTGCGAGCTAAGGAGAACCTGCCTGAAAGATCACATTCAGTTCGACGCAAATAAAAGCCCTGAATATGAACGATGATGACTGCGCGTTCTCTCTACTCCATTGATTTCCCCTTAATGGTCGAGTCATTTCGGTAAACCATGAGAGATAGTAATTATATATTAAATGCGTGTGTGCATCGGAGGGAAAGTGCAGGTAAATTACTCGTTTAAAAAACATTTAAAATGATTCTCGTATCTTTGTACAAAGGGACCGGAGAGGTGGGGGGGGGGGGGGGTTGAGAAAGGAAATCACACGCAAATGTATATCAATATTATCGTCGAAGAGTTTTAACTGGATTCTAAATTCTGAAAAATTGTTCGGATCGAGTAAACGAAATTAATAGATTGTTGAACGATTTGGTAAATTTTGCTAAAACTTGTTTAAGGGAAATTTAGGGCTTTTTTCGCCTCCGTCTGACAATATCTTAAATCATAGGACCTCTCGTAAACAGGATTGAACAGCGCGAACTCTCCGGAAGGTTATACCTCCCTTTTTCTCGATACACTACTTTAGTCCTTGTCGTCTACACTTCTCTGCGAAATACCGTGTCTTGCTGAGGATTTATAGTCGAGGGATGAGCGTTGCCACTCGATCGAAGTCGAAAGGTACCCTGAACGTTCTTTCATTTTTTTCTTTCTTTCACAGACTTACTTCTGTCGAATTAAAATATTAAACGTATCATTCCCTCGAATAAACGCTTATCAATTAAAATTAATTTTATAACGTCGTTGCACGGTTGATTCGAGGGTCCTTGGTGAAATCTGGAGAAAAAGAGTCAAAGCGCTCAAGATTCCAAATTTTTGTCAATTGGAGGAGAGAACGCGCGTACGCGCGAGTATCGGGGAAGGAGATGCGAGTTTTGCCGATGGTTTTTCTATAAGTTTATGTAAGACTGGCATTTACAATGGTCCATAAGTGTTCCTTACACGCTATTGTGCCGGCCACAATACGGGACAAGAATAGGCAATGGCAGAGGGACAAACCTGCACGTGATGCGTTGCATACTTGTGAAATCGCCTCTTATTTCCACCCTCTCTTCTCTCGGGGAAGGCGTTCGCGAGTTTCGCGTGTATATAATTGCGCGCGCGCGCGTGTATGGGGTTGTGTGTGTGTGCGCGCGCCCGCGCCCACGATAGGGGTTGTGTGCGTGCGTGTGCGTCCGTGCGTGCGATCCGGGGGTTGAGGAGGAGCTGGGGGTAGTCGTGCAAGATGGAGAAGGGGTGGCAGGAGGAAAGACGGTTGCTTGGCATGAGGAGCGTTCATCAGCCCCGAGGTTTTAAATACGAAAGGAGGAAGGGAACTAAGGAAGAAACCACCCCATCTACCCCACCAGTGACGGATTGATTAAAAATCTAAGGGGCGAAAATAACATCGGGCGCCTCTTTAGGCCCGCTTCTTCTTCTTCTTCCTCCCTTCTTCTCCCCTTCCCTACAGTTGACGTATCGAAAATCTCGTGTGTCAGGGACACTTTTATAATTAATTGTTTCTTCAAATATTCATTTACTTAATTAAGGGAAATATTCCAGAAAAAGTCACAGCGCGAGGTATTAAATCGTGATAAATAGATGATAATTAGACGCGAGTGAGAGAAAAAATTATTTTTTTTTCCTTCTCATTATTGTTTCTAAAATAATTTCTATATATCCTCCATTCAGAAAAACCTATGGGCGGTGGCATTCTGTATAATTGATATCGACGTTTCGACGGATGAATGTTATACACTCGCATTTCCTTCTCGTCACGCCTAAACTTTTTCTCGGCGATCGCTCTCTCAAATAAAAGCTGGCCGGCAAAATCTAATATACATAATTGTGCGCGGTTCTATCAACTGGAATCTAATAAATAATATCTGAACCTCCCTTCTTCCTCACCCCTCTAAATACGGGGTTGATAAATATTCCACGTTTCGAATTTCAAGCAGAACTATAGTTATCTTTTTTTCTTTTTTCTGTTTTTTTTTAGAGAACTCGCATGAATTTCTTTCACGAAGGATAGAGAGGGTTTTGCATGAAAATCATAAAATTTTCACACTGGCAAATTTTATAAGGTGAAGGGTGACATCGTCGGCCCTGTTTTCCGGCATCGCGACGCCCTACGTTCGGGAGTGTGTGGTTTTAAATAGTCATGCGGCGTAGGTGGTTGAATAAATGGTCGAGCAACAAGATTGAGGAAAGCAGAGGATGAAGGCACGGGTAAGTGAAAAAATGAAAAAGATTACTGCTACTAGCAATAGTTGTAGAAAGATTAGTAACAATAATAGTAGTAGCACTAGTAGTGCTAGTAGTAGTAATAGTAGTAGTAGTAGTAGTAGTAGCAGCAGCAGCAGCAGCAGCAGCATCAGAGCAGTAACAGCAACTTTGGTAAGCGAGTGTGGCATCGTGTGCGCGAGGGGGAAGGGATCGACGGATAAGAGAGGAAGGGGATAGAAAAAGAGGGAGAAAGAGAGAAATTGTAGAGAGTAGACGACGAGGGCCGCCGGAGATAAGACGCAAACGAACCCCCTTCGCGTGTCTCGATCGATAGCTCTACGCGGAAAATTCGAAAGTAAGATGCAATTAAACAGCGAGCGAGGGTAAGCAAGAAAAGGGGTGAGTTTTCCAGGCCCGTAGGTCCTCCTGGCAGCCACCCCAAGGAACTACCCCTTCGCCATCCTCCTCCTCTCTCCGCTCTCCACTCTCCACTCTCCACTCTCCGCTCTCTGTCCTGGTCCGTCTTTCTCTCTGTACCTTCTTCGGCTGTTTCCTTCCTCGCGCGGACTTTCCTCGTCTCTTTTCCACCCTTTTTCTCCTCCTTTTCCTCCACCGCCGCCTCCATCTCCTTTGGCATCGTTTTCCGTTCTTCCTTCAACCTCCTTACCGTCCTTCTTAGTAGCGTTGGTGCACGCGGGCTCCGGCCGGTGCGGCGTCGTCGGCCCGAAGGGAAGCAACCCTTTTTCTCAACCCCCTCTAGTATTTATATTGAGCGTCTTAAAGCATCCCCCTTACCACCTCGCTCCTTGCCACCCCTCATCCCCCTCCACCACCCAACCCCGTGACGTCACTTTAAATACTCTTTTCGAGGGAGGTGGGCTGCCGCCAGCCCTGGTGGGTATAAGGGAATTGGTAGTCGCTGCCTCGGAGAGGAGAAAGCGCCGTCTTACTCTTTCCTTTGCACCGTCTCTCTCTCTCTCTCTCTCTCACTCTCTCTCTCTCTTTCTCGCTCTTTCCTTCCCTCTATTGCCCTCTCTCTGTTTCTTTTTCTTACTCTCCTTCACTTTCTCTCTGTCGGACGGTCGGTCCTCTCTCCTACTTGACTGCCTTCTTTCCTTCTTTCTAACCCCCCTTCCCCCGACCCCTAACATCGCGCCCTCACTTCACCCCTTTCTGCGCCTTCATTTGCTTGTCTTCCTCCACTTTCTTCCCTCCCTCTCTTTCCTCCCTCCCTTCCTCTTGATTCTACCTCCTGGCACCTACGTGCTCTCTCTCTCTCTCTCTCTTTCTCTCTCTTTCTACGCGTTCCTCATTTTCCCCTTTCTTTCTCGCTTTCTGGCACGTGCTGTCTTCTTCCGCGCGCGCGCCTCCTCTTCTTCATTCGCGAGGGTCCACCTGCCTCCCTCTATTGTTTGCCCTCTCTATCCTACTTTGTCCTCTCTCATCCGACTCGACCGCCCCCGTCCGTGCCAACGTTATCTCACTACGCAACGAGAATTAGTAAATATTCTTGAGGTCGAGCCACCGTAATGCAGGCAGTACGTGGGACGCCCTTCGTCCTCGGAAAACACTCGGGGAGCACGCGAGGCGCCGAACTTCGTCTAACCCACTCTCACCCCCACGCACCACTTCTCAACCCCTTCGGGAATCTCCTCCAGCGATATCTTAAGCAGGGATTTGGATTTTCATTTCGGACTATATGGCTTCCTATCGAATCTCTTTAGCCACGACGTTCGAGATCTTTCAAATGTCACGACGCACCCTCATTATCGTTTCAACCCTCTCCCCTCTCCTCTCGTGCATATGCCACTTTGGGGAATTCAAGGCGATTCCGCAAAAAAGGATTCGAGGCTAAATCCCTCTACGCGCTCAGCTTGATACCGCGGTGGAGAGGGATGCAGAGCTCGTCGTCGTGTACGCTCTTCTTTTAATTTCTACGTTCTTCGACGGGGAAACTTATCAATGTCCACGTCGAGATACGATGGCTGTGTGCTCCGCCGGGACGATTGTTTACTTCCCCGGTATCCGCCGTACTTTGGAATATTAAACTATGCATTCGTTAATGAACATTAGGACGGTGAGTTTGCGGAATCCGAAAAAGGGGGAAAAGTTATTTTCATTGCAAAACAATAATTTATTCCATCGATTCGCCTTCCACGGTCGTTTTTCAAGTGCCGAAAGACAAGTGGCGCAATTTCGGGGTGTTAATGTACGCAGTTACGTAGAATGACGTCGGCAATATTTTTTCATTTTCCCGTGGCACTCGCAAAACTTCTCACGTAGAGCCGTAAACGTCGCTGGTCGAAGTGTTACGAAAGTTTTCCGGTGGCATCGATACGACGCCGCCGCGGTCTTTAGGGCCAATCGACGAGTTTTGTTCCACTTTCGACTCGCGCCGATGAAGAGAACACAATGGCAACGCGGATAGGAGAATCTCGATCCTGCGGCTGTGGGAGAATGGCCGACGCCGCCGAATACGAAATGCAAAATGCAAAAGAGGACGGGGGCTCTCCGCCGAGGGTAATTCAGGTGAGAACACACGTCGGAAATAATCAGGCGCGAAACAAACATAACTCTAGACGAGAGTCTACCAGAGATGAATTCTTTCCCGATAATTTATAGGGGAATTTTGCACTGGAAAGAACGAAGGATACGAAATGGCCGAAGGAACACAACGGCGATCTTTGTAAACTCGCGAGATAATCGCGAATCGAGCTGAAGACATCGGGGAGAAAACACGATCGTTTCTAAAACTAGAGAGAGAGAGAGAGAGAGAGAGAGAGAGAAAACGAGAACGAGCGAGAAAGAAAGAAAGAGCCAAGCAACTTTTACAACAATCTGTTTACGCTTTTCTTTGGCGTTCAGGCCAAGTATAAACCTTCGCGGTGCGCTTCATCGTCGTAACAAGCTAGTTTCAACATTTTTTTACTGCTTATGAAAATGAAGTTTTCCTCCGTGTGTCGACGCGAAGGAGAAGCTACCTCGCAATCGAACTTGAAAAATGCCTCATGAAAACGTCCGAGGCGAGCTCGCGCGAGAGAGAGAGAGAGAAAGAGAGTACAGGGAAAAAGAAAGAAAGAGAGAAGGGGAGGCGGGGGAAGACAGAAGAGAAAACTAGTGGAAACAAGAGAGGGGGTGGGAGGAAAGAAGACAAATTGAGCGAGTGGAAGAGAGAAGGACGAGGCATTTTTCAGAATCCAGTAGACGTGTAAAAGGATTCCGCGAGGATGTTCTTCAAGTACTTTATCGGCCAGTTGCTCGTGCGTATACTTGGGCAAAATATGTCGAAGAATGCCTTCCGGCTCACGAGGGCTACGAAGTATGCGTAACTTGGCGGCTGCGTTACCGGCTACTCGTGATTTATTCATTCTACATAATCGTTCAGCCATAAACCAGCAGCGGGCCAGATACCTGCTGCTCTGTGCTACCTACGTACGACCGACTGTAATCCTCGGCAAATCGGCAACTCCAACGGCAGCAACACCAGCAGCTCTCCACCAACCAACCAACCTACCTACCAACCAACCGACCGACCGACCGACCGACAGACCAACCGACCAACCAGATACTCTACCTTAGGCCAGTTCATCCCGCGACTACAAGGAACTGCATTTACGCTTTTCGAAGCGCAATTTTATCCAGCGCAACATAAGCAACGCCGCCACATGTCGCAAGATCTCCCGAGATCCTGTCAAGAGTACACGTGGCCGCTTGAAAGAGAGGAGACAGTTGGGTCACCATCACCGTATCGTCGACGACGGTGGGAGGATTCACCGTGACCTTTGCACCGCTTTCCCTCGAGGAACCTTAAAATCTCTTTTGAAAGATCATGGGTCTTGTCAGGTCCCCCCTAGAATTCTCCTGTAGAATTGACTCTCCCGTTCAATTGCCTAGGACAATTTTGTAACGCGGTGTTGCTGCTGCTGCTGCTGCTGCTGCTGGCTAATGCCCAGGTTGGCGTGCATGTGCGCGGTTGGCCCTGGTTGGCCGTTGGTGGGAGTAGTCGCGAATCGCGGTAAGAAAGAAAATAGATCGCGCGACCGCTCCCACATCAATCATCTTTTGCAGTTTCGTGGTAGAAAGGATCGCTTTGGAACGGATCGGAGCAAATCGTTCTCCATTGGGGGTCAGCTGACTGTTGCGCAAGGAGTCAACGTTACGGGGCCCGGGGAATCTCTCTCTTTCTCTCTCTCTCTCTCTCTCTCTCTCTCTTACTCCAGGGCTTCTTTGCTCCTTCCTTGCTGGCTGGCTGGCTGGCTGACTGACTGACTGACTTGCGCGTCGTATAACTGTGTTTTGTTGACTTAACGGATCAATTTGATGCAAATCACTCGTTTGCGATACACTCCCCGTAGGGCCTAATGCCACGACGGGGACGCTCGTCGTGTCCGCCCGCATTTGGAAATTAGCGAATGGGGCAATTATCGAGAGCGGTAACTTCGGCAGAACCGGGCTCCCGGGGAGAGGGAGGGGGTGGAGGGGGCCGAAGGGCAGCGGCCGATTGCGCGAACGCTCCGCTTCGCTCGGGTCACGGGGTGACTGTGGGAATCCTCATCCCGCACGTACCGCAACGTTTACCGGAGTTACGTGCCCACCCCCGCCCCCACCCTGCTCCTGCTCCCGCTCCTAGCTCCCGCCTAATGTTAGACGAGCCTAAGCCGAGGCTTCGACGCGCTCTAGGCCGTCCCGAGCGGCTCTCCGACTCTCCGCTTTTTCACCGGCTGTCGTCACCTCGTTAAAACCTCCCATAATCCTTCGTGGCTGCGAAACGAATAATCGATAATAATCCGGAAAGCCGAGGAACGCGCCGCTTGCCTGACCGAGATCAGTCCGCGGGCTTCCTGCCGAGCGTGGCGGGCGGACTCTCCGCGCGAATGGCCCACCGCCATCATCGTCGCCGACGCCGCCGACGCTCCACCACGGGAAGACGTTAATTTTTTTTCTCTCTCTCCCACGACGAGTTGGCCCGCGAGCCATCAACCCCGCACAAAGGCCGATTCGCACCTGCCCCTGGTTCGCCGGCTGAAAAAAGCCCGGGGCTCGTCGCGAGCCTCCCCACAGGAAAGAGGCGGAGGGGAGGGAGGGAGAGAGAGTGGCCTATATGAGTTCGTTGCGAGTCCAAACAGAGTCGCAAGATAAGAGTCGATCTTCGGCGGACGTGGCGCGGAACAGCGCTCGATGGAGCGGAACTACCAGTCACCTGCTCGCTTCCGGCACGCTGCTGTGGTCTGACCGTCGCTCCCTCCCCGCCCCATCCCCAACGCTCCGGTACCCACTCTCCTCCATCTTCCACCCTGTGAGAGTCTTCGGGATATCTCCGGCGTTCGTTCTTATTCCTATCGTGGACCTCTTTCTTCGCGCGCGCACTCCTCCCTCTCCCGCTTCTTCCAACTCTCGTCCCTCTCCCGTCGCCGTCGCCCCAGCCCACCCCCGCCGCGCGTTCACCGACGCTCCCACACCATCGGCGAAGCTCGCATGGACGTGGACTCAGACTTGCTCGAGTGCGTCTCTCGTGGGCAGATTGCTCGGAGCGGTCCGCGCCTGGGAACGCCGAGCATGACTAAGCGTCCCGGCTCCGGACGACGACGCGAGATCGAGACCGATCGGCCCCCAGCTTAATCGGCCCACATTCACACAACGAGCACTTCGCGAGGGGACGCGACGAGTGAGGCGACCGACTCGCCGGCCACTTTCTTCATCCTTTTTTCCTTCCCTCTCTCCCGCCCCTCCACCAGGTTCCTCAACCCGTGTCTTTTGCTCCATTTGTCGCGCCATCCAACTCCAGCGAGACGCACGGCTCTTTCAGCTGGACAGGTTAATCATCCTCCGATCCTCCAACCACTCATTACCCACGAATTAGTGCCCGTCTTTTCCTCCGATCCCTTAGCACGTCGAGCCCTGGAAAGCGGAAGATCCTGGAAGGTTCCTCGCGGTTTTACTCCTTGGAGTGTTCCTTCGCCCGAGAATCCCGACGCTCTTATCTCGATGCGTGATACATTCTCTCGTCTCGCTTTCTGGACGGTGTCGCAATCGTTGTACTTGACTGACTCCCCTCCCCCGCCCACCCTCGGCATCCACCATGACTCTCCTATGATCGCTCTCTCGCCGAGCGGAGAACCGGGAGTCGCGCGCGCGCGCGCGCGGGGGCGAACGAGCGAACCTTATTAAATCTGGAAGGACGCGTTCCAGTAGTTTAGCGAAAGTTTCCTCGTGAATTATTTCGTTTCCGTATTTAGAGAAACGCGGGATTTCCCGGATTGAGGTTACGATTGCCGGCGGTCGACTCTTTTCGCTCGACGGCCGCTCACAGCAAATTATCGTCGAGAGTAAGAATCCACGCTGTTGGACCGGTCTTCAATTAGCGGATTTAAATCGAGGATTTAGGGGGTTAAGCTAAGAAATGATCTCGTTTAAACTTTCGGTCTCGCCGACACTAATCTCGAGCTAAGGCTCAACGACTAACCTCCGGCAGGCCGCTCCCCGGCCTCCCCTTCCCGACCCGCTTCTTCTCTTCTCTTCTCTTCTCTTCCCTTCCCTTCCCTTCCCTTCCTTTCCCTTCCACCCCCTGGTTCAACGCCGATGTTTCACCCGACCAGTGAAATTTCTCGATTTGCGCTCCAGCGAGTACAAAATAATTCCTTTTTCTTACCGAGTGGCACATTGCGTTGCGTCATTGATTCTCTCGCTCTTAATTCTCGAAGAGGCTCCGTCCATTGTACGATGTCTCGAGGCAGGTGGCCATTCGCATTCGTGTTAGTGAGCCCCTGTGCGTTTATTTATTTAGGACTCGAGTGACAAAAATGAATCTAGCCTGAACTTCTCGGTGGGGAGCTTTTTACGCTCGTCATTCCGAAGTGATTTGTGGATGGTAGGAAGGTGACGCAAGATGTACCTGAATATGTTTGTGTGTGTGTGTGTGTGTGTGTGTGCGTGTGTATGGATTAGGTACGAGTGTGTCTATTTTACATTGTGCAAATTTTATGTATTCATCTCCGAAGATCGGCTTGAATTCCCCCAATCATCTGTGAGAATTCCTGCGAAATGGTCTCACGTGTACCTTCCGCTAAAGGGTAATAAGATCGAACTTTCGAACCTGCTATTATCAAGTACTGTTACCGTGGAATGCCTCCTGCGCTAGCGATTACTATCCAAAGAAAGTGATTATGCGCGTGCACGCTTATTACAAATGTCGGCGAAATGCCATGGGTATACAAGGTACACATTGTTTATGGAAGATTCATATTTGAGTCGGCAATTAGCAAGTTTCAATAACAATTTATACCGGCGCCTATCGAAATTATTCCGGATAAATGTTGAAGAAAAATGCAAGAGGAATAAACGGCGAATGTAGAATCGACGATTTGCTCTGACACAGACCCGTTACTAGTAACAGTACACGCTAAAAAATCAGAAATATTCGAATCCACCTCTATAAAAATGTCTGCAATGAGTATAACTGTGTAAAACAGGAAAAATAAAAGAAAATCCTGGACGAAACAGAAAAATATCATTCCAATGGACTGGCGCGCAGAGATAAATGTAACGTGTCTCCTGACATCTGCGTAGACGCGATGTTTCATAATTGATCGCGTAAACATATGTAGAAACAACGATATAATCGTTTCTACGGAAAAGGGAGAAAAAGACGAGAAACGAATGAAAGAGAGAGAGAGAGAGAGAGAGTATAGGGGTGCAAAAGAAAAGAAAAAGAAATTTGCAATAGAAAAGGTAGTAAAGTTAATTCACAGAGATTCATGGAAGTAGGTTAATCCAAAAGGGAGATAGAAGTTTGAGAAAATCGAAGGAGGAAAGAGAGTATAATACAGGAGGAGTTGGTAGATTTGCCGGGGCATCGTGTGTAGATGCATCAGCAAGTAGAAGGTAACTCGAGTTACAAGAAGAAGAGCAAGCGAACGGGAGAGAGCGAGCGAGCGAGCGAGAAGGAGAGGGAGAGAGGGAGAGAAAATATTGGGACCTTCCTCCGTATTTCTGCGTGAAGCCTCGGGTAGAGAGGCTAAGGGGCCCATTACGCGGTCATAAAACCCGTGGGCTAGGCCTCATGCACTGTTATACGCATCCCGTGCAAAGCTCCGCAAAAAATACCACATTGTTCTACCCACGACACTCGCATACCACGAGCGAACAGCTATTTGGCAGGGTATTAAGTAAAAAAGACCGTTCCGACTGATAAGTTGGTCGATTCGCGGTACCGCCAATCGCGGAAACGTGTACGCCTATAATGCACTTGCATTCGGATCACTTTCGGAGAAGCTATTAAGCATGCCAGCGCGCGAGTTCGAATTTATCGCTCGCGGTTGCTACGCGAGTAGACAATAATGAGCGTAAGAGCTAACTTATCTCGAATTACGAAAGATCTGCTCGCGCAATATGAAGAAACAGGGAATTATTTTGGCGATGATTCTCTCCTTTCTTCTTCTTTTTTCTACTTCCGTTTATCCTTTCTTCCTTTTTTCTTCTCCCGCAAACTGCCATTTTTTTCCTTTCTTTCATTTTGGATACTTGGAAAAATTTCTCCTTTTACGGTAATGCGTGCATCTTTGCATAGATAGAGAATAAATAGAGAGTAGCGTGTATCCGTGCAAAACCTATAGAGGTGGAGAGAGAGAGAGAGAGAGAGAGAGGGGTGGGGGGAGGAGAGTTAAAGAGATAGAATGCGATTCAAGGAGGAAGAGTAGCTGGAGCAAGGAGCGATCCAGGTAACAATACGAACGACAAAGACCAGAACCGGAAACGGAGTCAATGACTCGAACTGTGCAGTCCACGGGAGGCGACGAGAGAACGTGCGAGATTCACGTGTGTCACGCTAATCCATCAGGAAATTTTCCTTGGCGTCGACGAAAAGTAGCGTAGCATTTCTACACTCGCGATATAAACGAGGCTGTGCTCACTTATGTAACGATGTTTACCCCATTATTATGCAACGCGAGATAATACCAGACAGCTTCATTGGATAAAATCAATATAGCTTAATTACAGCGTGCAAGTACGCGCGACTCTAAATTTAGTAATTGTTCGAGAGTGTCGAACTGAGAGAAAACTGTGGCGGAGGGTCGGAGGGGGACGGAAAAATAAAAAGGGGCAGGCAGAGCGCGGAGGAGGCGCGTATTTTTCCAGGGATATTCGTCGGGCGGTTAAGGGGGATTGGCCGGAAGTATCGTGTAAGTACTTACTTTCTCGTCCACGTACAATGTCAGGAAGTCACGCGGGCAATTTCGAAGGTGAGCGAGACTGCACGGATGGGGCCTAAGCTCGCAAGAAAATCCGTGATCAAGCGTGAATCGTCTTAACGGGAAAAGAGAGGCGTGGAGTGGATCGTGAAACGGATGTTGGGAAAAGAAGAGGAGAGAAAAGAAGTCGGAACATGACGCGAAACGGACTTGGCTGCCTAGCAGTAGCGGTACTTTTTACCTCTAAATCGTCGTTAGCCATTGTGAAAAGTAGCAGTATGTGTGACACCGCGTCGATGGAAGTTTTGATAAAAAAATTCTGAAAAGTAGTAAATAGAGACCGCCGATAGAGACCTGAAAGCATGAAAGGATGCATGGGAATGTTCCCTATGGGAATGTTGTAGGATTTGCGTCAGAGCACGGTGGGCAGTGGCACGGATTCTTATGCGCGATGCTCATTGGCCGAGGTGAACGGCTGAACTTGTCACTTGTCCGCTGCTTTCGCGAATATACATTGACAGTTCTATTTGTGGCGAGCGTAGGAGGTAGAGAAGCCAGGTAGTGGGAGGAGCCAGGTGCTCGCTACCGCGAGAGGAAAAGGGGGTGCCCCAACCCCGGCTAATTTACCCATAAAACATATTCCAATTCCGTTATGCTCCGATTGGAGACCCATGGAAACATATACTCATTGATTTTATAGCGATCTCCTACCGATTTTATTGTGTAACGCAGTTCCCCATCCGTTTTCTCCCCCCCCCCCCTCCCCTCGCTCGAACGAGCCACATATCTCGCTCGCTCTTTCTTTTCACCGACCTTTCGATTCCGATCGATGGAAACGATCCGCGAGATTCAACTAGGATCGGCAAGTATCGCGAAGTTCCGCAAAATTGTTGACGCATTAGAAAATCCAGCGAATCTCACTGGAAAAGCATGGAGATTTCATTGGACCACCGTACTCCCACCCTTGGTAATTATGATACCGGTGATTTGCTCCGCTTTTGGATACTCTTGGAAGGACCATCCCCCCCCCCCCCCGTTATCTTCGTCGTTCTCGACATTTGACAATCCGCCGGACTTTGCGGACGAGAAGCTCCGGGAATACCATGGGAGCTTCTATTCTATCGGAACTTTTTGTCCGGAATCTTTTTTCCGTCGGGACCCCCTTGCCACTTGACTACCGCGAGAGTCCAGAGCGCGTCTTCCCACACTCGGCTCGCACGACCCCACATTAACTTCATTCGTAGCCCGGTCCACGGCGAGATGCGAGACTGATGCGTGTCCGAGAGGAAGCCAATGCACCAGGCCGAGCGAACGGCCTTTACCTCGAGTGTATTACTACGAGAATCGATCGAGTGCCGTCTTATTCTTCTGCTTTTCTTCCTCTTTATCCTCTTCCCACTCCCCCGCCGCCAATCCTACGAGATCTCACCGACCTCCTCTTTCTCCTTCTCCTCTCCCTATCGAACTTCATTCTTCGTCCTGCTATTCTACTCTCTCTCTCTCTCTTTTCGGGAACGCATCATTGTTTCCCTCGATTCTCTCGATTATAAAATATACCCTGACTTCCGTTTCCAGTCCCCCTTTGGGGAG
Organism: Sclerodermus sp. 'alternatusi'; assembly: GCA_037305995.1. Lineage (NCBI taxonomy): Eukaryota > Metazoa > Arthropoda > Insecta > Hymenoptera > Bethylidae > Sclerodermus > Sclerodermus sp. 'alternatusi'. The sequence goes on from CM074550.1 coordinate 7,220,292, forward strand.
GGGGAGGACAAGAATCTCCTTGGATATTTTCCAAAATTTGCTCCCTTCGTCCCCTCTCTCGATCGCCGTTCGATCTATGGGAAAACTATGGGGAATCGAATTGCACGGTGATTCTCGTCGACCGTTCTTCCTCCCCCACCCCCCTCGCGCTATACAATTATTGTTAATTTCACGGCTAACGAGTGGAGTCGCGCGGCGGTAGAGTCGCGCGGAATTACCGAGGTATCTCGTTAACATATTTTGTCCGGGAGTTTTTTATTTGGCCGGTGGAAACGCCTGGATATTTCTCATGGATCGATCGGGAGATCCCGTGGATGGCGAGGAGAGTCCCACACACGCGGTTGTCGCCGCAGAATGCAAGTGCAGCTGTGTAAGAAGCGCGCGAGGCGACTTAGGGGCGCGCGCAACCGCTGGATTAATCTTTTTCTCCGGGGTGGCTTTTAGTCGAGAGTTTTCGCAGACCTTCCCTCCCCCCCCTCCCCTGCCGGCGGTCCGCGGCTTCTTTTTAACTTCGCCGCGAGTTCGGCCGAGTCATTCGCGACTCTGCGGACGGCACGACTCGAATTTTCTGAGCCTTTAACTCTGTAATGCAGGGGGGCTCTGCTTTCCTGATTCCTTTGATCTTCGCGCGGCCACTTACCTAACCCGAGGAACTAGCCAGGCTCGAACATTTTGCATCGATAACCTTCTGGACGGTGGTTGGAAAGCTCCTGCGGAGTATCCAACCCTTAAAGGAGTTACGATCGTCGAATGAAGAGTATTTGGAAAAACTTCGAGTCCTCTTACGTCGTCGTCGTCATCGTCGTTGACGAAGAATTTCCCGATTGCTAATATTTAATTAACGGATCGGTGATCCGTGGCGCTTCGTTACTTCGTTACAATTACATTAATTGCTACCACCCCCTCGTCAAAATAGTCTGCCCATTAAAACTTTCCGTTTGGGGATGGTTTTTTCGAGACCATTGCTCGGATAGTCGATCGGATTTAGCTGGCCCGTCGTCTCCTGGAGAAGTTTTCTTTGGAAATTCACATATCCACAGGTGTGAAATTACCAGCTTTCGTCGCGCTCTTCTTTCCTTTTTTCTGCCTTTTTTTACCGCAATTTCACAGTCGGTGTGTGTGTGTTCCGGCGCGCGGGGTTTGAACACGATTGAAACGAAACTCGGCTGGATCTTGACTCGACGATATTACCGCCGGTTTAACCTGTGAGAATGTGCCACAAAAAGTGTCGGGAGATGCACGAGCGGGTCGAGGCAGCTCTTACTTTTTCATCAGTCCCGCCCACATCTCGGTAGGCATGCCGTGTCCGCCTACCAGCGATTGGTTTCTTCAAATATTTCACCTAATTGACTACGTCGATGACATAATTCGAGATATTAATCAATTTATCTGCGACTCCTCTCGATTCTCTCTATTGTATCATAACTGTATATTTACCCTAATTGAATGACGCGCCGAATTTCCGAGCAATTCATTTACTCCGGGTCGGAGGACCGGTCAAAGGAATACCTTGCCGCACAAAAATACACTGATCTCTCGATAAGGTAATGCGCTCTAGCCACGTGTGTTCCGATAAAAAATCTCCCCCACACTCACGGTGAGGCAAATTACGAAGGAAAAACCATACGACCAGGGATATTTTTATTTTTCTGAACATTTCCCTATTGATGGAGCTTGGCAAGAAACGTCACGAATAAGGAAAACTCAATTACCGAGAGTATTTTAATAAAATCACATGGACGAGGTGGAGGGGGGGCAAGAAGGGTGCGTGTGTGGAAATATTAACGTGGAGTTTTAACGTTCTCAGGGATATTTATGGAATAAAAAGGAATGAGAACTGTGGGTAGGTTATTATCGAAGCGTAAATTTCTAAAGGAGGAGTACTCTCACACAATAAAGAAAAGAGGGAGGGAGAAGGAGAAGAGAGGAAGAAGGGAAAGGGGAAGAGGAAGAGGAAGGGGAAGGAGAAGCGATCAGAGGCTGCGGTCCACTCACAGGAAGATGGACGGAGGTGAACCGATGATCTAGTCATGGTTTCTGCGGAACAGGCACGCGGCCGCTTCCGGCGGCTTCCTCCCTCGCTCAACGGATAATTCCCTCCCCATTTCCCTCCTTTTCTTTTTCTGCGACCTTTTCGCCATTTCCTCTCAAAGTCCTCTCTCGATATTTAGGTTATTTCAGTTGTAAGTTTTATGTCCCTTCCCCTCTTTCATTCTTCGTTCGACACCTCTTACGGAGAAGTCGGGATTCCACGGCAAAAAGTCTGAAAAATCCTTCAGTCCTAAGAGAACGAACGCTACGAAGTGGAATAAAGCAAGAGAATAGAGAAGAGAAGGAGAACAGAGAGAACAGAGAAGGAGGCACCCAGTGCGCTGACATTGGAGAGAGGAAAGGGTTGAAGGTAGGGGGAATGTAAAAGAAGAAGGAGCAAACGGTGAAGAAGGACCAAACGCACAGTTAAATTGTTATGACATAATTAGGGCCGATCCAAGGAGTCCGTGGCACTGCTAGTACTGTTGATGTTAATGTTGGTGGTATTGGTGGTGTAGGCTGGTGTTGGTTGATGATGCTGGTACTGCTGTTATTGCTGCCGTTGCTGCTGCTGCTGCTGCTGATGGTGGTGGTGGTGGTGGTGGTGGTGATGCTGCTGTTGCTGCTTCTGCCGCTGGTCTGATAGTAGTAGAGGCATTGGTATTGGTAGTAGTGGTGGTAGTAGTGGTGGTAGTAGTGGTGCACAGATGATAGCGGAGAGGGGCAGCTCGAAACCGACTGAAACTGCCGGCGCAAACCATTCATTCTTCACTCGGCCGCGTACCATTTGACCAGTTCATTCAGGGATTTAAGACTTTTCCTAGAGCTCGCCCCGTGGCTTTGTTTCGCTGCTTCTTTTTTTCGACCCCCGGCCGCCTTCTGCGCACGGCGTAGGTACACTTTATCCGGCGTCACGTGAGGCCAATTTTCTGCCCCGTTGCGGCACCGGTGGAGGCTAAGAGGATCGGTGCTGAGGGAGGTTCCTCCGGTCCGGTACATCGCATCGCGTTTTACAATCCCGCCGCTTCTTCTTCTTGGAAACCTCGCCTAGCTTTCGCGATTTTCATCCTGATCGCACGCGATCGGACTTTTCCTAGGACTTTTCTATCGCTGGGCCGCGGAGTCTCTCCCCCGTCACTCTCCGCTATTCTCCGCTATTCTCCGCTCTCTACTCTACTCTGCTCTGCTCTGCTCTACTCTGCTCTACTCTGCTCTATTCTACTCTACGTGTATCCACTGTGTCTACTAGATAGCTGCAAGGATGATTAAGTCCAGAGCTAGTTCAATGATCCCGGCTGCGTAGAAACGTTGAGAGAAATGACTCGTAAAATCCCTTACCGGGAAACACGCGGTAGGTGTATATATTTCGCGCTGAGTATTCCCATCGACGACGACGACGACGACGACGACGAAGACGACAACGACGACGACGACGACGGTTCTTCGCTGCTTCGCTGTGAAAGTAGATCCGCGCATGGTACGCCAAGCCTCGGATGCTTAAAGCTTCGTATAACGGGGCTTGTGGCAGCGCTCCAATCAATTGGTTGACAATTCGCCACATCCACTTGGCACAAATGCCACGCGAGACTACTACGAACATCACGATCACCACCACCACCACCACCACCACCACCACTACCACTACGAATTCCGTCATTCCGCGTATCTGACGAAATTTCACGCATGGGACACCCATGTTCCGTCTATTAGAAATTTATCCGTCCAGTTAGCTTGGATGGATAACTAGGTAAGTCGGATTTCTCTTCCGGTCTTTTCGCGAAAATTGTCGAAAAATTCTGCTGAAATTTAAGATCGAAATCGGCTAGGAATGGCACATGGACTTGTACGGCACACGTGTGTCGTTGTTATATTTCTGCCCGTCATTCTTTTTACTGTCCACTCCTCCTCTCATGGTGAAATTAAACATACGTTCTCACACGCTCGAGATGAATTAAGATTACACTATGATATTTGGTTCCCCTTATGCCGCGTCATTGATTTCGCCACAGGACGCTTCTACTTTGTTCTCTCGCTGTTACTCTTGATCGTTCTTCAAAAGTACACAATGCCTCGCTTTAAAATGTTCCTCGACCTATCTGTAACGTTAATCACACCCTACTATTTTAATAAATAGATTCGGTAGAGGCAAGATGGTATCTCGTACTTGTTAAGTTTTGCTCTCTCTCTCTCTCTCTCTCTCTCTCTTTCTCTAATATTAATCTGATATTCATCGCAGGAAGAAGAAAAAACAAACAATTAAACGAAACCTAATGATATCTTGGGATTAACGAGTATTGCGAATCAGCGAAGAACGCGTCTTAAAAATGGAAAATTTTCCAGAGGTCGAGAGAGAGAGAGAGAGAGAGGGTGGTTGCGATCGTAGCTCGCGAGTAGCCTCGTACGACAAATCGAATCAGAGTAGGTGAAAAATGGGGAAACTGAGGTCGAGGGACAGAAGTGGCAGAGTGAAACGTGTAACCCATCCGAATGTTTCACACACGCCCACGCTTCCCTCTCCAAACGCGCACAACGTCCCCCAACCGTATAAGGCTCTCTATCATTACAGTCCATTCGAGCGTAACGGACACAGTTTATTTGCAATGTTAATCGCGTTATATCTTTACCTTAATAAGAAAATCGATAGCGGATTACCGCTTAGGCAAACAAACTCGTTACGTAAGAAAAATGAAGAGCCTCAATTTTCGGATGTCTCCCGACACGGAAGGGGGGCACGACGATGCCTCCTCCATGAGAGGAGCTTGATTGGATTAAGGAATCTGGCACATCACGAATTTCCGCGAAACTTAAAAAATAACTAATGGCTGTTTAGGAGAATCTCTGTCTCTCTCTCTCTCTCTCTCTCGGGTTCATCTCGTTTCCATCTCTGTGCAGCATCGGGTCTAAAATTTGAACGACAAATTGAATCTCTCGAAGAATAATTAAAGTCCCCGGCCAAGGCATATCTTTGAAGCGAGGCACGATGAGCAAATAGGAGGAAGATTCCTATTTTACTCGATAAACTCGCATGCAGCGCGAGCCCAGGCTAAAGCGCACGGAGCGGAAAGGGCCTCGCTCGGCATCGTTAAATCACGGAATACCTTCTCACTCGCCGATTACCGATCGGAAATGCGATTTCGCGCGGGAGAGCGACTACCACGGTGTGGTCGAGTGTGCGCCATTTCTCCGAGACAATGTCACTCCATAAAAAAAAAGACAGGAGAAAGCGAGAGATCGGAGAAAGAATCGTGCTGGGCACCCCGGGGTGTGCGCGGGGAGGGGGAGGGGGAGAGAGGGGCAAAGCGCGAAACCCATATTCGAATTTGCACGCACACGCGCCCACCCTCGGGAACGCGTATGGTCGCTCACCTTTGTCAGGACGATGCTTATCCCAACGTAATTCGTTTAAACGGAACTACACGAGTGGTCGCACGGCTCCTCGTCCCTCTGCCCCTTTTCCCTCCGCCCCCACCCACTTCCCTGGTCATGGTCCCTGGCCACGCACGAATCTGCCTACGTGTGCCGCTCTTTCGCCCTTTCGCCCTCTTGCCAGCCAACTTAACTTGGCAGCGAGCGAGGTACCGCGCTCAGGACGGACAAAAGCACGCACACGCTGCTCGTTACTCCATTCCCATGCGTAACAGTCGAATCGCGCGCGCGCGCGCGCGCGCGGTGATCGATGGATCCTAGGCCCGGCACGTTCAATTAGTCCGACTCCAGGTACCGCGGGGCTCCGCATTTATTCGCGCCGATGTATTAATCAGCCGAGGATAATCTTGCAGTAAATCGTGGATTTTTCCACTTTTTCCAGTCCCGAGGGAGGAGGGGGAGCCGCCGAACGTTTACCGGGAGAATCATAGCCATCCTCCGTCCGTGGTGCGTTCCGATCGGTGTGATCGATGGAGGCAGATGCAACGCTGTTCAATTAGCCCGGCGTCTTTGTACTGACCGTTCCGATAAATTTATCCGTATGATTAAGTGCCCGAACGTTAGTTTTGCTCTTGTTTCCCGCGCGCGCACACGAGTCCTCCACCCCCTCCGAGAAGAGCGGCCGGTACCTCGACGACGGTACCCCAGGACCGACTGCCTACGACCGGTGTGGGACTGCGCGGCGGGGGTGGAAGGGGACTCCGTTTACACGGAAAGTTTTCGCGTTTCTCCTCTAATTGCAGCGTGTGCATAATGAAGGGATCAAATTGGAAGACGCTAAAGCGTAATTTGACGGATACGCGGAGATCTTGAAGCGTTGATCAAGTCGCGGTCAACAATCACGGCCTAATGAAGTCGGATCAATCGGCTATCAGAGACAACGGCTATTATTACTCCGTACCCGGCAATCGACGCGAGGTTTGCGCGACGAAACGCGAAGGCAGCCTCGACTCTTCAGTTTCAGCTCGGCCCATTGTTTTCCGGCATTTAGGACTCGCTATCCACGTCCCGAGGAAGAGGGGGTGGTTGGTGGGGGAGGCAGGCAGGGAGAGACAGGCGGGCAGGACTCCGCGAAGACTCGGCTGTCCCTGATGCGTTAAATTAAAGTTTAACTCGAGAGCAGCTGATGGCGATGGTGGTGGGGGCTGGCTTAGAGATGAAATTCGTGATTCCTCGCCCCCGCCCCCTAACCCCTGGCCCCTGACCCAGCACCCCTCCTCCTCGAGCGCCGATTTGAACGCGTGATTTCCGAACGCTTGTACGAACAGATGCGACGACGGAACATTATGCGAGCTTACCCTCTCCTTTTCATGTAAGCCCTTTTTTCATCTTCCTCCAACGGGGTTTCAGGGAAAATCTTATCTCCGGCATAAAATTAGTAATTCGAGAGCCCCTCCGGAGGATCGGGCAATACGAAACCTGATTCATCAGCATTGGTCCTCGCTAATGAATTGCCGTCGACGTATCGGATTTTCCACTTTTCAGGGATACCAAATTTTGTCAGCGCGTGCGTCTCGCGTCGGCGGACGGACGGTCGTCTGGTCGACCGATCTCTGATCTAACGTGTAAAAGGATGAATGCTGACCGGGTCAAGGAAAGACAGAGGAGGAGGAGGAGGAGGAGGAGGAGGAGAAGGAGGACAGGGTGAGACAGAAGTCTCGCAAGATCCTTTCTAATTAGCGACACGACACTCGATTCCAGGGACCGACCGCTCCAAGGAAATCGGATCATTATTTCGGAAAATCATCGCTCGACATAGCCGCGATAATGCTCCGGGGGTAGTGGGAGAGCGCAAGGTCGACGATTCAACGGCCGGGCGTACAGGGGTGGGAATCGCAGAGGCGGAGGAAGGGGGGTGGGGGTGGAACGCACGTTCAGTTTAGAAATCGACGCACCTCGCGCACCTTTTCTCTCTCGCTAAAATCCAAATAATGGTTCGGGGCGAGTACTCTTAGCCTTTCTCCGGTTGTATCTCTCGCGCCGATGGAGGCAGCAGCGACGGCGACGGCGACGGTGGTGGCGACGGTGGCGATGGTGGTGGCGTCGGCGTCGGCGGCGTCGGCGGCAACGGTGCTGGCGTTTCCCGAAGGCTGGATTGGAACTGCACCTCCGTCTCTGTTGGTCGCGTTTGCTTTACAAGCTTTTTCCTCAGTCGCTCCTGTCGCCTCCTTTGCGTCTCCTTCTGGTCCGCGTTCCTTCCAGCCGACCCACCACCCTCGTTCTCGTTCTCCTGCGCCGTTCTTGAGCTTCTCTTTCCCCTTCGCTCGGACGAGCGTCCTTCTCCCTCGGCCTCCCTCCTCTCCCTCTCGCTCTCGCTCACCGGTAACGAGAGGAGAAACACCCTCGCTACTTTTAATCGACCCGCGCTTTCTTCTGCTTATACATACCTAGCCAGCCTCGCGCCCACCCCCGCAGCACCCTCTCTCATCTCCATCCCTCGTCCCAGCCTCATCCACCCCCTCACTTCTCATCTTTACCACCAACAGCGTATATAAGTATCTAAGGGCGTTGTCTTTGTTACACGTCCTTCGTCCCGAGCTCGCGCGCCAGCCAAGCCGCCGGGACACCTCGAGAGGGCCAGGAGGCCGCGACTCGCCGATGACGTCGGAATCAATCCGGAAACTCCGGCGAAAATGCTCTCGCGGCCAGCGGGGCTGCTCGGAGGCGATTAATCTCCCGCAGACCCGCCGACCCGGCTCGGCTCGGCTCGGCCCGGACCGGCCCGGCCCGGCCGGAGGTCCGCGCTATGTTCGAGCATCGGCGCCGGGAACGTCCGCGCGCGGCTCGTTGGCCGCCCTCGAGGACGACGCTGCTGCTGGAAATTCAAATATTTGCGAGCGCAACCCCGTTCGGCAGTACCGTCGTAACTCGCGTTTATTCCAGCGAGCCAGGACTAACGACGGGACTCTTTGCTAGATGCTTTGTGCAGATCTTTAAGATGCACGCACGCACGCACGCACGCACGCACGCACATGCAGCGGAGGTTTTTCGTGGTGGCCGGCAGCTCGGACCGACTCGGCGATTCCAATAGACAAAGAAGATTGAGTGCAGCTGCAGGACAGGGTGGAAGCACCTCGTGGCGCGTATGTAAGGATAGTTTCGCGGTTTATGGCCGATTACCATGGGCTCGTAACGTCCTGCATACGTACGCGCGTAAAATATATATGTAACGAGGCTCGCTGGTGTGTCGACGAGCGGCAGACCCCTCGCTCCCAGCCGGACCAACACACGGCCCCACGGAGAGGAGACACGCACGTAAGTGTACTCGTCTTCTCGTCTTCTCGTCTTCTCGTCTCGTATGTATCCGCGATGGACGTACGCGATGGTACGAACGCGGCCCACTCCCAGAGAACCAGAGAACCAGAGAACGGGGATACTGCTAGGATACATCAGCTCGCCATGGCGTACACTTCAAATACATTGCAAGTCAGTCAGTTAACTCGAGTCAGACCTTTCACTTCGTGGTCCAGAGAGCACGGTATGGTGCACGACGGTTCCCACAAGTGGGAGCCTTAGCCTCCGATGCTACACTTTGTTTCTTGTTTCTTTCTTGTTTCCAGGGGGCCCTCTGGCATCCGAGAGAGCAAGCACGCGCGCACCGCGCGATTTCCTTACTTTTTCTTACATTTATCGGATCTCGCCAAGATCTACCAGAATTCTCTACCTGGTACGAAGGAAAAGGCTTGTGGGAAATTTGATCGGTTTCGTCGATTATTTGGGGGTTGTTGCTCTCTCTCTCTCTCTCTCTCTCTCTCTCTCTCTCTCTCTCTCTCTCTCTCTCTCTCTCTCTCTCTCCCTCCCTCTCTTTCTCTTTACTTTTCTTCCTTTCTTTCATATTTTCTCTCGCTCTCTCTCTCTCTCTCTCTCTCTCTGCCTTTCGTGCTTTGCACTTGACACAAGCAAGTTCCAGCCAAGTCCCGAGTCATTATCACGTTTGCCACGCAATCGACTTAAGTAAGTGCGGCAACGTGTCGTTGGCAGAGGCTATAACCGAGCGCAGGAAGTGAATATTTAAAACGCCATCGCCATGCGACTTCGGAATGCTCGCTCGTAAGTTCGTCGAATTGGAGCACGAACAATATTGTATCCATATCCTGAGCACAACCTTCTTTGAAATGACCAACGCGTCCGCTGCGGCGATTGTGCTGCTCGCAAAAACATAATTGGTAGGCAGTGAAGCTGTGATTATTCGAGTAGAATTTCACGGAATGGAGCTAAATGGGTTTGAGGAACAATTTGCGCGGAGCAGCACAGCTGATTGCTCATAAAGTCGTGTAAGTGCAAAGTATCGGTGGATGTTTGTTCTTTGCCGGACCAATGCAATCACGGGGCTTACTTTTAATCCTCGCACACACCGCGCTCTAGCTCGCTTTCGTACGGATTTTTTTTCGCGAGTTTTTGCGCGGAAGCCTTGGCATTACCGCCGCGAGTCAAACTACGCATAGACTTTTGTCTTTTCGCTGCTGATTACCTCCATAGCAGCATGTGCAATTTATTTCTCGTCCTCCTCCTCCTCCTCCTCCTCGTTACTTCAAGCGTCTCTCTCGCTCTCTCCCTCATTCTTTCACTCCTCTCACCTTCTCTCTTCTTCATCGATTTATGCGATCAGCGAGATCTGACTCGGCTTTCCTCGCGCCACCCACGCACTTCGCTCGCGGGACTTCGATATTGTCACTGACCGTAAGAAATTTCGTCTTTCGTTACGTAACGCGGTAGTCCTGGCGGACTATACGCCGCCGCATAACCGTTTCGCAGAAAGTATTCTCTCGGCACGTGAAATTTTCACGGATTAACCCGAGTTTCTTACATGTGGGGCAACGCGGCTTGGTAGAAAATGAATTTCGTTCGGCTTCTTTATTTTTGTCACGATACGTCGCAAGTCTTTTACCGTTCCATTAAAGAATTTCGAAAGAAATTGTTGCTACGACTACGAACAAATGCACATGTCGTCCGGTGAAAATTCACTCGTGAAAAAGTCGTGCGGTCGCCAGAATTTCTTTCATATGTTGCCTCATAATTAGCAATTGAAGGCTCGAGCGTTTTCTTTTTACTGCTAATGTTAACGGCTATGCGCGCGTGTGTGTTTGTGTCGTGTATGTGTTATACGCCGCGAATACCTCGTCATCGTCGTCGTTGTCGTCGTCGTCGTCGTCGTCGTCGTCGTCGTCGTCGTCGTCGTCGTCGTCGTCGTCGTCGTCGTCGTCGTCGTCGTCGTCGTCGTCGTCGTCGTCGTCGTAGCTGGTTACTCGAATTACTGGATTTTCATAGGCATATCGGCATGTGCGGCCGCTAATAATTGTACGACCTAATTAGCCCACGAATTATACGAGTATTGGTATATGAGTTTCGAGAAAAAAGTAGCCTTTGTTTTCTTCTATTTCGCGCCGCAATTTTATTATTCAAAAGACAAATGCAACGTAGAAGCATTCTCTTTTATGGCTACCGAGTGTCGTTTTTTCTCAGCCAGTTGCATTAGCCACATAGACTCCTCCTCCATTTCTAACTTGACACACGTATTGTATTTCCTAGCAGGATAATCCGTTTCTTTTCGCGCTACGGGCGTTTGTCTTCCTTTATTGCATCCATAATGCAAAATAATCGCTCGTTTAACCGTGAAACAATGCCAGCACCACCTATTTATCACGTATTTATATCTATATTTATGCCAAGTAAAATAAGATACCTACGTGTACTTGACCTGGTTCCGCGGAGGTGCAATAAAAATGCCTCACACGAGAGGACCTTGGTGACTCCGTGGTAGAGCCCCCGTTTCATTGAAAACAACAGCAGTTTTGCAAGCAAAACTGAAATATTTTCGAGGAAGAGCTTTTTCACGCTGCAATTTCCAAACGGACAATCCTCCGAGGCGGGACGGGGCGGGCCGGGGAATCAAGGTTAACGCGAGTGAGCCAGATACATCCAATTATGTCGGCGTTTCGTCGCGTGATGATTAATTTACGGTCCGTCAGGAAAGGAGGTTGATACTCCTCGTTGGACGCGAAGAAGAAATCGCTGCGAAGTGCATTCGGTTCGTGACGACTGACAGTTCCGAAGGAAAGAAACGGAACGGAATCACTCATGCTAAAAGTTTCGACACCGTGGGGGATCCGCGGAGTGGACGCAATTAGACATTACCCGGAGGACAAAAACGCGGCTGTTTATTCGACGGGAACGGGTGGAACGTCGCCGAGGTAAACCAATTCTTGACCGGCCACTTGGAACATCGTGTCAGCGCGGAATCGCTCTCAGTTTTATTTCCTCGACGAAATTGCAATTTCCTATTACGAATCGATGAATAATTGAATGTTTAAATCAAGTTTCCAGTGGATGATGCTGCGCGCGCGAGCACTCGTCGAGCTGCGGCGACACACAATTTCGCCCCTCCCCACTTACCCCCCGGGAGTCCTTCCCGTACTCTCTCCTAGAAAAACCTCCATATAGACTCCTTGGATTACTGCGACGATTCGTCAGAGATTACGTCATTACGGTCTATGCGCTTTCTCGAGAAAAAAAAAAACACCACACTCGCTAAATGCTTCGTTGGATTTTGCAAGACTCCTGGAAGAAGTGCGAGAGTTTTCATTTTATTTTTAAGTAGACTCAGGCCCCGTGATCGTACTACGTGCACGTTTTTTGGATTTTCCATTTTGAAAAAGCACAAATCTCTGAGAGAAAGTTCCGCGGAGACAATCGTGTCTTTCCTCGCGGTGGCTCTACTGACAGTAGGCAAATGACGCACGGGCGCACACGTTTACTGCGCGCGTACGTCGAAATTTATGAGAATTATCGAAGATCGGTATGCTTTGAATTTCCGACGGAATGTTTTTCGGTAAACGTGGGATATCGAGAGAGGGACGAGGATATTCTAGAAATTTAGAGCAAACAAATGGAACGATAGGTCGTCGCGAGTATGTGTCAGCAAGGCGTATCGGATGGGACGAGAGACGGCCATTAATCATCGGTTCATGCAAAAAGTGACGGGTCACCGGTGAAAACAGACAGGACGGTATCGCCGGTCAAAATCCGTCCATTGCGATAAAAGCAACATGCCGAACGAGGGAAAGAGTGGAGGTTAAACGGGGGGAGGTAGGTGCGCGGTAGAAAGAGAAACCTGAGTCTGGAGGGGGTGGCTGCCGCTGCGGGGACGGAGGAGCGGAGAAGAGGAGCTGTCGCGCATTGAAATCTCCGAGCACAGGGGTGCCCAGAAGAGTAACACGAACGAACGAACGAACGTATGAACGTACGAACGAACATACGAACGACACTGCGAAACCTTCGCGAAGACTTTGCCACAGCTTCTCGATTCTCCCTACGCATCGTAATCTTCGAGAACTCGATGACGCAACGATGTCCGATGATGATGATGATGATGATGATGATGTGATCGAGGAAAGACGAGGGAACGATCGACTTTTCTCGTCTCACTCGCCAATCTCCAAACGATATTTACCAGGAGAGGAGATCCTCTGGTCGACGGCCCCCTACTCCCGTTTCTTGTTCGCACGGACGATCGAGAGTTCGATCGACCCGCGAATCGCGAGAGTACGGAGAGCGTTCCTCTCGAGCTTAGGAGGTCGTCGTGCACGTGTCAATAATTAGCGAGCGCGTTAAGAGCAAGAAATCAGTGGAAATCCGAGAAACGATAGGCTAACCGAGACGCATCCTTTCTAATGAAGCGTTGCCGCGTTCGGTTTACCTGTAAACGAGGAAATAAGAAATCCAGGAGGAAGAAAGGTAGTAACGTTCTTTACGTTGGAGCGTAATCGCTTCTCACGAGCGACGCAAGACGAGTCGGGCAAGAAGCAAATCTGATTAGAAATTGGAATAAATGGCTAAACGAAGCTTGTGATCCTCCTTGAAGTTGGGAAGAATATCGGGAGGAGAAGAAGCGAGAGAGAGGCGGGGGCGGAGGTGGAGGAGGAGGAGGAGGAAGAAGAGGAGGAGGAAGAAGAAGAAGAAGAAGAAGAAGAAGAAGTAGAAGTAGAAGAAGAAGAAGAAGAAGAAGCGAAAAGCGAAAAGCGAAACCGAGCGGAGCTGAACAGAGAGTCGAGAGCCATTGACCCGTGGCACGAGGGGTAAGCTGTGGGTTCTCGAACCATACAGGATACGTACCCACGTATCAGCTACACGCACACACGGATCCACTCGCACGTTTTATAGACACACACACACACACACATAGAGACATGGTCAGGCAGTGTGCTCGCACAGATATTACGGAACAGATAGATCGAGAGCGATTAAGAAATCCGTGACGGGCATTGTGTTTGCTCGCTCTCATAACGCGCCGATGCTGGACCCATGCCACCCCCACTCCCCCTCCCCACCCTCCTTTCCTCTCCCGTTCCTCGTCCTTCACCCTTCTCGCTTCCCTCGCCGTTGCCCGGCCACATCACGGACGTGTACGCTTTTCTGCACTTTGCGCTCTTCTATGCAAAGCCTCTACGAGTCACCCCCTCCCTGCGCCGCCGAACGCTTCTCACATGAGACTTCAGAAATAACAATGGCTTTTCATTTCCGGATCTCGTGATCCAACGCGATTACATCCACGCGAATAGCGACAAAACGACAGATAGAACTCCGGCGGTCTCTGCGGCGCGTCGGGATTCCAGAGATGCGTCTTTTTCCCATAAAAGTCTTAGGCTCTTTCGTGTGCGGAGTTCCTAGTACAGATTTTACCGCGGGGAGGAGAGAGGGGAACGGGTGCCTCCGCGCTCTTCCCGAGGAAGCGTTTTGCTGGAAAATTGGCCAGTAGGCGCAAAGCGATGAGTTTCCCGTTTTTTTTTTTTTTTTCTTTTTTTAATAACGCGCGTGCACGCGTGTGGGAGGTGGGAATTTCAACCGATGCGAGTTTGCGCCAATACTCGCGTGTGTAGGTGGCGCGCGATCTTATGCCGATCGGCATTAAAATGCAAATGTTTCTTGTTCTCTTCTGGCAAGAAAGGGTAACCGATAGATCTGCGAGATATTCGTAGCCCAACAACGGTGAACTCTATCATCGAACATCAACTCGTTTCCCGCCAGCATCCTGATTCCCGTGGTGTTCATGCCATACAATACGTCCCTTTCACATGTGTGCAGGACGTGTGTGGAGGATGGACGTGCATGACGGCGGCGGTTTCGATCCCGTGGCCGCCCAGGGTCGTGCCCTACCTTTCCGCTACACAATAATCTTCCTCGTCGTGTGTGCTCTGGTATCTCCTCGAGGACGCTCCCCTCCCTCTCTCCACATCCTCCTCCCCAACCCCCCTGGCACGCCATGCCCATCACTCTGAGAATCCCCCTTCGCATTCTTCGATTGTTACACACACGAATTTCACCGGAGCTCCGCCGATTTCTTCGACCTCGCTAAAAATTCTCAGCTCTCGGTCAGATACTTCTCGCTTCGCAACAGTTTTCCCAATTTTCCACCGGATCGCAAATCGCTTCCATGCTTACCCGATTTTCAATCAGGTTCTGCAAGGGAGTCTCTCTCCGCTTTTTCTCACGTAACATAATGATGTTTTTGCGAGTTCTTTCACTTCTCCTTCTTTCTCGAGTTGGATGCTAGATGCGCGCGATGCAAATGAAATTGTATCGGAAGAGGCTGCTCCCTCTCAAGGTTCTGTCGGTCCGAGTCCACTAAATGGATTCGCGGGATCAAACGCTGGCCAAACCGCGCGATCCCCCGAGTCCCATCCTCCCTGTTGCTTTAAGATTTTAAACGAACGGTAGTTACGTCGTCACGCGTTGCGGTTACGCGGTGCAACTGCGGCATCGCGACGCCGCTGAAATTGAACGGATCGCCGGGCCTGCAGCGGCGCCACGGAATGATGGAGGAACAGAATGAAGAATGAGAAACTTGGCCGAGAGAAGCGTGTACGAGCATTAAGTGAAGGAACTCCCTGAAAACCCGACAAGAACTTTTAGCGCTGCACAGTTCGCTCCAATGATTAATAATTTACAAATATACCGGATTTTTTTTCACTTTCACGCGCTGATTTTGCTATTTTCACGGTACAAATTAAACGATTTGGGGTTTCAAATGGTTTTACCGAATACCCGTGTTTCTTCCGTATAAAAATTCCATTGGAAACGATCGAAGAGCGTTATAGTCGTTTGCGCGCAGATCGATCGAAAATAAAGAAACTGCGCGGAGATGGGGTCAAGAAGAATCAATGCTAAGAAATAGGAGAAATAAGAAGAATCCGAGTGTCACTGGAAACGCGGTGGCGGTGGAAGCGTGCGCTGGCAGAAGCGAAAAACTGTGGAGAATTGGAAGGAGGAAGAGTGGAAGAAGGAGGTGAGAGGGGGGGGGGTGCGGAGGATAAAGAGACTATTATGCAAGTAATAACAGAAATATCAGGCAGTGCCGGATGAAAAGAGATACGCGGTCGCTGAGAGAGGCACAGGTGAGAAGAGACAAAAGGACAATTAAGAGGAACGGGGAGGAAGAACAAGTAGCAACGGAAGCATTAGCAGAAGCAAGTACTTTCCCTCCGCGAGTCAAGAAACGCGAGTGTCAGCGAGGATGAAGGGGACACGCGGGAAAAGCAACTAAGGAAAGAGAAGAAGCCCTGCTAAAAAAGGAAACTCGAGTACTTTAAGTCGACGTCCACTATGCACATCTTGTGGAACTGCAAAATTCTGCGGATCGCATAAAAAATATTCCCCTGGCAAGCTACCACCACCACCACCACCACCACCGTCGCCATCGTCACCACCACCATCGCTACCATCAGGAAGAGAATGAGGACCACGCGACAATGCATTCGTGTAAGATGCGTAACCGAAGAAAGCCTCCCGTAGCATAGAATTGCGAAATGAAAACCCTCGAAAGGGGCCAGTACTAAAGTAAAATGATAATTTTGTAATAAGAACGAGAGCTGTCGAGGTAAATGATAAACAATAGGGAAAGTGCAGTGGAGGAGGCTACCGGAGGTAACAGGGTAAGGGAGGTCGGTGAGGAAACGAGGCACATAAACGAAGGGAGGAAGGAAGGAAGGAAGGAAGGAAGGAAGGAAGGGCAGAAGATAGGAACGAAAGAAAGAAAGAAGGAAAAAAAGAAGGAAGGAAGGAAGGAAGTAAGGAAATGGCAAAGGACGGAACGAAGCGAAAAAGAAAGGGGTAAGGTAAGCGGAGAGTGGGAAGAGGGAAGAAGAGAGAGAAGTAGCGAAAGCGCGCAATAACAGAAGGTAACATCCGGCGGCGAGCCAAAGTGGGTGCCAGGAGAGAGAGAGGGGTATGGGGAGAGGGGCGGTGTAGAAGGGGGTGAGGTGGGGTGGGAGACAGAGAGGGATGGTCGGAGCGAACGAGGGAAAGAGGGAAAGAGGGAGGGGGTGTGGGGGGATGATAGGAGGATGAAGAAGGGGGTGAGGGGCGAGGAGGAGGGGGCGCCAGCAGCGACCAAGAGACACACAGGTGGGCGTGGCGCCTATCCCTACGCCGCACCAGGTCGCCGCGATATGAAATTATATACAAGCTCTCTCGGCGTACCTCGCCTCCTCCCCGTCACCGTCTTTCTCTCTCTCGACCGCCCCCGCCTCCCCTTTCGTTTCGAGCGTATACGGTTATTCCGGTTGCAGTCGGCCGTGCCGCCACCGCCGGTGCAGCTACGATAAATAAGAAAAGCCGCTTGTTCGTCACGAGCTGCGGTCGACAGGACCGACGCCGCCGTCTCATCTCGGCGCGGCCAATCAGCCTCGTAATCACTGAGCTCTGAACGTTCGTTGTTGCCCGCTGACTTAGGTTATACCTACTACCTTAACGCGTCCTGCCTTCAACGCCCCCACCCCACCCCTACTGTCCCTGACGAGAGACTTTTCTCTTTTTTTTCTTATCTTTTTTTTCTTCTTTATGCTCCTCTCTCTCCCCCCTCCCCCGTCGCTAATCTTCCCGCTCTACAAATTTTCCCTCTAATGGACCTCGCGTACGTTTTCGTACGGCCAATTACTTACGCGTCCAAGTGTTCGAGTTCCGCTTCGCACACGTGGGGATACACGCACGAGGATAAGTGGCCGCGTTTTCCTGGAGGACAGCGTTTAACCTGTCGCGCAACCGGCCGACAATAGCCGCGCCTCTCGGGAGTTCCCAGCAGGACAGCGGGACCGGGCCCTCCTGACCCTCGCGCAACCGCTCCGGCTTCCTTCGGGACACCAGACGACGACTTTTCAGTTTCAGTTTCAGCGTCAGTTTCAGTTTCCCCCCATGCGACTCGCGGTAGGCCACGAGGATGGCGAGTTTCGCAGTCCCGCCGCTCGGAGAGTATCCAGGCTCCCCGAAAGATCGCTCCTAGGTCGGGTCTATCCGAGCTGGAAGAGATCCAAGGTCATGCGCATATGGAACCAACGTGGAAACGCGCCGAGAGAATCCAAGACGCGAGCCGTAACCCCCGCGCATTTCCGGTTCGATTTTTCCCTCGGAGCCCGCCGCTCGTTCGGCGACACCATAAAACTTCCAGCCGAGTCCTGGCAAACTTTCTAATGGAGGCAGATTGCGCGTCTTTAATCGAACTAAATCATCAAGGACCTCCGAGAGCGGACGGCCAGATTTTCTCGCAATATTATATTACAGCGCGCGGTACTGAGACCGCTCGCGGATTTTCGACAGCGAATCGGCCGATTCCAATGGGATTCTCTCATCCTGTGGCCGCAGGATTCGACGACGGGACACGTACGATCCCATACGACCGATCCTTCAAATTTTCCCCGATTGGCAACTTCGAGCGTGTGTGTGTGTGTGTGTGTGTGTGTGCGTGTTGAGAAAGCGCGCGAGGATAGGTCACTGATAATCAGCCGAGCTCTCGTTAACCGCAGGACTAATTGTGCGCTTTGGCTTTCCGGCGTTATCTTAAGCATTTCACATCCTCCATTCGCGACTCTCCATACGAGCAGACGTTACTTCATGCTTGACATGCCATACAATCACAAAGAGGAAGGCGACAATTAAGGCACTGCGCCTCTACCTGCCTGTTTGCGACCGAAGATGCTTAGTGCAGCCACGGTTAATATGCCGTTACCTTTGAAAGGTGCACCTATTGTACATTGTACGGCATACATGTGACAGAAGAGGACTAGGCGCAGAGACAGAGGAAGAAAAAATAATAGAGGAAGGCAGGCAGGTAGGCAGGCAGGCAGGCAGGCAGGAGAAGTTCAGGTGCAATAATCTCTTGTGTGTGGACAGCGCCCTGTCTTGCTTTACGAGCCGAGACAAACCTGCTGCTTCAATGGCCGAGATTGCAATCTCCGCGATACGCCTGCAATCATTTTTCTTCCGCCTCTGGGAAAAACTCGCTTTTTCCTAAAACCTGACGCCTCCGCGCGCGTAGAATCCCACCGCCTCCTCCCTCCCTCCCTCCCTACTTTTGATCGTGCGTTTCCGCGCATCGCTTGGTTCTGCGATTCAATTTCGGAGGAGATCACGACTCGGAAATACGACCAATGAATTTCATCGCGACAGGTGGCGAATCATCGTTTTTTGTTTCCGCTCGTTTTTGAGACAAGTTTTTCCCGAAAGCGAGCTCGTACGCTCATAATCTTACTTTTCCTCTTCGGAATATTCTTCGGGTCCTAATCGGCTAGCTGCGCGACCAAAGTGCACCGGAGGTGGTAGTGGTGGATGTCTCTCTTTGCAAGCGCATTAAATTTATTTAGCTCGAGAGAGAAAGAGAAAGAGAGAGAGAAAGGGGAAAAGGAATGTGGCGAGCGCGCAATAATTCAGAGAGAGCGGAGAGTCCCGACTGGTGCGGATCATCTACACGAGCAACCGCAGGCGAAACGTTATTGAAATACATAGTATCACGCCCTCTGTGGATCGAACTATCTTACATCGGTCGGGCATCATCTTACGCGATCCAACGTGGCACACGTACGTAATACCCGATGCTCCATTATCCCGGGAATGCGTGTGCATTACACTTGTCCACTCGCCATCCTTCGCTCTTGGTACCAAAGAAATCACGAAATGCATCCAAAGCAAAACCGAGGCTGAAGGAAACTTGTCACGAGTTTTCTGGACTCAAAACAAAAAATAAAAAAAATAACCCCGTCATCGGTTACGATAAAAAAAAAGATGAGAAAAGAAGCCCGCATGCTCAAGGGTCAAAAGGTCAATCTAGTAGCGTAGCTATAACGCATTCTTGACCACATACGTGCGGGGTCAATTTCCTCTCTGTGGAGTACACTCTCCAGTTCAAGTTCGAGTCATCGTCGAACAGTTTGTAAGTAAACTCGAAGCTTTACCCGCGAATTTCTAACAAATAAACTGTCATCGATGCACACAGCGAAAATCCATGAAAATTCTCTAATTGGTCTATCGCCGGTTGCAACTCTGTACAACGTAGTCCGGAAAACTATTCTCCCTTCAGTTTGGCAATCGTTTAAACTTCGAACGCGATCTCCGGTATTGGTGTAACAGTACAACTGTATGTGTGTGTGTGTGTGTGTGTGTGTATGTGTGCGCGAGTGTGTTTTTTTAACGTCAACTAATGTAAGCAACATGCCAGTTAACTTTGTTATAACAGCTGATGATTTGACATTTATTTTGCGCGATGGGTGATACTGTTGAAATAAATTGAATTTTTGTTCGTGGGATAAGGGTGAAAGTCGCCCGAGGCTTAGAGGTAAAACTCGAAGCGAGTTAAATCAGCGGATACACGTATTACAATCGGTACCGGGGCAGATGCACGCCAAGATATGCATTTACTTGCGGTAGAAGTCAGTGGTCGCAGCAAATCTTCGTTCAATTTGCGATGTTACAGATGAAGATCTTATGTAGCCTCTCCCGCCGTTCCATCCCCTCGTACCATTATCCGGCATCCCCCGAGCTCCCCTCGGCGCTGCAAGCTTCCACGAACTTCGTGAGAAAACGCATCAAAGGTAATACGTGACACGTGGTTTCCCTTTGAATCGATGCACTTTTGCGGATGCAATCACTTTTGCAAATGCAATTCGCAACGGGTATCACTACTGTTTGCGTACTGCGTCATACGGTAATCGCTGATCAATAACTGCCTCTGTGCTATTCCATCGAACGAAAAACTATCGACCACCCCCATTTCCCAAGACGATTCCACCACCTTCTTAGAATAGACGCATCATCATCGCACTGACCTAACTACTGCACCACGCATCTCTCCGCGATCGTAGCGCTCGATAGCTCTCCCTGCCTTAAATTTATCAGTTCCTTTTTTTAGGGATTCCACAATTTACCTCGCACCTTCGAAAAGATCGTGCTAAACGTTCGTTATCGTGATCCCTCGTACGTGTTCAGCCTAAAGATCTCACTCGAGTATCGTCCAACCAGTGACGCGTTCGGAGAAATTTTCCGATTCGGGCGAATTTTTTCTTTTTCTTTTTTTTGGTAAAGTTACGAGATCGAGACTGGTGGACGCGTGGGCGCACACAGGTGGTTCCACGTGAGTTTGTACCTGGGGGAGAGTATATCAATCCTGCTGCTGGCGGAGGGAGCAAACTTCGCAAAATACAGCTGTGTGCAGCATCGCTGGGAAGATGGATCTGCACGCGTGACGTATGCATGCTTAGCATGTGATTTTTTTCATGGCGAGTGCACAAAGGGGATTGGCCCGAGCGGAGAGTCGGTAGTGCGCGATCGCGAGTAACCGAACGCCTCGTGGAAAGTCCGCGGGGAGATGTATGTATAACGTGAGTGTGTATGTCACGGGCGGTCACGACTGCAGACACGGCCTCATCTTTCTCGCGAAGCTGCAGCGGCTTCGCGGGGCCAGATGCCCAGCCCCGAGCGGTTCTCGCAGACCCAGACGCGCATGAGCGCCGATTCGCGCCTTTCCAACCGGGGAATCGACTTCTGATATAACGCCGATACATTAATCCGCTCCCCATAAACCAGTTCGGACCGTACAATCAAACCGAGGAACCCGATACTCCCCCGACACCCCGCGCGCACCATCCCAAGCAAAACTCGCCACTTTTCGTGCGATTTCCCTGAAATCCAAAAAAAAGAAAGAAAAAAAAACCGAAATAGCAAAACGGGCTCGGAACCATTCTGTTCCGATACCTCCGAACCGGTCGTCGATCTCTCCCGCGGTGGTTCCCGTTGGCGCAGCCGACGGAGGTCTACGATTTCCATCGCGGGAGGTTTGACAGAATTTCGGCGCGGGCCCCCCGGAGTTGGCGCCAATGGCGAGTGCGCGCGAGCACACGTATCCCCGTAACCCGGACACACATCGCGCGTATACGCGATGTTCCCCAGGTGTTAAGTTACAGCTCGCGGGGTCCCCGCAGTCTATCTTAGATAAAGGCCGGGGCTCCTCCGGACTGCTGCGATCGCTTTGAGCGTAAAAGCGCGTAAGCGCCCGATGAAATACGCCGGCCGTCAGCGCTGCGCTATCCGAGCAGAATCAGGCGCGCCCATGGGAAATAAATATTCGGCGGATGATCCGAGCCCGATAAGATCCCGGGGGAGAGATCGGCAAGGATCAGCCAGCGGATGCAGTCGGCCGCGGATACAAATGATATCGCCGCGGAATCTGTGCTTCGTGCCACTTTACTTATTGCGCGCACGCATGCCACCACTACCACCACGACCACCACCCGCTTAATCGCCTAACGATGTGCGAAACTGCTCGTGCCGGTCTCCTACCTGCGGAGGCTACCATTACGAATGACGCTAATGGCATGCCCCGGGTTCCCGCGGGAGCTCATGCAAATTTCTCCTCCGATACTCGTTTCACTCACCGTGGACCCCATCTTTTCCCGGACACCCACCCACTGCAACGCCCACTTACCCAAGGAAAACTCACCCCGACTTCGGTAAATATTGTACGATTGATTCGCGTGTTGAGATGTGCGTGAGTGCGTGCGTGCGTGCGTGCGTGCGCGCGTGTGCGCTTCCGAGGTTCGATTATAAAACGACGGCGATTTCTTCGAAGACTCAAAACCGCTGATCGTTACGGAAACTATACGATGATTCCCCGCTAGCGCACGGAGGTACCATTGCGTTCTTGGCAAAATCATTTTCTTCAAAGTTTTATGGTTGGATTTTCTGTTCTGGACCAAGGGAGGGGAAAAGGAGGGCGCGGTGGGCCGGGGAAACGCTAAATGTTATCAACAATACCGCCGGAGCGTCCAACGTTTAGCGCGACCTTAATTATTTTCTGGCGATCTGTTTGAATTTACAAATGACGTTTGTCGGAAGTAATAGCAATTTCGCGAAAACTTATATTAGTCGCTATTTATTTTTCTTGAAAATTTAATAAAATGCAAAAATCTCTCTGCTTCCAGTTAAAGTTTGTAAATATTTCCCCTGTATATTGAAATATTGCTTTAATTCTATCGAAGTTTCGGATATCATACCGGCAGCATGCCTGCCGAGTTTTCTACCTAACGGCGAAATTCGTTTTACTTCCTTACTTTGTTCGGGAGGGGAGGGGAGGGCAGCGAATTTTGCACTAAAGTAACTCGCAGTCGTTTTACACCGTTCGGTGCAAAGTGCCACGACGGTAAATAATGAATATATTCTCTCCCGCGGGCTATAGGGGGTCAAGGGGGAGGGGGATAGGAGTAAGGGCGGGGGCAAACAGAGACAGAGAGATTGCTACCTGCAAATAACTGCAATTTCTTCGCGGTTATGTATATCATCGCGTGATGACAGGTTTCGTATCCGTTTCGAACACGAATTTCTGGTCGTCTGTTGCATTCGTCGGTTTAGCCATCAGTTTTTCCTGATGAGTTGTCGGATGAACGCGGCAATCATTGTTATTGCTCGCTTGCTTCCACTGACGCAACCAAAATCTCCATCGTCCTCCTCCTCCTCCTCTCAATCATTTATTGCCCTCACTTCCGTGCTGGCTAGCACAGCTAACGGCAAACATCACATTAGCGCGTGCAAAACCCACCTAGCAGCCTCGCACAGACTCCACCCCCACCAAACCATGTCAATGCCACACATCTTCGATTTCTCGATTCTCGACTCGATGGATTCTCTCGATTTTTTCCAATCGGAGCTACTTGCCAAAGTACCGATGCATCACCGGTGTAATATCGATCGAGAGTTCGTCGACTCGATGCTATTTGGGAAACTGTCCAGGTAATTCCAAGTTCCAGGATTTTTCGCTCATTAACGCGTTAATAGTCATTTAACGCATCCAGTGACTTACGCGCGAATCTAATCGGACAGTCTCAACGGACGTTATTAGTAAGTACCGCAGAAGGAGGGCGCGTGAAATTCGGTAAATGATTCATTTAATTATTCAGCTTCCAGCATAATTGACCGACGATCCCCTTAATTAATAACTAATCGCTCTGGAACTCGAACTCGAACCCGCCTCTGATTTCCCCAAGAATCAGAGGCGCACCCTAACACCTGGCACCTTGGCACTCTGACATTTGTACAGCACATTGTACAGCGACGCGATACTCGGCGGAAGTAGAGAAAATAAAGACGAGGCTGGAGAGGCAAGCAGATCTCGAGAGTCCTTTGTTGGATCCGGACCTCCCTCTCCCTCTCTCTCCTTAGTTCCGCTAGGAGTTCTCCAAGTTCTTACGATCCGAGCGACGAGATCCCCGATGATCCAACAGGATCTGCGATGCCTAAGCGGAAAAAAGGAGAGCGAAACGCGTGATGCGAGAGCGAGTAGTGGATCTAATCGATGTCCCGTGGTAGCTTCGCAGCAGTTTCGTCAGAGGATCGTGCGAGATATCAGCTCGTGAAACATCAAACGCGCGCTAATCCACGAAGACAGAGCCTCTTTATTAAGCGATCCAGAGATCCAGCGATCCGGAGATCCGGAGATCCAGCGACGCACGGCTATCTCTCGAGGCAGTCTGGTAATGACGCTAATTAATAAGCGCGCAACGGAGGAACGACTGTTCACTCGTGCGGAGGGGTGGGGGACCTCGAAGTCGAGGCGTCTTGGAGTCCACCGGACCCCACGCTGGCTGGCCTGGCCTCTCCTGGTCGGCTAACTGGCCAAGCTGGCTGGTATCGGGATTTTTTGCCCCTCACGGGAATAGCCAGGTCGTACGGCGCTCGAGTAATGATGGATTCGAACGAGCGGCCATTTCGTGGCATTTCAAACCACCGGGCTCTCCTCCATGGCGAACCACCCCCTTCTGCCCGTGTAATCGCTACTCTCCGAGAGTAATCGTTTATCCGCGGCCGATCCAATTGGCTGATCACTTACTCTCATTTGAATCCGAACAAACCACCATTCGGAGCAGTCCATTCGGCGGCGGAACTGCGCGTCTCTCCCTCCGCTCCTCCGCTCCTCCGCACACTTCCAAGGACGAATCCTTTTGTTTTCGACAGGTAAAGGACGCGGGCGACCCCCCCCCCCCCCTGCCTCGATCGATGCCTCGATAAGCCGATGCGCGCGAGCGAGCAACCGAGTCCAAAGGGACCCGCTGCGAGACATGTGCATTCCGGCAAACTTTTCACTTTATGAAATTCCATTTTATGCTATCTTCTTGGAGCCGAGCTCTTCGATTTGGTGCTACGAACTGAAGCAACAGGTGTGACGCAAGCCTTGACATTGCGGCCTTTAGAAGCT
This sequence comes from Sclerodermus sp. 'alternatusi', assembly GCA_037305995.1. NCBI lineage: Eukaryota > Metazoa > Arthropoda > Insecta > Hymenoptera > Bethylidae > Sclerodermus > Sclerodermus sp. 'alternatusi'. Next base: position 7,245,256 of record CM074550.1, read on the forward strand.
CAGGTAATACGTACGTTGTTGGAGGAAATCATTTTATGAAATCTTTTGTGCGCTTAGCTCGAGGAGGAAAGCTTTTTTCCAGAAATATTTTTCTCTGTCTCTGTGCTCCCCTCCGTCCCTTCCTCTCTTCCTCTCTCCCTCTCTTTCTCTCTAGCGCTCTAGCCGCTTCTCTCTGAATATTTATGATTTCTCTCCCGGCTGCTAGGAAATAGGTGCATTTGCTGCGTTCTCTTAGGAAATATTTTTCGAGCGTCGCGGCACTATTTTTCCAGGGGTTATTTCATGCGGAGGAGGCTTGAAACGATTAAACGATTAAGGGTTACGCGGAAGGACGGGAGGGAGGGAATGTTTATAAAGGAACGGGATATTGTTTGAGTGGGTTTGCGAGATGCCTGGGACCCATCGCTATGGCCGTGTCTCGAAACTTTTAAGCGGCAGGCAAACCACTCACGCGGCGCAGCGAACCGCGAAATCGACGCTCACATATGAACCGGGAATGGAGAGTTCTCTCCTCTCTTCCCCTCTTCCCTTCTCTTTCCTTCCCTTCCTCCGCAGCTCTTTCACTTTGCTTCGTGTCGAAACGAAGGGGAACGAGCGAGCGAGCGAACGAGCGGCCCATGCACAGACACATCGCCTCCTTTCCGCATCCTTTTCCTCGCCTTTTCACTCCTCCTCGTCCTATTGCTCTTTTTTCCCCGCTTTTCTCCCCGCCCGGCCACCCGCGCCGTTCAGCCACGACGGAAACGAGACGATCGAAGATCTTTTTATGAAATCTTGCTGTTTCACCCAACGTGTATACAGTTTATTGTATCATATCTACCGGAAACGCGTAACGGATTCATTGCTTCGAGTTCAAAAGCATTCACCTCTATAAAATTCAATTAATTATCTTCTTATTGCTATTGTACGGTTCGATCATTATTCGCCTTCTCTCTTCGTACATGAGAGAGAGAGAGAATTTATTCTCCAGTATTTATTCGTGGTCCCGCTACCGGGCTAGATGTAGTTCCGCTTATATTCGTATCCTCTCATGAGCCAACAACAACCCCCTTTTGAATATTGGAAAAGTCGGGTCATTGGAAAATGTGGCGGAATGAAAAGACCGTTGCCGTCGACAGAATATTTTCATACGCTTAGGACACTTTAAACGAATAATCCGCTTGAGAAGTGTAGCAGTCTCAGCGGATCTCCTGTATAGAAAAAAGCGAAGGGATGAAATCTGCTCGATCGCGAGGCACAGTCGCATTCGTGTCGCCCCTGTCGGAAGGGTGACTAAGGAGGGTGAAAGGCTGCGATGTTGCGGGGGAGACAAAGAGGGGTTTTAATGTATGCCTACCGAGAAAGGCTATAAAAATCAATACCTCAAATTACCAGGCGGTACTTAATTTTCTTGGAGCAGCAGTAGCAAGCAGCCCAGGACGCTTCAACCCCTAGGCTGCCTCTTAAAAACTCCTTTCATCGACGCGATTCCAATGAGAAGGATTTTCTTGTATTCACATACATTACTCGCGGACCGCTCGAGTACCGCAATTGCGCTCCGGACCCTTTACATCCACTCGACCATTCTCAGCTAGGATTTTCCTCGAGCGCTCGAGAGCCGCCAACTTAACAGTTTTCCCAAGAAAATAATCGATATCTCTCGATTTTCACTGAAAAACAAACTTAGCTTTATTTTTCCGGAAGTACGATCCTGCTCGATACACGGGACTATTTACTCCAGCGACTCGTTATCAACGTACATCTCTCCGAGTCCTTCGCGGATAATTTAAGAAACGAGGTTGTAATTAAGGGGAGGAGGAGGAGAAGGAGGAGGAAGAAGGCTGGACCAGCATTGCTCGCAGGATTTACGGACGTTCCGAAGGTTTTTTGAGCAAAAAATCACTCGTTGATAGAGAAAGTGGCCGGAAAAATTGTTTTGCCTGTTTCGGGAATGTAGCGATGCTAATTGATCGCGCGGACGAGGGAGGAGGGTGAGGGAGGGAAAATAGAGGAAAAGGGAGACCCACCCACCCAACCACCCCCGGCAGCCTGGAAGATTACGTCTGAACTCCGGCGGAAGGGTTGCAGCCCCAACGCTTGATTTTATTGCCCATTATTCCCCCGCTCTTTCATTCCCAGTCTGGTCTTGGTTTCTTCTTTTGCTTTTTTACGGGGCGAGTGTCTCGGCCACTGGCAAGAGAAAACTTTCCTCTGGCTATCCGTTTATGCTCGTTCATTCTTTATACGTGGTTAAGGTCAACTGACCCGCGCAACGAGATCCGAAAAAGGAAAGTTCGCGAGGTCAAGACCGAAGGTCCTTCCTTCCTTCCTTTCCTCCCTTCCTCCCTCCCTACTTCCTTCCTTCCTCCTCCTTCCTCCTGCCCGTCCGACTAACTTTTCTCCAACTATACCAGCGACGCGTATCCGTGTGTGTGTAGAGACACACACACGCATACGCATACACCGTTCTCTTTGGCGGTGCATACGAGTCAATGATTTCCCCGATGATTCACAATTAGCACGCTACTCCTCGAACGAATCGCGACTTTTTTTCCTACTGGCAATATTTCTCTCATTTTCATGGCGCGAAGGCGGTGCTTCCGCTCATTTTATGACATTTAAAGCGATATGTGATGGACGAGTATACTGACGGATTTGTTCCCGCTCAAAGTTTCTTGCATAGTGTACGCGAGTGGGGGCACTGCGACATACTTCAGGCAGTAAATTATTCGGGAATTACCGAACGTGTCACCCTAGTGGGAAATGTTTGCGAAGAGAGGAGGGTTTTCCTTCCGAAAGTACTCCACTGTATAGCCAAGTCGTAAACACATCGGTCGCTAAAGCCGTGGACCCACAAGCCGAACTGACCAGCTTTAGATTGCGCTGGTCATGGTAACTTGGTCTTCTCTCTCTGGCCTCCCCTTCCTCCCTCCTCCTGCTCCCCCTTCTACCCCACCCTCCCCCACCGATCCCCTCTTTCTTTTCCTTTCTCTCGGACAGGCTCTTTTTCGCTTTCGCGGATCCCCAGCACCCCACCGCCAGTCCCCCTCGTCCGGATCGGGCGCCGAGAAAAGAGGGAAAGCGAAGTCCGAGAGGGAAAGTTAAGGAGGGGTGCTTGATAAATTGATAGTGGACGTGCGCCACGCGTCGGTCGAGTCGACTACCGACTAACCGGAAGACCACCGTACCGGATGACATCTTCACTATCATCCCCTTCCTTAATCCCATTTTTCCCCCAGCCTCTCTCTCTCTCTCTCTTTCTCCTCCTCTTCTCACGTAATCAGAAACATGATTTAATCGGATTTTCTCTCCATTACGCAGCGGTGCCGCTCATCGACGCGCATCTTGTTAAACTTTGCGAATTTTCAATTCGGAGACCAAAAAAAATTGTCATGTTTCTTCTCGAGGCTGATATTGCCGGGAGGAAAAATTCATCGCTGCCGATGGTAAATAGAGGAAGCACGCTGATTCGACGAGAATTACCTCTAACGAGAAACAAGACTTCAGTTTTAATCAGTACGAGTCCAAGTTATTAAAATTCCTCCAGAATTTCGAGGTTGAATAGCGCGCCTGCCGGCGGTGGCTAGGTTTCATCCCCTCCCCTGCCCCCACTCTCGAACGGAGCTCGGAAAAAACTTTCATTCATTTCAGAGGCGAAGATGGAGGCACGTCAGTGTTAGATGGAATATCGGCAAACTAAAAACGTTAATTTATTCAATGGTAAAAGAGCATGAAAAAGACGCGGGAACAGTTCGCCCTAAAAGATGAGCTGTGGCCAAGAGAACGAAACGGCAAGAAGGGGTTGTGGGGGTGGTAAGGAGGCATTTTGTGCTGAGAGGATAGGAGAGTGAAAGGGAGTGAGCGAAAAAGACGCGGAAAGAGAGTAAGAGAGAAATTGAGGGAGGAAAAGGAGGGGTGGTGGAGAGAGAGAGAGAGAGAGAGAGAGAGAGAGAGGAGAGAGTGAAGTGATGGAACAACCCGGATTCAAAGCCTCCGGCAGTTTTTCTACGGTCGTTCCTGAACTCTCGAGTTTCACAAGTTTTCTGATTTTTCTAATTAATTATCGGTATTGATTGGTTCTCGATTTGACTTTAGAATGCCTTTGGCCACATCGACAGAAAGAAATGGCCGTCAGTATGGAGTATCCTAAAAAGAAAGAAAAGATAAAGCTCTCTCGATTAACTGTCTTCGATTTACTTGCTCGTGATTAAAGAGCGATTCCATTTTATTTAACTTTTCGCTGGTCCGGGAAGCCAAGCGCGAACATAATGCCACCGCGACTAAGAGCTTTAACGGGGGTGGAAGTCCCGCGATGAATTTTTCTCAATTCACGAGGGAAAAATTGACGAGTGATCGGGATTGGTCCGCGGGACTAATTTGGACTCGAAGTTAACACGGCCGCAGGTATTTCTTCGTGATTTGTCAGGCCATCTCGAGCAACGCGCAAGTTTCGCAGAAGGTGGTCAGTACGGTGTAAGACGAAGGATTGATTGCCTCCGAGGTTTCACGATGGAGCAAGGAGTGAGAGAGTGAAAGAGAAAGAGATAAGGGTGAAAAGGGGTTGGGGGAAAGAGAGAGAGAGAGAGAAAGAGAGAACGCGGTGAGAGAAGAAGGAGTAGGAGGGAGGCAGAGAGAGAGAGAGGAGAGAGCGAGGGAGGGAGGGAGAGGAAGAAGGATAAATTGAGAAGCAAAGTGGGCGGTGGGGTTGGTTGTAAAGACGGTAGGGTGGTGAAAGAGCAGGAGCGAGACAGGTGAAGTGGCGCGGGGTGAGTCAAGGGTGAAGCGAGGGGCCGAGAATGCGGGAAGTACGTGAGCAGGGATGACTTGTGGTTGTGTGTCGTAAGATAGGGTTGCTGCCCCCTTTCCTGCCCGCACAGCACCTTAGTCCTTACGTACGTCGGTCCGTCCGTTCGTCCATCCGCTTTCGCCTCGTAACCGCACTTGCCTCCCTTCACGCCCCTTGCCACGTCGCCCCTTCACCCCCTGCAGAGCCAGCTCCTTTAAGGTCCGTTCTCCTGCGACAGGACCGGACGGAGGGATGTTCTTGCACTTGCGACGCGCTTAGTTGTGTACCGGCAACCCGACGAAATTGTGTGTGAACCCACACGTACCGCAGCCCTTCTGCCTCGTGTGAGTGCATACGTGAGTATTCGCGTGAGCAGCACCCAGAGAACCACCACTCTATACGTGCGCGTGCCCATTTATTTCGAGCGGCAGCACCAGCCAGGCCCCCGATGCTGATCTATCAGGTGGCGCGTCTATTGCTGCACACTCTACCACCATTTTCTACTATTTTCATTCTTCTCGCTCGTCGCGTCATCGTCGTCGCTCAAAATAATTACTCCCCTTTTCCATTTCTCAGCCTCCCCTACGAACAAGCGACTTGGATGGATTGATCAGCAGCCATATAAACTTCGCGCGACTCTGGCGCGAACTATGCGTCTAGGTAGCGCATCTTGATCAGAGAGGCTTGATTCTCCAAGCCTCGTCCTTACGCGAATCATTATCTACCGAATTGCGTGACGACGATCGTGAATCATCGACGGTACGCGCGATTTTCCTCGAGCTACTCGCGCTGGCGCTTTAATTAATTCGTCGAGGGTATCTTTTTCTTCGGGGGTCTGGGGTGGGGAGAGAACGATGTTCGGTCGGGGGAAAAGGGTCGGAGCTTGCGATTATATCGCTACGTACGTTTCTTCGAGCCAAGCTGGAAGGTTAAGGGGGTGGGGTACGAGAGAGTATAATTTTTGAAATAGCGTCGCTACCCTGTGACAAGATACGCGGGGGAGATTCTTGGAATAATTATGTCTAATTATCGCGGGGACTTAACGAGGCTGCGAGACAATATCGATCTAGAACTTGTATCGAACATCGAACTACCATCATCTTCGCGCGATAATTAAAGCGAACTTCCGGTACTTGGAAAACACATCGAATGCTACGGGCGGAGCACGGGGCTCGGTTTTCAACAATTGGCTACGCGCGCGTACCCCCGGAGTCGCATCGATTCTTTAATTTTCGTCGATACTCTCGGCGACGATGGCCCGCGAGTCCACCGTGTAGCCAACCCTCTTTTCGCGCCTCTCCCTCCCTCTAATATTTTCCTTCTTCTCTCAGTTCCGACGGCAGTTTGGCGCGACACACTTTTGTGAGAAGCGCAATTGTCAGGAGGGGAGCGTTAAATCCCGTTAAGCGCAATTTGCGAGCGATAATGCGAAAAGAGCTTTTCGATCATTGATAAGTTCGGCATAAAAAATGGAATATTCGGAAACCAGGCGAGAATAGACGGGGCTATCTCGGCGCCAATGAAACAAGTCACGTATACAAGGAAACGAATCACGTGGCCTAGATTGAAAGTAACGTTTAACAGGACTTGCAACGAGATTCGCGATAAACACTCGATCGTCCATTGTAATCAGTTCTTTCCGGACAATCAGCTCCGCTAAAAGCTGCTGGACGGACTGACCAAAGATTTTCCGGGACACAGAGAGGGTGGAGGGCTCGCCGTCAGATTGGAAGAAGTCGATTATTCTAATGGCGCGGAGACAAGGATCTACGGAATGATTTTCTGCAAGGGGATGGGGGTGTGTGGGAGCTTTTCATCGGAGCCGCACAATGGGCCGTGCATCCAGAACGAGTGTGGGAGATTCAGTTTAGAGGATGACACCCGTTAAATGCCGGCAGGGGGAGAGAGAGAGAGGATGAGGGAGAGGGAGGGAGAGAACGGGAGGTGGGCGAGGAGGAAGGGGGTGGGGGATGGGTTGAACGGGCACGAAGGGAGAAAGGGGGTGAGTATCGGACAAGGGCGCATAAGGAACTTGGCTATTTCATGCTTGTATGTGACCGGCTGTACACGCGTGTGCATGTGCGTGTGTACCAGGAGCTCGGGAGCGCGAGCGCGCGCGTGTGTGTGTGCGCGGGTGTTTTCAAGTCGCGTGACTGTACGCGCACGGGTCACGCATACGTCTTCGTGCAAAATCTCGCGACAAATACACACATGTGCTGTTTCGAGCACAATAATTACTATAGGTAGTCGGAGCATGGCTGTTGGGGTGGGTTGGCCAGCAATCGATACACACACACGCATAGGGTCCGCCCGCGCGCTCTCCGCCAGACGCACACTGTTTCGCGTTTACATAAGTGAAGTTCCTTGGCCACCACCCTTAGTCACCACCTCTTATATACCCTCCCGCTGGTCCTCCCTCGGCGTCCCTCTCCCGCTTTCTGCCCAAGCGTTTCTAATTTGCATTCCCCTCCGTTGGCACTCCTCCCCGTCCCTCCACCCCCCCGGGACGCCCCACGCCGAGCCCGTTGTCCGTCTTGTAAGGTTTCACGCACACGCGTGTCCCCGGCCCCGTGTATACGCACGCGAGGAGGGCTGCTTGCCCGGGAGGGAAGGGAGAACAGCAAGGAGACCTCGAGACAAAGAGACCACCCTTAACTTCGGGCTGCCAAGTAAGACGGCCACCGCACTACGGATCCGAGAGAGAGAGAGAGAGAAAGAGGGAGGGTGCGAAAGCCAGAACGACTGGGAGAGAGAGAGAGAGAGAGAATAAGAGATCGGTCCAGGGTTCCTGTTAGGCTAGGATTCTTGACCCTCTACCTGACTTGATATATCTATATCTGTTGCGAATGTGTACGTCTAAGCTTTTTCGTGTCTCTCGCTCCGAGCTAACCCAGAGGACAGTTTAACCGTTCAAATCATACGTGAAGAAAAGTTTCGCACATTCCACATTTTTCTCTTTTATGGCATTCCTTTTCTCTTCTCTTCCTTTTGCTTAGAGGAAATGGGCATTCTCTTGAATAATGCATTTATCTAATACGTTAGCGTACTGGTATTATCGTTCTCTCTACTATCAATCATCCGTTATGCAAAATTGACCATCGCGCACTCCATAAACCGTGAATTTCCTTGACCGTTTCCCTGCCTTTTTTTATGTTTCAGCCAGGAGTACCGTAACCGATTGGAAAATGGACTGGAGACTTCCGCGCGATACACACACGCGCGCCAATCGATAAATTATTTGGAGCTGGAGCGCGATTCTCTGATATCGGGGCCAGCGAAAATCTCGTTTCCTAGTTTCATTTCTTTGTTTTTTCTTTCGGTTTTTATTTCTTTTTTTTTTTTTGTATTTCAGTGCGTGGTGAGAAAATGAGAAGAAATTAAGGAGGTGGCGAGAGCGAGGATCGTAGGTAACAACGGTGAGAGAGGGAAAAGAAGAACGAGGAGGAAGAGGAAGAGGAAGAGATGGAGAAAGGAGAAGGAGAAGGAGAGCGAGAAGGAAAAGGAAAAGGAAACGCTTCTTCTCGGCATCTCGTGGAACTCGACGGACGGACGGTAGCCAGAAGGACAATGGCAGCAATGAAGATAAAGAAGGGTCGTGGCAGGCATAATTCCGAGTGCGTTAAGAGATCCGACCGACTGACGGATCTGTCAGGGATGGATGGCAGTAAGGGTTACGAGCATCACTCATCAGTAGCGGCCATATTGCCTCCGGTGCCCCAACCCCTCGCGAAGAGCGCGAGCCCTGATAATTCCCCAACCCACCGGTGGCCCCCACCGCCTCCCCTCACCACCTTCGCCACCCTCGCTCCTTGCTCGCCTGCTCACCCCTGTGTCTTAGTCTTACTGGTTTCTTCTCCTTTTCTCCCTTCTTCCAGCAACGCTTCTTCTTCTTATTTGAACCCCCAGCGCGCGGTGCCCGGGCTGCTTAATGAGAACCTCCACCTCCTCGTACCACCACCAGCACCGCCGCCACCACCACCACCACCACCACCGCCGCCGCCGCCGCCGCCAGCAGCCACCCCACCGGTCCCGCTGCCGTTCTCCACCACCCCCCTCGCCACCCGACCAGCACGGGGTTCACCCAACTCCCTTCACCCGTCGTTCTACGACCCCTACACGCGCTGGCCCGCCACACACGCGAGACGTTTTAGACTTTTAATATTGATTACAGCTAAGATGGTCCCATATTCGCGGAACCACCCCTCTGTCTTCCCTCGACCCCTCCACGCTCCTGTCGACTCGCTTCCTCTTTCACGGGCAGGTTTCTCCTCGCTCTCCTGGCGAGTAAACGCACGAGCTACTACCATCTCGGCCCGACGGCCTGGATTTATCGCTCGCGGTGAAAATCCAGAATTTCTGGAAAAACACTCGGTTTCCATTTTTCCCCCTCTCTCATTCGACGTCTCTCAATAATAATAATAATAATAATAATAATAATAATAATAATAATAATAATAATAATAATAATAATAATAATAATAATAATAATAATATGCTCGAAACATTTCACGATCTTCTTCTCATTTCTAATCTTTCTCGTTTCATTTCTAATCTCACCCCCGTTTCACCCTTGGCCATCGAGAGTCTCTAGAATAGAAGCCTGCTCTTTCCTAGGAACGTTGTTCTTTCTTTTGAGATCACGAGAGGGGGTGGGAGAGAGCCAGCTTGATTTCGTGCACTTATATGCGTGGCTAACGAGATCACTGTTTCAATCTGATTTGTATAGCCCGTGTGACCATTGATTACATCCAGTCGAATTGGGTCACATGTAAATGGAAGTCATAAATCTTGGCGTTCTCTTCGAGCGATTCTTTTCAATTTGTCAGCGAGTATGTCTCCGAATAAAGAGAAAATTGAGAGAGCCAGGTTACCGCCGCTGACTCGATTATCGTTGAAATGGTAATTATGGCGATTATATCGAGCCAATAATTCACATTAAATTTACATAAGAAAGCTCACGTTGGAAACTTGGCGAATACACGAGAATATCAGGCTGAACGGAAAACAGGAGAGTGGAGGGGAGCGGCCGAGGCCGGATAATTAGGAGAAAATAATTATCCGCGTTTTAAAGCGATATTAAGTCGACATATAGAAAAGTTCAAATAATATAGTTAAAGCGAGACTATAAGAGAGACAAGTGGCAAGAAGATAGATGATTAAAAATACAAGTACCTATCCGAAGAAAAACGTCTTACCTTAACAGCTGAGAAAAAGTTTCAGAACATTTCAAACTAACTCCGTGTAGTCTCCTTTAAGACAATAAATCGAGCTTTAAGTTAATAAATTCTAAAGACGAACGAGGTGCAACTTCCTTTTGTAACATCAATAAAGTTCTTAAAACATTTGTATCAGAAATTGAGATGTAAATTCGTTCGTAAGGACGCGATTGTCAAATAATAGTTGAAAAACAACTTTTAATCCTCATTAAAAGCTTCCTGCAATTTTTATGTTATCCTCACCGCTCGATTGTTGTATAAATCCGGCGAAAATGCATTTATGCAAGTAAACCGGTGCACTTAGCGCGACCTCCGCGCCTCGGCAACTGATTTCACGCGCAAGTCAAGTTTAGATTTCCAAAACTTTGCTTGGTTTAAGGAGCTGTCAAATAATACTGACTCACGTATCAGGGATCGCATAATGACTTGACTAATAAACCTCATAATTTCCTCACGCCAATAAACTGGCGAGGCTCAGTTTTCCGAGCGGTTTTCTCCGTCGGCAATTGATCAAGTGCCATACGGCCGATATTATCTTGCGCAAAAAAATTACTCACTTTTCGTCAGCATAACGCGCCGTCCACGCGGCGCACCACCAACCACCGAGTTTCCATGAGGGACCAGCGACGCACACACGCGTACTACTCGCACACATGGACAAATCTCGAAAAATACCATTATCGATGAATCGCGATTATGCAAATTTACGCTTACACGTGTCCCTTTAATTTCTCTCTCTCTCTCTCTCTCTCCATTATCACGCAATAATTACGCATAATAATGGCATGTGAGGGAATATCGTATTAGGATGATAAAGTCCATTTTCCCCGTCGATCGCTGCGGTGCAACAAAAAGAAGCACTGTTTATTTATAGGATAAGCAGGAGCCTCGGTGAATTAATCGGCGAAAAAAATCGATGTACAGTATATACAATAATATGTGAGCACGCATATGTCATTAGAATTCCATTTTCTTGAATAATTTGCAGTAACGTATGTTAATCCGGAGTGTGTCTCTCGACAACTTTTCCTCCATCATTATCAACCTGAGAAAAACGAGAAGAAGAAACGCAAAATATTATTCAGAATAAATAGGATGGAGCGTGAAAGTCATCGTAAATATTCCTCCGTTCGTGTGTCACTACATTTTCGAATAATTACATAATTACATACTAGTGGCATATGGTAATCGATCAAGTTTTATTTTCTAATTAGTGTACACTATAAATCCTCTTTACCGGGGTAGAGACGACGACGACGACGACGACGACGACGACATAATGAATGAATCGGATCATCAAAGTTTCTCGATGAAATCAATGGAGAGAGGGAGAGAGAGAGAGAGAGAGAGCATTAAAATATTTTTTTCAGGCAAACTCTCCTGCAGTAATTGAATCGTAAAAATCGACCAATAAATCTCGCGCGATCTAAAAATCGTTGGATTTTTTTCCTCCCCCTCGCACCCTGCGACGCTACAGAAGACGAAGTGTGCGAAAGCCAAGAGAGATAAGAGAAACAGGAAGAAGGAACGAGAAGGACCCGGGGCTTGGGATGAGGCGAGGGGGTTGGGAAAAGTAAGAAGAGGCGAGTGGAATGAGGGAGGGGGCACAAGGGGGTGAGACGCTCGCGGGTCGTTATTTTTGTGCCTGCTTCGTCTTTAATTTCTCCCCTCTTTTCGAGCCGCGACGCGGACTTCGCGACGCCGCCGCCGTCGTTGCCGCCGTCGACGCCGCCGACGCCGCCACCGCCACCGTCGAGCGTCGAGCGTCGGGCGCACGGTTGTCTTAGTTCGTATGCATATCTCAGTGCCTCACATATTGATTCAGGGCGTCATTACGCGTCTTAGCTCGGCCCACTCCTACCGCCACGCCGCCACCCCCTCACCCCCTCGCAACCTCGAACCCCCGCACCCCTCCCTCACCCTCGTCCTCCCTCTCCTGTACCTCCTACTCACCCCCGAGCACCCCATGGCTCTCCTTCGCCCACCAGATCCGTCCACCCTGTTAGAACCTTGCAACCACCCTTCCTGGAAGAATCTTCTTGCAAGCCGGTCCTTTCTACCCCCCCCCCCCTCGCCCTTCCACCCTCTTCCCCTGGCCTCCTTTCCTTTCTACAACCACTGCCTCATCCCTCTTTTCGCTCCTCCACTATTCCTTCTCCTTTAACGACACGCAAGTCCTCCACTAACCCATCACGTGAGTCTACGCTCCGGCAGTGTGCTGCTTCATACGTGTGTCTATTATGCCGCTCACGTGTATTTCGATCATGAAAGACGAATTAAAGGTGCGAATATCGGCCTCAGTAGGAATATTAATTAATACGTGATGCGAGAATCTACGAGGATGCTCGTCGATTATTAAAAAATCTTCAACCCCCTCCGTATCTTTTCGTCTTTCTTCCCTCCACTTCCCTCCACTTCTCTTCTCTTCTCTTCTCTTCTCTTCTCTTCTCTTCTCTTCTCTTCTCTTCTCTCCTCTACTCTCCTCTCTTCGGCTCTTTGTGCCGGCACTTAACCATTCAAGCCCTTTCGCTAGATTAATTGATATTATTACGTGTTGTGTGTCACGCCAGCTCGTTGGCTTTATTAATAATCTTATTTAAATTAATCGTGTCACATTCGGAGATTTCACTCGTTAATTATATTCCGAGTAACTGATTAAGTTGCACTTGCTCGGTTAACAGTTTCGCTAAATGTCTGTTAAGAGCTGTATTAGTTGGTAATATATTAATTAGTCGTTTTAGTTGCTAAGGTACTCGTTACTCGCAGTTCTTGCAGGCTGATCCTTGCCACCTCCCTTTTCCTGCTACCCAGCGCGGCACGCAAGTCCGCCGCTTGTCATCTTATTCTATGTTCGTGTGAGTGTCTATGTGTGTGTATATGCGCGCGAGAAATTTCTCTTTGCGTACCTACGCGTGCGTCTATGACTTTACGCGCGTTTTAATACGCATACGCAAATCCACACCCACGCACACACGCGCGTACGGATCGTGTTCGGTACATGCGTCCGAATGCATTCTCGTACGGCTCCCATTGCATCGAAGCGAGAAATCGAACAAATCCACGCACGAGGCGTATCTGAAAATCAATCTGTATCAGAGAAATCACTCGTGGTTTTTATTTATTTGTTAATTTCATTCGTGACAGGGAGATAAATACATTTCACGCTAAATTTCAGCTGAGCGGGAAAAGAAGCGATACAGTCCAGTGAGTGGCGATAGTATTCGATTATTTTTGACACTCCGTATTTGGCGGAGGACACTGTTATCTGGAAAACTAGAACGAGCCGAATAACAAATAATCTACGGTAAAATGGCGAATCAGATTGTTCGATGCGATCGTCATTCTTACTTCCTGATTACTTTTATCGAGAACCTACGCAAGTATCCTTTCAACTTCCTATCTTCGGCTTCTTCTTTTCGTTATCATTGCGTATTCGCTCTTTCGCGAACTCTGCATGTGTATTGTATAACGGGCATTAAGATTTCCCGTCAACTTCCATAATCGATACTGAATTAATCCTCTAGTAGAAGCATCGTAGTTAAGCGGAAGCTGCATTCGGATCCCGGCGAATGTACAAAAATATATGTCTTTCTTATCTCGACGGATCAATTATTCCGCTGCAGGAGGGCTGCTACCAAAATGACGACTCACTGTCAATTTAAAATGGAGTAAACATAAATTAACTATGCAGGCTTAAGTATTTAAACGAATTATGCAATGATACTTGTATGAGATCCGTTGCGTATATTTTAGTCTGTAACAAAGTTATGTGTTCAAATATGATGAAGTCGAATTAGGTCGAAACTATTTATGTTCGGGGTAAAGCTTTAATCGTTTTGAGAAGTTGGAGAAGTTCGCACAGACCGGAAGTGTTAAGACATAATATTTAATATAATAAGTACATACTAGCGGCACCTGGTCTTTTAAAAATATTTCATGACAAAATCCTATTATTTTTTTTTTTTTTTTCTTTTGCGAGCGTTTTTAGTGATCGATCTCTGGACTTTTTGGTACGGGCCAAAAGCGGATAAGAAAAACTGAAAAAGAAGAAAATTCGACGAACGCATATTTATGTACTTTTCATCTTTATGGGCATTCGCTGATCGCGTGTGTCGCGCCTTCCGCATGGTACACTGAAACGACGGAAAGAATTGTTATCGTCTCGCACAAAGTTTCTCTCACTAAAAGTAAAGAGCAAAGAACTGAATAGAGTCGGTGTCTTTCATATTTTTAAATTTAGTTGCAGCACACCGCTTGACATGGTTGTGCCATCTGGTGTGCGCGAACAGCTTGTAGATAATTGAAATCAGAAGTGCATTTTGAATAAATTACATAGAATAATCATGCGATAACCTATACGCGTATGCGCTTATTTTTCATGTTATATATATGATGAATTTTTAAAAAATTTGCAAAGTGAACTTTATGAATAGAGATAAATTAACACAGAATTGCATTTGTTAAGAAGCAGTTTTATTTACAGGAGTAACATTTGTACTACCACAGCTATTGGCAACAGTAGGAGATATTTGTTTAACGATTTATATTGTTTTATAAAGAAAACGTTTATACTATGTGAAAATCCATCGCGACAGAGAAATTACCGACCGATGACAACGCAGTTCTCCTCCATGACTTAAGCCGCCTGGAAAAGAAGAAATAAAAAAAAATACAATGCACAATGGAGAATACACAAAACGCAATTAGAATTTCAGCACATTGTGTTCATGGTATCGGAATAAAAAAAGACATTAATTTGTTCATTCTATGCAAATCAGACGAGTATTATACGATTCGAGGGTAATTAAGCAGATAATCGCGTTAAAAAGGAAAACCAGTCATTGAGGGAACTTTACCAAAGTTATAAAATTATATAAATATTACATGACACAGCAATATTGCATAATAGGAGAAACGTATATATATATGTATATTTCAATGTAATTGGATAATTATTATTAGTAAGGTTTCTCTAGAAAATGAGCCGTGTCTATATATGTAGCAGGCACGCTTGTGCGAATTGCGAAAGTATTATGCGCGATAATTCGGTAAAAAATATTTGTATGCGCTATCGGTCATAAAATGCGTCAATCTGAATCAAGATTCGCCATGTGGAGCTAAAACGTGCCTCTCGCGCGAAACGATAAGAAGAAAATATTTCACATCGCGAGGAACCAGGAAGGTCCTCAAGATCGAGCATTGGCACAAAGCGCGAGCAACAGGGCCAGCTGTTTTTTCTTCGCGATAACATAAAGTATACACACGAGTCTCGATTCGAGCGACGGTATTAAATATCGAGTATAATTACTCACGAGCCAACGTAACGCAGCTCGAAATCTTGTTCGACTTATTCGAAGGCCTGACATTAAAGTATTGCATTAAAGTGGCTGTGCGGTAATTGCGAGCGCGCAGTCCGAGAGACTTATTTTCGACCTAGTTTAATGCAAATGATACATAGAAAACTAATTCCACACTATAATGGATTATTCATCAATGACGCGGGACAACATCAATGGAACAAGTGGCATCAATGCCGGAAATGCGAGGTTAAAGGCAATTACGCGGCGTGGCTCATTGAGAATCAGTTTAAGGATTGCGGAGAAATTCGTAAAAATTTCTGCGCGCTTGCAAAAAGTAATTTCGCTGTGGGAGCGCATTAGCACGGTTGCATTCAGCTGTTACCACGGGGAAAAGACGAAAGTGTATTTGGTTTTCCGCTTCTCGGCGGCGGTCGTCTCGGCCGAAGCCGATTAAGTAAAAAGGAGCATCGTATTACATTGGCCGGAGATTGATGACGGCGCAAAATGCTTTGGAGTCGACGGACGACGGACGACGAACGAACGAACGAACGGACGGACGGACGGACGGTCGGACGGACGCATACCTACACCCCAGAGATCACGCTACTCCGATTTATCCGATTTATCCGATTTATCCGATTTATCCTTTCGATCTATGCTGATGCTGCAATAGTTGCATTGGCATTTACGCTAGCGCGAAACAACGAACGTAACGCACGCTATGTGCCTTTTATGTGCACGCGTACGTAACAGGGTCGTTGAGGAGGCTGGTTGCTCGCTGCCTGGTTGCTGGCTTGCAAACTTCGCCAGTAAGTGAAAGTCTATAACGCGCTGTTACCAAACTCTACATACTACATCGGTGCTACTCTCATAATGTTTATCCCGGTGACGATCGCTTCTCTTTTGCCTTTTTCTCATTTTCTCAGAAGGTCAAAAGCGTGGCAAACTCGTTCGTCGCACATGCCGCAGTCTCTCGATGGAGGCTACGAACCTTTCTTTGGCTTCTCGTGGCCCATAAAATCATCGAATTCACTAAATCGCTTACCTTTTCCCCTTCTCCCTTTCGCACACACACACACACACGCGCTTTCTATTTCTATCTCTCCCTCTCTTTTTCTTTTCCTCTTTGTTTCTATGTCTCCTCCCGACCCACCCCTCCTCCTTTACTTCCCACTCCTTCTCTTTCCTCTTCCTCTTCTCTCTCTTTCTCTCTCGTACACATGTACGCTCGCACACATACGCCGATAACATAATTGCTCATTCACGTTGGAAATATAGCGAACTTTCGGATTCTCCATTATAGAGAGACTTTTGACGCAATCGATTTAATGTTATCGCCAAGTTTGAATGATATGTTTTTAATCGCTTTCACCTTACTTACTTGCTTACTTACTTACTTACTTACTTACTTACCTACCACCTAAGCACATTAGATTCGAATAGCGGTAATAAACTCACAGTTATAGCACATAATTTACTTTAATATTATAGAATTTGCATTCCACATTTTAAGATCTAATTATCACCTTTAATTTATATACTCGTAGGAAACGACTTTGAGGAGAAAATAACTATGAAGGACTCGCGGGTGTACAATGAAGTAAGAATTAACATTTTTACACGATTAAAGAATAATCTCCGGTCGAAGGAAAGTCGGAATAATTCCAAATGTTACAGTACACTGACTGCGCGATGAAAGCGTTAAAAAGAATGTACCACCGTGGCTTTCCGGTTTCGGGCTCCTAAAAATTCTTACATAAAGTCAATCCGGCTCCTGAAAATCAATGTTGCGTAAGATCCTGATTCCTTAATTGATAAATCTCCCGAAGCACGATATTCCAGAATGAATTGGCCACTCGCGAGAGGCGATTGGCTCACGCTAGCGGTAGACAACAACTCGATAAAACTGTTCGAGAGTGAAACCTCCGAAATAAATCAAGCGAAATTCCTCGCGAATCGTCCGAGTCGCCAAAGTAGCTGAATGCGCAAAAGTTAATTTCTCCAAACATTCTAGCCGACGGTAACTACAAGGTAAACATGTGCACCGCGCCGAACAATTAACGACCTACGTGTTCGAAAGGAATTTTAAGGATTGGGTTGCGAAGGTGGTCAAGGTGGAAGAGGCCGTCGTCGAGCCGGGGAAGTTTTGCGACAGCACGTGCATCCCCCGGCGGGCGCGCGGTTGAAAAACAGGAAAGCAGCGGGAAGACGGGAGGAGAGAGAGAGAGGGATTCAGGATTCGTCGACGATCGCAGCTGCCGCCGCAGCTGCGGCTGCTGCAGCGATGAGGATCCTCGCACGATTTAACATTTTTTCTCTCGAAGCGATGCAGCTCGTCGAGGATCGCGCTCGTTATCGCGCGCGTTAGCGAGCGGGCGCGGAGGGAAAGTCCAGTTTGGTCTTGGACGACGCGCGAGCAAGGCGGGGTGTCACGGAGGGAGGCGCGGGGTGGTGCCACGGAGCAAGGTGAACGGGTCTGTAGCGCATCGAGTGCAGCTTCGCCGATTTCCATCTGACCGTTTGTGCCTCTAGAGTTGCTGCTGCTGCTGCTGTTGTTGCCGCTGCCGCTGCTGCTGCTGCTGCTGCTCCTGCTGCTGCTGCTGCTGCTGCTGCGCTGCCGCGGTTGAGGCTGGGGCTGGGGATTTGCTCGTGACGGTGGCTGACTGGTTGGTGGCTGGTGGCTGGTGGCTGGCAGGCGCAGCGCAGCGCATCCAGCGATTCACGCGCCGACGACCAGTGTCTTTCGGCGGCGGGCGACCTTTGCGGATCGCAGCGGATACCGAGCAGCGACATCGGCACCGAACGAACAAGTGGCCGTCGAGAACGGCGATGACAACGCGACCGGACCAGCTGGCTGCCCTCGCACATGTGGATACGCTCGACTGCACCTGCCGAAAACCGAAAGGTAACGATCCCGAGAGTCCCACTCTGCTACTAGATCGTGCTAGACCGCTTCCACTGAAATGCCAACCGGCGCTGCCACTTTTTTCCATTCATCGATCGATCGAGATCGTTCCCCGTCCCGTCCAGTCCCGTCCCATCGTCGACGAACTGGATCCTGACTCTCGTCCGCGAAGTGCGAAGTGCGGCATTCTCGATGTCCTCCGGTGCCCCCCTCCTCCCTCCTCGAGGAACCACCATCGGAATCGCGAGTTTTGGCACACGGTCTCGGTCACCATTACCGGGACCGAGTTCGCTCTGGATACTCTCTCTAGTCCCGGTGGACGCGCGTCATGTTGGAAAATTTCGCTCCTCGAGGACGCGCGGTCCACTGCGGTTGCGAATTTTTGTACGCTTAAACGACCGCGGCTGACTCCGATCGGCCGGGGATTACGACGGCTCTCAATTAACGCCGATCCGACCGGTCAACTATAATTGGACGCCGTTTAAGAAGAGTTTAACTCTACGTTGTCCCGAGTTTATCTCGTTCTCTCTCTCTCTCTCTCTCTCTCTCTCTATCTCTGTCTGTCTCTCTCATCGGGGAATTTCATCGTCGAATTAGGTCCAGTGAATAGATTCGGCGTCGTCTTCAAGCTCCACCCGGACGGAGACTCCAGTATTTTCCATGGCGGCCATTCGGGACTCGACGAATCGTCTCCTCCTCCTCCTCCTCCTCCGCGTCAAACTCAAGCGATTCGAGCCGATCGCAGGATTTGAACTGGGATCTCACTCGACTCACCTGTCGAGAGATCGGGAGATCGGGAGATAAATCCCGTCTACCGATTTTTCCGCGGGTATCGAGAGGATCGCCGTTGATGATCGTTGAAGATCCAAGTGTCCTTGTCTGTGGCGGTGGTGCTGGTGGTGCCAATGCGGTAGTGATGGTGACATCGATAGAGAAAAGCAAAGACTCGTAGTACGGATTTTCGCTGCAGCTGCACGCACCGGCTGTGCGGCGATACCGAACGGCGGCCTGGCCTCTCAGTTTTCCTCCGGTCGCCGACACGCTCGCTCGTGGTTCGCCTCAAGGAGCTAGCGATCGCTCGTCCTCGGGCAAAAAAATCGCGGAGTGCGCGAGACTCCTCGTCGTCGGCGGGAATGCGGGGAAAGGCCCAGGGCGACCCCGGCGTTCGATATCCAACGTGATCGACGGGCGATCGCGATCGGCGCGTACCGATTGGTCGAATACGAAGGTCACGGTCCACGTAGTCAGAGCGCAAAGCGCGGCCGCTGTTATGTCAATAAACTCCGACGTTGGATGGACAATGACTTTCTCCTAGCGCTTTCTCTGGTTCGCGTCGCTGAACCGATCCCAGAGCGACTCGCATGACGCTCGGTGCCGGGCCAACGCTCCTGCTGGACATCCCGATCCCCCCGGGACCCCCTAAAGTCTCCAAATCTCTCGTCGGATCTTCTACGAGTCTCGTAGAAAGTTATGCCGCCCCTGCTGCGGTCCTCGCTGGCTCGTTCCACGAGAAACCGCCGATTGCAAAACCGTTGCAATTCGGAGCTCGCGTCGCGACGCCTATGAATTTCCTCCGGGTGATCGCCGGAGCACGCGCCGAGTTTTCCTGGCGGCCGAGGGACAACGAACGCGCCTCGGCGCAAAGGTCGCGCGAACCTCGCGCCTCTGGCACCGACACGAGGATGGTCCCGACACCGGGAATTCACCGCTAACTTGCTCAATTTCACGCTCGCTCTTGGGCCCGATCAAATTACCGAAGTGCCGCGTGCGTGCGTGCGTGCGTGCGTGCGTGCGTGTGCGCGCGCGCGCGTTTTACGGCGCGCACCAGGTGAGAGTGGAAATTACAAGGGATTATATGCCGTGGTCGATGAAATTCTCGAGAAAGTTGACCGAGGACTGGGCCTCCGCGGAAAAAAGCTACGAGCATTCGTGGAAGAGAGCCGCGCGATAAGCGTTAATTAGCCGAGTCAATTTTAAAGGAGGCTTTGTTCGACAGGGAAATGCCTGCGCTAAGACTCTTCGGAAGAAAATGGCTGGCCGCGACGGACGACCTCGTGTACCCTGGCCTATTCGAGATTCTCATTCGCATCGTGTGGTGAGTAATTGCTTGTAAATAAGTTTATAGCGAGCGACGCGCGGTGGTATGACGTCAAGTCAAGATTTTCTTTGACCGTGCGAGGCCTCGACTCTTCAAAGGCTTTTCAAGAGACAACGAACGCTCGCCGCTCGTCATCCGAGTTTTTCCGCGCAATTCGCGCGAGCGAATTCAAGCCGATTCAAGCCGCTGGCCATTTCCACCGTAGGTTGATCCTCATCGCCATTGCCAGCGCCAAGTATTACGGGGAAACGTGGAATTGTCAAACGGGCGGCGATTTGGTGCGCGTCTACCTCATAGGAGAGTCCACGATACTTGGAATCGTCACTCTTCTCATTTTCATCATCGTC
Organism: Sclerodermus sp. 'alternatusi'; assembly: GCA_037305995.1. Classification (NCBI taxonomy): domain Eukaryota; kingdom Metazoa; phylum Arthropoda; class Insecta; order Hymenoptera; family Bethylidae; genus Sclerodermus; species Sclerodermus sp. 'alternatusi'. Next base: position 7,265,887 of record CM074550.1, read on the forward strand.
AGGCACAGCGCGAGGGGCTCTATCACGGACACCCTGCCACGTCGATACGTGGAACCTCTTCTTACGGTTAAGTGAGTTTTCTCATGGTTCTCCCGCTTTTCTCTCTCTCTCTCTCTCTCTCTCTCTCTCTCTCTCTCTCTCTCTCTCTCTCTCTCTCTCTCTTTCTTAAATTCAAGGATCTCTCGAGTCTGTGCCGAAGTTTGAGCGATCTACCAGAGACAAGTAATCGATACTAGCGATGATGCGTTTGCTCGTTTCAGGATATTATTGATTCTTCCAGAGATTGGGTGGAACGTCTTGGGCAGCTTCTGGTTATTTGGGAACAGCGTAGAATGCAGCCACGAGCATTACACGATTACCGTGGTGGAGGCGCTCGTCTTCTTCGACTGGATCCTCATCGGTCTGAGCATAGTGGGTCTCGCACTGGTCTTCGACCCCCTGGGATCCATGAGGCTGCGCGAGAAGGAAGTCGAGGACTCGATCGAGCACGTGCGGGCGTCGCGAATCTGGATGCGCAGGTTCAAGTTCCTCTGGTGGATGAGGCAGGACGAGAGCGCGCACGAAACCTTCCAACATGTCGCTGGTGAGACATAGGTACGGCCGGACAGGAAGTCCTGCCGCATTTCGAATCGGAACGCGGACTCGGCCACCCTAAAGAATTTTCTCTGCCAACCTTGCGCTCGCTCCCTCCGAGCGTCGATTGCCTGTCTCCGCTCTAGTTTCAACCTGGACGAAACCTGGCTTTTCCCCGCGAAAGGTCCCCCTGGAGACTGGAAGCGAAACGTCGCCGGGAGGTTCTTTCGGGTTTTCCACCAAAAGAGCGGCTGTGGATGTTCAGTTCCAAATCTCCGACGATTGTCGCAAAAAAAAAATCTGCTTTGAAACGCGAGGAATTGCGCAGCACCGCCGCCCCTTCACCCCGCGCGAATCAATCGAAATCGAAATCTGTGACAGAGTCCCAATGGTTTTCTTTTCAGGGTTACTGAGCGCGCTGTTTCGAGGCACCGATCTGGTGCCTTCCGACGTCGTGGCCGGCTGCATCCTCCTCAGGGTACGACAGAAACGCGAAGTTCGCGAACTGCGTAGACTGAACCTCCTGAATCGTCCAAAGTATACTTCTGGTAAGGACGCGCTGGCGCGGACACAACGTATTATTTATCCGTTTTTTGCGGACACTCGCTTCCATCATTACGTATTCAACGCTCAGCCGAGGAAATAATACGAGGAATTGTTTTCACTCCTCGTGATTTCGTGCAATTATTTCACGCGCGCGCGCGCGCGCACGTTGCACCTCGCAGGAAACCTTAAAATCAGTATAATCTCCGACGCTTTTTCCATCATTTTCAGATGCAAACAACATTTTTGCTGGTTCACCCAGCTGGATGACCTTGGAAAATGCTCATCACCACCTTAAACTATCGATCGCCTCTTACGGCTGGCTCTTCGTCATCTACCAACACATCTGCACCGGATGCTTTACTTTAATTCGGGGCATGACCTGTTGCGCTTGCTTCAGGTAAAGAATTCTCCCTGAAAAAAAAGTCTTCTCTTACATCATGATTTGCGTGCAATACATTGACGTATGCACCGTGCATTCATCAGGTTTTTTTGTCACCCCCAACACTAAATATTATCTACAAATAATCATCGTTATGAATTTAATGAACGCAGTCTTTGGCGTTAGCGCCATTACCATACTCGTCCCAGCCAAGAAGGGCAATGTCATTTCTTCATGAGGATGAGGAAAGAACTCTTACCCCGCGTAGTCGTGCGTTTATGACACTTGATAGACTTACGTGTTTTTCTTTTAGGAGGAAGCGCAACGTAGTGCTCGACGATAACTGCTGCTTTTGCAATCTTTCCGGTGTAAAGTATTTATCTGAATTGTCCGAGGATGACATACTATTCGCGTCGTTTAAAAATCATCTGTGCGAGGTACGTGTCAAAGGGCAATGAATTATTATCCTTGCAAAAAGAATTCTCCTGCTTCACAACATCCTACGTTTTTTTTCTTCCAGGTACCTTTCCTCGTAGTGGCAGACCATAAGACTGCTAGTATTGTAATAGTTGTACGAGGCTCGTTATCATTGCGAGATTTGATAACGGACATCGCTGCTGCGTCGGATTCGTTTGAACCTGAAGGTCTTCCTCCCGGTAGTATGGTTAGTAATTACATTCCTGTTTGTACCATTTAAGCATAATTATGTACTTCATCATTTACTCCAGGCACACAAGGGCATGATAATAGGGGCCAAAGTCATTCTAAAAACGCTCAATGATTATAAAGTTCTAGAGAAGGCTTTTGCTACTTATTCAAATTATCAATTAACCCTGACAGGTAGGAAATTGATAAGCTTATTACAAAGAATACGTGCGACGGCATGTATTAATCTCTTCTTTTGTTTCATTGCACGGAAGGCCACAGCTTAGGAGCTGGCATTGCTGTACTTTTGGGACTGCTCTTACGCCCCCGATACTCGGACTTGAAAATATTTGCATTCGCAACACCTGGTAAGTACCGTGTCCAGCAGCGTTTTCGGCAGCTACTGCTTATCCTTCAATTATTATAAAGTGTGATTTATCAAATAGCTGGCCTCCTTAGTCGAGAAGCTGCGAAAGTAACGGAGGACTTTGTTCTAACAATTGGCCTCGGAGATGATCTAGTTATGCGACTTAGTGTTGATAGCACAGAAAATTTCAGAACGTCCTTGCTCGTAACTCTGCGAGCATGTCGATTACCGAAGGTAATTTACTACTTGGGGCGAATAATGTAATCAAAATACAGAATATTCTCTTGACGAAAATTGTGACGCGTCAACCGCTGACTTGATCTTGAGGAATCAAAGGCTGTTTTTTATTCTTGAAATATTACCATTTCAGTATAGAGTAGTGTTGAACGGATTTGGATATGCGTTGTTCGGCGTCCCCGAAAGAGATCTTAATAAGACTTGGACGAATTATCATTTGTTGAACACAATACCTGGACAACGGCCATTACTGGTTCAAGGACAGGTGATTAATCAATTGGTAACACGCGCATTGTCAAGGCATTTCACGAATAATCACATTTTTTATCTTACACATCTTCATGAATTTCGATAAGTTCAACGAGAATATTTCTTATATTTCTTATAATTTCACAGGATAATAATACCCTTGAGAGAGACTTATCGAGAAGACGATATTCCAGAGTTAGACTATACAATGCAGGAAAAATATTGCACTTGGCGAAATGCAAGAATACAGAAAAATCTGATAAGAACAAGTTAGTATTGATTGATTGATTAATTCTTGAAATCTATCAGAATAAATTAGATTGCGTATGTTTACGACTTGCTTTTTTCCATAGAAAACAAAATGAGAAGGAAAAGAAATATGAAATGAGGTGGGCGCAACCAGAAGATTTTGTTGAATTATCTGTAATGCCTCGTATGCTGTTGGATCATTTGCCAGAAAATCTGGAAAAAGCACTTGCCACGTTGGTACAACAGCAAAAGGATATACCTTTTTACTTTGATCCTTGATGTACTCCAAAGAAAGTTTTTAGGTTTACAATAAAAATAAATAGAGTAAAACTTAAATGTGTATTATTTGCTTTTGTATATCAATTGCCTTATTTTTATAAAGAACATTAGTCAATTAGTCAGTTTAGTCACGATACACTGTATACGTAATGCATTGGCGCTATGAAATTTATACTTTCACGCAAAAATTACTTTAGGATAAAAAAATAATAAGTGCAACAGAGAATTACAAAATATGTAAATCAAAATAATAATCTTTTTATAATATATATTTACACTTATATGAGTAAAATTTCGAAAAAATCGTCGAAAAAATGATCGAAAAAATCACTAGATATATCGTCATTTGGCGCATTCAGCAGACTCAACATTTAAGAGATCGCTCAAAGAGCGTTCTGTCATAACGCTCACTTTTACCAAATGGTCGAAGTGTAATATATAATTATTTGCTTATAGGTTATAGGTCGAAGCCGCAAACGGAAAGTGTGAGAGCGTAAATCGGGTTCAACGCTATCTCAATTTAGCCCTACTACCTCATTCTTATACCCTGCATATAATTGATTGATTCTTAAGTGTAATAAATTTATTAACATTTACTAGGGTAATTTCTTTGAATATTTTGGAAAATCTCCTTAGATATATAAAAAAGTTAAGGAATCACAATTTTTGATTTATATTTTCTACATTAATCAATATTGGTTCAAATATGTCAGAAATCAGGATTTGGTAGATGCCGAAAAGCACGACGAAATAAGTGTAAGAAGAGACGAATTCAATAAAGCAAAAAAGGATTTATTTTAATTGTCTAGTGCTTACAAAAATTTAATATTGCACACATGTGTACATGCGCGAAAGTAAAAGAGGCTAAGGACCAGCCGCAAAAACCAATGGTGGTTACTTACGGAAGGAAGCCCAAAAGTTATGGTGCCCCATAGCTTAAAGACAGAAACAACCCAAAGTGGCCTCACGACCAACTAGAGGAAAGATGGGAAAACCAATAACTCTCCTCTTGACCCATTCAAAATAATGATTATAGGCGATTGTTAAGAATTTCTGCTAATCGCCGATTAATAAGGATCTCGTTATCAATTTTTGATAGCGAGAGAGCATCGATAAGCGCAAGGCACAGCTAAGCTTGAAGCCCGGCCATCTAGCGGCCGGCAGTCGTACTACGACTAGCGCTCATCGCTGGTAAAAGCTTCTCACATACATTTTCGCTGGTAAAAGATTATTATTTTCTTTCATTTCTTATAATTCCTTATACTTCTAAATTATGCCTTCAATTAGCCTGCAAAATAATATTTTTCTTTAAACAATAATTATTAAATTATAAAGACAATAAAACGGGTTATGTTTTCAATTAAACAAGGATTGTTTAATTATATATCTTTTTAATGCATGCTATTTTTGATGATAAAAATTTAAAAGAAATTATATATTTACCATGAGTTAAGAGACTAATGTGTATTTGGTCCAATTTTACTAGAACCAATGATCGTGGCGGCACCAATGATATTACCTCTCACACCCCTGAAGCGGCTTTGCCTCAACAAGAGATTGCTCCATCTCCTTATTTCTATATGTATGGAATTATCGTATTTTCCATCTATACGAGATTCGATGAACTAATTTTTTCCCTGCTTTTCAATTTTGAGATAAAACAGTCGAAAATTTTTGAGTAAAATCGTGCTTTTCGGATTTCTTTTTCATTTCTTAGAAAATATGATAGAAATTAGACTGTAATGATATCTTTGAAAAAATAGAATTCTTGTACAGAGCCCTTTTTTCCATTAAATTCTTTATTTTTTTGCAAAAGTACAAATTGTTTATGAAGATCTAGTTACTTTTCTTTTTTTTATGGATTTTCAGATAAAACGCTCTGTACAAAGTATTCTTAGGCTTCCTAGATTATCCATGTCAAATAGTTCTCAAACTCCGTTCATTTTTAAGGGAAAAATCCGAAAAATACAATTTTCGGTCGGGTTTACATCCTCTTAAAGTATTTTAATGCGCAATAAGGGAGTGGTGATCTAGTGAAATTTGAGCGCTGTCGGTATCTGTGAATGCGCCCATTGGTTAAATAAAATAGAATTTCCATGAACTCCAAAAGCTCTTGTGCTCGATTCGGAACACACCCAAAAATTTAGAGGTCTGTGCTTTCATAGTACAGTTGTAGTTGGCCCTTTCTGTATTTGCTGTATTCGCAGACAATACTGGAACGCAACCTTAATTCCTGCACTATATATTACATTGTATAGTAGCTTGAAGGTGTCTTTAGCAGTGAATTCTTCCTAAATTAGAAGATTTGCTCGTTTGTTCCAGATTTTTACGTATGAGAACGATTAAATTATTTACGATATTACTGGAAAAAATTAAACTAATATCGATTGTTGCGGACAATCACAGAGGTCTAAGAACATATATCCCACTACTGCTCACTTTCGTCTAATTTCATCAATATTCTTTAAGTATGAAGTAATATGTTGATCAAGAAGCTGACTGAAAGACAAGTGATAAAGGAGAGAATAAGTGTTTCTAAAGAAAAGGTGTGGAGGCTACGGTGTAAAATAAATCACCAGATTACCCGAATTTAAGTGTTGGTGTTTCATGGCCATTAAATAGGTCTTCGGCATATAGATATTTTAACTACCATCAAGCATATACATGAGCACCATTCGACTCTTCTGAGATATCATTTTAACATAATTTTTCTAATATACACTATGACTTAAGAAATTTTTAGTGACTATCTGTGCAATTTGTCGTTTATGCCATCTTCATACCCGCGGCAACAGCGTATTTTGTTTTTTTTTCCAATCGATGGTCGAATGTTTCGTGTATTGCACTTCGCCATTTGAGAGGGATATGTGGCTTTTTCTATCCTAACTGTCAACCCTTTTTATCGTTTCAAAAATTGAGAAGCTTGTCAAATAGTAGTATCGGATCAACTGATATATAACAGTTTTGAAGGAATCTAATTTAAACGGTCGAAGTAAATAATAGAATAAATAATTCGCGTCTCTTAGGATGGCATCGTCCACGATAGCTGTTCCCTCAGGGGCAGCTTCAACGACAGTTACAAGTACTGTTACCGGAAGTGAAGAAATTGAATGTGGAGATATGTTCAGTGAAAGAAATGTTAATTCTGTTAGTGGTTTTAATGGCAATCCTTGCGATGCCTTGGAAGAAATATCTCATGGAACAGGTGAAACAAGAGATCAAGAATGTGCTCTTTGCATGAATAAACTATCCTCACCACGAGTTTTGTCCTGCCTTCATGTGTTCTGCGAGGCTTGTTTGGACAAGCTTTTGATGGATGAAGCAGGAGATTCAAAAGCAGCCTCTGTGCTAAAATGTCCATTATGCTATCAAGAAACTTCCATTAACTCTAAAGGTGCTGCATCGCTTACTTGTGACTATGTTCTTACAAACATACTTGATATGTCAGCGATTGAGAACATGGCTGTGCTATGCACGTCTTGCAAAGCCAAAGAGAGTGCAGTTGCTCGATGTTCTGATTGTGCCAATTTCTTATGTCCAAGTTGCAATACAGCACATCAGTACATGCGCTGCTTTGAAAACCATAAAGTTGTTGCTTTCGAAGATCTGAAGCAATCTAACGAAGCCATACCAATACATAAACCCATTTTTTGCTTTTATCATCCAACCGAAAATATGAAATTTTATTGTTATACATGCCAGGTAGTTAAAAATATATTTGAAGATAGATCAATATATTTTATCCTATATTAATATTTATATTCTATATATTATAATGGTTTTGCCTATTTATCTTTTTTCTTTAGGAACCTATCTGCAGTGAATGCTTATTAATCGAGCATAAAGCTCCTGAGCATCAATATGAAAGATTAGCGGATGCAGAACCACGTCAAAAAGAAGAATTAATTAATCTTATGAGTGAAAGCAAAGCCAGAATTGCTGATTGCGATCAAGTATCATCTCAACTGGAAAATGCACTCAGTGAATTACAAGTTCAGCATGATCAGGCAAAAGATTTAATAGTTGAAACATTTCAAAGTTATAAAGCAATTTTGGAGAAGTGTAGGGATAGTGCTTTAGAGGAACTTGAAAAACTTCATTCTGAAAGAGAGTTAGAAATAATGGATTCTTTTCACAAGTACGTAAAAGCAAATTAACTTAGTATTACTAACCCTTCTGTACTGAAGTTACTAATCCATCAAAATACTATGTGTGTACTATTAGTACACAATTATAGTATAATATATTATAGTATACACTATTAATATATAGTCAATGTGTGCATTACTAATAATTAGCGTGGATCGAAAAAGATCCAAGCTTAGTATTTTGGGGTTAAGAGTAACTTAAACAATTTGTGGATTAATTTGAATGAATTAAATTTGATTACAGTGTTGAAAAAACAGTAGAAAAGATAGAAGATGCATGCAGATTCACATCTAGATTATTAGAGCATGGGGATGCGGTGGAAATTCTATCTTTATGTCGTATTGTTGGAACTCAATTGATGAATCTTATAAATAATACTCCGAAGCCAAATATTTCATCTTCTATTGAATTTCAAACAGATTACAACCAGTTTGAAAAAACAGTTAAGGTAAATGTATACTTTGTACTTTCTAGGAATGTAACATATTTATAATTTATTAGATAAAATTTTCTAATATAAAATTATTTGTTTAGGAGACATTTGGAAAATTTCATACTGAAAGTAGTATTACAACTAAAGTTCTTCCTGAAGTAACTACGATGGCAACAGCAGGGGGAGTTTGTCCACCAGTCCAACCAAATGTTCATACTCCTATAGGCTGCCCTAGATCCATTAGCACAAGTTCTCCTATTTCACTTCCTGCTTCTATGCAATCTTCTTTTGAAGGTGAACCTACATTTATTATTCCACCAACAACAAGTCCACAAAATGTTCCACCTCCACCACCACCTGTATCTCTTCCACCAGGTCCCCCAATACATGGTCTAACAAGTATTCAAGAATATAATTTACAACAATTGGCTAGTCTAGCAGAGAAAGTAGAAATCGTCAATGATACTGGTGTTGTTGGACCTAGTACAAATCCTAGTCCAACTCCTTCTTTCACACTAGCAGATTTATTTGGTGGAGATCTAAATTCCACAAGTCACGCTATAAACAATTTACAAGCTCTTGCCAAACTAGGTAATACACTTGGAAATCAAGGTACGAAAATACTTGCACATGTATTCTGTTATGCTTTATTTAAAAAATAAGAATTTGTTCATTAATAAATGACAAATATTCTTTTTTTTTTTTTATTAAATTTTAGAATTGGCAAATACAGCAATAAATGGTAGTGGTGGTCTAGTCTTAGGACATGGATCGTCCCCTGGTATAGTCGAGTCTCCAAATCTTGGAACCTTAACAGCTAGTACTTTATTGAATGGAGGATTTCAGACATTATCTACTCCAACCTCACCAATTTTGTCGCGCGGAACTAGTAAGAAATTTAACGCTAAATAAATACATAAATATAAAATAATATATGCATATTCGTAAAAATATACATAATGGTTTGTTATAGCTGATTCAATCGCTGATGCTATGCATAACATACCCGTTGTTGTGGGCAATACAGTTCCAAATGCATCGAACTCTGGAACTGGAAGTTACTCACATCCACGATCAAGCACTGCAAAAGTAACATCTATGCAAATTCGAAGTAAATTTGGTCAACTTGGACCAAATAAGGGACAATTTAATTCTCCTCATGGCTTTTGCCTCGGCACCGATGAAGATATTATTGTTGCAGATACGAACAATCATAGAATACAAGTATGTACATTTTTTATAAAAATCTGTCATGATACTGTTAAAAAATTCGATGTGCAATTTGATTTATCTTATATTCTTTTAAAAGATATTTGATAAAACTGGAGCATTTAAGTTCCAATTTGGTGTACCCGGAAAGGAAGAAGGACAGTTATGGTACCCGAGGAAAGTAGCTGTTATGCGAAATTCTGGAAAGTTTGTTGTGTGCGATCGTGGAAACGAACGATCTAGAATGCAAATATTTACGAAGAATGGTCATTTTATTAAAAAAATAGCCATTCGTTACATCGACATTGTAGCTGGCCTAGCTGTTACTAGCCAAGGTCATATCGTGGCCGTTGACAGCGTATCGCCTACTGTGTTCGTCATCAGTGATACAGGAGATTTGCTTAGATGGTTCGATTGCAGTGATTATATGAGAGAACCTAGTGATATTGCTATAAGTGGTATGTAGTATACTATTATTTTCTTTTATTTCTTTTTATCTTTTATCTATGAATATCATTAGAGATTTATGGACCAAAATATTTGTTAATGCTTTATTTCTTTTTGTGCTACAGGTAAAGAATATTTTGTGTGCGACTTTAAAGGACATTGTGTGGTTGTTTTTAATGAGGAGGGTAAATTTTTGCGCCGTATTGGCTGTGAAAGTGTAACCAATTTTCCGAATGGAATCGACATTAGTGATGCTGGAGATGTTTTAATTGGAGACTCACACGGTAATCGTTTTCATGTAGCAGTTTTTTCTCGAGATGGATCATTAATATCAGAATTCGAATGCCCGTATGTAAAGGTAAGTGATTATTATATTTTATATTATTCATTAAAGCAAATGTTGTGGTTACCATTATTGCGGCAAAAAGAAAAAAGAAAGCGTACGGATAAACATTTATTAATACCCTATATATTGGATACATTTTTACTTATAATGTGCATGCACATTAGGGTTATTATTGTTCACAAAAATAAATTAGAATTCCATACGATGAACAAAGGTGTGGTACGCGTAAATAAAATCAAAAGCTGAAGAAATATAAAATAATTTTTGTCATGAGAATAGCTAATAGATAAAATAATCCAAAGTTAATAAGTTTATTACAATTGAACACGTTAAGCGCAACATCGGTCTCAGAGAATCGACTTTAAACTTTCCGTTCAGGTGGTGCCGATACTTACGAATCAACACTTCCGTGCTGGCTCGCCACATATAAACGAAAAATAGAATAAAACTGTTTCCGTGCTTAACATGTTAGAAATTTAGTAACGTTTCGTATAAAATATTTTGATATTTATTTAAACAAATGATAGTTGATGCAAGTGAAACCTGGTTCTCCAAGTTTATAATTCAAGAAGACTTCTCATCACTGGCAAAGAGCAATATTAACATATTTTTTCAACTTCATCCATCAAAATATTTCAGGTTTCAAGCTTTAAAATCATACTGACATTTACAGGTTTCTCGATGTTGTGGCTTGAAAATTACTTCAGAGGGATATATCGTTACTTTGGCTAAAAACAACCATCACGTTCTTGTCTTAAATACTCTTTACATATTTTGAAGTAAAATCAGACCAATGAGTATATTTTAACTTTTTTCCACGAGTAGAAATCCCCTTGGATTTGACCTACTCTCAACGAAACATTTAAAAAAAAGAAAAGTATGTGAGGCATAAGTCGTTTAAATTTTGGGCCTATTCAAGCAATAGAAAAAAGTGCAGCATGCAGCTTTAATAGTAATACAACTGTAATGCGTCCCTGTTTTATGAAAGTAACAAAGTAGAGGAAAGGCGAAGGTACATCTCCGACCAAACATTATAATAGTAAATTTAGCAACTTGCATTTGGTAAACTGCCAAGATGAATTAAATTATTAAGCGCAACCAATTGAAAACAGTAAGTTGTACCTAACGAAACCGATTATTCAGGTCGCTCGTGGTAGAAAAGCAATTTACAATGGCCTTCCGTCAAAATTGGTTAATGTACATCACTTTTGACATGTCAGTATTTTAAGTATGTTTGTAAATCAAATTATTCTAGTCTTCGCCGAGCACTTTTACGCGTTAATTTCGATAATACGTGCTCGAAATAAAAAAAAAAGGCGCTCGTCCTGGTTTTAAGATAAAACCGGTAAAGAAGTTTACCTTCTTCATCAAAAACCGTTATTCCACCGTGTATAAATATACAAGCTCTGTTTAAGAGTCCTTTTTTTAAAATCTTAATAAACGGATAACAGGTTAAATTTCGGAGTAACGATCAAAATTTCCATGCTTCATGCATAGAAATGTTGCATGTTGCGAGGTAGTTTATAATATTTCTTGCTCCTATCATATCGTATGTATAAAACAGCAATTGATTAATACTCCTCATTGCAGCATACACAAAAGCTTAAAAACAAGATATGTTCCTCATTTATCTCTTCTATATGAAAGCGATGTCAATATGGGAAAGAAAAGTTACGATATGTTAAAAATCAAACATTTAAAAACTTAAAAGCCGAAAAAATTCTACAAAGTAGAAAAGTATGTGCATAAAATATTTAGATCCACAACTGAAGTAGATCCCATGTGTACATTGTTAACATTAGACAGACATATAATGATTACAATATTTACTCAGGATGCTTTATTATGGTCCACCATATACATATAAAATATATGCGTGTGTGAATAATTGGTTCGTGGTGCTAGCGATAATATATCTATACCATGTAAATGTATTTGTTATAAAATTACAGATATCATTCTTACATTTTACAATGCTTAAGAATGATCTCTTGTAATTGCATAGTAATATAAGTTTCATAAGTAAAATATACCACCGCTATCATAGGGGCGATACTTTATCTAAGAATAACATACAGTTTGCTAAACAACTTCTATTTATGTATATATTAAACATTATTCATAAAGAAAATCCACATATAAAACACATACATATATAGAAATACACATATTTTTTAGGGTTGTTTACATGGTCAGCCTTAAGATTTGATTGACTTAAAAATGCAATGTGTATACAACATATACGTCAGATATTTGGCAGATCACTATACTGTGTTACCTTATTATCTACAATAATCATTATAATTACAAATACTATCTTGCCATACCAAATGCTAGGTAGCATAGGTATATATATAATATATAAGTATAAATATATACATATGTGTGCATGTATGTATATATGTATGTATAAATAATATGTAATATGTATATACTTATATATTTGTCTATACCTAAATAGCTTTTATCTGGTTTATTTGCATATTGAAAATCTTTAACGTTAACCAAAATTAAAGACGAATATTGTGCAAAGAGAGGCGCATGAATAACTTTAAATGCGGAAAAGTATGGGATAGAGAACACAGGGACATCACACAGTATGAACACAACTTTCGTGTTTAGATTTTACAGCGACGTTCATAGTAGATTGCACGGAGCCTACATATGTATACCTAAGCTATACAGTCGTAATCATCTGTGGGGTATCGTTAGAGGTTTTAATTTTATATATAAAAAACTGAATTCTGAAATATTTAATAGTCATGGTTAGCCAGAGTTATATAAATAATGCCTGTGATAATAGTATCGTCAGGATAAGTTGTGTCCTTAAAGAGTTTCTGATGTTGTTGCTAGGTAAATATAATTAGTACTAAAGAGCTCATGTTGGTTTTGTTTTGTGGAAACTTTGTGAGCCCCCAATATCAGGCGCACAAACCTTCTATACAATTCCATCAGTTGTCTCTTTTGGTACATTAAATATAAAAACAAAAAAAGATATTCAGAATAAAAAAAGAGAATGTGTTGCAAAATATTTGCCAGTCGTCATATTAAAAATTTATAGTGTAACGAATGGATGACCATTAACGAGAGGGTCCTTTACCTCACAAAATTACTATATTACGCTCACCTTATATATACTTGAATATTTTAGTATAGATTTACTCTATTTACATATTTTTATCTGTGGAAGACTACTTGGCTAATTTAGGCCACTGTTGAAATTCACCCCTTATTTGCCTTGATGTTTAAATTACAATAATAATATAAAAAAGAAAACGCGTACACACGTGTACGTAAGAATTACTTGTTACGTAAATGGTAATTGTGATAGATTTTTTGATGATTTTTACAATCACAAAAGTCTTATTATCCTAATATATATAGAATTATAGTCACTCTCTACGTAACTAGATAAACTCTGCTTACGCTGTTAAATCTACTATTCTATCACCATTGAGTTTTTCTTATAACTTTTGACTTTTTATTGTGGCTATATTAACCGGTTTTAATTTTCGGTTTTACTCTTAAAGTCATAAATGTATTATTCAATGTACATACATAAATACATGCATAAATGCATAACATATGTACTTATTCATGTATATATGTATATGTATATATGCATATGTATATATATATATTTATATATGTATGATATATTAATAATATATATTATGAACGCTAATAATATTCATATATATATATTTATATATATATACATACATAGTCAATTTAAAAGTGGCTCTGCCAAAGGTTACATAGTCTTTATTATAGGGAGAGTAATAAACGAATTAAATTCATTCATTTATTTTAATCTAAATTTATTATCTATACAATCGTATCGATTACTATAGTAAAGCTCAATTCCTTTGATACCGGCTATTTAAGTAATATTTATTATATAATGACACCAGTTTTTTCTTGAATAGATATTAAGTATAACAAAAAAAAAGTAAAATTTATTGTCCGTGATTAGTATAGGGTCAAATCTCAAATATTATTAACTCATGACCATTTTGAAATATTTGAATTAGGACAACAATTTAAGAGTGTATTACATTGTTAAAATAATTTTATTGTCTGAATTTTAAAAGAATCCTAGAAAGCTTGTAAAACTTACCGCATATCCTAGCAAAAATTGTTACTATATATCATAAAAGTATGTTCCTGATTTAAAAAATAATATCATCTCTTAAGGATATCTGTAAGTTTATCAAGCAAGGAGTCATTTACACACAACTGTATTAATATAGGACTAACGTGACACGATAAGAAGGAATAAAAATCTAGCTTACGGTTAATCATAGTCTTCCTAGAATCCTAAAAAGCACGACGCCATAACGACTAGAGTATATAGCCAGCTAATAAGAACATGGCAAATATTATTAAACAAATGAATGAAAGTGTTACGAGTCATGTCAAAAATTTACTTTAAATTGACAGTGATACTTGAATTTACGTAATATCCCTTAATATACGGGTTATCCATTAAAACTTTTGAGAAATTTTCTCTTTTTTCCTTTTTGCATAATTTAATTTATATTTCTAGAAAAGAGTTCTTTTTAAAGAAGAAAAAAAATATATAAAAAAATGTGATTCGTTATGCATTCTTTGTAATTTTTGTATCAACATATTTATTCTTGATTCGTTCTTATATATGTCTTTAATAGAATTAATTTTATATTAACGAAAGCATTGTGTTCTTTATTGGCTGTTTATGACGCTACTTCGGCGTACTTACTTCTATACATTAACAAGAGCCACGTTCACATAACTTGGTTTTACTAATAATGGCTCAATGCGGGCCTACGATTTATTACATTTTATTTAATGAGTTAAAAAAGATGAACAGCAACTTAGAATTGCTTCCATAACTTATGTTTACATTATTTATACATAGAAGTTTTGTTTCTAATTTTCTCGTTGATTGTAACTTTATATAATTAGATATTAAGGAAACGAAAAAAAAATTTATTCATTCTCTCGTATTGTTAGCGATATATTATTATTCATTATATTTTTAGTCGTGTTCTATTGTTTTGACATTTATTAAATATCTTATGTTTACAATACTCAATGTAATATAGCAAATTATTATGCTATCTCTTTTAACAAATATATATGATATAATATTAGTTTATGTAGTTTTTAGATATAATGTAAGAGAATAATACTAGTGTGATTCTAAATTTGTGCGAATTGCATTCCAAATTATATATTATATTATTACCTTTAATTTTAATGCATTTCAGAATTAAATTCTTTAGTGCCAAAACAGACTAATTAATATATGTATTTGTAATGTGTACCTTTTTTTTTTTTTTTTATACTTTATTTTATTGTTTTTTGTCGCTCGTACGCTTTTTCTTTTTAACTTTGTGAGAAATCGACTTTGTAACGTAAGACAAATGATTATATTTAATCCTTGTTTAGTCAGTTAAAGTACAAATATTCAGCGTATTCTATCATTAGATAGTAAGTCATAAGCAACATGTCATAAAATTACTTTGTTCCATTCCATAAGAGCTTTATTTATTTGCATTAGTTACTTGATATAATACTACTTAACAGGCTGAGAAATATAGATAAAAAAGTACTAATGAACGATATACCGACTAAGTATGAAAGGAATAAAAGGCGTGAAGAACGGAACAAATGAGTTGAGACAAGCTATATTATCACTAATCTACACGTGGTATTTATTTTGATAAATTGTTCCTTTTGGACATACTTTATTTACATATCAAATTGACCACTGAACACTATACAATACAGTTCCATTCCATTGGTGTGCTGAAATAACGTCAGAATTATAGAATAAACGCAGCATACCGCGCAATTCCAAGATCTCTGTATGTATCTCGCTTATATATATATTTTACATGCACCATGTAAAGTGGCTGATTGAGCAAAGCCCTACGTATTATAACATTTTAACAGAGCGGTCAATGAAAATAAAGAACCTTATATAATTATTATTCATAATTTTCTTCAAACAATAATCGATATATACATATATGTATATGTGAGTGCGTGTGTGTGTGTGCGCGTGTGTGTGTATATATCGATAAATTGTACAAGTTTGATGCAGTTTTTATGTAAAAATATACATACATTCAGTCCATAAATTTGTGTAAAGTGTATCGCCACAAGATAAAACGAAAAATCTAATGTAATACCCGAAAATCTTTAATAAAATTATGCACTAGATGCTATAAGACAATTACGAAACTAAATTACTGGCCAATTTTTCTGCAAATATTACATCAAAAATTTCGGAAAACATTCTGAATATACAACATCATTAATGGTTCACAAGATAAACTGTATAAGAAATAGTACAATTGAAAAAAGATAAATTGTAATGCCATATGGGGAAAGCGTGTATATTAATATATTTTTTATATGCTAATGGAATGCCAAGGAGCATGGTCAGAATGTAATTTAACGTATTATTTAGAGTTACATGTCAGAATTATCTCTATACAAACATTAATTTCTCGACGTACTCATACATACACCTACATATATACACACACCGCCTTTATAATGCTTATTCTTATATATATTTAGATAATATATAGAGATATATATAAATACACACACACATGTGTCAATATATTTATATATATATATATGTGTGTGTGTGTGTGTATGTGCGTATATATATATATATACACTAATATATGTACTACATAAGTTTAATTTTTCAAAGTATTCCAGAATAATTTGAATGTATATTTCCAACGTGTTATTTAGTTCTTATTTTTAATGTCGTGAAGTTTTTTTTCCTTTTTTTTTCTTTTTTTTTCTTTTTTTTCTTTTTTTTTCATTTTTCATTTTTCTTTTCGTTTTTTTTTAAGTTTTCCAAAGTTTTGCAAGGCTAGTCTACGAGTTACTAATAACTAGCGTCATCTTTATTTAAGTAAGTCAGCTTTTTCTACCTTGTACCTACACAAAAATTTTAGTTTCATTTTTATATAAAATATTAAAATTTATGGTATTATACGTATACACATCTATATACACTTTTACAATAAAATATTTTAATGTATGTATTGTAAAACGTAACTAAGAATATGGAACATTTGCTACTTATGTATTTGTCAACTATATTAAATTGAATATATTTTATTATAGGATAGGAGCATAAAAATAGATGTTCTGTGTTAATCGTGCATAATTTCATCATATCAATCCGATTTGCCATTACTTGTCAATTCATATGGAAGCTATCCTATACTAAAATATTCTCAAATGTTGTCATTACGCAGTTCTTTGAACATGTAGAACATGCATTCTCGTCTGCGCATAGGCAAAATGCAATAATATATTGTGATGCTCACAAGGCACATAACATAATTTACCAAAATTATAATGTTTAAATATTTCATGTGATTTTTTGGAAACGGTTATATTTTTTATTTCCTGCCAATTGTTTAATTTGTAATGTTGTTCTTTGTTCTTTTCCAATAAAGTATGCAAATTAAGAGACTTGTTTTTACATCCCACAATATCATATTAATAATTTACTTTTAATAGGTTCTCCGATAATTTATGGCAGTCATTAATCTAATACTCAACTAAAAATTCAGTGTCACTACACACATAGAGATCTTAATCTTTACCTCTGCGTAGTACTTATCGCACCTTGATAAACCGCTAAGTATTTTTCATATAAAAAACTATGTGAATATTTAATGCTACATCGCGTGCTTTACACAGGAATCCGTTTAAATAAAGGAAGCCCTGGACATACATTTATATCAAACTTCTTTGGAACTCTTTGGAGATATATTTGCAATATTATTTTGTAAGCACTACGCAATTAGTGAATGTTTCTATTAAATGCTCTTAAAATTTAAAAGTACTTCTATAATTATATATAGTTCACATATATATATCAGAGATTAAGTCAATTATATCATTAAAATGCAAAGATCTCTCTCCGGCCGTACTAAAAATGCTCATTATTGGTTGACTTTATTAAAAAAGCAGGCTACGGAATTCTGTCTTGCTACAGGACTACATGGCTACAAATATATAGGCCAATCTCAACGTTCTAACTTTGAACGGTAATAACGTGTATAATTTTTAAACAGCTTTTTCTTGTGTATATTACATTTATTTATTTTACAATTTATTTGGTATGTTCAATATCCTGTTTACACAGACTCATGGTAAGCGCGTTTAATAACTATTCATAATTTAAAGTAACACTTTCTTTCTTCAATTCACACAGTGTTATTTGGGCTATAGCAGTTTTCACATCCTTAATCTGTGCTATAGTATTAATGAAAATGGCTTATGATTATTATACGTTCCGACCAATTTTCACAGTTATCGAGTCCACCCATCATGGAATATGGAATTATCCTTTTCCAGCTGTAACAATTTGCAATATTAATCGAATATCTCGCAAATTATCTAAAGAGTTGATTCAAAATTTGTATGTATTTCTTTTTGAAAATAATCTAAATCTCTAGGTTCTCTCTATACACGAATTGAGTCATTCGTATTTATTTTTACAGAAAAATTCCACCTTTCCTCTCCAATGTTTCTAAAGATTTTTTGGTTGATGAAATGAAGCTTATGTTAGAATTCTTGGATCCTGGGGTGTTTGAGGGAAACATTACAAAAAATCTAACAGTTTTACAAGACCTATTTGATTATAATAATTTATCTATCACCGATGTTGTTTATGCGGTATATATTAAATTATCGATGATAAACGTACACGCACACACACGGATTAAGAAAAGGACAATATTAAAGATTCTTTAATTTTAGACTACACAAGATTGTAGTAGCTTAATACATTCATGCAAATGGAATGGAGAAAATGTTCCATGCAGCAATATCTTCAAACCACATTTTTCTCGCGATGGATTATGCTGTAGCTTCAATTATATGGAAATTAATCCGAAGACAAATTTATTAAAACTGTAAAGCGACATTATTCCTAATTCTTAAGAGAATATTATCCTTTATTCTGATTCATAATAATTAATATTTTATCGTAGATCACACCTGAGAAGGATCAGTGCATGTGGATATCAAACTGGTTTAATAGTTTTCCTAAATCTTGACTCTAAAGATTATTTTGCTACCATTTTAGGCTCAATTGGTGCTAAAGTAAATTTAATGAAAATTAAAGAAAATTCATTTTGAAAAGTGTAAACAAAATTATAGTTCTATACTATCTTTGTAGGTCATGATTCATTATCCGTTGGATTATCCTGACTATAACGCTGAAAATAAATATACGACCATTGGCACCCAGTCATTTTTAAGTATAGCACCGGAAGAAACCTATTCAACGGAAAAAGTAAAAGACTTACCGATTTCTACACGAAAATGTATTTTTAACAATGAAGGCTCTATTACTAAAAAACACAGTAATATTTTGGAAAGAGATTTAGCAATAGAAAATTATACGTATTTGAATTGCCTAGCGGAATGCCGTGCTACGGTTATTCGAGATAAATGTCACTGCATTCCTTATTATTATCCACAAAATCGTTAGTAATAATACATTTGATAAAACTATTTTTAACTAAGAATAATTTTAAATGTCTTTTATTCTCTTATAGATGCCAGAATTTGTAATCTAAAAGATATACCATGCTTAACAAAGTATAGGCGTGAGTATCCATTTAGTTACAAGTATATGCATATATATCTGTATGAAGTTATTAAGAAAACTTAGCAATTAATTTTTTACACACACATTGAATATATTAATGTGAAGGTTTGACTACTATATAATTATTTACAGATTTATATGATACTTCTTGGCCAGGAGTACACAATATAACTTTTACAAATAATGATGAGATAGAATATCTTGAAAGACCATGTGGATGTATTCCAGACTGTGATCTTTATCGTTATCCCATTGAAAGTTCACAAGGAACTTTAAATCAAAATGTGTATTATAATAATAATAGTTTTTCAAAAGATCCTAAGTAAGAAATTAGTATCAATTTAAATAAGAATTAAACAAGATCTGCCATTTAAATTCCGAATTTTTCAGTTCCGGATTTAGTATTAATAATTATAGTATAGTTCATATCTTTTTTGGAGACTTAGTATCAATTCAATTCCGTCGAAACGTTCAATATGATTGGCATAATTTATTTGGTAAGTTACACAAGTCTTATGTATAGAGTCTTATCAGTAGTTAATTTTAAAGAACACTTTGTCTAAAATTTGATTTAGATAGATTATTGTCATAATCTTAAGAAGATAATGTATGATTGCAGCATCATTTGGCGGTCTTCTTGGATTATTTTCTGGCTTCAGTCTTATGTCAGGTTTCGAATTAATTTATTTCTTTGTTGTGCGCTTGTTAATAGATGCGCTATCAAAAAACAAAATAAAAAACCTGGAGAAATAAAAAGTCATGCTAATCAAGTTGAAATTATGTAAGAGTTAATTTAATCTATCAATTAGCTTTATTAAGTGTAACATTATTGGTAATGCATATTTTATATATAAATATAAAAATAATGCAAATTCTTAATAAACTAGCGAGCGCACGTTTTGACACAGAAAATTAAGTACTTTCAAAGTATTTTCCTATCTAGATAAACAAGTAGGACAGAAAAAGATAAGCAAATTCTGTACCAACAACAGCAAGTTCTTATCAATTTAGAAAAGGTGTACCATGCAGGGGTCTGGAAAAAATGTTTCAATTATATTGATTTTTGTTTTTACACTTTAAGTGTCTGCTACATAAGAATTCTATTAGTTCTACAGGTTTGTATAAAATATATGAACAATATTAAACATATTCAAAATTATATATTAAATTTTAATATAAAAAGCATTAAGTTTTACATATTTTTGTAGAGTATATTTAAATAATTAGGCTGTAACTTTTGAAGAGTTTTAGTATTTAAATAGCATCTTATTAAACTCATTTACTGCTATTATATGGAATAATTATTGTCTTATTCACTTTAATGAACCATATGTATCTTACGCTCCCCTCCACTAAACTAGACACGTAATATTGAACTCGTGTGTTGTACAAACCATTACAGATCAGTACTGACAGAGAGACTGAGGACGTGTAATCCGTGTTTTAAAGTAACCAACAAATAACTGTGTTATGAAATGTATATATGATTGTTTCCAATTTTGTAATAAAGTTTAGATTTAAAATACTATGATAATCAATTTCTTAGCAAAAAATTAAAATGACAAACTGAAAGAACGAGTACATAATGGCGAAAATCATAGGAACTTCTGAAGTCATGTCAATGAATTTGGTGTGTGAATACTGCACTAACCTTACGTTTAAACATATTCAAGATTTTATTAGGTGTGTTTATACTTGCATTTTAATTTTAATTTACATAACTATATCTATATATTTTATATTTGTGTAAGCGTGTGTATGTTTATATATGTGTATATGCATATATTGTATACAGAAAAAATAATTCCAATGATTATATCACATCATTTTAATAAAACAAAAAATTAAATTTTCTCTAGGCATTTAAGAGAGCATCATTGCTCAAGAGAAGGTGGATCGTTTGTTTGTCTTTATGGCTATAATGGTGTTTGTACAAGCCTTCCAGTAGAAGGCGTATCCGATAAAGATTACATAGCTCATGCAACTAAGCATGCTGGAATGCAGCAACAGCAATGTAAAACTAATGGACAATTGTCTGAGCCTTCTACACCTTGGACTGTGTATTCTGCTGTACAAAATTTACCAGCTGTTTTGAATGATCCTAATAAGGGAAAACAAAGTAATTTTTTAACTCGAACTTGGGGAGATGGTTTTATTGAAAAAGTTGAAATACCAAAAACACCTTATCTTCCTGAAATTACTATGCAACACTTTGATTCATATTTAAAGAAGATTGCGAGAGTGAGTATTGAGAGTATTATGAAGGACAAACAGTTTTATCTATTATATTAATGGTACATCATAATTTTTGTTATAGAGATATCGTAAGCATGCACGAATGAATTCAAATGCATCAAAAGCTTCTACTGATTTTTTACAAAATTTTCCAATTCTTAGAAAAGTTAAAGCTCTTGGTAATATTTAAGTCTTTACCTAAATTTTTCATAAAAAGTAATTTTGCAATTTTGTAATAATTTCTAATATTTATAGACCGAATGCAGTTTGATTTATCTAGTATCCCAAAAGTTTTTTTAACTCCTAACTTAGATCTTTCGCAGAAAGATAATTTTAATGAAGTTTTCCCATTTGCAAAAGAAGGGTTTTTAGGAAAAAACTGTGATATTGTTGTACATGTAAAGCAAATGCAAGAAAAAGTAAGCGTCTCACAAAATTTTTACAAATAAAATTAATGCTCATATGTAAATATTTTAATAAATGCTTCTTTAATTTTAGCTAAGTCATTATTTAGATATTGTGGAAGTTAGAATAGCAGAACAAGTAGCTTCAAAATCTCAAGCATTCTTTCATGCTATGACATCACATGATGCTTTAATGGAACAATTAACACAGACTATTACAGTGTTGAAGGCCTTGAGAAAGAATATTCATCAAGTAGATCAATACTTAGTGAAAGAATCATTAGAAATCTTATGGTACGAAACTTATTGGAAATTAAATATATATTTTTGTAATATATTTTAATTTTAATTGTGTCTATTAGGTTTGAACGAGCATTATCTAATAGGTTACTGGTTCAAGAAACTTTAAAGTATATGGCTACTGTGCACCAAAGCCAACCAATGATACAATTATTATTATCGACTCCAGATTATGTAGCTGCACTTGATGTTATTTCAACTACTCAAGAAATATTGTCACATAAACTGAAAGGAATACATAGTTTTCGGTAAGTTTCAATTAGCATCTAAATAATTTTTAACATTTTATTATACTCTGTTTATTTTATAGACACCTAAGTTCTCAACTTAGTGAAATGGAAAGACTTGTAGATAAGATGCTTTGTACAGAATTTCAGCGATATGCGACAGCTGATTTGAATAGACCATTGAATGGAGACAATACTGTTCTAGATGGGGTAAGTTTTTCTTTAGTTAGCTCGGAGTTGCATACCTAGGTCGTAGCAAACAAATCGCCGTCAATGTCTTCCTAGTGAAATCATTTATCCATCCCAAACGAATAGGACAAACTGATCTCCATAATCTCTGGCTTGCTACGTCAGAAGCATTTCCAATTTGTGGATAGTTATAAAGAGGAAGCAATAACAACAGTGAGAGCAGTAACCAAGCAAAGAGTTATTGAAGCCTTGGCAGCTAGTGATTGCAGTGACCAAGATGCAGCTGCGCTTGAAATTGGAAGTCTTTTATTAGTTGAAAGATTATCGTTATTACACAATACAATAAAATCTCTTACATTTCTTCTACACCGAGTGAAGGTATATGAACTAGAAATAGTTTACGTGGGAAAAAAAATAAGATTTTATAAATTTAAATACAGTTTTCAATTATATTTTTTAACTTAATTAAAGGCTGTCCACGATGTAATGCAAGATACAGTAGATGTATCTGCCGGTCATCTACCGGATGGTTCATTTGATACCACAATTCCTGATTGTTTGCTTACACGAGAAGAGCATTTTCGTGTTACGCATAAACTCTCTGATATGATTATTTCTGTTTGTGACTATTGCCATGAACGATTAGGAAATCTACTTTCTGTAGACAGTAACGAAAAAGAAAAATTGCTTCATGATAAAGAAAAAGTATCAAATGAAGGAAATATTAGCAAATTAGATGATAAAGAAAACATAAGAAATGATAGAAATTCTTGGTTAAGCGATAGAGCAACTACTGCTCAAGTTTGCCAATTAGCGACTATGGTAGAAGAATTTACAGCCGTCTGTGAAAAATTATGTGGCAAGCAGTGTACGGGTTTAAGATCAGCATTTAAGGTTTGTCTTAAAAAAATAATCAATGCTTTTATAAATTTCTTTTATATTCTAAACTTAAATTCCTAATCTTATTTATAGGCACAAGCAAGTAAATTTATACTTCGATTTCACACAGAACGCAAAACAAAATTAACCTTTCTTTTGGAATCTGAGAGATGGAAACAAGCTGATATTCCAATAGAATTTCAATATTTGATCACATATGTTTTTGAAAATAATTGCTTTCCATCTCATTCATTAAAGCGTGAGGATGAATCCAAGAATAACCATACTGAATCTTTTATAAAAGTTGGAGAAGAAAAATTTGCTGTAGTTGGTACTGCACTTATGCTGATTCAAATGATACACGAATATTGCAGGTACATTATATAAGCATTAATACCACATACGAGTTATTATTATATATAAGTTATTAATACTACGTACAAGAGATATTATAATAAAACTTATTTATAGAACGGGTACAGAATTAATTGCTTTATCTGGAGCAATTGGAAGACATTTAGCAGAATTATTGCGCCACTATAATTCCCGTTGCTGTCAGCTTGTTTTAGGCGCGGGTGCTATGCAAGTAGCAGGGTTAAAAACAATTACAAGTACGATACTTGTTTTAGCTGCAAGAAGCCTAAAACTGATTCTGTGGCTTATGCCATTTGTGAAAGCACATTTTCAAGGTTAGTAAAATGCATGTTGAATTGCATTATGAAAGGTGATGTTAATCAGAACTAATTTATAGCATTAGCCGAAACTAATTCTAATCGTGGGCCTAATAATATTTCAAGTGTAAGTGGTGGAGTAGCACTATTGGATAGTGTTGAAAGAGATATTTGCGCTCACATAAAAGAGATTGAAGGAAAAATTCTAACAATTGTAGATAATTTATTAGGTGGCCAAATTTCTATATGGACAGCTAGACCTCCAGTACCTTCTAAATCATTTAGAACTATTTCCAGGTATGCTTTGCAAAGAAATATCTAAGTATATCAACAGATAAAACTATTTAAAAATTATTATGCTTCCAGTTGTCTGGTTAAACTTCATGAAGCTGTTTCTGGAATTCTTCCTCCTATGGAAGTACAAACCCTTTATCGAACTGTGAATAATTCATTTAAAGATCAATTGCGGGAACAATTAATAAAAATGAATATAATAAATAACGGTGGACCTCAGCATGGTGTAGTTACATCGGAACTTACGTTTTATCTTGAAGCGCTTAGAAAATTAAAAGTTTTACCTTCCGAAGAGTTAAATGATGATTGGATGAGCGATATATGGACTAGATAACATGCAGAGCGTGTAATTTATTGCATTTTAGAAGCAATGAAATATTATAGAAAGAGGTGACAAATTTATAGTAGTCCTCCTAAAAATACAATCATTTTCTTCGTGTATTATTTATTATGTATAAATGTACAAATTTATATTATTAATTTTAAGTTATCCAAATTTTTAATAAAAAAAAACAAACTAGTAAAAAATCACTATATATATATACATATATTATTATTAAACAGTATTTATGTCATCATGTGAAGAATCCTGCTTATTTATTAATCGAGAGATATTAAATTACAAGTTTCGATACTTCATTCTCTTATACATGTGTATAATAATATGAAATACTTTTTACCATATGCAAATTTATAAGAAAGAGATAGAATTCTAGATGGAGAGAGAGGAAGAGGAAGAGAAATTTTTTAGATAATTTATGTAAATCATGAACTAAACAATATTTTATTAATTTAATTAGGAGGGAGGCTAATGGAAAGAGCTTATAGTGTAAATATACCTCACACATTCCTACTTTCTACGTCTCTAGTCTGTTAATTTATTAGGAAAATTATATTCATAATTAAAAGGGTTTTAATTTTAACAGATGATGCTAATTAATTTATTCCAAACATACAACAACAAATTTAAGGTAACTTATTTTTATCTAAAATTGTTTAATTATTCTAATTTACCTATCATCTACATCATAAATATTTTTCAAGACTGACAACAATTCTGTTAAGTTGCTTGTAAAGAATGTCAAATATTTCTGTAGAATACAAAATAAGGTACAATTTTATATTGTGCTTTATGAAGTGTCATATAATTATGTATTATGGTAAAAAAATAAAAATGATTAATTACATCCAATAAAATATATTTATTAATTAAATCAATATAAAAATGGAAATCAGTTAAAACATTTCTGTTACTATGTCAACGAAGCGCACAACAAATAATACCTGTGTAACCTTCATATATCCAGAAACACGTGTTTGTTGGCTCTTTCACTTTTGCTTTAACTACCTTTCCAATTTATGCATCATGAGTACTAAAGAAACGTAAGTACATATAATTCCAATATAATACCATCTCATATATAAACATAAATAAAACTTTTATTTAATTGAAATTTATGTAGAAATTGAAATATTTAATTTATAAATCCCTATACACGATGAAAAATGTATGCATATCTCAGAGTTTAGAATATTATTGCGTTAAAATTTTAATAAATATTTGTAGCGAAGAAAATATGAGAGAAGCAGCATTTCGGTATATAACAGAAGAAGAAAATAAACGAAAAACCGATCCAAATGAAAGTCGTGAAAGGTCGATTATTGTTATAGGTAGTAAAGGGGTAGTAAGTATCAAAGGAAAATGTTTGAAGATGATATTAAAGAATGTGGAAAAGCGTTTTACTAATGTTTTAGGGTAAAACAACTATGATATATAGATTTCTTGAGAAAGATGATTCGCCAAAACCGACAATTGCGATAGATTATTCGTTTGCTCGAAAAAGTGGTAAAAGTTTAGTGAGTAACATTAGATAATTTATTGAAATTAATTCTTGATTGAAACTAAATAAAACTTTAGGCAAAAAATATTGTTCATGTATGGGAAATTGGATATATATCCTCTTCATTGATATCAGCAGCAATGACTGGTTCGTCATTGACACATTCTCCCCATCATACATCATTACTAATAATGTTGGATCTAACAAAACTCGAAACACTTTGGTCTGATTTGGAAAGAATCATTTCTGCGATTAAAAATGCATTAAAATCAAGTTACGATATGAAAATAATTAACGAAATGAAAGAAAGAAGAGCGCAAGGTATTAAAAAAGAGGGAAAAATGATTATCGACCCGTTTCCCATAAAAATGTGTATAATAGGTGGACGATACGATGAGTTTAAGGTAAGGAAAAATTAATCAAACGTGTTAAAAGTCGATTATACATTACGATGCGATCAAGTATTTTTAAATGACTTTAATCAAACAGGATTTTGATGCTGATAAAAAGGAACTAATTGGCAGGACTTTAAGAGCCGTTGCGCACAGTTTATATACAGGACTTTATTATCATTCCTCAAAGGATAAGTTGCTCGTTAGAAGGACCAGAGACATGTTATCTCATTACGGGTTTGGTACTCATTCTGGGTAAATTTTATATATTGCGTACTACTGAGTAATAATTATCTTCTGGAAGTAGCATTTCAAAATATCTTATCTTTAACACACAGAGAAATGAAGTGTACAGATTATGACAAGCCACTAGCAATATCAGCAGGTGCAGATTCATTTTCATTAATTGATTTGCAAGTGCCTCGTACAATATCAATGACCAATTTAGATTCAATCAGAGAGATCTATGTCGCGCATATATTGCAAGAAGAAAAATCTGAAAATAGAAATACTGACGATCCCATTAATGACCCGAACTTCAATGAATCTCTTATTGACAAATTAAGAATACAACGGGAGCAGGTAATTGTTTTTATCGAATTAAATTTAATGGCAATATAATATATTTGATTAACTCTTTTATCCGAATATAAAGTCCCCGCGCGTGAAGTTTCTCAGTGCTTTTTTAATAATAATCAATTTTAGTCCATTGATAATCTTTTGATGGAATATTGCAGCGTGTAAGTTGTTTTACAGATTATCAGCGCAACGCTAACCGACATGTTGGAAGGTCAACCGGAAGTGATCCCTATCCCAGATCCATTTTAAAAATGTATGAAAAGTTATATTTATTTAAGGAAAAAATACGGGAGAGTAGATTGATAAATATTGTTTAAGCGATAAGCTTTCATGTTGAGGAGAGATGCGAAAGCTCTATAAGTTAAATTCAATTGTAGCGGTGTTTCTCCTTGTGTTAATGCAAATAAATGAAAATTCTGATGGTGTCAATGACCTTACAACACGATTGCCAGAGGTGGCTATTATATTTTAAGAGAATAGAGTCAATTATGTATCTAGTGTCATACATCGTAACTTCAACCGGAAAGACCGAAACACACTGGTTTTAATACAATATGCATGCGTGTGATACTTGAGGGCACATATCTGTATATCTTAAAATACACAAGCAGCTTAACTATTAACGAATCCTATCGAAACCGAGAACGACATACTGATACCAAATATTTGCGTTCTAAACACATACACAACCAACACACAATAAAACTTTTAATTTCCAATTCTACAAAGGAGCTGCGAATGGAAAAATATTACATTTAATTTAGGTTTGATCAAAGGATGAATGATGTTTCTAGAAAATTGTAAGTAGACTATTGCAAAATAGCCTTGTACCGAATAAGCGGTTTCACATGGTCAGCGGTAAATGCCAATATGGTCGAGCATGTAAAAAGCGAAGAAGGCGAGGAAGAGAAAAGAAGAAAAGAGAAGAGAAGAGAAGAGAAGAGATCGACACGAGTTACAAAGGCCTCCCTTCAGAAAATTGTTAACTAGAAAGTGTTAACGAATATGCGAAAAAAGTGGGAGCTTGACAAATTTTTAATGCAGCATGAATCGCGTTTTTATCGGATTGCTGCTGGAGTATCGCAAAGTAGCCTTGTACCAATTGAAACGCTTGGTAGTGTGTGTGGGCACAGGGATAATTTTTCCAATAGGGAAGTGGAAGATGATGGAATAAAGGGGGGAACGAGACATTGCAGAGGGAAAGGAGACTCGATAAGAAAACGGAGGAATAAAGGATTTTGTCGAAGTTTGGTGTGCGCGCAATGTAAAGTAAAGTAAAGTAAAGTAAAATGGCGCATGCGCTCGAGGAGAGAGTGACACGCGCAGTCGGCGAAACGCACGCTTACGCAAAGGAGAACGGGAATACGGCAGGAGCCGATACAGAGGGCCGTCGTGCCGGGCTCTCTGCCGTAAAGTAAAAATGTTCATCTGAAAATCGTTAGGCAGTCGCGAGCGAGTGAAATAAAGAAGGGAAAGAGGAAAGTGCGCGCGGTACAATTGACTGATGTTGCGCTTTTCGCTGTCGTTGCTGTTCCTGGTGCCGCCGTTGCGGTAGCCGCTGCCGCCAGAGTACCATCATCACCTTCAACGTCAACTTTAACGCGAATTTGACTTTTAGCTGATTCTGCAAATTCCATTGGCAAACGCGCGAATCCCACCGGTACCGAATTCTCCCCATTCATTTTCGCGCCTTCGTTCTTTTCCACCTTCTCTCTTTTGGTTTCTTTTTTCGCCTTTGGCCTCCACGGTCCTTCCCCGGTCGCTTATTCGTGCCAATCCGCGAGTTGACTGTCAAAGACAGTCGGGGCATCGAGCCCATTTCGCCCATCGGGGAGGTGTCAGCTCGCCTTTTGGCAAGGATCCACGACGCAGCATCGTCGAAAGTAGGTAAGTCAAGTCAAATATCAGTCGGAGAATATTTAGCTCTTGGAAAACGGCGAGTTCCAGTTTATTGTCGTTGGATCGACGAGAAGGCAAAGGTACAGGCAGGTATACGTTGCTGATCAATGCGCAAACTTCTCTCTTTGCCTCCCCCAGGAACAAGCGTTATTGGTGCATAAAAGCTTACGGCGTATAATTACAGTTACGCTTGACATTACTTAAAGTTTGGCCGACTTTAAATTCTGCGGAGCGATACTCGAGGCGGCTATCGATTTCAGTCAGCGCCAGTAAGAATCCTCTTCAGCTTCTTAGAACCCTAGCGTTTGCCGTAGATACTCCCCTCCTGGATATTAACGCCGTCTATCGCACCTACGTCGAAAGCTCGTCGATATTGCCTGGCGCGTTTAGCACAAGCGTAAGAAAAACTGGATCGATCATCGCAAACACGTGGCTGCCGCCACGAATTTCGAGCAAACGTCATCGGCTGCCGTTCCGCGGAATTGAATCGCGGGGGCAACCCGCGGGAGGGTGCCCGAGGGACATCTCCGCGGGACGACGAGGTTTGCTCTCGACGGCTCGGGGCGGAATGGAGCGGAATGGAGCGGAATCCGCTCTTCCCGGAGGAACCGAGGAAGGGACGGAATGGGATGAAACGGGAAGGGATGGGAGTTATTCCGCGGAAGCCGACGAACCGAGAAACGTGCGTAAGGATCATTTCGTAAGACCGGATGTCGCGTGCTTGTTT
The DNA here is from genome assembly GCA_037305995.1 of Sclerodermus sp. 'alternatusi'. Classification (NCBI taxonomy): domain Eukaryota; kingdom Metazoa; phylum Arthropoda; class Insecta; order Hymenoptera; family Bethylidae; genus Sclerodermus; species Sclerodermus sp. 'alternatusi'. Next base: position 7,296,278 of record CM074550.1, read on the forward strand.
GAGATTTGAATCGGTGGGACGGCCGGCCAGTTACCTCGTCACGCTCTGGCCTATTCCGCTCCGCTGTATCTCGCGATTGCTTTCTCCCCCTTTGCCAGAATCCCCGCGATGAATCAAAGCGTTTCTCGACCCGGACAAATCCCATGCGATCCAGATCGATGTAGCGGAATCTGGATACGGATCTGGAGATCTCGCGACACGACCACGCGTTTACTGGTTTTATCCGCCGACACGCCTGAAAAGGAATAATAATCGAGCGAACGCGAGCTCTGTCGCGCAAATAAGGCAAGAGTGAGGAAAGGAGGGTAGTAGGAAGGAAGGAAGAAAGGAAAGAGGAAAGTCTCGCTGATCCTCCGACGCGGAATATCCGCGGTGGTCACGAGGATCCTGCGGCTGCAACGACCTTGCGCTCCTCCCCTACGTGGTATTATTTTGCCGTGACGTCACGTGCCCACCTACATATATCGTGGCGGGATCGTTTCGCGTTCTCTTTGGACTTCGGTTTAGACTATCGATCGGAGTGTAGAACCAGGCCGACTCACGGACAGCCAGACAGCGTCTAGCGGGTAGCTAACAGACCCGCACCTGCAAAATTCTTTTGTACGTGCGCGCACTTGCGCCCAGTACCTTCTTCCTCTTCCGCTCTCCAGTACATTTCTTTGGACGCGCGTCCCTACACCCTGAGGAGTGCGTTGGCTCTCGGTGGCCAATGGATCTGACACGCACCGACCGACCTCTTCATCGCCATTCCGGGACTGACTCTTGTATCCTGCGAACGCAAAGCTGCGATTAGCCGTGGTAATCGTGCGCGACGGCCTCGTATAACGAGATATTAGAAACAATGGACGTGCTAGGGGTTACAGCGGCTATAGCGACTATAGCTCTAGGGGAGGTACCTTCGTCGCATTCTCGTCACTTCTCTTCGAGGAAACCATTTGGACATTCGCTTTTACGCACGAGGAAACGTTCTCCTCGATTCGCAAGCCTGGACATCGGAGGAGAAAAACGCGCATCGCGCAAACTTTCCGAAATTCTCGGGAAAGTACATTGATTCGACCGCACTCGAAGAGCGCGCAGGCATAACCCATTTGGCTGGCAGGGTCTTGATTGGCTTGATTTATAGGTTATTTTCTGGCTGCGAACCGTACAATTTATCATTTTCAGCGATTCTTCTCTAATAAGATCCGGAGCGCACTGGAACTTTCTCAGTCGAGATAACGATGGACGGTCTCGCCCGTTATTTAAAGGGGCGCCGAGAAATTTGTGGCTGTCAGGGGAGCGGGCGACCCCCACCTCCTCCCTCTCCCGTCACCTTTCCCCTCACGGATTTTTTTTTTTTCGCCAAATACTGTGAAAGTATAAACTGAAGATTTGCAAACCACTCGCGCGTGTCGCGAAATTTAAACAATCGTCTTCGCTCCACCAGAGGACTTTTTTCTTTATGGTTTTTCTCACGAGTGAAACGATTTGTCGCCGTGAATTAAAGTGGGTCCTCCGGTACACTCGTCATAACTTACTTGGCGCGGAGGACATCGTGATCATGAAGGCGATTCCTCCTGGGCGAGGCCTCTCCATTGCACATTGGTTGGGCTGACCCTTGTGAATACTCCTAACGTGGGTATATCGAGCGCACAATTTTTGGTAGCTGGGACCTGCGTTCGCGCTGTCCCTATTTTTTATGTGGAACAATAATCAATTCATTCTCCCATGGGGAATCCCGCGAAGTCTCGCGAGCAGACTCGCTCGGTTCCTTTGCATCTTTCACCGAGAGTCCCTGCAAAATTGCGCGGAACTAGCCAAAGTTCCGAATGGGGGGGCCATCGTCGTGCAGAGGAAGCCATAGAATTCGTAATCGAGTCATTCCAACGATATTATGGATTGTGTGTCAATGTATTATCAGTGACGCGCGGGCGAATATGCGCCAGAATTCTCCACCCTTCCACCACCCACGCACGCTCCACTCGATGGACCTAAAGTTTCAGCGTAAAACGTGCGCTTATTCGGGACGCGAATGTGGGTCAGAATTTGCCGAGCGTCGCAATATAATTTCTGGACACTCGATTCCATCGCGTGTCCATCTCGCGAGAGGGAAATTCGGGCGTTTCCCGTACTATTTTCACCCTATTCTCGAGGCGCTCGTAATAAGGTGCAAGTCCCTGTGGTTGACGTAGCTCGCGATGTACCCAGATCCTGTCGGTATCTGTACTCTTATCGCTTTGGAGGGTGTTGAAGCGGCACGGTTAAACTAAATTAAGAATTTTATCGATTTATGCGTTTTTCCGCTGGGCTGAAGTGCCGAGGATTGACCAAGTACTCGAGTCTCGGGCTCCGATATGGCATGCTGCTTTCTTACACCTGCCGACAGATCGCACGTAACGCGGCAACGTATTGATCCGCGCAACTTGTGCAACGCCACTCGGATGCTGTGATATCGCGTAAGGGAACTAAAACGTCCCCCGTATATTATTTTCATTATTCGAGACATACAAAAAGGGTATGAGGCATGCATATTTATAACCAGGCATAGCTTCGTACCGATGAATTTTAATATGCGCGAGTGCAGGGGTTAGAGAGGGGGTGGATTATTTCAAGATATTACCAGTAGAGCGTTGAATACACGAAATAATTTATTTTCACATACTTATTTATAACGAGAATGAAAAACCATTACGCAGGTGTAGGAGAGGCAATGCGCGAAATTCAATTGGCGCATTCGCATCTCCCTGGACCCCGTAGGAATCGCAATTTCGAGAATTTAGTAATCGGACGTAACTGGTGACTCTACGCCAGATTCGTGAAGCTTTTGGTCAATACAACTCTTCACTTGTTGGTAGATTACTTTGGAGTCTTCCATGAGGGAAGCAATTGAAGTAGTTGCGGAACAAACGGACATAGTTGGGATGATGGTACTAATGTGCCATGCGAGTTTTCCCATGTTAGCCAATACGGGTGGGATAGTACTGACTGTCATGTATCCAGCCTTGACGACAGCCTGCGGAGCAAAAAGAGAAAATATTGTTGGTTCGTGACGATCGACATTAGTGTCGCGAAATAGAACTCGCTGCCGATTCGCAACTTCGCTCGTTGAGCGAAAAACGATTACTTACGGCGTTTATGCAGTAAAGAGCCTTAGCGCCAGTTTCGAGTCCATCGACGTTGTCGGTGCACCTGTTGGCTTCATGGCTGAGTTCTGTGAGGTTCTGGGTCAATTCACGGCCGGCAATGTTGATGTTCTCGATGTAGTCGGTTGCTTGGTCCATCTTGTCGGCTACGCAGTGGCTGGAGTTGGCCATGACGTTCAACATAGACTGACGGATCTCATTGGCCAATTCGGTACACTCGGTAACGTCAACATCATTGTCTTTGGCATTTCCGGTCATTTCGTCGATCCTCTCGTCCATCTGAAAGACACGAATGGCAAATGAGTAACGATCATTCACGGGAACTCGCCGTTGTCGTCGCTCTGTCGAAGCGACAAGTTGTTCTCTCTCACCTTCTTGAGCCATTCGCCGATCGTATCCTGGACACTCTTTATGATTTCTTCACCCTTTTCCTGCAACGCCCTTGCGTACTCTAGAGCAGTTTCCTTCGCCTTCTCGATAGCTTCCTTGATGGTTTTGATGGCTTCATCGATTATTTCACCGATCTTATGTTTGGCGGCTTCGATTTTTTCCTTGATGGAGTCAAGGAAGGAAGCCTCAGCCGACTGAAAAGGGAAACGCCGGTTAAACGCCCGCAAACACCAAGTGGAACAAAAGCAATAGCGCCGGTCTCTTTTCGCTAGTCGCTAATTAAGGGCAAGCTCAAGCGAAGGGACTGTTGCAATCGAGCTTTTCACTGTTGCTCTTCGAGCACTTTCGTCGACTCCTGCGTCTCCTTCTTTCCGGTTTACTTACGTAAGTGGCTGTGGCCACGAGCAGGCACAGGACGAGCAGGAGCTTTGACATTGTTGCTTTCTGATCTTGAACTATATCGACTTTGCATAAAAAACTGGCATTTATATAGAGAATTGCTCGCATTTGGGGATGTCATGGTCAGACAGCGTATGTTCTACCACTTGTGTCAATGTGCAATTAAAACGACATATTTTCTACATTCGATGATTAATCAAAGGTTAGCGCGCTGTATTCTTTGATGGTTTTCCAAAAAGTCATCAAGGTGAAATATTTCCATCCACGCATCGCAGTACGTGTATAAGAGCGTACGTGTGAGAGCGTCTATTTATCTTTTGTATACAACATATAATTAATTTCCTAATGTACTATATGGTCAAAACACTTTTGCCACTTCGTATCTGTTTTAAAGCAAATAGTCTGCGTCGGAACTTGTTGAAAGTCCTCCTCTTTCAAACAAGGATGTCTATCGCACGGTACAAAGTATTATTGATCTTAGAGTGATTTTGAGGTTCTCATTAGATATTCGAAATTTTGATCTTTGCATATCTGTGGCAGGTGTTCACGCGCGCCAAATATTCGTAAGAAAAGACTTTCTGGCATTTAAAACATTTGTGTTGCAAAACACTAGTATGTCTCTTTTGCAAAATTCATTTGAATGAATTCGCTAGATCAAAACAGACATCATTAGCATAATAATAGTGTCTGACATAATCTTTGCGATAAAAATTTATCAAGGAAGGATGTCTCTTTACTAACAATATTAGGTCAGTTAGGTAGAGATAAGTAGGATTAGAAATTATTTCCATGATAATGATAAGAGAGATGGTAACTGCGTTTTTGATTAATTGTGCAAGTCTCTCAGATATTTAGGGGTTATAATTGCAAGGGATTATAATGGGGGGAAATAATTGCAAGAAGCTTTTCTTTTCCTCGAGAGAGAGAGAGAGAGAGAGAGGGACGGTGAAAAACAGGGAGGAAAAGAATATTATCAGCGTTTCAGAAGCTAATTTAACTTATAAACTAATCGAGGCAAGAATACATTTTTATTTGGCTCATTGCACTTGACTAGTAACGCTCTAATAACAATTACTGGATGTAAAGGAGTTAACGTAGTGCAGTGTAGTGCAAGAGAGTTAATTTTAAAAATAAGTGGACGACAGCATTTAAAAATATGCAGCACTCGTAAAAAGAATAACGATTAAAATTTGTTTTACACTTTTACGGAGTGCAGTGAATCATAGAAAAAAGCTGTTCGTTCCCCGTGTTTAAGTTTCTGTCTAGCTATTTTAAATGTTTAGTTATGTAACCAGCTTGTACAATTAATTGAAGATTACACAGATTTATAGACTCGTCCCCTCTTTATGTAAGTTATAAGGCTGCGATAAAGGAAGAAATATGGCAAATATTTATTATAGATAACTAACTAGAACTAGAGGACTCGATCAAATCTCTCCTTCAATCAATAAAACTTGTAATTCTCTTTGCATCTGGTTTTCAAAAATTCAAATAATTTATTAAGAAACAGCGTACTCTCTTCCTCTTCCTTTTCCTCTCTCCTTCTCTCTTTAACTGAGCATAATCGGAGAGATTGAGAAATTAAATCGAATCAAACATATCCAGATGAGATAGTGTTATTTACTACGCTTTTGGAATCGTTTATTTACACGGTGAATATTTAATCGCGGCTGCCACGTGAAATGAACTGCGCCATACTTCGTTAATTGGTATAACCCGATTTCGTTGACTTCCATGTGTCCACGATACTCGTTCTATTGTTGTTCGTCGTTTATTATGCGAATGGGATAAACGAGAGGAAACCTTGACTAAAAATTCCCATGTTCGTCTAGTTTGCAGTACTGTCTTTTCCAATCCTTTACCGTGACAGCGACGATTCGCACGCAAAACAAGCGAATTCCAAGACGCTACAAGAAAAATCCCTCGCATGTGCGAACACTTGATAAATGTTAATTTGCAGGTAATTGCACATTGTCTCCTCTCACGCCGAATGATTTATAGGGGAGGAATGAAAACGATCATTATACAACGATTCCGCGATGTCGGAAGTTTCGCCTATTCCGTTCCCTGTAGCCAATTAATTGAATAAATATTGAATTACGTCGATATTAAAATTAATAATTACATCGGAAGTGCCAGGCAGGTGACCTCAAAATGTATGGCATGCATGTCAATGCCGCAACCTGCTAATTGCGTAGGCGCTTGCTCGCTTGTTCGCTTACTCGCTTACTCGCTTACTCGCTTGCATGGGAATACTCTGGCATATGGTTTTACCTACGACCATATGGTTCGACGAACGTACTTATGCACGTGCACACAGGCGGACGGTTCATATTCTGCCGTATCAACCATTACAATTAGTTTTCGCAATATCGATGAAAGAAGAACGATCCGATCACTCGAGAACAATGGCTTGATCAATATTTATCAGCCAGATCTCATTCAGATACTGGTTCATTACCCTCTCTCGCAGATTCTTATCTGTTGCCTCATTGAACAGATTACAGAAGCAAGATGAACACATCAGTGCTTCCTTCACATCGCCGAGTCAACCAAGAATAATACACTCCTCTTGCTTCATTTCATTATTATTCGCACGCCTTTAATTTTCCTGCCAATGAGCCCGTAAAATTCAAGACAAATCAAGTTCTTGCTCGGCAATCCTAAATGAATTCAATGGGAACATTCGAAACAACGGCAATAGCGGCGCCTAGGACCTTATCCACTATCAGTAGATGTTTCTTCAGATTACTCCATTTTACATTATACGTGAGACCGTCCGAGTAGGTGAGACGAGCGATCAGTGACCTCGATCTTCTTTTATCATTATTCACAACTTCTCCGCATACATCTATCTCTTGCCGCATTAAGAATAAAACTTGTGAAAATTCACTGTGATAACGTTGATGTTAATACAGAAATTTGTATGTGTGTGAGTCGATGATAAGACTTAAATTAAAAGAAGAAGAAGAAGAAGAAAAGAAATAATTCTTTATATTGATGGAAGAAAGAAGGGAAGAAAGAGAGAGGAGAGTGAGAAGGGGAGGGAGGAAACACATTTGGTGGAGTCAGCCATAGATTTTTCCTCGAATAAATTTCGTCCGGGTTGCTTCTTTCGTAGATGCGGAGGGGTCTTTTCAGGAAAATTCAGTATTAAAGATAAACACTCGATTAGAATGGAATCATACACGTGTTATCGTCGAACGATGTGGAACGTTGCATAAAATTTTTCATGGAATTGAAGTCGTGAGAGAAACAGAGAAAGAGAGAGAGAGAGAGAGAGAGAGATAGGGAGGTGGAGGGAGAGAGATAAAACGCGTTCTACAGAGGTTGAATCCAAAGTAAATGAAACGGAGGAGGAAAAGTAGGAGTCAGACGCAGCGGCTGTGGCGAACACATCTCTTTGCCGAGGCTCATGCTGGGCCTGAGCTCTCAGCAGATGCACACGTTCGATCCCCGTGGCAGCTGCACTTCTTACTGCTACCTCTATCCCAGTGGTGGATAGCACATTTCCTCCCTTCGATGGATCACCGCTGAAACTCGAGAAGAATTCCACAATTTTCCTTTCTTCGGCATTCTGTAAATGCACATTGGTACATTCCAGTCTCTCGCTGCTGACTGGAAATATTTGCGCGGTTATCGTAAAATTAAAGCGGAGCCTCGGGCCGAGGAGCGTGGATCGGAGCTACCGGCTCGTGAAATAAAAATTTTAAATCATGTACGTGCAAACCGGTTTTTGTATTTATACTATAACCCATGCCAGTCCAACCTGCTCGCGATAATCTCGGTGCTCGATCCCGACTCTCCCGAGACGCTTTTTGGACGTGGTTGGCCCGGGCATTTGGTACCGTTTAATGGCGCCGGTGCAATTTTTCCTATGGAAAACTCGAGTTCTTCGATTTCTTTTGTGTTTTCCGGAGAGCGAGCGCTCGCGCGCGGTGCCGACACCTTCGTCATAGGTACGGCCCTGGTTTCGAAGAGGTAGGCCGCGTAGGGTAGAGGGACTTGGGCCCATCCAAGTCCCGACATTCACATCTCGATTCTTCGCTCGGTAGGGTGGGGGACAGGGTTGTTGCACGTTGCAGTGCATGGACATTGCAACGAGCAACCGTGCGGGCCATCGAACGCTGCTTAACAAATAATCGGGTTCAGTGAAACGGAAATTCCTCCATGAACTGCCGACCGGTCTTTGAATTTCGTCCCGAGGAAGAGCAACGTGAAAAATTCCTGGTGATTCGCCAATCCTCTTTGTTCAACCTCGTCGCAAACGCTGTAATGACAGTTTCTTAAAAATTGTCGCCGTCATCGTCATCGCCATCGCCATCGCCACCGCCATCGCCATCGCCATCGCCATCGCTATCGCCATCGTCTTCACGAGCTTCGTCCTTATCTTCGCCATTTCCGTCGTTGACGTTTTCGTCGTTCGATCAATGTTTTGAAAGTTACGGCCGAACAGTTTCGCTGCTCTTGTGCAACGCAATTTTCTCTTCTCCTTCGAGAAGGAGACGTGCACTTTTGTTCGGTCTCTCATTAAAGGAACGAAGCCGTCGAGACGTCTCGAGAACCACTCGAATGGAGACTACCGGAAGCTACTTTTTTATCGCCAGAGGTTAACATTTTCAACTTAATTGTTTACCTTTCTCGGGCTAGGCTGTGAAGCAAAACTGCTTACACTTTCACGCTATTATTAGCGATTCGTAATACGGTGAATAAGCTACATTGAATTTCCCTATTGCGAAATACGCGCGCAAATCGTATTAATAAATCGGTGCAATTGCTCTTTGAGGAATGCGCAATTGTTGTTCCAGTGGTGCGAGTATCGCTGCTCCCGTCCTCGTCCGTGTGTGCGTATGAAAGACACAAACGTTCTTTGGGTTCCGGTGGGGTCGCCGGAAGTAGCTAAAGCGTGACCCTAACGGAAAAACGTGGGAACCTGCGTTACATCGTGTTGCGATCGTGTATTCCACGCATAAAAATTACTCGCTATAGTGATGCGTTCAGCGAAAGTGACGTTGACTCGTTAAGCCCACCACTGAACGAGGGATTTTGCTTTTTTCTTCTTTTTTTAAAAGCCAATGTCGTTCGGAGCATGGATTTTCTCGCGATAAAGGAGAACGATCCACATATGGAGAGAGCAATTCGGAGATGAGAAGGGAGCGATTGTAAAAAAATTTATACCAACTACGGCTCCGCGTTAACTTGGAACTGTGTCAATCGGTTTCTTTGAAAGTGGAATATGAGCGATCGATGCTATAACGCTTGTACACGAGCTATTGAATCATAGAAAAGGAGAGACAGAGAGAGAGAGAGAGAGAGAGAGAGAGAGAGAGAGAAAAGTGAGAAGGAGCGGTATTTGAGATTTCAATGCTACAAACACTATAGCGGAAATCGGCATGCCGAGCGTTATCTTTAATCGGATCAATTACACGTTATCCTAAGATTAGAGCGCTTAACACCTTCAGGGGGAAGAACATACTTTTCATCTTGGACTTAAAAGGGTTTTCGTCTCTTATGAGCTAAGGAAATCGTAAAATCGTAAATAAAAATAACGGTGATTGAACAAAAGCAAAATAATAATAATAGTAAGAAGAAAAAGAAGAAGAAGAAGAAGGTAACGACGGTCATGTAAGGAATTGCATGACACTAGGCCGCAGGGATCAGGATATAGGTAGGCTCCCCGCTATAGTTTGTTGGATTTCACTTTGTTCAGAGCGAGAGAGACGGAGGATGAAAAGCGTCTAGACGGACGAAGGTTCACCAAGACTGGTTAGGGTCCCACTCCGTGTGGAACTCGTGACGTAGAGGTTTGGCACAAGTTGCACGGCGAGTTTAAGCGGTTGTTCGTCAGAAGGAGAGGAGAGAAGAGAAGAGAAGAGAAGAGAAGAGAAGAGAAGAGAAGAGAAGAGAAGAGAAGAGAAGAGAAGAGAAGAGAGGAGAGGAGAGGAGAAGAAAAGAGAAGGGAAGAGAAGAGAAGAGTTCGACGGTGTAGAAGGAGGAGGAGGAGAACGACGGGGCGGAGAAGGACAAAGATCGAAGTCCCTGGAGAAGGCGCGAGGTTATTCGTCGTGACCGTCGTCATCGTCGTCGTCGTCATCGTCGTCGTCGTCGTCGATGGTGCACGTTCGGTAAATTGGAGCGAACGTTTTGAAGGTGCGCATCCTTATCGGCCGACGCAACGAGACGTAGCGTAACGTTGCGATACGTAGCGCCGCCGCCATTCCGGAGGAGACGTTGCGAGATCTCACGGCGTTCCCTCGCAACCTAACCTAACCTCCTTTTTATTCGTCGCTGCACCCGAGATGGCATCTCATTCCGCGGTTGCCACTGGAGGATGCGTTCTGTCAACTCGTTCGGACGTTCGCACCTGAGAGGGCTGGCCCTTCTTCGAAACAGGTCCGACTTCCCTTGGATCCTCCAGGAACGTAACTTTGACAGCTGACGAGAGAGAGAGAGAGAGAGGGGAATAGAGAGAAATCTACTGGCACCTGATGCTCACGCGTGACTCGATCCGAGGAGAATTATCGACGGTCCCTCCAGGAAGGAACCAGAGTGCAGTGAACGGGAGTGTTTGGTGCGCATCCTCTTTGCATTCGTCGAGAGAATAACCCAGTTCGTGGTGCTCGTACCGATATCTGTAGGAGAGAGAGAGAAAAGAATAGAGAAGAGGAGACGAAACACAAGTCCAGGAGCTAGAGCGTAAACACGCGTCGGAAACTCCGCGGAGACTTGGCGGGATTTACATGGAATTCCTCTCGATGACATCATACGATCTACGTGCATCCTACCGACGACGATCGACCAGTGAAAGTCCCGAGCTCGAGTCAGTGCTCGGAGAAGATCGGCACGGTGCATATCCCGCGGTGGCCGGTTTCAAAAGCAGTGGATGGATATTGTTGTCGCGCTGAGGAAGGGACCGAGTCCGCTGGCATACCGAACATACCGGATGAGCCTAGCCATGAAAGAGCCAAGGCAGAGGCAAAGGCAGAGGCAAAAGCAAAAGCAAAAACAAAAGCAAAGGCAGAAGCAAAAGGGCGTCCTTGGTTAGTCATAGCCGACGGACGGACGGCCAGGAGGAGGTGCGCGCGTTCTCCGAAATAAAAAGGTGCGACCAGGTTCGAGCAGTGACGCTCGAACCGTTGTGTTTGGGTTCGAATAGTTGGTGCGGTCAGCGAACTACTGCACGAGCTGCAAACATTGACTGTAAGATCGGATCGTAGCGCAGAAATGGGAAACCAACACCCGTCCGCCCACCAGCCGCTGGAACGGGCTACCAGCCATGCTGGGAATGGTCTTCGCATGTCGGTACGTCTTACGTTTACGTTTGCGTTTCGTTCGTTCGTTGGTTCGTTTCGTTTCTTCTGGTCTCTCCTTATCTGGTCTTGGATCTGATCTCCTCGCGGCCTTGAGACCCGCCAAAAATAAATAGCGCAAGCAACGGGGAAGATTATGGAGCGAGTTTGGAGGTGGTGAGCACCTAGCGGGACCGGACCGCAACGGCACATCTGCTTGGCCTGTTTGCCTGTTTGCCTGTTTGCCTGCCTCCTACTCCACCTCTTTCTCCTCCTTTTTCGATGGGACTTGAAAATAAACGCGCAAACATCAGCGATAGCAAGGCAGGCAGTCAGTCAGGCAGACAGGCAGGCAGGCAGGCAGGCAACAAACAGGCGAGGATCGTTGGCAAAAATAGAAAGTGGGTGTTGGCTCGATATCCGATTAATAGAGTAATGCGTATCCTATCGGATGACTATCGGCTAACTGGCGGGAACGGGGGGAAATTAACATTTAGGGGCCATCGGCCGTCTCTCGCATTTAAGCTTTTTTCTCCTCGGGCGAGGAGGAGTGGCGTTGTAACGAGAGCAACGAGACTTTGCAAAAGATTCCGATGGCCGTGCATATGAGGTTCTTCTCGGTTTTCTTGAATGAATGCAACAGGAGCGGGAGCAGGAGCAGGAGGAGGCGTCGTACGGGCGTTTGTCGCTTTTGCGACTCGCAAACGGGTTTGAAAGTTTCGTAGGCGCGGTTATGCAAAGTACGCGGAGCGCTAGAGCACGAATCGCGATTACGCTCTTGAATGTTTTACTTACGCGCGGTGTTCCGTCCAAAGCGAATAAACCTACTCACATTCGCGATACGTGGACGTCGCGCGTTCATTCGCAGTCTCGGGGAATCGAACTCAAGGATAACCGCTTGCTTGCTCGGGACTTTTGCTAACTCGCTGCCACGCAGCTACCTCGCTTTGCCGGACTCCGGTTGTCCGGCTAATACACTCCTGAGATTCATTTCTAACTAAATTATATTCCTCGAACGGGTCTAAAACCCCTCGAAAAATCTCCCCCCTCCCTCCGCTGACCCCTGACTCGCTTCGTAAATCTCTCGGGTTCTCTCAATTTTTTGTCCTTTTTTTGTGGGGGTGGAGGATCCGTGGAAACTTCCGGTACCAACACCAACCAACCACCAACCACCACCGCGGTATATCTAACATCATCGGACGACGCTGGTGGCTTCTAACGTTCCTCGCGTATTTTAGACGCTGACGAGACGACGATATCCTTTACCGATTCTCGTTTGAAAGTCCACGCGATGAAAAGGAAGAGTAGTAGGAGAAACGACTTTCGTAAGAGTCGAAGAGGATGACGTATGTAGAATAGGAACATGCATCGAGTTATAATGAACTCAGCCAGCGCGCGTTATTCACCGTGAGATTATCCTGTGTTTCTGGAAATTCCGGAAATACCTATTGCTCATCGGTAGGCCTACAGTTTTGGGCCATCCGAGTTTTCCTCGTTGCGTTCTTTCAGGGGTATGCGTGGACTTTCCGTGCGAATATTTCCCGGGGGTTGTAATAAATTGGTGGAGACGACTCTGGCGACGGGGGGAAGGTTTCATCTGGGGGATGGAAAATTCACAGGTTCCTGAAACGCTAAAATGCGAAACGAGTATTTAACCTGTTGGTCCGTGTCGATAGAAGGCAGGGACTTTCGAAGGGAGCCCAACGAATAGTCAAAGAAATATATTACCGTTACCCATGCGTTGAGTGTAAGGAGGGCGAAGGGGAAAGGGGATTAAACTGTGGTTGAGAATAGGGGTGCGACGGAGGGTCTGATATAAAAGATTCTTTGGGAACTAGCTAGAAGATTTGATCACATGCTTTGAAAACGTCGTCTCGTCAAAGCCGTTGGTACGAACTGCCTGTTCTTCTGCCATTTCATGAGAATCAAGTTCTAACTCCTTGGTTCATCGATGTAAACTGAATGCTAATTTAAATGCCTGCTATATGCAAATATCCTAATTTGTAAAACGAATTCAACAACTTTTTTTCTCTTCGCAACTTTGTGCTCTTTCTGCACCAAAAATATAATACCGAATAAATTTAATAAGAATAACAAATTCAGAGACACGGGAAACGAGAATAATCCAAATGTATTCGTTAAATTTGTTAAAAATACCACGAGTATTCTTGAACATCGCCAAGAATATGTTTGTTTTGCAAATTAAAGTAAGCTCATTTTGTTTTACTCGATTCTATTAAAAAGAATGAATTTCAGCAAGACCCGTAAAAAAGTTAGATCCGCCAAAATTCCCTGTGGGACTGAGGTCAAGGCCGTTGCCATTAGAGAAACCGATTAAAAGAGAGAAAAAAATAGTAATATTACAATCGGATGCATTATAATTAAATGTTACCAACGATTTTCTTCTCTGTCAGCTTAAGTATATATACACTTTTCTATATTTACCTTTTAAATTTGCTCGCTTGATTATTTTATCTTATAATTGCGTTCATAAATTAAAGAAATATCGCTAAAAATGGGTATACTGCTATGTAGAGAGAGAAGATTGCAATATTTAGTATATGCGTGTGTGCGGCTGTGTCCGTGTGTTAATTGTGATATTGCATCGAGGTGAAAATACATCATTATTTTTTGCTTCTTGTTCGACACAGAAGCGAGAGAGGTCGCCTGGGAAAAGAAATTCAATGGATCGATTGCGGCGAAGCTTTCGGGACAGCTTTCGAAGACGGAAAGATGCTCATGTACCTGAATCAAGCAAACCGCATCAGTGGCAAGCAGATGAGAGCGCGGTTCGCTCGGCAACTTGCGCCTTTCATGTCAAGGTAAAGCATTCTGAGTTCTAAATTTTCATTTATCGTGGTGGCTCTTAATAGCACCTGCGAAAGGGGAGCCCTAAAGCAATTAGGCAATGTAATAGCTCACACTTTACGCCCTATAATGATAATGCGAAGGAATAATACACTATTGGAAAGTATCTAAACAACGCGAAATAGGTACTTACCCCATTTAAAGCGATCATTATCGGAGAAAAAGAGATCGTGCCGAGTGTCTTTAATTGTCTTCGAATTGTTTGCATCTTATGTTTTCGAGTAATTCGAATGCTTCAAAGTATTAAGTATTTGAGATAGAAAGAGAGAGAGAGAGAGGGAGGGGGAGAGATAATAGTATTTGTAAGTTCTTGATTTGCATGAGTTTCGTGAAAGTTTATTTTGCATTTATTGATCATCCGGTATTGCTGAGTAGAAATTGATCAAAGAGAAGATTCTGCCGTAGTTTTGGCTTCGTTGTTTAATAATCTATTGTCTCTTTGTATCTCCATATTACGTGATACATCATAATGGTGTTTGGATGTCACTAGAGTCAATTAATTTTAATTACACCTTTACAGTACCTGGGTTGCGTTGAAGTATTCGAATCGAGAGGAATGCAGGTGTGCGAGGAAGCACTCAAGGTCCTTAGGGTAAGAAGTCACTTATCTTTTACTACAAAATAATGACCAATATCCAAAAAGTTACTGTAATTAATTTTAATGATTATGTAGAATTCGAGACGAAGGCCAGTTCGAGCGGTTCTTCACGTATCCGGAGATGGTTTACGTGTAGTGGAAGATGAGACGAAAGGTTTAATTGTTGATCAAACAATTGAGAAAGTTTCGTTTTGTGCCCCTGACAGAAATCATGAAAAAGGTTTCAGTTATATTTGTAGAGACGGTACAACTAGAAGATGGATGTGCCATGGTTTCTTAGCGTTAAAAGAATCGGTAAATAATTAACGATAACTTAAGCTTTCTTAATGACACTCTCTGCTTTATTTCTTATTCCTCTATTAATACGAGCAATATATTCATACAATGTATTCTATTATTATTCTAGGGTGAGAGACTAAGCCATGCCGTTGGTTGTGCTTTTGCTGCATGTTTAGAAAGAAAGCAACGTAGAGATAAAGAATGTGGCGTGACTATGTCATTCGACACAAAAACGTCGACATTTACGAGGAGTGGCAGTTTTAGACAAGCAAGTTTAACGGAGCGGTTGCAAGATACTCGTGAAAGAGCAATTGGTTAGTATATTGGTTATATTTTTGGAATCTTATGAATAAATTTTATTTTGAGCTTACATCTTTTATTTTATACATTTTCAGATGTTCCTCCTGTTAAACAAGTGTATAATCCATTTGCAATCGAAAGACCTCATGCCACTCCGTCAATGTTGGAGCGACAAGGTTCTTTTCGCGGTTTCACGCAACTCAACCAGGCTTCACCATTTAAGAGGCAGCTTAGTCTTAGAGTTAATGATCTTCCCAGTAATCTTGAACGCACACGTAGCCATAGCCTGGAGCCAACTGATCTCTCGCGAATGCCTCCAACTATTTCGCATCATATACCTTTAAAGCCACCAGGTAAATATAATAAAAATAATGATTTTATAGGCATTTTTTATTATAACGCGTACAACATGTACCTTAGCATATCTTATATTTAAGTTATGATTATTTAATAATCATGGACTTCTCTTCATTTTTACAACAGAATTCGAAGGATATGACGAAGGTCATTATTCCTTAATCTGTTATCGTTTACGTTGCCTGTTAATTGATATTGTTTGATTCATGCTCGTTTATCTGTATGTTAATTTGACAATGTTGAGTCACCAAAAATTGATCGTGAATCATATAATGATCATGTAGATAGATTCCTTGTAGAAGAACGCGACGTCGCTCTCATGAGACGCGTGTCTATTGCCTCTATGTGAAATATTTTCGTGCCTGGAATGTTTATACTGATCCCACTATTCTACTCCCCCGAGGACTTTGAAGTATAACTACGCGTTGAATCGCATGTATTATGTAGTTTACAGCACAATCTATGCCGCACCATTTCACGAAAATTAATATCGTTTACTTTCCAGTTTTACTCAGACCATCCTTTTTACTTTCACAGTTAGCCCGATTCCTGAAATATCACCAGGTGGTCAAGATAGCGTTTCAGCGATGTGTCAACAACTGTCTCATGGGCTTTCCTTACTCTCTAGCAATGACGATTTTGGATTAACGCCCCAAATCAGTTCAGCCACGAAAAATCTATTTGCGGATACAACGGCTAACAATACTCGATCAGGTAAATTGATCAAGAACTTGTTTAGCGCCAATGAAATGAATAATTTTTATTAGTTCTATTAAATATTGTATGCTTTCAGTGACGAGTAGTAGCTCCATGGATGAAATCAAAATTCAAAACGGGCCGAGTGCGAATAATAATAATAACAATGATGACAATGATAACAAAAATGATGATCTCAATAATCTGAGTCGAGTTGGTCCTAGCTGGACCGAAACTCCCTCACCCATACTCAGTGGAAATAACAGGTTTACGCCTATTTTAACTAAAGGCAGTTCTAGTCCAGCTCCTACTAGAACGAATGTGACAACTCCGAGTATAATAAGTGCACCTGCTTCGGTTACAACCGTCAGTGTATTTAATGTGCCACCGAAAGCCACAAGTCCTGCATTCAGTACAACATCTACATCCTCCTTGGGCAATATAACCACTCCTATAATGAGCAGGTCACCGATTCCAGCTAACACTGCAATAACGCCGAAAACCACCTCTCCTATTTCCATGGAGGCTACTACTTCTCCACCAATGTCTGTAACTACCACTGACATCACATTGGTTACACCTAACGTCTCTTTAGAAGTGGCAATCTCAACAGCTTCTGTAAGTGATAATCCATTTCCATTATCCGCATTGTCCACTGTTAACTAGTAACCAATTGGTTTATTATCGTTTATGCGTCTAGTTTCCGATTCATACTATCCTCCATCTCCGTTTTGAAATTCAAATAGACGCAACAATTAAATTGCTTTATTTAATACTATAATTTTCTTAAAAGAGTAACCAGGTTGCAGAAGAGTTGCATTAAATACATTTGATTTCCGACTTTCGACTTCCGACTTCCGACTTCCGATTTCCGATTTCCAGTAATTTTTCACTATTCCCAGTTTGCCTTTAATATTAACCTCCGATTATACTTAACGGCTTGTTGCTATCAACAGGTCCAACCTGTATCAACCGCAACCCCATTGCCAAAACCGGAACAATGGCTAGGTAGTATAACTGGATCGGTGCCAACGGCAGTGCAATCGACGTCGCCAATTCCACCTCCTACTAGTGCGCGTCGCGCTCCGCCCCTTCACGCGAGAGCTCTTTCGCTTGGATCAGCTGCTATGAGCCAAGTTTCCTCGAGAGGAGGGCCATCTGATCCATTCGATGCAGAGTGGGCCGAAATCGCAGCGAGAAACTTACGACAGTCATCTACAACGAATCCGTTTATTATGCCGAACGCGACGCAAGCTTTTCAAGTACAATTATAGCGTCAGGATTTCATTAATAGTGTAGCCAAGTTTTTTCGGTCAAATACATAGTGACGGCTACTAACGGGTTCCGGTAGTGATCTATCGCAGGATCGGAAGTACTACACGTAATTAGGTCGACTTTAATGCCTGACATTCGACCGCTTTAGTTCCTCCGAACCAATTGTTTTTATTCTAGCAGGATCATTTTGAAGATTTGAGTTTATAGATGGTAGAGAAAAGGTACTTTGATTGTCCATTTATTCTTATTTAAATGGACTCATCAACTGGTGTATATTGATCTATAAAGAGATTTATGTTTTTTTTTTTTTTTTCTTTTTTTCTTTTTTTGCTTAAATCACAAATAGACAGATAGTAGCAATGAATTTGCACAAAGTACTTTAAAGGAATGTAATATGCGAGCGCCACACGTTTTAATCTGACACGAAAGAAAATGAACATACATGTTCAAATAACGTCATGTAAGTTTAAAATACGTAACGTCGCGCGGTATGTATTATGCTGTTCAATATTTAATGTAAATAGCTGATCTGAAGGGTAAAAGTAAATTTCGCGATGTACTTACGTATGATTCGTCTGAAAGGAGAATACATCAGATTTCCCGAATTACACATTTATGAAGTAATTAAGCAATCTTATCTATCCGAAATTCAATCGTAATCATTTAGAATGCTGTTTGAAGGAACTTTAGGCAAAATTCCCTCTTAATGCTCTTATAGATCTATAAAGCTTTTGAGATATCTATCCTTTTTATTATCTCTTATCTTTTAAAAGAAGCCAATAATCTAATAACCAGCAATTTTGTAGTAGAAAAAAGATTTAATGTGATTATGATTGACTTTCAATCAGAAAGATTGGTTTAATTCATTAATTGTGTTATGCATTTCTTCCTCAAGATAACCATATAATGCCTGGAAAATAATAAGGCATTGCAAGTTAACATATTAATGTATATATGTACATACGTATAAAAATGCACATGAATACATTTTTGATATTTAATCAAAAACGTCGAGGAGGAAGGTTTGTAAAATATGATATATTATTACATAATTTATTGTTTATTAAATAAGTCTTATTTAATTTTAAGCAAGACTTATTCGATTTTTGCCCATTTTATTTTCAATTTTTTAAAGGTACTTTAAATGTGAACGATAAATTTACGCGTTTCAACTGTACTTATTTTTTAAATAGCCATTTAAACAGGGCATAATTTATTATTATATTTTTAACTTAATTAAATCTTATAGGAAGGTTTCTTCGTACTTAATTTCTAAGAGAATTTTTCTCACGCCGTATAAATAATCATATTTATCTTGTCTCTATTTTTCTAGTAATTTTTTTAAATTATTGATAAATGAATAATCTCTCGAAACATTCCAGACATTTTTTCCAATGTTCGCGTCTAATCGAAGAGATTTTGCAAAAGTAATTCTCGTTATATTTTTAGGTAATACACGTTTCTTATAATTCTATCTTTCTAAATTAATATTGTTAAAAGGTTTAAAAATCTTCTCTTCGCAATATCTTAGGAGTTTATTAAGTTTTTAATGATCTTTTCTAAAGTATGCAGTATTTTCCACTAAAAAGACACCGAACTTTTTTTACCCACGTTATCGTAAAAAATAAACTATAAATCTATTGCAATGTGCGAAAAATATGTACTTAAAGTAATAGTTCTTACTAACTTCTCCATATCAAAAATTTATCTATTTATTTTTATTGTTTATATATTTTGTTTTAATTATTTCATTAATCAAACGTGTGTACGCAATGACCAAAAAGTAAATGAGGCGTTGGCACGTTGATCATGTGTCGCTAAGGATACAGTAGAAAAAGAAATGATAAATTTAAACATAATTTTGGAAAATTTGTACTATCATTCACACATAAGAAGGAGAATCGTTGTTTTGTTATGGTACCGAGGAAGAGGCATATAATACAATTATACATAAATGTTGTCTAGGGCATAAACTAAGCTTAGATTCAGCAAACCTAAAGCATTGACGGTTTGAGCTTGCAGCTATTGCAGTCGCAGTTATTATAACTTCTAAGAAGCAAATATTTGCGATGTCAAGTTTAAGTTAAGCGAATTTTTTTTTTTTTTTAGAGATACATAATGTAGTCAATTTTCATAAGCAAAACACGCGGATTTGAGCGAAGAATGTTTGATCGTATTCCTTGAAATGCTCGTATAAAGCCCAAATTAGATTTTCATATGGAGCAGCCACCTGCTCAAGTAAGTGAGAGCGCATCCGTTTTACCCTGTTATTCTGTGGTACACTTCTGAAAATATGAAATTTAC
Organism: Sclerodermus sp. 'alternatusi'; assembly: GCA_037305995.1. Classification (NCBI taxonomy): domain Eukaryota; kingdom Metazoa; phylum Arthropoda; class Insecta; order Hymenoptera; family Bethylidae; genus Sclerodermus; species Sclerodermus sp. 'alternatusi'. Next base: position 7,316,155 of record CM074550.1, read on the forward strand.
GACGAACTGTGATATCAATTTGAAAAGGGCCAGTACTTAACTCAAACCGAGTGGTGTAGCTAAGGGCCATCGTATACTTTGCTCCATACAAATATCGAAGGTGTGTAACATTGATAAAAGAAGTATCGCGAGTTCGGACACAATAGTTCTTACAAATGTCGGAAAATGACAAAGCACATATAGTTATTTAAAAGTTAGATGTTGAATCTAGAAAACAATACATCTTGCATTATCATTGTCTATTATATATTCGAACGAGTTGCGTTTAGCTTACCAGTGAGAACCGCGGATTATAAGAGGAACTATATAGATAAGAGGGTAAGGAAGAATAAGGGAGACGGAAAAGGTGAGAAGGGGAGGAGGTAGAGGAATGTTTATAATTAAGTCTGATGGACGATACTTGCAATAATGACGAAATTCATTAGAAGTTGTGGCGTAAAAGTAGTTCCATCTAGAGACAACAATTGTCTTCATCATATCATTCTACGTACTTACGGGCACACGTTAAGCGATCCTCATTGATGTTTTGTCACAGCGGCGCGTGCATTTTCTTAAGAAATCGCAGTTTCAAATATTATCCACTGTAATAAATAATAATTCGGCTCAAAATATGCACTACTCAGTTAAGCGCACGTGTAATCGATACTATATCACGTAATAATCAGTATTGGCCTGCTTGGCCAACTGTTTGAGCCACCATATTAGTGGGTGGCTACACTTTCGGTCTTTGGAAACGGATTGGGGGTAAAACTCGTCTGATCGAAGTTCTGGCAAAACAAATTTACCTTGGATCATACTCGAGATCTGACTAATATCGCGCAGTCCGTATCGAGACGCTCCGTACTTACTTTTTAAGACGAGAGATGCAAATATCGAGGACATTTCTTCAATCCCAGACAGATTATTTATGTATTATGTATAGAACTAATTTGACGCTCCGGTGAATGAGGAATTTATGTATGTATGTATGTATGTGCGTGTTTGTGTGCATGCGTAAGCGAAGGGGTGCTGTGGTGGAAGGAAGGGAGAGGGAGAGAGAGAGAGAGAAAGAGAGGCGGAAGAAGAAAAGGGAGAAAGTCAGACAATTGTTCACGGTCTGGTTGAATAGGCGTGTATATAGGTGTATGGGTGGAAAAACAGGGGAGAAGTAGCGAATGATGGAGACCAGTGTCAGATGCAGGGAAGAGGCATCTAGAGCTTCTAGTAGTTCGCGCGTAGTTGTAAATGAGAAGATCCTAAGCAGATAATTATGCAATGTCTTCTTACTCGTTTCCAGAGTGGCTTACGTTGGACAACCTAAACGGGGGGGAAATTGAGTGTGAAATAGAAAGATAGAAGTGAATATAAGAGAAAAAGTTTCTGGGTTATATCGAGCAGGTTTCCTGCTGCTCTAGCCGGTGAAGATGAGTATAAGGTTTTCACGAGGCGCCTTCCGTCCGTGCCGAAAATCAAAAGCACACACAAAACATATGCGAACAAAGAAACGTATACAGCACAAGCACGACCGTTAGGTAGATACGGCGAGAGGTACTTATTGAAAAACGTTGTTTAATCTATGTACTTAAGCACTAACATATGTAGCACGTTGTTAGCGAGAAACACACACGACTATTGTCGTAACTCGTTTCTGTTATTTTCAAAGTCGTGTTTCTCCTAGGATCTTCCGGAAAAGAACAAGTTGAAATTGTACATATAGCATTACGCAATGATTTGTTCTACATAATATTATTACGTTAAGTTCTTGTTTTCATTTTAAACCATTTTTGGTTACATATATATATATATTATATATAAATGACATATTTGTATAATTTAAATTAAATACTTGGGAGGCCAAAGTGCCTCCTCTATTGGAACCTATCGTATAAAAAGAAATTAATGATACGTTCGCACTATTTATTGCACGTATATTGAATTATTCCTATGTTTCTCTTTCTCTTTTTCCTTCTTTTAATGATTCTTTGGCGCGCCGATGTTTCTCATTCGGAACGATCGTTTTTAATCTGTAGTAAATCGATGGAAAAGTGACTTTCAGTGTTTCCATTGGATCCATTGGATCATTCTGTACCAGTAAACCAGTGAATTTCAAAAGGAATGGGGGGATAGGAGACACTGAAATGAGTTTTTCAAACGATTAGGAGCACTGCGTGCCAAATTCAAAAGTGCAATCGCGTTAGCTGCCAATCTGAGAATATAATGCACGCTTCCGTGGTTGTTTTGTACATAGCGTTGCTGATCAAATCCTGGATCAACGTACGACTTATGCGTGTATATTTCGTAAAGTACCCTTGTTCATTTTACAATGTATTTGCCTCTGTAAAGATACGGTTTATTATATCTGTTGTGATTACGAATTTGTCTTTCATTCCCTTACTCCAAGTCATTTACAAAAATCCAAGAAACCTTTTACGGTGAATGCACGAATTTTCGATTTAGGTTCAAATCGATCTTGAGACATCGATATATCCTGAAGTAAGCCAAGTGAAACAACTTTCGGAATCACAAAATAAGAAAATGATTGCGTAAATAATAAAAAGTGAAAAAGAATCGTTCGCGATAGGGGGGGAGATAATTAAATTCTAAAGCAGAAGGAAAATTGTCGCACCGGCTGTTTGAAAGAGTCGCTAATTTTTGAATAAGCTTTGTAGTATTTTGCTCTTACATTATGGCAGCCCTTGAAGCAATATTGACCAGATTCCCCCCAGCAATTCCCTCTCATTGTGGCGTGCGCCCACCCTGCCTCGATTACATGTGTCAAAAGTGTCCAATTGAAAAACCAGTTTATGGTGGTCAATCCAGTGTTTCCTTTCAAATTACTTATTCTTGTGACAGGTCTATCTACAAATATCTCTCGCAACTATCTACCTATCCATCCATCTATCTCTATCTATCTATCTATTTACCTATGCATCTATCTACCACCTATTCACCTATTCTCTGTCTTCCTATATCCTTTACAATATAGTTTCTCATCATGAAATTATTACATTATTAAATGACGCAAAATATATTACATTTCGCATCGAGATAGTCTATATATTATTAATTTAAAATTGTTTTATAAACAGAGCGCAATATTCATCATGTTACAAGCCCGCAATACCCATTTGTGTACAGAAGCCACCCCCTTGCTCTGCTGCACCTAATTGCTGTTTGCAATGGTATAATTGTTATGGTGAACCAGCTTTCTAAAGTTTCTGGTAAAACTGGTAATTCTAATTTCGGAAGAAGCTTAACGATCGCGTATCACTAATCCCGTGGCTAATCCCCGTGAAATTTCGAGGCTCTTTTCTTCGAGTTTAGCACGGAGAATTCCCTCTTCGATTCGATATATTGAAACAAAGGAGAGCAGAGGAGACGCGAGACAAGACGTTGGGAAAAGTTAGCAGCGAGCCGAGTTCAGACTCCGAGGAAGTTTTAGGAAAATGTAACAATAAAAATTCGCAAGGGTGAGTCGTCTCATTTTTATTCGCTGGGAGAAGAAAGCGATGCCATACGTCGTATGCCGGCAACTTTGACCAACCATTCTTTTTCGCGAAGCGGAGACGCGTGGAAGAGAAATGCCCTGTCGCACTAGCCCCGAAGAAAAGAGGCAAACGCGCGCCGTACCACCTCCCTGTTATCATCGTAAGCCAGCCCCTTTCCTGTGCCCACCATTTGCTTACCCACCCTATCCCTACTGTTTGCCTGTGTGCGTAACACCCACGCCTTGTCGGCCTCCCACCTGCCCATCACTCGTACGTCTTCCTGTCATTACTGAAACCTTTAGACTCCAGTGACAAATCACAATAATTATTCTACTGCTTTATTTATGAACAAAATATTTGCGTGATAAAAGTGCATGATAAAAACTAATGTCCAACATTTCCCCAGTCTTCCACGTACTTGCCACCCGTATTTCTCGCTGTCGTTAATGTTTTCAGGGGCTCGTGAAAAATCATGCTAATTACACCGTTCGCTCATCCGCGGAATACAATTTTTAAGAAATAAAAGCTGAAAGATAAGGTCTCGTGTACCGTAGGTGCGCGCGCACATATCCAATCCAGTATATTGCCCTCTATCCCTCTTAACGAAAGTCCTGGGCGAATGTTGGAAACCACGGAACTGTTTTGTTCGATATCGAGATAATTTGATTAACCGGCCTTATCTCTCGACTAAGCCGAGTTTCTGCGTGGATGGACACTCGGGGAATATCCAAGAAGTAAAAGTGTGCGTTATTTGCAGAATTGCCGAATGCGACCGGACCCACCGGCACCAATACCAACACTCTGCGTCCCTGGTCCGTGTCCTGAATTGTGCGGTACAATCCCGTACAGCACCTCTTGTCCTTACACGCAAAACAAATCCTGTTGTTAGCGCCGTGCATGCTCTCCGGACTGCAAGGGTCGTCCATGGGATTAAAAGCCAACGGCGGAGATCCCGCGGGAATTTTATTCGGGACTGGAGCCATTACGATCAATCGGGATCAAAGCACCGTCTAATCGAGTTGCGGCTTCATTTATTCATTCTCGAGTGCACCGTTCTCGACTCGCACGCACACTCGCAGGCCAAAAAGTGATCGGACCGACACGCGCGCTCTAAGTACGCGTGTACGCACTTGGAGGGTGTTCTCCGAGGCCGACACACTCATGGGATCGCGAGCTAACGTCGATCACGGCCAATTTGCTCGTGCGGGCGATCGCTAAGTCGATTAATGCAATCACGCCTGGACGCATCAGCCTCGTGCCGGGAACACCGATGCATAATACCTGCATTATCTCTCATTAAGGTCACCACGGGCCAGTCGCGTCGAAATTCGTTCGGTAAACTCGTTCGCTCTTCCATGCGGAAGAGCATTCCCCACAAAGTGCCGCTAGGATCGGAAAGAAACCGATACACACGGACGACCTGGCGGCATACTAAAATTCTGCCACGGTAATGGTACTAACGCCTAAGTAACTGGAGCCATAATCGAACGAAACGCTCCTCCACGCCAGCAAAATATCATCCAGTCGCATAATTGACGGGAATAGCTCCGGAATGATTTAGCTGCGAACGCGTTTGCGTGCTCGCGTCTCGTGTACGTGTCTCGGCTGTCGATTAAAAGTTAAATTGCAAGCTCGAATAATCGTTCCTTCAAAAATTAAGCAATCGTGAAATGTGTCGGTACGGAGCGCTGCGGATCTCCCGTCGAAATGGAGGAATGCCCGATATTTGCGCCGGGGGTTAGCCTGCGAGCGAAAATTATGCAATTTGCGAAAGAAAAAGGGGGAGAGAGAAACTAGAGAGAACCGCAGAAAAAGTGTAAAATTGTCGATACGATAACGATGATGCAAATAGAAATCCGTTGTTTTGTCAAATTATCGTGTTTCACCTACTCATTTATAGAACTGCGATAGATATGAATTAGATGGGTACTATTTGCTCGGGGGCAAAAGTCAACAAGCAGAAATAAAAGCTAACGAGGCTTCCTTCCGAAAGCGTCGCTTTTCAGAGGGTAAATGTATTCTTTGTAAAAGTGGTTAGCTCTGGAATAGGAAGACGCTAAAAGCTCTCGGCTTTTTTATTGTCAATGTAAATCGAAGCATAATATCTATACTGGCTCTTATCGAGGCCACTACGACCCCCCAACTCGCCGTGAGAATTTACTCGATGGAATGGTTTAGTTTATGCGAGACGCCGGAATATTTCCCTCCCTCTCCCCACGATAGATCGTTACAGGTTCCTTCAAATATTTCCGGTGCGCTTTATCTTTTGGGGAAGGCTCTCTCGACAAAGCGGCAAGAATGGAAGGAAAGAAAGGTAATATCATAATGCCCTCGGTATCCGTCGAAGCCGGTGAAGAGGGGTGAGGCAGGAGGGGTCTTCGGTAATAATCGAAGCTGTTATTTGGAATCCGCGCAGGAATGGGCGATGTTTCTTTTTTCGCAGCCCGCAGCTCTCGAGGGAAACACGTTCTCCGAAAAGTGGCAAGGCGCAGAATAGGGAGAAAGGAGAGGAAGTCGCTGGAGGCTCTCCTGGTTGTCCTGGCTCTCCTGGCTCTCCTGGCTTTCTTCGGCTGCTGATGTAAATCTCGCGGCACGCGCGTTAGCGGCTTATCGCACCGGCATCTCGACGACGTGGGGAAACTGCAAAATGGACGGAAAACTCCAGCTGCTCGCTTTCCTTTGTCCGCTAGCTGTCGATTCCGAAACACTCCGCGACTCCCACGTGGATCGGAGACGCCTACGAAAGTGTAACTCGTTGTCGAACGTCCGTTCGCTGAATCGACAGGCAACTCCTGCAGGACTCCTCTCTCAGGACGGTGGTGGTGGTGGTGGTGGCTACGTACGTCGAGATCGCGACCAATCCCGCAAACTGCAACTTCCAACCGGATGGCGCAGCCTGCGCTTCTTCCTCCCTGTCTTGCCACTCTTTTCCAAGAGGAGCACAATTTTTCCTTCTTCGCGTCCTTAAACGACGGGATTTATTCCTTATGAAAGTCCCGATTCGCTAATTTTCTCCCGGCGATAACGTCTCCACGAGTTCCTAGCAGTAAAAGCTCCTTTTACTGCAAATCAGTTCGTTCGCGGGATTCGCATGTAACTTTACTAGACTTCCCTTTACGACCATAAGCATGCGTGTACGTGTGTACATTGGTCCGCGATGCATTCAGCGGACACTTACACGGCTGATTTCGCATCGACCCCCCCCGGGATTCTTCTCCTCGTGATAATATCTCGCATTTTACGAACTTCCTCTTCTCCAGGTGAGAATTCATCGTTCTTAAACACCGTGGAAGAACTTGGAAACGTCTCTCAATGTGCATTTACACCTTCGATGTACTCGCTATTTAGAATTGTACGAAGCGACGCAGTCTCCAAAATGTTACGCGCTGTATCAGTTCTGTTTCTTCTAATTCTAATTTTTAATATCGGTACATCAACGATTGGGGGGCATGTACATTTGGCGTGGTAAAAAACGCTAGGTTTATTAATACCGTGAGAGAAATAATCCCAGTGGATTATGGAGACCATCATTTTTTCCTCTTTATTTGTTCATTCTTCGGAAGGGTATACAATCGCAATTCCAAGTCCCCTTGATCATTAGTGGAATTTTCGTGAAGAATGGAGGTCGTCTGGCTGCACATACCTTCGGTATATATGTAAAGTACATAACGGTAGATGGTTTAATTGTATAGATTTCACCCTCTAGGCTACGTAACGCTCACGTGGAAATGAGAAGCCGCCGCGTGACTTAGAACTTTGCTTAATTCACGCGTTCATAGTTTCCGCACGCACGTTTCCAAGTGTTACGATTGGTAGCGTTTTTTTTTTTTTAACGTAATGCGCGCGCCAAAATTTCTTGAGTTATTTTCCCTGAAAATCCGGACCCAGGCAGCAGCAGCAGCAGCAGCAGCACAGGGGATTTAGCCCGTTACAGTAGAAACTTCCTTCGCCTTAGTCTCAGATCCAACATTTCCGCGATGCTCCGTCAAGGTTCCTGTTGCTGAAGTACTCGGACGAATGTTCGAGTTTAAGTGGACTCTGGTTTCACGGGGGAAGGGAGAGGGCGGCAAAGTGCAGGTACCGCCATCTCCTCTTTGGACTAGCATTTTCTTTTTTCTCGCTTACTGGAGAGGATAGTAGAAAAAGGGAAAGCAGGAAACGACGACGGGTGTAGTCGGGTTTCCCGAGAAATTACTTGGTTCCATCGTGGCGACCCCTACCGTAGCCTTTACCACCCGTTTACGGCTGGATTCTTTTGCCTCTCTTCTCTCTCTCTCTCTCTCTCTCTCTCTCTCTCTCTCTCTCCGCGTTTTCTCCTTCCTTTTCCACCCTCGCTCCAGCCCTCCACCACGTCCGCCGCCTTGCACTTTCTTTTTCCAACCAGTTTTCTCTCGGGCTTTTCCTCGCGCGTCTCTTTCGCCACATAAAAAACTCGGTTCTCCTAGGTCCACCCTGGCCACGTTACTGTAGCCATCCTGCCAATGTTACCGTAGCCTACGAGGACTATCTTCTAGGCTGCACCGTTGAAAAATTGAGTTTATTAGTCGAGAAATTGGATACTTCTCCGGTAAAAAGGACTGGGACCTTACCGGGGGCTTCTATGCCATACGTTTATGTGCTACATTTATAGGGACGAGGAGGAGGAGGAGGAGGAGGAGGAGGAGCAGCAGGAAGGCTTGATAAACACGCTAGGAGAAATTTGATCTTACTTTCCGAACTAGCGCGCGATCAGAGACTGGGAGAATTCGTGGAAAATGGAAAATTTGACGGAAATTGAACAAGTTTTCCTCTCTGAACAATATCGTCGCTCGCATTTTGTTGCTGATTCCCTCCCATCGACTATTAACGGGATTCTTCAAAATCTTAATGAATCGAGAAACACGGCCGACCGCGTAACGCAGCAAAGGGGCGAGGGGAAAGGAGAGGAGGTAAGGGGCGATAGCGATTTCAGGATTCCTGAATAGCGAACTTGCGAAGGGAAGCCAAAGCCGAAGAAGATGGAATTTAATCGACAATGCGCGAAGATATATTATCTGCACAATCTCAATTACGTGGAAAATGTAAATTTAATATATACGGGGGGAACTGGTCCCCGCGAATAAGGGGCCCACACGAACCCCTCGAATAGTTGGCGTTCCCGGGAGATTACCATGTGGAACCCAGTCACTTATGGAAATACCAGGACGATCTCCTTGTTTACTTCCCCCCCCCCTCCCATCCCCCAGGATTCGACACCGCCGGAAGTTCAGCCTCAAGAACAATTTTTTCAACCGATCGGCCAGGATTTCTCGAATCCACTAGTTGTCGGATAGACAGAGTGAGAGGAAGAGATAGAGAGAGAGAGAGAGAGAATTCTGAATGCCAGAGTTCCATTGTTAGCTGGGGGGCGGAGCAGCGTTGTTGCGATCGGGATATAGTAAATGGGAGTTTTAGAATCGATTCGCAATTGTGCTTCGTTAGCTTCATCCGAAAAGCTTGTACCCAGCAGGATATGACGGGCAGCAGCTTCGTCAGGAACGAAATGAAAGGGGGAGCGGAGGAAAGGAGGATAGGCGAGATAAGGGATGGATGGAGAATGACGGGAAGCAGGGGGGAAGGAGTTACCCTCGGGAAGCAACGAGTCTTTTCAAAGGACGCGTCTTGTTAAGGCGACGCAGCATTATAATACTCGCTCGGTACTGACAAGCTGTCACTCTACCAGTTATAATCTCGATGGGAGGCACGCGCCGTTCTAGGATCATTAGCGAGGTACGACCCACGCGCTCCGGGTTCCTCGATTGCTGCTGCTGCTCCGCCGGTCCACACCATCTTCTCCACTCTCCCGTGAAATATAATTCGATCCGATGCAATCCTCGATTGCACGAGTCCGAATATCGATTTCGGTCTATCGATACCGCGGTTCTCCCTCTCGAGTGCATACTCTGAATCGACAAATGACGTCACCGATTTATTTCCCCGATATCGTTTCTCCCTGGTTCTTTCATCGGCCGCCGACTTCGTTAACCCTTTAACGCTCGACTTTTTTTGACCTCGCTATTGGTGCTCCTGCTGCCGCTGCTGCTACTGCTGCCTATTGGCTCGGCTGGCAATGACGGAACCGAAAGTTTTACGTGGGATCGAGCGTGCGACGGGAATCAGATATAGCGGATGTTGAAAATCAATGTTAAAAAACAAGGCTCGGAGTTATATTTTTAACGAGAGCAATTACAGTTGCTCCGGGGCACTCGGGCCAAATGTCAGAGGTTGCCCTGTGTGATTGACGAATTTTATTTTGTAAAAAAGCGAAGGCGAGACCGGTGGTCTGGCAGTATTGCACCTCTGGTTTCTGCAGGTGACATAAATAGCGACCCACTTCCCACCCTCGTGGAGCAGGAGTTACCCAAGTGGCTGGTACAGTCTCGAGAGTGGCACGAGGGCCCTTAGCTTCATGGAGCTCGTGCCGGACTCAAAAACTCGAAACTAAATGACCGCGCTGGGCGAAATTCCCTCCTTACTCCCCTCCACCTTCCCCTTTACCTCCTCCTCGTCCCCAAGGTCCACATTCAAGAATCTGCCTTTGAAGAAATTCTTAACGAATGTACAATCGAGTCTTTGTCTCGCGGAAGCTCGCCCACCCTTTTCCTTCCCCTTTCTCCCTCTTCCATCCGGCAGGACTCGCGAGACTGTTTCGACGTCGTCGAGTGTTCCGGAAAGTGGGGGCTCCGACTTGTGACGAAATATATCGCGCTTTCATTAAAAAGAGCTTTTAAGCACATCGCGCACTTATTTTAATGAAAAATTAAGCAAGCTTCACCGCCGCATGACTGCTCTTTTCCAGCTGGGACCCCTTTGTTCGATTGTCAGCGACTACAACAGTAGAAGTAGTTAGAGGCAGGCTCGTTTATCTCGAGGTAGTTTAGCAGTTTGGCGAAAGTTAGTCGGGCACGACCGAGACAAGTTTTGGAAGAGGTTACGAGTCTGGTGCGCGTGACTCGGGCCACGCCTCCCCTGCAGAAAATCTGCAAGATTTTCGACGCCCTACATACGCGCGCGATTTTCTCATCTCACCTTTCCTCCCGCCGCTAACCATGTGAAATTACTCCAGGGGAATTGTATCGAGCACATTCCCTACGACGCGACTCGACCCAACCTAACGTTTCTACCGTGACATCTCCCGAGTGATTTTTTTCTTGTTTTTTCCACGCAGTTGAACTCTCATCGCGATCGGCGTTTGGCCGATGTCCCCCCTCGTCGTTATCGATGATCGCTCGTTTTCCAAAATCACCCCGGCGTCAGTTCGCTGACCAACGTCTCTCCCTGGCAAATTCTCCGAGAAACTGCAAAGTTCCACGGGAGCATTTGTATAATTCGCCATCGGTGGTGGCTCGCACGGAAGAGTTAAGTCGGAGCAATAACAAAAGCAATATATAGTCCGTGGTCCTCGGTAGTAATCCAACGAACGTGTACACCGAGAACTCCTTAAAACAGTGCTGATTTATCGTGCAAATACATCGCGTAAAATTGACTTTGGTAAACTAGTGTTTATTCATCGACTGTTCCCGCCGAACATCCGCCGAGCGCACTCGTCGGGGAAAGGAAAAATTTGCTCGTGGAACGTTATTCAAAATTAAGCAATTATCGCGTAGGTGCGCGGTCTCTTGGAGATTTGTCCGGGTGCTTCGACTAGAAGATAGAAAGACTCCAAAGTGCTGAATGGAGAAATAATAGGTTCGTTTATCGGGGAGGGGAATTCGCAGGTTTGTCGTCTGTAAGGCTCGAGGATTCGAGAGTTGGCGCGCTTTTGGCTATGGTTAATGTTGATAAATAACTTGAAATTCCCGTGGGAGTGCTCGGCGCAATGAAAAAGTCGAACGGCAGCAGCCAAATTACTTGATAAATGCATCAGAAAGTGCGACAGGCATTGAATAGCTGATGGGCGACTGGTCCCATTAAGCCCTCGCCAGGCTCGCTCACATTATGCCGAAGCTTTGTTCTCTTTAATTTATCGAGAGTCTCTCGCGAGAAGTGTCTCTCTGCAAAACTGCCTGCCTCGCTACATTGTGGAATTATGATTCCGCGTCGGTACACCGGCGAAACCGGGGAGAGGGGAATCGATACACACTCCGCAAACGCATACGTGTTTCTATCGCGCAATCATTCTCGTAATAAGCCAAGGTAAAAGATTGGTCGAACGTCGAATTCGAAGTAACGTTGCACAAGCTTAACCTTCGGCATTAAGAACGGTGATAAGGGAAACGCTCTCGTTTTCCGACAAAAGCCAAAGGTTGAGAGATCGCTTTGCTCCGTCAGAGCAAAGAAACTGCGACCTGTCCCTATTTTGCAATGATCCACTACCGTGGGGTACCGGAGGAGAGAGCCCAGTCGATATCTAAATTTAAGCTGCTGTCTGGACCGCGAGGGAAGCTGCTACCGATGCTGTTGTTGCACCGGGAAGTACTCGTAATTCAGCCTTGTCAGAATGGAGAAATTGTCAGGTAAAGTTAGTATTTAAGTGTGGACGTCGGAATCTTGAATGTTGATAAATAACTGACGATTGTCGCGAGGGTACTTTGCACGATGAAACAGTCGAACGGGCAACCTCGAATTACGAGTTAGGTGCATCAGAAAGCGCGACAGGCATTGAATCACCGGTGAGCGGCTGCATTACGCATTCGCCAAACAGCTCGGTCATCGTAAATCGTAGAACTCGAGCGGTCGTATGGCTCATAATTCAGCGCACTTGGCTGCACGAGTTTCTAAATACCGTTGGCATTCTCTCTCTCTCTCTCCCTCGTGTCACACGAGCAGGCGTCACGTGCAATCGAGAGTGGAATCGACGAAATACTTTCAATCGTGGAAATAACGGACAGCCAACTACTGAAAAATTGCTCGGAAAGTTGAACAAATTTTTAATTGAAAAGTAACGAGCTGTCACGGCTATCAATGGTAAGATCGATTAATCACTCGAAATCACCTTCGACCCCGTGGATCCGCTTTACGGAGAAAAATTCATCAGAGGTTTATTCAACTAAAAGCGGAAAAACCTCTCGCGTTAGTGCGATCCGCTAGGAGTGTGCATTTCTTCGTAAATAATCGATCTCTAGTGTCAAATTAACCGTGAACTACTGATTTATTAAGTTCACGCATCAATGAGCCAGATATTTATTGAATTAACTTTTAATAACGTTAAGGTCCGCTCAATTACAGGTAGAGGCGTTAAATGATTAATCTATAATTCTGCAATTCATTGCTTTGATCGGTCATCGAATGCGATGAATTATTATTAGATGCTGCATTTAGCGTTTAATGCTCGAGTAATTGTAAACAATTTCCACTAGTAATTCTCTACGAAATGAATTGTTATTAAATTCAGTAATGTCGTGATTAAATCTAATTTGGATTCCGTGATTTAATTAAATTTAAACGTGAATTTGTAACAATAGCGTAAGGTCGTCATCTGCCTTGTAATTCGGAACACTTGGCACGCCAGTTTCTAAATAATGCTCGGCACGTCATGCACGCCCAGCATCACATAATCCCGGGCTAATGTCAAAGAACAAACGTCAATTTGCCAATGGACGAAAGAAAATCGATATTCGCCTCATATGCATTTTTATCAAATATCATATTAGTGGATGTATATTTTTGCTGGCAGTATTATACGCGTGGACACCATTACCGGACTCTCTCTCTCTCTCTCTCTCTATCTCTTTTTACTACCGCTCGACCTATCAAAGAAATATTACATTTCACAAGAATATAATCAACCACTAAATCATTGAACCAACAACGGACTCCGCGATAGTTTTGATCTCGCTGATAAACTTCCAGGTGGAGTTTTGCCAACGGGACGAGACCGAGTCCTCCGTCGTAATTTCCGAAGAGTTCCCCGGGACCGGAAGTGTGGGGTTCGTCGGTGTACGAAGAAAATGGCAGTGTGCGATGGCTCTCCTCCAGAGGACTGACGCCTCCAGGAATAACGGGAGAACGTGATATTTCGTAACGAGCGACTCGTCCGATCGCGGGACTCGCTAGGGTAGGGAAAATACGGAAGGGGGGGAGGGGAAGTTTGGTGGCGGGACAATCTCGCGAGAACTATGCGCTATTATTCGCTATCGGGTAATTTAATACGAGCGCGCTGATCGAAAAACTCCTCCATATTGGATACGTGTCGGATTATTGGGTTGCATCTGGCATGAAACACATCTATCGAGTCGTCCCACGCGTGTCATGCGAGCGCCGTTAGCAAACTCGAGTACAATGGCGAGCTTGAATCGAGCTGGGATCTACGTATACATGTGCACGGGCTTTATGTATACTCGTGTGCAAGGTGCATACGCGCATGCACGCAAAGCGGCATATATATCTCATTCGTTATTAATCGTCGCGGCTCCAAGTAATCCTCGCTGCAGATGCTTACGGCCGAATGGTACAGTCAACTTCTTGCGGAATTGGAGGTTTTTGCGATGCGGCTAATACGCCATTTGCTTTGAACTGGATTCCCTTGAATAAGAGCCGCCCCCCGTCGCCATCAGCGCGGACCTCAAGCGCCGACAAAATGAAACGTAAATATTGGCCAAGGCACTTTGCTAGGTGAACTTAAAACTCTCCGGTGCCCTCCTTTTCCCCCCTCTCGTATTAATAAAGATGAGCGCATTCCGTACACCCGGCACATCCTAACAACTTTCCGAAGCGGCAACTTTCGAGATCGCTCGAGTGTCAGCGAAACACTCCGCCGCCAGACTTTGCGGAGTATTTGTATCCGTTTAACGGCCCGATTCACAACCCGCGTATGTATACATCGCTACTCCCGCCAGGAATTTCCTTCCTTGATTTTTCTCTCCCTCGCGTTGTCTTTGCGGACCACTCGCCAAATCTCTCTCTCTCTGGCGGATTTTGGATTTGACCACTTCCGCTTATTCGGAAATTGACCCGGATCGAACGGGCCGGTAGTGGTGAACCACTTCTCGCTGCGGTGACCTCGAGTGTACACGCGAAAAGGATCCTGTGAAATTCCCGTCAATTTTCCAATCCCGACTTCCGATCACTCGTTTTTCTCTCTTCCAACTTCGCCCTCCGCCACTTTTCTCCTCTTCTAATTTCTACGAAGAAAAATCGCGTGCTGTAATCGCGCCACGGATAAACGGCGATGAATTTATTGAGCATGGACAATAATTGATTCCCCTATCATTTATCACTCGTCGACCTTTGAATCTCGTATTTGATTTATGCTTCTTCTAGCAATTCCTAATCTATTTATCTGCTAGAAATGCAAATTGATACAGCTGTCGAATTAATTGGCTTAACTCGATTGGCTTAATAATCGATGCCGGTTGGTCGTATCAAAATAATCGAGTTCGGAATTAATTGTTCGATACTCGTGAAACGACGTTATTCCATCGTTAATAATGATTGGCTCGCTCCTTTTTTTTTCAGCCTCTATCCGTCTATTCTCGCCGCCAGTTTTAAAGAGGTGTCAAAGTAGTTTTGGCTCTCTCGTTATACGGGATAACGTTAGAAATCAATTTCCACTAATTCTCTTCCTCGCCTTGAGTGCTTTACCAAGTTAATCTATTCATGATAGAATAGAAGTTTGGCGCTCTCGAGTACACGGATGGAGAATCACTGGTCGATTTTATTAGGAAAATTTCGCGAGAATCGACGATTCCTTCATCGTGTGCGTAAAATGGTATCGCTCGTTGGCCAATTTGCCGGGACGATTTGGCTAATTGACGATCCGTTGCACGTGCAATGAATTTTCAGGCAAAACTTACTTATGTCGTGATTTCTTGAGTAAACTGTGCTACAAGATAGATCAGTTTAACCATCGACTAATCGCTCCTTAACTAAGTTGAATCGTACTCGTGTTATCGCGCTACCCAGCCAGAGACGCGGTATTCGATCAAAGAGACTCGTCGAACGCGATGGAATTTCTCGAGTAGGCCCATCGATCCAACTCGAGGAATCTCGAACGACGTCCAATTTCTCGCCTCTTAGGTTGCGTCATTAAAACTTTGCATCGCGATACAAGCATTAATTTGCCTTCGTAAGCATGTAAGCGCAAGGAAACTTCCCGCAGGATCCTTGTCCAATCATATTTAATATCCAAAGTGGCATAAAACGGTTGATGGAACATTTTTCCTTATTCTCGTAGGGCCATTTAAAAGCCGTTGCAATCAATTAGTAATTAGCTTCTTAAAAGTGAGCGCGCTCAAGCCTCTCGTAAAAATCCCGAGCGACTCGTATTTAATATTCTTTGAAAGTTCCTCGAGGGGAGGGAAACAGTGGAAAAGACATTTTCAGTCAGGCCCACGGGTCATTTTTTAAAGATTACGATTATTTAGTGATCACCTTTGCGCGAGTGCTCCTTCCTCTAGGCTTAAGAAACTTTCCATGGCTTTCCATGGGTGCTGCCTCGTCCAACAACCACCGTGCTTTCTATTTAAACTGACGTAAAACTTGTCAGCGACAGCACCATCCTCCTCCTCGAACAATGGAGATTCAGTCGTCTTCTCAAATCGTTTCACTCAAGGTCCTTCAATTTTTCCCAAACGTCCGTCACAGCCGTCGTTGAAGCTACGCGATCACTGTTCTCTTCAAGGCTGCCAAATGCTTATTACCACGGGGGTGGTAATAAGCATTACCCTCGCGATAAAAAAAAATGTAACTTTTTCGAGCTGGGCATAAAGTAGCATGGGCTGTGCTAATTAATGAAATGTAAAACGCCAGAACAAGGGTTAACGTCGAGGCTGACGTAAACACAACCGACGGAACATTTTCAGCCACCCCCATGGGGCCATTTATAAAGGATGAAATCATTTGGTCATTATCTCCGCAAGCATTTGGCCGGAAGAAAATTTCGCATGGGAAGCTTGTCCGACTCGATTTAATATTCAGGCTGACGTAAAAATAGTCGACGGGCCTGTTTCACTTGATCCTACGAGACCTTTTCATAAAAGATGGAATCATCTGATCGAAAACGACGTCAGTGGAAAAAAGAAGAAGACGTGGCTTTTGCCAGCCATAGATCCATAGTGTCCTATCCTCTACCTCTCTCTCTCTCTCTCTCTCTCTCTGGCTCTGTGTGTACATGTGCACACGTATCTGCGTGTAGAACCAATGCGGCGTTCGAGAAATATAGCGCATCAGTTGCTCGGACCGGTCATAAAACATGGGACAGCGGAAACTCGAACGGTGGAGAACGGCTCAACTATACATGACGGAAAACACATGGAATGCAGTATTATCTGCAGAATCCAAATTTACAACGTGGCAAACGAGGCGTTACACGCTAAGAAAATTTTCCAATTGCTTTCTCCCGGAATCACGAATTAATCGCGCAATACGTGTAATTCTCCACGCAATTTCTGAAATCCCTCCTGACAGACAAGATTTTTCCAAGAATTATATGTAAAACAACGCTCGTGCTCAGAGGGAAATGACAACGCTTGCCAAAATTACGCGTTTGCGAGTGCTCTTGCTATTTCAACAAATGCGATAAAGAAAAATTCTCGATAAATTTCGAGGAAGCCTAAAATTGTCGTTTTTAAAAAAAGAAAATCACGGAAGGATTGAGCGATTCGCCGCATTTATATGGAAACTGAGGTTTTTGTTTGTGTTTGCTTTAAATAGCTTTTGCACTGAAATAATTAATTTTAGCGCATGCAACAATAGAGCGTGAATTAATCTACTTTTCAAGATGCTTGTAGCGAACGCCAGGTTTTTAGGACTACTATAATTTTTTTTTTCCTTGGCATATAATTTAAGTTTATTTTATGGATTTTTCAAGATATTTAATAATAAATTAATAATCAAACTCGTGCTACTATAACAATAAAAAACATAGTAAATTAACACAAATTGTTTTTATAATTTATTTTTATTTATTAATTTATTATTTATTAATTTATTTATTTATTAAAAAGTTGAGAAATAGCGATAAACATTGATTTGACTTGAGATTGATTGTTGCGCACACTGCGCATGCGCCGATTGGGCCGCCATATTTAGCGTCACTTTATCGTTGATCACCGATCAATTAACTCAATTGTAAGTACTCTTCAATTTTATTATAATTAGCCCCTCAGCTTCCATCCTATTCACCCTATTATCAGTATAAAATATTAAATAATTTTAAACATAACTAACAATAGCGTAAATATGTAGAAATAGAGTAAATAAAAACTTAGCAAAAAGTCAAGTCGTAATGACCGTTACAGTAAATTATTTCATGCTTATAGACGAGGAAAATGCTATATTTAATCGTATACGTATAGTTAATAGGCAATATATTAAAAGTTTTCTAGTTTTGCGTAAAAGTATACGTATAAATAAACGTTAAATGAACGCCATATTAAGTCGAACTCGAATTATTGACTTGTTATCATAAGTGAGAGTGTAAGCGTCAGGACAAGGTCGCCATGTACTTGGGACAATTCATTCAATCTTGAAAGCTCTCACGGTAACGTACGTGATATCTAAGCTTGATCGCTCAGTTATATTTGAGTAGTAATTAAAACTTTCAATCTATTTTGAGTTGCATAGTTTTTTATTGAATAATAAAAGATAATTATATTTATTAGATAATACAAAGTACAAAAGTGAATAGTATGTGCAAGCTTTTAGAAGATAATAATATCGGTAAATCTCTTCTTTTTTTTTATGAAAAAGTAGATAAATAATTTTTAAGTAAATCGCTTATAATACTAATATATTAGATTGCTATAGAATGATGTTGTATTTCTTTTGTTCTAGGTAACTTAAGTGCACTTTAAGATGAGAAATTTAATTAGACTTGAACAAGCATCGAGCGTACGAGAATTATTGTTTCCGTAAGTCTCTTTATTTTCATTATTAAAATCAATTATGAGAAAACTTTTACATATTCAGCGTGTAATGTGTGAAATGTTATTTCTTATTATTATTTTATACATTCTTTAACAAGAATGCTTCTCTTTCGTTCTAGGTGAGTAACAATCATATTTGTTTTCTTCGTCGCAGAACTCTACTACTACTACTATTACTACTACGCACTACCAGCATGTGTGGTAAGTCTTAAAAACAATTTTATATTTGGTGATGGGTCATTTATGGATTTTGGAAACTTTGATTTGCGGAAGGGCCTAAAAATCACACACACGCTTTCATTTAACCAGTTTAAATTAATTTACCGAGGTACTATTGTAAATTTTACCATTAATTAATTTTTGTCATTTTCTTATAAATTCCTTTCGGTTTCGAAAATATAAATAATACATCAACTTTTTGTTACAATTTAGCACTAATTAGATTTATTTATTATTAGATTGACTTGAATTACAAAAATAAATATATTTTAAATTAAAATTTGCTAAGAATTTTATAAAAATATCGCGAAATTCATTATTATTAAATTTCCCTCGCGCATACAAACATCGGATGGTTTTTTCGTTTTCAGATCTACAATAGTAAGGTGAGTCTTCAGTGATAATTGTATATGTTAACACACTCACTGGACATTTAAAATTGATAATGTTATTATCAATTACACAACCGAGTGCATTCATTTATGCACTTTCGCCTTTCCCACCCCCCGTTATTGTGTTTTGCAAATAAAGTGTGATAATAATTGGCCCTTATTAAGTTAACGAAATCCATGTTTTAAGTACAGCGTGTGCATAAGTGTGTGTTCTTGGAAAGAATATGCACTTGGTATATTTGTGTCTTTTATTAATTAAAAAACCAATTTGTGTAAATATTTAATAGTTGAGTCAGTAGTATATATGAGGTAAAAACATTTTCTATCTATTGAAGAACACATGCAAGCACACGCACGCATGACTTGAAAGAAAACATATAGAGAGTCAATAAGAAATCAATAATGTATGCAATTTCCCTTTTGTCCCCCATAATATTGTCTATAAATGATTCCGAGCATGGTATCCATCAGGAAACCAAAAAATAATTTTATAATAACCATGAAAGCATTAAAGCTAAAATTAAATACATTTTGTTAATCCTTTCTCTCCAAATTAACAACGGCATAAACTAAATGTATGTAAGGTATCTTTTAGGATTCCTCTGGAATCAAGAAAAAATTAAGAAAAATTAACATTAGCATTATAAAGTTATTGGTTCTTTCGATAACCCTTAAACATTGAATGATTTTATACCCTACAAGAGGAGCACACTCTCTCAGATATCAACCGAGATAAATCAAATTATGATTAATCTTAATATCTCATTAATAGGCGGTATAGCGGCACAGGATCAAAGAGATCCTTTTGTGTCCACTCTCCGCAATATCACAGGTTAATAGTGAATCATTGCATCGATAATAGTGCGTTTAACATACAATCAAAATCATTTATGAGGGAAACTAAAATAGAAAATTTCAACAATACGCGTAGTTAGTTTCCTGTAATATTGAGTACAAGTATTGTATGGTATTATCAATAGTGAGTTATTTCATTGTTAATGGATTAGTGTGTTTGAAAGCTTGGTAATTGTGCATGTTTATTAATGTGAAAATAGAAGAATGAGAAGTAAGTAGAAATGCACTTGTACTGAATATTACTGAATATTTCGAATGCACGTATGATTATCTACATACTGAAATATTACTTCCTTGTTACATGACTAACATTGGCAGATACCAATGGTAAACTAATGAATACCATGTCAATCACTCGGTAAAGCAAAAGTTAATTTAATTGCACATCAGTACGTATCGTTAATTGTCGAATAATTGTTTCATGAATGTATTAAGTAAATAGTATTAGGGAAACTCTCCAGTATTTTAAGAATTACACTCTTTAAATGGCTAATAGAAAAGAAAAGGAAAAAGTAAATTTTAAAGAGAGATGGGGGATGGTACACACGCATACACGTACACACGGAAACTCTAGGAAATTGCAACAAGTTCATAAACCTCTTACTCAACTCCGTGCATTATGCCATCAGAGCTGTAAGTCGTACTGCTAAAAGCTGTATTCTAGTAAAAAGTAAATGATGGAACGTTCGGTAAAAAAACAGAAAGATTATCAATACGTCAAGGGTAGCGAGAAGAAGATAACGAATTGGAATAGTTCTATTAAAGAATGCTTTCTCTGAAATCGAGTAATCGTGAAAATTTCAAAGGAACAGCTCTAATAGCGAACGCAATAGTTCGTGAATTTTGAATATAAACCCATGCGCCACTTTGTTGTACATTATGGAAAACCACCATAAAATTCAAGGTTATCAACGGAGAAAAAGGGATTCTGGCAAAATTAGTATTGCGCGAAGCTCTAGGATGACGGGGGACGGGTGATTAACGCTTGTAGAGAGATTTCGAAGAAATACAATGACTAATGACGAATTCGGGTGAAACAATGGCGTTACATTAAAATGCACGTGTAACCGCGCTATAAGCGGCTTATGATGCACGGCCCCGACGCGGTCCATATTTAATCGGTACCTACTACCATGCGGCCACAGCCTAATGAAGTCGAAACTGTAAGAGGATCATCGACCGACCAACCACGGGGAACAACCTAAGCGTTCGTAATATCCCACCAGATTTGCTGGGACATTAAAGCACGCGCGGATGGAAGATTGGGGGTGGGCCAGGGGTGAACATGAGCCAGCGGAACCGAGAGGTGGAGTGGGTGGGTGGGTGGGTGGCAGTAGTTACTAGATATTGCAAGTTTGTAATCGGTGCACGTTCGCCATAGCCCATGTCTAGCTGCGGGAAAGATGTATATCCCACCTCTTGCACATTCCTCGATGCATGCTACACAGCAATGCACGAAATGCGAATACAATGCGCTTTAAATTGGACCAGCCTTACCTGGCAGCTAAGCTCAAGAAGATCGACAGCCCGCAAGACACGTGGGCTTTCGTGATTCGAAACGTGTTATTTCGACTTGGCTATCGTTGAAGCTTTCCCTCAAATCTCCAACTAATTAAGGGAAATCTCTTATTGGCTCGATGATCAATTTGAAGGGGAACTTTGATCGCTCAATTCGACTACACGGAACTAGACGAATCCTCGAATACGGGTCTCTCCTAAGATAGACTGATATCCGGGTCAGGTTTCATGCGAAATTCTTCTTTACGCTTCTCTTTACGCTCGAGGCTCGGGTTATTTGCTGAATGAAAAACCTTTGAGATGTCCGATAGAGTCTTTCAATGCTTTTTTCCGTGTTATTTAACTTGGCGTTTTCTTGCCAAGACGCCGAGTCATTGCCAGGTCAAAAAACTAAAAACCGCTGAGGATCAACCAAGCACAGCACAATTTGCCATTAGTAACATAATTGTTATTACTGCAATTACCGGGAATAGTTTATTTAAAAAAGTTGATCTTACGGAAACGTTCTACGCGAATTCTTCTTAATCTTTAGAAAACTTTGTACGACAAAAAGTACCGTATATTATATAGTTTATAAAAAAGAAATTATAAATAATTATAGGGGAATATTGTAATTATATATTAATGGAAGGTTACGAATGGGTACGTTAATTCGCATCTACAATATTATGAAAAAAGTAGTCGGCGCAAATTCTAAAAGTTTATGCATTAAGTATTCGATTAAAAGGAGGATAAAAAGTACTTATAAGAGATATTTCATTTTTCTTTCGAATCATTCGATTCGTGTGATTTAGCTAAATGACTATGTGCTTAGTATTATTGAATACAATGTAGAGGCTTTTCCTCGCTTTTTATATATTCGGTAGAGGGATAACAATGACAAGGTCAGTTTAACCTATCGGCAGTTAGTTTGATATCGCGTCGTGCACGAGGAACACCAACATTTTCGCTGCGCTTTATTCTTCACGTTTTTTTTCGTATTTTTTGACTGAAATCGCTCGTGAGTGGGCGGAAAGTGTTACGTTCGAGTATTATAACAAAGTGGTTATAATCACATTACGATAAATCCACGAGAATAGCCGATTTATCGAAATTTATCATTCAGTCGTAGTTCGTAGACATGTCGGAGTGCCTTTATCTACTGAAACTGAGCAAAGTATCCACATATGTGACCTTTTTAGTATAGCGCCAGCAAATAATAATTTCCTTTAACAATAAATCAAACGTTTCTCTCTCTCTCTCTCTCTCTGTTTCGCTTCTTGATGTTTTTTCAGTTTAAAGTGAATATTAGTGCTTTCGCGGTTAAATTTTTGTGTCGGAACTGCAACAAGATGGAGGTTTGCGGTTTTCGGTCAGCAATTTAGCGGAAAAGGGCACTTCACCGCAATGTTTCCAGCCTACCAGCAGTCCAAACCACCATATCGGTGAATTCCTTTTTTTTTATTAGCGAGCTCTGCTTTAAGATATTTTTTCGACATTATCGTATGATTTTTATTAATCGAAGAGGTCACGAGGATGATCCAGTTTTAAAGATTACATTCGCGCAGTATTCGTGCACAATCGTGGACATTCGTGGAGGTTCGTGAATACTCGTGCATACTCATTCGTGTTTCTGGGTATCTCGATGCTTTCCGGTGTTTCTTCCCTTTTTCTCCATACGTCTATCGTCTCTGCCCTACTAACAGTACTCCTAGCTAATTCCTGTATAATTTTTCGATAGTCCATCGCTTTGACACGCTGTAAGCTTGTAATACGCATTCTTTTCAGTATACTTTTGTAAACAGCGAGGAAAGTCTGTGCGTCGAGAAATTTACATAGTCGACAAAGCTTAAAGTACGAGCGGTCTCCTCGTGGATCAACCCCTCTAAAAATCTTCTTAAACAAAACAAATTTCCCAAGGCTTCGGATAAACGCGATCCTCTCGCACGATGAACGATTACGATTGGCCCTTTAGAAAAAATATGTTAATCCGGAGCTCACTCGCTAGCTTGATTGAATTTCTTAGAAATTTCCCCCTCGATGCGCGGTCGAGAAAAATTGACTGGATCCGAACAATGCGTGAATAGCATCATTGTGAGCATGTTGCCTATGGGAATTATATGACCTTTTATCGAAGCGTGCCCGTTCCGAGACCATCTCCGAACTTTTCCGTTTGCCACCTTATACAAATTTTCTCTCACGCACACTTGTACTATGTCGTGATCTTTCCTACGGGTCACGAATGCAACGTTTCCATAAAATTGGCGCAAGGCGAATATCGTTCCGTGGAGTCTGCTTGGTCGATGATAGGAAATATCTCGAGCTTGACCGGAACCAGCGAATTTGGTCTGTGATTACATAATAATTTGAAGAATCGCGAGATTACGTAAAAGCAGAAATTCTGAGGATGATCTTGCAGGCTGAGAGGGAGTTCAGCATTTCGTGGGATATAATGCGCAAACAGATTTTACGGACGGCCTTTTAAACAGATGAAGCCGGGCTTGAAAATTTTCCTGGATGTCGTGTGAATTTCTCGCGTGGTTGGGCTTTTCTCCGCGTGTAGATGTGGGTGTGCGCGGCGACGTACACGTTTTCTCTCTCCGTAACGACGTGTATGCGGTGCGCGCATTTAATCCTCTAGAACGAGTCAATTTCGTTGTGCCGCGAACCGAAGCTAAGCCCTTGGATAAATCTGTACCGCTAGGTGCTCTTGGCAAACCCTTTCGATTCGATATCGAGCACAAGGATCAAATTCCCAACGGCCTGGTCTACCATCGCAGCCTTACGTAAATGTTATTAATTATCGATAAGATTGATCGCCATTGAAAGAATGACGTCACCAATAGATACGCCTTACCCCCCGCCGTATTACCCCTAACGGCAAAATTCTATATTTGCTTAACCATGAATATTTATCGGAGGAGAGAAAATATCTCGCGAAAAAACGATACTCTCTTTCATTGGCAAAAGCGGATAATTAGTAAATGATTTTCTAATCGAATTTGTGCTCTTATTTTCCTCGCAACCACGTGCAAAAGTAACACTATTCTCGTGTAACTATCGATCCTTTACGTTTTTCAGCCTTTCATGGCTACGACCGTTTATTACCTTATTATTAGAAAATATTTTCCTTGCCACTAAAATAGCTGTAATATTTATCGCGGACTCTGAATTTTGCTAATAAAGATCATGAGAAAGTGTCTAATAAAATTCCAAGTGTCTCGAAGCTCGTTCCCTTTAAAACAAAATGATCCAAGTCTCGAAGTCTAGTTTAACGAGGGTAGTCCGGACGTGGTTGGCAACTATCGGCTAATTAAGACTAATGAGATAACTGATAGATTCCACTTGGAAATTTCTTGATAGGAATCAGCGCTTAGTTCACAGATTTTTTTCTCGTTGAATCTCAAAAAACAAAATTTCATGTACCGAGCTTGTCTTTATTTCAAATATAAGCCAATCGAGAGGCTTGATACACATACGTATGTACGCACGCGCGCGCGCTTACCTCACCGCCGCACACGTACACGTATACACACATGTACGCACCATTTGATTGGACAGAAGGATCGAAATCCCGAAGGTCCAGGGTAACCGCTGTCACGAGTGCGCGCAAGAACTATTAGCTAATTAAGACTAATGAGATGGCTAATGGATTTCGCTACTAGGTATTACCGATAATTAGTACTAAATAATTATATAACCCAAACATTATAGAAAGTTTAAACAAACCGTGATAGTTTCGTATATTGCGTTATATTTGCAAATCGGAATATTTAGACTCGAGGAGAACTTGTCAGTAGTTTTTTCGATCGGTCGATCAACCCTTAATTATCGACAGATTCGCGACAGCCAGAATTTCGACTAAAACGCGTTTGATTAATTTCTAAAATTATCCACTATAGAAAACAAGTTGCGGAAGGTCGTAGGGGGAGAAGGTGGGGAAGGGTAAGGGGATTGGCACTGGCGAGCTTCAATTTTAGGGGAGAATCATTGAAATTCGTGGCGAGTGCCATCGGATGTTGCGGTCCAATGGTTCGAAAAGATGGGGGTGGATGTGGGAAGGGTGCGGGGGACAGGCAGTCGCATGGAGGCAGGGGTTGGGGACGCGACGAATCTACGGTTAAGGTTGGCTAACGACGATACCGGGAAGCAGCACCTAAAGGTTAAACGAGAATGTTGCGCGGTGAGATTCATTTGCATTCACCGAGTCCTCGCTGCTGCTACTGCAGATGACTGAATGCTCCATGGAAACACTTTGCATTACGAGTATTATTGTCGTCGCGATTTCAGCATGAATATTATTGAAGGAGCGAGTGAAATTTAGCAAACTACGGGCTTTCGGGGTGGCGGAACTTAATGATCGTCAAGGAGGAGAAGAGAAATAGAGAGAGAGAGAGAGAGAGAGAGAGAGAGAGAGAGTGACAGCGAGAGCAGGAGCGGGAGGGGGAAGAAGTGGCGTCGTTAATAAAGAGAATTTTTTTGCCGCGGCGCATCCTCGAGTTTTCCTCCCCCGGTGGAAACGCGCTCGTCATTCACGCAAACGTTTCCCTGGATGGCAGGGAAACAAGTAATTCGTAACGGCGCCAGTAGCTTCGACCAAAGTTGCGCGATAGTTTCGCTCTTGAGGTGCTGCGCGTAATATTCCATCCGTCGAGCTGTGCGAGTTAGTCCCGTTGCGCAACTTCTGATTCCTCTTCTCCAGCAGTCAGTGATGGTGGTGGTGGTGAATGCCGACGCTACGCCGGAGTAGAAATTCAAAATACAGCACAGCTGCCAGAGCTAAATACCTTGGCGAGAATTATTCAACTTTTTGGATTTATACCTGGCGCGCTGCTCGGGATTCTAAGGGCTCGTCCAACGAGGGCGGGGACGGGGATAGGGATGGGGGTGGTTTTACCCCCATGAGTTTCGACACGCGTAGGGAAGTCGTACGTGTGTATGCGCATACGGAAGGTGAAACGTGTTCGAACTGAGAGAGAGAGAAAGAGAGAGAGAAAGAGAGAGTAAGTGGGAGAGGAGGGGGTGGGGGTGCACTCTGCGTTATTGGAAGTAGAACAATAATCTTAGGCCGGCCGTGCGAAGCTGTTGGCGCGATGAAAAGCATAACTGATTTGCATCTGCCAAGATAGGAGATACACCGGGAGCTTTTAATCTTCATTGCGAAGAAAGACGGCGTGTATCTTGGACTGAATAATAGAGGGGACCAGTAGTAGCAGCAATAGCAACAGCACCAGCAACAGCAGTAGCACTAGCTCCACCACAGTCCCCGATGAAAGGCGAATGCGAGAGAGATAGGACCCGCTGCTTAGATTTGGGGATTCGCCTAATTCAAATCAAACGCGAGTTCTAAGTCCTCTCAGAATATCCTCGTGGAAAGTTTCGAACAGGATCGCCGACTCCCATTGAAAATAACGTGGATTTCTTATCGCTGCTCTTTCTCCTCCTTTGTTCCCTTACGACGAAACGAACGAGTCAGACGCTTAAATTGCTTCGTTATATCGACGCCGGCGCCACCCGGACTTTCCCCCTTCGAAATCGTCGCGTCCCGATCATAAGCAGCAACCCCCGGCAAAGAAAAGCATGAATAATGTAATCCCGGTGACATCGAGTAACTCGTTTCACTTATTCCTGAGTTAACAAAGTCTAAAAAAAACAGAAGTTGAATCCTTCTCCGCGGCTGGCATTCCCGTGCGCGCTCAAATCCCTCGATCGCTCCGGATGGAGCTCTCCGGATGAAGGGGCGAAGGGGAGGCAACAAATCGAAAACACGGATTCCATTCTGAAATTCAATTTGTTTCGAGCATAATGAAGCGTCGTCGTCGTCC
Source organism: Sclerodermus sp. 'alternatusi' (assembly GCA_037305995.1). Lineage (NCBI taxonomy): Eukaryota > Metazoa > Arthropoda > Insecta > Hymenoptera > Bethylidae > Sclerodermus > Sclerodermus sp. 'alternatusi'. Next base: position 7,343,235 of record CM074550.1, read on the forward strand.
GTCTGAAAAATTATAAAGGGACGCGAAAACTTTGAAATTAGCAAGGAGTTGCAACGGGGTGGCACAAGGGAGGGGGGGGCGAATACCGGAAGCTATAAAGTATCTTTGCATCGGTAATCAATAATCGTGGTGGGAAGAGGGGAAGGGGGGAGGGGACAAATCAGGACTATAAGAGAGATTAGTCCTTCAAGACATAGGACTTACCGGTCCAGGATGATAAATCGTTGTTCTTTCTTCGGAATCCTCGCGCCCACCATTTATAATATTGGATTATACGCTATCCATCGGTGTCACCCAGTCATTTTCGAATGCACAGTCTGCTTTTAACTCGGCGGCATCCGCGCTTCAGGGAAAAAGAGTATCTCCAGGGGTGGTGGGTACGGGGTGTAGGTAAGTACGTAAGTTTGCGGTGACTGGAAGAGGGAGGGGTAGGAGAGTGGGGATCAGGATCGATTCCGCGAAATTCCATTGAAACTGCATTGTGAGTCGCTCGCTTTCAAGTTACCGATACGAAGGATTATTCTGTACTCCCCCAGTATCGCCAACTGCTGTGACGTAACCCGATGTATACATGCTTGGGACACGAGTTAACTTCGAGTTCCTATTTTCAGCTATTTGCGCGAGAGATCCGATACCATTTGCACGTGTCATATTAATCCAGCAGGAATTCCTATTAAACTGCTGTTGATGCTGCTGCTGCTGCTGCTGTTTCTGCTTCTGCTTCTGCTTCTGCTACTGCTACTGCTGTTTCTGCCGCGCTTCCCTTCGCGCGATAGTTGAATTTGAATGCGGCACGGTTTGTTTGGTGCATTCGCCGCCGAGTAAAATGTTGCTTAATTTTATTCCGGATTGTTCTCATCAGCGATGCGCTGGAAAGGAAAGGGTAAAGGTAAAAGGTAGATTTACCATAAATACCATAGGCAAGTGCTTCGCGCAGCAAAGTCGACTCGTAGAATTTACGGAAATCACTCGCCCCCTCTCGTCTTGCCCCGTCAAATGGAATAATAAATGATCTCTCAAAGGGGGTGGGAGTGGCGGCGTATCGCAGTCGGTATTCAGATTTTAAAGTCTACGAGTGCGTCGAAGCGTTTATTAATAAGGATTCATAAAGGGCATCGCTCGAGACTCATTATGGTCATTAACGAATATTACTGCTACGGGGCGGAAGGGGGTAGGAAAAACCGGGAAGCCACCCATTATCTCACTCCCGTGTATTCCGATTATTTTTACACACCACTTACTTTTATTGAAGCGGACGCAAGTTCCTCGTTGAATGGCTTCTTAAAAAATGGCAGCGTTGAATACTAATTTTCGCGAGTATTCACCCTTAAGCGCCCCCGATGTTCGCGCACGCGGGCGTGCACGTCTCGAGGATCGAGCTGAATAACGCGCGATAAATGGCAAATCAAATTCTACCGCAGTCCTACGGTTGTTTCCACTTTTTCGAGTGTTCCTTCTTAACAAGGTTATATGACAGGAGGGTAGTGGGTAGAATAGCGGCAGACTGAATCCCCATAGACGGACGTGAAGGGTGGGCGGAGAGAGGAGAAGAGATGATACAAATGGAAAAGGGCCGGGGTGAAAGAGGCAAAAAGGGGTGGGAAGAAGAGCGAGCGGGTGGCCAGGTGGGGAAGAGACAGAGGGGAATTCAATTCCACGGTCGATTATGCAGCCAGTCTGTTGGATTACTGGCAGTACGCGCGCTTCCATTTTGGCCCGATGAAGGGATTACCTGCGTATAGTATGTAGGCGCACGTCCGACAGGTACACCACCCCCTACACGCGTTTGACGAGTACAGTTGAGTTGAGTTGAGTCGAGTCGAGTCGATTGAGTTGAGTCGAATCGCCGCGTCCAGGCATCCCTCTGCTACGAGAAACGCCCTCGTACACTAGCAATGCTACTGGTACCAGGATTGCTACCAATACCAGTGTCACGGTGGTGGTGGTGGTGGTGGTAGTAGTAGTAGCTGCAGCAGCAACAGCAACAGGAGTAGAAGTTCTTTGAGGACCACTCGGCCGACTCTGCTCTGTTCTGCTCTGTTCTGCTCTGCTTTGCTCCGCTATCCAACTGTCACTCAACCTTTTTCAGCCAACGACATAGTCGCCTCGCCACAAGGAACAGCATCTTTTACTCTCTGCACGGGCATTCGGGCATTCGGGACCTCGACAAAGTGCCAGTTTCCGTTCCCCTCCGTCGCTCGCGGGATTCGACTCGTGCACCCGCCAGTCGTAAGTTCGTTGGGCGCAAATCAGACGCAATAATTGGCCAGGCCATAAAGCTCATCCAACGAGCTTCTCCTCCCCTTCCTCTCCACTCCTCCCCTGACGTTTCTCGCTCCACTCCAATTATCCGGACCATTCGTTAATTTGCGTTGACGCTGAACGGGTTTAACGCTCACCTGAGCGCGTTCATTTTTTGCTTTTTGAATCAAAGCTCGCGATTATTCGGTATATCGTTCGAAAAACATTTTTGAATAACGTCATTCAGCGCGAAGAGGTGCGCTCGTGCGCGCTCGTGCGCACGCTGCCAAGCGCTACGCTGATAGAAAATTATTTTTGTTTCTATATACCTCTCGGTAATTGAATTGGTAGATGCGCAATGTAACAATAGTCCCGGGTATACGAGTTCGCCGAGGTAACATAATTCGTCCCCGCACTGTTCGCATTGTTAACCCCCGCGGAGTGAGCCGGGCGCTTTTGCATTTGCACATTACGCTGCGCCGGGGGCATTCGGGGGAAAAAATTGGATCCATTGGTAGCGCCGAATGGAATCCGACCATCGAAATAGCGTGCTTTATCGCATTCCGCAAAATTTATCGCTGCGAAATGGCTTCGCCGGCTCAAATATCTTCGCCGGATACCATACCAAGTCCCGAAAATACATCGTAGCATCCTGCCATAATAATTAGCGCTGGATCAATCGCCCTGCCCCGCGATCACTTGACCGTCTTCCCGCGATATTCCTCCCCTGGCGAGTATAGGTGAACGCATCGACGATATCGTCGCCTCTCTTCCACCTTGATATTACACGCGTCAATTATCATCGGCGGTGATCGAACCGATTTCACCGACAATTTTTCCCATTGAAAACCAACGAATCGTCTTCAACCCGGAAACTATTCTCCCAACTTCCCGCTGTATTGCGGGGGTAGGGGTGAGCGTGCGAGGGAGAAAGCGTGTTTTCTAAATTTAAACTCTCGGACAATGACAGGAGTCATTTGGCAAAGTGGAATTTCTTAATGGAATATTTACCACGCGTATATTACGATTGATGGATTTGTGAGGGGAAGTCGATTAAAAATAGATAGCGTTTAGTTATGTAAAGGAGAGAGAGAGAGAGAGAGAGAGAGAGAGTAGAGTGGTCAGGAATAAAGGTGAGGTTGGTCGATTGGTTCTTCTTGTGCGAGAGGTTGTCGACTGATTTCAGGTCAAATCTTTTTATAGAATCGCGCCTCTTGTTATATCTAATATTTATTGGCTCGTAAAGCATATTGTTGCTTGATGAGAAATTACACAGATTACTCCATGTTTTTTCATTCGTACGATAGATTTAAATTTGCTCTTAGCAATATCATAACTCTCGCCCCTACTATTTGTCACGTTTAGTCCTTGCTAGCAATTCAATCAAGTTTGCTTATTCTTCCTCCACTATACATTACAGTCGCAACTTATCCAGCCTTATATCTTCATCTTTGTCCTCGGTATCCATACTCCACTATCGCAGAAATGTTTATTTTTATTATTCCGCCATTGTTTATGGTTGCACTTTATCACGCGGCAGTTGCTAAAAATTTATTTCAATTTCATCCGCAGTTCCCTAGTCTTCGTTCCAGCAATTACAGCAATTTCACAGCTAACCGTCACTCGATCGAAACGCGCAAGATTACAAGGGAATTACCACAGTCCACAATTGTTATTTTCACTATAAATATTATTTCCTCTAACTTAATATTCGATCCGCGTAACAAAGCACCATCGAGGAATATCCATCGAGAAACCATATCACGCGTCGTTAGCCAGTTCCCGTAAAACTAATGAATTCTTTTGGCAACGCGGCACAGTACTGCGCGCTCAAAACGAGAAAAAGAATCGAGGCATAATTAGGAATATGGGCAGTGGGAGGGGGAGGGGGAGGGAGAGCGGAGGTTGGGAATTGGAAAAACAGGCCTGAGGTCGGCGGTTTATCAACGTGTTCTCGCAATATTTGCCAAGGCGTGAGACCACATACATGCAAGTAGGCAGGCAGCAGGCAGGCAAGCAGGCAACAGGCAGGCAAACAGGCAATAGAAGCAGAGGCAGTAGATGCAGTTGCAGCAGTAGCATCAGGGCTTCTGTGTCGCTGGTCCACGGCAACTCGACCCCTCCGCTGGTCGCAAGCCATTAACGCGCGCGATAAGATGACGCCAGTGGGAGAGGAAGCAGCTGTGCACGGACCTCCAAAGCTTCGTCGAGCTCCACTGCGAACATGAACGGCTCTCTGTTTGCTAATAAACCGACGTTTTCGTGCTCGAGCGTTGCTCCTTGACAGTTCCATTCTCTCCCATGCGAGTGACCACGAATATCCTAGTGGAAAACTCCAAACTATCAACCTACCACCGGAAGCGGGAGAAAAACCGCGGCTGCTCGGTTCGAGAAATTATGCGATCGAATCTCCGTTAATTAACTCCGAGCTAAAGAAACGAAGAATCGAGTCAATGTTTATCAAGAATCAACGACGGTAGTGATGTAACGGCAACGACAACGGCAAAGGCAGCAGCAGCAGCAGCATCAGTAGTGGTAGTGGTGGTGGTGGTGGAGGTGGTAGCAGTTCTAGTGGTAAACGGGTGTGGCTTCGTTATTATCAGTGCGCGAGTTCTCTGTCTACCAATAAGACGAGTGGGAGAGGAAGCGTCTACAGGGATTTCATCCGAGTCCATCGATTTCCACGATTCTCGATAATCCGGTAAGTTCCTACGTCATCGGGCGTCTCGTGAAAGGGATCTGTGGGTGAGGGTGGGGAGACATCCAGAGAGTGTCGCGTTCTTCCGGTGATCCGTTGAGAGAAGGTCACCGCCAAGATTGACCCCTCGCCAGATAAGACAGGGGCGATCGGGTCACCGGGGGAGGAAGCAGCTGCGGCGATCTCGGAAACTACGCCGAAGCGAGCGAGACTCGAGAGCGGTGACGGGGGGGGGGGGGGGGGGACGAAGACGTCAGTGCAGCCCGCGAATATCTGCGGGGGTGGAGGAGGGATTCGCGACTTTGTTACTGACCGGCTCATCCTATCCGGTCCGGTCCGATCCGATCCGATCCGATCCGATGGGTCGCGAGCGACTCCTCTGCCGATCAAATAAGAAAGCCGCTGGCCACGAACGAATCCGTTTCACTCGTAATTAGAAACGTGCCGCTTCATGCGAGCTAAGTGCATTGTGACCGATACAAACGCGAGCCCCAGGATCTTCCCTCAAAGCCAAACCGACGTGTGTGCACTGAGAAATATAATTATTCGCCAGCAGGTCCGTGTTTGAAGTTGCTTCGAAAGATGATTATTCGAAATTCTCATCGATTCCCACAGGTCCAAAGGGAAGCAGCGAACGATCTGGAAGTGGGGAGTGGACTGGAGATAGGAGGGGATAGGGGCTGTGCCCCGTAAGTGGAGGCTGACCCAAATGCATTAAGTTGAAGCAGACGCGAACTAAGTGTATCGAGTGGATCGCAAACATTAATGTCAGATTCGAGGAGCTTCGTTAAGCTCGAAAGTCATTGGCGAGCGCCGGGCAGACACGCGCGCGCGAGTTCCTTGATCGATGTGTAAAGTTCGCTGAAAAGGTCCGCGAAGAAATTCTAATCGATTCTCAATTGCGAGCAAAAAGCAGTTGCGCCGGGTCCTCGACGAGCGGTGAAAAAAACTCACCGGTTGCGCAAGCGTCCACCTCGAGTCAAGGAAAAAAGCGGTTTTCCACATCGGAACCTTGATCCTCGCGTGCCGATCGCGAGCGCGATCCTCCGAGCGCGCCCCGCGGAAAACTCGCGGGTACCGCGCCCACGTGGTGGGGGGAGCGAGGGAAACACGGAGTTTCCCAGTCTGAAAACCCGTCCATAGCCAAATCCTGGGGATCAGTGATTTTGTCGGTGATTTTGTCTCGGGGGTGAACCGCAAGGTGAGAGGAGGGTCGCCATCCCCTCTCCTCTCTCTCTCTCTCTCCCCCTCGTCACCGCCGCTCCTAAGTGGACACCGAGAGCTTTCCCGACGTAACGCGGGATTACTCCACAGTTTTCTTGCTCCTCCCGGAGAGATTTCCAGCGTGATGTCCGCATAAAGCGAACAAAGTCAGAGGGCGATCGCTCGTTAATCAAGTCACGTCCGAGTGGAAGAAACCAGCGGGAAAGTCGATTGCTCGTTAATCAACGGCAACTCGCGTTTAGCCGGCGTCGCCGCTCTCTCTCTCCACAAAAATTCTCTCGAGCCTTCCCCCCTTTGCTACCCTCCACCGTGGGGTTGTCCGCACCCCCTTATTCTCGCGTGGGAACCACCGCGAGTCAGCGGACAGAACGAGCTGCCGTCTCTCGCGCGAGTCCGCGCGGCAAGTGGAGCGCGCGCGGAGCGACAGCGTCGAATCCGCAACGCGACGCGACGCGACGCGACGTCGGCGATTACGTCGACGACGTCACCTGTTGCTGCAATTAACCAACAAGTTGCCGCGTTAACTTGGACTCGATCGAAAGCGAATCTTGTTGTATTTGGCCGCGATCGATTGTTCGCGTGCTCCGACCCACGTTTTTACGTTTCTCCTGGAATTACTTCCGTGTGCACGCGCGCGCACACCCTCCCACCCCCGCTTTCCCTCTACGTTCCTACGCGAGCGTGTATATCGATGCGTGCGTGTGTAATACTCGCGGTAGTCCAGTCCCAGTGGGTTTCCGTACTAGTGAGGCGATCGATAAACTTTACGTTGATGGCCGGAAGTTTCGAGGCCGCGGTACGAGCCACTCATCGACGTTCTTGAACTCGCGCGAAGACGGGCCGATCGACTTCGGGCCACGTAAGTGTACCTGGAAGATACCTGCCAAGTTTGTCATACTCGAAGCGTGTGCAAGTTTCTCCCTTGGCAAGTATGCGCGTGCGATCTATAAGCTTTCTTATTAAACTCGCAAGTAAGTTTTTCCTTGAGGAAAACCCCTATCCTCGGCGGAGGGAAATTTTGCTACATCGTGACTCGGCGGACTCTTTCATAATTTAATTATACTTTGCAATATTAACATCCCAAGGGGGAGGGAGAGGGAGAGCTCGCATTGCCCATTCTCCTCCTATAGGTTCACCTACGACAGAGGAGACGGGGGGAGGAGGTGGTACGTGGAAAATATCGATTATTTTTCCATAAAGCTGAGAAGCCCTCCCGCGAGATATCAGGATTTCCGGTTGCGTTTGCTCGAGGATCCCCACACACAGTTTCCGATTTATCGCCGCGCTATCATCGGAAATGGCGATTATAATAATGGCGCGAGTTTCACGGGTGCTAACAGCTGCTAATGTGGCCGACGAGGGAAAAAACAGGAGTCGTGAAACCTCGTAACTGCTCGTTACAGCCCGGTAATGAGATCCTCGTCGATTTCATGACGCGAGAGTGCTTGAAAACAGTTGCCACGACTATTATGGTGGTGAGCACGCGGCTTCGATTACCGGAGATCTCCTCACGCGTGACTCGAGCCAACGCGTGCGTGCCACACCTCCACCTCCCTTGATAATTTTTCCCAGGAGCCTCGTTCGATTGGAGGAGCAAAGAAACAACGCGCGAAAGTAACGAGATCTCCTCGTTCCTCCCCGCGAGGAATTACAAAACGCTTTTGAAAATCGACGAACGATCGTAGTTCCATGGGAAATGGCAAAGGGTGGAGGGAGGGAGGGAGCCACGAGTAATTTATAATATTTTCACAACACGGGAGGAGGAGGAGACACGGACGACACGCCGGGAGCTCTGTAAAAATTGATAGTTTACACGCGAGTACATTTGTCATCGCGAGCCAACACGAGCGTGGGCAATTTTTAATCGACGCGCCCGCCAAAGAGACCCATCGATTAAATCAATTTGACGAACTTGTTTCTCACCCGGGCTAGTTTCGGTTTAGCCGGAATTTCACGGTGACAGCGCTGATTATTCGCCGCTGGAAGCTTATAAATCCCGATGTTCTTGCGGGACACGAGGGGTGGAGGGTGGACGCGGCCAGTACTCCGCTCTCCTAATACGAGGTCCGCGCGCTCGTTGATATTCGCGGGAGCGTTAAAATACTCTCGATCGATAGCAGAACGAATTGGTTGCAGTCGGTACGGAGTGACAGATTCGATTTCGCGTTCCGCGAAGCAGTTCGGGGGATTGGCGTTCCCCAGCTGCCTTCACAAAGGTTTTCATCTCGAGCCCGCTCACCCAACCCCCGCGCACCGCGCGTGCGGGCGCCTCCCCCGTAATTGTAGTATTCCCGCGGCCTGGCAACTCGCGTTTTCCCCGCTGAAAGTTTACGGGCAGCCCAGACCGGCGCAGCCCAGCCCAGCCGAGCCGAGCCAAGTCGAGCCGAGTCGAGTAGAGTCGAGCCAGGGCCCGATAATGTTTCCTTGGAACTACGTAACCTTATTCGAAGCGCGACGCTCTAATTACAGCGTGGCTCTGCCACGCCGGGAAAATATGATTCCTTCCCCCTCCCTCTCCTCCGCCACCGCCACCGCCACCGCCGCGACCAAGTCGAGTTTCGAATATCTCGACATCCTCCGGACCACCCCCCGCCGTTTCCCTTCAACCACGTCGCTGGCGAACGCGATTTTGCGAATTCCGCCGATCGCGCTGGCAGGAAATCATAATTTCCGCCTAGTCGTCGCTTTTCGCGGAGCGCGCGACATTGCCAGCCAGCCCCGATCGAGCGATGCAAAGCAAATTCCTCAACCGCGGTAACACGTGCGCGCGAACGCGAGGGCGAGGGCGAGGACGCTTAAAAACTTAGCAAAAATTTCGTCTCGCCGTCGGGAGGATTTTGGCAAAATACTCCAATGAAATAGGAAGGAAATCGGAATGGAAAATTAGATGGAACGGGGAATGCATGGACGAGAGAGCGACGGCGGTGTCGGGGATGAGGAAGTACGGGGAGGGAGGGGGTGGTGGTGGAAGGAAGGAACAGGAAAAGGGGTGAGGAAGGAAAGGAAAGGGAAGGGGAAGGAAGCTCTCGTGCGTTTCCCTCGTGGAAAAGCAGTGGCAGCAGGCAACTTGGAATATAGAGCGACACGAACGCTTTCATAAGTTACGAGTCTCGGTCGATTAGGTCGTCACTCGCAATTAGGAAGGCGGATGAGTTCCGAGTCGAGTGCAATTCCTCGACGGCAAATAGCAGAGAACCACGTGTCTTCGTGGTGGCTCGCCGGGTATAGCGAGTCGTCCGGGAATCGATTCGTATCCACTGAATTAATTACGCGCCCATTTTCTAGCCTGCATCGAATTCTCCTTGCCCACTAACTTGCTGCTCCTTCCACACTCCCCCCCCCCCTCTGCTGCCGGTTCTCCTCTCCCGTGAGATCCGGCATTTTCGCGAATTGATCGAGCTCTGGGAATCGTGCGAGTTTCCTGCAGCAAGGACGAAGCTGCTGCTGCTGCTATGCCGATTGACGTATCTCCGACGCTTCGACGGATCGAAGAACCGACGCGACGATCTTATCGATCCCAAACTTGTGCGGAGAAAAATCTCCGGACTCCGATGACGACCCACCGATCGTGTTCGCCCTCGTTGCTCGCGAGCGACTCGGAAATTTACACGAATCGCTCATTTAGTGCTCCGCTGAATTATCCATCGCTCTACTATTCTCCCCTCTCTGTCTCACCACCACTTCCACCCGCGAACCCCACTTTCCGTGAGAATCCACCCCTCTACCTCTTTTCCCTCTCACTCCTCTGTCTCTCCTTCTCCTCCTCTTTCCTCTTCTCCGCTGACTTCCCAGCCAACGGAAAAAGCGTCTCCTGACTTCTTGCCTAATATTTGTTCTGTGATATAGGATATTAATTTCATAACTAACAATCGTGCCCGTGTTTGCGGAAGCTCATCGGACCGAGTTGGATCGGAGAGAATTGAAGGAAGAACGTGAGAGCGGCGAAGGAGAATAGCAGGGTTGGAGATAGGGAAAGGAGGGGAAGGAGAGTAAAAAGAATGTAGGCAGAGAGAAGGAGAGAGATGGAGGGAGGAAAGAGCGAGGAGGAGGAGGCTCGGATGAGTCGGAAAGGAAAAAGAGGCTGCTCGCTCGATCGATCAGGCTACTCAGAAAACTCTGTTTCGTGTCATTTATTTTTCAAGATAACGCTGCAACGGCCCTCTCATCTTTTCTATACACTTACTCCCATTTATGAATCAACCACATGTGCTGCCGGACCAGGACAGTCGACCGATAAGAATCGTATCGATGCATTTCTCGAGAAGATCAACCGGCGTTTTGTGCAATATCGTAAAGTATATCGCGAAAACTCGTGATAAATTAGATATCGCACACAGACCTGAAAAAGATAGCTCACAAACGCGATATACTCGCAAACTCCTCTGACTCTCGGACCTTTCGACGTATCTCCTCCTCCTCCTCCTCCCCCCCCCCCCCCCCCAATCCCCGTAGAGAAACACGAAGAAATTCAGCCACGAATTAACCGTTTTCGCTCCGGTGATTCGCGTATCTCGTTACGCGATAAATGAACGTGTTGTCTGAAATGGGAGAAGCGCTGATTACTTTTGATACCGCGATTAAATATTATGCTTTTTATTAAAAATATTTGGGCGAGCGCGCGTAGTTTAATGAATAAATCGCAACGAAAAACGAAGATGAGAGTCGTGCTTGAAATACAAGGAGGGCTTCCATGTAAATATCGTTAATTGATGGAATTTTTTCATTTCCCGTCTCACGTAAAAATCATTTATAACGACAATACAACAATGATGATGATAAATGCACGCATCTGGCAATGATAATGATCGGCGCTCGCTAGGCACCGCCGTCTCTTCGAAAGCCCTAAAATATTGGAAAATGATAAATATTAATGACCAATGGGTAAACGCGCGCGATATTTTCCATATTTCTCAAACATTAAAATATTCCGGGAATTTACTACCGTTAATTAAGAGGAAGGGATAGGAGGAATCTCGCATAAAATTGTATAATAAAGCAGAAATTTCACCAATGAGGGACACCCAGTCCCCGCGCGTTTAACGAGAGTTTTCGCAAAAAATGAGGACCGTTCTAATTTAGCGCAGCTTCTCCGAGGGTCGCTCGCCCCGGGGGAGGGGACGAATAACTCGAAGGATTATTTTTTCAGTTTTGAACGCCGAGTCGACAAAATCTGCGTGATCAGCAGTCGTTTGCCATGCGTACACGGCTGAGGCCTTGCGAGGGAGTAGAAACTCCTGCGTTGGAATAATAAAGCGCGCGCATTCTAATCGTGGTTGCGCGCTTAAAATCGCAAATGTCGAATCAGCCGATAAATGCAGACTGACGAACGCACAATAAAAAGGTAGATTGCGTGCCGGAGCGCCAGCTTCGGCACTCCGAATATAAGAATGCGGAGGGAACGAGAATAGGTGTGCGGCTCGGGGGGTTGAAGAGGGAAGGAGAGTCGAGGGTTGAGTAGTAGAGGAGGGGTGAGAGGAGAGAAGAGGAGAGTCTCCACCGTTGCTGCTTCGACCATGCGGTGAGTCACGATAACGATAAGTATACGGATCTCGATATGATAGAAAGAAAGAGAAAGAGAGAGAGAGAGAGAGAGAGAGTACGAGAAAACGTTGGAGCAAAGGGAACAGAGGGAGGAGTGCCTTATTGAATTGCAATCCGTTGCTGCAATACTAACTCCAGTTGTTTCTCAAAGCGTATACCATTACTCACGATCAGGTACACTTTGCGGGTTCGATAAACCTCTCCCTCTATTTTTCTCCAAATCTTCCAGCGATGACCTTTGTCATCCCGCGGATTCACATCGAAGCTCCTACCACCAATCGCCTAATTAATGAATCTCGCCGAACAATTCATTAATTAAGGATTTACATAATTACCATCACTGTTACGATAGTTTTAAGCCATTCGCGAGACAAGGGAGAATATTTATCACACGCGCGCACGCACACACACGAGCGCGCTTACGCAGAGTATTTTGTCATCGATCATCTGCCTAAAAATAGTTGGGTTCTATATGTTGCAAATGTAGCATGTTAATTAATTAAACATTAGTACTAATGCACAGCCGTTTATTGAATTATAATCCACTGCTGTGTGTGCGATACCTGTGGATACACGGCTGCTAGTTGTACATTATTATAATTAATTTAACCGTGGCTAATACAATGGGTGTTTTTTCAATATTCTTGCATCGCGCGCTAATCAATACTGAATCATGCTGCCCGCCGAAGCGGCAGGTCTGTTGCATTAAAAATGTCCCTCGTTCATCATACCGTTTTCCCATCGGTTTCTCTCGCGGCGGCAGTGGTGCTCATCCAAGACGAGAATGAGGCCCCCCATCGAGAAACTCTACCATGCCGCTGCTCTACCAACAACAGTTTCAATAGCTCGCGGTCGTAAGTTTGGAGAGCGTGTGCAGCAGCGAGAGAATTAACCGATCGACGATCGATCGTCTTTGGCGAAAATTCGCGTCCCCACCCTCGCGGCGCTCGAGTTCCCCGAGAGAACGACCGCGGGGTCGCGGCTGGGTATAGACGTGTCAATTATAGAGTTGGACGTGGCCGGGTCAAGGCCAACGTGTACCGGCGACGAGTAAAACTTCCAGAAGGCCGTGGGAATCGGAAGATCTTTGATGCCGCGGGTGCTCGTTTTAAGTGGGAAATCGGCAAAAGCAGAAAGTGACCGGCCTTGTGGCATCGCGGCGACGAGATTAGGGGGAGAGACGCGAGGCGCGGGAGTCAGGGAAAGGACGATCGAAACGAGTTGCATTGGAAGTCGAACGAATGCCGGGGTATCGATTTTAGTCGCGGGATAGGCTGCCGTCGCCGTCGTTGCCGCCGTCGGTTATCCTCGTCTTTGGTCGATCAATCGAATCGCTCGGGTCGAGTCGGGCAACGATTCAATCGGCTTACCAGGAAGATGATAACAAACGATTGGTCAGGATTTCGTGGCTGAAAGCTCGTTACCGCCACAGACAGTTCCGCAGCGGCTCGAGAACGTTCCGTTTCGCTCCACTCGAAAAGTGGATCTGTCGATGCTCGCTGACTAAAACGTAATCCGTCGATTTTAATTTGAAGCATCTAGGCCGTAAATGGCAAGTTCATCGCTGATCGTTCATCGTTCATCGCTCGCGGACCCGCTCGATATTCCTCCCTCTCCCAGACGTCGTCCTCGATTCCCGACGACGAAATCCGACGACGCCGGCAATGGCGGTGCTTAATTAACCGGTTAATGCAAAGCAGCGCGGAGGCTCTTTGAGAAAATCGTGGGAAATCCTAGAGCCTCGCTCGGGACGCCTGATTAAATTTCAAGTTTGCCCGATAACGCAATTGTTTAGGATCCGATTGGTAAGATTTGGCACTTTTCCCATATCGAGGGTCTAGACGCCGCTACCACCACCGTCGCCACCGCCGCAACCCGCCCCTCAATTAAACTTGCCAAGCTATCACGCAATCTCCAGCAACACCTTCCTTTAACCCAATTAGAAAGTGAGCCGGGCCGGGCCGGGCCGCGCACGCACCCCCTGGAAGATGCGAGCCGGAAGTTAAGGTTCATCGCCCCGGGCATAAATCATGCTAGAGGGAAAAATTGCAAGTTCGCTTTACAAAAGCCGGCTGCTGGATGTACCTTAGGAAATGCTCCCCCTTTTTTTTCCTTCTCCCAGTGGCGTCGGCGTTGGCGACTCTCCTCCTAGAGGGTTGAGAAAAATTTCGATGGAATTTCTGAGGGTGTACCAGACGAAATATGTGCAACGTATTTTAAACGAGACTAGCTCGCTCCTCTCTCTCCCCCTTCTTCTCCTCCTCCTCCTCCTCCTCCTCCTCCTCCCGGTTCTCCCACTCACCCTCTCGCTCGCACCCGGTACAATTGCACCCTCGTCACTGCTGGCTCGTACCACCACCAGTGTCCGAGGAAGGCTGCCCGGGAGAATCGAGCAGAAAGATGAGGGGAATTTATTTTCGCACTTTTTGAGCGACACTTCCGACGGGCCTGCCGCGAGCTGAATTCCGCCACCTGATTGGCGTTTTTAATTTTCCATTCTTTCGGTTTTCGCCCGGGTGCACTCGGCTCCCAGTGGTGGCGGCGTGGTGGTGGTGGTGGTGGTGGTGGTGCATCGGACGACGGATGGACAGACGGCCCGGGCCTCCCGCTGTCTTTGGGGAAAACTTTGCGGCTTCCGCGAACCAACAACCCTCTAACCCCCTCACCTACCTATAAGCCGCGCTCCAACGAAACGGAAAATAATTAGCGCTCCTTTTTCCAAGATAAGGAAGAGATTCCAAGTTTTCCGAGGTAACATCCCCCGATGAAATTTTATTAAAGCGCGTGCTTGAAAATTTGCCGCTGGCGCCGTTTCAGTTTTAGTTTCAATTTCAATTTCAGCCTGCACCACGGGAGGAGGAGGACGAGGGGGGGGGGGTCAGGTTCTTCTGGTCGGTGATGGAGAAAAGACGCGCGCGATAGTCCAACCTGCAAGCAGCAGCTTCGCCGACGGCCTCAACTCCCGTTAAGCGCGCCAACTATTTCCCGAGTGACGGGGCGAGCAAAAAACAAATCGGCCTGCCATTGCGCGGCGATGCTTCCGGTCAATATCGCCGGTGCTCTCCAGGAGTTCGCTCGCGCAAATCTAATCTTCCGCATGGCAACGTAACTTCGTTATTCTTTTCCGTTGAACGACGGGACTCCGCTGCTTCTGGACGTTAGGCAACTTTTGCCTTACGGGATTATTGATAAAGCGGGGACCTGCCTGCCGCCGATTACCGCGACCGAAGCTCCGCGATTGGGACTCAACGATAACCTTTGACGAGATTTATCTCCGCTCTCCTCCCTCTTTCTTTCGATCCCCGTTTGATCCCCGCGAAAGTCGCGCGGGGGAAGTCGGCGATTTAATCGCGGCTGGAGCATTCGCGTCCCAGGCAGCGAGTCGAGCACCGGATAGATCGCGAACTAATGTCACGACGTTTATCAAGCGTAGGTAATACGTATTGTGGACCGAAGTCGTGTCGTGATTTTCAGCGTACAGACGTGCCGGTGTTCCCCGGGGCAGTCACGTCTTGCGCGAGATTCAATTTGCCGCCAACCTCCGCTCTGGCAGCCTCCGACCGCTCCCCCACCCCCGCTTCTGCTGTTCCCCATACCAGAAACCTGTCCCCTTCCTCCCGGCAGCCAGCTTTCCCACTCGTCAACCCCAACCCCAACCCCCTCCGATTCGCCTCTCACTCACTCATTCACTTATTCGGTTACTCGCTCTATCGCCGAGTCTCTCTTTCTCTCGTTTGTTCCTTCCACGAACACGCGTATGCTTCTCCATGTATTGCGCGTGCATGTGGGAGCAAGATGGAGTGCAGGTATGCGCGACACGCACCCACACACACACACACACGCTTGCTACGAATCTCACTCGGCTTCTCTCGTTTACTCAGTTTTCCCACTTTCTTTCCTCTCCCTGTCTCTTTCGGTCTCTTCCACTCTCCGTTTACCAGCTTTCGAAGCCACAGCGATTTCTGCCAGCCATCGTGGCTTCCGCGTGACGGTTCAGCCTCGGGCTTCGTCGCGCTAACCCTTCCGAGCTTCCCCGTTGATCGGTAAAGATGCAAATTGACGCGAGACCGAGCATCCTGAAAATCATTTCTACAGAGCTCTGCTCTGCTCTGCCTCTTCTTACTCGATCTCCCGCGATTCTCCTCTACAACTCCGCAAAGTGAATTTCCTGAAAACTGACACTCCACCCCTCCACCCTCAATCGTCCCCTTACGCAAAGCGCATAAGGCACAACAGACTTTACTCCATTTTCTTTATCGTCTCCCTCGCATGTACGCGCTATCTGTTTTTCCTCTTCCGTGTGCGTGTGTATCGAATAGCTAGTCAACCCTCGCCCCCTTCCCCGTGTCTCTCGAATTTCGAGAATTTCGAGAATTCGTCAATACGTCAATGATGGAGCATACTCCATTTCTCTATCGTCGTGTGCAGCGCGTTCGAAAATTACCACGAAATTGGAAATCACGACGCTGGCCCCCCGTTCCTTGCCGCGCTGCCTCTCATTAGGGCATGTTTTTCCTTTCGTTTCTTTCGGTCGTCCGTTGCATACCCTGAGCGAGAGCTTTTTACAATGGCAGGATTCGGAAAAAAATGTTTGTCGTGAACATTTGACGAAGCCTGATGAAATTCTGCCAAATTCAATTGCATTTGACTAAATGAAACTCGATGAAGCATCCATCCAGTAGAAAAATGTACGACTATGTAAAACGTCGAGAGATCTATCAGCCGGCTCAAACTAAACCTATTCGAGAGGACGATGAGCAATCGAAAGGCGCTTTTGTATGTACGTAAAGTATAGACGTTAAAATTTCAGACACGAAGCTACGAATCGCCGGAGAAAAAGAAACAGGGGCATAGTAGGGGGAAGGAGGAGAAGAAGAAGGATAATAAGAAGAAGGGGTTAGTCGGGGAGGATTTATTCATGAAAATGTAAGAAAATCCTAATGGGAAATTATGCAGTTGAGAATATTCAGGAGGGAAAGGTCAGTTTCGTCGGTTTAAATCGCGTTAAACCTCCTGGAGAAGCGATGCCTCGAGGAGCAGCGGAGCACGTTCACCAAACGCGTCCGCGTTTAAACTTTCGTCTAGCCCAATCCAACCGTAGGCTACGCTCGTCCTTCCAGATATCCAACGTGTCAATTACAGCACACCGTGGCACCCTTATTACGCTTCGACGTTCGTGCCTCGCCTGAGAATTCCCGAAAGAACTTTGACGCTGATCGCGCTGCCAGAAATAAGGCGTGGGTGGCCCGTATTTCGAGCTTTGTCAACCACGTACTGCCACGGTTTATGCAAGTTCCCTGAAATCCCTCAAAATCACGATCGTGACTCAGCTTCGTGGGAGAAAAATATTTCCGAGCGTTCTGATAAAAGTGTGGAAGCACGCCATGGCCCCGTCCCGCTCGCAAATACGAGAAAACACTAGCGAAAGTTACTATCACTATAATATAGAATAGCATTATTCATACGTGATATAGTTTTGCACCTCCATATTTTCAAGCGGAATGAACACTTTAATGCATAGCTTCTCAAATTGCAGCATACTCGCTTATATTTAATGTATAACACACGCCATTTCCAGCGCGACGAGCTCTCTACCTTCTACCCCCTCCCCCCTCTCCACAATTTTTTGTTTTTATGAATAGTAATCTATTTCTGCAATATTATCAAAGTCGTCTCGCCCTCGTTATTTATTGAACCCCGTTAAAAAATGAGCGGCACACATAACTTTTTAAGTGGACTCGAGTCGTGAATTATTTTGCCAAAGTAAAAATACATTGGTTTCTGAATTTTTCACGTTTTTCTTATTTTTCGGATTAACTAGCGGTTGTCGCGACGCATGGTAATAGTGGTAGTAGTAGTAACAGTAGTAGGACTAGAGTTTCTAATGGATAACAAGGAAGAGGGAAAAGAGGGGGGGGGGGGGGAGCGATTCATGTGGTCGTTTGTGAATTAACTCCATTTCCATCAGATAAGTTGGAACTGATGAGGAAAGGAATAGGTAGTATGGATCAATGCGGTTTTGGTTATATATAACAGTCACATGCAAATATAAGAATTTATAGAAACGGAGCCGGACATTTGACATATGCTATTGACTACGTAAATTGCTAGAAAACTTATTACGAAACAAAGTTTCGGAACGATCTAGGTCAATCCGTTTCGCTAACGACTTGTCATAAAGAATTTAACGTACATGCTCTAATAATTGGATTTACTATTGTGTTATCCGCTTCACAATTATTGGTCTATCATCGACACCAATTGGTTGAAACTCTTAGAATTTAGAAATTATTAGTGAGATTCCCCTCGATGAATAACAGGTTAAAAAACTAATCTCTCTCTCTATTTTACAGATTCGCGAAATCTTACATCACTAGGGTCAAATTATTTTGGGTTATCGTCGAATTAATATTGACATTATTACAGTAAATTATTTTATCGTATCACAATTGTCTTTATTATTCTATTGCTTTTTCCTATTATTGCAGTACGCAAATAATTTTTCCGGACTTGGAAACGACTCAGTACAAATAATATCTCCCGCTGCCCTATATTATCACAGTAATATAAATAATACGCGAAATCATATAACATCTGTAAATAATTTGTACAAACAAATCAACATTGTAAACAAATAATGCAGAGGACAAAATTTAGCTTCTGTAGCAATTTCACGATCTAACCGCTGAACAAGCTATATGACACTTGCGCAGCATTAATTATTTAACGAATCAAGGCCAATAAATTTTAAATGATTTATTTATCGGCGATAAGAATATTTGTACCCTTTTAGCCGCGGATAATTAGTGTCATTTATATTATTATTATTATTATTATTATTATTATCACTACTGAGAGAGAATTGAACCGAAACTAATAAAACTACATAATAGTTGAAAGGTATTCTTGATAAAAGTCAATAATTAAATTATGAGCGCGTAATGTCGAAGCGATTCGGCAATTTTTTACGCTTTTACACAGTTTTCAGATTATCACGGAAACTGTCTATAAAATAACACAAGTTTCTAAAGTACTTTATATAATCATATCGTTGATGTTAGAATAACGTGGCTTTTTAACTTTGCTATTAAAAAAAAAAAAGGGTGTATTAAGGGGAAGAAGAAGGAGTCCTCTGATTAAACTGGAAAAACTTGAGGAAGCACTCCATCTTGAACTGCTGCGGATGATCTTCGAGATTCCGTTGCGCTTGGATTTTCAGCGACCAGCGCAACATCTGTATTATTATGAAAGAAGTATACACGCCGAGGAATGACAAAGTTCCATTTAGAGTTTGAACTCTTTTGAAAGCTCCGATAGAAATCGGCTGACTTGACTTTTTGCGATATTACTCTCGAAAAACTTGGAGGAGAAATTGGAGGCAATTTAACGCTTCTTCTCGTCGCTCCACCTTGAGAAAGGAATATGTATATTTCGCTCTGAGTATTATAAAAAGTTTTCGAATAAATCAAGGGCAAATTGCCGTGGCAAGGGTAGAGAACTAAAGTTTCGACTCTTCCTATCTTATTCATTCACCATCCGACACTGTGCTCTCCGGTAACAGCACTCCTCCCCCACCAGTTTGCGCCAATTTATATTTGCGTCATTATCCAGGAGGCCACACCACCACCACCACCACCAGCCATCAAGAGCCATTGCGACATATTTTATGAGTAACCTATGGAAGACTCGTTGCTCTCCATTAGGTTTCGGCCGCTCGTGGTAATTTTTTTATTTTCAATGGCGCGAATCGCACTCCCACCCGCCAATCCCCTCGAATCACCGTTGGCAAACAACTTTTACTCGCGTTCGATCGAAACCTAGATAATTCTCCAAAGGACCTCTGGCAGATAGTGTCATATCGCGCTGGAATTGGTACCTTAGCGTGACGATTAAGCAACTTTGACTTACTTTATTTTTCAATGAAATTGCTTTCGGCTGCAACTTTGAGAGGAAAAAGCATGCGAAGTCGACTATACGTTTTTTGACCTTTTACATTTTTCCAATTTCTTCTGCAGCGTATTCTTGACGGTTTACACTTTCTTTAGCCCGGCCTTTCTTTTCCAGACTTTTTACCTGGTGCATTTACTTAGCGTCATAATCCCATTCTAGCATTTGCATATTCTCAGCTTATTCCATACGTCTCGTTTACGTCTTTGACTACTTTGAGGCTAATGGGGAAAGAAAACGGTTTCATCGACTGAAAAAGTATCAAAGGGAAATTATGCTTAATCCTTCTTCCGAGTCTTCTCCCTTTTTTTTCTGCTTTGTGCGTTAACCAAGGCACAATCGTGAGCAGGGAAAAGACCGATGAATCATTCGTCTTAAAAGGTTTTAATCACGGACACCGAATAGGGAGAGGAAGAAGAGAAGAAGGAGGATGAAGAAAAAGAAGATGGTCCTGGATTATTATTAATTTAACGGAAACAATAAATAATCGTGCCTTAACCGAGCGACACGCACTGCGGAGGAGGACCAGTAGGGACGACAATTAATATTTCAGGAAAGGCTAAATGTTGCAGTTAGAGGAATTAAAAATAAACGTAAGACGGGAAAGGGGGAGTAGAGGGTGAGGAACGTGGGCGAGTTAATTTTCCAATGAAGAGAAAAGGAAAAAGCAGCGGCGGCGGCGGCGGCGGAGGCGGCGACGGTAAAAGTAGAAACGAAAATAAAAATAAAGATAGAGTGAATTGAAATGTAAATTGCGAGTTGGAAGACTTTTAAGCTAAAGTTGCACGTACTTCGGAAGTGGAGTACTGCTAAAAATAAAGGTTAATAAAAGAGTTATCTTTCTCACGGTCCGATGAAATTCGACCGGATCCGAACTCGAAGAAACTGAAGTCTAGAGTCCGCCAGGAATTACCGATTCTTGCTAGTCGAACGCACAGATAATGGAAGGCTCCATTCGAGTAATCCGAATGCCGTACTTTCAGCGAACTGTGCTGATCCTCTGAATTTATAAAAGGGTCCTCGGACCAATGGACGAAAGTGCCAACTCGTTTGAAATTGACAGTTGAACAGAAAGTATCGCTAACGATTCCTAAAACGGCAGATAAAAAGAGGCTCAGCGGATTCTACAAAATTTATTGCCACGACTATTCGGCTGGATAGGACCGTGTCCCCGTTCTTGTCCCCTTCCTCTTCTCCATCCCGACATACCTCACCATATACACCACGCGCATAGGCTTCCATGGAAATCGCTAAGAAATTACTGGATATATCGTTTCGCAATTCGAGCGCAGCTTCTCAAGGGCTTACTCCTCGAGACGAAACTACGTCGAAAAGCCAAAGATTCCGAGAATCTCCATTAATCTACGAGATATTTCTAACGATGAAACAATGGCGTCTATCTGGTCTTGTTATTTTATGATCTATATCTCCTTAAGCTGTGCGATGCTTTATAAAAAATAAAATGAAACATTTTCTACGGTTGGGCCGTACTCTTAATCACGCCTGAGTAATTATGTCCTAGTTCTTTTGAAAGCATAATTAAGTTCCCTTAAAAATAAAACTTTTTATCTTTACAACAATTATATTTCTTAACAATACATGCTCCAGTGTAGGTGGAAAAGGACACTCGCAAAGGGAATAGGGTAATCTTCTTTTATCTTCCTTTACAATCCTCGCATTAGTTTTATTTCTTTCTTCTCCCCTCTCTCTCTCTCTGTTTTTCATTCTTTATTTTTTATTAAACCGAGAGAGCAAATCCACTTGTGCCTCATGGTGGTGTGATAAAAGTATCGAAGTTCTCTAGAAACATCACTGTCATTTACAAGGATATTGAAGAATTCATGTTGATTGGTTCAGGTGTAAAATTCTTTTATGACGTAAAACGGACAGGTGGAGTATACGGTGACTGGTGACTGGAGAGGTGGAAAAAAGTAGAAGCTCAAAGTATACACGCGCGCACCCGCGCACCCGCGCATGTGTACGTGTATAGAGAAGGTCTTAAATTTTAAAGTTATTCTGTAAATCTCGGGGAAATCCTTCTACTTGATAACGTAAAAAGCAGTGGGAGAGTGAAATCTGCTTTGGAAAGCTGTCCAGTAGTAGTAGCGATTAGTCTTTGGCTGAAGGGAATGCAATGGAGTAGTGGGAGTCAGGGTAGTGGAGGATGGGTGAGGGGCAGTAAAAGAGAGAGAGAAAGAGAATAAGAGAGGAGAGAGAGAGAGAGGATACGAAAGGGAGAGCAGTATCTGAGAGCAGCGACTATGGGATAAAGGAGGGAAGAGGGGGTGGCAGAGGAAGAGAGGAGGCCAGGCAAGGCAAGGCAAGGCAAGGGGCTGACATCCCCTAAAATGGACTTGCCATTATTCCCAAACTAAAGCCGGGCATTCAGCCATCCACAAGCTTATTAGTATGCAAGCGAGCTTGTTGCCTTAGGTGGTTTGAAAGCCCCGTGTGTCACATTCACGACGCGTTTCCCGGGACGCGCGACATACTGCGCTAAGGCACGATATAACGCGCGTACTCGCTACTACCCCAACGTCGTGTCGTGTCGCGTCGCGTCGAGCAGCGTGGCGTGGCGTGGCGTGGCGTGGCGTGGCGTGGCGTGGCGTGGCGTGGCGTGGCGTGGCGTAGCGATGCTTGCATTCACTGGAGTCACTGCCCACTCGAGTCCTTTGTAGCTTTTGGTAGTCGCCAACTCCACGGACCAATGAAGAATCGGTCCCCTTTCACGTTTGTACCAATGCACGCGTGGGGTTGTTACACTCCACCTCCTCCAGCCATGCTTTTCTCCCTCTTTCTACGTCCATCCTTCTTCTCTCTGTGTCCATGAATCTCCAACTGAACGTACTGCGTAGCACGTTTCTCCCCTTTTTGGATAACGATTCAACCTTGATCCTCCTAATTGGCTGAAATTTTCAACTTTCGAGGACCCTTCAAAAGCTGATCACCCTTCGCGCGTTCCTCATTTTGCCGGTTGATGTGGCAGCGAACAATCGAGAAATTAAAATCAACTTTTTCCGAATCCATGTTTACTGGCTGTAACGAAGGGACAATGTTTTACTTCAAATATTCAGGTTGACAAACTTCGTAAAAGCTGATTAACCTTTGAGTTCATCACTTGGCGCACCAGAAAGCTATTAAACGTTTGCCAAACTAACGTTTCCCTCGGAAAAGTTTAAATTCACTTTTACTATGTTAATTCTTCATAGTCATCGTTTCGAATGAAATTAATGAAAAGTCTTTTTTCTGATTATATTAAATTCCGCGCCCCTAGCCAGGACGAATGAAATAAAGATAAATTCTCAATTTTCCTCCATTTTGACAATTGATGAACCATTAGGTAATTGGACATTTGAAACTTTTACTACAGTTTTTATAACGAGGGAATGTGCATATATTTTTCCAAGGCATAAAGGTGCTGCTGCACGAGCACACTCGAAAAAATCATGAATATTCAACCTGGCATTTTGACAGTTGATAGGTTATTAGACTGCTGGGACATTGAAATAATTTTTCATTTGCAAATAACTATTGAAACTAAAAACCAAAGTAAACTATAAGGGCTTAAAAAAATATCGTGCTTTAGAGTCGTGCGCGGGGGTCAATAAATTTTATCAAGGAGAAATAGTTGGGTTGAAAGGGGGAAGAGAACTCGGTGCCACATGAAAATTGTGAATTTCATCCAACTAATTGTACAGATTTTGGAAGACGGAATATAAAAATTATTGATTTTCTCGCACACAATGGAAACTGGTGTGTGTACAGCAATGCTCCGGTCATACTTTATTTTTGGAGCATCGTTGCAAGTGTATTAAAGCTAATGCGTGTTAAGAGAAACACGAGGGGCAGCGTTCGTATAAATTATCCGTTATCTAGCAGTAAAGCGTTAGTTTTGTTTTTTGGTAAATAGATTGGTACGCGAAATCGGTGTAGTGAAATTTCCCCGAGAAATTTTCCGCTTGGTATTTTTTGTGATATAGCTGATATTGAAAAAACATATTCCGCTGGAGGCTATTGAGCTACGAGGAGAAATCTTAAACGTACGACAGCATCGCACGCGCCCAAGGAGCAGATTTCCGTTGCAGATAACGTCAGATAAAATCGCGCTGAGCTTTTTGTGGTCCCTGGATGGCCGTTGACTCTCGCGATAAGGCCCTTATCGTCCCGGATAACCTGTCCAAAGCTGCTGCGTTGAGCACTGTCCTTTTGACAGACTCGCTTTTTCGAGGCATCGAGAATAAACCATTTTCCTTTTTCACATTCTTTACTACGGGCACAACTTTGGATCAAGGAAACTCTTTAGATACTATCTTAATGGCTGCAGCTCCATTTATAAATATAATGCACTTTAATGTATAATAGGATGAGGGGGTTGGGGGGATGATAATAGGGAGGTGGTGGTATATTTTCTGGAATAAAATTCATTTCATAAATTCTAGATGAGCGGATTTATCAAATATGTATAATTTTAATGCGAGAATGTGATAAGAGAGCCGAGGGGGATGAGGTACGAAGGGAAACAATAAATGAAAAGAAAAGTAGAGTCGTCGGACTTTATTGAATCCTTTAACGCTGGAAATAAACTATTCTCCTTGCCCCTATTTTACAGAAATTTCATACTGAACAATAATAAGTCTTTTAACCCCGTTCCAATAAATGCATCTTAGATTATCGGCTCCCTTCGAAAATATAGCGATTCAGGTATGATCGTTCCAATCTCCAAAATATTTTTCAATGCTTTTGATCATTTCGTGCAGTTGTCAAGTTTTTAAACGCAAAAAATTTCGCGTGAAAATTACTGCAAGTTTACATAAAATTAATCGATGCACAAAGGGCGTAAATTATCGAACAAAGGAACAAATAACTTTTTGCATAATTAATATTACACTTACCTGATTAAATACGTAATATGCAATATCGTAAAGCATGACACTTTGCAATGTACAATTTTAGTAAATTTCTATTTTATCATCTAACTGCATATGCACGCGCGCGCGCGCGTGTGTGTGTGTGTGTGTGTGCAAATGCGTTTAATCCATGCAGTATTACGAGATACAGCCAGCACACGTGTTTGAATAAAATAAATTCCCCATAGAAATTTCACAGGGATAATAGTAACGGCAAATTTGGAGAGTGGGTAAATGAATAAACGAAGAAATTTAGAAAGGATGAAAAGCATATTTCCATCAATTTGTTTACTCGCGTAAGATTTACCGGGAGAGCTTGCACTCAATGATGAGAGTAATTTCGGTCTAATCATGCCGGGCCAAAAGCCCTTTTGAAAATGGTTATGACGAACGTAACCGTTTAGTGTGCTCGGTACGCGCGAGCTTTGCGTAGTCTGACTAATGTCATTACGCGGCACTATGTGGGATTAAATCGTTGCTGCTGTTGCTGCTGTAGCTGTTGCTGCTGTGTCGCTACCACCGTCGTCACTGTCGTCACCGTCGAGATCGAGGTCACGTCGTAAACATAGCGTTCACTCCACTCAAAGAGGAATGAATTTTTTTTTGGCCCTGTTCACGCTGTAAACAGTGATTGTCAACGTGACGAAATACGATGAATTGAGGAAACTTGTGCAGAAAACACCATCCGGCACTTTTCGAACGTTTATATTAAATCACATTAAATCAAGAAAGAGAGAGAGAGAGAGAGAGAGGGGGAGAGAGGTAAAAAGGTAAAGAGGTCATCAGGTAACGACGAAACAAATAGAAGTTCTCATCGCGTTTTTAGATAACATTCGACGATTCAATTATATTAATTAGATGATCTTCGAGAACGAGAGAATTGAAAAACTCGATTTATTCCAAGAGGTACAGTCTAATATAGGTACGGAGTATATATCCGTCCCCGGCTGTACATTTAAATATGTATAGAGTCCTTTACCACTTGTACGCGGGTACAGAGTTTAGTCTTGGATTTGTAGCAAAGTATCGCGTAATATTTTATTGGATAAAGTGGAAGTTTATTTCTGTATGATGTTGCTAATTGTTGCTTGCGTGAAGCGTTTACGCGACATTTTCACGAGCACTTGAGAAGCGAGCAAAGGTACCTAAAAAACTATATGCATGAAGCGCCTAGCTTTTTTCGGAATTTTTTTCCCCGGGGCTTTTCACTCGTTTCATGCGCGCCGTCAAAGTAGAATGAGCTCTACTTTTTGAATACATCTAAAATTAAAATGGTTGCCTATTTACTTATTTGACGTAGTTCCAAGTGAAAAGGGAAAAAGGGGATTAGTACTCGGGCTGTTTCCTTCCTGCAAAAATAAGAAGGTTAGATTTTAACGGAAAATACGACTGGCTGTAGGATCGCGCTGAGAGGGAGTGACTGATTGAAGGACGCCTGTCGTTTATGGAGCGCGGAAAAATCCTCGATTTTTCCAGACTGGCTCGAGTGCTGGTGCTAGTGGTGGTGGTGGTGGTGGTGGTGGTGGTGGTGGTGGTGGTGGTGGTAAGTGAAAAAAGGGAAAGCTGTTCTCGCATCCGGCCGTTGCCTGGGGCGTATCGACGAACCGCATCGAATTAGCTCTCGGCTGAAATAAGATTTCCCAACGGTGGTGGCGGTAGGACTAGCTGACCTAGCAGATAGCTTGGATAGGTCCACGTCGCCACGAGAGAACATTGGCAATATCCTGTTTTTCCAGGCTCGCGGAATTAAATATTTGCCACGCGGAGAGAGTATTACGTTGTCGTCGTCGTCGTCGTCGTCGTCGTTGGCATCGTCGACGTTGCTGCCACCACCGTCGTCCTCCTCCTCATCCTCCTCCTAGGCCGCCGAAGGCGAATAACTCGAGTTTTTCGCAGACTCCGGAGTAATGTCGGATGCTACACGCAACCTGCGACAATACTCACTTAGATGCTCCGGGCAAGAACCAATAATCGAGAAACCAATAATCAAGGAGTCCGCGTTTGTCGAGATTGAAAGCGATACTAGGCTTCCACCTGCCCATTTCCTCCCTTCTCTGCCCCGCGCCCCGCTGCCCTGTCTGATTGCTTCGTCGAAATATTCGGTTCTCCGGAGCAATTCCTGATGGGGAGAAACAATAGAATACATTGCCTCTATTCATGAATAATCTATAAAAATCAAATTAATAATTCAAGCAATACAGAGAAAATTTCCCCCGAATTATTCTGGACTTTGTTTCCATGAAAACTCGCCGAGTTTTTCCATGATAATTAATCCCCCTATACGTCCCTTGCATTATTGATAAGAAGACGACTTTTTCACCGTAGGATATTGACGTTAAATTCGTTAATCGCCACACAATTTTCTTTATTTGCGGTGCATGGCGCGTAAGAGACGGATGGAGGTGGTGGGTGGGAAGATAAATCGACGAATCACAGCTGTTTAATAATTTCGCGATATCCGGCGATGGATTCTATTGTCTTAGAGGATCGATGCGCCGCGCCGCGTAAATTATTATGGCCGCTTCCTCGTCCATGAAATTGATGTCAAAATTCCAAATAAAAGGCCGCGCCGCCCGTGGAAACTCGGAACTATGGGGGGTTTTGTGTAACGCGCATTGCATCGCATCGCATCGCATCGCATCGCATCGCACGCGACGACGATGCGTGCAGCCAACAATACCGAGGCTGCCGGCCAGTCCGGCAACGAATTTATAACAAAATGTACGGCATACTTTTCGTGGTTGTTCGCGTTATTGGAAAGCAGCACGCGCCCACTGTAGCCGAACGAGTACTCGATTCCACCATTAAAATTTTATTCGCCGGTAGTGCCTGCAGTGCTCGCTGCTTCCCCGAAAGTGGGACGTGTGCGATCTCTGGGCATCCGGTCGCCGCCGCCGTTGCCGCCGGGTCCCTTCGTCCAAAAATATTCGCTGTGCATCGCTCTATCGAGGAATCGGAATCCGAATGCCCGCTCACTCGTTGCCTGACGGCTAATAACGCACTGACGAGCAATGCACCGCTGTGCGTGCTTACCCTCGTCCCCACCCCCCGCCGGAAAATACGAAAAATACTCGGAAATGAAGTTGACACCTTTTAGCACTCGCGCGAGAAACAAGCGTCGAGTTATGTGAATTGTGCCAGGTTTACTGGCTGTAAAAAATTGCAGCCTTGCAGGATATCGGCGGGGATCGTCCGTTGCAACAAATATGACAGCCATTCGACGTCGTTTAAAAAACACGTTTCTACGACGGTGTACTCGGATACTGAAAATACATGAGCAGGATCGTAATTCTCGAATGGTTCTTGCGCGCGTTCTCCAAGAAGTCGCGGGCACGGTGTGCGAGTAGTTGCGCCAAGGGAAATGCCGGGTAGAATTTCCACTCGGGGTTGCCCCGATCCCCGGAATATTCGCAGCGCCCGCGTTAATAACGCAGAAATACAAATATAAATATTCGTCCGTTGCTTGAGGGAGGGGGGGGGGGAGTTTGCTGATTAATAGGTAATGAATAGAAGAGGGAGGAGGGTGCGGTGCTCGTTTCACCGAGAATAAACTGGCCGAGAATTGAGAAACGGATTGGCCAATATTACGACGTGTGAGGGTGGCAAGGAGAGGCAGGGAAGTATTATGAATGAGAACTGGAGAATGCACTCTAAATAATCTTCCAGGATCTTGCGAGAAACACTGGTATATTCATTTAAAGATTTTGATTTGCATCGCTGCTGTTAGCCGCGATCGTTATGCAAATCCTTTGTGAAAATTTCCCACTGAAAGAGTAGCTTTTCCAAGGGGAAGGGGGGTGCAGGGGGGAGGGGGAGGAGAATGATCGATTATTTATCGGGAAATGCGTTGGTTGAAGAAAATCGACAGTTTCCAGTATAATTTCATTCGATGAAAATCAATTTCCCCGGAAAATTAAAAGAACGCATTTTGCGTTACCTCTACCAAAACAGCTCGGAGAGATGGGAATAACTTGAAAAATCGGATTCTGCTTCGTTTTTCGCTCGTGACTTTCAGCAGATATAGTAAAACAAAGCTTTCAATGGTGAAAACATTGGTTTTTCAACAACTATTGACTGGCGCAACAAAAATTGTATCACACGGCGTGATCTTTTTATTAAGGAGAGAAACAATTTTGAAAAATGATGTGCAGATTTTTTCCTCTGCGCGTTACAGAGTTAATATTCCAAATAACCGTTTGCCTATCGTACAAAGCAATATTCGCAATTTCTCTATAAAGCACTCGCGAGTAATTAATGATACAGCGATTCCTGATATAAAGCGTAATTAATAAAGAAGATTATATTCGAACGTTAGTCGCGAATGTCATTAGCACGTTTTCTTTTCAATGTAATAGACACGCCATTACTTTTTGACTAGAGAACATAAGCGTTACTTAGGTTAATTAGATTCAGTGAATAGAGTGCAAAGTCAAGATGGTACAGGAGTTTAAATAGCTCGCATGAGTTTGTGGCTGGCTAAAGACGTCAAGAGGTAGCAGAGAGAAATAGAGTTAGGGGGTAGTTAGTGGAAAGTCGTCTCTTCTGCTAAATATTTATTTAGAAGCTCGCAAAATCATTTCTTAAATGCGTACGAAGATTCCCCGAATCTATCGTGGCTTCTAATCGATATTACTCTATTGATGATTTTATTATCCCTCGATGGACCGTTCGAGGAAATGGGAGAAAATTAGAAGGACACGGAGGGGGGCGAGAGGGAGAAGATGGGTGGTGGTGAACCATCGGTTGGTTAGATTCAGGGAATGAGATTGCGAAGCCAAGATGGTACCGATGGTATATAAGTAACCCCCCGCGAGCCTGTGGCTAGCGGAGACGTCAAGAAGCGGAAGTGGATTTGGGGGTGAGTATTGGCGTTGGTGGTAGCAGAGACGGAGGAAATGGAAGTGGAAGTGGTGGTAGAGGTAGAGAAATGAAGGAGGCGAGAGGCCGGAGAGATGGTTAGCAGAAATAGTAACAGCACAGCGGTAGCACCAGCACCATCGCTTGCGCGCCAGCAGCAGCAGCAGCAGCAGCAGCACCCCTTGGCTAGAGCCACAGGGTTGGGGGCGAGAGGGCGAGGGCGAGGGCAAGGGCGACGGTGGCGGTGGTGTGGCAAAGCTTGAATGCTGGAGCGGGCCCTGCGGACGGGTCTCGCTTCGCCAACCGCAACTAAAACGCAGCCTCGTCGGAGAGTTCGCTTGCCAACCGGTAATGGGATTCCCCTGTTCCATGAAGCACGCTACGATACGCGCGCTACGTCGTGCTACGAATTACGCATAATAAAGCGTCGACTGGAGTGCGCAGCCCGCGAAACTAAGCTTATCCGAGATTTGACGCCAATTACCCGGGAATCGTGCATAATATCCATGTGAATATCCTTCCTACCAAGATACAACTCTCCCTTGCACCTATACCCTACACGCGCGCGTTCTCCGCCTCTATCTATTTAACCTTCTTCCCTTTGCTCTTCCCCTGGCTCCTCTCTTCTCTTTCATTCCATTCCATTCCATTGCATTCGCCTTCCCTCTCTCCGTTGGAAGGATTTTTTAATTCTACACTTATAAAAGCAACTTTCGAGGAATTTTAACATCGAGTAGCTGAAAAATTGAATAGTCATAAGAATGGAAATGTCCAAGTTACCTGGAATCCGGTTAGCATCAACCTTTAAAGAACTGGGAATTATTTTAAATTTGCTCCTGTTTTTCTAGTTTTTATCGACGTTGCTCTTGGAAAGTGGAGAGTGGATGGAGAGAGACTCGCTCGTGTGGTGGTTGGAGTACCAGTCAGCTGAGAATCATTAATGTTTCGTCGCAGCCCATCCCTTTTCCTTCTCCTCCTCCTCCTCCTTCCCCTTTACCGGTCCCTTCTGAATTAATTGCAAGTTTCATCGAACCTTTTATTTCTTGAAATTGAACTCGAAATGTATAAACTAGTTGTCGAATTCATCGAAACGCAACGATACACTTGTGATTATCAATTAGAGTTCAATTAAAGCTTTTCCCCTGACTGGCACGTCATGTAAAACCCCCGCGCGGAGAGATTTGTGCATCCTTATGATTATTACGAAGTCCAACTAATTGGACCTTGAATGAAACATCGTTGAAGGAAATTGAAATTCGTTTGGACCAATGAAGCAGCGATCATTAAATTACAGCCTGCAGACATTTTGGTTAATCCTGTCTGACTGACTGGTGGCTAGCTTGGCACAAACAAAGGAAGCTTTTTCCCTGTAGCCCGATAATCTGACATTCTAGCAATAATCGAGGCTGGAGTAGCAGCAGCGGCAGCAGCAGCAGCAGTAGTGCAAGAGAGCTTGCGTGCCAACGGGACATCGTCTACCGTCATCTTTTATTAAGGATAATAAAGCGCAACCCCCTGAAAGTAGCTTTATTCGAGATTTGATGTCCATTAATGCCTTATTCATGTAAATATTCCTCCAAGACACTATACTTGGACAGAGTTGCGCAATTGTGAGAGATAAGCTGCTGCGGGTTTGTGGAAAAACTCCGCTCCAGCACGAAACGGCAAAATTCCTGATCTCTTATTCGTGAAAATTGTCAAGCTCTGCGCGCGGACGTGTTTTCCCTCCTCGGTTATTACACCGGAGTAGTAATCTTGTAACGCGGTTAAAAGAATCCGGAAAATTTATGGCCCGACCAACCACCACCACCTCCCCCATTAGCGCGAATCAAAGCATTTTTTCTTACGCGATAATGTTCGGGGAGGACGGGCAGCAGCTGCAGTTGCAGTTGCGACTGTAACTATAACTGCAGTACCACCGGTAATAGTATTGGTGGTGATGCTGGTGGTGGTGGTGCTATCGTAAGATAGCTGACGTCATCTCCAAGGAATTATTCGAGCAACTCGGTCCGTTTAACGATTTCTCGTTTCTCGATGGGAAAGAGCAGCCGTAAAATCAGCGTGTGGTTAGCAGGGCCAGCCGACAAATGCGTTTCGTTGATTTTCGCGAAGAAACGGCCGCCTCGGTGTATTTATTGTACGAAGGGAACGTATGAGAGCAATAGACCGAAATTGAATAGCCATAATAATGGGAATGGCAAAGCTTGCACGCGGACCGAACGGCGGAACATCGGGACACCGGCCGACATTATCCTTGGCAATTAGCGAAATTGCGTTTGGCGCACATTGTGCGCTACGTATCGGTTCGAGAATAGCGCTCGAGGCACTTCCTGTGCTGCTGGACCTCCCATCCGGAATTCTCCTACGCGTCTTTCCACCGCAGTTGCTCCGACTTCGCTAAAGTGTTCGCGTATTAAAGTAAAACGCGGAGAAATTTCACGTTTGTTTATGGGTAATGTGTTGCGTAACAGGCGGAGCTCGACGTGCGGAATTTTGATGAAGGATGATTCAATCTCTCTTTCTCTCTCTCTCCGGTTCCTTTTTATTGTCCATTTTTTATTTTCGACAATCAATCTGGCCCGGAGCCAAATTACCGGCGAATGGCGAGAGACGGAGGTGGGGGTGGTACCGATAGCTATGACAAAAGATTGGCAGCCAGCAATTACATGTAACTGGGATTTTTCGTCGGTGTCTAACCGGCAGTTTTCGCTAATCGGGAAATCGCGTATATCGCCAGCCACGAGTCGAAATGGAATAAATTTCGTCGACGTGGCTCAAGTAGAATCGATCGCTTTGTTAACGCCTCGTTGAATCTGGCGACGCGCGAACACGTCTCTGGGTACATTCAACGGTGTAACGCCCACGCCAGGACAAGTTCACCCTGGCGTCCAATCGGACGATAGGGTCATCGCTGTTAATTAAAACCAGCGTTCCGATCGACTAATGAAGCACCCTGGCGACCGACCCTCCTTCTTCGAATCAAACGCAAAGAACTGTGATAACGATAGCTGTCCAGCTAGAAGATCGTTTCGGTATATCCCTACTCTCTTCTCTCCTCTCCTTTCTCCCTCGTCCCTCATCTTCTTTTATTCTTTTCGTAGGAAATTCGTCAGAAGAAACACACGACTTCTCGCCATTAAAATACTACGGCAATTTAACTTAATTTTATTGATCTTTTCAATTCAGCTAATGATTCTCTCTCTCCCTCTCTCTTTGTCTCCTCCCCTCTTTTTTTTTTTTTTTTTAATTAATTACATTGTTCCGAAGCATTCGGATAATGGAGGTGCGTTATCAGACTGTAAATGTACAAACGTGGAAAATTGAAATTAATTTTATGAATAAACTGTATTAATTAATAATGAGAGGATTAATTAGTCGGGTCTACTAAAATTTCAAAGCACAGTCAATAAGCGTAAATTTTATGCTGGAACACGCGGGGGTTGGCTGGCCGAAGCTTTATTCACGATAGGTTTTCACCGAGCAAATTAATTGTTGGCAGGAAGGATTCGATGGAAAAGTATGAGCGAGAACTTTTCCGAGATCCGCGTATCCAACGATAAGCGTGAAGGTTTACCGCAAAAGAGACACATCTATTGTCATTGTTCCGTCGAACGAGAACATTCGCATTTCCTGAAAAAATCTGTCACCCGAGGGACTCGCGGATAAGGAGGGACATTCTCGTTGCGCGGGAAGAAGACGCAAGGACAATTAGACTTCGTTAAACCGAAATTTAGATTGAAATATTAGAGAAGGCACTCGAAACGTTGGGCGAAACTTACTTGATACGTTTGTGGCGGAAAGTAAGTAATTTGCATAGCTGCCAGTGGAGCGTCACTCTTCGAGAGGAAGGTAGACGCTCGAGAAACGCGCGGGGAGTGCGCGAGGACGATATTCTCGTCCCGAGTAAGGCTCTTCTCCTTTCGAATAGTTTCTAAAAATTCTTTGGCGGGGAAATAAAGGCCTCGTTTGTATTCAAATGATATTTTGCGATTTCCATAGTAATCGCGCTCGCATTTCGTGTTTCCCGCGCGCGGACGTCCAAGTTTTCGCGCCTCTCGCCGCTCGAACAGCGGGTGGGAGACCGTTAATTTTGCCGCGCAAGAAAATTAACGTCAGACACGCTAGTGTCACGAGAACTCCGTGTTCCCACTCCATGCATTATTCCATGCGATCGAACTCCCTCCACGCACAAGCGGAGTCGACGGTACGAACCCCCGGCTATGACCGGCCTGAATTTTTTCTTTTCTCCTCCGACCGGAAACCTTCGACTCTGTCGTATGATCGACGAATGTAAAAATTAACGAAAAACAAAAAATCCCAAAAAATCGGAGGATTCTCTTGGCGAGCGAGAATTTTTCTGAGAGGAGGAGGAGGAGGGAGAGGGGGGGCGAGAGAAGAGACCGACCGGGTAGCGCGCGATTATTAGCTGCTAAAATATTTATGCTTTTAAAGCTAAGAGACATAACGAAGCTAATAAGGCTTTTAAGACTGGCTTGTAATACTTGGAAATAAAATGAGTAGGCCGCTGCGCCGTGCCGGCAGCATTATCCCGCCTAAGCTCCCGCTGGATCAAAATGAATATATGATCCTGACCGTAGGTTCTTTAATGAAGGAACAAGCGGTGCTAAAAAATCTGGCTAATTCGCTCGAGTTATATTTGGCGCGCGAGCTTTCGCGGCTCGCGCAATTGAAACGGCGAGGATAGTTAATTCTGCCGCGCAAGAAAATTAAGCGTGCGCGCGCGCTGGAACTTTGAGCTTTTCGCGCAATTCTTTGTGCTCGGCCACCCCGAAGGTCTCTCATAGAAAGAGAGAGAAAGAGAGCAAAGTTCCACGCTTCATCAATTTTCCAGGCTACTTTTTATGTCCGGCCAGTAAATCCTGGCAGGCACAAAGCGGCTTCTCTTCTCCCGAATACATTTAACCCAGAGATTTGCGCATGCGCACGCGCATTGACAGTGGCGTTCCGGTTGCGTCGTCGGTTGACGATGTCGACGTTGGTGGTAGCGGACGACAACGACGACGACGACGTCGACGACGACGACGACGACGACGACGATAACTGCTAGCGTTGACGAAAAAAAGGAAAACATCGTACCCTGGCGAAGCGGCGGCCAAGAATAGCCTAGAAGCTTGGAAAAAATCAAAAGAAACGATATAGATAGAGCGGAACGAAAAGAAAGAGGTATTGGCTGAGAAACGACGACAAAAGAAAGCCCGCTGGAATGAGAGAGACGGCCAATGGGGATAGAGGGATGATGGAGTGAAAAAGCTGCTGGAATAGCGCGGAGCATCGGAGAGGGTCGGGGGTCGAGCCTGGGTAAAGGGGAGGGTGTGGGGGAGGGAACGAAGGGAGAGGAAGACATTCTCACGCCACTCACTCGCGAATACCGTAGCAGCTCAATCCCAGCGAGCGCGTGGTCGGACAGAAGAATAGCTTGGGGGATGCCTGAAAGAGAAGGAAGGACGGCTGGCTCCTCCACGGCCTTGAAGAATTTCAATAACCACTCTTATTTCTATTACGTTCACGACGGAAAATTCTCGTTACTACGCAGCTCTTCCGACTGTCGTAGATCCTGTGGCAGTCGTAAAAAGAGAAAGAAAGAGAAAAAGGAAAGAAGAGTAGGAGGTGGGGGTGGCTTAAAAAAGAAAGGCTTGAGTGGAACTTGGAATGCTCGAATTGAGAGTGTACGACGCAGGAAGGAAGGAAGGAAGGAAGGAAGGAAGGAAAGAAGGAAGGAAGAGAGGGAGGTTCGCAAAGGGCTTGTTTCGTGAACGGAGAAGGCAACTTTCTTACAAGGTTATCATTATTACTCTCGTACCGGATATCTCATTGCACTTATGACATTTTTATTATTGCACCATGACATTTTTACTGCCGCCGTATACCGATTTCTGATTTTCAAGCGCTCATGAGTGCTTTTAAGTACTCTTGTTAAGTTTTTCCAGCTGAAACTTTGCTGAAATTTACCGTGTCGCGGGATAAAGGAGTGGAGGGGGGAGGGGGGGAGGGTAGATGGCTCTAGCCGAGGCAGGAGGAGCTCCAAGCGAAAAGGGGGTTGTTTCAGGGAGGCTAACGGATTTATTGCATGACTGTCATCATTAAATTCCCGCAGCGCTTCATTTTATATATGACATTTTTATTACAGCAGTTATACACCGATTCGAAATCGTTCGATAGTCGCTTTAAGTGCTGCCTCTAAGTTTTCCACTGCCATTGCTCGAATATCCAATGCAGCGGCAGAGCCGACGATGTTAAAGGGTGAAAAAGGGCCAGTTTCGCGGGGAAGGGGGGAGGAGGTCTTTCTTTCAGAGTTCTCGTCCTTGTTGCTTCCTCCTCCTCCTCCTCCTCCTCGTCTTCCTCTTCCTCGTCGTCATTATGAAACTTGCGCAGAGTCTCATCCTAAATTGGATATTTATTATAACATTCCCATGGAGAGTTGCCTCTCTCGGGTAAGAATTGTTGCTGCTCTCTCCTCTCTTGTTACTCTAGAACGGTGGGGTTATACCTTCCACCGATGGGGTGGCGACTGTGCTGTTACACACGACGACACAAAGTAGCCACTGGCGTGAGAATCCGTTTAGGCAGGAGCAAGTACACGTGCATGTGACGCATTCGCGGTGACAAATCAATCGGACCGTAACAACTGTCACGTCGCGCAACGTAGAAAATGCATTATAATGCATTGCGAGACGCGAACGTGATTTCAATCGATGGGACGCGGCAAATTTATGGCCCAGCCAGCCTGCAGCCTGCGTTTGCTCGCTTTAAATTGATTTTCAAGAACAACCGAGTCATTCACCTTGTCCGATTCTTTGCCCCTTTTGTCCCTGTCGCACCCTCCCGTGGAAATGGTCGGCGCTCCTTCAACTTTTAGCAAGAAATTTCCCTGGAAAATGCCTCTGTAATGATCTATAACCATTGGTCAGTCGCTACGGTAATTCGCTTGAAAAACTTGCCGCAAAAAGTGACGCGATCGTTAGCTTAATGCAGTATCAGGAGTTTCAGTTCCTGCTGGCTCCGCCAAGTAGATAAGGTCCGATAATAATCAGACGCGCGCTCTTCGCCCAAGCATCGGCAATTCTCCCCGAGCATGCGTGGGCAAGGAAATAAATAATAAAGCGCTTGCACCTAACCAACCCTTTCAGCAGGGGATGGCACGCTGAAGTGGAGGGGTTAATTCGCGTTATCTCGGGACACGTTATCAAAGGACTAATTGCCTAATTGCATAAGACTTGCCTCGAAAAGATAAATGACAATGAAATAAGGATAAGTGGTCGCTCGTAAACATCGCTAATTTCATTATTCACGTTATTACATTCCGTGCTACTCTCTTGCCCTTAGATTCTCATTCCGCGAAGCTCCTCCCCTTCCCCCTCCCCCTCGCCGCGAAAAGCACACGCCGCAACATTTGCGCATGGATCAGACTTTTCCTTTTTTACAATTACCTTACCATATTCGAATACCATGCTGTGGAAAAGGAAAACTGTCGGCTTTCGGATGGAGGAGGTGGAGGGGGGTCTGGTTCTCCACTGACTTCCGGTTTACGCGATCCACGCGTAAGTTTTCTCTTACCGTTTAAAAAAGAGTTTACGAATGCGTGGACTCTTCTCGTCGATAATTGCGATGATGCAGCAAACGCGTAGCGCACACGCTAGAAACAGGCGCCGCGGCAAGATCGAAGTTTCGATCTTTGCGCTTAAGCTCGATTTCCGGCGCGCAAACCTTATGCATTCATAAAACGCTGCTCATTATTCGCGAGCGTAATTTAATTCAATAATTAACGAGACGGAGTGTTTCGATCGGACCAGCTGCGCTCCGCGCTGCGCTATGCCGTGCTGTGCTGCACTGCCGGTATATTTGCAATAACCAGTAGTACGAGTCGCCGATTCCCGCTACAACGAACATCGATTCGAGTCAAACGAATTCCGGGCGCTCCGCTTGAAATGAATTACTGACGAACTCGGTCCAACATGAGGAAAATCGAACGAGCGGGCCCGCTGGCATGGTTAACCCAATGAAATCCGTACACGATCTATCGAATTTACCTGATTGAATCTCCAAAGTTTTAAATGATAATAAGCACTCTCGACTATTTCTGCGACTTACAGACACGAAGCAATCTCTTATATACGAGTCCAAACTTAACTTTCGTCTCATCATCCCTCCATCCACTTTCCTCTTATTTTCATTTAAGCCTATCGTCTCTTTTACTGCCAGGAGTGCTCTTTAATTAAAGGTTTCCTCTTAACTTTTTAAGAAGCTCCTAATAATACAAACAGTGGCCTCGCGTACTCCCTCCCTCCCTCCCTCCCACCCTCTCTCCCCCCAATACAATCTTATTATTTGCTCACGCTCAATTTAATCACCTCGCTTCATTTTTTATCCGCGCGATGCTCCTTTCCGCGTTACTCTAATTAATGACTTCCCACCACCCTCTTTATCCCTTCCTATTCAAAAGAAACGCGAGAAATCCTGTCGAAATCGCTTAAGAGTTTTCTGGGATTGAATCACAGTGCCCAGTGTTGGGGGATCCTCGAGGTTTCCCGAGCCTCTCCAGTTGGCTACGATAACAAATCAAATATAAACAGACAAAGGCGGAAGAGATTTCACCCTCTCTCCCTTCTCTAGTAAAACCGTCGTGTATCGAAGGCAGAAGAAGAAGAAGAAGAAAAAAAGGGAGAAAACGGACGTGAGATCACCTTCCAGGACAGAGTCCTCAGAAGTTATAACGCATTGTATAATAAGTAGGATAGGCGAGTGAGGGTGAGGGGGGTAGTTGGAGAGTGGTGTGTCGCATTAAATAATAACGGGGATTGAGGATGCTCTATTTTGAAAGGAGGAGGCTTATAGGGGTGAGCGCGTGATTGGAGAATGACGCGGGCTTGTCTTATTCAGTGGAGTCTGACATTTCCCTTGTAAGCTGTTCTATCAATGATGGTGGCTAGCTGTCAATTCAGTCGGCGGCGGTGGCGTTGGTGGTGGTGGTGGTGGTGGTGGCGTCGAGACGAGAACCGGAGGCTACGTAGCGACAGTTGCCTGCCACGTTTCCAACGGGCCGAGAGAGGGAGAGAGAGAGAGAGAGAGAGAGAGAGAGAGAGAGAGAGAGAGAGAGTCAGGCCAGGCCAGTCGAGCTTCCTGTATACCGTCGTTTACTTATTTAACCGTTATTTCAGGCTACACCTCCAGAAGTTCTCTGGTCCGACGCGGATGGCCCGACTTTCCCTCTTTGGCAGCTCTCCGTCGAAATGATACTCGTACTCGGCCTATGAAATATTTAATGGTCCGCTTCTCTGCACGCTCTTGATTCTCTATACTTCTGCTTCTGCTTCTACTTCCACTTCCACTTCCACTTCTCCACTTTTTACTTTTCTTCGCTTCCCACCATTCTTGATGTCCTACCATCGTTTCACCCCCATCCCCATCCCCAACCCCAACCCCTCGACGCCTTCGTGCCGTCTTCGTTTTCTTTTCTTTTCCTTTTCTTTTTTCTTTTTCTTTTTCTTTTTCTTCCTCTTTTCTCGTTTTCTTTTCCTTGATCGACCTACGCGCGCGATTCCGTTCTTGGTGCTTGCCCTCTACCCCTCCTCCTCTCGCCCTATCGCCCTCACCCGCTTCCTTATGCTCGCGCGACCCTCTTGTCGCTGTCTTTGTCCGCTCGCGGTTTTTTCTCTCATTCGCTCGCGCCGAAACTCGCAATTTGGCCAACTATTCCTCCAGTCGGAGTATTCGCCATTTTCTCCTAATGATCCACAGCTACCGCGCACCCCGTTACCCTTTTGCCAAAACTCGAGACTCGCGGTCGAGTCGATTCGCTCGGGGTATGTCGAATATTCGCCATTTTCCTATAAGCATCAACGCGCGATACTCCCCACTCGCAACTATCCCTCAGCGCGGTATTTCTTCGGATTGATCGTGTCTCCTCTTCCTCGAAACTCCTTACCCTGCCTGCCTGCCTGCCTGCCTGCCTGCCTCCTCGGTCAACTATTTTAAGCCGGAGCGTTTGCCATTTTAGAATTACCACCACCATCACCACCACCACCGGCAAACTTCTTTCATACGCGAATTCTTGACTTTGACTGAATTTCATATTTGGAAAATCTATGAAAAAACTTATCGCTTGAGGGGGTTGCCGGGGGCCGCTTCTTCGGAAACACCTTGGGGATCCTCCTCGTTCGATGGCCCACTCCTTAAAAGGAAGCAACTGGTTTCCTCCCCCGTACAAACTTGGAGAACGTCGAATGTACGTGGGCAAAATTCATGCGGGTGGGCACAGTCTTTCAACGCCACTTCCGGTTTCCGTTGAAGGCCGAAGAGTGGGGGAAGTCTGATTTTGAAGGGGTATCGCAAAATCCTTAAGAGGAATTTGCCGCGTGGATCGTTTCCTCGGCTATTGTATGAAATATTGATCGAGCTGCCA
Source organism: Sclerodermus sp. 'alternatusi' (assembly GCA_037305995.1). Taxonomy (NCBI): domain Eukaryota; kingdom Metazoa; phylum Arthropoda; class Insecta; order Hymenoptera; family Bethylidae; genus Sclerodermus; species Sclerodermus sp. 'alternatusi'. The sequence goes on from CM074550.1 coordinate 7,383,070, forward strand.
TAAACAGCGATAAGGTACTCCTCGGAGGACCGGAGCAACATTTTTTGCCAGAGTTTCCTATTCCTTAAAAGCAGCACGCAAGCTGATTCGGAGATCCGTATTCGTAGCGTGCGCGCGAAACTTTACAACTTGTCAACAAACTTCGCCAACGAATATTCCCTCTGAAAGCAGCTTTACGCGATGCTTTTCATCCTCGCATTTTACCCCTACCTCCCACCCTCCTGCCTCGACTTTCGTAGCATCAAACTCGATGCATACCGAGATTGGCGGATGGTAGCGCGTGCACCGACGAAATTAATAAAGCCAAGTCGAAGAGTCGCTGAAATATTTAGCGGAGGCGTCTCACCTCTAATACCTGCTCTCTGGTGCACGCGTACCTGCGTGGGTGCCTCGGCCAGTAACAAATAGAGAGAGAATCGGGAATTCCTTCGATTTACCAGCCGACGAGCGTACGACGTAGGATCGATAGTACACGGTAACCATAGAGACTCACCTTGTAAATATAATTCGACGTTAATGGTCCAGTCATGTGACAAAATCGATTCAAGTGACATTTTAGTTTGCGTCCATTTTTCGTCTGTCCAGTCTAACTAGTTTTCGGTGATTCCTTCAAAATTTTTTCGAGTGCTCATAAACCTTAGGTTCGCCCAAACCCTTGATCCCATCCCACCGTTTTGCCCGATACCCAACGATTTCAGGTGATGTTCAATTATGCACCATTGGACCCGCTGTCGTCCAATAATAAAGTCGCGACTAACCTCGCTTCTAATTTCTTGCTCGGATGGAATATCGCTCTGTAGGGTGCTCTCCCTCTCTCTCTCGCTCTCTCCATGTCTCTCTTTCTTTCTCTCTGTCACACCGAGAGGGCCACCGGATAAATTATTCCAAGTTTTAGTCTTTGGACTTTGGTCTTCTCCTCACGTATTGTAAAAAGATACGCAACGTGACGTGGAAATGCAAAGTCCTTAAAATCTCAGGTTACACACACTCGCTCGATCGCTCGCTCGCACACACGCACGCACTGGCGCACTGGAGAGTGTGTTCTATCTGGAATGGTTACGAACGGTTTCCGCTAACTAGCGAGTCGCCGGTATCGCTAAATTGGTAGGACTACTGAATTATTCATACGGAGTTACTGTACCATTAGTATCGTTCTACACAATTTGACGCAGACGACCGAGTAATTTGACACTCGACGGCCGAGATATTTGGCTCCAGCTTATATACGATTCCTATACAATATCTGTCGCTCTCTCAACCTTCCCTCCCCCCCCCCCCCCTGTTCTCACCACCCTTCTCTTCCCATCTCTCTCTGTTTCACCCCCAGCAGGATCATCCTCGCAGAATCCCCTCGTAAAGTTCATCGAATTCGACGCTTGATAGCCGGATTAAGACTTTGCTGGGGGAAAAAAGGCTGAACGCTATCGTGGTAATTAACTCGAGATTAAAGCTGAATCCCTCGATGGTTAAACTGGTGACGAGTCGTCGGAAATGAAGCGACTGCTAGTTCGACGGACGAACACCAAAGTTTCTGCGAAGGATCGCAAAATACTCGATCGGTGAAACGAATATTTCCTTGTTTCCTTGTTTCCCCGGGTACCGATCGCTTCTCCTCCCCCTCCCCCTCCTTCTCCTGCGGAGCATTCGAGCGCTGACAATCGGATGAAAGGAGAATATTCCATGGGCTCCCCCAACGAAGGGTCCCAACTCTAATGGGGAACTCTACTCTTTTTAGCGAACGCATTCTTTTTTACGATCGATCGATATCATAATTTAGTCAGGATGCCGCTACTCCCCGTTCCGGAGAGCATCGACAGGCCCTACCCGAGCGATTCGACGAACTTTGCCTCCCTCCAGTTAAGTCCGAGGAAAACGTTTAATTGGAAAAAGCAGTGGTAGGCGGTTTCGCGATGCGATCCGTCGACGTTGGCGCGCGTTGGCAATGCAGCAGCAGTGACGGTGATATGTGGTAGTGCGGCGGTGGTCCCGAGGGGAACAACGCGACTTTCTCACGTTTCGCATATTCGCGAATATCCCATTGACCGGATGCGCTCAGTTTGTTTTTCACGCACGCGTCGATTTAAAGTCCCTCGGTTATGGGAGTGCGAAAACGCACAGCCGGCGCAAATGAAATTCCTGCTCCGTCGAAAACAAGTTTTATTTCGCGACACTTCAAGCCGATAGGGATTTCAACGGAGCGACGAATAAAACGAGAGAGGGCAAACTCTCGAGCTCGCTCAGCGGCGACGAGTTTCCATTCTTCGCCAAAGTTCTTGGCAACTCGTTTGAACGCCAGGACCGCCCGGTTCCCACCTCTTTCTTCAGCGCGCGCTTTCGTTTTTCACTGATTTTCTTTGCCAACGAGTTATTCGTAACCTCTCGTTCTCTCCCCCCCTCTCTCTCTCTCTCTCTCTCTCTCTCACTTAAAATCGTAAAAATCAATAAACACGCGCATATTTGCGCATTAACCTCGATCAGGCAGGATCGTTCTAGCAAATGTGTCGGATCATTCACCGGCCAAATACGCAAAGAAAAGGAAAAATACATTACATGCAAAATAATTCAAGCTCAATTGGAGCGCTTCTCGCCGAGCGTTTTCCTTTTAATAACCTCCTCCAAGTAGCCGGCTCGTAAAGCGTACGTTTTTCAAGGGCTAATTAAATTTCTACACTATTGCAGGGAGCAAAGTGCTATTTGCCGAGTTTTAATCTGGCAGAGTAATATCTTAGACTACATTAGTTCTTACCCTTCGACTTGAGCGAGGGTGGCAGGGAAAGCGCGTGAGCCCGTAAGCCGTCTGGCTGCCTCCTTCTGCTTCTACTGGCTAATCAATGATTCAACTTGCCAATTATGGAGGCGTCTCAAAAAATATCCAGCCTGCACTTACCTTCCTCCCTTTTTCAGTTCTTCCTACTACTCTACCTTTCCTTCCTAACCCTCTTTTACCCCTTTTTCCATCACTTTCCTTTTTCCGTCTCTCCTTCCTCCCCTTTTTGCCGAGTACGCTTAATTTAAACGTTTTCGCGACCGACCCCGTTAAACTCTGCTATCGGTCGATCTATCGATCCCTCTTCTTCTCCATCTATCGATCGCGATTCTTCCTTCTTTTTCCTAGATAGATAGCTAACCATCCAAATTTCTCTTCCGTTTCAGTATTCGATTTCCGCGCGGACCTTCGTCGCCTGATGTAAAAAATATAAAAAAACGTAGCACAAATACTGGCAAAAAATCTTAATGGATGAAAAGAGTTCACTCGTGCTGGGAATTGAGTTGCTATACTTTACGTAAAACGTGAAGATGGAATAAATGGAGGACTGCTAATGCTGCGAGGCTATTTCAATCAACTGTATGATTGCCACTGGGAACTTCAACGAGGTGAGTAAAACATGAAAATTATATTTTTTCGATCCACGCGAAATTCTTCTTTTACAATGTGTCTACGTATTTATCCAAATGCCTTTATCAGACTTCTTGGTGCAATTATTGCCACAAATGTTAAATCAATGTTTTAATCATAAAATTTGTTCGAATTTTTTGGAGCAGCTACTTTTTTCAATTTTTTTTTTTTTTTTTGAAAATTCAGTATTCTGCAAGCTACCAAAACGTTCTATTATGATTTTATATTGTACATATTGAATGTTTTAAAATTACCTCTCTTACTATTTCAACACATATGTACCTGTCTAAATTTTTTATCGTGGAACATTTCCAGAGAGATTATCAATTACGATAGAGACTACTCTATGCGCAGCAAGAACTAGATAAATTTTATAATTAAAAATAGTAACATTTGTTAATACTATGTACGCTATCCGTTTTTAGTCGCTTCATCAGTTGAGCATGTTGAACTGTTTCGCTATAGCGATATTTATCTTTTACGAAAAATCAGTAGTAATGTTTGATTTAATAAATTTCTAGTAGAATGCTTTTAAACTTTCAACGTACATTCGAAATCGAACAATTTTTTAATATATTGTTATCGCAAAATGTTATTTTCATTTCCTACTAAATTGTTGCACCAACATTATTCCATTTCTGTATTGAAGAGTCTCAAACAGAATCTAATATTTATTCGGAGTTTTATATATATGTATATATATATATATATATATATATACACATACATATACGTATAAAAAAAACATTTAGTTAGTTTTCTATAATTTTCACATAAATGTCGAGCTTTACCATTTCGTATTTGACGATTCAATACCGGGAAATGGAAATTTAAAGAAAACTACGGAGCGTATTGTAGGGTTATCGTGAAATTGACCAGGAGAAGACAGATGCTACATTCCCCATAATGATTTATTTGCAAAATATGCTATATTTCAGAGAAATGTATTCATAAAATTACAAGATTCCAAGAAAGACGCGAACTGCTAACGATAAGTGGATTAAAAGCGCCCAGTCAGATTTATCAAAATATTATAATCCGACACTTTGTATGCGAAGGGGTAATTCCACGTCGATTCGGGGAATAACCTAAAAAACTAAATGGGATTTTCGTATTTTACATGCCAGCGAGTATTCCGATAGACCTTTTAGGGGGCCTTTTAACTTAGGAGCGTTAGATTCGGCCATTTTTTCACGAACCTCATAGGTATTCCGATAGGGATAGCGCGATGCCGGGTGGGGGGGGGGTGGTATGGGGCGAGACGGTGTAGAGGGTGGAGCTTTTCTCGCGTTCCACGTGTTCGCCGATTCGATAATGGAAAATGTAAATTTGGGGAGTATAATCGAACGCGTTAAGATTCCTGTGAAATTGAGCGAGAGGAGCACAGATGTTGTTTGGACCTGGGCCGGCGGAAAAGGGCCGGTCATAATTCAAGAAGGGTGAATTGGTCGGGTGCGTAAATCTCGTCGGTCCGCGAATGGTACGCGCGCTTCGCCGAGGTTGCAGAAGGCGCCAACAGGATCAAGCAAACTTACGTCTTAATTTATGGCTGGCTCGCCGGTACGACGCGCCAACTAGCTCGATTGTCGAGTTTGCCTGCTGCTAACTTGTCTGCGAATACACGCGTCTTACCCCTTAGCACTGGCTTTTTTCACCGAGAGTCCTCGACACCAACCCCCTTCCCTTGAAATTCTTGGAATTCTCTGAATCGCTGCCAATGTGAGATAATTAAATGCGGATGGGCGGTACTCCGGCATAAGGGAAATGAAATATAGAAATTTAATCGTAATACGATTCTGACATTTTGTGAAGGATATCACTGAATCTGCTATTCTCACTCGCTTCGTCACTTTTTACTAGTTTTTTAATATTAAATTAGATTAGATCGCGTACACGCGAATTCTCTGAATTTCCGTCATATAGGTCAGCTTTTAAACATTGGAAAGCTTTTAAAATTTTTTATTCCAACTTTTTTTATTAAATCAACATTTTTTGAGTACGTTTATAAAAAACATATATATATATACATGTGTATGTTTGTATATCCATATCTTTTTATTTAAGATGGTTCAGTTGAAACAAATGAATATACCTTCTGTATTTCTTCATACAATACTTAAACTTAATCCCATCACTTCGACTTCTTTTCATTATTTTTCAATCTTCCTGTTTCTTTCGCGTTTATAGAATACAATAATTATCTCTGTTAGCATGCTCTTATTTCGTAAATATAACAAATTTCATTTCCACGCGTTAACGAAATAACTCGAATGACGATGGGGCTATTCCCCCATAGTCAAAATATCATTAAATTTTAAATAAGATGGTTGATGAAAAAATAATTCCCTTTCGATGTAATTTCATAGATGAAAAAATATCAGTGAGTAAATTTCAGTATATTCCTTTATGCGAACGATTAGTGATTAAAGCGTCAGAAAAACTATAAAATTTGTAGAGCACTCAATTAATTAATTTATCTGATATAGTTTATAGATGAAAAAATAATTCTTTTTAAAGCGTTTTACCAAAGGTATAATGAATAATATAGGTACAGGATATAAACCTTTTGGAGTATTAATTTAATCCACTTTTAATTTTGATGCTGACATTCTGATGGCTGTATTTTGATGTCAAGAAACTTCTAAAAATCCATTTCGCTGAATAACCTCTGTATAAATAAATTAAAACGTAAAAATACAGAGAGAAAGAGAGAGGGAGAGAGAGAGAGAGAGAGAGAGAACTTCCACGAGATTTTTCAACCTTTTTTAACATTAAATATAGACGTGATAATATATAAAACTTTCTACTACAAATGCAACGTAAATCCATTAATTAGCACGAGCGTTTACACCAGTTCTATAAAATTAAAATATTGCCTAAATATATCTTGGCATAATTTTAATCGTCCTCTAAGCTCCACTGTAAATTGACCAATATATAATAGTGGTAGGATTCGGTAGCAAAATATATATTAAAATCCTGACAATGGTGTTCGACAGTGTAAGCTTCGTGTAATTCATATTCCAATCCATATCAGCCTACGTAAGTAAATTAATCTATTTCTATAAAGCCCAAGAAGACACCGATCAATTTCAAGGATTATTCAAAAATACGCGTAGTCGCGATATTTCAAATAAAATGCAGGATTATCAGAACACGAATCTCCCTCGCTGTCTCGACATAAGAAAAAGCTTAAATAAAAGCGCATCGAAACTTTGCTAGATATTAAGTTGGTTCACCATGGGTTTTCCGGTTTATCGAGTAATTTAGAAAGGTCCGATAAACGAGTCGCTACATATTACCACCATTATTGCTCTCCTTAAACAGCTACGGATTAGAATATAACGGGCTAAATGCTTAGGAGGTCTTAGGGTCCTATTAAGAAGGCATATAAAGGGTAAACGTGAAATATAATTTGAAGAAAGGAAGAAAAGCAAGTGTGTCGAGGGAGGGAGGTGGGTTGTTTAAGAGGGGAGAATCGTCGTGCAGGTGGTTGGCGAGAGAAAAAGGAGAAAAAATTGAGAGAAAGAGAGAAAAAGAGAGAGAACGCGTGGCTGGTATTAGACACCGAGAGAAGCGAAAAGAGGTGGTGTAATACCGTAGGTTGCTAGCGGGCTTAGCCATCCGGTCAGGATGAAGGAGCTCGGTGGAGCCTAACGCAAGTTGGTTGGTTGGCTGGTGGCTGGTTGGCTGCTTGGTTGGCTGCTTGGCTGACTGGCTTGGCAACGAAATTAGCATTTTTTCCGTGCGACCGGCCTGCGTAGCTAATATCGCGGATAAAGGCCAAGGAATGGAAGCGGCAGGAGAGTATTTGCTGCGGAAAGATTAACGTGTAACGAGCTCCGTGAACGAGCTGACGTTAAAGTTTATAGAAAACGTGCTGGTTTTGATCGTTGCCCCCCTCCCCCCGCTTTGAGCTTTAACGCTCCGCACTTAGACTCTCTGTTCATTTTTGTAATTGGATTCTATGCAGGCTGGAAATTGCTCCCCTTTAACCGAACGCTTTATTGAAACTGTCGTTCGTTGAACGAGAGGCGACGCACGAGATCAACCGGAAGTAGAAAAAGTCACCCGAACGCGATTAATCGGCCATAATCTTCCGACGCATGGGCAGATAACACGCGCACCGTGAGAGATAAGAGAGGCGGAGGACCATGGGTTTCCGTTTATTGCTCTTCTCAAAGTACCTCCGTTACGTATACAAAGATTGAAATTCCCCCGCGAGCTAAATGAGGGGAGGGGGCGCGACTCGCTCTGTTTCGACCTCGAGCGAGCGAGCGAGCGAGAGTTTGCATTTTCAATTCTAATGCAGCATTTGCATATTCATCGACAAACTTTGCGGCCATTTTTCAATTTTTCCGCGTCTTAAGGGCTCTCGTTACCCGGAGGCCTCAGACCTCGCGCAACATCTGTTCCCTTCCGGTTCCTGGCTACTACGCTCTCCCGCTTTTCCTGGGGGGAAAAAAATTGCGAACAACTTTCCTTCTTATTATCAGACTGTTTCGCGAGAAAATATGCAACCGTGCAATACGCACGGAAGCTGCCAGCGACAGTAGCGGTGTTGGTGATGGTGGTGGTGGTGGTGGTGGAGGCTGCTGGTCGTGTTGCAATTTAAGCGAGCAAAACGCGTTATATCGCGGGAAAAGCCGAAGGATTCGGTTTGATTCGCGGCGGAGGAAAGCGCGTTGTCCGACATCAAAATGGCACACTCGCACAGGACGAATTACAGAAATAGATAAACATTATTCGCGCGGTTTCTGATCCCCAGCGAATACGAAACCGCAACGTTTACTACAGTCCACGTTACGCTTAATAATTAATGGACTCGATGATTACAAGCCAGATCGAATGATAATGATGCATTATTCAGGGTAATTGACCTGCATTATTGAGCATCCGGTAAAATGAGCTTACGGGCATGCGCATTTTAAGGCAGAGACCGATCATAACTCCATTATTCCAAATGTGATTATTGCGGGCACCACGACTTAAAGAGAACCAGCCATTAGACTCGCTTGCAACTCCGTTTTAATGAGAATTCAATTAACGTGACCTAGAAATACGCGCGCGTGTGTATGTGTGCTTCCTTTGTTTCATTCTTCTTTTTGCCTTCTCCTCTCTCTCTCTCTCTCTCTCTCTCTCCCTTTATCACATCTCTTTATACTTGCGCAAATTCATCCATGAATATAGCGTTGCGATCTAAAATTTATTTCTACGTTACATCCACGATGCTGCGCTTCAATAGCGAATCGCTTCCAGTTTGATTTTCCGAATTAGCCGGAGACACGTGCCCCGTGTTATTTGATTAATTTACCAGGTTCGGTCTATTTCGAGGTGAGCGAGAACCTGACGTTTCGGTAGTCGAATCCTCGGAAGGGGAATAAAGCTCCTTCCTCGAAAATGATTTTCCTCGAGTGAATCGATTTCCACTTGTTCGAGCAATTAACGTCAGGATAAGTTTTAAATACGGAACCAGAGCGACTTCCTTACATCATGGTAACCAATAATCAATATAGTTCGAGTTGTTTTCCTCCTCCTCCTCCTCCTTCTTCTTCTTCTTCTTCTTCTTCGTATTCTCCCCCTATCCCTTCCCAAAGCTTCTCCCTGCTACACTATTAAGCGCTCGGCGTTGTGCCGCGCGAGCGAAAATTCATTTTAGCAAACGTGTCCCTCGTTTCATCGGGAAATCTCCGAAAGGACATGCTCCTCGTGACCAGTGGTAAGTCGCCACCCTTGGAAATTCATGTCAGCGAAAAGATCCGGCTGGCCTTCGCCCGTCCGCGCGGGGGAGAGCGCGGGATTGCGCGCTATTTGGGAGTTTCCTGTTTTTCCGGGAAATTCTGTCGCCGCGAGGCAGTATTGTGTAGGAGGATCGAACGATTCGGAAGAATTCGCTGGCCGCGAATTGTCTGCGCGGGCAGCAGCACCGGAGCTTTTCGATCCTAGTCGGATCGGAGCCTATTCGTGTAAGCGTCTACCTATGATGTTCCGCGTGTATGCTTGGAAACACACGCGAATCATACGGTGTACCACTTCCATTGTGTCCCGGCTGCTTGTCGCTTGGCGCGAGGCGCTATATCCCTCGATACCCGTGGGACCCGGCAAATGTTTCCAAAGAATAGAGTACATCGCACTCGCTCACTCGCCTCGCGCTACGGCCGCTAACGCCCACGCACCCGCGCGTTCTTCTTATCCGCAGCCCACGAGTCACGCTGAACTCTCGAAAGCGAACGAGATTTTCTCGCAAAAAAAGAAACAAAGACTACGTGTCACTGTTCCCACCTCAAATTACGACCCTCGCGCTTTTTTTTCTCTCGCTCCTCTCCTTTCTCGGGAGAAACTTGAATTCAAGCCCAACGATATTTTCCACCGACACCGACGTTTATCCTTCCGCCAGAACGCTGTTCTTCTTTTTCTTTTCTTTTCTTTTCTTTTCCTTTCCTTTCTTTTCTTTTCTTTTCTTTTCGTTTCGTTTCATTTCGTTTCTTTACGCTTCTCCCTTCTTTATTTCCACTTTTTGGACACTTGGAGCGTTTGCATTGGAACGAGGTAATTGGTCTCGTATCTTCAGATACGAGGGAAGGAATTTAATAGGGGTGCTTAACAGGGGTTAGAATCTAATGTTGCCGCGGCTCGATGTTTATAAGTTCCCAGAGCGAATTGTGACGAGTACAATTGATAGGACGGACCGATGAAACGAGCCTGAGGGATTCGGTCGAGTGGTAGTTGGATGAAAAAGGAGCTGGCAACTCGTTCCGGCGATTGCTGGGACCAGGGATAGCCGCGATTACTATTTTCTTGTCGAGGGTTCTCTCGTCTTATTTGTTCCGGAACGTACGAAACGTTGGGAGGTTCTCGTGATTTCCTTGATCTTCGCCGAGTGTACCGGCTATGACGTTTCATTTTCGTGAAATAACTGCGTCTTTTTATCCGGTGTATCCGAATCACGTAGTTGCAGTCGCGGAAAGCTGAGTTTGCTTTAAGAAGGGAGAAACGTAAATGTTATTCGAGTATTTAAATCTCCCCGACCCCTCGAGAGATAAGAATCTCATTAGAATCACGTTTCTCGAAACAATTACAACGTCCAGCTTCGACGGTATCTCTCTCTCTCTCTCTCTCTCTCTCTCTCTCTCTCTCTCTCTCTCTCTCTCGCCCTAATTATTTTAACGCGACGAGCGAGAGGCTGCCGAGGGGCTATCAAAAAATCAACCGTATCGATCATTCCTGAAAATGGCCGGCGGAGCTTAGTAATCAGCATTAACGCGCGCGGTTTGCTTGGGTTTCGCGGTGAGTTTAGCTCCGTTGAAAATTCCCGGAACGAAATGTAATTCGGCAACCCCCCTATTTAACGAGTATCAAAATTCAAGCAAGCGATTCAGAATGCGTGGTAATTTTCAGTTTGCCCGTGGTTCAGGTGAGACAAAAAAGCTTATTAGTTAGTTGGAGCAATTAGAGGGTCGAGAGTTTCCAGGTAGTAAGCGAGGGGTGGTTTTAGTGTTTTTCGCTCTTCCATGAATGAACTCTCGCGACTTGTTCAATATCTCGAATGAATGTCGAGGGGACCGAGACCGAGAGGACAGAGAGAGAAAGAGAGAGAGAGAGTGCCATTCCAGAGTGGTTGGAGAGAGGAACGTGGCACGCGTTACGTTAGGTTTTCGTCGAACAGCGCGCTATCGATTCACCCTGGCGAGTCGGCAGAGCTGTGCAGCAGCAGCAGCAGCAGCACCACCGGAGCCAAGTGCGATAAAGTCAGTGCGTGCACAGGTACGCTGTGTGAGTGTGATAAATTAGTCGGGCCTTCATAAACATTTCACAGCTGCTGCCGACAGGCTGCAGAGGGAGGAAAAGGGGGTGCGGAATAGGGTAGCTGGGAGGTTAGGGGTACGTACCTGCACCCCGGTTTCCGTCGGTTCCCCCAACGACGCGGCGAACGAGTATCCAACCCCGATGCACGAGTATGCACCCTCTTGGTTTGCCTCAGCAGCAGCACCGCCACCACCCCCACCCGATACCAGGGGCCGCTACTCGATACTTTATTGCACCGGAGAACGGGCCGTGGTTCTCGTGAAATTTTTCCACGCAGATCCTGTCACGGTTGCTACTACTGGTGATGGTGGTGGTGATGGTGGTGGTGGTGGTGGTGCTGCTGCTGCGTCTGATCCTCCGCAGGCCAATGACCGTCGAGTGCGGCTCCAGGTGATTTACGAGCCGCGCGTTGCCCAGCGTCCCGATGCCGATACGAATAACGCCACAGAGCCACTACAGCCCCATTCTCTATCCACCCCCGAGCGTGGAAGCGTCGAACCCTCGGCGGAGTGCCTTTTGGGATTTCCTAGCGCTCGAGGAAACTTTGGCGATACGTTACGCGTATATGCACGCGTTGCACGAGTCTTCTCGACTCATCTGGCGAATCTTTTGTCCACTTCCGGTTGCCAGGCTCGGTCAGTCCAAACTACCCCCTGCTCGCGCCACTACCGGTACCCGTCGCTGAAACTTCGTATGCGGAGGGCACCCTCGTCCACGCACCTACACACGCACGATCCACCTGTACACTCTCTCTCTCTCTCTCTCTTTCCCTCTCTTATACACACACGTACATGCACCACACGCACACGCAGCGTTATTGCCCTTAGCATGCGCATACCAAAATAATCCGAGAGATTGTAATCCCGCGCGATATTAAATTTAGTTTGCTCGCGCCGGAAACTCCGGCGGTAAGCACACGGTTCGAGCATTAACTTAAACGTTGCGGTTAAGCCCCGTAATTAATTATCGTCAGGTTAATGCAGGTAGCGGCAGCGGAGTGCCGGGCTTTCATCGGCTAGCGAATTCTTGACGATTCAACGAGCGAACTCGCGCGCGATTTTTCCCCCCTGCCGATCCTCCGTTGCTTCTCCGAAAGTGCTTGGAGGGTCGTGGTTGCGCTTGGAAGGGACAGAGGAGAGGAGGATCGTCCTTCCGTCCGTCCTGTCTCTACACTGACAGTATTTAATCGATCGTGCCTTTCGCGTAAGCCTCTTAACGCACAGAATAGCTCCTTTGCCTTCAATTAGCTTTGCCAAGGCTAGCTCCGTATTGACCCAACGATTACCTAGAATTTCAAGCACGAATAATATTGTGTTAGCTAATTGAATTCATAAGAGGATAGAAACGAAAAGCGGGAACAACGGAGAACCCCTGATGCCACTCCGCGAAAGATCCCGCAGCCTACTACTTCCCCCCCTCAGTCCCCGCGTCTCTCCCCATCGAGCCGCGTCACTCCGCCATTAATCAAAATCGTTATAATTATGTCACTCGTCGATTTTCCAAATGCGACTTTGCTTACCGTGAAATTTAATTAAACGCGACTCGGTTTCCTGCCAACCTGCTTGTCCGCCCTCTTCTGCTTTCGCGGTTCTCCTCTTTCTACACGGACAACCATTTATCCTTCCGTTCCGTTCCGTTCCGTTCTGTTCCGCTCTATTCCGTTGCAGCGCAACTCTTCAAAAACGTCTTGCTCGTACCCTTAAATTTGCCATTTGCCTTTCGGGAGAACGTGTAATTGGAAATCGATTTCGCCTTACTCGCGTGCCACCGCCAGAGTCAAAATTTTGGACGCTCTTAAAAATTCATCCCCTAAATTCGCCTGCTTAATTTACAAACTTTTCACTTGATTTCCCCGAATTATTGGAGATGGCTGGAGAATTTTGAAAATTGGTGTTAGCAAATGTCGAGCGCGCGTGTGGGTGCGCGCATGTATGCGCGTATATATCGGAGAAGGATTGATTTGAAAGCGATATGTCAGTTTTAGCACTTCCTGTGTGCCCTGACCGGATGGCCAGGCGACGTCCCTCGGTCTTTTAAAAATATTTTCATCTTTCATCCCGTGAAATTGATTGAAACAAACGGTATTTTTGGAGCCAGATATATCCCCCGAGCGTAAAGTCGTTCTTCGATCTACCCTGTCCAGTCTCTAAACTAGGCTGCCCTCGCTAGATCCAAAAGTGTTTTCGACTCGAGCGAATCGACTTGCTAATTTTAATGGAGCGAGGTAAATTTACTCGCGACATTAAGAAGCAGCAGTGAGATTCTACGATTATCCTATTGCCTGACTTTAAAGAAGAGAAAGAGGGAGAAAGAGAGACGAAGAGAGGGTAGATTGAAAAATAGAAATAATTGCTGCGTTTGCGCAGAAAAGTTTGACGCGGAACGAATCGGTTTGCTTCATTTAACTAAGTAAAATGCATTTCCGGAAACAAGTGCGCGCGAATAAAGGGAGAGAGGGAGATGGACGAGCGAAACTCGGAGAAAGAGACCGAGAGAAACAGAGAGTGAAATAGTGAAGAGAGAGAGAGAGAGAGAGAGAGAGAGAGAGAGAGAGAGAGCAAACGAGAGAAGGAGAAACAGAGAGAGAGAGGGAGAGCGAGTAGGGAGAGAGTTGCCGCACGAAAAGTTTATAAAGTGGAAATTGGTCTGTATTACGATAATCGCGATCAACGTGCCTAGCACTCTGATCTCGTCAGGAATCCAATTAAACTACTTTGCGGTTGTCGCTCGTCCCGATTGCGACGTCCCGCGGCACGACATCTACGAAATTCGTAACTCTGTAATGCCGCGTAATTTGTTCCTCGAGATACTTGTATTCTATAACATCGCGCGCTACGGAGGAAGAGAGTGGAACAGTCACGAAGAGTAAAACGGAAAAGAGAAGGGAGAGAGGGGCGCGTTCGCGAGAAAGAGAGAGAGAGAGATAGAGAGTAGCGAGAAGGAGAAAAGGGTAGAAACGGACAGACGGCACAGGCGCACTTACTCCGAGATAAATTCCTACAATTTGCAGACCTTGAGCTCTCTCCGCTATCGATTTTTTCCCTGAGAGAGCGCACTGTTTTTCTAGTCTCGAGTTAAAGTTGCTTCTACCGCTCGCTTTAGCACCTTTTATTTTCTACCCTGCCTCTTCCACTTTCGACCCATTCGTCTGTCCGGCTCTATTAAGATTTATATAGCCAATGAAGTTCCGATGCTGACGCTTTCACATGTACACATTCACGGAGAGAGAGAAAGAGAGAGAGAGAGAGAGAGAGAGAGAGAGAGAGAGAGAGAGAGGGAGAATGATGCTGGTACGCATAGGATCTCTAATAGCGTCCGGCAATTTTTCCTGGTGGTTACGTTGCGAGAGTGACGCGACTCGCGGGGTCCGGGTCCGATAGCTGCCACGTTAAAGTCCACGGATGCTATGCATCTCGAAAATTTTCCCTGGCAAACGTCCCTCGGCCCCGACACCGCCAAGCCGAATGGACGCATCGATCAAGCTCACCCAGCGCGCTTCTCTCCCATTTTCCCCTCGACACGCTCTTACTCCCCCACTCTCTATTCCCTACTACTACTACTACTACTACTACTACTACTTTTCCTCTCTTCATCCTCTCTTTCCTCGACTGCTTTGCCCGATCGAAACGCGATCCATCAAGTCTTCCCACGTCACGGCTGAAGCCATAAAAGATGCACCCACATCCGGATTTCATACTAACGAATATCGCATCGCGAAATTATCCTGGCCACGTTTGGAAATCATCGATCGATTCTCCCATTCTCGATTCTCTCTTGTGCATTTGCTTGTATCGTGTTCCTGCGTATCCTATACGCGTGTCCTCTTCTCTCTCTTCTCTTCTCTTCTCTTCCCTTCCTTCCCTTCCCTTCCCTTTCACTTTCTCTCTCCTATTTTGAAAAACAACGAAACGATCGCGGGGATGTTTCTATGCGGAGAATTTTTCGAATTTGCGATATCGGCTAGAAGGGAATGTTGCTATGTCACTAATTTTGGCTGGCAAGTTACTCTTGCATATTCATTTTTATCAGAGAATCCGAATCGGAGTCCGATACGGAATCCAATAATATCGCGATCAAATGTTCGAACGTCTATAAATTCAATGCTTCCTTTTTCTCCCCCCCCCCCTCTCTCTCTCTCTCTTTCTCCCTAACGGAAGGAACGAGTTTTGATTGCCATTACTTTTGCTATTTTTATTCAGCAATGGCATTTCCGCACGTTCCGGCCACTTTTTCTTCCGTTTGAAAATCGCAATGATTCCCTAATGACGATAACAAAATTAAAGGGCGATACACCGACGTAAAGAAAAGGCATTTCTCACAATCTCGTAGCGGCAACATTGTAAATTCCGCCAAAAGTTATCTCCCCTATTAATCAGCTTCTTCTCGTGTGCGCTCCTCGTGGAAATTCAATTCGCCTTTCTGCCTCGCACTATTCCCGAGTTAAAAAAAAGTTTTGCAAAGTGGAAAAATTTGCATCGACAGTTTTCTTATGGATGATATTTTAGAACTCGAAAGGTCGGAGGAGAAAGTAACCATCGAACGTCAGACCTTCATCTTCCTCCCCCGGCACATCTTCGCTGCGCCATTATTTACACAGCACAAGGGCAGGAGATGTAAGAGAAGAAAAATCAAACCACTAGAGATCAAGAGAAATCGAAATCACATCGCCAAGCTAATAGGATCGAAAGGACTCGCAGTTCGATTGACACAAGATACTCCTCGACTGGCATGCTAAATAAACAAAAAGCGGACTTGAACATTTCGCTTATATTGCTAATACCGAAATAACAAACTTCCCTTTTGACGGGAGCTTTTTTCCATGCAAGCTCTTTGATCCTTTCACCGTCTATACTTATCGAATCGGGCTCGTGAGGAAAAGGCCTGTTGCGCCTACTGAATAAAAGTAACGAGCGTTAAGCAGCAAAACTCTAAATGACATTCGACCTCCATAAGTTTTTCGGTTCAAGTTCCTCCTACCCCCTCCCCGGCGTAACTCGAGTCTTTTTAGAAAAGAGTATTTTCTCTGCACCTAGCGTTTCTCTTTACCCCTTCTCTCTCTACCACCCTTACTCTCTCTCTCTCTCTCTCTCTCTCTCTCTCTCTCTCTCTCTCTCTCTTGCTCTCTCGCTCACTCTCTTCTTATCCGGGAATTGTATTTCGTGGAAACGATCGTGTAAGGTGGTTTCGCAGGGAGACTCCGCGGCCTATCTATCGGAGCGTTGATAAACAACCGACCCTTCTTACGGGAGAACCATTATCGGAAAAATTAAGAGGACCATTTATCGTGCGAAGAGCACTTACCCTTGCCATGCTCGTTTTTTATACGCCATTCGATTTTTCGACCTTGCTCCTACCAATCGTGGCACCGGTAAACCAAAACAACTACGATTTAGATTTATCTTCGATCTGATGGACCCATATCCGTAGCATTGAAATAAATGACATTAAGCTTTCAGTGGCTGCGTGGAAAATTGCCACTCCTCAAACAAGTAGTAGCACCACCACCACCACCATAGCCACCTTTCACGCGACACGACGGGATACTTTGGAAAATGATTTCTCGCTACGAATGCTTCTACGCGCTCGAATGAAAAAATCCCAAGAAAGATTCGATTCGCAATCCTCGTAGCAGTCTGACAATTACCGAGATTGTCCGGGAAGAGGATCGAGCAGGAATTTATTTGTAGGGAGGAGGACCTTTCGATTAAAATCATAAAAGTTCGAGTTCGATCGTTTCCGGATTAACGTACCCGGGACGGGTAGTAAGAGAGGAAGAGGAAGGGAAGCTGAAAGAAATTGGAAGATAATGCGGCGAAAGAAGTGTATAGGCTAAATGAATCTTTAAGTATCTGGCAAATCACAGCGAGTCGGTGTCCTCGGGAAAGAGCAATGGGTCCTCCTCTATCAGCATCCAGGACGAATGCTCTCGACGGAAATCCCCCTGGATCCTTGACGCCATCCAGTTTGATGCCGTTCACCACCCTCTCTCACGTACCGCCCTCCATTCTTCGTCTTCCAGCGCTCCTCTGTTGCCCGCGGCAACCCTTCTAACCAGTGGACCGTCTCTCCATTTGTAGTGCTTGAGAGCATTATCAAGGGAGAAGGAGCGGCGGCATAGGGTGAAGGAGAAGGAGAAGGAGGCAGAGGCAGAGGCAGAGGCAGAGGAAGAGGAAGAGGTCGAGGGCGAGGGCGAGGGGTGAAATCCGACAAGCGTCAAAGGGCAGCGCGAAGGCGGGAGACCTTTATTAAATTTCTAATAATGGAAATAATTGTTATTAAGATCCGGGGATCGGCTGGCTCGTGGCTCTCCCGAGCAAAACAAGGATACAACCCCGGTGATAATATTGTTTAACGCCTCGATAAACTTTCTTATCGCTTCGCATCCCTCCATCGCCTCTCCGTCTCTCCAGTATGGCGTAATTTCGAATTCCAACGGAAACCAACTTATCAGAATTGAATTTCGCCGGAGATTTCAGTTGCGGAGGAGTGTAGTAGTAGTGGTAGCAACAGGAACAGCAGCAATACCGGCAATAGCAACAGCGACAGCATGCACGGTAGAATAGTAGTAGTAGTAGTAGGGGGTGCGGTATCGGTTTGCCAATTTTGTTTGTAGCGATTATCCGGTAGGTTCGATCGGGTGCAACTGATCCCTCCGCTCCATTAGAAGTAGCCGGGCGCTCGTAGATTTGCATCGAATTTTCAAGGCGACCAGAGCGTTCGGCTATTAGCTAGTCGATTCGCAATGCAGATGCGGAGAATCGCAAATAGGCATACGGAGGAGGTGGGGGGTTGACGGCGGCGACGACGACGGCGACGACGACGACGACGGAAACGGCAACGGCAACGGCGATGCGCTGCGTCCAAGATCACAGCAAATACAAGGCTGCAGCTCGCCATTAGCCTGTTTGAGAGGAATTCCGTGTTGCGCCATTCTAATCAAGCGTCGAGGACGATGGCACCGGCGTCGCATTCAGCATCCGGCAGCGGAGAATGCCAATGGCGAACAGAGGCAACGGCACTGGCTTCGGCCTTGGTGGAACCCCGGCGTCGCGGCGCCAATCAATTGCGAAGCCTGAAATCTCCCTGGCACCCCGGCTCTCCCTTTCGCTCCTGTTTTACCCTCGAGAGGATTAGCTAATGGTCCATCCGATGTTTTATCGGACAGATTCGCACTGTTCGGGTCAATGGTGGTGAGGGTAGTGGAGGTAGTGGGGATAGTGGCCCTTGGCCCTTCCGTCCTGTCGACGGGCGAAAAACGGAAAATGGGAGACGGGGAGGAGAGACGGGAGACGGGAGACGGGAAATCCTCGGATACCGGCAACGGCCCTCGCTCCGGCCTAACCTGACAAGCCTCCCCGCTCCAAAATACTGCGGAGAGATCCTCCTTTTTACCTTTTTCCCCCCACCTCTTTTTCACTTTTCCCTCCGCCACGAGAATTTCATTCTAATGGCTGCTGGGCCCTTTCACGCTCGTTTGCTTATTTTATCGACATCTCGAAAGCGAAATTTCGACGTCGATTAGACCTCGGCTGCGCTGAATAAAGAAGAATCGTCTCGTTGTCCGTTGTCAGGGAAATGAGGGGGTGGAAATATGATGGTGGAAAAAGAAGAAGAGAAGAGGAGAGGAGAAGAGAGGAAGGAAGGAAGGAAGGAAGGAAGGAAGAAAGAGAGAGAGAGAGAGGATAAGGAGAGAGAGTGCGACGGTACAGCGACGTCGGTGCACATCTGAGGAACGAAGGGTCGCGGGAGGGTGGGTGAGCCTAGAGTGCTCCAGGGGATGAGGAATGGGTGGATGTGCGGGCAAGCAACTGGGTCGGATGGATTTAATTCGGGTTTGCTCGCTTGCTCGCGGGTTTTGCAACGATCAATTTCTACGTAGCGGAATCTAAGCGTTACTCGGCCGTCGCTTAACGTATTCCGTCCACGCCAGGTACGAACGCCACGTCGGTGTTGACGTTGGCGTCGCTGTCCGGTATGGAGGGCGATTTCAATGGCCAGCAAATAGCACGAAGCGATGCCAATGGGCTTTCCCTTTGATTAAATGTAAATTGTGCGGTAAATGCACTACGACGCGATTAGTGCTACGGGCACTCCGCGGCTGCCTGCGGTTTCGCGTCCCTTACTGAAAACCACTACAGTCCTACGGATTGCAAAAAATCTCTTTCCTCGCCCGTTAAAGCCAAGCTGAATTAGATTTTAAATTAAACTCGCCAAACTAAACTTTCCACGATTATCCGTGACCCGATTTCCTCCGATAAAGACTTGGAAATGTGTCTAGGTTGGTGTATGTGTGCGCGCGCGCGCGTTTATATATGCATTGTACATATTGTATATGTATATATTTATACCGGGTTTCTAATCTATAAATAAATGTCAGAGAGAGAGAGAGAGAGGAATTCTTTATACGAGTTATTATGTATCAAGTGACTATCAATTTGCGATTCACTATTTTATTCATTAACAAGAATTGATGGATACGCGTATTTTAAATGTCAGCAATTTAGTAATCAAGCCATAAATGAAATATACCGTGAAATGAAATTTGTCGAAAAATAAGCGTAGGGCGTTTTAATGAATTCCAACGAGCGGTATTTTCAGTCAAGTGCAATTTGAAATGAAGTCTGAGAGAAAAAGAGTAAGCGGAAAGCCCTTTACCCCTTTATGAAGTTCGCTTCCATTATTTTCGTAGGTTCAAGTTCAAAAATCAAACTGGAATAAAATGGCCGAGAGCGTAAATGGGGGAAGGGATTGACAGTGCGCTCTCTCCCTCGTCTCTCTGTATTATAAAGTTTGGAAAAAGTTGATATAAATCCGAGAGGGACGGGGAAAAGAGGGAGGGAGGTTCGAGAGCCTCGTTCGCTCTCTCTTAAAAAAATAATACGGCCGACGCGTTTTAATGTGCGTGCAGTTGAAACGGCGAAATCTGCGATCCGTCACATTTTAATCTCACATCTGTTAGAGTAAAAGCTAGCCAGTCAGCCAAGCTGCCAGCCAGCCAGCCAGCCAGCCACCCCCTCGAGTATATCGGAGAATTCCTGAATTCCTGTAGGGGATTCGAAATGAAGAATGAGAGATCGCAGCGAGCAACAGATAAGTGCAACAAAGTGGGGCTGCTGACGCGCGTGTATTGAAATTTTCAAAGCTATTAGCGTAACCCCTGGCCAGTAGAGTCTACTAGTATCGGCGAAGGGAAGGGAAGGGAAGGGAAGAGGGGGAGAAGGAAACGAAGCAACTTGAAAACAAATGCAGGATCCGAGATAACGTACGGTCGAAGCACGCGATATCGTTTTCTACTATCCGTGTACGTATTTTTGTGCATGCGTGCGTGCGTGCGTGCATGCGTGCGTGCATTTATGCATGCGTGTGGGTGCGCGTACGTGCACTCGCAAACAGAAATATGTGAGCGGCGGAGCAGGAACAGGAGCAGGAGCAGGAGCAAAAGTAGAGATGTGAGGAAGAGAGAGAGAGAGAGGGAAGGAAGCGTGAAAGTTCGAACGGCCAGTGGAGTACGCGCTGGTGCTCTCTGGCAGTGTGTAGCACAGTGGTGTCGAAAGAGGGAGTATGCCGAAGCTCGCGCACGGTTCCCGAGGGATACGATATACCGACCCGCCCACCTTTGTTATTGCCGGGAAATTGGAAAGTTTTCACAGATATCGCGGCGGCCGAGCGGTGGGGCTCTCCTCTCGTAGATTTCGCGAAATATTACTTCGCGCGACCCGATATTCCTTCCTCGAAAACGCGCTCTTGATATTTACGAGCCCGGCTCCGCTATCCAACCTGAACCAACCCCGAACGTTATCGGCCGAATTATACCTACACTTTCCACCGCCAATGTCCCCCCTTTTTAACCTCCCTCTCCCGCAATCTCCCCCCCCCCCCCCCTTTCTCCCTTGCCGTTTTTTTTTTTTCTCGCGCGTTACCGAGAGATAAGGACCTTCCGAAAGGACGACCCACCCCTTTCGCCCTTTTATCCTTCTCTCTCTCTCTCTCATCGACTATTTCTTCCTTCTTAGTCTCGTTTTAGACAAAGTAGCAACGTTATCGCAATGGCGGAAACAAAGATTGTACCGTTTGTCCTTTGACCCTGGAAACGCAAAAAAGTGGCGTTCGCTAAAGAGCTCCTCCTCGATACTTGGCTTTTATTGGTCTACATAAATTCAATCGATATTTATATCGTCCCGCCTTCGTAGCGCCGTTACGAATAAAATACGTCCGAGTACTTTATCTCTTGGTATTTGTCGACGGTACACGCAAAAATTAGCCTTTAAATCTAATGAAGCGAAATGGAATTATCCCTTTCCTCCCCGGGATCGAGGGGGATGATGAATTTGTTGCCGTTGCGTTTTCCCTTTAGTTGCCCGGCCAGCCTGCTGCCAGTGGTGGTGGTGGTGGTGGTGGTGTGGTGGTGTTGGCGGGGTTGCACGGGTGCAGAGGGCGGCGGTAGAGGGTTGCTCTATTTTTTGCGGAAATAAAAGTGCTCGCGTGTTTTCTTCACCCCGAACAGCCCGCGGAAGAATCGATTTAACCTTTCTAACCACACGGAGAGCGAATTATTTCCATATTTCATTCGACGAAACGCATACGCACGAGCGCCTGTCGCTAATGACGAGCGCCTATCATCCCTCCACGACTTCACCCCCCCTCCCCTCCCCGCGCTTCTCCGGCGGGCTATTTTTAACAACGTTCCGAAACGGGCAGATGGAACGAAGATAGATCGACAGCTCGACTCGGTTTGCCTCGGCTCCGCTCGGTTCTGCTCGGACACGATTTTGCTCTTCTCTCTCGAATTCTCGATGGACTTCGCTCCGCTTCGTTCCGCTTTGCTTTACTTGACTCTTCTCTTCTCTTCTCTTCTCTTCTCTTCTCTGCTTTGCTTTGCTTTGCTTTGCTTCGCTTCGCTACGCTTTGCTTTGCTTTACCGTGCCACGTCACGCGTCCCCCTGCCCCTCTCTGCTCTGTTCCACTCCGCTCCTCGAATCCACTTCGATCCCTCCGACTGTCAGCCTCGCGCGTTCTTTGAATAATGAAAATCGCATTCGTCAAGACGCTCCCGATTTCTCTCGGTCGATTATCATCGGCCGGCCACGATCTCCCTCGAATCCCATGAAAACCCGCACCATCCCCATCCCCATCCCGCGCGAAAAGTCATCGCTCCAAATGGATGTTTGGCGAACCGATAAAACACCCCCCCGCTACCCCCCGCTTCTCCAGGACCAAGGATCTCTCGTTGGAAACTGAAAACACTTGTAAAGTGAAACGATTGTGCAGTTCCCGAAAAGGCAACTGGTATCAGTTCCAGGTTTTACCACTCGCTCTATATCACCGGCGGGAAACAGAGCAAGACAGTAATTACCGATAATATCGGTTTATAGGACGGCGGCGTTAAGTATCCTGTAGGACCGTTTTATTCGACTCCGCCCGGACACGATTTTGCTTTTCTCTATGGATCACAGTTTTTTCTCCTCTTTATTTTTGATCGGGCTTTGCACTCTGGACGAGCGAGTTCTCGCCCTTTTAAATAAAGGGAACCAGATTTATTAGGGTAATGCCGAAGTGGTTCAGCTCTCCGCCCCTGGCAGTAGGCAGGAGTGGCATCCAATTTTCCGGCAACTCCCGAGGCTATATCGCAAAGCCGCAGCTTTTCGCAAGGGAAGGGTTTTCCGTTTTCGCGAGAGGGCTGACGGGGGGCGGGCGGGGGTAAGGGGAGCACGCGCCAATAATTGTCGGTAATGGCGCGGGCGGCTACGGGGTTCGCGCCAGGAATCTTTGAGATCGCCTCCATTGTATTTGATTTTGTACGAGGGAATTTTATTTCCACGCTTGGCTAGAACGGTTCCTCCCTTCGCCTTATTCCGCTTGACTCCGCTTTGCTCTCTCGGACAGTATCTGTCTATCAGATGCGGCCATTGTTCACGGAGTGACGGCTTCGCAACGTCTGGTGGTTGCTCGTCTCTTGCACTCCGGAAATTAAATACCGGCTGAAGAACGGCGAGAAAGCGGAGAGCGAAAAAGTAGTGGTGAAGATGACTCGAAAGCGCGTGCAGCCAACAAAAGGGAAAGACACCGAAAGAGCAAGCGTAATAGAATCAGCCCTTGCGGAGGGAGAAAGAAAATCAATTTATTATTAGCAAGCGAGCGCGGGGCGGTACGAGAAATATATATCAAGAATATTGCAAAAACTTTCCTACCAACGAGTAGCGAAAATTTGACGAGAAGTGACAAAAAGTTGGAAAAAAAATTACTCGTTGTCGCCGAACCACGAAACCGTCGCGTTTCTGAATGCTCAAAGAAGATGAAGATGTCCTCGGGAATTATTGTCCTCTCCTTTTTTCACCCGCTCTTTTTCTCCCTTTTTCAAGGACCCCGGTCGCTCCTCTCTGCCTGCCCCAGTAGGGATATTCCAGAGCGCGCTCTCCTCTATCGGGTCCGAGGGATTTCCCGAGGAAAAAAAGAATTTCCTGAAAAGAGAAGAGCCTCTACTCTCTTCATCGTTTAATATTCCTCGTAACAAGCCCCGGCCGTCGCCGTAATCCAAACGTGGAAGAATAATCGTATAAATCTTATAGAAAAATGCTTTATCACACGCGCTAACAGCCCATCTCGCGTTAATTATAATACGTGTGTCGAGTTAATGGATAAATTAGAGTCGGGTTGAGGGGCAGGAGGGGGGGGGGGATAGCGTGGAAATAAAAAGCCAGAGAGCAGCGGAGAATGGAGTAGAGCAGAGCAGAGCAGAATGGAGCAGAGTATTTAAATGATGGGGGCCATTATGGAGATGCTTTCGTTATACGTGTTAACTTCTACCATTAGCCGCATGTCTGGCGAGCTAATCTGACGATTAGCCATTATGAAGAGTGTACACTAAACATATCAATATTGCGAGTATACTCGAGGGGCCGTTATCAAGGATAACTGCGACAGAAGTTTTGGCCACCAAGCTTCCATGCTAGTTATCGTAGCAGCCAGGCAGAGAGTCGACTTAACTTCCTTGATTTAACGTTTTAACCAACCAAACCCGACAGGCTGCTTTCGCGAGAGCTTCCCCAGCCACGTGGACAGAGCCGGGAGGAGTGGGACGGTGATGGGTGGTGGAGGTGGTAGGGGGTGAGTGGAGGCTACCACAGTCAACTCGAGCCGGAGGGTCAGATAGAATTAATGTGGGCTACAATCGGGTCAGTAGTCGACCAGGATTCGCACGTTTACCCGCGATCGAAGACGCATCTGATTAACGATCGACGGGTAATCGAAGCTTTTTCTCTAACTATCCCGGAAATGCGCGCGCGCGCGCAAACTGGACTCGGTTTGACATTGCACCAGAGTACTCTCTCTCTCTCTCTCTCTCTCTCTCGATCCTTCCGAAACTATCTTTTTTTCGGATAAGCGAACGAACTTCCACCATAACTTTTCCTGGAGCCGAGCGCTTTCGCGGTTTTGCCAGCAGATAAGAGTCTCCTCATAACCGCATCGCAGCGGGACTCTACCGGTTGAAACTTTTTCTCCCGAGCAAATCCGGCGGCAAGCCGCTTTGCCAGGGCTCCTGTCTTATTTTCGTAAAGTTCAAGCCCACCCCCCGCCGCCCGTTCTTCGGGATCTGCGTGAAATTAGTTCCAATCGAGCAATTAAACTCTTTTCGGAGGAGCGAGATCACTCGCAAGGTCATTCGAGGGGAAAGGTGCGCGACAAAAAGTGGAGTGCACTCGCTGGAAATATGAGTGGAAACGAGAGTGCGGGAGCTGAGGGGACGAGGGTGGCGCGTTATTTTCTAACAAAGCCAAGGTAGCTGCTGCTAGACTCGCGAGGCGAAGCTCGACGCCCACCCAGACTGGATTGCAAGGGCGTGGATAACGGCCGTGCCATGAAACTCGATATCTCGAGTAACGAGCGCAGATTTAGTTTTCTCTAATGGCCAAGGAGGTACGAACGAACGAACGAACCAACAGGCGGACGGACGAACGGACGGATAAACGGACTATCGAACGAACGAAAAAGAAGAAAGAAAATAGGGAAGGAAGGAAGGAAGGAAGGAAGGAAGGAAACTATCGGAAGACGCGAACGTACCTATCGATGTACATGTTGTAAGCGTTCACCCCCTCACGAGGGATGCCTCTACTTGGAAAAACGGGGGAGAAAAAGATGGCGGTCGGCAGCCAAAGTTTTCTCGACCGTGAATCGAGCGAGACCTCTGGTAGGCGTTTTCGTGACTCCACGAGGAGCAACAGGCCTCCTCCCACCATCACCCTCCCCCCATTCGAACCGCGACCGACCGTCTGACCGACCGTCTGGCCGACCGGTCGTCTCGTGCAACGATCGACCGTCCAACGTTAACGGCGCGCGGTCTACGGCGGATACCATGAAAGTTGTTTGAAACCGAACGTGTTTTATCGGTTTTCGCTTGGCTGCCGTGGCTTTTTTGTTTTATCGGACAGTAAGTGCATTAAAGCTATATTAAATTACAGGAACGAGTGCGCAATAAAGGTTTCGTAACTGGCAAAGTTCGACGAACATCCTACTCGCGTCAAGGACGCCGGCGAATTCTCGACTGGAACTTGCCCGTGGCGTGGGATGCACTTAAAAAAGTTTCTGGCTTTCGCTCGTTTAATAAAAACGAATTAGCTCGAGTCTCCTGCAAGGGACGAATTTGTTTAAGCACGCGCGACCTCGCTTCCTTCTCCCTGTCGACTTTTAATCCCCATCCCCCACCCCATCCCGAGCATGAGAAGACGGTGCTTCCTTCCTCTCCTCTCCTCAACCCCCAACCCCGCTTCTTCATCATCGTCGTCGTCGTCGTCGTCGTCGTCGTCGTCGTCGTCGTCGTCGTCGGCGGTGGTGGCGGCAGCGGCGGCTCAACCACCCCCGGTGTTGCTCTCCTTCTCTTTCTTTTCGAAAACTCGCCAAATTTATGATGGACGATTAAATGACGCGGATCCTCCGTGGAGGCAAATGAAAACTAAGGGATCCGTAAATTTTAATTATGCTTTAATTGCGTTATACTGATTCCGAGATGAAGGAGGAGGAGGAGAAGGAGGAGGAGGAGGATCCGACGGAAAAGGAGAACCTTTCGACCGAATCCTCCAAATTCGCTCGTACTTCCTCCACCCCCGCTAACGAGACGAGACGAGAAGAGACGAGAAGAGTCCATCGAACCAATTAAAGCTTTTTTCCGCATCCTCGGACTGGGCCAGCCAGGCGAAAGGGCGCCTCTGATTACGGCGGCTACGCGATAAGAAAATTTATTTCTCAATTAGACGCCGTTCTCCATTGGTACGCGAGCCGGCCACTAGATTAGCATCTGCTCGAAATAACTCGACTGTGTTCGTCCCGATTCACGCGATCTCCGTCTCTCTCGCACTCCCATTATCCCGCAAAATCCCACTTGTTCATGTGTGCGTGTGTGTGGGTGTGGGCGTGAGTGTGGGTGGATAGCAGTGGCTGTGGCTGGTGTTTGTCCAGGTCCACGTACGCACACATTTATTTTAGCCGTCACCCTATGATCTATCGATATAAACTCTGCAGAATGGAACAAATCCAAGCAAAGTTAATTCATTTCATGGAGACGCGCTACAGACGTCGCTTGGTTTTCCTATGAAAGATATATCGACGGCCGAGTTATTGTAGTCAAGATGGAATCTCCGACGGTCAATTTCATAGGAACGCTCTAAAACCGGTATTACTTCATACCTCGCACTTTCGATAGCCTTTGCGCGCACGATCGATGTTCTTAATTTCGAGAATGCGGAGACGCTCCATCTTTTTCGTCCTCGCTCATAAAATATCTCTGCTGCAAAATGTCGGTTGTTGAGGAACGTCCGAACTGTCTCCTCTCTCTCTCTCTCTCTCCCTCTCCCCCTCTCTTTGCCTTCAAGTTTAATACTGCTAGTCAATTCTCATTGGAGAACTTATATTTTTCTTCGACACTCCACCATCATTCGTAATTTCGTGAAAGCAGCAAAAGCGTGACGGGTGATTGATATTTTTTCATTTTTCGCCACATCCACGCCAGGGCCCTTCCCCTTGGAATAATGTTATCGGAAATTTATGCCCCGCCATTTCTGTACGTTTAATTATATTGCGTTTTACAACGCGTATTCGACACAGACATTAATCCCTGCGAGTAGCTTGATAAAGGCGAGATAGAGAAGGTGCAGACAGACAAATCGCAAATATGGAGAGTTTGTCCCTCGATGTCCCCTACATTTTTCATGCAACACTGCGACGCTCTTTGCTCTGCAGAATGTAAGAGTTCGTTACAAGTACAAAATGCCAATTGAAATTTCTACTTGTTCTCGAGGAGACTCTTTCTCTCTCTCTCTCTCTCTCTCTCTCTCTCTCTCTATTCTCTTCGTGGATCAGTGTGATATAAATTCACTACGGTGTTTTTCCCCTCCTTCGCCCATTTTAAACGTGGCGTCAGTTTTTATAATTGACAGCTGTTCAAATTAACAGGCATCGCTTTTCCATATCTAGCTTTCTGCTTTGCATCTGTAGACATACGGACGGCAGTGTGAAAAAGAACTCTGGGATATTTGTAAGAAAAGTTATTTCAACTTGTACAGGTTTTCAACATTTTTCCATGAGATATGAGTTTTTTCTGGAAAAAAAATCTGTATTTTCCACGAATAGAAACGACACGCCTGATCGATTCCCGTAATTTTACGAAAGATCGAATCGATTCTCGGTAAATATTTGTCGTGGTTTCGCTTTTCCTTTCGTGCACACAGACAAGCGATCCGCGAGTTTCTTGCTTTGCCGGATGGATTAACTCGAGAGTTTGACGTGAAAGTTCTTAACGTCGTAATGAAAACAGGAGGGTGGAGTGTCTCATTCGACTGTGGAACCGACTGCCAGCTTGGAACTGCTACAACTTCTCTCTCTCTCTCTCTGTTCTCCCCCCCCCCCCCCCACTTATCTCAATGAAATGACTGAAAAAATATGAATAGTGTTCCCAAGTCCGCTATTTCGTGGCCTTTCTGCCGGCAAATGAATTCAATTCTGATTGATACAAAGTTAAACTCCGTTAAATCTCTTTCTCCATTAGAAATCAGAGATCAGAGAAGGTAAAGAAATTGTTGCCTGGGCTTGATGCTTATAGTTCGAGACAGCGATTAAGATCGCAGGTATCTTAGTCAAAGACAGGAGCTTTTAAAGGTAACCGTGAAAAGGAAAGGAACATGGGTGGAATCGATAGTCGTCGTACCAAGCTATCGTGCATGTATGAACGTAGGTATCCGTGCGCGTGTGTGGCAACGTGCACGTATATGTGTGTCCGAAAGTCTCTCGTACTTGTATTAGCCGGGGCTTGCGAGTGCGGCTTCAAATACACACCAAAGTCGAGTGAGAGAGACTCTGCTTTGGTGGAGCTACGTAGCATTCGGTTCTCCATTCGCGGGAATTACCGACTTGCATCTTCGTTTAAGGAAGCCAAACCAAAGCTAAGTCAAGACTGTGATGTCTGCAGAGACCTTTGCTTACCTGTACATCATCTTTAATGATCAAACTGCTGCATTTCTATGAAGCTCACAGTTATTTTATAATTAAATGAGAAAACTACACTGTGGGCTCTACAATAAAATAAAACATACTAATTAAATAAGGGAGTTGGGCAAGAAAACTTATTAAGACAAAGAATAGCATCGCGTAAAACTAAACTTTGTTTGTTTAGCCGTTCTATTCTGAAATCTAAGAACTAACCGGGAGAACTACGGGCGAAATAAAAATAGATTAAAAAGATGGCGTGCGCGCGAGCGCGAGGGCGAGGGAGAGCGCGCGCGCGCGCGCGCCCACCCTCGCTATCCTGTAACATTAGTGGGAATTCTTTTGAAAATCTGAAAGTAAGTTCGTTAAAGCGCACACAGCTTTTGAAAAGTAACACTGTTAAAAACTATCGCTGGTAAACCAGTGTGAGAAGTGCTTGGCGATATTAAAAGACAGATAGAGGGTGGATAAAAGCAAAGCAAGATAGATGTAACGCTATTCGTTAGATACAGGATCCTGTAAAATTTACGGTTTATCTAAGAGCGAACTTTTGCTCCCTACGAAACTGTAGGGACTCGCGGAAAGGATATCAAGGATATTGTGGAGAATTCATTGAAAAGTTAGCTCCCAGTTCATGTGAAACTATGAGAGCTCGTAGAAAAGATATTAAGGAGATAGCGAAGGAGTTGAAGGAGGAGGAGGAGGAGAAGCTGGAACTGGAGGAGTTGGACGAATGAGAAAAAGGATGGGGGGTCGGGGTTGGGGTTAGGGAGAGACAGGAGGGTGCCAGGGCAAGGATATCACAGAAAAACTAGTTTCTATGGGTTAACGATCATTGCGGAAACAGGCGGATGTTTTATTTCTTTCCTCCTCGGAGGAAACTGCTTGCGCAGGGTGAGCGGAGGGTAGGAGGGCGTGGGTGGTGCATACATGGCGGTGCGCTCGGAGAACAAAGGGAAGCTAATGAAAAGTGTTCTTCGTATAGCGCAGGTGGGAATCCACGATTTCCTAAGCGAGCTTTCTCCGAATTCAATCGAGATTCCTCTGATCTTTGTTCCGGTACATCCTATAATCGATCCTTCCTCCCCCCGCCCCCCCCCCGTTCTTTCTCCGTTATCTGCCGAGCCCTTAGCCCTACCTAAGTAGAAAGGAATCAGCGTACGAACGATCGAACGAACGGAAGCACATGGCGCGGGATTCACGTAGAATCAGTTGAAGTTAACGGTTCGTGCTGGGACATTCCGGGAGCTTCCCCTTTCATTACTTTTATTTCCCGTGGCGATGACATTTTCAACGAGCTGACATACGCGGCTTCCCGATGCCAGGGGGATCTACGAGTTTCGCCAATGTCGTTAGACCGTTCGCGTTCAACGCAGTGGACGCATCTAGAGCCTCTCGCACGTATCCTCGTCAAGCAGATAGTTCTCGACATTGAACCACCGATCTTGGCACGCTGCCACTGATAGTGTGCGGATCCTCCTTGATTTCCATTGGGAATACGATAAGCAGAACGGGTTCGATGGATCTTTATCGATCGGACCACCACCATCACCACCACCGCCGCCACCTCCTATCCACTTGGC
Organism: Sclerodermus sp. 'alternatusi'; assembly: GCA_037305995.1. NCBI lineage: Eukaryota > Metazoa > Arthropoda > Insecta > Hymenoptera > Bethylidae > Sclerodermus > Sclerodermus sp. 'alternatusi'. Next base: position 7,413,328 of record CM074550.1, read on the forward strand.
CTACGACCATGCAAAATTAGTTGCGTATTGTTCTAATAAATCTACTTGAATTGTTCGTTAGTTTATTAACTCGTTCTTTCCTTCACCTGTCACTGTGAAAAAGAGAGAGAGAGAGAGAGAGAATGTATGTCTGTATGTGTGTGCGTGCGCGCTTGTGCTAGTTTTGACATCTTACAAAAGACCATAGGTAGGTTCTTCGTATTGGTACCTGCCCTCCGTGACACAATATCAGAGCTTAAAAATTCATCCTTTCGTGTATTTCACTGTAGATTGGATCAATTTTTTAACGCAGATCCCTACGTGACATTTAACGATTTTATCATATGCGTATATGTGTGTACAGTGTCCCGTCGGGCTATCTCGACTGAAAGTAATGCCTCAGTTTACTGAAATATTTAAAAGCTTCGCCAAGAATCCGTCACTTCGAGTTAAAGGGCCTTAGCATTATAAATTGTGTGTTCATCGCATTATGTGTTTTATACCCCGTTGAATAAGCTTCGGGCAATGATAAAAAATGTTGAACATTTGCTCGGATCGTTTTTTGGAATCCTTCTTGAATAATCGGGATTGACGCTAAACTTTTTATTAAATTAACTCGCTTTAGCAATGGGGCAGTTGCTTGGGGTAACTTTATCAAGTATCATACGCTCTATCGATTGCGTAAATTCATTATTAATTTGCCTCGATTGATACCGACGCGTTAAAATTATTTGAAAAATTCAATAAAACGTTATTAGTAAGGTACCGCACTGTCTTTTATAGTTTCATTATTAGAGTCACGGTATCGCGAAATGTGTTGTTCCGTTAAATGCATTACTCCTATCTGACTGTGTTCGTGAAACTACTTCAACTAATAACTAACGTTAAAATGAATTTATAAAGTAATATATTAGAGAGATGTATGTGGATAATACGAGTGAGCGCGTCTATATGTGTGCTGTGAATCCGCGTGTGTATCCGTATGTGTACTTATATACACATATATATATATATACATGTATGTGTGCATAAATCAGGGTTTAATAAGAGATTATATTCTCTCCGAAATTTGTTGAAGCGCGTTAAAAAAAGCTGATTTTATTTACAGGACCTCGTAGACTTTACACAGAAATTTAAAATTCTTACAAATAATGTTTTTAGACACGTATCGTGAGATATGACATCACGCAGGGCCTTATTTTGATTATGTGCCGATTTGCCTAACCGTGTATATAGGAGAACAACTGTGTTCAGAGTGAGAGAAAAGGTCGACCCCAAAATTTGACAACAAGACCAAATCAGTTGTACTTGGACATTAGACTCGGTAGAAACGGGAGTGCTCGTTTCAAGTTCATCGTGATTTTTAAACGATCCTGGAAAAATTCCACTCGGTGTTTGCAAGTGCTCGTGAAACGTATGTTTGTTTTCTCTCCTTTCATTTTAATATCGTCGCAAAATTATCATAAGCTCATACCGCCACAAAAGTCCCGTACAGTCTTAACTCCCCAAAATTAATATTAATCGTAGTAATTGTTAGGCGAGAGTAGCACCGGGATCTCTCGCCCACCCCCCTGTCCCCTCCCTTGGAATAATTTTGCATAAATCCACCCGATTTGATTATTCGATTCAATCGCAACCCCTTCTTCCGGCTGACTTCGTCATTTATATCAATTAATCATTTTTCATGCGTGTGTCAATCTAGGCTTCTGAGGGCCGGGAGAATTGACCGCGGGACAGGATAGGATAAAACGAAATAGGACAAGGACAAGGACAAACGCGGGAGATCGCTGAAAAAAATCGCCGCATCGGTAAGTGATATTTTCAAACGCTTTTTCCTCCGCATGAAAATTCCCGCGAATAATTACGCTGCGAGCGTAAATCTTGCGACGATACTTGCACCAGCGGAACACGGTCGAAGATGAAGCAACAGCATCGCGTGGTGTAACAGTACGAGTGGCGTGCACCATGTTACGCAAGTCGATTCGTTAAAGAGTCTCTCTCGAGACTCCGTGAGACGCGTAATAATTATATCGAATATTAGCTTCGTCTGACCATAAAATCTGCCGTAGCTCGTTAGCCGCTCGCCTGTTATTCTCCGCAGCCGAAATTTAACCCTTCCTCCGTGTTGGGCAAAGCGACGCGATGAAACGCGGACCAATGCCACGCCACGCGACATCCAGGGGAGTCTACGGAAGGAAAGGGGGCTGATAATGCGCGTATCTGTACCGCCGCTTTTCCAACCATTCCCAATTATTCGAGGACAAGCAACGCGTTTACCGCGAGACCACCGGGGCGAGGGGTGAGGGGCGAGGGGCGAGAAAAGGGGGTGCTCCAACTCGACGCTCCAAAGGGACCGCGGGACTTGCAGGAGCCCCCAAGTACAAGGGTAGGTTTAATACCATCCACCCTTAATGATCGTTCATCATACGTCCAATTTAGCGTCCTAATTATTTTTCTTCATGGCCGCATAAATCACAATAAGAATTTTAGCGTCTGCCACGAGTGGCGCGAGATAAAAAAGGAGTTTGCATAGGAAATAAATTTCTTTGATCAGCATATTCAATTTGTATGGGTTGATGGGTCGCCTGACCCACATCCCGAGGTTCTCATTCGTAACGCTTGGCGGCATATGTGCGCGAAGACGTGGAAGAAGCTACGATTGGAATTCTGCATGATATCATTATTATACCTGAGATAAGATAGGGCGTGACGTCAGGATGAATTGTTTGCCGTTCCATATCGTGAACAGACATAACTTGCTTCGAGTTCTGCTCATTGTGGTATTTCAGTTAACAGTAGTTCGGCCAGATAACTTTAGGCATACGTACAGGGGCCAGCCGTCCTTACCACACGCGAAATTTCGGTTTCGTAATATAAACTACACTTTGTCAATGTTATCCCTCCAAAACTTACCATTTATTTCGAACTCCATTTTCAACTTTCGCGGATTTCCATACTTGAGACGACTGCCATATTTCATGACGTTCGCGTCAAGTCATTTACACGAGTATTAGCGGCACTCGGCGGGATTCTCTCTCTCTCTCTCTCTCTCTATTGACACGTACTCTACGTCGTATCTAAATTAGAGTCGCTCGCGCGAGTCTCGCGTTTGCAATTACTCGCGCGTATCAGCGAAGATAAGTAATCTTCAAATTTTCGGTATGTCTCTCTCTTTCACTCATATTTTGCCGCTCCGCGCGGCAAAAGAATCTCTTCCCTCCCCCCACTCTCCCCAAGGAGTTCGATATATTAGGGATAGTTTTGAAAAGTCAAGTGTCAATAGTAGAAGGTAGCACGCGCACTCTTGCGCGGGGTAACAACGGTGAAAGTAGAATCGAAGCTAATAATTTGCCAATAAGGAGGGATTGGAAGTATTTGACGATGTCGAATAAAGGGGTAGGGGGGAGGGGGTAGTGGCAGGGGTGGGAACACATTCGAGCTCGGAAAAGAGGGCGGGGTAAGTATTATTCGATTTGTCGATACGTCGGGCAAACAAGATCGTGATGGCGCAAGACTCAACATAGCTCGGGTTGGGGCGCGCGTACACTGGAGGTAGCGAGTCTCGTAGAAGAGGAAAAAGGTTTTCGCGCTAGCTCTGGGTGCTCGCTTACTTGCTTGCTTGCTTGGCGCGGGTCCCAAGCTCAGCGGCAGCAATGGAAGCAGAAACGACTGGCTGCTGCTGCTGCTGCTGCTGCTGCCGGCAATACTATCGTTGCTGTCGTTTCGCTCGAACCATGCGATATTTACTTGAATATAACGCGTCAGATATATACATACGTGTGGCCATAATGGGAACGATACGTTACCTCGGACACGTAACACGAGAATCGTGCTCAGTTACATTATTTATCGGCTCGTAGTCATTTGTACAGCTCCCCCCGAATATTCCCCTCCGAAGCTTCCGCGAGCGAAGCCCCTGCGAAAAGTATGTAACGAACTGGCTGCCGGATATCCACACACGGCTGTTTGACGTCGATCCGCCGGCCAGATCGAATTTATCCAAAGTCTCTTGGCTGAATTCGAGCCTGATCGATAAGTCGTGGAACGTGGTGGAGAACGGAAACTGCCTTCCTCTGTCTCTCCCTTCGCTCTCCCTCTTTGCAGCGCGCGCGCGCACGCTCTTGTTTGAGTCGCTCGCCTAATTTCTACAGCGGGAGCTTTTCCGCTTACACCGCAAAATCCAGATTAACGCAGTTCGAAGGTCTCGAGATAAAGGGAGAGAAAAAGTTGTCGGAGAGTTGCGTGCGGGAGGAAAAAAAAACCGATCATTACGATCGCGTCCGCGGAATCCGGTCCGTTTCCCCTTTTCTCGAATCTATTGCAGGAGCGCGCCACCTCCCCCTCTCACCCTATTACCTGATGTCGCCCTTCCACCTCCATCGAGCACCCCCTTGCCCCTCTTGTTCTCTCTCTCTCTCTCTCTCTCTCCAACTTCGACCACCCCTTCCAGCAGCCCATTATCGATTTCAGCCGCTATACAAATCCACCTTCAGGTAACATTAGTCACTCTGCTCTTCCACTGACACAGAGGGCTGGTTCCGGATAGCGAACCAGCCAGACTTCGAGAGACGGGCTATAGAATTGGCCCTCGAATGGAGCGCGGGGGTTTGGCGAGGGCGAGAGTGTGCGGAGAGTCACGCCACCCCCGTTCACTGCTGCATGTGTCCCCACACGTATCCGCCACTCACCCTCCCCCTCGTCCTCCATCCACTACCCTTCCTGCCTCCTCTCTCGCCTGCACCACCGTTTCCTCCTCCTCTATCATTCTCGCGCGCGCGGACCTACCTTAGTCACCCCTTAACCTCCCTCTAGGCTTTACCTTCCCGCCACTTTCCGCACACGTATGTACTTACCTTGAAATAGGCTATCTCTCTCCTGCCCTGCTGACAGTTACAAACGACGCGTTATCTATAAGGATTCTACGGGACGGCGAAAATGGCGAGCACCTGCTCGCGTTCTATATTCCCGTTGACCTTACGCGAGCCTCAGACTCCATAAACTCCTGTCGATACGATATGCAATTGCCGGCGATCTTTCCTGAATTACATCGTATTTGTTGCAAATTGGAGAAAGCTATCCGCTGAAGTCCGAAAGAGATTGAGCGAGCCATCCCTTTGAGATTTGCGCGAAAAAAATTAAATACTATTTCAATTTGCCAGGATGATAAACCGGACCCCGGACTGGACCAGACCGAACCGATCCGAACCGAATTGAAATCATCCCTAGCCTCCATTCCCGTCTTTCTTTCATCCCCTAATTATTTCTCGGCAATTTCAAGGTTTACCTCGGCCAAAGTTAAATTTTCTAAACCATACACGCGTTATGCTATCATCGCTAACGAATTAATGAAGGGGAGGAAGAAAGAAATGTTCTATTTACTACCGCGGATCGTCAAATAGATCTTGCAATATGAAAATTCGGAAGGGAGTCTGAAATATTGAAAGTCCATATACTCGTTCAATTTGTTATACAAAGACGGAGATCTCTGAATATTTAATATCCGCCATGATCTCTGTGAAATATCCGATTGACTATAAAACGTATTGGGGTGCATATATAATTCAGAGGGCAGACCCTTTATTAATTAAATTGTATTATTGTTGAATTAAACAAACTTTGCATTAAGTGAGAGAGAGAGAGAGAGAGAGAGAGAGAGAGAGAGAGAGAGAGAGAGAGAGAGAGGAGAATTTGGAATCTCGTTATACCTGGCTGAAAAGAAGGAAATTAATATTTAATTCGATTTATCGAAGGAATGCAAAGACTCCCGGGATAAATGATCCTACGGTTTACCAGCGACGTCTACAAACGCGGTCGATTTCACGCAGAAAACAGGCATCGACTCTGACCGGCGATAATGCAAGTATCCGCAGTCTGGTTAATTTTTCCTCGAAAAAGGGAGAGCGGCCGTTAAAAATATATCGAGTTCGCTCGGCTCCTCGAAAATGCAAGAGAGCGCGGTATGTATCGCTTAAAAAATAGAGAGGGCTTCCATCGGGAAACTTATTCCTCCAGAGATGAAATATGAATGGCATCGACGCTGAAAAAAATAAAGCAAAGCAAAGTCGCTCGCTAACTCGCTATATTTGAGTAATCTGCAATCAGCGATGTTAAACATCCGAGCTAGTCTAAAATTCCAAACGGGTTTCCTAAGACAAAGAAGTTAACATGGTAGTATAAGGTCGGTCGTTAAAATTCCCTGGTGCTCAGATCGGTTTACCGTAGAAACTGCTTGGTCAGAGGCTTCGTTATCTCGCAGGCTGACCGGCGGCAGTAGTAGCGCAAGGCATAAGTAGCAAGTAGGTAGATGGTAGGTAGGTAGGATGGGGTGGGGTGGTGGTGAGTGGGTAGCGGGGGTGGCCAGGGAATAGCTGTGCTTTACGCCTTGTACACCCGCACCGAAATACACATCCTCGCACACACACACACACACACACACACACACACTTGCGAAGAAACTGGCCAGTGTCCGTAGTACGACTCGGTGCAGTAGCCGAGTAAATATAAGCGTGACGCGAATCTTGGCAGAGTCCGACGTTTTCGCCACCCACGTTCCATCCATTACCCAAACTAAACAGGTGTGCGTATTATTGCCGCGTCTGAGTCGCGGAATCCGCGTCTAGCCACCACTACCAGAGTTCCATACGTTTGTTCGTGCGTCTCTCCGTCCGTCCGTTTGTCTATCTGTCTGTCTGTCCGTCCATCTCTCCCTGCGTCCCTCCGCCGTATATTCATTTGTACGTGTGACGTATGCCGGGACTCGCAGTCGGAGTCGGAGTCAGAACCGGGGCCGGGGCCGCCTACCTCGTTGGCTGACTAACTGACAGAAGCACGCCAAGAGTGGCGCCTTATTTTCTACGTGCTACCTGAATATTTCATGAAAATTGTAACTACCGTGAGTTGGCGATACGAGAGACTAAGGGAGAAAGAGGAAGAGGAAGAGGGAGTGGGAGAGGGAGAGATCCGCTACTTGTTTGTATACGAGCGCGTAGGTGGTGGAGCAGTGGATATTGTAGCGGGTCCTTGTTCCGCTTGCGCCAGGAGGAAGAAAAAGTGGGAATGGCAATAGGAATAGAAATAGCGCCGTTGGTATTAGTAATAGCAGCAACGGTACCGGTAATGGCGGCGGCGGCGGCGACGGCGGCGGCGGAAGAAGAAAAGGGACAGGGACAGGGAGATAAAGAAGAGGAGAGGAGAGGCGAAGAGAAGGCAAGAGAGGATTGTTCGGCCGGCCAGTAACTTGTACATTATAGGGCGATAGAGCAGTTCTCGATTGTCGTTCGGGCCAAAAGTTTCCTCGATCGACACACGCGGGTGGAACAGCGAGTAAGAAACTCGCGTGTCCGCATCGTCGTCAAGCTATAGCGAGCCGCGCGGTGGTCGGAACGGAAAGATGGCCTCCTCCTAGAACGAAACTCTCGAAACTATTAAATACTAATTCGCCCTGGAATTCCTACGGGAATTGCGCTGTTACGTTCAGTCTGGAAGACGAGAAACTTGGCTGCCACCACTACCAAGTACCACCACCACCAATGTTACTACTGTTGCTACTATTTCTACTACTACTACTACTACTACTACTACTACTACTACTGGTGGTGGTACTGATGGCACTAGTGGTAGTAGTACCAACGTCCCCGTCTCTCTCCTTCCCGAATCTCTTCCGTACGTGCACCCTCCCCCAACACCCCCCTGGTTTGCCTCCTCTCCCTATACACTTGAGACGGTCTCCATTGATCTCGGATACGCGCACGGACATTCGTAATTACTCGCGCATTGTTGCTATTTACTAATAGCTCCGGCTTTGGCTAATCAAGCCCGCGGGCAACCCACCCACGACTCACGAACCTAATTTAGCCCTGGTCGAACAATACCGTTCCTCTTCCACTTCTTCTCCTCCTTCTTCTTCCTTTTCTCCCTTTCCGCTTTCCGTTTACCTCCTCTCGCCTCTCATTAACCCTCCATTAGTTTCGCGTTTCTGATTAAAGTCACCGCACCGGCACGCTTTCTCCGCCCAGAATTTTACCGGGGTTGTCGCGTCGTTGGCTCGCGGATCAAATGTCAGTTAGGTAAAATTTCCTCCGAACTGCCTGCACGGATACGCGTTTTGGTTTGATCTTACGCGATCAAATATATCGCGCTAAGTGAAATTTATTCAATTTCAAGCGAGATATAAATCAGATTATAAATAATGCAGCAGGGATGTAGCGTTTATGTTAATTTAATGAATGCACCACGATGCCAACTAGTGAAATTCATTGCGCGCCTGCAATTCGAGGGAGAGTAGCCAGGGCGGCGGGGGTTAATTAATAATTTCATGGGAATTTTTACGTTCGATTGATTTTTCATTGAGGGCTGTTCGAACTTGACGTGAAATTCATCCGTTTGTCTGTTCAGCCGTCCGTCCGTCCGTCCGTCCGTTCGTCCGACCGTCCGTCGGTCGGTCAATCAGTCAGGAGGGGTTGGGAGGGTGAGTTTGAGAGATGATGAACCAACGGGAGAGATTTGCCCAGTGCGCGCGCACGCGCTTAGGCTGAAGGGACGATAAAGCACGCTCCGGCTGTATTCGGCGGACAAATATTATTTCCCATCGTAAGGGCATTCGCTTCGGTGCTCGCGAAGAGGCTTAAGCCCCGCTCCACGCTATACTTTCCTCGATACGATTCTTTACGGTTCACTTAATTTCTCATCTCTCGGCGAATATACCCATCGCATTATATTATTTCGATCTGATACACTCCTCCCAAATGCAAGGAACCAGGCAAATTTGCCGCTTTGCGTCAACTTTAGGCCCGACGGGCTACTCCCGCGCATCGTCTCGTCCCTACCCGCGATTTTTCCATTTCCACGCACAATCCCTCGAGATTCTACCGATAAATAATCATGCCCGTTTCCTGACGTCCCGCTGACTAAATTATAAATCGAGCCATTAAGCTGGATCGATTTTTCTCCTGTCAGTTCGATATATTCCAGGCTCTAGCTCTCTTGGAGAGGACGAAGGGGAGGGGGAGGGGGAGGACACTAAGGGGGTGGTGGTGATGGTAGATCTAACATTCCGCCGACATTGTTGATAGGTCCCTCAAGCTTTTTCTTTTCTTTTTATTTTTATATTCTCTTTTTCTCTCCGTCTCTCTCTCTCTCTCCCCCCCCCCCCTCTTTCTTTCCGAAGAAGTAATTGAACGCTTAATATTGGCGCAGTATCGGCAGTTATTAGTTTCCGGAGAACGAGTACTAGCCGATTTCCACTCACTTCCGAATTCTACTCATTGTACTGCGGAAACTCAAACTGCCGGCAGCTAATCTCCGCGTCGTATCTCGAGGCGAACTTCTAAAAAGTTGGCTTCGAAGTCGTAACTTTCCCGTCAGCGGCACGCTCCTTGGGTTAGAACACCTCGCTTATGGAAGATGACGCGCACGACCGACTTTTCATATCGACGAGATGTCGCCGAGATATCGCGCTACTATCAAAAAGAAATCTCAATTCCGCGATGCAATGCGACACATCGTGTTGCAGCGTCGATAGAAAAAGAAGAAAGGAGCTTTTCTAGCCGCAGGAATAAAGGACATTCATGGGAGGGGTAGGAGGGGGAGGGGGCGAACCGGAGGAAAATGAAAATAATAACGACGGAAGCTCCTCTGGATTTAGCGAACCCTTCGGATTCCAGCACCCATCGCCATTAATATCAATGTAATCCTTGATATTTTTAGCTTCGATAGATTTTCCTGCCACGAGTTATTGCGCAACTGACTTAGAAATAACAAATTTTATCGGGTACTCGTCGGAGATTGCTGCGCGAGTAGGTTCTACTACCACTACCTCTCCCCGGTTGCCTGGGTTCCACCTGGTTTTACTTGAAAAAAAAAAAAAAGTGGAAGAACCCAGGGCAAGGGGTGGCCTACAAAATTTTTCAGCCGGTCGATGCGCTTCTCGCGTTGTTATAATAACAAATTTATGGCCGTTATTCAAATAGAGAATGCATCGAGAAGTTTTCCAGAAAGAAAACAGCGCGCGAGTATCCGGCAAAGTTTCCAGATGGATTTTTCTCGATATTACCGATCGTTATTTCGATAAATCGTTATTTATGCGACTATTCCTTTTTTCCGAAAGGTATCTATCCCGATTTTCTGAAATTGTCGACGAGCCCGATCCGAGGCACGACGACGTGGCATGATCTATAGCGCTCAAGGCGTAAACCAACCAAACTTCTTGCCGTCTTCAACAAAACCTTTAATAGTGATCGTAATCATCCTCCATCGGAGGAAATTAAATCGCCGGTAAGCCGAAGGTAAAAATCATGCAGGGTGAATATACGCGCGCGCGCAAAGTTAACGTTCTCTTTAGGAAAAAAGATTAATCTTCCGGCAGTATTTTCATTTTTGCGTATAAACATTGAAAATAATATAATTAATTAACTTTCCAGCGGGGAATAATAAATTTTCTGAAAGTTGATGAAAAAGGAGAAGAAGGGTAGGGGGTGGGAGGGAGGGGTAGTATTTCGAGTGCAAGAATAATACACGGGTTCGTTCGCATAGTCAAAATTCTCATTAGCGTAAAGGATGAACTTTTGGAGATAAATATCAGCAAGCAAGACCAAAACGTGATGTTGAGCGAGTTGATGCATCGCGGCAATACTCCGCAGGACCCTCCTCTACGTTTTTCCTTATCTCGAGATACACGCTCTCTCTTCGCGAAGATCACCATTTTAATATGATTAATGAATAAAACGAGTGATATCTTTTTCTAATAAGTGTGTAACTAAAGGAGAGATCACACAGACGACTCGTGGAGCTCTCGTAGCTCGCGAGATAGTCTCTCTTCTCGCTAACCGACTAATAATATAGAGTTTTCCAAATGCCAAGCGGATTAACGATTTCTTTTTTAGCGTTTAATTAAATAAAAGGGAGATATCCCACGATTATCCTTTGCCGGGGAATTTCAAGTTCCTGATAAAATAAAGGGAGATAAAATAGATAGATGAACAGATAGACAGACAGACAGACGGAGGGAGAGAGAGAGAGAGAGAGAGAGACAGAGGGTGAAAGGGAGTTGAACCCTTCGCGAGATGAAATTACATTCATAAGGTTAAAATTCTCATTAACGAGAGAGGGATCAGTATTTCCGATAAAAATCGATAAATCGAACGGAGTTGAGGGAAAAGACGCGCGAGCAAAGTGACGACGCTCTTGGTTGACGCGATGCCGCGCGCGCGCGCACATTAACGTTACTCAACCTCTCGTCGACGTTAACAAAGCGTTTAGCCGAGATTTCCGTTGACTTTTCTGGTGGAAAAGTGCTAAACTATGCGCGAGATCGCTTAAATTACAAATTATGCATCCGGATCACACAGGGAGATTTCTCGTCTCGTGGAAAAGCATAAAAAGCCGCCCCCCGCTCGTACTTTACATTAAACGGGATTAGCTCGTTATCGGTCGATCGTGTCCCGAGATCGTATCGAGATCGTATCGATAAGAATCACCGGACGAGAGAGAGCTTGACCAGTCAAAGGAATGAAGGAGCGAGCGCGACTTAATTATTCCCTTTCTCGGCGCGCTCGCTCCCATATCGAGCGGAGATAAAGCAGGTTCGGTCCGACGTAGGAATCGTTAACCCTTTGGCGTCAAATGACGTCTCTGACACGCAAAAGTGTAGAATGACGTGCCACGGACGCCATGCGTTTCAGAAGCTAAACAAACTGCTCTAATCTACGACGTAGTCAAAGCCGTGCAAATAAAAGTGGTGCAAGCACGATACGTTCCGAAAACATATCAATTTCAAGATGAAATTTATTTCCTCGCCTTTGCCTCCTCCCCCTCCCCCTCCAGCACCACCGTAGGACCCTCGCCTATTTAAAGGAGCATAGAAATTTCAAAGGAAACGAAATACAGTAGTGGCGATTGCCAATGGTACCAGCCAGCTCGTATAAAAAAGTGCTTGTCGTCGGAATTGGGCGTCAAAGGGTTGGAAGGTCTGCGCGTACAAATGTGTGTGTGTGTGTGTGTGCGTCTGCGTGTAAAGAGAGCAAGGGTCGGGGGTGTAGATTTCGCAGGTTTCTCGCGGTGAATGGAAGGGGGAGGTAAATATTCTTAGCGGAAAGGATCGCTTTTCAGCGATTTTTATCGGTAAGCTGGACCAAGGGTATCAGGACGTGAGGTGACGTGACGTGCCGCGCCACGATAGCCAACGTGGGTCGGTCGTTCGGTCGGTCGGTCGGTCGGTCGGTCGGTCGGTCGGTCGGTCGGACGGACGGACGGTCGGTATAGGGGTGTACAGCCTCGATAGCACGCGATCCGCGGGGGTGGCCCACCACCCAACGCTCGCGGCGCCCATCGACCTCCACCCATCGAGTCTCTCTCCGTTCCTCTGTTGGTCCTGCCTGCCTGCCTGCCTACCTCGCAATCTCACCATTACCTGCTCTCCCTTCTCTCTTTCGACCCCTCGCCCTTCATCCGACCCTTTCGCTTGTCGTCGAAGCTCGCAGCGAGCAATTCGAAACGTGGCTACCAGGGGGCGCCCCGCGCGAGCTTGCAAGCCCGCCACACTGGGAAATCCGCGATTTTTCCCGAATCGAACCCTTGCTGCCGCTGCCGCTGCCGCTGCGTGAAGGGCAGAGGGAGAGGAGAGCATCTTCCGTGGACGGTGTTCGTTTAATCGAGGATCGATGGAGGAAGGGAGGGGGAGCGAGGAAGGAGCATCGTTTGGGAGGAACGATTGTACACACGTGTTGTTTATGGGTCGGGAGGAGCGGGGGTGGAGGAGCCGGCGACTGGCGACGGTATCATCGACGGCCACGGAGGCCAAGGGAAAGGGACGGGATAGGACGGGGTGGCAGGCAGGGGTTGCGGGGGTGGCGGGGAGAGGAAATAAGAGGATTGCTGGGCGAAGGAGGCGGGGGCGAGGGTGGGTGGGTGGGTGTGCGGGTGCTGCTGGTGACTACGGTGGCGGCCTCGTTCGGCGCGCGCTTGCGAGGGAGGACAGGGACGTCGCGGGGTGTGGGCGGGGGCGGTAGCCGCCGAACTCGTTTCTCAGCGGAGCTCAGTCGACGTCAAGCCGTCGCGACGCCAACGTATTTCTCCGACGGCTGCCGAACTCTCTGTGGCAGCTCCCGCGACGAGATAGTTCGTGACGGCGTGTGCCGTGTCCAAGCGTGTCGCATCGCATCGCGCCGCGTCAGGTCGCATCGGGTCGTGTTGTGTCGCGTGTCGTCGTGTGCGAGAACGCGTGTGCCCACCTGTTCGCTCAAAGCATTGGAGAGAGGGTGAGAGGAAGAGGAAGAGGAAGGGAGGGAGGGAGGGAGGGAGAGACGGAAAGGGAGATAGAGGTACAGAGAATTTGATCGAGAGAGAGAAAGGGGTAGGAGAGCAGATCAAAGAGAGAGAGAGAGAGAGAGAGTCACTCGTTACAGAGAGCAAGGCTGCCCTACAGCCACCGCTGCAGCGAGCTGCTCATCTGGGCTCGCGGGGCCCCGCGTGCCACCCCCGTGCCGTGTCGTGCCGTGCCGTGCCGTGCCGTGTCGTGTCGTGTCGTGCCGGGTCAGTGGAACCTCGCTGCGAGCGCATCGCTCGAAAACTACCACTGGCTATCTCTTCCTTTACCGGGAAATTTCCTGCCAATCTGGCTACACGTTAACTGCACTACCCGCTTCTCCACGAAACTCAACAGCAGTACTGGCTTCTAATATTAACCTATCCAGTGGCAACCACTACTACCGTTACTACTACTACCACCACTACTATCGCCACCACCACTGCTGCTGCTACTACTACTACTTCCACCGACATCGCTATTAGTACTTGCTCCACTGGCTGTTAGTAGCGCGGCACAACGAGAAACGCTCGCCGCTCTTTAGACGCCAAACGTGAAACGTTTATGAAAGCTTGCGTTGTGGAGCCCAGTATAGCGGCAGAAGCAAAAGCAGAAGCAGAAGCAACGGAAGCAGCAGCAGCAGCAGCAGCAAATTAGTAGTAGTTTCCGTTAGCAGCTGCATGAACTAATCTTGGCTTCGCGAGCTATCCGGGCAAGCCAGAGAGGGAGGAAGAGGGAGGGGAAACCTCGAGGGGGAGAGGGTTGGAGGGCTCAAAGTGCAAAGGAGATCAGTGTAACAAGAGGAGTAGCCTAGCCGCAATACCGGAAAGCAAGAACGCTCTAGGAGGACAGCGGTACAGGAGGAAGTGGTCCAGTAGTAGTAGTAGTGGTGGTGTGGAGTAAGTCACCTTAGACTCGCTGCAAGCTCCCTCCCCGGTACCGGCGCGTGCCGAGCGTGCCAGGCGTGCTGAACGTGCCCCCTCGCTCATTGGTCAGCGACCCAGGAGCATCCGGAAGCTCTCGGGATCTCGTCACCACCGGAAACAGGATATTGCTCCGTTCTCTGCGATCGGTATGCGCGTCGCTCTGACTCTCCTCCGTCAGACTCGAGCTTGCGACCTCGGCCTCCTGGAGGACGTCGCGCGCTGAGGACCGTCCAAGTTCACCCTGGATCATGATCGTTCGGTAGGTACTCGCCGATGCCTCGTGACTCGGACACCCTCGCCGTCCCTCCCCGCTGCTGATAGCCCTCTTACCCTGTGGACTCATCGACGGAACGTTCCCATGGAGTTCTCGTTACTGAAACGACGCGACGCGAGACGAGACGAGACGAGACGGCATCGACGGGAAAAAGTTCCAGGGTAGGGTAGGGGGTGCAGGGCTATCGGAAAATCGTGCGCTGGATTCGAGCGGAGTCGATTTTCGCAAATCTCGACGAATCCGAGGTTAAGCCGCGGTTCGACGCGATTGATTGCCGCCCGACTAGACGGTGCCTCCTCCTCCCGCCGCCCCCTCCAGCGGGATTCATTAAATGATTTATGACGATTATAAATAACCGCGGAAACCGGCCGAAGCGTGCGTCGAAATCGTCCGGAGCGAAGGATCGGGCTCCAACTGCGTTTTTAGATACACGAGGTCGTGCACGGTTATCGAACCCGCGTGTAACCTTCCAATTTCGCGTTTCCGCGGTACTTGGGCCGATCGATTGTCACCCAGGAATAAAAGGACGCGCCGTTATGGACGCGTTACGAGCGCGCGCGGAGTCTCGGAATTTGTGGGACTGCACCGGCGGCGACGGCGACGGCGATGGCGGGAGGACGTCGGGAAAGCGCCCGAGGAGTTTTCCTCGCGCTCTCGCTCTCGCTCTCGAATTCGAGGGAAAATCACTGGCGGTGATTTAAGCGGAGCGAATGGCTCTCCGGCGAAACGAAATTATGGTCTTCTTAAACGCGCGCGGAGGGAGTGGGGTGGACGGCTGGCGGGGGCGGAGGAGGTCGTGCACGGTTATCGAACTCACGTGAGCTTCTAATTTCGCGTTTTCGTAGAGTTTCCATCGATCCGCCGAACGTGACACAGTTTTCACGGGAACGCTTGCGAGTCCGTCTCTCCCAGTGGCCTTCGTCGTTTCCTCTTCTCTTCTCTTCTTCTCTTGCTCCTCTTTCTCCTCCCCCTCCTCCTGCGAGGTCCGACGTTCATTCCCGGTGGAGCGCTCGCGCACCGCGATTTTCCCGCTGCGCGCCAATTTTCGCGAAAAGCGAAATTGCGGACACGTCGATCCGACGGAGTCTCCGATGCCGTCGCTACCGCCGCCACCGCCGCTTTGATTAACGTGACGACGGCTCTCGCTATTAGCTCCGCTCGGACCCCAAAACCTTACGGCTGGGGAATTGATTGAATTTTTACCCGGAACTCTGTTCGCCCACCACCAGCGAACATACTTTCAATATCTATGTATGAGAAATGTGAATGAAACTCATTAAGCAGATCGTTCGTCCGAATCGACTTTTTTCCCCGGAGATTGCTAAGCTTTGCTCTCCGCGCTCTGCATCCCCGCTTTAGTGTCCGGTGCCAACGGTAAATCACACAACGAGCAAGACCCTCGAGGTACTCGTCGGATACTCGGGGTACCATCTGCGAGAACACGCAACGAATCACCAGGAGAAACAGTGAGTGAGTGAGAGAGAAGGAGAGAGAGAGAGAGAGAGACGTTAAAATCGGAGCACGCTCCGGTCTCGAGGCGCTCGAAAACCGCGCGGTTTTCTCTCCTGTTGACCGACGCCGGTAAAGAAGGAATCTATCTGTATCATCCTCGCGATAAAGGTCCTAGAACTCGATCGAAGCGCGTTTAATTAGGTTTCCGAGGGTGTTTCACGCGTGTACAGTATTAGGTGTGATCAGTAACCAGGTTCTTTCTCTCTCTCTCTCTCTATCTCTCCTGAATCCGAGAGCCCTGGAAGCTACAAGTGCGTGGTAGGTTCTCGTTCCGCACGAGTGAAATGTCTAAATAAGAGCCAATCGGCCGTGATAACGAATCGAAACTAATAAAACAGGGTGCGCAGCGACTATGGCGATGGCGATGTCGATGGCCATGGCGATAGCGTTGGATCTCCCGAGAGTTTCGTGTCGTCGAAAATGCAATTTTCAGAAAGCGATGTGTGCGCGCGCGTTTAAATAGATTTCAAAGGCGCCTCTAAGACCGCCGACAGATGTTGCTCCGGTGCTTTACGTAATATCTGTACGAATGGTGCCTCGCGCGTTTTCTTACGGCTGCCTTTGAGCTGTTTACATCCTCGTCGCTGACGTTATCGCGCCGCGCGCGCCCGAACGTTAGAGAATATTAAACGCTCCTAACTCGGTCTCTCGTCGGAAACGGAATATTTGACCGAGCCGAAAATTCTCGTCGCTGGTCTTACGTAAGCAAATCCTCCTCCGGTTAGCGCTACTTTCCAAAAGTCACCGAAGCTTTTCCCTCGCTGATTTCCCTTTGCCATCCCGTACCATCCTACTTCCGGTACATCGTCTCGTCTCGTCTCGCCTCGCCTCGCCCGGCCTCTCCCGGTCTCTCCCGTCTTGCTTTCCCGTTTCCACCATTCTCTTCCTCCCCGACGTCGAATCGCCTATCGCCCGGTTTTTTCGAGTATCGTCGCTCCACCGCCGTCAGGAAAAACAGCGCCGCCGACTACTTGATTTACGACTCCTGCCTGATCGGATGCGAGTATTCCGCTTTTCCACCCACCCCCTTGCGCTCTTTCTCCTATCTTTCCTCTCTCTCTCTCTCTCTCTCTCTCTCTCTCTCTCTCTCTCTCTCTCTCTCTCTCTCTCTTTCTCGGCGTTCGCGGAACACGATCGAACGGTTCAAATATTTCCAGCAAACGTCACCTCGGCATCTTTACCGAGCAAATGCGATGCCTCGTGCGGAGATCTGGCTATACCGGAAAGCCACATCAAAGACGACACGAACCGCCTGACTTGGACGCGGTTTGATCTTGTTTGGCGTCAACTTTGACTCGCCAATGAATAGTCAACAGGAATTTTGACAGTGGTCAATATTGGTTTTTGTCGTTACTAAAGAATACAACATTTTCTCCATAATTCCAGCAAAATGCTTT
The DNA here is from genome assembly GCA_037305995.1 of Sclerodermus sp. 'alternatusi'. Classification (NCBI taxonomy): domain Eukaryota; kingdom Metazoa; phylum Arthropoda; class Insecta; order Hymenoptera; family Bethylidae; genus Sclerodermus; species Sclerodermus sp. 'alternatusi'. Next base: position 7,430,716 of record CM074550.1, read on the forward strand.
TGGCCTTGCGTCACCCGGAACAATCGATACTCGTTGAATTATAGAAATTTTCGATTCTCACCTATAAAGTTTTACTCGTGGTTAATAATAACGTGGTTGCTGTATAAATAAATGTGGCAAACATTCGATACGCGCGATAGATTTCTGTTAATCGAATAATTGTTTAGAGAGAGAGAGAGAGAGAGATATCGGAGTAAGAGAAGGGAAAGACAATGGGCAAAGGAGAGTGACAACGGAGCACAGTACTACTAGAACGGTACATGGGGTACACAGTAGTAGTAGGGGGTAGTTTATTCGAAACTTGCGCGAGAGAATTGATTTCATAAATAAATTCATCGAAGCGTGAATCGCGCGCGAAAAGGGGAAAGAGCAGACTGAGCTTTCCGAACGTCGCACTATTTTAGAATCGCGTTGGTCGAACTTCGCAGTGTGGCTACTGTTGACCTTTAATTATCAAAGTGTGCAATACGTTTTATCATTAAGCCTGTGGCAACAACAGCAAACACGGTATAATCAATTCTCGTGCAATTTTAGAAGCGGGCCAACTGAACTGGACATTAGACAATATTGACCTTTGACGAAACTATGCGCTATGATTTAAATTCCTCGTTACGAGATATGTATAGGATATTGTGCACATAGTTGCTGAAAGCAGCCGCTGGAGTTGAAGGATCCTGTCATTCGAATAGAGATCAGATTCATGCTAAGATCACCGCTACCCGATGGAATTTACGCAAGGGTGAAAAGCAAGCAAGCAAGCAAGCAAGCGAGCGAGCGAGCAGGCAGGAGGCAGGCAGTCAAGCAGGCGGGCAAGAAGAGGAATAGGGGGTGGGAGAGAAGAGAGATGGTCGCTGAAGGACCAAGCCAAGGGGTTGGCAAAGGTTTCGGTGGACAGAGTCAAACAGGTAGACAAGAGAGGGAGGGAGAGCGAGGGAAAAAATAGAGATGGGGTCAGAGGTCGAGGGGAGCGGGAAATGGAAAGAGAACGGAAAACGAAGGGGAGAGAGAGAGGGAAGAGGAATAGGGAGGAAGGTGGTGCATGGGTACTTCTCGTCCCGTACAACTTCCGAGAGCATTGTCTTAGCACCTTGCCGTTTAGCACTCGAGGCACGAACTCGAAAGTTGGCCGAAGAAAATAGTAGCGAGCACTCGAGTATTAGTGAACACCGAAGGAGCGGACGTGCCAAAATGGGTGGGGCCACCTGCCGTCTTTGGGCTGGCTGTGCAATCCGAGTTTTCCGCAGCCTGTTTCCCATTCGTCTGACCGTTTCCGCCTGAAACAGCCTCGCGAGAGGCCCGCAACCCTCCAACTGCCGTGGAACAATCCGCAAAAGCACCTAAGAGGCAACCAACGGGCTTATCGGCCCGTCGAAAACTTCAGACTAATCCATTAAGCACGTTAGATAGATTCGTTCCTCTCTCTCTCTCTCTCTCTCTCTCTCCCCCTTCACCCTTTGCTCGTGGTCAACACGCGCTCGCTGATACGTGTCACTAATACTCCTTTACGCGACCCTCACTACTCTCTTTTGCTCCTCTCTTACTATTTCTCTCTCTCTCTCTCTCTCTCTCTCTCTCTTTGCCTCTCATACTCACTTTCTCTCTGCCTTTCTATCAGCCAACTAACCCAACTATCATTGTCACCATTCTCTCCTCTCTTCTCTTCCTCTTCTGCCTCCGCTTCCTCCTCATTCTCTTCCATGCTGCCTAGATACGTTCCAACCCAAACAAAGTAAACTTTACACCCTTTCTCAACAAACACACGCGTAACTTTATAGCCGCAAACTAACTTTGTCAATTCCTTATCATTATGAATTTTTCATTCCCTCAAATTGCATTGTCGATATACGAGCTGACGTACGAGTTTGAAACTTCCATCAAAATCCTCGACCCATTTGTAATGACTCCGATTTTTTAGCGAAATCTCGGTTATCTTGCATAGAATGGATCTATTGTATCTCGTAAGAAATGTGTAACAAATGTATATTTTTTTTATGTTAATTAATTGTTAAGTATCATTGTTATATTTTATGAATGGTTGAAAGGAGAGCACCACGTTTTCTTTTTCTTTGTGAAAGTACCAGGTTGTATCCCTTAAGATTTCTGAATGTATAACAAAAGATTAATATTAGAATGGAGAGTGTTACGGACAGGAAGAGAATATTTCTAAAAAGAAATGATACTGACGCAATGATTTGTACGTAAAAACTTCAAATGGAACAATAACGATATTTCCATTGTTTCACGTATACAGGTACACTGATATAATGAACATTTGAAAAATTAGAAAACTCCCTCCTATTAGTTTTACGCTTAACAGCATTACTTCTAGGGAATATTATTAAAAGTGTTGTTTTTAACATTAATAATGAATTGCAGGTAAACGGTATGCAAAAACATTACGCTGCACGCTCCTCGCAAATTTTTCATATAAATTAAAAGTACACTCCTGCTAAAATAGTACTAACATTATAATGATAATGTACGCATAAATATTTGATATTCAGTGTTATTTGAAAAAATGAGAGAGCGAGAGGGAGGGAGGGAGAAAGAAAAAAAACAAATGCAAAAATAACATACATTAACGTAATTTATGAATGAGAAAATAGGTCATTTTTCCGATTTTTCCACTGGTCACGGAGTCTCTTTGCATGCTAACGGTAGAAATATACCGTCAATGCACACATATTCGTTCCACGAGTCTATCCATGAAAAAATCATCGGATTCACCGCGAGCAGACGCGCGCGCGAAAATCTGACGAGACCCAAAAAAGAATTCCGGCGGGAAGCGGAGCAATTTCTCAAAAGAAGCTCGCGCGCGCGCGCGTTCTCCAGCCTCGTCGAACTCGAGGTCGTCTTTTTGGTGGTGGCCTCGAGAAGAAAATGGCAAAGCCGAAGGGAGTGCGAGCGAGACGCGTGGACAGGGAGGTCGGGGGTTCTCGTAAAATTCGGGCAGTCATTAGTCTCTCATTAGCGAGAACCGGAGGAACAACCCCCCCGCCACCCCACGAGTTATTCTCCGACATATTTTATTCGGCATTGCGATACCGTGGCCGCTGCAATTGTGTACCGCGACGGAGAAACGACATTACGCTTACGAAATGACATAGAGATAAAATTCGGGGGTGGCGGTGGCGACTCATTAGTCTCCGCGTAACGATAGGACGTGGGGTGCAAAACTAGTGAATTACTTGGAAGCGCTGACGTGATCCGTAAAGACGTGCACGCGCAATGTTGGTTTTTCAAGCGACCGCTCGTTATTCCGTAAATTTCTTTTTAATCGTGGAAGAGAGCGTGCGCGTAATTGCTACAGTGGAAAATGCCCCGGAATACGTAGAAAGTATAGAAGGGGGGCGGGGATGGGTAGAGGGCCCGGGTGCCCTTTTGCATAGTGCGGATTGTATCGTGTAAGTGATGTAACGCGTAATCCCCAGTGTGAACATACGGGCGTGCGTTTCTCCCGGGCGGCCTCGCGCACGCGTGTGTGTGTGTGTGTGTGTGTGTGGGTGTGTGCGCGCGCGCGTTCTCCGCGTCTGCCGCGGCTGTGTCTTCTCCGGTGCACGCGCGCACACGCGCTCTATTTATAAGGTAGGCGCACTTGAAAAAACAAGGACAGTAATAAAAGCGGCTCTGAATACGGGCCAATAATGCGTTTTCGTTAAGTACCGCGTGCTGCGAACGGATCTATTGAATTTAAATGGCATCGATGCTGATGGATTCTACTTGAGATGCAAAACGGAAAGTCGTTTGAGGAATACTAAACAACAAACAAGAATGGTAGCGTCTGCTATTCTTCGCATTATGTATTTAAATGAATGTGCTGGCCCGATAAACTATCCCTTGTCACCCTTTTCTCGCGGCCCACCAACTAAAAGTCTATTGTGAAATTGTCAATAAATGGCGTAACGCGATTCTTCTTCCTCCTCTTCCTCTTCTTCTTCTTCTTCTTCTTCTTCTTGTTCTTGAGACAGCAGAAAGGGATGGGTGAAAGGGAAAAAGGGAGAGAAAGGGAGAGAGCTCGTTTGTTTCGCTTGTAAATTGACAAACTCGTTTATGGTACATGGAAGATAAACAAGAGTTCTTCGGATCCTTAATGTTGCGCGCTTGAATACCACGTGGTTGTGATAAAGTGCGCTAAACAAATAGGAAATCTAGCCACACTTCATATGCAATTAAAATGGCGTTAAAGCCAGAAATGGCACGCCGGGGGAAAGCATATTTGCTCTAGTAATGTTTTCTGCAGTGCTGCGTTTCGCGACATTTCTGACGCGTAATCTTTTGTTTATTTATAATGCGCGAAGTAGATTGCGCTCGTGTCTTGGCTCGGGTAATTCGAAACCGATAATATGAAAAGGAGAAGAGGTGCGACGTTAAACGAACGGTCCATCGAGGTCGCCCGTAGAATGTGCGAAGTAAAAATGAAAAAGAGTTCCTCGACAAACGGAATAATCCTCCGCGGCGGACGTAAGTGGGAAGGATCGCGTTGAAATTGATCGATCCGATTAACCGGAAGGAAGGAAGGAAGGAGGGAGGGGAAGAATTTCTCCTTTCGTCATAAAAAATATCTCGCGAATGGACGGACGGACGGACGGCTATTAGCGATTCGCCGTAATAAATGAGAATGATCGCAATAACGAAAATATGCCAATAATCCCTGGCCAGGGGAAATATCGCGGGGCGCGCGCAAGTACCACGGATGATATGGAAATTAATGTCTCTATAGAGTATCCTTAAAAAGCAATAAATTTCCCAGAGAGATTTGACATGCAAACGAAGGGACGGAAGAGATGGAAACGATACTTGCGAGCATAGGGATAACGTTACCGTGTGTCGAAATTGCTGAGGCTGCTGAAAAATGTAGCATAGTCTACTTGAAGTAGCGTATTGGTGGTGGTGGTGTTGGTTGGCTCGTGATAACTGCATAGTATGCGTCGCGTTGCTTCTGTTACCAAAGCCATATTCGAGCGACGTACGCGGGTAGACCACTTTGCTTCCCACGCAAAACTGCCTACGTTGCTGCACTCTGGCAGAAACCAAGGAATTGCGGCACGACAGCCTTCCCGCTCTTCTCTTTTTTTTCCTCCCTCCCTCCCTCCCTTCCCACCATCCTTCCTTCCTTCCTTCCTTCCTTCCTTCCTTCCTTCCTTTCACCCTTCTACTCTGTTTTTCTCATCTCCAATATGTGACGGATTTCCTTTTTCATCTCCGCACGGAGCTCCTGGAAATCAACTGAGGAGCGATGAAGTGGAACACGTTAACCCATTGCTACTACCCCTATAATATATCAAACCGCTGACAGCCGTAACATTTTTTCCAAATCGAACGACTAAACAAGCAAATACATGTAAATAAATAAGTTTTAATAACTTGTCATGAAAAATTTATATGATGGGTAACGTGGGTGTGGCGTTTATAATGTCTGATAATATCGGGCTTTTTCTACTTTTTCGCGAAATTATAGAAGGCTTGGAAAAATTCGTGTATTATTTTACCCTGATAACGGATTATTAAGAAAAACCATTCAATGTTGATATCTCTGATCAAATGTTCAAATGTGCGCTGGCAATCTAATTATAATGATACTAATTCCCTAATGAGTCTTTTCAAGTTTTATATATCGAGGCTGTGTAGTAAATCGATTTGGGGGATCGTAGCATATTTTCCAAATTGAATGGAATTTCAATAGGCGAATAATTGGTTGTGATGTATAAGTGGACGCATTTTGCCTATAGATATTAATTATTAGGATGGTCATAAGTAATTAATCATTTTTTAGCATGCTTAAAATAATTGATTATTTATTGATACAAGTAGGGGGGATATTTACGATATGTAATTATATTGGAAATTAATGCGTCATTATCATATAACGAAGTAAACTCTTATGGTTCATAAATTATGATAGAATTTTAATGAATCGACGGTAGAAATCGAACGTGAATAAATCAATCATAAATTATTTGGACAAATGAAAGGTGAGGCCCGATTAAAATTTAATAAATAAGTAGTATCGCCCTTAGAATTCGGTTCATTGATTTAATGGAACAATATGTTCGCATCGATGCGCGTAAGGCTGATTAATTAATTAATGCTAATGGTAGAAAAAACAAAATGGGAGAATAATATAAAAAAATGGCAAAACGATCGCGTGCAGTTTCGCAAATACTGGAGGTATTAGGGGAGAGAGCAGTTTCGGAAGAATCATGGGTGGGGCAAGGGTGGTGGAGGGAAAGGGTTGAATAATGTCCGTAGGGCAGGTGCGAGCGAGGCGCAGACGCGAACGAACCAAGATAATAAACGCAACTGGAAAGCCCTATTATTCTTAATCATCGCCAACTACCTTTCCAAAACGCGTACATTTTATAATATTTTCTTACAACGAAAGCTTCAAGAAACTAGGCCACGTTCTTTCTCGCGAAATATTATTGCGAAAACTGCATCATTTTTGACTCCTCTTTATTGACTTGTATTTAAGCTGAACTATCGACTTCTAATACGGAATATTCCTTTTATACGGCGGGAAAGACTATATTGACAGAACAGTCTGCTAGAAATTGTTTTAAAATATAGTAACGTATAGAGCTGCATAAAAAAGAAACAGTGAAAATATTTCATTAAAATACTGAGACTAATTTTCCTTCGATGATTTTAACTCTTTTTCTCCCTCTCTTTAATTCTTCAAACTTTTTTTGTTTTTCTTTTTTTTTTTTCACGTAGAGATTTGATGGAAAGATGGATAATCTTTATTAATAAAATTTACGTCGCGGATAAATTTATGCTTTGAGTTAATTTAAGAATAACCGTGAAACACACGATGAATATTTCACATTTTACAAAATGATCGTAACGAAACAATAATCAAACAATATCATGGTCTCGATGAATTTCTCCCTTTTAAATGTATGGGATTTATTAATTAAATTTTAATAAAGAATTACATATGGTATCTTTTGTTTGCAGTATAAAAGTTATTTTCGCGTATGTTTATCAAACACGCGAATTAGTTAAAAATTTTCATTCAAGTATAATTAATCATTGTTAAAATTGCAGCGATATATTGCATTTTTAAGATATTTTAAAGTAATAACAAATTCCTCTACAAAATTTCCGCGCGCGATAAATGAAACAGAATCGTAAAGATTTAATCGCGTATTACTCCCGAAAATATTCTCCGCGCAATCTCCCTCCGCCCTTCCTGTAAAACTGATTACATCTATCGCGAGGTTATTTTTTAATAATGGCAAAACTACGAAAGACCTCCTGGTTCTTTTTAATCATTCACACATTTCTTTCTGCCTTTGATATTCCCGTGGAAAGCGTTCAGGATGCTCGCGCTACAATAAAAGTTAAAGAAAATTATTCTTTGTATGGAAACCACTATCGATTGCAGAATCTCTGGTCGCTATAAACGTAACGCAAGAACCAGTAGCTTTTTTTTATCTCTGCATTATCGGTTGACTGAAGGAAAGAAGGGAGCAGCGAGTAAGTCTGCGGATGGCTCCTCGGAATGTCGATGGAAAGGTCAAAGAGAGAGGAAAGGGGGGCCTCACAAAGGAGATGCGATGAAAAATTTCTCAAGTTCTTTATTTATGGACTCGGTTATTTTCGAGCTTTCAGCCGGTTCTAGTTGAGCGTGTTTCCTCGCATAACCCAAGTTCGCGCGCGCATAAAAGACTTTCGCCACCATGACAATGACAACGACAACCATGATAATTATCAGTCAGTCAGTCAGTCAGTCAGCCAGTCTGTTCCTCCTCTTGTTCTTTGGAAAAGACAAAAGCAAAAAGAAAGCAGAGCAGAACGACGGAGTATAGAGCCAAGGCAAAGCGGAGTAAAGAGGAGAGAAAATTTGCTCGAATTTCCATATTCCTAATCTTCCGGTTAATCTTTTTCGAATTGATACGATTAAAATGAGATTACAGGACTTAACGATATCGTATGATAAACTGCGACAAATCTATTTTTAATGGCGAATATGTGATTTGATTGAAATGAGAAATGATTGCGAGGAAATAACCCATGCAGTGGTAAACGTGTTAGCGGAAGCTCGTGAATGCACACATAACCCATTTCAAGCATGTATTATGCAGACATGATAATACAGATTGATATTGCGCAGACTATTCTACAATGATAAGCAATGAAATTTCCATCCTTAACAATCGAATAACTTGCGAACGGAACGCAAGCGCATAAAGGAACAGGGAGAGCCGATCAATTTATTAAGAAAATTATCAAGCTTCGGAATAAAGAGTAAAAAGTAACCAATTCCATGGATATCCGACTGATAATTAACGTGATTGATCGCTAGCAGTTATTTACGATTCGTCAGAGTTCGAGTTTGGAAGAGAAGTTAAAAAAAGAGAGAGAGAGAGAGAGAGAGAGAAAAATGGAGTTTCCACCGATCACCGGATCCGGAGTTGGCAGTCAGGCATCCGTTGGAATTCCTTGCTAACAGGTGTCACGTGAGAGCACCGCGTGCTTTTTCCTATCGGAGCAGAGAGAAGAGAGGATCTCCCACGCCTTTCGTGCATTTCGCGTGCATTTCGTGCATTTCGCGTCGAGTGTGGCACAATTGATTAGGATAATTGATCGTGTGGCAATGCTCGTTCGAGAAAGGTGTGTCGTGGATGACCGAGGGGGGGGGGGATTCAATGGAGGAAGCAGCGCGTGGGTGAGAGCAGTAACGTCGATAATCGTCAATGGACCAGTCAAGCCAAAATCCATCCGGCAAAGTTCGTTTCTCGCTCGCGTAAGGTAAACCTCGCGCCTCTGTAAGGGAAGTATCCGCTTGTGCGGCCATGACACTGGCTTGGCATCGTCGATAATTATCAGCAGGCCAGCCAAGCCGAAATCCGTCGGCGAAAGTTCGTTATAGGACGAGTATTTCGCCCGTAGGCGTTTCCCGATCATGCACAGACACATTCGAACGCAGAAACTATAATAGCGTGTGCTGGTCTCGACTACATACCAGTCCCAGGCGTTAATTATTATCGGCAGTTTCACGGGACGAGCCATACGCCCTCCTCTTCTCCTCCTCCTATTCCTCTCGCTCCTCTATCGCTACCTCCGCTCCGTCCTCCCTTTATCCGAATTACCCTCTCGTTTTATCGAACGCATATGTAAACTCCGAAAGCTCGGCCACTTTTAATTGTAAACTTGCGATCAATCGCGAAAGCACCGCCAGACTCGAAGGAATCGATATGAAAAGTTCTGGACGATCGTGTGTTCGTTCCCCCCTCTCCCTGCTTCAACCCCCTGTTATTCTCACTATCGAGCTGCGTGTACACGACTGCAATTTACATGGGGGTGTGGTGGAGCTACATCTTGTAGGGCTAAGCAGAGCAGTTTTACCGAAACTACGAAAACTCCGGTAATACGATCGCTTTTCATTTCCGCTGGACTCTGTTTCTGTGTGCTTTTTTTTTTTTTTTTTTTTTTTTTTTTTTCCCCTTTTTCGAAATTCTCTTAGAGGATTTTACTACTATCGTACTTAAAAAAAGAACGTTAATCTCCATTCAGCCGGGATAAAAGTTGATCGCGCTTAATTATAAAATTGTTGGGGAATGGAAGTTTTGCGAAAAGTAGAGAAATTCAGCGTTTCGGCAAAACATTCTTTTGATACTGTTTTAATCGGTGAAATGGTAAAAAAGGAAAAGAAAAATCGCGGGTTTCTACCGAACTCATCCAATTATTTTTTCGAATTATTATCAAGATTAATCCTCTGAAATCTGTTTCGTGAACATCGATTGATCTTTTTGAGGCCATACTGTGTTTCGAAGAGAACACGCGCACAAAATCAGACACATTTATACGTAAAAACCTGAAAAAGACATCAGTCTTCGCTAGCTGGAGAAAAGGCCAGGCCACGTTGAATGAAAACGATAATGAAAGTTGGCGGAAATACTTTTTTATTAAAAGTTCAGCTCGGTTCCAGCCAGCCGCCGGGGGAGAGTGTCTTTGGCAGCTTGAAAACATTTCTCCCGAAAATCGGTGAATGTTCAAAAATCAGCTTCCACTCGAGTTAGCGGCGACGTGTCTCGGTGTGGTTTTTCTCCGGTTTCGTCGGAATCTCCCGTGATCTGTCAAACCGCTAATTTATTCACTCGAAAGAGAATTCGCCAGGGCGAGAGTCGCGCGATATTTTCGGAATGGAGAATCGTCGCTCGATAAGACTAATTTTTTTCACTCTCCGATGTATCGGAAACTGTTAATGAAATTTTTCGCGAAAATGCAGCGCGCGCTATAGAAAATAAACGCTGAAACACAGTGCTGCATAGTCATTTATCCGACCGCGAAACTATTTACGTCGTACATTGTGTCTACCAAATGTATTAGTCGGTTGGTAAACTGCAGCACACCTGTTTAGTTTCAAGCCACGACCACTGCTGGCCCGACGTATTATTTTCATCGCTACGAGAACCACTCGCTCTACCTGCGCGTGTACGCGTTGTGTCTATTTGGAAAAATTGTCGACGGAAAGGCTGAAAGCAGTGAACCTTGTTATCTTCATTACGCGTTGCGCTCGTGTAATTGCGCTCGAGTGTGCGTGCGTGCGTGCGTGCGCGCGGCCAAACAGAATATGGCCTGCATCTGCAATACCGATTATGCATAACCACTTAATGATGAACGCCTCCACGCGCTGCATTGTTCCGATTCATATATTATTCCGGGAGAAACTCCCTTTCGCAATATTGGAAATGGCACGAATAAAACGCGCGAAAAAATCGCTCTGTTTATCGTTGACTTATCCCTCCTCGGCCCTCCCCCTTAATTTTCACGAGATTTTTCAACACCTTCTTGCTCACCCCCGGTCATCCATTCGTGCGCATCCAAACCGATCACCTATCTATACCTGCACCTATTTATCGGGTTTCAGCCAGAATTTTAGGAAAAACCGAACGGATTTGGTTTCCCGTTAGCAGTCGGTGATTGTTTCGTTAACTCATCGCGTTCTCCGGTAGACGTAATTTTTGACATTGATTTAGTCGGATAACATCGCTGTTAAATTATCTATGTAGTTCAATCATATATGCCCGTATACCGGCATTGTTTCGTTGCATCGTTATACAAAAAAAGTCTCTTTTGCAATATTGGAAATGATAAATAATACTTGTCGATTTGAATGGCTCGTTTAATTTTATACGAAGCGATTTCACGTATTATTTAGCAAACCTACATGTAGTACGGTACTTTTGTAAAAGCTTAATAAATACATAAGAACTTAAGCTTTATTGCGAAATTTTACCACGGTTGCAGTAATATTTATCCGTGTCCAAGTTCCACCGTGGAAAAAGTATAAAGCGATATTATTGCAAACGTGGTTGTTTCAGAATATAATTTTAATGAAGCGCCGGCTATACACTACATTGTATCCGACCTATATTTTACTTTACAAGAGAGAGAGACTCCCTTTTGTAATATTTCAAATGATAAATAGCACTCGCGAAGATGATACGCTTTAACGCATGTCGATTCCAGCAGTTTGTTCCGTACTTTGCAAAACAATTTTGCGCATTATTGAGCGAACTCTCTCTGCCTCTCTGCCACAGCCATCCCCCCCCCCCCTCTGCTTTTCCTCCATCCTATTAGGTACACCATTTATAGAAAATCCTAATAAACGCACGAAAGCTTAATAACGAATGGTCCATACGTTATACTTAACCAAAAGCTTCATTTTGCAATATTAAAAACGGTAAATAATATTTCGGAAGATTCTTTCTAATGCAGGTTAACTTCCGTCGTATTTTTAATATTCCATGAAACAATTTCGTGCAATATACGACAAATACGCGAGGTAGTTTGTAATTTTTTAAATTGTAACCAATACAAAGGCATTTTAAACGTGCGCTACCACGTAAAGGTACGACGATACTCTCTCTCTACCAGACTGTCGTGCATCATTTTTAATAAATAACTTATTCCTATGAATATTTTCCCTTTGGTGTATCTTTCGAGCAATCTGTCAGCCCTCGGCATTTTCCTGAAGTCACGAGGAGCGCGTTGCGCGTCGCGTCGATACAGCCTCGATGACGAACGAGTACCGATGACTAACTGCCATCTTCACCGGCGAATTGGTTCGCCCGATAGGAAGATTCGTTTGAAAAATGTGGCAAATAACCACCATCGTAAAGCGTCTCTCGCTTTTGAGGCGGCTCGATTTCAGTGATTTGTTTCGCAGCGCGCCAGACAATTTCTCGAGAGTCGCCTCGACAAAGCTAATAACCACGCTACTAACCGATAGGAGGAGACGTAACGCGTCTCTAAAATCAAGCGGAACAGCCGTAAAGGCTTATTGATGAAGAAACGCGGGCCGTGGCGGACCGAGTTTCGCGACTGCTCCATCTTTTTATATCATTGCAAACGCCCAGCGGGGTAAATGGCACTCGTAAAGATGACTCGGACGTGCCGACTCGATCTCTCTCTCTCTCTCTCTCTCTCTCTCCCTCAAAGGCCGCCTGAATATTACAGCAGACAATTTCACCCATTATTTGACAAGTCTGCCTGCATTTCATTTGTGTAAAATCATAACACGTGCATAAAAGCTTTACGAGCAACGACCCATATATCACTCGGTAAGAATATTGGAAATGGTAAATAGAGCCAGGCTAGAAAGATGCCTGGTTGGCTGGTTGCTCGCTCGCTCAGTTGGCCGACCAGTCGTCTGGTTGGCTGGCTTTAATGCAAGTCAATTTTAAGTAGTCGTTCCTTTAATATTGCACGAGACAATTTCGCCTATTATTTGGTTAGGACACAGCGCGCGCGGTGTCTACGACGTCTTCCTCCACGGCGTTCGAGGCCAAGACCTAGAGCGAGGTTGCGTCGGCGGCGACGGGGGTGCTGCTACATCATTTCCGTGAAATCGAACCGCAACGCGGAACATTTGCGTCGAGGGGGACGCTCGATATCCCTTCGATAGCAGCAGCGACACGCATGCCCGATGAGTTAAGAATATACCACAATGCCGGATATATACCTGCTCCTGCTCCTTAATCCACTTAAGCCGCTTAATTCACGGCAGGGCTGCGTGAAATATTTACCGCATATAGCACGCCTGCTCCTATCTGCTCTCCCGTGTGTGTGTGTGTGTGTGTGTGTGTGTGTGTGTGTGCATGTGTCCGTGTCCCCGACTACGCGTCCGTGCGTCCAGCTGCGTTCGTGTTCGCCAGGGGTGTACGCGTGTTCGTGTGCGCGGATAAGTCAGGGCAGGGGGTAAGTACGCGAAGCACGGTGGTGTGGTGGTTGTGGGGGTGGCTGGCTGGCTAGATAGGTAGGTAGGTAGGTAGGTGGGTGGGTTGGTGGGTTGCCGGGGTAGGTAGCGTGGAGCAGAGTAGAGTAGAGTAGAGTAAAAGCAAAGTGGAAGAGGGAGAGGAAGCTGAGACGGGAACGTTTGTGTGTACTGCGCGCGTGGACTACAAGGGAAGCCTTAGCCAAGAGTTAGTTGCTAACTCCGCCGGAGCGATATAACGAACACATGTTCCAACTCGGGTCTACATAATCCGCAACAACGTGAAACGCGCACACGCGTCTTGCACACCACGTATTCCTAGGACCCACCACACTTTTCTTGGCTCCCAGTGACCCTCGTGGTCCCTCCACCGGTCCTTTCTCACTTTCTCTCTCGCTCAGTCCTCTCTTTCTTTCTCTACCCCTCATTTAGTTGGTCGGCTGCTTGGCTGACTGCCTGCCTGCCTGACTGCCCGACTGCCTGCCCGCTTGTGCCGCATGTCTGTGTGTGCGCGTTGGATTAACGCGGGCGCACCACGCACTTTCTTAATTGACAATTTTACTCACGACTAATGTCCTTGCGAAAACTTGCTGCTGTTAGCGAAAGACCACCTACACCAGGACAACCCCAACCAACCAACCAACCAACCCAACTCGAGAAAATAACGTGTATTTAGCAGAATGGAAATGTTCACGCGTTATCTACGGGTCAAGGAATATTTAGGCTCTCGGAATTCTCTTGCTAAATCATCTTGCGCAAATTAATTAAGAGATAGTTCCTCTCAGAGTTGTAGCTCTCGTTCCTCTCTCTCTCTCTCTCTCTCTCACTCTGTAACGCGTCTTGGAAAACTTTACAAGTGTCTCCCTGTTAAAGTTATCGTTTCTTAAGTACATTGTGCGTGTGTGTGTGTGTGTGTGTGTGTGTGTGTGTGTGTGTGTGAGTGTATATTTTTAGAAGAGTTGTGACAAGATTTGATTCTCCGCTTGGATAACCACTGATTTCACCGAGTTGCGTAAGCGCGCGGAGGGCCCAGCCCTCTTGGGCTGGGGGTGAGGAAGAGGGGTGAATAAGAGAACAAGAGAGAGAGAGAGAGAGCTACCGATTGCAAAATTAAAATCGAATTGTGTGTATTCGTTCCGGACGTCGCACAATCAGCGACGACAGCTCTAATGGCCACTTCCGCAGGATAATTATATCAAGTTTCGCGCGTCTTTGAAACACTCATTACCGAATGACCGCTATCGCTGCATAGATTTTCTTAATTGAACGTTTCAACTATAACGAGTATCCCCGCGAAAAGTTGGACACGCTGCTAAAAGAATAAGTGACTCGCGGTAGACCGAAGAAATTAATGCATATTAACTTTTAATTACATGCATCGGAACGTCTCGGTAATTGGTCGCATTTTAATGAAACTATTCTCAACTAAAACAGAGACCGCGAATAATGGAATAGATAAGGAAGGTAAAAATGATCAAAATTCTAATATAAAAGCCTGGCTTATACATAAAGGAAAACATATTTTATATGCAAAACTGTCCCTTTTGCGCGCAGGAAGTTCCAGGGATTAGCCCGAGATAGAATAAAATACATCGCGCATCTAATTAAGGGTGAGGTTGAATAAAAATTAAAAATTCATCAACCTCCCCCCTCCCACCCTTCTCACCGTTTTATTGCCGCGGCTCTCGTGAAATTGATTAAGAGGATCGTTCTTAAAAGGGCTCCCTCTCCTCTTCCCGCCAAAAAGAGCCTCCGCGAGGGTCGGGATTGTTGGTCATTCCTCACCCCTTTCTCGGAGAAGCCCGCGAATTCATCGATGATCCCATTTTCCGGTTGACAGGGTAGACGCGGGGAGAAAACAATTGGCGCGCACTCGATATTAGGGCTTTTTCTACCGGACATCGGAGATTTGTCAATAATTAAGCTATTTCAGGTGGTTGAATTGGCGCGGGCTGGCCAGTGTTAATTAGCGAACGCATTTAATGTTATGTTTAATTGTAACGATTGTAAAAGGAATTGAACATGAGCGACAAATGATATTAAACCAGCTGTGTATCGTGGAAATACCGTTTGTCGAATAACCTCTGGCGCGCGTGAAATAATATCGCGCGCATGTCATTATTAGAATGACAATGCAGCCCCGGTGCAGTTATGCACCCACGCACCCGCACCGCATAGAAACGCACCCCCGTCGCCGCTATTGCCGTGCACATTCGCTCCTCTCCACTTTGCGCATCCGTGAAACGAAAGTGCATACGCACGAATGGAGGTGATCGCGCGTGACGCGAGATCTAATGACTACGACGGCTACCTACTCGCTGCGCATCAGCGATTTCCGCCAGGAACGAATGTCTGTTACGAGGATCAAGTTTCGATCTGCCCTAATGGTGGTGATGGTGGCGGTGGTGGATGGTGGAGGAGGAGGAGCAGAGCTACCCTTCCCGAACGACTGGCCAACGAGTCAACTCCTTTACTCGCGATGGACGCGAATTTGCCGTCTCCTTGCCGGTGACGAATTCCCTTTACAACGCGAAACTGAGCACCGCTGATTCCGAACAATCGGCGAAAATTCTCCAATTTTCCGGAGATTTCCGGTTCCCACGGAACTTGTGGAATCTTACGATCGACCAATTCCAACGATGACCTTCTTCGGTTTCTAATTCACTCGGGTGATACGAAGGAGATGGGTCGGCGGGAGGGGAGGAGCTTTGGTATTAAGAGGTTCATAATCTGCGCGATGCGTCTGCAAAAGTTGAGTTTCGTAATCCGCGGTGGACCACTCGCCGTGCATCGCTAATTTCCGGTTAGGCGAAACGTCTGTCGAGAGGATCAAGTTTCAATCCGCTTTGATACTACTTATGGAGAACCTCGTATGACGACGAACACTGAAATTTACTGTTTCTAGTTTGTAGTGGAGATATCTCGTGTATGGGACTCGAAATTATTGTACGAATTATCATCGACGATGTGAAGGAGCGTCTGCAGGGATTAAGAGCTGTACTTGAGACTGATCGAAAAGTGGGGGTGGGAACAATGCTAGGGCTCACAAGGGTGTTAGGGATAGGTGAGAGATCTCATTGACCAAACAAACAGCCAGACGCGGAGCATGAGCCAATGTAAAATGCAAGGATCTTACTTCGATTGCCTCGAGAATTCCAGGGAGAGAGAGGGAGAAAGAGAGAGAGATAGAGAGAGAGAGAGAGAGGAAGAGGGAGGAGGAGGGAGGCTTTGTCGATGGATACGAAAATGTGTCGTAGCTACTTTCTCTCGAAGATAAAGTGGATCGTAGAATTTTTGATTGGAGCAGTAAAATTATTCGGGAGTGCGGCGCGCGAAACAAAAGTCAAAAAAATCCCGATGATATAAAAATGAAGTATAAAGTTTTATGGAATGATTTTCTAAAAATTCTTCGAATTAAATAGCCACGTGTGCGGGAAATAAAGCATCGTGGAATTTGTTATTGTAACCGGAGAAATTGGCTGCCCCCGCGCAACTAATTTTATTAGCTTGGCACAAGATTACGAAGTCTCGCGATATAAAGTATATAAAGTAAGTAATAAAAAATTATAAAAAAATTTATGAAACCTTGAGAGAAATAAAGCAGCTTCAATTAAAAGGAACTTTTGTTTGCGCGCCAGCAAAGAAGCAGAGAATTATTTTGCTAAAATTGCAATGTATCATGACTTATATGACACATAAATTTTGTGCGTGCGATGCTTTTACGGAAAATAAAGTATATCGTATAACTATCAGATGCGTGTGATATAAGATACGCATCGCGCGATGTCAGATTATTTAGTGGATAAAAGATTATCCAAGGCGTGAATTATGCTTTCATAATTTTAATAGAAATATTAAGAATAGCCACAAATTTGTTCTGCGCTATTTAATTGCGAAAGTTTGAACATATTATTATATATTCCACTTGAATTATGCGCCACTTTCACGGAAGATAAAGTATGTCATAAAATTTGCAAATGCGTTATAAAGCAACCCCCTGTCTAAGGAAGGGAAACAGAAAAAAATCTAAGAGATTAAGGGCAGACGCGAGGAATTTTTATCAGCTCGTATCACTTAATATTTAATAATGCGCCATTATCGGTGAAAATTGCAGGAAAAAGTAAACGCCTAATATTCCAGTAGGACTGATTAAAGGAAAAGAGTATTATTATACTATTCATCGCGTTTAATCGGATAAATTTAACGCAAGCGCAATCGCATTATTTCAACGGAATGCAATTTTCAAACTAAGTAGGCGTATCAAATATAATTTTCCTCGTATCGATAGACGTGTATTATTATACGTGTGCAATATCTCGTCTCCTTGCACACACATGATCTCGCATATGCGCGAGCGCATTGAAAACTTGAGCATACGGAGAATAATTCAAAGTTCACCACGCGAATAGGAAAAGTGAGAAAAGCGCGTGGTGTGGTGCATATGTTGATTAGAGAAATATATCGCGAGAGGACTTTAAGCGGGCAATAGAGATTCGTTTATATAGCGAGAAGGGGTGGTGGCAGGTATGAATAGGAAGACTGGCGTAAAATATGAAAGAAAGAGCTCTCGGTGGCGAGAAAGGGAGAGAGAGAGAGAGAGAGAGAGAGAGAGAGAGAGAGAGAGAGAGAGAGAGAGAGAGCGGAGAAAAGAAAAAAAAATGACGATGCCAGAGATCGTAGGGAGGAGTGGATTGGTCTGAAGTTGGCTGGTTAACTCCGGAAAACAATGTTAGTAAGTTGCGCGCAAAGTTGGCGCCAGTTGGCACCCAACCCTATATCCCCTACAGTGAATGCACTTGCGGTGCATCCAGTTGCACCGAGGGCCAATCCCGGTAGCTCCACCTATTTCATCGTTGCACAACTGACGCATTTGCGGTTTCATCGTTATGCAACGCGTATCTATAAAAGACCCCTCGCCCTCCCCGACTGCGAATGCGTGTAATTCTGCTATATTCATGATTACTCGCTTCGACGCAGACTCTTAGCGAGAACCTTTTCACGCGACGTCAAAATTCAAGGGAATTAATTGTCATTACGCGGGCTCTTTTTTTCGCCTGTCCCAGATTCAACGACGCGTAAAAACGCATCGATCCTCGCCTCGTTTATCATTTTCAAGGGTGGGGGGCTGGCACTCCTCCGTAAAATTCTCAAAAGTTTCAACCTTTCACCGGGGGTCCCTCGTAATCCGTGCGCGTTTGTTAAGTTGTCGCGCGGTGTCGATTTTTTTTTACGCGTGACCGGTCAGTTCGTAAAACTCAGCCCTTCTGTGGATTCCCGAGGAAACACCGCCGTCCGGTATATGCGGTTCTAGTTGCATAATGCAAAGGCCGGACGGAGCCTCGCATCGCGCGGCGGGGGTTTATCCGATTTTTATCGACACCCTGTTAGAGAGAATACAATGAGCGCGCCAGGGCTCTTATCGCACCTGCGGAGAAACTTGCGGTGATGCCGGGAAATAAAAAATTTCGCACAGCCATAGAGTGGCGGGAAAAAACGCGGAGAAACGCGAGCAGTCGATGTTGCTACTCTTATTTCGTTAGACCTAAGTTTCTTGATTCGCGGCTAAATTATCATACCTGGTAGACACCGAGTGTATTCTTCTAGGGAAACGTAATAAGGGTGAAAGATTAAAGTGGCAAAACTGCTTCGGGGGCGGCAATGTGATTTCTGGAAAAAGAGCAATTTGAGGAGAATGATGCAAAGTCCTATCGTCTCCTGGTCTCCGGGTGGAGCCCGTCGCACCTCAAATCCTATCTCTTTTTCTATGTTTCCCTGAAAAATCCCCGACTGTCTTGTTAAAACTTTCCCTGGAGAGTATCCCGGCGGCAGCACTTGCCTCAAAGAAGCTTGACTGCATTTGTGCTCCCGCAATTGCATCTACTCCTCTCCAGGTTTTTCCCGACCCCGCTCCACCCCCGATCCCCGAACCCACCGTCCCGTGTATTCGATGCATTTGGAAGTTGGAAATGCGCGCGCGCGCGCGTGCATCTTAGTTCATACATGTCAAATGAACGAATATATAATCTAGCGGTGCGAAGATGATATTTTAGCTGGCGTGCTTAAAAATTTAAGGGTTTCCGGTTGGAGGGAGAGTATCGTGGGGAACAGAGAGTGGAGAGTACTCGTTAAAGATGTACGCCGGTTGAATGGTGCGATGTGGTCGAGGATTCAGTTGCGAAGTAATGTACAACGCGTATGGAATATAATATATACATATATTATGTATGTAAAAGAGGGAGGGGGAGGGTTCTAGACACACACCCATACACATCCACACCCTCGCGATACAAAGGTTCGACACGATGTTCTCGCTGGCGTCGGCGTCGGCGTCGGCGGCGTCGGCGGCGTCGGCTGCTGCTGCTGCGTGAAGTTTGCGATTTGATGTTGAGTTAGGCTGCGCTGGGTAAATAATACCAGCTAGCTAAATGGATTCTGGGCCGAACAATACCTCTTTGTCGGGTTGCAAACGCGTCGCTATTCCGCGCCGACAAACAGGCGTTCGTGCTTAGCTATGCAATAACGATACCACCCTCGTCTGCATGGTTATTTTCCCTGCTGAAAACTAAGCACAGTGCTCGTCCACCCAGTGGTAACGGTACTGCAGTTGCGCGCTCACCCCTCGCACCCCTCGCAGCCGCCCCAGGCTTCTCGCTTGATCACCTGTATCCGTTAGCAGCGATCTTCGATACCCACCCCCCGCCCCCGCTTCCGTTCGCATCTTCATTTTCAAAATTGCCGAATTTTCGCCTCGCGCGCTCCTCAGCAGCCACGAGGAACGAATGGAATTGCGAAAGAGGGTGCTGCGGCGGGGTACCGGGGAATAATTCCCGTTGGATTTTATTTATGTTTTGACCGATGCTGAGCGGTGGCGATAGATAGCATCGATCGATCCGCAACGTGGAGTCGCGTCAGTCGTCCGGAGAGCCGATAGTCTCCATTGTGATTAGATTAGATTAAATAAGGAGAGCGCGGAAGCGGGGCGGGGGTGGGGGTGATTATCTCGGAACTCGCTCGAGAGAATTCGATCAAGTCTTTCTCGCAGTTCCATCGGTGCTCGCAAAATTCGATCGATCACGCGTGTCACGCTATGACGTGGTGATCGAATCGAAGGCGATCGACGGACTAGGCCGCGAAGCGAGGATCGTCCTCGGCGAGAGGAACGTCGTCGCTGACGGCACGACGGAATGTTTATAATGATCCGCGCGATATACAGTCGACGACGGTAACTCCGATCCAGTTTGAAACGCACTCGCATTCAGAAATGATTTCTCTTCTGCTCGTTCATTCCTCTCTTCTCCTCTCTCTCTCTCTCTCTCTCTCTCTCTCTCACACACTATTTCCCGAAGCTACTCGCGATCTATTTTTGCTCGGATCGCCCGACTCCCCGTGACTCGCAGACAATCCGCGTCTCGCTCCGTGATTGCGTTTATTAATTCCGAAATTGAATCTCGAGTCACGTTGGAATTAATCGAGCGTACCGTAAATAGAGTTTAATCGATTAGCCGAGTGTTCCGTCGCACGCAGCCAATGATGCGTCGCTCGCGACGAGGAAAAAAGAAGCCAACGCGGTGGGTGGAAGGTAGGGGAGGGGAAGAGAGGGTAGGAGAAATAGGAAGGTACCAAGGGGATTTCGTGAGTCACGGGACGCGGGAAGATTTCGTTAGGGACTGCCGCGCGATAGGTGGGGGGGAAAGGAGGGATGCAGGTATCTCCTATCTGCGATAACGCTTATCCCAAAGATATCAGCCTAGCGAGCTCTCGGGTTTCGTCGCGAGGCGTGTCAGTGATATCCAGGTGCCGTTAGCAGGAACGTTGTTGCCTTCTTCATCCTCGAGGAAGAAACTCCTTGGCGCGACGAGGCCTCCTCTTGCACATCAATTATATCTCGGTAATGTAGAATATCGTAGCGTGAAAATAGGTAGGGCCTCTTCCCCGTGACAAGTTTGTCAGAAATATTCCCCAAGGCTGTTCGCGGAAACGCCAGTCCATTCATCTTCCAGGAATTCCCGGTTGGACCCTCGAGAGTTCCTCGCGAGTCGCTAACAGGTATCGCCTAACACTCTCTCTCTCTCTCTCTATCTCTCTCTCTCCCTTCAGCGGGAAAGCTAGAAATCTTTTCCAGACTCCTTCAAACTTATCGGGAAGAGGGGTGAGGGGGTGATTGTCCGAAGATACCGGATCAGCGGTAAACACGAGCGGAAGTCCAAATGACTTTTACACGGAAGGTACCTTTTGGCCCTCCATCTCTCCCACAGTGCTCCTCGAGGAGTCCTACTACCCGTTACTACGGACTTTTTCCCTCTTCCACCACCCACAACCTCCCCTTCCCTCCTCTTTGGGTCTTTGTAAA
The DNA here is from genome assembly GCA_037305995.1 of Sclerodermus sp. 'alternatusi'. Lineage (NCBI taxonomy): Eukaryota > Metazoa > Arthropoda > Insecta > Hymenoptera > Bethylidae > Sclerodermus > Sclerodermus sp. 'alternatusi'. Next base: position 7,452,291 of record CM074550.1, read on the forward strand.
TTGTGCTTTCCCGAATTACCTCGAAAGAGAAATTCGTAGCAGTTCCAGGGAAGAATTAAGAACGATAGGTGTGATTATAGAGAAAGACGGGGTAGGAAGTACGGTCCGATAGAAAAAGAGGAGATATGGCAGGGGCTGGATCTGAAGGGCTGCACACGAGTCGAGTTTCTAATTAAACTTAAACTTTTAATTGACTCGTTGTAAAGTAGTTCTTCGTAAGAGGCGCTGCACGTACGCCAGTAGCTCGTTTCTTCGTTGTTCCAACTCGCTTCTGGCTTTCTCCTTCCTCCCTCGCCCCTCCCACCCCCGCGCGCTATCCTTGCTCTTTCCTTACCTTTCCCTTCATCTTTGCCTTCCGCCCCCATTTATCAAATGCCTACTAGTCACTGCGTTGTGCAGCTCCCTGCATACCCGGCCGTAAGTCAGCCAAAGCGTAAGGCGAAAATACGACGGGGGGAAAAGAGGAGGGTGGGAGGGTGGGTGCCCACGGTTTAAGCGCGAGATTGAAATAAGACGATTGTATCGCCTCTTACTCACGCCTCTTGTCTCTCAAACGTATAATACGGGACAAATAGCCTCGGTAAATTCGTGTGCGAGTCCGGCCACGATTTATATTTTAAGCGTCCCCCCTCCCTACCCCATTTCACCCCCCCGCGTACACGGCGTTTATCCAATTCTCTCCATCGCTCATGGTTAAGGGCGAGTTTTTCCATTGCTCGAAACCTCGCGGAAAACATGGAACGATTGGAAAAGTTCGCAAAGTGGATTCGAAGATAAGGGGGAAATAATCTCCGCGAAGAAATCGTCTTAACGATCTATTTCATACACGATAAGATAGAGGGGATCCATACGCGCGCGCGTGTGTGCGCGCGCGCGAGTGTAGGATCGAGCGAAATCTCACCGAGCGAATCTAACCGAAGAATCGTTTTTATTTTTCCAGAGCCGCGATACCGAGATTATCAGTGGAAAGAAGACGCAGCAGCAGAAGCGATCTCGATATTCCAGTGGAAGATTGACTCTCGCCGACGGGAGTTTGGAAAAACAAGTGAAAACAGCGGAAGTAGAAGCGGGAGAGGAGAGGAGAGGAGCGGAGTGGCGAGGAGAGGAGAGGAGAGGAGAGGGAAGGGAGGCCTGAATGCAGGACGCGATTCGTTAATGTGTTGTGTGCAGTGTGTCTTGTGTGACGTGTCAGGACGGTGCAACTTGGGAGGAGAATCGAAAGGTGCCGGTGCGCGAAACGGAAGTGCAGGGAGAGAGTGCGAGGAAAATTGGATAGGAACGGAGAGGAACCGCTCGCTCGTCTCGTAACCGATACCTACCAAGAAACGTACGAGTTGCTCCAGTCTAGTGTGTGCAGAGCGCGGGTCGCTAAACGAGAGACGAGGAGAAACGAGGAAGAAGCAAGAGAGTAATAAAAAGGGGTAGAGAGAGAGCGAGTAGAAATCTACATACGAGTGGGAAACTGACGGATTCCGAACGTTCCTAAGGCCAAGCAGCGCCTTTAAATCCGACGAGGAAGAAAAGAATCCTGTGTCTTGCCAGGAAGCGAGTGGTGGCCGAGTTTGAAATTTGAAAGGAAGCTCGATAGGTTCCGTGTGGAAGTCACGGAGCAAGGAGCAAGAGGGTAGAAAGAGAGAGAGAGAGAGAGAGAGAGAGAGAGCTATCGCTGATCCTGCAGCAACAGCAGCAGCAGGAGAGACCGGACCGTTCGAGACGGGGAGAGCAAAGGAGGTAAAGGCAGATAGACTCAAGTTCGACCAAATTGCAAAGATGCTACAGTCTTTGAACGCTCTGGCGAGCAAGATCTCGCCCACCGATGGGAACGCCAACAAATTTCACCTGCACAACAACAACAACAACAACAGCACCAACAACAATAACAACAATAACAACAACAACAATAACAACAACAACAACAACCTGTCCCACCACCATCATCCATATTCGAAGCAGCAAGTGGTGTCGACCAAGACGGTGCAAGTTGGCAGCGTCGATCAGAAGGAAAACACGTGAGTAGAAATTCCCTTGTGTCTCGATTATGGTTTCGAGAGGGATAGGTCTGTCTCTGGTTGGTTCGCGCGCCAACCTGGATGGGACCCACCGTGTGGCTGCCTCGTATTTCTCTTCGTGTACTTTGACGGGAGTCTCGGGGCGAAAGTTCATTTCTCCTCTCTGGAGGAGAAGCTGCGAGGGGCGGCGAGGGGTGGCGAGACGAGACGAGACGCGCGAAAAGAGGGAAAATTACAAGTTCCATTTGGAAAGTTTGTCCGTTGGCAGGGCGCGAGAATTAAGGGGCGAGGGAACGGACGAACGAGCCCCGGTGTCCTTCTTCATTATTTCGCAACGCCTCGTAAATGTTCTCGTTGCGTTGAGTTTGTGCCGGGTTGGCCCGGCCCGGCCCGGCCCGGCCCGGGCAGAGTGGGGTGGAGGAGGACCGGGGGCCTAAAATAACTCGCCGACATTCTTCGATGCGAGGGAGGCAGGAATTTCCTTCCTTTCGGCTCCGTAGGGCATTCCTCGAGCGCGACCACCCCCGCCGACTCCTCATCGACCTAATCCTCCTCATCTGCGACTGTTTGTTTCTCCGAGACTCCCCTCCCCCGTCCCCTTGCCGAAAGTGTTTCTCGCTGTTTTTCGCCAAACTCCTCCGGGCCAGTAGGCAAGTAGGCCAGGAAAAACCATCGCCGCTGCCATCGTCATCCCAACCACCCCAACGCACACCCTCCCTCGGGAGAGAAGCGTCGATTGGCGAGGGGGTGGCTGGATTTAGGTGTATCGCGGCGAGAACTCTGGGGGAGAAGCGCGAGACAAAAGAGGAAAACGTCGTCAAAGAAATCTGACAAATCCGACAAATCCAAATACGGAAAATCCTAGAACGAGCCAAGCAGCCAGCGTGCGAGCGAGCGAACTAGCTAGAGCTAGCGAGAGCACGAGGCTACCTTATCTCTGGAGACGATCTCCACCTTTCGCTATTTCGAGCAAGGATGTGCGAATACTTTACGAACATCTCCGTGATGGTGTAGGTGTAACCATTTTCGAGGCAAGCTATACGCGAAGCACGTTCCACATGGCGGTGATATTGTCGCATGTTTCTGGTGTAAAGCTCCAAATTGTATCGTCCCCGTGTGCTGCATGCAAGACGTACACAAAGTCCGCTATAACCTTCCTCTTCTTCGTCGGTTTAACTGCGCGCTCAATTTCTATAGCCCGTACCTGCTCCTCCTTAACGTCGCGCGCTTCCCCCCGCGATAATTTGAATGCCTAATTAAGTAGATACAAATTACTCTCCGCCATTTTTCTTTTTACTCGTGAAACTTTCGCGGTTATGCTTCTTCGTTTATTAACGGAGGCATTTCGCTGAATCTTATATACGTGTACATAACTTGCCCCGGGGATGGGGTCAGAGAGGAAGGAGGGAGGCCAGGGTGATTTAGAGGGTTAGAAATTATCGAGGAAAAATGCAATTTTTCTTTGACGCTTTTCTCGAATTTTTACCTCGCCATGGCAATTGCGCGGAGAATTTTTCTTTCGTCCCTTTTTTCCGCCCTTCTCGCGTTCCGCGCCTTCGGAAGAATCAGGTTTATTGGGTTTTCTAAGCTAGCGCCGCTGCCATAACGACCCTGGTTAGGGGGAAAATTATACGGGAGTTAGGCGCTAATTAGGTTCTTCTTTAGAGCGCTCCGACCGAAAATTTACCGCTTTTTTCGAGAAACCCCACTTGCACCGCCGCAGATTATGGAAACTTATCGTTACGCCGTACCTCTTGCGCACACAAGTGTAACGACAAAAAAGTAGTGACACGTGGGTCAGAGACCATCGAATTTAGCTCCGAGTTACGTCAGACACTCCGTATCTGTCTCTGACTGTACACGCATTGGCATCGGTCTCTTATCTATTAAAATATGTGCACACGGTGTTTCATGATCTCCGACGACGACCATTCTCTCTCGTCTATGACCAATTATTTCAAAGTCTAGCACTCGCGCGCCTCTTCGCTGCACAAAGGTGTCTCCTCTGTTAGTTTAACGTTCAATTAAATAGTTGCAAAATTTCTACGGTCTTTCAACTGTTGAAATTTCTCATTAGTCAGGTGCAGCAGGTATGTGTGCGTTTATTAAAAAATTTACAGATGCATTAAAGCTGCGAATTATATTGTGCTTACTCTTAAAATAAAAAAAAAATTAAAAAAGGAAAAGGAAAGTACGTATAAAATTTCCTTATACATATTTCCTTCACGTTTGCGCGGAGTCTCTTAAAACGAATCTGATATGTCGCGTGCGGTGTCTGTGTGTGCGTCGCCCCGTGTGCAGCTTATTAAGAAAAAGTTTAACACGCGTGACACCGGTATAAAACTAAAAGTAGAAGCAGTCCTAGCCTTATTTACTATGTACGTATGTACCTACGTAACGTAAGTACGTACGAATAACCCGTTATAATCTTTTTATTCTTCGTTGGACAAATTGCTCGCTTAATTTTTATAAGCACCACTCTCATCTTAACGCACAGTAACTTGCACGTGATAATTTCAGTAGGAAATCAAGCAGGTGAGAATTTTTGCAAGTTTTCTCACATTTCTATTAAAAAATAGGAATTAATTCCAGCTCGTTATTAGCGGAGTAGCGAAGTGGCCGAAAAAAGTGTCTCATTATTTCAGAAAGAAAAATAGCATCGGTGAGAGCCAAGTAAAACAGAAATTTCGCATAATCAAGTGGAAAAAAGATGGAAAAGCTGTCCTCTCGCGTGTATTCCCGAAGATTGAAATACAATGTAACCGTAACCATTGAGAGGACTGATTACAGGAATATAAACACGATAAGTCCATTAAAAGACAAAACCAACACGAAAGGGAATCTCTAATATTTATACTTAATATTGATTATTCAGATTAGGTTCCCCATACCCGTTTGCAAAAGGTTTCTCTGAAAAATAGCAATAGGGGTCCCTCGCGGGTAAATCAGAGAAAAGCGCAATTCTCATTCGTCGTACGCATCGCGTACGCGTAATCTCTCGCAACCCCCTCCTCACCCCTCATCCCGTTCATTAGTTTAATTGCACGTTCAGTTTCGAGGAACTCGTCTTATTTCTTCTTAGCGGAATTTTCCTTCGCTAATTTGAGTAGTAAATTAAATAGGTGGAAACTTCTTTCACGTTCCAATTGTTATGAATGAAAGCAGTTACATCACAGCGTTCGGTGTTCCAAGTTATTAAGAAGAGGCAAGGAAGGAAGGAAGGGTGGGTTTGGCAGGAAGAAAGGAAGGAAGGAAAGGAGGAGGTGTTGGAGGAGGGTGGTAAGCGGGGCGGAGGTGCCGAGGGTTGTACGTCGGTGAACGTGTAACTTGTGACGCAACCGACGGAAAGTGTTATAAGCGCTAAGGCGTGGTTTAGATTTAATCCTCGAAGGCAGCTTGTCGCCTCTTCTCGCGTGTCACGCGCCAGCATTAAAATATACAACGTGCTCGCACAGAATGCTCTATCGGAAGGATGGACAGTTAATTAAACGAATAAATAACGAAAAAGGCCCCCTGAGAGCACGAAGGCTTTAGATTGGAGTGAACGGTGATCCTCTTTCAGAAAATCCTGCTACAGGTAAAGCTGCTGCCCGGCACCCTGCTGAACTCGATCGCACCAACCCCAACCCCAACCCCGACCTCGACCCTCTTTTTCACCCCAGCGGCTATTGCTTCTCTTTCTCCGTAGCCCCCGAGCCCCCGACGACCAGCAATTTTCCTTTTGTTATCCTTTAGCTCATCGCGCACCCCACTGCATTTGTAAAATCTTACTAATCTCCAAATTGTCTCACTCGAAATTATCAAGTTGACTTTAGGGACACAAACCCTGTAATTCCTAAATTGAGAAATAGCTACTACTCCCACGCTAACGCCACAATCACGCTACGATCTCTCAGGGCTTTCTGATTTATCGTGTTTCCCATGGACGGATCCGCCACCCCCTCCCCCTTTCTATGGCACCGATCGATTTATCAATTATCCCACTTTTTCCCAATTATGCGAATCGCCTTCTATCTATCGCGACGATTTGACTTCCCGCGAATCCACGATCGTTTCTAAATATGAGGGATGCGAGGAATTACCGTCTCTTGTTTTCCATGGAAAAACAACGACAAGAGCGATAAAAAACAGACGCACGAACAAGCAATTAATGCGATTAATGAAATAATGCGTCCGTCTCTCGGGATTTTCGTAGAGCATGGATTTCATACATATGTGCACGCGTGTATGGCATGCACAATACACCGTAAAGTGCAGTGAGAAAGAATTTCTGGTAATCAAGCTGGTAATCGAGGTGGAAAAAATTACTCGGTGACCCGTTAACATCGAAAACTCAACGCGATATTGACGTCTCGACGTCTCAAGGACGTTGCTCATGAAGCAGCGGGGAAAACCGATCGGTTAGAATCTCGGTGGCTCGAAAATTACAGTGCTCTCTCTCTCTCTCTCTCTCTCTCTCTCTCTCTCTCTCTCTCTCTCTCTCTCTCTCTCTCTCTCTCTCTCTCTCTTTCCCCGGGATGAGAAATGGGAACGTGGAGTGAAATTAGCAAAGCGTGTTGTGTTTACGAAAGTCAAGTGGCAAGGAACGCTCCCTCACCCAATGGTACATACAATTTATCGCGCCCCTACATTTTCAGCAGTTTCGAAACGCTCCCTCCCTCCCTCCCTCCCTCCTCTCTTTTTCTCTGTCACCGAATCGCAAGACAGATTCCAAATAGGAGAGTCGTTTATAGTTTGGCAATGAAAAGCGATTGGCAGAGGACTCGATCGTCGTTTAACGCGACGCGTGATCGATTGCGAACTCGGTGAATTTGGCGAGCGCGCGCACACGCACACACACACCTACACAGAGAAAAATGAAACGTTACCACGAACCACGCGAGCAACGCAAACCCGCAAGGAAAACGAGTAAAGCGGTCAATGAAATATCGTGAAAATAAGCCGGGCGACTTTGGAACGCGTAGGTCGATTCATATCGATGGTGGTGGTGGTGGTGGTTGATAGTCGAGCGAGGAACGCGCGTAGAAGCGGGGGTGGCGGCGTTCTAATGAACAACGCCGAGCTAAAACAGTGGGACGTGGCGTTACGACAATTGCCGGCGTTCCGCCTTTGTTCGTCGGCTTTTTTTATTGCTCGTAAAGAGTGCGAGTCAGTCGCATCCCCCGTATCTAACGGCGGCCACGCAAAATAGGTCACGAGAGGACGCAAACTCTGGCTATTATAACCGTGACTGTTTGCTTTTGGTCCAATCATTTGCAGTTGAAAGACAGCCAAGTTCCGATATATCGCGCGGAACATCTCAATGACGTGCCGTTCGCCAGGGACGAGGCTGCCAGCGATCGAACGTTAGGCGACTTGATTAAGAATTGATAATGGTACGTCCTTCTCGGGCGAATTAACGCGCTTCCAGAATCGATTCCTGCCCGGATATGCTAATTTTGACCGGGCTTCGTCGCTGTCGCCCACTTCCAAGTCGAAATATTCGACGCGAACGCGTCAAGGACGGATGGATACGCGCGTGGTTTCCGTGGTTTTCCATTTTTCATTACTCGACCGGAGGGGGGGGGGGGGTAAGAGGGATATTCGCCGAAAATAAATTTGTCGAATTAGATTCGTGATCGTGCATGAATTGGAAATGTCGAAAGAGAGAGAGAGAGAGAGAGAGGGAGAGGAGGAGAGGAAGTAGAAAAGGGGAAAGAAAGGAGGAGGGGGTTGGTAAAAGTTGTAGGTGGGAAGATAAAGGACGTGGAATCGCTCCAAGTGTTCGGAGTGTAACGTAATAAATAGTGGAGGATCGCTGGGTCGATTGTGAGACTCCCTCGATACCCTTTCCACCCCCGTCCAGGCCCACACCCCACTCACGGCCACTCTCCAGAGCGAGCCGGTGCGTTGCTCTCAGCCACTCAAACATTCAAGGACGGTAATAGCCACGGCAACCAAAGCTTTATCCATAGCCCCATTTACCATTTGGACAATCGGCTCAACGCGCGAACTACCGGGAACTCGTTGCTTTCGTCGCAACCTCATCTTTCTCGCATCAATGGAAATCTCATTTTATAAAATCGAAATTGATTCCTTATTGCTCCCCCGATGGAGCACCAGCATCACCACCACCACCACCATCTCTTCTCTCCGCTCCCTCCTCCCCCGTCGCATCTCTCGAATAAAAACTGAAAGCTGGAATTGATATCTCCATTCCATCGGGGATGATCGCTGTTATCAAGCTGGCTGGCAAGGATACCTCGCGCAAACTCACCCTCGAATCATTACGAGGTGAGTTTTTGGGCGCGCGACAAGATTCCCATCGATAAAACGGATGGAGGGGCGCTAGGCGCGCGAAGACGGGAGAAACTGCAGACCCAACGACTACGATGACAACGACGACTACGACGACGACGACGACGACGACGACGACGACAACGACTGCTCGAATTTAGTCCCTGGGGAAACTATTCAGGGCAAACCACGAATATAGCCAGAAACGTAGGGCGTATGGATAAATCCATAGCGAAAATGGGCTCGCATCGGGTTGGCAAGGAGGAGGATTTCATTTCAATTTTCGCCGGATCTTGAGAATTGAATTCCCTGTTATGCGGGGATCCCTGCCCCCCGACCCCTCCCTCTCTTCAAGGTTCCTCGAGCTGTTCGTTTGACAAGTCGCTCGCCCAGCTTGACAGTCGAGGGACGTATTTATGCGCAAGGCTCGGATCAAAGAGTTTCTTCCTTCCTTCCTTCCTTCCCTCCTTTCTTCATCCTTCCCTCTCTTCCTTCCTCTCTCCTTTCCTCCCTTCTACGCGAAACGTTTCAACGGCTAAATCGAAACAGGTTGCCGTCGTCCTGTCCTTTCGTCCACCCTGACGTACACACGCGCACACACGCGCGCACTCATGCTCACGCTCGCAGGGACCATAATCGTAATTACTTTTAGCGCGTCACTGACCGAAGTGTGTTCGTTCCATCCTTTCGCGATCGTTAAAAAGTAAAGCGTTCATCTACCTCTTTGTTGGGGAACCTATGATGGAGAGTAGATTGTATCTGACACGCGATACGACCAGACACATTAATGGCGTATGGCATATGTCCCGAATGCTCTTTCAAACGATAAGATAACAGACATGCATACAGTCTTATCAGAGGGAGATCCATATTGCGCCGAGATAAAACAACGAAAAAGAGCATTATACAATACCTCGATCGACAATACCTACTCCAGCTCCTCCCACCTTTATCTACGATATACCACTGTTTGCCCGCCACCCACATCTCCACCCCCACCCCCACCCAAAACCCAACCCTCTCCACTCCTCCCCTACTTTACGGATAACAAGATTTTTTCCTCCCGTAATTGGCATACTGAAAAATTGCCGTACTCGCCCCTTCGATCGATCAAATATTACCTGTACACTCTACAAACTATACGTTCATTATCAATTTCCCTCCTATTTATCATAGTCGCGTCTCGCGGAAAGTAATCGCTGAGACCGTCGTCGTCGTCGTCGTCGTCGTCGTCGTCGTCGAATCTCTTCTTCGTAGGATTCGCAGGAAAGGAAGCGTTTCTTCTCCGGCTATTTCCAAGTCTCTAGCATTATCCTTGGCTCGTTTCCTTTAATCAACGCCCGATAAATTTAGCAAGTGCCCGCGCGATTGGCGAACAGTAAAATCATCCGTCGGTGAGTTGGCCGAACGTGATTGCGCGCAACAGTAGTTTCAGATTATTATCATAGATTACAGGCTGAGAAGTCAAACCGATTCGATTCGGTGCAACACAATGCACGGCAAACGGCCAGAGCCATGCCCAGGACTTATGGCAAATTCGGCTGGCACCGCTATTACCGCGCAGACCATACCAACATTATCCGACATCTGTGTATCGCGTTGGATCTGTTCTATGTTATCATCCTACCGAGTGAACAGAGAACGCTGATATATCGATTGCTCGACTATATTGCAGCCAAGCGAGAGACGGGGCTTCCCCGTTCCACTTGGAAAATAACATTCGCGAGAGGATAAATGCCTCGGTTTTTCTCCGGATGATGCTAAGTTCTCCGTGTAGGGCCCGCGCCACCGATTGATGCATTCCGATTAGGGCGATACCCGTTAAAACGAGTTTCTCGATGCGAAAAGCGATCGAGAGCGCGCACCCCCTTCAAATTGAATAACAACGCCTGTTTCGCGCGATCCACGGGACTATTAGCTCGGCGAATCGTGGTTTTATCTCGTTTTCTATCGATGGCGAACGTAAACTATCGACGAAGAAACGGGGGTGGGGTGGGTGGTGGGATGGGTTTCGATCCGTCGTTTATCGGCAACAGCGTTTGTTTCATATTTTTAACGAGATAACGTCGAGTATCTCGAATCGAAAATTGCATTATTGCCACGATGAGAGATAGTCCAGGAATGGAGCGTTCTTAGTTGGAAATGAGATGCTCTTCGTCATTAAAAAATGGATTTCGGGAAAAAACAGTTTGAGCTTTTGAGTACCTTTGGGAAAGGGGATACGATGCAATTACATGTATTTCAAATAGAGTCAGGAAATATGGTTTTCGCACATTAAACAAGAGAGACGTGGAGAGTTTTCTCGTTGAAAATTATATTTTATCGTTTCACATACAAACATACCCGCACTCGCGCACGCGCGCGCGCGCGTACGGAGAGAAATTTTAGAAATAGCAGGTGTTTTGATCGACTACCCCGGAGAAACGATGTGGTTTCTCCGCACTCGCTGCGGAAAATAATAATGTATATAACTGGACATTTTTAACAAGAAAAATATTGAGCTTCGTAGCTTAAAATTAGTTTATCGTTCTTACAAGAATTGCTCGTAGAAACAATCCTCGTTGGCTCTCGCGGCGACACGAAATGGTTTCCTTTGTGCCTCGAAATGAAATTGATTTAATACACACTGGATATTTTTCAAAAGAATGATGCGGTTCGAAATTAATTTTCCGCCGTCAAAGGAATTTCCTCAAATAATTTGCCAAGTGCAAAAGAAACGCACGAGAAAGAGGACAAAGCTCCGTATAGACATTTTCTTGATTGGTAAGAATATACGTCTTGTATACGGAGCGAGGGCGAGAGCGAGAGAGTATGGAAGGGTAAGAGGAGGGAGGAGGGGGTGTGGCGCTCCTGGTTCGATAGGTCGAAGCCAAGTTATCAGGCTGGAAGGAATTTTTGAAGGAGAAGACTGTGCGCTATGAAGTCACCTGCTATCGGGGACATAGCTCATAGTCTTTTAACTGGTTGCGTGGAATTTTTCACGTTTCTCTTATCAGCTCAGTTAACTCGGATAAACAGAGGGAGAGAGAGAGAGAGATAACGTTCTCGGTGTTTACAGAATTTGAAGAGCGCGGGTGGTCTGCTCTGCTCTGGTTTGGCCTGGCCTGGCGGCGGCGGATACCTTCGTAATTTAAAACTGGTACGACTAATTCAATTCGAACGGTGTCCCATTGAATCTTTTCCGCTAGAAATTCGGTTTTAACCCAGAGTCACGGGGGGATAGGAGGCGAAGGTGGATGGAGGTGGAAGAAGTAGATGGAGGATGAGTAGGAAACTTGAAATACGATGGAGTGAGAGTATCTGGAACAATATCGGACTATGTCATGGAGTAGGAAACTCCGAGTGAAACGAGTTCGACACGTGGTGGTACGTCGTCCCGGACATCATAGTGCGGAGCATCCATCGCGTTCAAGGCGTCGATACTACACAATGACCATTTTCCGCACACTGGCACGACGCCAAGCTAACACAAGGAAACACGTGTTCAAGATTAGTCCAACCGACAGGTGCCGCTACTACGAAACCTTTGACCAAGTTTGCATATAAGCGATTAAATTCTCTCCCTAGCGCGCGACACACACACACGCGCGCGCGCACCTTGCTACTATTCCTCGAAATGCCAAAAAAAAAAACAAAACAAAAAAAAAACTTGAGGATAAATGAGTGAAATTTTTTAAATCCTTTAAATAATTTAAACAATTTACCGTCCCCACGTTCAGGCGCGCGCATTTAATTTTTCTCCCATACGCGTCGTCTGAAAGGTAGTACGGATGAAAAAGGGCACGCTGGCAGAAATAAATTACTGCGATTTATTGAAAATTCAAAATAATTTGCGATCGCAATTAAATACTCTGTCGCGCATGCATTTACTAGGGTTTAGATTAGTGAAAAGAGTAAAGGTGCGGTAATACACTACACTCCTGCAACAGGAATACATTTGCGGATAATAAATAATTTGGCTTTGCGTAGGTGGGATTCCAATCCCTTTTCCATGAATGTGTGTATCGATAAAACGGATGAAGTCGCATTCTCGTATGGAGAGAGCTGTTGATGAAAATTATCCCGGATAATGCAAGTATTTTGGTACGAGTGTACGCACGTACGTTTGCACTTTACAATTTAGTTATTGAAGCAAAGAAGGAAATTGATAATGGTTTATTGGGAAAAAAAATATGATAAGATAGCCGTGTATTGATTAGCAAAATATGGATTAAATTTCTCTACGTGGCATTTAATGAATGTATACTCATAATGTAACAATGCCTTAAGCTGATATTACATCACATTTGTAAAAGAATTTTAAACATTACTCTCTTCTATCAGTTCAAAATAGTATTAGCGACTGTGCGTGGATGGGATTAAATTCCACATTGCCTAAAATACTTTTATTAATAAAAAGGAAACTCGTAAAAAAAGTATGTGTTGAAAAGTTGGATATTGGCTAATTGGTGAGAAGAGAGGCAGGAAGTTTTCGTATAATTAAGGAGAATAAAATGACTAGCAATATGTGTAACTAAAATTTCACGGGGATAATGAGAATAATGATGATAAATATTTTCATAAATTAAAGAGAGAGAGAGAGGGAGAGAGAATGGGGGGAGGAGTCCAAATAATAATTTATTTGTTAAAAAAGCATAGAGACATTCCCCGTATAAAGGAGAACGATGAAACAACTGAAATATCTCCTTCGATGTGGTATATTTCAGGATATTTTTTTAACAAAAAGAAAACTACGGTAAAGTTTGTAGCGCTCCAAGCCAATCATTGACTCCGGGGACTTTTCGACTATACGCGTCAACCTCTTTAGAAATAACTTAAACTAATATGTGCACTTGGCGATAATAATGAGATTAGGAAGAGGAAGTGCTTTTTCAAATGAAATATTATCTGTGGACTTTACACCAATCGAGGTGCCGATTAAAGAACATTTCATACGAGTTCTATGTTAATGAAAGAGAATGACAAAATTTTCAAAGAATTCTCACTTTTGGCGGTGGTGACCTCGGTATCTCTACTCCAAATAGTCATGCAAAGCAGATACTGAAAGAAAGGAAGTCCTGTTTCTCTAAATAATAAACCTGAACGTAGATTTTCAAGTTTTAGTACTCCTGACGAGACAAAAGTAATGTCTGAAAAATGAAACATTTTATTTATCCAAAGCCTCCGAGCTTTAATATTATTTTGCTTTCGTTATGACTGTGTTAAAGCACTTTTTTCTTCGCGTAAATATATCCTTTGGAAAAATACGCTTGTTTCTAATAATTTTATTTATATTAAGATATTTATTGCATAACGGGAGAGTTTCCTGAAAACTAGCGAGATTTGTTTCTGCGTGTAGACTGCAGCATAAAAGCATAGTGCTAATGATGTCTCTTAATCATAAAACAACGCTTTTTACTTTATCTCAAATTTAATATTATATTAACATTGAGCAAAATATAACGGGGTCTTGTTTCTCGAAAAGTTTGCATAGCCGAAAGGATAGTTATTTTTGCAGCTTTGTTCCGAATTAGTTCCAAATGGTTAAAGGGGCTAATTATCGAAATACGTTAATAAAATTGATTAGACGTTAAACTCGGAACAGTATGGATATTTGTGCAATCATGAAAGTTAGTTTGGTTAACAGTTCCACAATGGCGTAGCTTGGTAAAAGCGTAAGCGCAGCCCCTTCGATGCCCTTCGCTATAATTATACTAAAAAGAATAAGCCACTAAAATATTTTAATCGAATTCCTTGGATAGTTTCAGATAGATATTTTCCTAGCTATCGATGTGCTATCCTGCGATAGTTGGAAAATGTTTCACTCGCAAGAGATTAGACGAGAGCTTCATTTTATGTAGAAATTGTATTCTGCTATGTAAGCGTTGTTATGTGAGCTGGAAAGAGAGAGAGAGAGAGAATAGTGAACATTTTTCGAGTGTTTCCAAGTTAGTTATACCAACGATTCTCAATGAAATAACCGATGAGCCGAGAGACGATATTTTCACAAATTAGCAGAAAGCATTTCAATCGATCGAAACAGCAGAAAGTACTACAATGACGGATGGAGCAACAACGATATAGTTTCTCCCCAGTAGATTCTCTCAATTAAGGAGAAACATGTTTTTATCCTAATCCCCCACTGATTAGAAATTGCTCATTTCGCGCATTGATAGAACAGTCAAAGATAGATATGTTGGGGTAGCTATTGTGGTTAGTTTGAGCAATAGTTGAATAATGGTTGATTAATGAAGAGATGGAAGGGGATGTAGAGGGGGATGAATGAGAAAGCAGGAGGTAGAGAAAGAGGAGAAGGAGGAGTAAGCGCTGGCAGAAACGGAGGAGGTGGAGAAGCTTCCGTCGATCAGCGAAAATCGAGGTAGAAACTAGTACCGTGTGGTTTGGTATGGTTTGGTGTGGTGCAATGTGGTGTGGGTGTGGTATAGCATAGTATGGTATGGTGTGGTGTAGTGTGGCGTGATGTGCTGTAACGTAGTGCAGTGTGGTGTGGTGTGGTGCGATAATAAGGGGGAAAGCCAACGTGAGATGCGCGACACGATGCGATGCGATGCGACGCGACGCGACGCGACGCGACGCAACGCAACATGCAGGACGCGCAACGCACGGTTTGGTAATGGTGCGCAGCTCGTGTAATTACCAGTTATGCGCCGATGGTATATGACCCAGGCAAACTAACTGGCCTATGCGGGCAAAGCGAGTGTAATGTGTCATTGTCATCGCGCCACAGTAGCCGAATAGTTATCACGTGCACGTTACGTGGTATTACTGGTGGCGGGAAACATACAAGATTATAATTAATAACAAGAGAGCAAAATGATAGTGATCGAGTGCGTCAGTGAGCGCCGGCACTCGAAACGATTTTTAAAGGGCGCTTAATCCGTTTGTAGCCTATCCCGGTCACTCCACTCCTATTATTACCACTAGCCTGGCAGATTTATTGCTTTGTACCAACTATTATTCTATTAGCGCTAATTGACGTCCAATCCTTCCGGCGAGCTCCCGCGCGCCGCTGCTTTTTTTCAGCCTCGGTCGGTAATCCCGCGCGTCACTGGCGCGCGCTTCTGCTTTTCGTAGCGCAAACGGCAAAATTGCGCGATGTTGTCGATCCGACGCCAAAGGAAAATAACGAGGCGACGGCCTTCCGTCCGTCCATTCGGCCTATGGAAAAATAGGCTGCCGGCACGGCAAAGTATTTTTTGCGCGCGGAAATTCCTCCGGGAGCATTTTGCATGGGCCACTACTAATAGCCTTTCGTTGCCGCTAACTTTATTCGGGTTTTTCTCCTCGATTGGCCGGCGCGGTTCGTTAATTAAAATTTCGTACACGCGAATGCGGCCAATCGAATTTTGCATTCGATGAATAGCGCTCGCGAAAATTGTACGGCTATGCGCACGTGCGCGCGCGCGCGAATCTCCGGCACGCCGAATAACAAGTAACGCGCGTCCGCTTGCCCATCGACGCTCGACCCGTCAAATTCTGATATACGACCATTAACTGCTCGTTCGCGCTGGAAAAATGAAAGAGCCAGAGAGACGGAAACGGGAAGCGCGAACGAGAACGAGAATCGTATTACGCCATATACGCGGACGCGAGACATCTTGTTATCTCAACGAACCGGCGGGCCGAACACCTGAATTTTATAAACAAGAACTTTTTCGCTAGTTCCACTCTTTTCACTAAAGTGTCATAATTCTAAAATTAACTCGTAGCCTCGATAAGTGTCATTATGCTTGTTGTTAAAAATAATAATAGCGGTAGAGTAGTGGTGGTGGTGGTTGATAGTATTAGTAGCAGTAGTAGTAGTAGTTGTAGTAATACAAAGCGGTAGTAGCAGCGACGACATTAATAGTAGCGATAGTAATAAATGGAAAGACGTTAACGAGCATGAAAAACATGGCGCGATGCCTGATTGACAGTGATATTAAATGTAATTGGTAAATGGCTATGTTATTTGGAAATGTTATAATAGCTTTATATCGGCCCATTATCACGACAGATTTAATGAGCCCTGCGAAATTGTCCGTGTTTGGAGCGTCGGAACAATATTTTCAAGTCTTTGATGTGGCGCCCTCTTAAATATTTTTTTCTTTAATCAGCCACGCATAGTTACCGCCAGTTTCGATCTATCCTTCAGTGTAGTCAGTGCGATTAGTCGTCCTTATCCTAGTTTTCATACATTTTTCATTTAGCGGACTTGGCAATCACTACTAACTTTTACGTAGTTTCTACGTAGTAAAACACTTTTTGACAAACTATTTTTTTTTTAATATTTTACTCGGATAGGTTGTACGGTGCACGTTTGATTGCTTGACTCATTTCATTTTTGAGACTGCACGACGACTTGTAAGGCTTTCATTATTATCGTTATTACTTCTTCCTCGTTATCGTTTATAATATTATTTTCACCGCTCTCTCTCTCTCTCTCTCTCTCTCTTTCGTTACGCATTCGCAATAAAATGTACTTTAGATTCAGATTATAAGGAAAGGGAAGAAGGGAGAGCGAGGGGATTTTGAGAAAAGAGAAAAAGTAATTGGTTTTAATATCCAAGGTAATTTACGGAAAGAATTTAATTAGTTTTGGAGTCTCGCTGGTAGCCTCTTACCATATTCGTCGTAACGAGAGGCGGGCCAATTTTTTCAAAAAGTAGATTCGTTGAAACATTTTTTTTCTCTTCTCGACGTATTAAATATTGGCTTTTATAATTACACGTATATTATATTGCGCGAAGGTACTCTGCTACGTACATCTTCTCTCTATTGTAGCGTTTCTCTTTCGCGTTTGCTCGGCGGTGTTGTCTGAAATCATAATAAGGGATTCGTCGGAAGGTCAGAAAAGCTATAAACATTTGAAACTACTATACATCCTGAAAATTCGTATTAGGTTACAGTGATTGCTAGTCCAATCAGCAAACATAAAGCAACTAGAAGTTAGGATTACTGACGTGAGCAACTCCAGTTTCTCAGCTCGACATTTTATAAAAAGTGATTAAATGCGGCAAGAACAGAAACTCATGTACGACTACAGTTGGCTGGTCGACGACACAATGCGGGTGGAACAAAATAATAATAACAGACAACTAAACTGGTAAGATACTCGAATTTAATTTCACCTTGGCAAACTCGACATATAGTCATAATGGCGTAAAACGATAAGGGCGAGTCGTATATACCGCACATTTTTTTTCTCTTCCTTTTAGCTTTTCTTACCGTAAGATTCTCTTTGCCGTCCTTCGAGAAATTGCTCCAAAAATTGAGTGATTGAAAAAGTCCCTACTGACAATGCAAATAGCTTTGCCTAGCTCGATCTTCGTGGATCTTGTAAAAGAAATAGATACATTTGTACGTATAACAACACAATTAGGTGTTCTCTCGAACATAAGACTGTGTGGCACGTATAAATATCTACATAAATATACGCGTTTGCACGCTCATAAACGCTTTCTCTCTTTATCCTCGTCGTCTCTCTTTCTCTCAAACCCATACACAGAAATGTACCACGTACTGACAAATGTTCGCGAACGCTCGTAACGATGCTCGCACACAGACAAAGAGAGATACGCGCGCCTTTCAGATTTCTTGGAATTACTTTAAATTAATAAATGAAAAAAAAAATGAAAAACGTAGAAATTTCTCCCCTTCGCACAATTCCCTTGCACGGCTAATTCTGAAATTGATATTGAAATCTAGCGGCTGCATTGTTTCGGATCGAAAGCGCGTGCTCCAAAATAATTTTGGGTTATCTCCGATTAATAGAATCGTGATTGAATATTTTCAGTATCAGATATCAAAGGTAGATGATTAGAGAGTTAAAATTAATGTAGAACGAGAGCAGATTTTTTGATTGTATTTGTCATTCGTACGGGACAGGGGAGAGCTTGATTAAAACTTGGCCGTTATCTGCGTACGCAGTCATTAATGCCTCGATGAACTCGGTTGGGTCCTGTACCGGTATCAACGTAGTTATCTTGTATTCAACGCCATTATGTCTGCGAGAGAAGGGTGATAATGCTGATAACGAATCGGCGACTCCATCAGGGATGATGGCGGCCTGGCAAAATGGAACAATGCTACATTCCTGGTATCAGGAAGGTCCAGTAATTGAATTACAAGCCGATAACTCAAGCAGGGCCCTTAAATCTTGCTTTCCTCCTAATAATTATCGTGAAATCATTTAGAAGGAGGAGGTTGGGTGTGAGAGTGAGAGTGAGAGGGAGAGGGAGATGGAGGAAAAGGGTACGCTGAAACATAGTCGAGCCATAACGGCGTTTGTCCGGAATCCTATACCCGTTTCACCCTACTTAACCAGCTTCCCTAACCTACCCCTGTCCCGACAGCTTTTCTCTTTATTCAAAAACCGAGAATTCAGCTCTTTTAACGTCTACGAGTTTGTAGTGTGCACGGGGCAAAACGAGAGGCTGGCTGGGGGGTAAGGTAAAGGAGATCGAAGGGCGGGGGAGAAGGGGGAAAATATCGTCGCCTTTGGAATTTAACGAGCGACAAAGGTACCGCGCGCTCGACCTCTGACTATCGAAGGAAAGTCTTGACGGTTGAAGAACCCTCAAATCGGTCCGTCAATTTCCGGGCTCGTTAGGATGGTATTTATTCTCGCTCCTTATCCTCGTCATGCTGCACTAAAGCTCCCAGCTCAGCCCGCTCCTACTCGGAAACTTCGCCCGCCACCCCCGCTCGCCACTCGCCACTCGCCACTCGCACACAGCTTCCAATCTCCCCTCAAGGTACAGGTGTCGATCGATTTTCATTAACTCGCCATTACTTTTCGTTACTGGCATCCGCTTGATTATTCAGGATTCGATCGTTATTCCCTTCGTCTCGAGCGAGTCGACAATTTTTCTCAATGACTTCGCTCGTCCGCACGTTCGCCACTTGCGCCAAACTCACGGCGGAATATGACAGGACGAAATCAAGCGGACAAACCGATGAGA
Organism: Sclerodermus sp. 'alternatusi'; assembly: GCA_037305995.1. NCBI lineage: Eukaryota > Metazoa > Arthropoda > Insecta > Hymenoptera > Bethylidae > Sclerodermus > Sclerodermus sp. 'alternatusi'. Next base: position 7,471,519 of record CM074550.1, read on the forward strand.
AAATGGGTCGAGTCTCGCGGCGGAGCACCGCCAAATATAAATCACGAAGCTCCAGAATCGTTAGAGCGCTGTAAGTTTTAATTAGTGCTCCAAGTTGAACTGTAATATTCGCTAGACTGCGTCATTACGCAATCGTACGCAAGCGTGAGGCTCGAAGTTGCAACGGTGTGCCGGTGGTGGAGCGTGGAAGCAGCGGTGTGGTAGTTGGTCGTAGGGTGTGTGGATCCGAAACTGCGAAGACGAAATCGTCTTGTAACTTTAGTTGGAACAACAAGGGTCGTGCGGTGTGGCTGCTTTCAGCACAATGCAGTAAGTGGCGAAGGCATACTGGATTTCCCTATTGGGTCGTACGCTGCAAATCACCCCCAACTCCGAACCACCCCTCCCTCCTACTCGCGCAGATCTCCACTTTTATTCTTTCTAATCAAATTCACCATCCTCGAGCAACAGCACCACCACCGCCGCCGCCGCCGCCGCTACCACCCCTTCACCGCCAACTTCTCTTCCTTCTCCACTTTTCATCCCCCACTACTCTTCTCTTCTACTCTATTCCATTCCATTCCATTCCATACCATTCCGTTCTATTCCATTCCATTCCATTCTCTTCTATTCTATTCTATTCTATTCTATTCTATTCCATTCTATTCTATGCTATATTACGATGAATCTATTTCCTGCTCGCCTCGCTTCATTTCACTTACAAAAGGGTGATTAATTTCATCCTGGGCTCAACACAAATCACCTAATAGCTCGTGCACGTAGAAGATTCCTACAGATGTTTCTTTCGAGAGACTTGGTAAATGTATCATTATTTCTAATCCAATTCCCTATACTCGCCAACTTTCCCACCGCTGCGTTACAATGAATTTATTTTCCCTTCGCTGCACTTCATTTCACCGTATTTCATTCACAAAGGGGTGCTTAATTTTAGCCGTATGAGCATAATCTTATCCATACCTCGGTGCAGGCGCACACCCTCCCGCGGTCCCGAGCAAAACCGAGGAGCGCAAAAACGAGCGATTTTCCAAAAGTCTCGTCAGTCTCGACGAATTTAACTATAAGCGTCGTTTAATAACGAATGATTCGCGTCTCAGCGCGGGGGTATATTCGTGGCTCGTTTGACTTTGGAATTAATCGAGCTCTCTTTAATCGCGTTACTCCATAAATTGCTTTATTTAACGCGCAGGGGCGAGGGAGAGAATTCTATTTCCCGTTATGTAATTTTATCCAGAGGTAGATACGAATGTTCTCTGGTTGTTCACGCACATAAGATTCCTACAAGGATAGGTGCAAGCGTGTTTCCTTGGAATTCACCTGTATGAATGGGTAGGAATTCGCGGCGTTCGCTCTACGAAATACGTAACTTCCCGGACTATCTGTCGTACCTGTGCAATTCGATGCATGGTGCAGTTTACCGGAGAATTCGAGTCACGCGCCCACATGTGTTCGGATTTTGTTGCGTCTTCTTCCTTTCGAGTACTGTGCATGCCACTGAAAGATCCTTTTAAACATTTGGAAAATAAAAAGTGCGGAGCGCGAACCCAGTTAATATTTTTTACGCTCCGCGATTCCAAGCATGGGAATAACTCGACTGTGGGGGGGGGGGGAGGGGCAGAAGGAGAAATTGGTTAATCGGAAAGATAGGCGAGAAAAAAGGAGAGGCGAAAAGAGAGCTCGGGAGAGGAAACGGGAGGAATTTTTCCTTGGCGAGTTTCCTTATTATGATTGTATCGCGATTACGTTTGCATCTAGTTCTCCTGAAATTACTCTGAATTTTACACTACAATTTTTCAAATCGCGTTACTTACAATTAGATAAATCGCAGTTTAACGCGAATGGAATCAGGGAAAGAATGCGGCGAAGAATTATTAGAGCGTAAGATAAAAATAAGGGTAAAACAGAATGGAGCGCACAATGCTGAACGCCGGGTTTTCGTGAATATGTGAGGGTTTAATGAATTATTCAAGAAACGAGTGTCTCTGCATTTCTTCATGATAACCTTTCTTTGTTTCAGCATAATGAACAATAATACCCTGGAAAGACCAGATCCCGACAATATAAAGATGTTTGTGGGACAAGTGCCTCACGACATGGACGAGAACGATCTTAGAAAGTTATTCGAAGAATATGGTCGGGTACATCAAATCAACGTTTTGCGGGACAAAGATACCGGCAGCAGTAAAGGTAAATATCCTAGCCATTAATCAGCGAATTTTACCTGTTTCGCCGTTGCGTAAATGACGCTCGTATCCATAATGCATTCAGGCAGGAAGAAAGGAGGCAATATTTTCTCCGATTCTTTAATTTTTATAGCGGACATTATTCTCCGGCTAAGTATGCATAATTTTTCATTAATTGTTGCGAAAAGTCATCCGTAGCATCGTCGAGTTGCGCAACCTGTTGAGACGCCGCAAGTTTTCGCAAGACAACGAAAGAAGGGTGCAAAAACGGTATAACGCGTTTCGGGGAAGATGCAAAAATTTCGCGATTTTCGAACGGTTAATGAATTTGTGCCTCGCGGCGATAGCAGTTTTGAAACGATTCGAGTGAAATCAACTAAAATGCATCGATGAAATTATACTAATTTGTGAATTAATTATGTTCAATGTGGCAACGAGGAGAGCGTGGAATACGAATGCAACGCATCGAGAAACATTGATAAGCTTTCACCAATCACGTACGAATCAATATTGCTATTAGAATTATCATTGTGGCAAGACTGCCCGTCCATCCGTCCGTTAGTTCGTCCGTCTGTCTATGCAAAGATATAATTTTGATTGCCGCCAGTAGTGAACAATGTACCGTGGGCATCGCATGATTTATGAATTTGCGAATGATTTTCCTTCGAGATGGACGATCGAGCCTGTTCTTTAATTGATTCGACGATCGGTGAAATTAATTTCTTTCATAAGACCATTCCGGGGTGAGGAGCATGAATAGTACATGAGCCGGAGGAAATATTGGACGAGTTTGCAGACTTAATGAGGAAATTAGTGTTGGCGAGGTTAGTTTGGGGGGGGGGGGAGCAGTACATGCACGTATATAGAAAATAGAGGCATACGTATGCGGCAATGTCCGTGCAAAGATCGATTCCCAGAAAGAGGTGGTCGCTGGTCCTGTTTCTACGGTCCTTCCACTATCTATTGATCGTCGAGATGAACCCCGTGTCGCCTCTTGGTTTCTCATGTCCCCTTCCCCATCACCCCACTACCCCCTACCCCACCCCTCGCCAAACCTGCATACACAGCTATACGTGCGCGTAAATATAGATAATACTTTTTCCCCCCTTTATCACGCAGATGGTTGATTACTGCTTGAAAGCTGGACAGCGACACGGAGACAAAGATTTAATTGAAATAATCTCCCGACGATTCTTGACATCCTGATAATTACAAGATTCAAGAGAAGACTCTGCACGGGATGTCAGAATTAACAGAATTAACTTGCCTGTCACACTTCTCCTCTATCTCTCTCTCTCCCTCTGTCCCTTTAGTTGCGGTAATCAATAAACGTTAATTTATCGTTTGAAAGAAAATTTCTCGTTTCTTGAAATAAATAAGATTGTCGGTTGATTGCGTGTAGGTTCGATAAATGAGAGACAGAGACCGAGAGAGAGAGAGAGAGAGAGAGAGAGAGTGGAGAGAGACAGCTATTTCTTCTCAGGAAAATATGCATTCTTTTGCAAAGTGATATTACTGAATATAATTATGAAGCATTTTTCAAGAAAGCAATGATAATTAGAAGATTCACGAGATGCCTCCCGTTAGAATTTATAGAACTGAATTCCAGCTCCGAGGTTCTTCTTTCTCGCAAAGAGAGTAGTTGATTCGTTCCGCGTTGCCCGTTCGACTGTGCCCATGAAGCTCCAGCGGATTGCAGCTGCGGCGCGGATGACCGAGATTTCGCCGTTTCCGCGTTTCGTTCTTTTTCGCCGCGTTCCTAAATCAAATAGACGGGACTGACTTAATGAAATGAATCGGAACTTGATAATCGAGAACGCCGAAAAATCTGCACGTTACCCTCGATTGCCGATAAGGGTAGGTGGAGGTGGAGGTGGTGGTGGTAATGGAAAAACTGAAACTACCGCGAGTTCTCAAATTTTTCTCAAATTTCTGAAATCAACCGCCGATCGAAAGAGGGGAAGGAAAAAATGAGCAAGACGACCGTGAGATTTTATCGGGGGAAGAGTAAATTCCTATGCGGATCCCTCTTCTTTCATGTTAAGGGAGTCCACTTAATTCATGTTTCCCGTTCGCCTAAAAGCACCGGCTCGAGTATGTCGATGAAGCTGTACGAGATTACAGACATGCTGATAATTGGAATCTCAAAAGCGTTCGCTTGTATCAGATTCTCCATCGCCGTCGGTGCTAGGATACGACGACGACGACGACGACGACGACGACGACGTTGGCGACGACGCCGACGACGCAATACTGTGTGAACGAGGTATCGAATTCCTGTAGTTTGCGCGATGACGATGCCTGATGAGATTTCAGACAAATCGAAAGATTCCTTCCCGTGGAACTTATTCCGGAATTCCTTTAACGACGAGACTCCCCTCATTCGCCTCACCCTCTGTCACACCCTGGCTACATTGTAACGTTAAAATTTCATCGAAGATACTGCTAAAATTAGCGCTGTGCCCCGGCATGTAATTAAATGCGAAGCGCTACCGAAATTCCTTAGCCGCGATATTTCTTCTTATTTGTTGGACGCCGGTAAAGGGGGAAGGAAACGAGAAGGGGTGGGGCTGTAGTAGTAGGTAGTAGGTAGTAGGTAGGAGCGGTAGCTGCCGAGAGAAATAAGATTCACCGGTTGCCAATTTGAAATTTCACGAGGTTACGAGATCGCGATCCGTTTAGTCGCGCAACACTGTCGAGACTTTAACTGGCTTTAGCTCGAGTCTTCTGCAGCAAGCTCTCCCTCCTGGGAGAAGGGGATGGAGGTAGCATAACGAGGAGAACAACGAGGACTACGACGAAGGAACCACCACCACCACCATCACCAACGCCACGACCACACCACCATTTGCTACTTCCTCTTTCTCTTTCTCTTTCTCTTTCTCCTCCTCGCATGCTTGACGCGCGTTGTGTCCCTTCTTCGCCTAGAAATCCAATAATCTCAAGGTGCGTTCACAACGCGAATTGCATTTGCAAAATTCTCTTATTCTCACTATTTTTCCTCGAGCAGCATTATCGTTATTTCGAGAGAAATGGTAAGGGTGAGAGAAGGAATAGAAAAGGGAGAGTTGTGACTGTGTGTGTGTGTGTATGCGTACGGGCACACGCGCGCACACTCGCTCGCGCGAGTGTGTGTAAGAGAGAAACGTCATTTTAACATCAATTTTCTCGGTGGTAGGAGAGCGCTCGATAAAATAATATCAAGCCAAAACCTCAAGCTCCAGTTGGTTCGGGGTTGAAAAGGTTCAAGGAGTCTGAAGACAAGAAGGCAGCGAAAGAAGAGGGTGAAGTATGACAAAACCTCAATCCCTTTAATGGAGACAAATTCATCTCGCGCGCAACTTCTTCCGACACGGCAGCAGACAATTTGTAAGAGTATATCCTAAGTATCCCAATGTTAACCCCCGGAACCAGCGATACGGGCTTGAAACAAGGAAAGGTGTGGGGGACGAGGACCGGGTGGGGGATGAAGAAAACTAGTGGAGGTAGAGCGGCATTAAGAAGGCTCCGGATCTCGAACAGCAACCAATTATCCCTCTATACAATTTTCTTTTTCTCCCCTCATTTTTCCTCTTCTCTCTCTCTCTCTCTCTCCCCCTCTCCCTTCCGCATTCAATCGCGCTTCATAACCACCTTGACCATTCAACGAGGCGCAAGCAAGGGTTGATCTTAATCGGGAAATTTGGAATGGCGAATAATCGATTCCTGAATAATTATCTAACCGAGCGAATTGAGCGAATTGGGCGAATTGAGCGAGAATTGAGCGCGGAGTCGCGCAAAGGAGATACAAACGCAATTAACCAATCGGGGGAGGCAGATGTGGCGGCGACGGCGGCGGCGGTGGCGGCGGTGGCGGAGGTGGTTATCTCGGGCTCGCGATTTCGAGGCTTCGATTGGCTTGTACAGCTTGCGTGGCACTCGCAATTAGAGCCTGCAGGAATAAAAGAGCGATTTCCTCCGAAATCCACATCCTGCTCCCAACATCCCCTTCGATTGACCAAAGGGCGCATGCGCAGCAGCTCTCCGAGTGTTCCTCCACCTATTGTCCCATGTTGTCGCAATGACCTATGAGTGCGCGGGAGCGTCTTGGAAATTAAATTCAAGACGCTAAACCATTGTAATACCGGCAGAATTATTCCCGCGATATATCTGCCGGGGTGAGAGACCATTAGAATTGTGTGATGCGGAGGAAACGCTCATAAATCCATCCGAGCGAGACATTTAATTCACATTGGGAGAAACGAAACATATTCTTCTCCCGCGCGCGCGCGGGCGCGCGTACGACGATACCCGTTCTACATTTATATTTTCAATCCAGAAATTCGCGAGATGCCTCTGAAATGCGATAGTGTCGACTCGAGAATTGTTCGCAACTTGAAATAAGACGAGAGAAACACCCTGCGCGCGCGCGAGTGAAACTTTCCTTGGCGAATCTATGCGAGTGGCCTCGCTAGCTCGTCACCCCTCCCCCCACCCCGCTCTCTTTTCAACATTTTCCCACCCTTCCGCATCGACCTCTCCCTTGATATTCTTACCATGAAGCTTTTGCCGTCTCGTACCTCTTTAACGAGTTAGCGCCAGCTACCTCTTTCCCTTTCTTCCGAACGCCGTGTGACCAGCTGAATGTAGCGACGCGAATAAAGTTGGAGAAGTTCGAGCGGAAAGGCATTAAGAAAATCGAAATAGGTGAATGCGGATGGATCGACTGTGCGAAGCTTGAAAGCTCCGGGGCGACAAGTCGCTTGTGATAAATACGATTCGATCGACTGATCCATCGAGAGAATGCGGGGGAGGGGCGTGGGTGAAAGAGGGACGATCTCCAGGGGGGAGATGAGAGAGACAATACAGTCAGGAGCAGACGCGGCAAATTGCTCGTTAATAATCCATCCTAAATGCTCGAGTGGAAGATCGACCTCGACGATCTCCACTGGTAAGCACTTATAGATAAGTTATACTATATCTATGACCACTAACCACCAATCTCTCTCCTCTCTAAGCTCTCCTCTCTCTCTCTCTCTCTCTCTCTCTCTCTCGATATGAATGAAATCTATCGGCGGCCGCAAATAAATGGAATTTGATCTTATTTGCACTCCAAGGAAGTAGCATCCCTCATAATTTTATCGTCGGTTTATCTTGGTTTTATCGTGGCCCCGGATTATCGGGGAGAGTCTTCTACCCCCAGCATATTCGCACGGTCTTACTTTTTAGAAAAAAGCAAGCGTCTCCGCTGGCTCTTTTCCTTTTCGAGATTTTCCCTCCTTCTGATCCGGATAGAAGCGGAAAAGTAAAGTCACGTCAGAAGTTCGTCAACTGCAGCAAGCGATTGCACTTTCCTTTGAGTTCGGATCAGTTCTAAGCTTCACCACCACCACTTCCACCACCACCCCTCTTTTGGTTAAACCCGCTTCTTTCTGCCACTTGAAATTTTCTTATGTAAGGATGAAAATTTTGCAAGTTGTCCCAGCGGCGATTGTACGCGTGCAGCATTTGCTCGGAATGATTTAGTGAAATTAGCCGAATCTCGTGATTCTCGACCTAGAAAGGATCTACGGATGAAACAGTCCTTTGCTCCTTTCGTTATAATATAATTGTGTCGGTGGCTTTCTTTTCTCTCTTCAAAGACGAAAAATTCCCATCGATTATCGTATTTCAATCTAGAAGTTCTCCCCCCCCCCCCTCTCTTTCAACTTCAAATTACCGAAATTGTGGAGGTGACCTCGATTAGATGGAAATATCATTTTCCTTCTGTTCTATGGCACACGCAAGCAACATTCTCCCCGATAGGGAAGGAACGCGTTAATAGCATTGATGAGCATTCGTTTGTGGACTCTGATAGATTTTGAGAAAGAAGCTTTCGACTGGATTCTCCTCTAATTGGAATGTCAGCCAAATGCCTGATTCTCCGCCGTGGAAAATTTCCATGTGCAGATCGTCTATGAGCAGATTAAGTAATTTAATAATAGACTAATTTCGTGGACGAGAATGGACGACGTACTTATTTCAACTTTAACTTGGTAGGCTGAAACACCTGTTCCTCGGTCCCTCCTGGAGCTGACGGAGACTGATCCGATTATTATACCGTAGCTGCTCGTACATCACCCCGGCAGCAGACGCGATAATGAACAGTACATTATACTCGGATGTATTATATTATAACGCAGGCTATTCCATTATACTACATATGCGTATTATTGCGAATAGTTCACGCGTACGGAACTTTTCTATCGCACTCTTGCGTTACAGATATGTTGGAAATGCGAAAAACTAGCGCGAAAAACTTGGCGAGCGTCTTTTTAATACATAACCGTACTGCCACGTGTGGAAAATAGCTGACATTTCATGACATAGCTGGCAATGAAATTTATAATCGTTAACCCTGTTAGAATACATTGCAGTGCCTGCCAAATACAAAGGAAACACGAGTTGAGAAATAGCTGCATGGAGATCTTACGTCGATCTTGCAGCAAAATTTTACAATCTCTTTTACGTTAATTTTCCTCAGTGATTCCATCTTGATTCGTTTTTTCCTCTTCCCTGTCGCTGCTCTCGCGATGGAAGCTGATATTCCGCCAGAGAGAAGAAACCATCCGAATTAGTGGACAGTCGCTAAAACGATTAACGTTAATGAAAATCCCTCGCTATAACATCGCAGGATATGGCTTTCGTATCGTGGCGCAAATGCAAATGACTTTCGCACGATGTAAGGAATGCATCGATGTATTTACGAAGAAAATTAACAGTGTTTTGCGACAGAAAATTTGCGTAGCGATCATTGGGGTTACTCTCTGTTTCCCTCCCTAATAAAGCGTGTAACGCCATAAAACATAAACTAATAAAACTTGACATTGATAATAAAATGAGTGCACAGCGTCGAACTCGCAATGATAAAAGTAACGAGGGTGAAAGCGGATATGCGTGTTTTCACAATCAAAAGGAATTGGTGGTAACCGAGAGAGAGAGAGAGAGAGAGAGAGATAGACTGTAATTCAAAATACACAAAAAACAAAAGAGTGGCCAACGCGGATAATCTAACACTCGCACAGGGAATTGCATCGTAAAATCTTCTTTTATATTTATCAGATAAGAAAAATAGAATAGGTATCGGCTTAAATAAAGTAAGGTTACTTCCACCAGAGCCGCCCTCTCTCCCATCCTCTCTCCACGCTCCTTCTTCCTCCTTTTTAAAAATGACACGTGCATACATATTACACGTGACGATTGGTGCTCGAAGAACAGGCTCTTATTAGAATATAAGGGTGGAAAAATATTTGAAACACCAGAGAGGAACGAGGGAGGAGGGAGAAACAATGATTTTCAGGTATTTCCTAATAAAATTTACTGCGACGATCTGCACGTTTGATAAGGTGGTAGATGTAATTCATAGTTACTCAAATAGAAAGTGTGATATCGCGTGCTGAAAGAAGTGGCTGAGAAAGGGCAAGCGGCGATGAGGTCGTTCCTGCCGAGGGCATTATCCCGCAGGAGACGACTATCTTTTTCGCGCATGGAATATCAATGTCGCCATCCAAGCGAACAAAAATCTAATGACAAGAAAGGAGAAGGAAAGAGAGGAAAAGAGACGAGGCGAGAAGGGGAAGACGCGCTTGAGAGAACTTGAGAGAACCTGGTCCCCCGGTACCATCGTTTCGCGATCATCCTCAAACGAACCCTAACTGATTTCCATGCTGGCAGCTTTTCATTTTAATCGACTCGAGGTAGAAAAAGAGCCACGATCGAACTCTTAGTGACTTTCACTGTCGCGAGACCGTCGTCGCCACGCCGTGTCCTTAATAGTAAAAATAGTCACGTGTCGTCGAAGCTCTGTGTTCTCTTCTAGCTCTCGACCCGATGCAAATAGCAGAGCTCTAGCACCTTCAATGACACCCCCGTTTATTTCCAATGTACTTAGTCATCGATGAGAATTCGATTCTGGCAACCGATTCGTTGTTTGTCCCGATGAATTTGGCGGCTCTCTCGGCAATCCGCGGCAATAATGGATCGAACCTTGCAGAGTCGATCGCATCGACGAGTCGCGCGTTATCGCTGCTCGATTGTACCGGAAGTCGCTAGGAGTAGCGGGAAGTGGCTGGTGGCTGCTGGCCTTCGTCATCCCCTCGGCGACGACATCCCCCAGTGACGCGACTCGACTCTGCTCTACTCTCGAGTCGACTCGACGCGTGGGATTAATAATCGCTGATAATAGACTCTTATTCTTGCCGATGCAAACACGCAGCGCAGATAGTAGTGGGCTTGGCAATCCTAAAATAGCGCATCATCCATAACATAATAGGCAGGTCTGCCAGAACGCCGACATGAAATTCATTATACGCCTTTATCAGATCAGACCAATTAGTCATCGACTACTAATTGTTAGATTAACAACAACGATGTCGATGGATCACTGTCCGTTATTTGAGGTGGCCGTACCTCCCCCGCCGACACTCGGATCAATAACAGTGCCAATGGATTACCGAGCCGCGGACGACTGCCGCGCCATCCCACGCAGGCCTCCACCACACGACTCCTCCTGTGCTCCAACTGCCTGCTTGATATCACTCGGAAGTCGGTATTCGACACGCGTGTTCTCCTCCCGACAACCCTCTCCGACCAAAACGAAACGACGAAAAAACTCTAGACAACTTTCCTTCCTCTTCGTGCACTTCCTCCCGGGGGGAGGAGGGGGAGAGACCCTCTTCCTCCATACTTTGTTTTACTTTACTTTACTTAGGTCTTTACCTCGCCTTACCATCCACACTCTTTACCCCCAACCCTGTCTCTCCCTCGCGCCTCATATATCCAATTCAATTAACCCCTCATTTCCTACTCTAATTTAACAGGCATTCGATGTACTCCTCCTCCCCACGTGTCCATTGCTCGATGGCGGAAACTTTCTCTCGCTCCGACTTTTCCTCTTGTTTTCCTTTTTTCTTCGAGTCCTCCCTCTCGTTTTTCCCTATTTTTTTCCCCTCTCGAGTACTCGAGATCTTATGGCAGAGAACAAATACGCAAAGATTTCACGATGGCCCATTGGAAAATATCGTACGATGTCCTTTTTGCTGTTTGCGGTAAAAGCGGGGGAAAAAGTATTCGACATATTTAAATTCTGCAGGAAATATTTAACAGGTGCTGTCGCGCCAGATTTCGGAGGAAAAAAGTAGTCCAAACATTCTTCTTGCTTCCTTACTTTTAGTGCATGCTTACCATTCAATATTTGAAGATAAAAGAGAAATAGGATCTCCGACGATATTCCAGCAAGGAAAACAGTTCTTCTCGACGAGAGAATCACTTTCAGGATTACGCTCCTTTCATGCGTAACTACTTTTATTTTCTTATTATTTGCCGACGCGTAAAAAGTTTATTGGCCACCTAATTGTTTAACGTAAATTAAAATTTTGTAAAACACCCTGAAAAACACGATGAGAAACGAGAAAGATATTGCAATTACTCTCTTTTACACCTACCCATTTTTTACTTTTATTCGTCTCGTTCAAAAGTAAAATATGATGACACCTTCTGGTAAATGATAGTTCCCTTTAAAAGCTTCCTATATTTTCGGCGGTTTTCTTAAACTGCATATATTTGCTCTCCTTCTCTCCAAGATTCAACCAATAGACCCGGCTGAAATTTAATTTGTGCTTAAGTAAAGCAATAACTCTTTATATTACTTTCTTATATTATATTAAACTGGCTCTATATATTCCCGCATCGTTCCCACGAAAGAAGAGTAAAAACGTCTATAATTCTATATTCTTAATACTTTTTTATATTTCTCTCGACGTAGTTAACATTGCTTTCATCGATTATAAATCTTTCGATAAACTAATTATAAATAATTTCAGCTTCGCGAGAAAAGTTGGAACCTGATATTCCACCAATTGGAAGAGACTAAATACACTTTCATCGTTATCATTATCGCGCGTACTACATCATTAGATTACTATTATTATTATTATTATTATTATTATTAAATTCAATTTTTCGATACTGCACGTAAAGGGAAATAGAATTATTTGAGTGAAAAAAATACCTGGAGAAATATTGACCCGCGGAACGAAGGGTAGCCATTATTTCACACGTATATAAGCTCGAGTCCAATTAGCGATAATTATGACGTTTATCGAGAATTCTTAATGATGGCGCGACCCGAGTATATTTAGTCGCTTTTTTTTGTCTTACACCGTGCTGAGTTTTCTTCCTGTCTCGATGGTTTTGCGCGAACGGTGCTTTTTCGATAATTAATCTATCCATAGAAATTGCATGGCATTTTGAGCAAGTGAATATGTTGCATTAATTACGCGTTTCTTTGTTCGCAGGCTGTTGCTTCGTGACGTTTTATACAAGAAAGGCAGCACTGGATGCACAAAATGCTCTTCACAATGTGAAAACATTCAACGGGGTAAGTACAAGAAGGAAACTCAATTACTTATTCTTCCGAGCGTTAATAGCCGATAAAATGCTACCAAACACACGAGGTAATTGATTACTACCTAAAGGGAGTGCTTGATGAAAAATAAAAGAAACGTTTCTTTGTCGCCAATATTTTCCAGACTCTTTCATAGACATTTATAATTAACGTGAACCCACATCCAAATCAACTGACGCGAATAAGAAATACCAAGGATACGCTGGATAACGTTGAAAATAATCTATTTGAATGGAAAATGATTTCGTTTCTTTTTTTTCTTCTTCTTCTTCTTCTTCCTCCTCCTCCTCGACTGCTTTCAACTTTACATCATCGAGCGAACAGTGACAGATACACACATGCATTTTGATAGAAATGTAAAGTACTTTTCACATTCGAGATCTTTTTGGAGCATAGGATTAAAGTGAAATTGTTAGGTCGCCAAATTCCACCGAAAGTCACTTATCTTAAGAAGTAATGACGTCGTGCCGTAAATACAATTCCGATTAGAAGTTCCGGTGAAAATTTCCGATAAACTGAAAAAAATGACGTCGTCGAGCGTTAAGTATGATCCGATTCGGAATCTCGATGCCAGTTTTTCCGGTAAACTAAGTGAACTTCCGTCGAAATTTATTTTGATGCTAGTTTTCTCAGGGAAATACGAATTGTTGAACTTCCGTCGAAATTTATTATTATTAGATCAAGCAGAAAGTTTTCTGATACTTCTCGGTACCTTATCGTACTTTGCGATACAAAAGTCTTTGTAATGTTATAATACAAATACCTTCGCAAAAGTTTCTCCTGTCAAAATATTCAATTATGCATAAGAACTTGGCGATATGAAAGATTTCAGAATATTTACTTCGACGCGAAGCTTTTATCCGTGAGTGTGTTCGGCGAATAATAATGTTACGTAATTGATGGTTACACGATTTGATAGTAAAACTGGGATAGAGTAATTTGCTCGCGTATTACAGTAGATTAGTTAATTGTCAAAATACCTTTCATAGGCAGCGCTGCGTCTCTTTGCGTAACATAATTTGCACATATCAGAGAGATGTACGAAAGAATGTTCTCGGAGAGGGATGGAGAGAGAGAGAGAGAGAGAGAGAGAATTACACGCGTTGACCGCCAACTACGAGATAGCGCACGTAAACCTTTTATTAGAAAAAAAAAAACTCGAACAAAGGAATGATTTCTACGAAAAAGAGTGGACCTCGCGAATGATCCCAGCTTGGAAATAATATCATTTGGAAAAAGGCAATGAGGAGTCGCGCAACAATTCTCGTTCCGGATAAAACGGGGAGAGGGGGAGGGAATGAAAAGAATGAAACAAGAGTGCAATCAGGCTAGTGGTGGAAAGGTTGAATGATTAGAGGGAAATTAAAAAAACGTAGTTTGATGGTGGTGGAATTTTTTCGGGGTTGACGTCGCGGCGCCACCCCCAGTATCGCAAAGTTCCCCTTAAAATCTCGTTGCTTGTTTTTCCGGGAAATGCGAACTGTTGAATTTCCGTGGATTGTACGACGTTGCCGAAGGTATCGTTGGAAGTGCGGCCACACGATAATTACAGTTTCCCTGGGAACTTTCGATGCAATTACGAGACGTCATTACGAGCATTTAGCGAAGCGGGCCGCTCGGGACCCCTTCCTGCTCGCGTTTATGCCTGAATTTACGAGAATAATTATTATCGATCGCCGAACCGAGCGTCCGAATGACTTTGCGCCACTTGCCTTCGTATAAAGCTGCTGCGAGCGGAAAATGAATGGACGCTAATGTCCAACAGCGACCGTTGAGGAATTTCAAATGGGGTTGGTGTACCTCCTCCTACAAAACGCATGCGCCACTCTCTTTCTCACTATTTCTCTTTCCCTTTCCTCCGCCACTGAATATTCCCCGATAGTTTGGTCAGTTTTATTAATCGCGAACTTGGCAAAAAATACCCGAAAAGTAATATCTCGAAAAAAGGAAGAATGCGAAATCATAGGGAGATCGTTAAAGCTAGCAGCAGGAAAACGTGGAGGAAAATTCCCCCAAAAAAAAAGATGGCGGTGGTGGCTGGTGGAAACTTAATGAGGGGATAGCGAGATGTATAACATCTGTGAAAAAGTAATGATGAAGAATGAAAGAGGAAGTGGAAGTAGAACGTGGAAAGAAATAATGGATATATATAAAGAGAGAGAGAGAGAGGGGGGGGGAGAAAAAAACAAGGGTTGTGATTCAAAGAGCAAGAGAGTCAAAGCGATTGCAAGAAGGAAGGCAGGTGGTAGTAGGTAGACAGGAATGAAAACAGGAAGCAAGGAAGGAAGTAAGCAAGGAAGGAGGGAAAAAAGAAAAGAGAAGAGAAGGTGGTGGATGGAGGATGGAGAGTACAGGATGCAAGGGGAAATATATAGTAGATATAGAAGGTGCGGCTTGTGCATTTGAAGGAGTTTAGCTTTTCTCGTATCGGATTTCGTTTCCACGAGTGGCGTTGAGTCGAGAGGTCTGTGTTGTGTTGGCTTCGAGAAATGAGTCGAGTGCTCCAGAAACTCTTGCACTACTCCGTCCTTTCGTGCCTGCCTGCCTCCTGCCTGCCTCCTACCTTCACCTTCTACTTGCCTCCCTGTCTATGCCTCCCTCTTCCCCACCCCTCACCTTGCCAGCATGCCTGCTTCACTCCCTGGTTGCTTGCTTGCTTGCTTACTCCCACATACGTACACTTATGGGTATATGTCGCCTTGCGTTAGTGTGCTCCTCTATCCTCCTGATTGCTCGCCGAGGTGTTTTTCAAATGCCAAACGCCCTCATTTATTGAAGATGCGCGCTCCGAGCCACCTATCAGGGCTGAAACGTAAATAATGCCAAACGGATTTTCTACGGATTTTTCAATATCACGCGCAAACATTTTTGCAAGATTGATTCTCTATCCGATACCACACAATTTGATAGTCCACCAACAATTTTATATCCCTTATCCTTGGGCTACTTCTTCCTTTTCCTCGACTCGTCGCTTTATCTCTCCCTCTTCTCTTCTCTTTTTCACTGTCTGTCTAAAAATGAAAATTAGAATCTCCAATCGGCCAATGCGAGGTGTTTCGATACACAAATGCAAAGCAATCGCTGGTTCTTCCTTTCGCGGTGTATTTTTCAGCTACGCGTCTTCTCTGTTAGGACTAGTCGAATGGCCCTAGAACTTTTTCAGTTTTATTCCATCGAGTTTTCGCGTTTACCAGGGGGTGTAACCAAATGGCCGAAAATGCTTTTGACCTCTTTGGAACGTGGTTGCTGCAACGGAGCAGTTACGCGTTCGCGATATCTTAATAGGGCAAAAATGACAGATAAGGCAGATGTAGAAGGGAATATTGCGCAAACGATAATAACCGCACCGGGGGGAAAAAAGTCCTCCCGCCATATTCGCCGGAAGCAACATCTCCTTTAGAAGTGTGCCCTTAATCCAAAAAGGGAAAAAGAAGAGCATAAAATCATGCAGTTCTAGCAATTAGACGTATTAATTAATTTCACATATATTTCAATCAGTATAATTTTCACATATTTGAGATGTCAATTTATTCATACTGCATGACAGGTATTGAATTAAGATTAATGAGATCCAAATGCAATTTGTCCATTTCCGGATTTAACGAGCAGATAGCTATCATTTTCCGTAATATATTCTAATGGAAGAAAGTAGAAAGTCATAACATATTTCTGTCGAAATCTGCATATTTTTCATCGACGCGTACAAGACACAGAGCTCGGGGCGCGTGCCATTCCACTTATTGCTCTTTCATTTCAATATCTCGATTAACACATGGATGGATGATGATTGTTTTTCAAGGTATTAGCTTAATGCGAGCACTAAATGTAATTGTTAATGGATGACGGGGGAAGCACAGAGATATTGCCTGAATTTCTAATGGTTCGAAGTGTGCGTGCGTGCGTGTGTGTTGGCGGAGTAACAGGCGCGCAGTTATGTGGTTAGAGCGGAGGGAAGATTATCAGGCTAAAGCGATTGCCAGGTGAGGTGTTTTGCAAACGCCCAAACGTTCGTTTATTGGCAGCGCGTACTAAACTAGAGATTATACGGGCCGGGACAGAGGCTGGCTCGTAGCCACGAAATTGGCGGGGTGCGTGGCAAATTTACAAGCTGCATGTCACATTCGCAACGATGCGTAATATCATTATAGTTCGCTAAGCAAGGAGGGGAGAGAGAGAGAGAGAGAGAGAGAGAGAGAGAGAGAGAGAGAGAGAGGAGAAGAGAGATATCCACGACAGAAAGCCATGAAACACAAGTAAAAGTTCGTGACGCGTAAACAAACGTAAATCGGGCCCGTGAAAGACCGCAAGGCCAAGTCGGGGGTGTCCGTCTCCGGTACACACGGGGTAGATGGCGCGAAACGAAGGGCGCTAAAAGGTTTTTAATCGATACAATAATGAAGCCAGCACAAAAAGCCAAAATCTGATTTCAGTTGGAGCGCAGCAGGCTCGATTATCGCCAAGCAAGCTCGGCCACGCTTTTGCGGACTAAATTGCGTTCCATTTCTCACTAACTTTTTCAATTTGTCCTGACTCGGCCAACTAATTACTGGCTGAAATGACTTTTACTCGGCCGGACTACGATTTCCACTGCTGTTCCATGCTCGCGTTCTCGCGCGACACCACCAACAACCCTCCCACTCTCCTCTCATACTCTTCTCATCCCATTGCCATTCAGCACCACCATCACCCCCCTTCCCCGATCCAAGCCACCACCGCAGAACCGCCACGACAGGATGAACCTCCTAGCCACGAATCGAAAATACACATCGAAAATCCTACAGGAATAAACAATTCACCCTTAGAATTTCGATGTTTACATTCCCCACTTCCTGTGAGCTACAACTGCATTTCCATCCCATTCCGAGTCGATCTTTCGTCTCACGATTTTTCTTCTATATTCAAAAGTGCATTTGGAAAAATATAGTTTTCTCCACTCTGTCTCTCTTCGAGGGTATTGTACTTTTCAGTGGAATATATATGTGCGTATACTATTTGTGTAACCTGTGCTTTATAAAAATGACGATGAATCAGTAATAGAGAAATTACAATGTATATATAATTGAAAGAGCGAATTGCGAACGATGGATATTCGGTTGATAAGTAAGGCAGAGAGAGAGAGAGAGAGAGAGAGAGAGAGAGCATCAATTACGGACTTCCCTAAGGAAGAGTATCTTGCAAAATCTATGCGTAAAGGTATAATGAAAAGAAAAGAAAATTAAATAATAAAATTAAAGTTTTTCCCGCTCAAGAATCGAACCTTTGCGAAAAAATCACAATTATTGGTTGGTATATGTTTTTTTTACATTAATGTTTTCTGATATTTATAATATATATATAGAGAGAGAGATATTAAGTAAAATTTACAATATTATATAAAAAATGATCCAATATTAAATGTCGCGCTTGAATTAAATTCGTTATTTTTTACTTTTTTAAGGCTATTTTTTTATCAAACTTTACATCTTCTTGCGAATGTGTGTTATTCTAACAACTTTCGACTTCAATTTAATCGCCATTAACATTGGCAAATGAGTTAGACTGTTTTTTTTTGTTTCAATTCTAAATTCTAAAAATTGAAGAAATCCTTTTCCGCGAGTTTTCTATTTCAAATCGATTATGCGTAATTAAACGATGACACATTTTTATTCCTGGTTCTTCTATCTTTCGCACTTTTCTCTAAATTTATCAACCGACAGTAAACACAGATGCAAACTACGCATCTACGTGCTCAAGCCAATGTATTAAATTTTAAGTAGAGCTATACAATATTCTCTTTTTTACAAGCATTCTTTATAGGTATTTAATGAATTTTCAATAGTATAGTAAAACACAAGAATAGCCAAGGAAATTTGTAAAACAGGGAAAAAAGTTGAAAGATATTTTGAATATTCCGAGTGAAAGCATGATTAATGAAGAAGTTTAATGTGTTTCTCATTTATTTTTCCAGATGAGGAATCCAATACAAATGAAGCCAGCGGACAGCGAGAACAAAAATGGTGAGTAAAGAATTGATTTATTTTTAAGGGATGATAATATGCAGAGTATGCGTTATCGAATAAAATCTGAAGGATCTCGCGAATACCTGATTGTGTCGGCGGAAAGGAATGAGGGGAAAAGTGGAAAAAAGGTGGAGCCGGTTAAAATCGATATAAAGTCCTCAGTGTCGGTCGACGAAGCGAAGTTAACTCTCTGCTCCTCGTCCCAACCTCATCAGAGAATGCAGTTCAAAGCATGTTCATTATGTGCTAATTAATTGGCTGAATTGAGGGGGTTGCCGAGATTGCGTAGTCAAAGAAGACATACTTAGTTGAGCCCTGTGGAACATCGGGCTTGCGACCGTTAAGATAGCGCGGGAAAAAGCGGAGAAACGAGTGGCTGTGCGATATTTTTCCGAGTGTCAAGCTCAAATAAAGGAAATCCCCCCAAAAGAACACTTTCTTTTTACATTACAAAATAAACTCTCGAACCGCTCTTTATTTAATCTCATGCTACATTAAACTTTCTAATCTTGTCTGAACATTCTTTATACTTTGTCCGTGCACGCGTTTAAGTTTAATTTATTTTATTTACCTTATGCATAATTTACCTCTCTCAAAAAACGAGGGGATACATTTAAGAAGGAATCGTTTTGTTTTTGCAGCGTGCAATAAACTAAGAAACAACGTCTTGTTTAATTGAGCCCCGGATCAAATTTTCTCGAAATGTGTACGTGCGCGCACTTGGCTGTTTCTATTTTTCTCTATTATTTGTGTATACGTATATGTATAAAATTGGTAAAATTAGATGTATTCGTAAGTATTACTTGCGAAGAAGCTGACGAGGGGGTTGGCAAAGCTAGTTAATTTCATAAAGAGGAATTAGAGAAGCATTTTATAGTATGGTATTATTTCTTGCTTCGTCTCGATAGTGTTTTTCAATTTCTGTTGGAATAAGATAGTGCGTTCCGTGTAAGAGTATCATAATTTTCGGGAACACGCGTACATAGACAGTTTTATCGCCTTTCGCAGTGCTCGGAAGATAAACATTTATATACCTTGCTCCTAAATCTAGTATTTATCCGAGCATACATATACACTCGTAACTCAATTGTTTAAAAATATACTTGTCGTAAAATTTCCAGACAAAGCCAATTCCACGAGTTTTGGAATCTATTTCCCGCGTGTACGAGCAGGTAAACGTGGATCAATTAACAAATCCGTTAGAATTTCCAGCTTGCGCCAAGTGAAAAATAACCGAGTTTAATTCAGAGTTTACTTAACTTTCCGCTTACACTTTAGAAAAAACCGACGGAGTTAACGGCATCTTAAGTAGGCAAAAGTTGAAAGTTACGCCGAGGCAAAAATCGATCTAAGTAAGTTAAAAGTTAACAAAGACGGGACTTTTAACTTTCAAGTGGAGCGCCTTCAGATACCGAATTGCAGAACGTGGAATAAAGAGGGTGGAAAAGAACGAGGAGGAAGTTAAAAAATAGAGGAGAGCTAATAAATAAAGAAAAGCGTCGTTGAAGACCGCGGGAGAGCCTCGCGTATATATATATATTATAAGGGAGGAAATATTCTAATTCCGACTACTTTGTTAACTCGAGGATAGAACGTGAAAAAAGAGACTCCTAATCCGGCTCGACTCTTTCGACCGAATAAACGAACAGTGCTGCTAATTACGAACGTCAAATTTAACTTCTCTCTTCAATCCGAAACAATCTCAAAGTTTCTCTCTATACAAACTGCAATAATAAGAATTCGATGAAAACCTCGGCAGCGAACGATATGAAAGAAGGAAGGAGAGAGAAGGAAAGAAGAGAGAAATTAAATACTGTACAGGTCTTTTATGTACGTATAATATTGGACGGGAATGAATAAACAGTTTATACGAGTGCAACGTAAAAAGGAAACGTACAAAAACCATTGTTTCCTTCTCCTCTCACGTAACATTTTGCTCACGGGACAGAATAAAGCGCGCGAGAAGGAAGTAAAATCGTAAATAAGAATAAGATAAATATTATCCGTGCAGAAAATTGTAGAGCGAGCGAGTAATAATTTTCAGGCGGTATCGATCGTCGATCTCAGTTTTTGCAAATGCACTCGAAAGATCATTCGACATTTCGAGGATGAGCAGCGTCTCTCGAAAATCGAAGAGACCCCGGGATTTTTATGGGTAGCCATGGCCAGCCATGGGCGAAACGGCTGTTTGTTGTTTTCGAAAACGAGCAAATAAAATCTGCGGGCAAAGTTGCATCCTGGAAAAACTGCAAAAAGCAGTAGATGCGCCGGGAAAAGAATGCTAATGAAATATTAACGACGCCCGTCACGTGTGGCAACGCTGTGACACGTTTTTCCCAATTGAAATTCGTCCATAACTCCCAGTTCCCAGCAAATATATAGCGTGTCACGCACAAAACATCGCTCGCTGATCAATAATGCAACTATCTATCGCCGCGTCGTTGCACGCTGCACGCTCTTCGCACACTTGCCCGCCGTTACGTTAATCCATAAATCTTAGGAAATTAACGCGACTTTTAACCCATCGAACCCTTCAACCCGTTACTTCCCTCTTAATCTCCTACCGACTCGAATAAATTCATTATTGAAATTCGATTAATCATATTCAAGCTACGACGACTGCTCACCGCCACCACCACCACCACCGGGTCAAACTAAGGGGAATTTGAATATAACTCTCGCCTTATCGAAATTATATTCTATCATTGAGCGGCGTGTGTCGTGCACACGACGATATTTAATAGGCGTTAAATAGAACGCTGAAACGACGATGAACTTGATGAATCAATTAATCGAGTACAATATTTATTTATGTGTATACGTGAAAATTTCAATTATTATTTTATAACTAATGCGCCGCTCGCGTGATTTGCCGACGAATTACAATTGGTTAATTAAATGTTTTACTCCTGTTACGATAATACGTGTATTAACAATGTTAATGATGATGATGATGATGATGATGATGATGATGATGATAATGATGATGGCAGCGGCAGTAGCAGTGGTAGTAGCAACAGTAGTATTAATATCAACAATAACAACAAGAGTATAATTAGTAATGATAACGCTAATAGTAATAATAATAATAATAATGAAGCGTATGAGAAAATAAAACTGTCATCCAAATAGATATATATGCATAATGTTTGATATTGTGTAATTGAAATATCAATTCTGCTGAACTTTATTCTCTTATCGTTTGCTTTCTTCTATGATTATTTAATGTCATGTGACACTGCTGTTATATAAAATGCGACAGGTCAAGCGCGAGCTTAAGGATGAGTCGAGGTAAAGTGATAAGTATAAATTAGATGTTTGAGAAATATTACGGTAGCGTGACATGCTTTTTTATTTTTTTCCTTCTTCTCTCTCTATCTCTCTCTCTCTCTTCAAGTATATAATGCGTTTAAAATTGTTCAGTTTGGTAATTCGGCAAAAAACATAGGAATAGCAGAATTTTTCTGCTAATCGTATATATTATGTTATATACTCGCGAAAACATGTAAATTTATTCATTATCTCATATTTCAAATTGAAATGCTGCTCGTGACTTTAGAAAAATAGAACGCTGAACTTTTAAAAGAATAAATTATGTGTTTTCGAATGTTTGTGGAAAAGCGTGGAATTTTTTTGGAGGAAGAATTTTGAAATGGTCGATATAATCGCGTTAGTCATCGAGACGTGCTCCTGAAACTCGATGAAACGTTTTACTCGATGCACCGGTATGATTGTCCGTTAATGAGTTCGATTGTAACCCGAGAAGTTTCCATGAAAAGTATAATGCATTTATCGCATTGATTCCCCGTAACCGTGTTTAAAGTTCCGTAGCTTTAACAAGAGCCTACTTGGCCCTTAATACTTTCTGCTCCAATTACGTAAGTGAAATCTCAATTTCGGAAACCCAACACTCGCCTTCGTTATACCAGGCAAATCCGTCACGCGGCCACTTACTCTCTTTTACGATCATCTATTTTCGCGTGGCGTTGCAGTTGCATACAGGAACGATTAGCAGAAAGGAAGGAACCACCACCAGCTAGGAGGAAATTGATAAGAATAACCGAGGAAGCTTGGAGGGAAGAAAAAGGAAGTTCAAGAGGAAGAAGAAGAAGAAGAAAAAGAAGGAAAATCGTAGCGAATGAAAAAGGAGAAAACAATTGGCAAATGCGTACGCGTGTCTAAATATACACATATACAAGACTAATGGGAGAGTGGGAGTACGTGGATGAGTGACGTGCGGTACGAGTCAGCATAGCTCGCGAGACAGGAAGGAACGTTGAGAGACGTGCGGGGGTGAGTGAAGGGAAGAGGGAAGGAGGACTTGGAGAAGGAGATGGAGGTGGAAGGAACGCAGACCGTCCGACCGTTCGACCGACGGACCGACGAACCGACGGACAAACGGACAAACGGACAAACGAACGAGCAACGGGCAGCAGTACTCACTTGTTGAGTGCCGCCGCTACGCGTTCGTCAGTAGCAGGTACTCGCGGTTTCCGTTCGCTGGTCCGAGGCTTGAAAGAAAAATCTCAGCTACCGCGTGCGCGCGCGCGCGCAAGCGCAAGTAGAAAAATCGCTCGATCGATAAGTGACTCGCGCCAAGTGCTCTTTGGCAACCTCGTGGAAACGAGCGAATGAAGAAGTCGAGTCGAGTTTTTTCCCGGCGCGCAGCAAGGATCACTGATCAAAAAGGACGAGGTCAAAGAAAAAGAAAATTGCCGGGAGGCGGAGGGAGGAGGGTGGAGGTCCGTTAAAAAGGAACCAGGACCGGGACCAGGAGGACCGGGGGAGCGACGGGGACGGAGAGACAGGGACAGCGATCTACCTTATCGAGCGAGTGGTTATAAATTTGAATCTTCGGTCGGGGGAGGAGGAGGAGGAGAGTATGTCGAAGCGAGAAATGCATCCATGTGTAACGCGAATGGCGCAAATCGAGCGCTGAGGAGCAAATATATGCGGCATGCGCCGCCGTCGCCGCCACCTCCACCACCACCACCAACACCACCGCCGCAGCCGCAGCCGCCGTCTGCATTATTTTTAACGAACTCGCTCGACGACCGGACTACGAGGGACCGAGGGGTCGAGGAGATCCCCAGTGCACATTTCCAGGGAACCAGCAAGGCGTTTTCGGTACACGCGTTGCCGCGGTGCAACGCGCTCTTTAGCAAAAGTGCGCGCGAGAACTCCAGCGATTTCGCGCGATAATTCGCCAGAAGACGGCGGAGAACTTTGACCCGGCGAACTTTACCGTGTAACACAATTGGAAAAAAAACTAACGCGCACCCTCCACCCATCGCTCTCGATGCGATAATCGACGCTTCCCGCTATTCCCGCGGGATGTTCGAACTGAGCGAATTCAGCGAGTGCCGAGCGAATTCAGCGAACCGACCGATTTCCCAAACTTTTCCGCCATTTCCGAGTGTCGATGATCCGCGCGCGCTGAAGCGCATTTAC
Source organism: Sclerodermus sp. 'alternatusi' (assembly GCA_037305995.1). Lineage (NCBI taxonomy): Eukaryota > Metazoa > Arthropoda > Insecta > Hymenoptera > Bethylidae > Sclerodermus > Sclerodermus sp. 'alternatusi'. The sequence goes on from CM074550.1 coordinate 7,495,572, forward strand.
CACCTGGCGTTCCCCCGCGCGACTGTTCGCGTTACTTTACGAAAGAAATTTTTTTTTCAGACCCCTTCCCTCGTTCCCTCAGTCTCTCTCAGCAATAAAATCTCACCGATTAGCCGGAACCGGATAATTCTCCGGCTATCTCGAGAGGGGGGGAGTCGCGCGAAAAGTTCCGGCCGTTCTCGGGGCTCTGTATTGATTCTCGAGTTTAAGGCAGCGATATTACAGCGTGGATTTGAAAATCCACTTTTCACATAATTTTGGGAGCGCCTGAGAGGAGGAGCTCCGTGAAAATCCGGTTCGAGGAAAATTACTGGCTGGCCTCTCGGCGAGATGATCCTGTTACCACCGGAGCATTCCGGCTGAATTCTCAAAGTTTTCTCACTATTCATCTTCGAGTGTCGCGGAAGACGCGCTATTATTTGGCTTTCGGACAGATTTTCGTGAAAGTTCCACGACGACCCATTAAAATCCAATTTAAGAAATAAACGAATAAGCTAACCGGGGACGAACGGGCTCGAAACGCGATAATCGCTCAGCTGTTCGGCAAGAGGCGCCGTCGCCACTCCTAACTAAACTGAACGGAACCATCTTGAAAGTTTGATCGGTCTTTCAAGCGTTGCTGAAAGCGCGTTGTTTATTTATTCATTTAGCCCCGCGAAACTTTTTCCAAGCTGCCTCGGTGCGTATCCGCGGAAAGTATTACTAGTCGCTCTCGGCGCTACAATCAGCTGTTCCCTGCCGGGATTTTCCTAGCTAACCGAGGAGTTCCACAAAGTTTCATCACTGTGTCTTCAGGCGCCGTCACTCCGAGTAAAAGTGCGCGCGATTATCCATTAGTGGGGTGTGCGGTTTCATTCGCGATATGGCTTGCTTGCGCGGGGAATCGCGATTGAGAAGTGGCGGCGACGGTCGAGGAAGATAAGACTTTTGGCGGACGGGTAAAAAGATCGCTGGAAATCGGTAAAAATCGACAGAGACGAGGAAACGGGTTGGCAAATTGACTAGTTCGCTGCGTGTCGGAGTTTTGCCTCTGCTATTGTCGAGAGCGCCGGTGTTGCATAACGCGCGTCACAGTCGTAAGAATGGTTATATAAGAGAGAGGAGACTCTGCGAGCAAGTCGCGCGCCGACGGAACTCTTCCCATAACTAAATGCGAGTGGCCGGTGCGCAACGGTGGTGGCCAACGCGTGGAGGATCCCAGGACGAGCATCGAGAGTTGGTAGCGGCGGTAGCAGCGGCGGTGGCAGCGAGTCAGTCGAGCTCGCTCGGGCCACGACCACTTGCGGCGGGCGAGTACGAGCGAGCGAGTGTACGCTAGCGAGTGATTCTACTGGCGAGTCGATGCTTGGTCAACCGAGAAACGTAGCGAGACACGGGAGAATTTAGTCGCGCAAGTTCTTCCCGTCGTCGACGGAAGAGAAGACGAGAGAGGACCAGAGAGGGGATAGAGGAAGGGGACCCTTCGTCCGGTCCCATAGAATTGCGTCGGTAGCTACGAAACGCCAATGAGTTCGATCGTCGGACCTTTGACCCTACGATCCGACGAATAACCCGACTAAACACGGAAGTAAGTAAGGAAGGAAGGAAGAGAAGGAAGGAAGGACTCGAGTCGCCTCGGGCCGCAGCCTCGCCTTTTGTGCCGGAGCAAACCGAACAACTCCCCTTGGAGACCAACCCTCCTCGTTGGCTCGGTGGCTCCTCTCGTGATAGCGATATCTCCGGTGATCGTGCGAGAACTCTAGGAAACAGGAAGAGCCAGTCGAGTATTTCGAAAGGATGCGGTTCACGCTTCTAGTCTTAGGCGCAAACCGCTTTCGAGGAACGCACTCGTAAGAGGAGGAGGAGGAGGAGAACGCGTCATAAAGTTGGAGCGGCGCGATAGCTACCGGCTTCGCATCCGTTTCTTTTTTTACGGCGCCGTTGCTGGAGGAAAAGCCAGCCGTTGTTGCTGGTTTCACGATTTGTTAACGGCGATCCGTTAGTTTCGCCGCAACACTGTGAAATTGCCTGTTTGATCGTTCATCGTGACACGTGCAATCCCGCGGCTCCTCGGAGAGGAAGTCAGTGGAGTGGTGGAGAGAGGCAGGCCGAAGGCAGGGTGCGGACCAGGCCTAGGAAGGGTTGGAGAAAAGGGAAAACCGAGAGAAGGAGGAGGAGGAGGAGGAGGAGGAGAGGAGGCCAGAGGGAAAAAGAGAAGCCAGCAAGATCATTCGGAGCGGACAATTAGTAAACTCGGAGTGCTAAGTGGAAACTCGCGCGTCCGTTAACTTGGATAACGAGTCGAAACTTTGTCTGGAACTGGAACTGGAACTGGAAGGTCGCCGTTCATTTTTAGTGCAATGGCGATGAAGAACCGGAAGCAAGTCAGCACCGAAGGATCCAGCGTGGGAAGCTCGAAAGCTCGCTACCCTGCGATCAGTCAAGCTTACTGGGCACCCCAGCCTCAAAATGTACCTTACTGCATTCCAGGTAGAGAGAGAGACAGTCAACTTGCCCCGAACGCTTTTCCGCGGCCCGCCACTTTTTTCCCCCCCGCTATCCTTGCCACCCGACATCGCGAAATTGCCGCTCCTCGATTGCCCGAGAGACGCGCGCGCGCGCACTCGCGCGCTCGCTCGCTCACTCGCTCGATCCTTGAACGGTAAGAGTGAAATAACTGGCGCATGGAACTAGTTTATGACCTGCTTGGCGCAAAACATTTTCAACCTTATTCACCAGTTAGAAATAAGAGTCGGAGGAAGCGCGGATCCTCGCGAGTGCCGGAGTCGTCGGGGTCGTCGGGGTCGGTCGGTCTGGTGGTGGGTGACCGACCACCCTCCGAGACATCACCACCGTCGACGATTCAACCACCCACTCGTCCCGATATCGCTCGGCAAAAATACTTTGTATCGGCGAGTAAAAACGGGTGGGAAATCGCGCGCGCGCGCGCGTGCACACCGCGAAATCATTCTCTGCTCCGCGCGCGCGAGTAAAATAATATCCTCGAAAAAGAATCGATTTCTCGCGTTGAATAATACCGCGCGGTGCAGCGACGTAGAAATTTCTATGGTAAAGATATTCCGTTGATACCGAGAAACATAAAAGTTGAAAAATATGCTTTCCCGAGCAAGCCGAACGATTGCATTGATCGCAAAGCCGATGCTTCAGCTTAATAACATGAAAATAATGTTGGAATTTTTATGGAAAGGATGTTCCGCCGATCTTGAGAAATGTAAAGTTGGAAAATTTCGCTTTTCCACGGGGGTGCGAGTCGTGCAAGCGGAAGTGGCGTAGAACTACACGGTGGTGGTGGTAGGTAGTAGTGTTGGAACGACACTGTCTCTCGGAGCTGCTGCTGATGCTGTCGCTGCCGGTGTCTGTGTAGTGGTGGGACAAAGAAGCGATGGGAGTAGCCATGGCAAAACAGCAACGGCAACGGCAACGGCAACAGCATCAGCAATAGCAAAACAGTTTTATCGATCGAGAAGTAGTAGTCGAGGCTGTGCAAGGTGACACCACTCACCAAAGGCGGTGACGTTATGAATAGTCAGAGCGGTTCGCGAACCGTTGAAGAGAATGAATAAGTACGTACTTGCATAAATATACATGGCCTCTCCTACGTACACTGGCTAGTCGAATCGCGCGAGCGAGCAAACGCTACCGCTTCCGTGTGTTCGTATGCTCGCGCGAGCGCACACGCGCATTGCCATCTATATTAATAAAATAAAGGTATCCGCGCTAGTATTTCCGTTCTGCGTGCTCCAGCTGCTGCACCGTTAATCGATATTCTCCCGATTTCGGGAATATTTGCATTCCTGATATTACGTTATATTACATACATCGAAACGAGCAGTCCCGTATATAAATATCAAGTTCAAACACCGAGCGCTCAGTTTCGGTATCTACGATCCATCCGTCTGTCTGTCTATCTTTCCATCCATCCATCCATCTATCTATATATCTATCTATCTATCTATCTATCTATCTATCTATCTATCTATCTATAGGTCGCCACTACCAGAGCGACTCTTTTGAATTTCAAATGAAACTTTAGGTTGAGCTGCGCTCGCGCGTTATTTTCGAAACGCCCCTTCTTTTGTATTTAGACAAGATTTTATGAACCTTGTCCCGTACTCTCTAGTTCATTCTTCCTTCCTTCCTTCCTTCCTTCCTTCCTGCATTCTTGACTTCTCTTGGCTTCTCTCCACCTATATTCCCCAACTTGCCACCAAACCAACACCACTATCGACTCGCCTCAAGTCGGTGTCAATACCTCGTTTGTATACTACAAGCAGCCATTACACGGCTATTCAACAGCAAAACCTGCTTTTGACTTAATCTTATTTAGATCTACTGCGTTAAAGGGAGAAACGAGCGGAAAAGCTTCCCCAGATTTGAAGCGGGGATAAGAAAAGGTTTGGGAGAGAGAGAGAGTCTATTTCAATGAGCTACACCTTAAATGCCAGAGTTCCTCCCTCGCATGCCTACTCGTCGTCGTTCCACCTCGGCTTTGGACTCCACTGTCGAAACGCGTGACAAAGCAAAATGTGAAAAGCATCCGTCTGACATACATACGAGTGCGCGGTGAATATGTATTTTCTATATTTATATATGTATACCCGTTGCTTGTGTCTGCCCGTGCACAAGTCTCTCCTCCCTGTTTTGCTTCCTTGTTTCTGCCTGTTTCTCTTTTTCTCTCCTCTCTCTCTCTCTCTCTCTCTCTCTCTCTCTCTCTCTCTCTCAACTTCCCGCTGTGCTCGTGCTAAATTCTTCGGTTTACCCAAAAAATAATCCAAGTGATAAGCGCGAGTTCTCCCGGAGAGACCCGCTGTGACCCAGCCAACGCATTTTTATCAACGATTTAACTGCCCGGGGTTCAACAATTGATCCCAATTTCCTTTATGACTCGAAGAAAAAAGCGAAATAATCTTCTCGAATTTACGACTTCCTTTTTCACTGCGCAATCGATAATAGCTTCTATGTTTCTACTGAAAAAACTATCCTGGAATCCCTTAGTGGCCATTATTCCTTTTGTTCATTGTTATAATTGGCAATATCACAGGTGAAGCGAAAATAAATGGTACGTTGAACTCGTTAGCGGACAACCTCGTTATTTTGCATAATCATTAAAAGAGTCAGTGGGGAGGGTGGGGGAGGGGGGGGGGTTGCACTTTTGCAGCAAGTACCTTCATTATCGAGCAACGAGAAGAAGAGAGGACGAAGGAATTCATTCCAGTTGATTTCCCATTGACGGGACAATCAAATTTCTCACCCACTCTCTAGCGATTTCTAAAGAATTTGGCAAATTTTCCCAATGCGCTCCTCCCACCGGATCGCTTCGAAGGAAACGCGCATCGTTCGTCCTTTGACCATTTCGTACGATTAGCAGCGAACCGACCGAATCGCGGACGAATCACCGTCGAAAGATATCAGTTTGGATGATTTGCGGCTTGCAGCTAAATTCAGTTGCAACGGAGAATGATGTCAGCTTCAAATTCGAACACAGGGAAGCGCGAATCCGCGTGTTTGCAGCATTGCGTGTACATGCACGCGAAAGAACATACATAGATGACTAATGAGTACCGCGATTGCAATATGACCATGGACTCTCCCCTCCCCCATCTCGCTCTCTCTCCCTCATTGTCCTCCACGGGACGTCATTCGCAAATAAATCTCCTGTTAATTACGCCAAGTGCAAATATCATTTACCTCGCTCACACGTATCATCGGACTCACCGGTTTTGCCGTGGGTTAGAGAGCGGCCAGTTTGCCTTCCGCGCTAAAGAGAAATTAAAGCATCAACCAAATGTAGTCGAAGAGATCAGTGCGAAAGAGAAATGTTTGTGTTAGCAGAGCAAAGAATCGCTACAGATTGCAAACTACTACTGCCTTTTTCTCCCTCCCCTCTCTTTTTATTTCATTCTTCTTTCGTTTCTTTTTGATATGTGTGCTATGTGTGTTTGTACACGCGCGCGCATGCATTTTTTCCCTTTTTTCCATTTTCCTTTTTTTTTCTCTCTTTTTTTTTCAAACAGAATATACGCGCATGTTCATTCGATTTCATAGCGACACGTTCGTCCCACTCTCGAACAGTTAATCCTAAATAAATTTATACATAGGCGAAAACTATTTTTCTCATTTTCCCATTTTGATCCGACGTCAAGTGTACTCGATCCTACTGCAAAATACACAATGTTTTCATTGAAAGAGCAAAGAACGAGGGAAGATTGCAGGGCGATCTCTAGTTTTAATGGGACACGTCGGTATTCTCTCCGATTGCGAGAGTTGTTTGCTCTAACACAGTCCTCTCGTATTAATTAAAAATATGTTTGTTTATTATGCACACCGTATTGGATTTCATACGAGGGGATATCACGTGTTTTTGCTAGAATAATAAAGAAACGCGAGGAATCGTACTGCGATTTTTCCATAAGGTACACACTATTTTTTATCGAGATAAAACAATTTTAAAGCGCGCGACTCTCCCTTTCGCTCTCTCCCTCGCGCTCTCGCTCTCGCTCCTCACCCTCCACCGGCGAAAATCCAGTTTTATTGAACTTTTGCCTTTTTGCCGGCGCTATATGCATTTTCGATTTTCGATGATGAGCAAAGGAAAATATTGGTCAATTCGGTGAAAAGCAGAATCGACTGCAAAAAGACATACTTTAAACGGATACCTACACAATTTGCGCAAATTAAAATAAATTTAATTCAATCGACCGTCCTCCTCTCTCTCTCTCTCTTGTCCCTTCTCTCGATATTAATTAAATAGCCATTCCTGCACTCGATCGTTTGTCTACCGGGACGCTCGCTCATGAACTTACTCACCCGCGTAAACCTAATAAGAGAGATTACGCGTATCGAATGGGTGAAAGGAACGATCGATTGCAGAAGGATATTTTTAACGCGATAAAAGAGTATCTCTATTGAAAATAAAGTGCGTCCCCAGCGTGCATCGTGGAGAAGGGGCAGATAAATCGCTCGTAAAAAATCTATGAGGTTTTTGAAAAACGATCGAGCGAGAGAGCGTTGGTCAGGAGACAGAGAGAAAGAGAGGGAGATCAGGAAGAAATCCAGCCAAGGAGAATAGGAATAGGGTCTCTCGGTGAAATCGTCTCGGCGAAGGAGAACCGCGCGTATTCCCAGGGCCCCGTCGTCGACGAGTGCATCAGCCAAGCGGCTCCGAGAAAAATGGCGTCGTTCGCAAATGACGCGATATCGCTCCTTCGAGGAGGACTCGGATTTTTCCTGGGCTCCGACTCGAGAAAACGTTGGTAGAACCGGAGGTTACGCGTTGTGTAAGAGAAACATGATTTCTCGCAGTCCCCACCGCGTGTGAGTCGCGTCGCGTAGCGTCGCGTCGCGTCGTATCGCGTCTGCATTCTGTCCAGTCGGTGTGCGCACACACTTACGATTCATAGAAGGCTCGCGCGAGTTACCTGTCGCAACCCACTTAGCGAGTCGAGTCGCTTTGCTTCGCCTCTCCTCTCCTCTCCTCTCCTCTCCTCTCCTCTCCTCTCCTTTCCTCAACTTGCTATCTCGAGTGCGCAATGCGCGCCAACTCGCTTTGCATCGCGCGCGTACAAAACATTTATTCAGAAAACAGTGCTCGCGCCTCTGCAGCTAAAAACTTGCGCTTTTTCCTCAATGGTAGAAATCATCTGGTTTCGTCGTAGCGACGATCTCCTGCGATCTCTTCGCTCCTGCTCGATCCCATTGACCTAACATCCAACGACTAACCCAACCTGATCGCGACCTGATCGATTCGCCAGACGCAAATTTTTCAATTCTCCTCACGATGACAGTTCGATAGGGGGTTGCGGAAAGGAGGTAGGTGGAGGATGGAGAACCCAGGGGTGTCGCTGGAAATAACGACGGACGCGTGAACGAACCCCCTCCTCCCCTCGCCCGTGAGGTGGAGGCGAGCGCATAATCTCGAGTCGTCGTTTTCTACTCGCAGCTGTGAGAGAAGAAACTGGGATTCGCGTGGGTGCTTGGGCTGTCCGCGTCATTAACGCGTTACAATGCACGTGTGTGTGTGTGTGTGTGTGTAAGAGAGAGAGAAGAATCAGAGGGTCGTATCGACGACGGCTATCGTAAATCTCCAAGTTGCAGCGTAACTCAAATGCACCTGCGTCAGGACGAGTCAACGTGACTGCATTTATACTTATTATTGACTGCTTGTAATCAGTATTGTTTGCCGTCTTATCGCACTCCTTCAAGGACAACGTTGGCACAAGTGGAACGTGATAATGTCGACGCAAATATACCTGCCGACATGGATACGATAGTAATGAAAATAATGCAAATACATAAATAATGATAAATTGCAGTAGAGTGAGTGGCGAGGGGGATAAGGGAGGACGAAGCCGAATAAACGTCAAAGTGATAATTATTCGCTAATCTCTTTAATTCGTGCAAATGAGAGAAGCTATGGCGATGGTGGAGAAAGAGAGAGAGAAAGAGAGAGAGTACCGTTTCCTGCACGCATGCACACACGTACACGCGTAAAGAGATATTACACGCAATATGATGCCGCAAGCATAACGCGTAATACAATAGCGCGGGCATTGCGCGTATTCTTTGAAAAAGTATGGGGTAAATTCCTGACGCACGCCCAGTACTTTGTATAGCGTTTAGCCATTTATAAAAATCGCGAGTCCTTCCGGAGGGATCTCGAGAAGCAACGAGAGAGTAGTGTGGGAGAGGGAAAAGTCTTTTCCACGTGCCTTTAATAATTGCGTCCTTGATCCCGGGGAGGAACTGGGGTACAGGTGTTAGCGGGGATTGTGGCACGATTTCATAACAGAGTCCCCCTCCAAGGATCGTTTCGCATTTTTCACGCGATCCTCGCTCGGTGGAAATATTCAGAGAAGGATAAGAGAACGTGGAAGAAGCGGCGGGGGAGGGGAGAAGGAAAGTTATCGAACGCACGAGTACCGTACTCGAGGCATTTATTCCAAATGTAAGTAAATCCCCGATACAAAAGCCTCCGTTACAATTAAGAATCCTGGAAGAAGGGGGTGGGGGAGGGAGGGATTTGCTCGATGGCCCGCATAAAGAGCTCCCGATCTCTGAGGAATTTCTCCGTGAATCCTTGCGTGGTATCGTCTGCCGTCTCGCGGAAACGTGGAGACGCGCACACGCGCACTCGCACACGCACACGCGTAGACAGCGGGAGAGAGAAAGGGAGGAAAGAGTGGAATATTACAAAAGGTATTACACGCACAGAGTAATGCCATAGGCATTACACGTATTCCACGGAAATAACAGTGATTTTGTATGCAAGCTGCGTTTCATTGTCTCGTCGTAAGTGCGGGGGTGGAGGAATAAGGCAAGGTGGGAAGCTCACCTGCCTTGCGCTAGATGACGGCGCGAACGCAAAAGATAGATAGAATAAGTGGAGAAGGACCTAAAAGGGCGGGGGAGCACGCGGATTGTCCGAATCAACCGGAAGGAACTGGGGGACCCCGAGCCCATACAAATGCTCGATTAACGAACTCCATAGATCTTCCATGGCACGCGCTAAGAATACCCGAGTGTACCTGGCTCCCGTTTCTTCCTTTCCTCCCCTCCGCTCTCCTCTTCCAGCCAAACCACGCCACGCCACGCAACGCAACGCCACTGGAATCGTTGGCGAGCTTCTTTTGTAATGGCGCGTTGCTAAACGCATTGGTGCAACGTTTTCATGCAATTCGCATTATTCAGCCAGAGACACGCTATGGAACTCGATTGAACTCAGGAAGCGAGCAAGGCTACCTGCTTGCCTGTTTGCCTGCTGCTTGCCTGCTTGCCTGCCTGCTTGCCTGCCTGCCTGTTTGCCCGCTCACTCGATAGCGGATTACACAACCGAGCAAGAAAATATGATTTTAATCGTGGCCGTGGCATCGAATCAATTCGACGAGCACGCGACTAGTGGCGCTAGTTCCGGTCGCGGCTCGGACTTCCGGTTCGTAGCTCGAATTGCGCGGCAGGGTGGTCCTTGCGGGTTTCCCCGCGTTTCGGAGCGGAGTTTCCTCTGGCAGGAGAGAGAAGCACCTTGGCAGATGGTGGTGGGAGGTGGAAGGCAGCGGCAGGAGTTACGCTCGACGAATTCCCAGACTTCCGGCGAGTTCCGACTTATTTGCGAGGGGCGCGGGGGGAAATTGGATCCGTTCGACGAACGGATCCACTGGATACCCCGGGCTTTTCCGGGCTGCTCTCCACACCCCACCCCACCCTACCCCCTTCTCCCTCTCTCGATCCTTGACCGCGCAAAGTTGCCGGACGATAAAGTAACGATGCGACAGCCTCGCGGAATATTTCCTGGCACACGCGCCAGAATGGAAGCAAAGCCCTTCGGTATTTAATAAACATTCCACGCACGCCACGGTTTCGCTATAGGCAGGAATCTAACCGGGGGGAAATGAAAAGCGGCATTTTTTCAAGAGACGAAAAAGCCGCAGGGCCGATACTAGCCGGTGGCTGCTGCGGCCGCTTTTTCCAAAAGAGAGAAAAAGGTCAAAGGGAAGGGAGAGGGGAATAGGAGGACACCAAGAGGAAAGGGGGAAAATCGCGGTAGAGCTGCGAGTAAACCAGAGAGAGAGAGAGAGAGTTCTCCGATGGCTGAATAAAAATGATAAAAACTTTTAATATCCCCTCGCGAAATTCATTTTCAACGTGAATATCGCACGAGCGTGTAGGAGCGCATCTCGTGTGCGTGACGGTATAATATGCAGTCCTTGCGCATTCTCACTCTCTCTCTCTCTCTCTCTTTCCCTGTTTTCCTTTTATCCGACTATTGATGATAGCCAATCTCATTATTTCAGAACGGAAATTGTTCGTGGGCATGCTCTCGAAGAAGTATAACGAGAACGACGTGAGGAGTATGTTTGGCGTGTACGGTACCATCGAGGAATGCTGGGTACTGAGAGACGACGCAGGCCAAAGTAAAAGTTGCGCGTTCGTCATCTTCGCCAGTAAACAAAATGCCATTAACGCCATCAAGGCCCTTCACCATTCGCAAACGATGGAGGTAAGTCTCGTCGTTCCTTTCTTCCCTCCCCTCGTCATTCTCTCGCGCTTTTCCTCCTCCCGGCCGACGGCCATTTTCCCTCGAGCGTTTTACCGATACATCCCTCTTGAAAATATTTGCTCATCGTACCCTTTTTATTGCGCGGCCCGTCGTTATACGCGACGACGTCACACGCGCTGGTAATTAGATCCAGAGAACAATGATACAATTATCGCGCGTAGTTGCACGTACTGTCGAGGGTTAATATCGTTCTGGCATCGCGCGGAACCTTTTATGGCGTACGCCATTCATTTTTCTCGGTCCATCAAAACGATTAAAACCTTTCACCGCTTGCAAATTACGGATTGTCCTTGCACTGTGTTTTCCCTGTCCTAAATTCTATCAAGGTTTGCGCGCGGGGGCTTTCAGTGTGTTTTCGCGCGTTTTCAAAAGAAAATTACATCGAGAGGAGGAAGAGGAGGAGGAGGACGAGGGGACGACGGGTGTATTTCCCTTTGAAACGTCGGGGGAAAAATTTGAAAAATGTTAACATCCGCCGGTGAAATTCGCAAATTTCGCGATTGCTCTCTGCCAACGATAATTGGACTCTCCCCGTTTATTTCTCGGCGATACCCAATTTTTCCACTAGCTTCCGTATCCTCCTCGATGATGCTTGCGCGGAAGTAACTTTGTTCTCCCATTGTTGTTCCGCGTGAATTTCACTGGAAAATTCACGAGAGTTTCCTTCAGGAGCGAGGGATCCATTGAATTTCTCTTACTCTCGTTAGAAAGAACAGCGCGCGTTGTTATCCGTGACGTGGTTATCGATGCTCGAAATTCGATGATCATTGTTGCCACTCGCCTCCTCGCATGATCGTCGAGGGAATAGGCAGCGGAGGCACGCGCTGCTGGTGCGCGGGTGTCGGGGTTGTGCAGGGTCGTGGATTTCTCGTTGAAAACCGTTCCCTTAAATTCATCGATTCACGCACGTTCTCACAAAGGAGAGGCATTATCGCGGCTGACCTTGCACGCGCGGCGGGACCATTGAGAATAGTTGAAATAGAGGAAATGGGGGATATTTTCCTCGTCGGACAAGCGCATTCTCGATTGTACAAACACGGCAAGTGTCCGTCTTATCTCCATTCAGCATGAGTTCCGTCTAAAAGTTAAAGGCTCTTCTTTTTCGACCCGCGACGGCTCCTATAACACAGCAGCAGCGTGTTAGTCGATGGACATTGGCTGGTTGCCAGCGTTACTCGGCAAAACATCCGCGCTGATCCACAACCCCGGCTGATCACCAATTTAACTCGAAGTAACTGAACCGAGCAAAGAAAGAAGCTCGAACGGGCCGACACCTCGACAATTCCAAGTGCGCGTGCTCTCTCTCTCTCTCTCTCTCTCTCTCTCTCTCTCTCTCTCTCTCTCTTTCTCTCTCTGCAACCCCTTTTCGCTGCTTGACCAAACACCGACCGTCTTTCTCGAGCCTAAAACCTTTGCAAGTGCAATCGCGCGGATCGATTTGCGATCAAAGGGGAAGAACCGAGGAGAAAGATGAAAATGCAAAACTTAAAAAAAAAAAATAAAAAAAAACCCTATCGAGACTCGCCGCATGTCCCTCACGTATTCCGTTGCTCCGTTTCAGGGCTGCTCGTCGCCGTTGGTGGTAAAGTTCGCTGACACCCAGAAGGAGAAAGCTCAGAAGAGGATGCAGCAGATCCAGGCGAACCTTTGGAACATCGCTGGAGTGAACGTCGCGCCTCATTATTTAGGAACCGTCAGTTTCTCATTACTTTTTTCTATTAGCGTCATCCAGTTAATCTATCATTGTTCCGAATACTCATTTTACAGTCAATTTACCTCATGTATAATAGAAGCGGCGGTGGCGGCAGATGCTAATTTTCTTCAAACCCAATTTCGCAGCCATTATACATTGTGACTTGGCCGTAACATGAGTTACTTTCTTCGCTAGAAATTAATTATTGTTTCGCCTTTTGCCAATCTTACCCGCGCTAGTTCCCCATAGCCGATTTGCATAATACTCATCGTCGGCATGCCGAGTGTAACGTAAAGTTTCCTCTATTTTACATATAATTCGCTTGATTTACAAAGCGTTTTGCATGCGATTAACTTCCGCGGGACAACTTGTTGGACAAGTTAAATGGCGCATAGTGATTTGGCTGTAACGCGAAAGCGCCCGCCATTCTTTATTATCGGCTTGGCAGCAGGAGATTCGGCGCGCACTCGCTAGATTTAGCATCGATGTAACGCGCGCGCGCGCGCGCGCACGCGCAGAGATTCTCGTCGCACGTCTGAAAATTCTAACGTATCGCTCTGCCTATCGGAACGGGGGCATTGACGAACATTGGCAGAGGCTGGGGGAGGAGGGTCGTTATGCCGCGGTGGTAGAGGGTAGAGGGTAACGGGGCAAAGTACTGGGGGATGATAGATGATTGCGTTAATTGCCTTAATTGAACGTTGGACAAATCCGTCTGTTCGGTCTGCTAAACTATTTGTGATACGGAGGCCTCTTGCAGAATGACACACACAATCTGGCACCTACCTCGTTGCAGCTGTTGCAGCAATTGCAAGCAACGGCAAGCGCGGCAACTCCCGTTGCTGCTAGCGCAGGGACGAGCGCGTTGTCTAACGTCCAGCACCAGTTATTATTGCAGCAACACCTCGGCCTGGGAGCAACCACGCCTGCGCAGGCTGCACCTCCGACGGTACCCACTCCACCGGAAATTAATCCTGCCAACCTTCAAAGCCTAGCCACTCTCGCGTCCTTAAGTAATACGGCTGGTGAGTATGGTCAGTGTCACCTTATTTTTATCATTAATTTTACGTTGTTTCCCTGCTTTTATCGCACCGCCTCTCTTTGCGAGTCCAACAGGTCGATTCCTCTCGATCCCGATCGACCGGATCGACGTTTCCCATACTCACGCAGGACCGTCGTTCGTTTGTTACAGCGAATTTCGGGGTATCCCCGATGAGCATGCAAAACCTGGTTACGCTGGCGGCGATGACGGGCGGGAACGCGAACAACCTTCAAGTTTCGCCGAACGGTAAGTACAGTGCGGAAGTCGAACGATTATCTCCGCTGTGGCCCGTGATGATGATCCTCCGGCGCTCCGAGAGTGATTCGCCGAGAGAAATTGCCACTTTCAAAACACGCTCGCTTCCATCGCCTCCATCGCCTCCATCGAGAGCAGCGGCAGCATCTCGCTCGGTCGTCGGGATCTTCCGCGGATAAAACCGCCGTCAGAAATTTCCAGTGGACAATTTTCAACGCAACTCCCTTGAAAGGGACTCGCTAAAAAATAGAGAAGAATAGGAAGAGATTTTTGTCCTCGGTTCCCTCCCCCCTGGCGAAAAGGGGGTAGCGAGGACGGAAGGGGCGAGCGTGTTGAACGGCGAGAGTGCGTGGAAACGCGGCGATCGTTTATTGAAATAGCGCGCTGAAATGGGCGAATTCGTTCGGACGTTTTCTCATCGGCCACGCGCGTTGATATCGCGCGGCACGTTGCTAACGGCGCTGGTTAATATCGCGACTATTTTGTGTGTTTCAGCGCTGAGCGGACTGGCGAATTCGACAGCAGGTATGTCGTTATGTACGTGTCGCATTGCTGGTAGAGTATTAACCACTACTAAATTAATTTCGATCACCGCGGAGAGAGGGATCTAATCTAATGAACATTCTAGTCCGATCACATCGTTCAGTCGAGTGTTGTACGCATATTCTGTTCCGCTACACATCGTGTTCTCGTGCCAATGTCCAAATAATCCAAATCATTGCACTCGATCCAAATCTACTCGGCGCATCGCATGATCATTATTCCCTTTCCGATCGTCCGCCGCTGGTATCGCTCTCCGCGAGTCTTGTAACATCTACCTGAGACTAAAACGGTGGTGACCTAACTTGTCTTGTGAAATAACCTAGCCTTGAGAACCACCGCACCCACCCCCTTGCAAGGGAACAGCACCGGTAACTCGCTGAAACGACGCGTCTCCTCAATAACTCACCCCTTCTCTGTGTGACTCGTTAAATTGACAGATCAGATTTTAATCAGCTATATTCTTTTTATATCCAGCTGCGCTACTGGGAAAAACGAATAACACAGGTGAGATTACAGTATTAAAATTCTAGCGAAACCTCGTAGAGCGAAGTTATAATGTGTGCGTGTATGCGTGCGTGCGTGCGTGCGAGCGTGTGTCTCCTATGTACTCGATAAACTTGACTTTAAAAATGTGGCGAGTTTCTCGCGAGATTCGCTCGTCGATTATAGAAAAAAGGGGCTCTCGCTGAAATTGCCTAGATTTCATTTTTTGATAGATGTTAGAGCTTTTGATTTAGTCGAACGATACTCGTCGGTCGTTGTTCTCTTTATGTCGTTTTTGTTGGTTTTGTTCGTTAGTTATTGCTATACCGTTGTTGTTTATTAGAATATTCTTAATGAAACTAAAGAAATCGTCGAGAAAAATTAACGTTGCTTCAACCCTTCCTTTTTTCTATATCCTTTTTCAGGGTCTTCGGCCGGTAATCTGAGTCCTGTGACGTCACTCGCCCTAAATTCTTTAACGGGGAACCCATTGAACGGCCTACAGGATTCCTTGAGCAATGCCTACTCGAGTTTGCAACAGTACGCAGGTAATTATAAAAGTCCCGAAGCTTCGACTTATTTGTAAACCAATCACAATGGTTAATAAAATTTCTTGCGGTACATCCTCTCTTTAAAACTCTATAAAACATTATCTAATAAGCAACTGTGCACGCATTAAAGCTCTCATTGGAAAGACGACGGTGACTGTGGAAAAGAAAGAATTGCATAGTGAGTAACTTGCACAATTTGCAGGATGTACTGTTACTACTTTATAATTATATTTCATTATTATTATTATTATATTAAATTAGTTTGCCTTCGCACTTCTCCCCATGCGGTTTGATTTTCTTTATCTTTACCAATACTTTTATTACTACTACTACTACTATTACTGTTATTATTATTATTATTATTTTCCATTATCATTACACTATTTAAGTAGAGTACTTTTTTGTGTGTACGTTGAGAAAGGAGAATTATAATCGGGGGAAAGAAAGCTTTCGATAAAAGATAAAAGAAATCTTCTCTCGAGGGAGAGATCCACTCGCGAGTGATAAATTCGCGCGTTAAAAGATTCGTTGGAGCGTTAGTCGAGTATAAGCGATGAGTCCTCGCGGTTTTGAGTATTACTTAGGAAATTCGCAATTACAGGGTTCCCTGCATTTACCGCGGCTGCAGCCGCAGCTGCAGCGGCTGCGCAAAATTCAAGTTTCAGCGCTGCGGGCAAACGGATTGAAGGGCCGGAGGGTGCGAATCTCTTCATTTACCATTTGCCTTCGGAATTCAGCGATGTGGACCTTGCGTCGATGTTCACGCCATTCGGAAACCTAATTTCTGCGAAAATCTTCATCGACAGACATATGAAGACCAGCAAAGGATTCGGTGAGTCTCGAGGGAGGAGTACAAATTTGAATCGAGTCGAATCGCTTCGAATTACCTTGCGTAAGCCCTACAGAGAAATGCGCGTACGCGCATGTGCACGATGATATTTGAAATGATAAGTGGATAAAGTAGCTCTGTGTGGGGTCGACGATAGGTGAAAGAAAGAAGTAGAGCGATCAAAGGATCAAAACAGACTCCAGAGATCTTAGCAGAATCTTGCGTTATCCATTGCAGGTTTCGTGTCGTACGACAACCCAGCGAGTGCACAAGTGGCGATACAAGCGATGCACGGGTTCCCTATGGGAACGAGGAGGCTGAAGGTACAATTGAAACGACCCAAGGACGCATCCAAACCATACTAGTTGGAGACCAGGAAACCTTCGTAGGTAGATAGCAGGAACAGGATATACACCGGCTCTCAGGTGTCATGTTCTCAAACCATCAAACTACTTTTCGGTAAAAGTGTGAACGATAAACGATAAACGATAAACGATAAACGGTAAACGGTATATTAGGCGTTCTCTCCGCTATCGGCCAATCTTTTAAGGCCACCCTTTCGTCCTTCTCAAGAGACATTCGAGAAGTTCTTTTGATTTGCTACGAAATAAAGTACAACTCAATTCGGTGCGAAAGATTTGATATGCTCTCTAGTCCAGCAATAGACTCTCGTTTATTAGGAGGTTGATCGATCAAGATATCGGTATCTTCCATTTATAGGTAGTTGAAGGAAGGAAGGAATGAATGAAGGAAGGAAGGAAGGAAGGAACGAACGAACGAACGAACGAACGAACGAACGAACGAACGAACGAACGAACGAACGAACGAACGAACGAACGAACGAACGAACGAACGAACGAACGAACGAACGAAAGAAAGAAAGAAAGAAAGATAGAAAGAAAGAAAGAAAGAAAGAAAGATAGAAAGAAAGAAAGAAAGAAGAGACAAGGATATTTCCTTTAGGTTCTAGTACAATTGTAACATTTTAATAACGATGCTGTGATATTCTAGGAGACTACGATGGATTTTCTGTAGATATTAGAGACTCAATGTTTAGAGCCACTCGAGGTGGTGCTTCTCAAGACTTTGCTCTTCTCTCCTCTTCTCTTCTGTTCTCTTATCTTCTCTTCTCTTCTCTTCTCTTCTTTTCCTCTCCCTTCTCTTCTCTTCTCTTCAAATTTCGTCTCGTCTCTTCTCGTCTACTCACCAGTCCGTCCATCTAGATTTTAAAAGCTATTTATAATATAATAATCGATCGTCGAATCTCTTCCAGTCGCACGTAACTATATTTATTCAGGGAGAAGAAAGAGGAGGAGGAGGTGGAGGTGGATGAGGAGGAGGAGGAGGAGGAGGAGGAGGAAAAGAAGAAGCAGAAGCAGGAAAGATCTTTGCTAACTGTGTTCCAAGTATATCTGTCATGTCACTCGTTTGATTTTCATAGGAGAGAGACTAGATTACTATTGTGTTCCAAATGGATCGCGTTTAGAGAATTTCGCGTGTTAGGTTTTCCTTTTATTTTTGGAATCGCTCGGTTGATCCGAACGAGACATCGACATGTCGCATTTAATCGCGTTATTCGAGTGATTTTCTAGCATCTGCCACGCGCTCGCTCTTCTACGGATAGATATCTACTATTATTACTACTATTATAACCACCACTACTACTATCACTGTTACTACTAGTCCTTACCCCAAATGGAATCATCCACACGTGGCATATTTTTGACAAATGGCTGCCATTAAAGCTTTCTATGTTAACTTTGTGCACAAACTTGAAATTACATCCGTATAATAGTTGATGACTAACACACGTGTATAGCTTACATATATATACACACACACATATGTATATATGTATTATATATGTATGTATGTATGTGTATATATATATATATTTATATATATACATATATAGGAAGTAAAGCAGCAAATTTGCTTTCTCCCAAAGATCACGCGCGAGTTTTGACTAAAATCCACACACGAATCGCTTATTTCTCGTAATCCCATGGAGAGTTGTGTATCGATATATGGTATTATGTGTCGTGCTCCATCGTTCAATAATATATCAATAATAGCGAGAGATTAAAAGAGTGTACCGAGCGTACGCAAAGCTTTACCTCATTACTCCTAATTGATTCAGTGTATGCGCATTTTACGCAGATCCCTCATTAGTGTAAATCGGTACGTAGAACTTGAGACGTTCTCTCGTTATAATGCACCACGAAGTTTGATGGTTACTGACGCTATGATGCTTTATTAGCCGGTAGTACTAACACACTAGCCTGTGCCTTTGAGACATCGCCAATCCCGGGCACGCGCTATACACGTCTCTTCTTAATCAATTACAGCATTAATTAATAATAATCGTCTGTCCATTAAATCGTATTAAATTGCACCCCTCTCGAAAGGAGTCTACTTAACAACGGGCTACTTATCTCATGGCTGTTTCTTGGCTATTTTCAAAGTTGCTCAAAACTGGCGATGTCGAGAGACCAGCGCGCTTAGGTTGTCGGAAATGCGCGCCCCGAGATCCCGCGGGTTCCCGCCTGAAAATCCACCACCATCGCCACTACCGGAACTAAAGGGAGGAAAAGGGGTCGCGCGCGCAATGAGGAAACAAACTAATCCAATTCTGTTTTTGAGGGAAAAGGGCTTTCCTCCCGTTTCTCGGCTCGCTCTTCTCGCGGCCGAGAAGAAAAATGGCGTTTTTTCCTGCAGGGTCTTCGGGGTGCCGCCACCACCACCACCACCGGCTACCTACGCGCGTGCACATTATATACGTATTTGGTGGGTGTGACAGTGACTAACCTGTCCGTGTGTTTGTTTATGTGCCAGCAGGTGGCCTGTGACGTTGTGACCGTGTACTCTCGATCCAAGTCGGCGTGCCATATCTGTATCAGTCGGTCGGTCAGTCAGTCAGTCAGTTTAATCGAGAACTGTCAGTCAGTCGAACCGGACGGACATTTTTTCGCACGGTCGCTTCTTCACACACTTATACTACACTCACTCACACGCACACAGAAACACACACACGACACACTCCGAGAGACACAGAGGAAGCACGATGGATTCACACGAATACACAGATACACGCGTCCTATTACCACCCTCTACCATCCCCTGTAACATCCATTGCCTTCCCGATCCTTATCTTCTTGGTCCCTGGTCTACTTTCTACTCTCCATTCTACTATTCTGTATTGGCCTACACTTCTATCACGTCATATCATTCACCCAAGTGACCAGGTCGAATATAAATATCAAACTTCTCGTTGGCTGACCAAAACTTTCCTTTTCCTCTTCCCATTTTTCTACGGATCCCCCCCCCCCCCCCCCGTGTGTGTGGTTAGGCCAACAGAGGCAGCTCAGCAGCAGCAGCGGAAACAGCGGCAGCAGCAGCGGAAGCAGCAACAGCAGCAGCAACCCCCGTAGCACGTGACCCTAATTCTTCCGAACGGTCTAATTGCGCGACTCTTTGTACTTTCTGTCGTTGAGCAATGAGAGCAGTGAGATCGGTATGTCGCTAAATGGCCTGCGATCGACTACTGGACACGAAGAAGTCACCATTCGAAGTACGGTAGCAGCCAAAATGGGAAACCCACCTCCGAGCAAGCGGAGCATCATAGGCGAGTCTGTTTCCTTGCAAAAGACGTGAAGGAGGAGGAGGAGGAGGAGGAGGAAAGATTATTGGAATTGGATGAGGAAGAATCAACGAGTCAAGTAAATCACCGATTGCTGCGTGGCCTAAACTCATCGACGATAAGCGCGCGATTATGTGATCAAGTCCAGAAAATTTTGGTAGACTTGTTTCCTCTTTTCTCTCTATCTCTATCTCTATCTCTATCTCTATTGCTATTCTTTCTCTCTCATTCTCTCTCTCTATTCTATGTATATATTAATACAATGTATGCCCGTGTGCTCGTCCGATTGGGTGGGATGATATACGTGCAAATTTATGTGTATATGTAAGTGTAAAAGTGTGTACGTGTATGTACGTGTATGCGCATGCATTTGCGCACGTAAATTATGTGTGGAGAGAGGGGATATGTACACACACACACACGCACACTCTGACACTCGTACGCAGAGAGAGGCGCGCGAGCGCGTATCTATACATAAGTATTATAAGTATATATCCACCAAATGACTCGCGCATACACGTGCTAAGAAAGTCCAATCACCCGAGAAGAATCCAAGATTCATGGAGGATGAGTGAACCCGTTTAGCAGCTGCCGTAACAATGATCGTAATCGTAAAGGAATACGCGCGCCTCCACCCACCCCCTGTGTCGTTTGGCACACGCAGTGTATCGTATGACCGAGGACCTAGCGGAAAAGCTAGAGAAGCTAGAAACGGTAGAAAAACTAGAAAACTTAGGAAACATGGTAGTTGCTGGCGCTCCTACGTTTGCGCTACTAGCCAATCCGAGCGGGGGTTGTAAGGAGGAGGACGATTGACAAAACGATAAGAGTGGACATAAAGATGAAAATGAAAATCTTTCACGTGACCTTTACGAGTACGTTCATGGTTATAGGGCAGTTGAGAGTCACGGCTGCACGCGGACTGCACGTATAACTGGAGCTTCCAGAGCTTCTGGCAAAGAAACAAAGAAACAAGCGATTCCAGAGATATTTTGTTACTGACCTATCAAAAGATGTTGTACAATTAAAAGTCGCTCAATACACTTGCATTCAGTTGGTCGCGTTGAAACTTATGCGAGTGGATTCTTTCGCGCCCAGAGACTCTCGAGCAACAGCTCACCGCGTAGACCGGAAGTCCTCGGAAGCAACCTCGTCGAACGAGAAAGGCCAAGACGCTCCCTCCCCCCTCTCCCCTCCATAGTGTGTTTGTACGATGATCGATATGCGAAACTTATTTTTCTCGGCAAAGCACCAAAAAGATCGTCGTTGTCATTTACGTACCTGTTTATATGCATATGGATCCGTACACATTGATAAGTTCCAATCGATAAGGCCTCGAAGGAAGAAAGCGATTCGTTACTACTACCACTACTACTGATATTGCTACTACTGCTACTACTACTACACTACTACTACTACTACTACCACTACTACGCTCCTCCCCGACGGAAGAGGAAGAGAGGTAAGAAATCAGGGAAAAGGCGAACGAAGAGCCTATTTCGCCATTATAGAGAAATTATTGTGCAAAACTAGCTCTCGTGAGAGGATACCAAAAAGCAGAGAAACCAATGACATATAGCAAGAACCGGAATATAAGATACATTTTGTAATGACTTTGTAATAAGATTGTACTATAAATAGAATTGTATTAGGGAATTGCTTTCTAAGGCACGGGTGATACGTATGCTTGTATATGCGTGATACGAATTTTTATTACTAAGGATATAGGCTGTTGACGTTGACTCTGTTTTAGAAGGGACCTCTAGCGATTTTAAATCCCACGTGTTGGCAGTGATAACCATTTCCAAACAGAAAAACCTTTAAACCCCTAACAACGTTTCTAACTTTCATTTTATGACCGTCATTATCCTTCTCCAACGTTCAACTCTGTTAACACTTGGTTATTTCCTCTCTCCATTTTTTACGGTACAGCCAAAAATTTTATTTGACTATTAATTAACTAACGAACGAACGAACGAACGAACGCTGCTATTTGCTAGCTTGAAAAATATTCTTTTAAGGAAACAAGACGGTTCTTTTGAAATTCTCTTTTAAACATCCTCTCGTGTCAGATCTCATTCAAACGATCGACCCTCTCCTGATTATCACTGACCTACCGATGCATGAAAAGGTAATCGAGTGCAAATCATTGTGAAACAACTAACAATCGCTTTGGTCAATATTTAAAGATGTGTACAGTCACTAATAAATGTTTTCGAAACATTTGAAATTGAATGTCGAATAAGTCTACCAGCTATACGGAATGACTCGTCGAGTGCGCTTAAGAAAAGAAATTATCAAAATCGCAAATCTTGATTTTTGACTTTGAACTTGAGCATATAATATACATACATATTTACGCTTCTTAGCATGCAGTTTCTTTCATTTAAGTTTTTCTCTTGCTTCTTACTCTTTTTAATAACGGATATCATGATCGATATCTCATATGCACATACTTTATACATATGTATAAAAAGAAATACCCTATATATGTATACATACACGCGGATGTATATGATTTATCAAAGTGATTTCTTGGAAAAATTTGTAAAGCTTTAAGATAAATTTTACCAATTGAAAGATAATTGATTTGCAAGTTACCAAAGATTTGTCGTCGATAAGTATACTTGTACTTTTACAGCTAATCCAAATAGTAAAATAATCAATTAACAAAAGTGAATTAACACGCTGTAAAGCGCACACTTACAGAACTTACCTGCAAATAGAGCCTAGTCAGAAATATACAAGTAAAGTTATTATATATTTGTGTTTTCTCGTTAGCATCTTGTTATTCTCCATCATTTCTATTACTGTTGATGCTGTTATATTTATTACGATCATTGTTATTGCTATGTCCACCTTCAGCATGTACTATAACGAAAGTCATATTAATTAATTTTATTTTTAAGGCATATTATTTTAATTTGCACATGCTACCCTCAAGATTAGAGGCTACTAAACCTTACGATCAACAAGGCTTCTATTTGTTCTGATTCGAAAAATATGTGCGTAAATTATAAGATACTAGTGAAAACTATTCGCTAGAATGAATGAAAATTATTGTCGCGTTATTATTAATATTATTATTATTAATATTATTATTATTATTATTATTATTATTATAAGTTTTAATGATACTTATATATGTCTATTGTATACAAAAAGAGCTCTGCTTAAAGCATCGATAATCTTAAAAATTTCAGCGCATGATGATACTTTATATTCAAAATTTATTGTATGTTCTTTTTCGTTTTATATATTATCTTTTTTTCTTTTGATATTATTTGCTTTTTTGAGTTGTTTTCAACTGTAATCTTTTTTGTTATACATATATTTTACGAATTGAGAATCCACTATACCCCATCTATTCGTATCTGTGATATGATAACGGAACAATGCCGCCATATTGTGCATTATCCAGAATTATTTAAAATGTTTTCTATATACACGAATCCAAATTGATTGTATCACGTCTGTTCTCTAGTTTTAATCATTGTCAAGACAATTTTAGATAATTATCGAAAAAGCACAAAGGCCAATTAAAGGAAATGGCATCTGATGTCATCATTAACGATATGATGATCGCACTAAAAGTGCAATATATAATTAATGGTGTTCTAAATAGAAAATTTCTTATACGTTAAAATATGTCGATTACGATAGAACACTCATTAAAATTTATTGTAAAGTGAGATGAGAGAGTGAGAGGGAGAGAGAGAGAGAGAGAGAGAGAGAGAGAGAGAATAAGAGAAAGTTACCCAAGGGAAAAATTTTATTGGTTGCGTTTTAATGATAAAGTCACAGATCCGACTGATGTAATTGTTGTGTAGTGGATGACTTTTGTAATAAAAATTCTAAAGGTTCTAAAAGCACAATCTGACAAGAAACGCAGTGCGCGCGAGAAACAAAGTGAATGAAAAATGCTTAAAGCGCTTCTTCACTAATATTAAGTGGTTAATTTAGCGAAATTGTGCTGTGCGGGAAATTATATGTGTATGTCTATAGGCATTAAATATGATTGTGCGTGCATATACTGTATATGTGAGAATGTGCTTGTATACAAATATGTTACCGCTCATTTATCCTACGTGCGCAATACATTTAGCATGTAAACGTTGTTTTATGTTTCTGTTTGCTTTAACGGCTTTAGAGTTGCTACTAGAAGACAAAAGCAAACCAAGCTGTATTGCTCATCGTTTATTAATTCTCTATATGTTCTTTAATTATGAGCCAGCTGAAATTTGTGTACTTACTTTTTGTTTTTTTCCTCCTATAAGTGCATTCCTCGTATGAGGCATGTTTCAATAATTACTGCATACATACATATTTATTTTGCTGTCTTTATTTATTATTTTCTTTTAGATACAGAGAATTAAAATTAATTGCAATCAAGTAGAAAGATTTAGCAAAGATCATCCGGGTTTATAACTCGAGTACTCGGGTGTGATGAATAATCAGAAGAGCACAAAGAAAATCACTCGTTCATCGCGTACAAGGAAGATAGTTGAACTTTTTTTTTATTTATTTATGCTTCACGCTGCATTCTTCTTCTTTAATTAAGCTCGGTGAATAAGATTAATTTTCTTCTCTGTTCGCGAGTTACACCTAATTCCTCGACAATCATGCTTAGGTATAATAGCACATAAGAAGTAGAAGCTCCTCCAGTAATTGGTGTATCGACTGACAGTGAGAGAAAGAATCCCAACATGATTCCCGGAGGAGCAAAAATTATATTTAGAGCGAGAATTATTAGCGCGTTGCAAAAAGCATAATTATGCCTGTCGTGTGATACATAGTTGAGGAACAAACACACAAGTTGCAATCGCACGAAACTTATGCATGATATGTCTGACTGATTTGTGATTGCTAGTAAGTACTTAATTAATTAATTAATTATAATAATATTGTTATATGAATCGCTGCCCTACGCAAAGCTCACGTATACTTTCATTTTATCGAATCATACACTACGATCACACAGATCCTGATTTACGATGATAGCCTCTTCCGGTTTTTCTTCTCTTCTCCATTGTGTGTGCAGTTACCTTTCCACTGCATTCTTATTGGAAATCTTTGTAAATACCACAGCTGTTCTATAGTTTTCTGTAAAAGCGATATTCGCGTAGATACAAGGAAACTTTTCAAACTTTACAGATTAAATTTAAACGGTAAATACATATGCATGCGTTCGCGCGCAAACACACACACACACACACGAACGCACAGAGAAATACACATATACACGCATGCAGACGCATAAATACACGTATACAAGAAATAAAGTTCCTCAAGATCTTTTCTATGATTCCTGGTTAGTATCACTTTAAACCTAATTTGCTCTCGTATCGTTTGATCTTTTTTGCATCATACACTCAAACGGATACTACTATATACTCTGTAAATTTATATAGAGATATTCTGTGTATAAGTATATGATTAACTTGATTTGCACTTTAACTCAGAATGTTATTCTCCGTTAAAACTGATCAATAAACTAATAATTAAAGTGTATGTACACGAGTGGTGTGCGTTATGCGTGCAAGCAACGAAAATGTGAATGTTCCTCCGTGATCTTGTTAAGTTTGTTATCGGAGGCACAAGTAGACTACAAGGATTATTAGAGAAGCATAGAAAGACTCTCGAAGCACGAAGCGAAAATCAAGATTGGACATTGTAACATTTAAGAATCATTTCATCTTAAAAATATTGCGAAAAGTGCTTTCGAGTAACGAAAATTTCATAGGTCAAAATTAGCAGGAGATACTGCTTTTATAATACGGATATGCGATTTTTATACATTGTATACATTTTGTATATAGAGAAGTGTATTCTACACCTTTGAATTTTTCATAACTATTTTTATGACAATTAACTATGCCCGGCCTAATTTAGTTGAATCCTTGTCGCGCGTTACAGATTTAAAAATATGTAATATCTAAAGCTGCATTCTTTTATTGGAAGCTGAAAATTATCCGAAAAAAAGTCAATGAGGCCAAAAGTGGCGTAACTTTACTGTTAAGTATTAGTTGAAAAAACATTCATCAAAAAAATAAAAAAAAGAGTATTTATAGCGCATTGTCTACGTTAAACATAAAACTTTTTCTGTTCTTGTAAAATCATAATCTTACGTTGCAATTACTACTTCCATTCTGTTGAATGGCATACACATCTACTGCAATTACTGAAAATCTTCGTAGGTAGTTTCAACTTGTATATAGACTGTATCTAGATTTCATCGATATTTTTTGTACATAGTAAATTGGAATAAAGTTTCCGCTACTATGACTGATCGCTTTTTCATTAGTTTTTATGTAAAGATTATAATAGTACCTACCTGTGTTTTTGAAATACTTGAAATTTTTAACTTAATCTGAAGGGGACGGGAGTTTAAAAAACATCGCTATAAAATTCTTTTTTGGCGATACTATGCCAATTTCATCTTTATTTTTGTTGTTTTCTAATCGCATCAACTTATCATTGATGATAACAAAATTTACTTTTCCCTAATATTTCATTTTAACAATATAAAATTATATTTATTTACACGAGGTTGACATGACAGATTAATTTCAAAGTAATTAAATGAAAGTCTTTGTTATAAACATTAACTTAAAATTTCATTATTTTGAAAAATGTTTATACTTTACGGTTCTTTAACTTGATTGGTTCTAAACATTCTTATCTATACTAATGAGATTCATCTCCATTATTTACTCTAAATAAATTGCATTAATTTAAAATTTTTTTAAATCATAAGCATTTATATTTAACATAAACGTAAATAATTAAATGAATGTATTTACCATATATTATCAAAATATTCTAGTATTACGGGTTATTACCTTTTTTTTAAATTATTTTATTTATTCACATTAATAGCATAAAGTAATGTTAGTAAAGTAACGCAGTTAAGGACATTGCAAGAGTTATTGCGTAGTTCTTTTACAAGGTGTATACAATAAAGTATACATATTTGCATTATTTAAGAGTCAGAGAAAATATATTTTTCAACTCAAGTGTAAATTTTTCAATAAAAAAATTCATATAAATATAAAAATGTTTATACAAATTCAATATAAACTAGATAATTAACTTTAACTGAAAAATATACTATAGTACGTTTAAATATATATATACACATACATATATATTACACGCACATATATATGTATCGTCAAAATTAAAGTTAAATTACCTATATTTTTACAAGTCTAAAATCTATCCTTATAAAAAATGAATATGCTAGAATACACGATCTTGATATCCACTTTCTGGCACAGAAGGCCTAGATGGTCCTCCTGGTACTTGATGATGGGGGTGACGCATATGCCCAGGACGTCTTGGTGGTGCCAAGTATTCAAACATACTTTGACTATGTTGTGCTAACATTTTACTTAAATCACAAGGCATCGGATCAGTCCAGAAAAAGTCATGGTTTAGTGCAGAGTCTGAATCGTATCTCTTGCTTGGATCAAGAATTAAAAGCTTATCAAGTAAATCACACGCATAAGGATCCTTAAGATATGGTTTTAATCTATCCTTTACCTATATAATATGGAATATCATTTATTACAAAATCACATAACATAATTAATTTTACAAGTACTTACTTTTCTTTTCTGCCCTTTTGGGAGGTCCATTTTATTAAATAATTCCAAGTTTTCTACACCAGGCCAAACTTCCGTGGTTATAGAACCACACAGTTGAGATATTAATATTAACTGTTGTTGTTCTGTACTGCCTTGCATTATAGGCGATCTGAAGGAGAGTAAGGTGATGAATATGTTATCGCTAAGTTTTATCATAAAGAAGTATTCCTAATATAAAATAATAATTATACCTAGTCCACATTTCAGCCATTATACATCCAGCACCCCATAAATCAACAGGTGGACCATAATTTCTGTCTCCAAGTAAGAGTTCTGGCGGTCTATACCATAATGTCACCACCCTATTTGTATAACGATTAGGTTGGCCATTTTTATTTGCACTAAAAGCGCGTGCTAATCCAAAGTCTGCTAGTTTTAATATTCCATTTTTTGTTATTAATACATTAGCGGCTTTCATATCTCTATGTAAAATCTACAAAGAAAAAAAATTATTATTAAAACAATATTTATACTTTAGCAAGGATAGATTAATAAACATAGATAAATAAATATACCTTATTACTATGTATGTAATATAACCCATTTAATAACTGTTGCATAACTTTTTTTATTTCACCTAAGCTAAATTTTACATTTACATTTGATAATAATCCTGCAAGATCGTGCTCGCAAAAATCAAATACAAGGTAAAATGTTGATCTATAACGATTGTATTGAGTAGCTGAAAAAAAAAAAAAGATTTTTTTGCATATTCTAATCTGAAATACATTAATTAGATTTTGGACAAACTGAGGAAAAAATATACCTCGTGTTCTACAAATTTCAATGAGGCTTACAACATTTTCATGTTTCAATAGTTGTAATATTCTAATTTCTCGTAGTGCAGTTATTGGGAACTATAAGATAAATTAAAAAAAGATAATTATTAAATTTGTTCAAAAAGAATGAAACTCCATATATATATAATAAAAATATTTAGTAAAAAATTATACTAACCCCTTCTTTTTCATTATCCATTAATACTTTTTTCATAGCAACAAATTTCTTGTTAGATTTTTTATCTTTAGCTTTAAACACTTCCCTAAAAAATAAATGTGTACGTTAAAAAGAATGAATAATGTCCACAAGGTTGTAATATAAACAAAAAAATCTACTGTCCAGAAATGTGTATAAGTGATAATATAACATCCTTAACAGGGTTCTTGAATTAAATATAAAAAAAGTATATTTCATTAACAGACAAAGAACTTACCCAAAGGTTCCTTGTCCAATTTTAGCAACTTTCTCATATTTGGATGATTCGTCACAAAATGGAAAATCAAATTCTTCTATATATTTTTCTTTTTCTTTGGTATTCATTATTAGCTGATAAAACTAGCTGATAAACTAAGTTATACTGAACCACATAAAATTATTAAGTATTATTAAAAATGAATACAATTTGCTTTCATTGGATATATAAGTATCCTAATAGTAACCATAAGATAATAGTATCTTATGATACTATTGTATTCAGTTTGCACATGCATTTATGAAGTAGAAAGAACATAAATGTTTATGATGCAGCGACTACTATGTCTATACATGTAAAAGATGCTTCTGAAAATGTCCATTCATCCAATATCAGGACAGATGAAGTAAAAACTATGCTAACAATAAGGACATATTTATACTATGATTGATATTGGTATGATTGTATTACCTCCTGGTTTTTTTTCATCATGTATATACAATAATGGACAAGGGGGAGGGCAGAATAGGACTAGGGATAGACAATAAGAGAAATGAATATGCATAATATAATGATAAAATATTACAAGATAGTTAAAAATTTACAATCACTTTCTCTAGCAATAAATCTTTTCAAAAGGCATTGTTACACTTTTACCAATAAAACGCCACATCATAACATTGATATTATTATACCTGGCTTATAAATCTTTGTCAGTTACAGTTATAAGAGACATTTTTTCTGAGCAAGTAAACATAACAATGAATGGAAATAACTGGAATTACTCTAAAAACTTTTCAAAACAAATAAATAAGAACATCCCAAAAATCGGAATAACTTGTAGGTGTATCTATTTAAATTGATAACTATTTTAAAAAATTACTTTAATTCAAATCGTTAATAATTGCGTTCAATTTTTCATTCTTAATAACTATACACGTTTCTTTGTCCTTTAAAACATGTTTAAACAATAATTTTACAAACATCTCTTAGACACGCTGAATAATTTCAAAATTAATGATTATCAAGACAAATTTACTAATCAAAAAAATAATTACAAATGATGAACAAATTACCAAAAAAAGTGATGAATCAGGTATAGAGGAGAAAGAACACTAAACTTGCTAGCACTCTCACAAACGTGGACCAAATAACAACATCAAATTGACTACTAAGTTTCTACTAGAACATAACCCTAATGTGAAAATCGATATTGATATTGGCACCATCTCGTGTGAGACACGTGCAACAGTAGTCATCTGTCGTCGAATTTTTGAGTGGAACATAGTTTCACGAACAACACTTATAGAGTCAAAAAACACAAATTAGTTTAATTATTGTATATTTTATAATATTGCAACCAATTTACGTATATTTTAATTTAATAAAATTAATAAAAATGATAATTCGTAGTCACCCGGGAGCATGGACTTGGACGCTTTTCGGAACATGCTTGAACAACAGTTAAATCACAGACATCTATATTAAAGTCTTGCCCATTTTGTCAAAACAGTCTTATAACATCAATGACAGCATGCACATATAATAAAAAAATATTGTTATGACAGCTAATAACAGTATATCGATTATCAATTGATAATAACAATATTGTCAGATAGAGGAGTCTGGTGTGAAACACCAAATATTAGTTTTTTTACTCGCCGCCCTGGGGATTGGTGTCTCCACATCCTGGATCGCGTACTATTGGACAATTGGCAGTCCATGTATATATAGTCAAAGCATGCACGCAACTCCATAATTTCACTAGACAATAACAAACTAGTAAGTTTCAAGGTCTGGTTTTTGTTCCTGCACTGATTACATTAGCCAAAACACACACCAATCAGAAATGTGTTAGGTACTACTACTAGTTTCTGATTGGTGTTTAGTTGCCCTAGTATAGTTAGTGCAGCAATGAAAATTGATCTTATATGAGTGGCTGCTAGAGATACTTTGATAAGAAACAAAGGGTGTGTTCAATTTTACATATTGAATGCATAGACTGCTTTAAACATACTGTAAATATATTTAACAATATATGTATATATTTATATAATAAAATTAATAAATATAAATGTAATAAGTAAAGTTACATAGAAATATATCTTTCAGTGCCTTTTGCAGAAATTTTAAAAGAAGTTTCGAAATCTATACGCGAACCGAAAATCTTTAACAAGAGCGTCGAAACCTATACGCGAACCGGGAATTCTTAACAAGACTGTAGAAACCTATACGAGAAATGGGAATTCTTAACAAGAGCGTCGAAACCTATACGCGAGCCAAAAATCCTTAACAAGAGCGTAGAAACCTATACGCGAGCCGGAAAACTTTAACAAGAGCGTCGAAACGTATACGCGAGCTGAGAATCTTTACAAGAGCGACGAAACCTATACGCGAGCCGGAAAACTTTAACAAGAGCGTCGAAACGTATACGCGAGCTGAGAATCTTTACAACAGCGTCGAAACCTATACGCGAGCCGAGACTCCTTACAAGAGCGTCGAAACTTATATGCGAGCCGGAAAACTTTAACAAGAGCGTCGAAACATATACGCGAGCTGAGAATCTTTACAAGAGCGTCGAAACCTATATGCGAGCCAAAAATCCTCAATAAGAGCGTCGAAACCTATACGCGAGCCGGAAAACTTTAACAAGAGCGTCGAAACGTATACACGAGCTGAGAATCTTTCCAAGAGCGACGAAACCTATACGCGAGCTGAGACTCCTTACAAGAGCGTCGAAACCTATACGCGAGCCGGAAAACTTTAACAAGAGTGTCGAAACATATACGCGAGCTGAGAATCTTTACAAGAGTGTCGAAACCTATACGCGAGCCGAAAACCTTAACAAGAGTGTCGAAACCTATACACGAGCCGAAAACCCTAACAAGAGCGTCGAAACTTATACGCGAGCCCGAAAACCTTAACATGCGGATATGTAACGGATGTCACATACACATAGTTATTTCTTGTACGTTTATTATTTAATGTATGCTTCACCACTGTATGCAATGTCGCTAAGTACTAGATTTAGCGAAGACACAAACCCCCAAACAGACATTTTCTGTTGGGTTGACATCCTCTTAAGGTGCTGCGATATCTCTGAAACTTTTCGTAGAGGATCGAAACGCCACTAGAATTTTAAAGATGGTGCTGAAAGTACAGCGGGAGAAATATTCAAAAATTTTGACAATTTTGAAAATGACGTAGATAGATGTAGGGGTTGTTTGATGAAGGTGTAGAGACGCGGAGACGAGGTCCGTCCAAGTCGTACTTACCTCTCCTTCTAACCCAGTTTAACCTTCTAAGCGTTTAATCATATAGATTTATCTGTCGATAACTATAAAAGTTGATTTAAACTTCAAAAGAGTATGTTCGTTTCTTTACACTTTTAAAAATTTTGTTATATTATATGCCACTCTCACTATAGAAAAGATATCTAAAATGGATGCAAAAGGAACAGACCTATACATATGTATTAGAGGGAGATAGCACTGAGCCAATTTTGCATCAAGTGTTTCAGGATTTCACTGATGCTATTGAAGCGATTTAATGCGCGATGAAGGAGTGGGAATCTAGGGAAATTTTAGAGGTGTCGGTGACTGTTAATGCTCCCATTGAGTGAAACGGAACGGTGTCTATTGCACTCAACGCGCATTATGCGTGAAATGGAACGCACCCTAAAGTAATACGAGGTAGGTATGTCTGAGCCGATCAATAAATTATTGAGAAAAATTTGTATCATGATCAAAATAACAAACATCCTTTGTAATACGCATGCAAAGTAGATATCCGTTGAATGCATTTTGACATATGTTTTTCAACGCAATACGATTGTCACTGTAAGATAAAGAAAATCTGCCGTGTTTAAAATCCATTTAAGTTTACAAGAATGGATGCGTTGTAAAAGTATACATATTAAGTGTCAGGAGGCGCTCGAATGTATGTCACTTACATTGTCATGACAGATCACCTGTCAAAAAAATTATTTTATATATATATATACACATATGTTTATTTTCCTACTAAACTTTTGAACTCATTTGGCAAACACAAATCTTAAAATTATATATACATAATTGTGTATATAAATATATATATATATATATATATTATTACAATAATATATACATACTAAATACTGTTTTCATTTTAAGGTGACAGTATGAATTAGTTAAATATGCCTCATGGCTGGAGGCAGGGACAATAGGGGGCACAGTCGAAATTTAGACAGAACACATCAGTGGTTGTGCCATCATCGACTTTATAAACCTGCCATAAATAAAGTACCCTTGGGTGAAAAGTTCAAGGAGCGTCAAATCATTGAAGAAAAATGTGCTGTTACAAAAAGCATTACAGAATTGGAGAAAAATATACTTAGGTAAAAAAACTGATTTTACATTCTATTACACTTTTTTGGAAAATAATATGATTTTTAGATATTTATGCCTTTTGAGTATTATAGCATGATATGTTTTTTAATATAAATATTAACAAAACTAATATATATATATATAAATATATATATACGAGCAAATTAATATAAATAATTATAGAGCACATGATATAGAGTATGAATATATATATTCTTGATGTATAAAACTAAATAAAACTAATTGTAAAACTTTTGAAGCATGAACAGTTTTATTTAATTATACATTTTTTATAGAATATATACAGAATCTTTATATTCTGACTTTAATATAATATATGGGTGTAATATTATTCAAACAAACCAGTGTATATTTAAAGTACGGTCACCCCAATTGTATGAAGTTTTGAAGCCATATTTTAAATGCACTAACAAAGTTATAAATTGTATCCTCAAGTCCCTTGGACTTTTTCATCAAGTTGGAGGCTTTGTAAGGTACTACCTTACGTATATCCTTCAATATTAATCTTAGTTAATTTTTTAATTTTTATACTGCACGCATAAATGGATTATAACTATTTTGTTGCACATTAAATAAAATAAAAAATTTATTAAAATTGCCTTTTTTTTTATTGTTTTATTCCTAAATTGTTCGTTATGCTATTGTGTGATCGCTAATTTTTATAATATGCCTAAATTTATATAAGGTCCAATTATCGATTTAAATTTACATTTTTACAGGCTCTTGTATAGTAACTTGGATGTTTCGCGTCAAGAAAAATTATTAGTAAAACTCATAACAGCACATATTATAGACGAATCGTACTATGTAGATTGCATAAAGATTAAAGGTAGAAAAGAAGAGGAATATTCGACATCATTATTAGTTTCCGATTTTGAAGAAAACCTAAAAAGCATTGATGAATATGCCGTCAGTGATATAAGTCCAACTTCACCGGATATGGCAGACTCTGGTCTGGAGACTGGTTCAGTCAGCCCACATGAAAATACAACTTCTGAATATTCAAGCACAGATTTCGATGAATCACAGACAACTGAGTATGCTTATACAAATGAAAATCTTCATAAATTACCCAGTAGACGAAGATGTGAGCCAGAACATAAATCGCGTTCTGATATTAAGACCCATGATATGTCGCTTAATTATAGTACCTTATGTAGCGTGAAGGATGCAGTAGGACCAGTAATGGAATGTGCTGTAGATGAACATAGTGCTACTTGTTCTTCGGCAGATACCGATAATCAAAATCTTGATTCTTCTTTCTCGTCTAACGAAGCTGCTCAAAAAACCACAACGCAAACAGACGATATCTTTCAATATGAGAACCAAGTACTTAGCGAACCTTTCTGCGAATCAGATTGTGGGAGCGAAGAAAATGAATCGCTCGAATTCATTGATCCACATAACTTTTCCTCCGTTTCAGCAAACTCGCAAAAAGAGACAGTATCATCCGAATCGAAAGAAAAAGTATACGCGAAGCATTCGATTGATGACAACTTTAACACGAAAGAACTCGTAAACGAGGAGAAGAAGCGAGATTCGACTCATTCCCATGATTTACAAAATGGTAAAAGTTCCTCAAATACAAGAAACTATTATTTCATTGATGCATCAACTCTGAACGATGAAATAGATGTATTATCTACGAATACGAGTAAAGATCAAGGTGCTAGCGGAGCTTCTCAATCGCATGTTTCATATTCCACGGATTACACGCCCAGTAGATCTAACAATTCTACGGATGAACAGTGCTATAAGTTTACTTCATTGAAGCCCGCGCATGTCGAGACTTTGCACGAAAGAGTGGCTGAGTTTCAGCGGGAGTTAAAACTCACAGAACACTTAGAGCCTGTTGTGGAACCGCGAAAGGTGAAACGAGTGAATTCTCTGTCAGATGATAAAATGGACGAAGACAAAGGGGTGAGCAAAGAATCTCTTGCGGTAGAAATTAAGGAAACTGACAGTGGAGAAAGTACGCAACCCTCACCTTTACCGGACAATAACTTTAAGTTGAACAACAATCAAGAGAAAGTACGAAATGTAACAATGGTTCATCAGACTACGTTGAAAGATTCTAATGAGAAAGTTGACATGCCAGAAATTTCAGAAAAATGCAAGCAAGACAAGAATTCGAATGATGCAGAGATAACGCGACCAGCACTCATCAGGAGAAATACATTTGAATTAGATTCTAACGATGAAAAATTGTCGACGCTGAGACAGGAGTACGAACGTCGACAAGGCACCCTTGTTTTTCAAAATGCTATTCCACAGTATTCAGGACATCGCGTAGATGGTGATTCAGCATTCTATAACCCTTCTACTAATTCGACAACGCCTCCAATCACAGATATGCTAAATAATTTTACGATTCCCAATTCATCAGAAGTTGCTCAGCTACCTGAAAAACTCAACTACCATACTCCTTCGCTCTTTTCTGCAGATGCTTACAAAGATAATTCCTCGAAACCAGTGCCGAATTCAGCAAATGAAAATAGCTTCCTTCTAAAGACAATTGGCAATGAAGCGAACACGGTTTACCCCGTGACAAAAAGTGCTAGCGATAAGATGGTCACTGATTCTCAAATGGATACAGAAGATTCGGATAGGTGTAGCAGCAGTTTGCCTGTTACATTGAGTGCAATCATGGGGAAAGATGCAAAATACGATTCGATAAAGCGAACAAAGCGAGACGAAGCAACACCGATAATATCTGGCGGAGTCTCTTCCTTAGATTACACAAAACCTACGGACAGTCCTACTTTGCGTCGTAAAACAGAGTCCACGCCAATCGTTTCTGGGGGATCGGTGATGATGCCGGTAAATGAGCCAGATACCCAATCAAGATCGGCCAGAATGTCCTCTTCCATGACAGCATGGGTCGTGGACATGAGTGATTGTAAAAATGACGCAAAGACCTCAACGCAAAAGGGCATGTCGCAAAGCTTTTCCAATTCCGAGTGTGCTAAGAAAGCAACGAAGAAATTGAGCGATCAAGAGAAACACGGTAGCCTAGGATTTTTCGTTAACCTGAAAGACATCGATGCTGAGCCGAAAAAGTCGCTTTCGAGTCAAGCATCCTTGGAGAAGAACCACAACGGTAGTAATAGTGGTGGTGCTGGTAGTGGTGGTAGTAGTAAACCATATTGCGAATTCTACATTGATATCTCGGACAAGAACAACGGACCTAGGAGGAAGAAGGTAGAGAGGAGGGACGAGAACAGTAAAGGGGAGACGACGTCGACGGAGGAAGGTCGTAGAAAGAACATATTTTCCATGTTCATCGATTTAAATGACCCGAACAAATGTGGAGCTACAGCGCCTCCGAAAAATCCACTTACCAGTAAGCAATCTGAGTGCAAAAACGCTGACTTGAGTTCATCCACGAGTAGCACGACAACTTTGGACGATAAGTGCCAGGAACAAAAAATTCCTGGAGAAAAACAAAAGGCAAGCGTCTTTATGTACATTGAATCGGATTCGCCTGTAGTGAGGCGTCGTACTCTTTCATCTTCCCGACCTGCATTTATCAGGCACTCCTGGAACCTCGAGAAACAGCAATCGGGGAATGGCAATGGGAATGGGAACGGGCACGTTGCTAAAGAAATAATGTTCAGGAAGGAGCATAAACGCGCTCATAGTTTATCGGTGGATCGAGCTGACCTGAAGAGGTTTCAGACTAAACAGAGCTCGTCGAGTCAGTCTTTGAGCGAGGCTGCTGCCCGTACGGAACCTTTGGTCGACAAGAACGTGAAAGGTGTACAGGAGCAGGATACGAGGAACAACAATATGGACACATCGGCCGAGGACGTTTTCGAGTTTGATGTTAAGGACACTCCGCCGAACTCTCACGTGGAAGTTATCAATGAGGAATTGCGGGTCAGCATAAAGAGCCACGAGTACAAGGAGCTGGTACCAAGTGGTTCAGCGAACTTGGAAGTGTCCGAGGGAGGGAAGCCCTACGAGGACGAGTGTTCCGATATATCCGCATGGGACAAGACTTGCACCGAGAGCACTGAAGGCCAAACGCGTTCACGCAAGAGCGAAACGTTTGACATTAGCAGCGGTAGCGGACCCTCTTCGGGTAGCGATAATAACGATTACGAGCTATTAAATGGCGAAATGCCAAATGTATCCGAAAGACCTCAGGTTGTGCCTTCCCTAGGTAGTAAAATATCGAAGACTCACAAGTCTCTGAACGAGACTATCAAGAAAATCGAGTGCGAGCTCAAGTGCGCTGATTATAGCGCGGATGAATGTTCTTATCAAGGTAAGAGAATTCCTGTGTCAAAAGTGCCTCAGGCAAGTAGCAATGCGGAAGACAAAGGGTTCCAGGTGGAATCTGGTACAGCTTCTTCCAGTTCCTTCGTACGTTTATCCGATCTGGACAAAACGCCTAAACCATTGTCCGTGTCGGAAATTGCACTGATCAAGGAGGAGAAGGCATCGTATCGTATGAGCAATAGCATTCCGGAGACATCGTGGATAGAAAGCAAATTAGTCGTAACCAGAACGAGCAATCCAACGAGGACGCTCGCTCGAAAGTTCATGCCGGTTATGAGCACGTCTCTTCCGTCAAAGCAAAAGTCTCCCATGGAAGATCTCACGGGTGACTTGGAGGGAGAGGGTGTCATTTCAGAATCTGATCTTAGCAGTATGCAAAGTAGCATGGGTAGGTCCGGAGCTGAAGGAAGTACCGAAGAAACGGAAACGTCGAGTTTAGCTTGCGGCAAACCGTACAACAGATTAGGAGAAGATTTGCTGAGGATGTTCCTCGAGGAGATCAATCCTGACGTGACGATAGATGTTGCGGGTCGTCACATAAGGGCTCACAAGTGCATACTGAGTTCTCGCTGCCAATACTTCGCAGCGATTCTTAGCGGTGGATGGATAGAGAATGCTGGGAATATTATCTCTTTGCAGGGGTACGTTTCGCTCGACGTTTGCTAGCGATTGAAAAGTTATTGCCAAGCGTGTCCATGCGATAATTGCACATCTTTTTACAGATACTCGTATAACGCAGTTCATTTTGCGCTGTGCCACATTTATAGCGGCGAGAGCAATATTCCCGATTCGATAAGTATCGTAGAATTAGCAACGCTCGCAGATATGCTCTGCTTGGAGGGTTTGAAAGAGGTTATAGGATATACGCTTAAAGTTAAATACTGTCATCTTTTCCACAAGGTAGATATAAATAGGGTGCTCTTAAATGCGCGCATAAGCTAATCTTTATTGGATTCTCTAGCCATGTCAGGTGTGTGCTGTTGGCGTTTTGGAATGTATGCCTCTGGCTGCTGCTTATGGCCTCGACGAGGTATACAGAAAATCTCTAAGATGGATCACGAGGCATTTCGTACGAATTTGGCCATGCAAAGCATTCGCTACTCTTCCACGGGAACTTATGGAGAAATGTTATCATCAGCATATTGTTCACATGGTAATTGCAGTTTCTAAGATGAGCGTACTAAATAAAATATCTTCTTTTTAATATATTTGCGCGTGCTCTTTCTCTCTCTCTAAGTCGGCAGATAACGTCCTGCAAACTATTATGGACTGTGACAAACTGTTGGCAATATTACCCAATGTTCGTTGGACAGAGCCAGTATTCAGGATGGTGTCCAATCTTCTCGAAACCGCAGTTAAATATTTGTCGGACAATTTTGCTAGTGTTTTGAGCAATGATAATTTCCAATCACTCGGCCGGGAACTAACTTGGAACATCAGTCGGTTGGAAGATAACGTTTTGGCAGCTGCTGAACGACTACCGCCAGACCAAGCGTGCAAGAGTTATTCAAAGTTACACAAAATGTTGCTTTCCTCGCAGCAAACCGAGGATCAGCAAGTTAAGGCGAAATGGGGTCCACTTTTCATAGATTTTCTCAAGAGGATTCAGAGTCGCGTGGAAAAATGTTTGGTGCGAGATGCGACACGTGCTGCAAGAAGTACATCATGGTTAAAAATGGATTTGGAACTCCGTAGAAGAATACAGGAGATGGCTTGTCTTGTTATTTTACCAAATGAATCGACGAAACGGCAATCCAGGCATTCCAACTTCATAAAGGTAATTATTAACGGGAAGTGAGGATCGCAACTGGCACAACACATTGATTAATACTATTGTTAATATCGTAGGAATCTAAGACAGCGCCGAGTCGTTCATCAATTAGCAGAAGTTTGGATTTAAAACGCGTAAAGATGGTTATATCGGAGCATAGCGATAAATCGTCGAAACCTACGGACAAACAAACTACTGCACAAACATTGAAGAAAGTACTTAATAAACCTAAAAGTGATCCTCTTGATCGTAAAGTACAAGATGATAAACCAATCGTCAGTGATCCTATTAGACCAAAATCATGGCCCAACAAAATGGAGGTACTGTTTTTTTTCTTTCTTGAAGAAGAAAGCTCGTCCAAAATTAACACGTAAGAATGATGCTTATGTTAAATCTGATTGCATAGGTAAAATCCAGATATTTGGAGCCACGAAGTAAACCCATTCCAAAAGATGCTCAACCATTGCAAGCTGAAAAAATTGTCCAACAGCGACGTAAGATAATGATATCATCCTCGGATTCCTCCCACACCTCCAGTCCTGCAATGAAACGTGCCACTGATAAGAAACCATTGGCTACGATGAAATTACCTGTCAAGAAAGATGTGAAGGCACTTTCATCGGATAGTTTGGCCGAGGCTAATTCGAGTAGAGCAAATCCTAAAAGGGATATAGCTAGTAAAAGTTGCGGCATTACTCGACCCGAATCTCCGTCGTTTAAGCAGAAAGGAGTAGACATCGGACTCTCGGTAGATTCTTTGGCGGAAACTAAAAAGAAACCAGCTGCACCGAAGAAGAAAGTGAACAAAATGGACAATTCAATGTCAACCGACAGCCTTATGACAGAAATAGCAACGCCAAAGTCCAATGCGTCGAATAAATTGTCACCTACTCGGAATAGAGTGACAACGAAAACGCAGGTTTACGATAAGACGAAGAAAAATTCTCCATTGATGCCGCAGAGGAATGTGACGAGTGGTACGCGTCGACCAACGCGAACACTGGAAAACTCAACCGCTGCTAGCAGAAGTAGAGCAGCTGCAATTACCGCCTACCATGGTTCACCCAACTTACGAAGGAATCTCTTGGATGCCGCTAAGACACCAGATATACCAAGCAAACCCATGAATAATGTAAGTACACGTACAACAAACTCGCGATTTGTTGCACAATCGGGTACCGCCAATATCAAGAAAAATCAGGAAGGTTTCGAAAGCCCTAACAAGCGAACTTCCCCAAAATCAAGTGGTACAAACAGGCAGAATAGGTCTTCGATTACACAGAAAAAATCTGTGAGTAAAATCAACGATGATAAAGTCAAAGCAAAGTGCCATAATGGGGAAACACCAAAGCATCTCACGGTCGGTTCAAGATCAGGAACTTTTCTCAAGGATGAACCAACGATACTTAAGAGGGCTGATATTAAGTGATCATCTCAAATCGATACTTAAATCCGACATTAGTCGCTGCTGTATGTATGTTATTGTAAATTTGACCAACGCGACATGCGTTCAAGAGAATTCTTATAATTTTAACGTGATAATTCCACTACGGAATCCTGCTGTAAGTAAGATAGCTTTAATATTTAAAGTAACTTTTTGTTTGCAAATCTTCGCAATGGGAAACTTAAATTACATGTTTTGAATTACATAAGAACTACGCTATGACTTCATTATAATATTGCATATAAAGATAAAAGAAGCACTAGTGATACGAAGATATTTTAATTAATGCTTTTCACTTGAATATATGACGGAACGAATCGTGTTTGTGCAATCTTCTATCTTGTATAAGATATACCTTATGCAAAACGTTTTAATAGAATATTTGACGACTAATCGTAAAAATACCTGAAATTGATAAAATGCAGCAATTATCTTAAATAGAATCCTACTTCTCGCAGTAATGCGACTTGAATATTTGTAGTATTCTTAGTATGCATGATTAATATGGCCAGTTATATGTTTATAGGTGTCTTTTTCTTCCCATAATAACAAAGCATATCACTCATAAATTTTTAGAATCTTAGCGATGGGAGTGATCGCCAAGATTAGTTTTTCAAGATTATTTATGAATGTTGCCATTTTATTGAT
Organism: Sclerodermus sp. 'alternatusi'; assembly: GCA_037305995.1. Lineage (NCBI taxonomy): Eukaryota > Metazoa > Arthropoda > Insecta > Hymenoptera > Bethylidae > Sclerodermus > Sclerodermus sp. 'alternatusi'. The sequence goes on from CM074550.1 coordinate 7,537,040, forward strand.
TCATGCTGAAATAATATAATAGTCGTTTGTATATTAAGTAATAATATATTTATTTATTAAATTTGTATCTATATATTTTGCAATGTACATTTTTATGCAATATTTGTATCTAGTCATTTATATATTTTACATATTTACTTTTATGTAATGTTAATAAGTATTTCAATATAAAGTTATACGATTACTTATAACTACTTTTATTACCTTAACGATACATACAAAAAATATATACACTATATTACATAGTACAGAAATATTACAACATAGGTATAATTATATATCTAATAAAGTTCCTCTTTGCCTCGATCTTTTCGAATCAGTTTCAGAGGGAGGTGCTGCTTTACGTTTATTCATGCCTTTTCTCTCGAGTTGCTTCTCTATAATGCGTGCGTTATTCGCATACGAATCAGCAACTTCTCTCTAAAATAAGTTTTCAAATTATATTGGTCCAAGGAAACTTTGTTAAATGCTGCATGAAAAGAAAGTATTTATAAACAATTAAATCACGTATACTTACTGCTTCAATCTCATCTTCTTCTTCGTCAATCGTCGACACTGTAACTGAACTGAATTTGCCCATGTTCTTAGTATGTTTCGTAACCATTATCTTCTTTGGCTTCTCAATGGCAACTTGATTGTAAATGTCAGTCATTGGACCTTCGCCAGAACTTTTGATTACGGAGCCTTTTACAATAAATATAACATTTGCTCCAAGATCGTGTTTGTAATACAGCAATAGACCACATCTAAAAAGCAATCGTTATATTTACAAATGCCTACTATGCGAATAAGAATCTTAAGAAAATGCCCACGTTTATTGCCTTTATTACTTACTTTTTACATTTTTGTCTATATTGTTTTTCAATACCTTCGGGCCTTTTAAGAAAAACAATTTCATCTTGTTCGCAAGTCATTTTGTGTGCATGTTTACTTCCGTCAATAACTCTAGCCCCGTCCCTCTTTCGTAATGGCAATTTTTCTATCGCACAATCTAAAGCCAAAGATATGAATTACGTTAGTTATCAACGATCCTCTTAAGAATCCTCTTAAAAACAAACTCATTGTAAAAAAAAAAGTAGATGCAAACATAACCTGCAAAGGGTACTAACCTAAGATCAAAGTCATCTGCCCGCAAAGACAATAATAAATATGCAATGGTTTTTCTTCATTGTACTCTTCTTGATCTTTCGTATCTGAGCAGATAATGCTCCTCGACACTACTTTCGGCATTTTTTAAAGTAAAACAGTAAACTACACGTGCTAACTCAATGGAGAAACAGACACTACTGGAAGATAAGAGCAGACACACACGTGTTTTATCGCTTTGTGCTTGTGGAACTTGTGCGTTCCAAAAGCAATCGGTACAGTCCACATCGGATTTCGGAACACCTTTAAAGCGAGACTTGGGAAAAGCGGGATAAATTTAAGAATAATGACAGAAGTAGGTAAACCAGACACGACCCAACCATTTCGCAGTACCGAAACTACAAAAGGAAATACTTTTCAATGATTGGAGATGAGAGAGCAGGGAGGATTTCGCCAGTTGAATCTATTTAAAAGCATCCAAAGCTTCCAACGTTAGAAAAGCGGGTACGGTCGCACGTAGAAGGGAGGAGAGGGAGACCTGTATTAAAATAACAAAGAATCAAATCGAATGAGAGGAGAGAGAACCGATTAAAGGACATGACGAGGAGAGGAGAAGAGAAGATAAGAGAAAATGCAGGATTGTAGATACTTGAGATTAAAATGCAGCGATCGATGAGAATTGGCAATACTATCGGTGAATTATCGGGGGAGGGGTATGGTGAAGGGTGGCACGCGGGTAAAGGGGATCCAGAGAGTATCTGAAAGTAGGGGAAAAGAGAGAGAGAAAGAGAGAGAGAGAGAGAGGTTTGCATGCAAGACTCATTAGTGGGTAGAAGGAGGAAGAAGGAGAGGAAGGAGGAAGGAAAGTGGTGGGCGAAAAGCAGTCCGTTGGCAAGAGGCGAACGCAGTCAACGCAGTCGAACTGAGCCACTCGAAGCGAGCGCGAGATGCCATTTGTGGGTGGATAAGTGAGGTCGCATGGCAATCAGTCGGGTAGTCAGGAACTGAAGTGAATCCTACGCTGTCCGGCGCGCCGTGTCCAGGAAAGTTTCGAACAGGAAGAGGGAAGGAAGAGTGAGGAGAGGAGAGGAGAGGAGAGGAGAGGAGAGGAGAGGAGAGGAGAGGAGAAAAAATCGCGCACCTGTGTGCTTTGTAATGTGAGTGGATTTAAGAATATAGGAGAGGAGAGGAGAGGAGAGGAGAGATAGAGACGAGTTCTCCAGAGTACAGCGGGCCAACATCAACCCGATTGGAACTAGAGACGCACACGGTAGTCCCTTCTGCGAAGGAAAGAGTACGTAGAACAACACGAGTTTTTAACGTAAGGGCAAAGGGCCGATCGCGAGTTTGCTCTGCTCTGCTCTCTCAGTATTTTCTCCCAGTAGTCTCTCTCGCTCTTTTGCTAGCTCACCGTTGGCTCTCGTTAAACAGTAACGACCGCGCCTCTCGGCTTCGACGGATATACGAAGCTTTTTCTCCAATTAGAAATCTACGACTTGTAATATTCGACGACGAGTCCTTCCACTTCCAATGCCGGACGGTTCGCGGAACGGAACGAGAACGAGAACGAGAACGAGAACGAGACACACGGGAACCTCCTCGGGTCTACGGCGTATCTCGACTCGATCTCTGAACCAAATACGGTAACGATAAGTCAACTTGGCTTCTCTCCGATTCTTTTTACGTAGGAACACCCGCTCGCAGCCGTATCCAAGCGGCCACGGCGATTTGACGTTCCGTTATCGCAGTCGGTCAGATGTTTCCCGTCCATGTGTGTCGTACGTGTACTTCGAGGGCGCGCGCGAACGCACGCGCGCGCGAACACACTGCCGTTTCCTCCTCCCGGTGGAATTTCGCCCTGGAACGGAGGGAGGAGCGAGTCTCGTTGCACGTGAACGATTTGTTTACTCGGGAATTTTCTACGGCTGCGTCCGTTCTCTATTTTGGATTCTCGTAAGCAGCTGCTGGGGGTTGCCACGGGTTGGAGAGCCCTCGTGCGCGCAACGCGGGGAGGACGGGAGGACAAACACCGCCTAGAGAAGCGGAGGTTCCAGTCAACTGTGACACTAGATAAGTAGTCTCTTGGCAACGCGCGTTGACAGCGTTTCCGAGGAAAATGCGCGGTATCCGGGGATCGATCGTTCTCCAAAGAGCGCGAATGTCAACGTACTTGAATTGCGTGCGCAAAACCCCAATGGCATTTGCACGGGATGGCATGGGATGGGAGGGGAAGGGAAGGGGGAGGAAGAACAATGAAACGAAGGCTGCACACGCCGGTATCCACGCGAGACGCGCGCAGTTCCCCTTTAATCGACGACGAATTAATCGCCAGGCGAAAGACTCATCGGAGTACCGAGTAAATTGACCTAACCGATCGTGACACGGTTGTGACTGGCTTAAGGGTAACGCGAGCCTCGCTCGGCTCTAGATCAATTTCTAAATATCGATTACACGGCGATCTATGAATAATTTCCGAGTAACGCGCACAGTACGAAGCAATGTTGCTTTGCCGATGGCTGGCTGACTGGTCGTTGCTTGGAAGACGCAGCGATAATACGATTGGTACTGCGCACGTAAAGTCGCCGAACGGGAGAGACCGGGACAGAAGAATTCCAAGCGAATTCTGAAAGCGTAATAGCGAACGAGCGCGCGAACGTCGCTCGTTTTTCGAGTTTCGATGAGAGTGAACGCGCGCGCGTCTCGGTATCCATCATCGCGCTTGGGAATCAGGGGGAAGGGGAGGAGAGGTGCCTGGGAAATTTCACGGATCTCGTTAATCTAACAGGTGAGGAACGATTGCAATCGGAGGAGGGTAGAGGCGAGGGAAAGAGCGCGAGCTAGAAAAAGAGAGGGAGAGAGGCGAGAGGTAGGGAAATGAAAGGAAAGGAACGAGACGAATGTTTTCTCAATGATTTAACGGGATATAAGCGATGTTGCATATTCGATTAACGAGAGTTGCAACACTCGCGTCTCTTTCAGCTTTGAGCGTAAAACGTGAGCGCGAGAGCTTCGGGTATTGATAGGTGTCGAAGGACAAGCGAGAGTGAAAGAACTTCTGTCTCGATCTGAAACAAGGATCGCGTATGTTCCTCCTCGTTAGCTCGCGGGACGTCTTGGATTTCCCATTGGAAAAGCGCGTGGAAAACGTTTTGCATCGGGTCTGATGAACGAGCGAATAAATACACTCACGCACGCACGCACGCACGCACGCACGCGCGTCAATCGACGGTGCAAACGTGGAAAAACGAGGATAGAACGCGCGCTCTCTCGGGTCGTGTAAAAAATATAAAGGAACGGGGAGGGTAAGGGGGTAAGGAGGTAAGGGGGTGGTGGTTGGAACTCGTAAAGCAAACGTTTAGGAGTCGCGCGGTTTCAGCCGCAGTTCCCGCAGTTGCGTGGAATCGAATAGGGAATTCCGTGTGTTTAGGCTCGTGGAAATGATCCCAATTATTTTTTCCACACACGCACGCACGCACGCACGCACACATCGCTGAAACGCGGATCAGTTGCAACGCACGACTCTCCTCGCAGCTTCCGCCCCGAACTAGTTGCGTGCTAATGGCATTCGCGATGTTCCTGATAAAAATGCTAAAAACCAGGGGGATCCGACAGGGATCGTGGCATCACTCGGGTTTCGCACGATTCCACGCGATACCACGCGATACCATGGCCAAACGGAGAACGGGGACTCGCCTTAATTTATGTAACGAGCGTGTTTAACAAATTTAGCGCGCGCAGCCACGTGTCCAAGTGTATTCGACCTCCGAGTAGGAAAAGTCTCGAGGAAAAACGCGGCGATTCGTCCCAAGTTCATCTGGCGATAATGGGAAGTCGCCGGTCGAGACGTGGCGATTTCGCGGAGTGAGATAGGTCGTCGCACGGTTTATCGAATTATCATCGCAGTGTAGCGGTGGTAGGTAGTTGTGGTAGTGGTGCAGCTGCCGGTAGCGAGAGAAATCATGGACGAAACGCGTATTCGCGGATGCACAAATCTGCATCGACCTGACCCCCATTCTTCGTTAAGTCGCTAGTTTCCTTCGTCATTGGACCAATACCAAATGACCCCGTTCGTTTAGGTAGTGGCAGTTGATAGTCATCCGAGAAAAGTGCAGCGTGCGATAACAGTCGTCATTCTGCGGGCGTGTGAGTGCGTGCGTGCGTACGTGCGTGCAAACTCGTCTCACCAGTAGGATATCTGCGTAAACTCGTAATTGCAACGTAAAAACAAAATGAATCAGCCAACCGGATGAGTAAGCTTAAAAAAAGCTTCGGAACTGCTAGAATCACCTAAGTTTTGCTCCATGCGTGTGTCTAGCGAGATGAGAGAGAGAGAGGGAGAGAGGTGGGGGAAGTGTCTCTCCCTCGCCTAATGACACTGCAACTTTGCATTATCTTCACCTTGAGTCACGGAAGACTTTTGCGTCCAGTTTTTCGCATGACGATCGATGAATGGATAAGTACCGCGGAGGAAATCCGCAGAGGCCTCGGATCATGATAATAATAATAATAGCATTGGTAATAGGGGATTTGGCTATTATCTATGAATCTCATTATCGGGACTTCGTTACCGGCTCGGAAATATCCTTGTCATTTTGATCGGCCTTGCGTCACGTACGTACCAGCAAAACTTCCAATCGATACAAATGTTTTTGCATGTCTCATCCCCGATGTGGCCGCACGGAACTTTTCTTTCACGAAAATAACCAACAGGATGAGATGTATTTTCTTGGAAAATTTTGGGAATCTTGTCGATGTGTGTGTGTGGGAGGGGGGAAGGGTGGTTCCAAGCTCACGTTATCGGAGTTTCGAGAATTTTGTCCTTTTCGAGTTTTTCTCATTTTGTGTACAGAAAAGCTTTTCCGCCTTTTAAATGAGTCAATAGCCTCTGATTCGATACAGATGTAACACTATCGCTTGTAGTAAATCTGCTCAATCTTGAAGTAACGCCTGCTTTCTATGCTATCGAACGAACGTTCGCGATAGCAACGGATAGATATACGGGGCGCCGTTATTTCTACGCCTTGTAAATTCTTTGGCCATTGTATCGCTCTTTAGGAATTTTCGGCGCTACGCGTACCGGCGAACGGGTATTTATAAAAGTGCTAATAAAAGTATCTAGACTGCTAAACTCGGTCGTGGCTCCGACATTTCTTCGTTCTAACATTGTAATTCTCCGGGAAACTATTTGGGAAGAGGTCCGGGGAATCAGCGAAAAGACAAATATCCACACACGCGTGAATCATCCATTTATTTTTCCAAACGAGATGCGTATGGGGGATCTGGAAAAATATTCGGTACACGGCGAAACCTCGAAGTTCGCGGAGGATCGATCCAAAATTTCAAGGATACTTTGGCAGCGAAGTCACTCGGATCGCGGCCGCTCATAAAATATTTTTCGAAAATTTCAATTTTCTCAAATGAGTCTGATTTTACATGTGGGTTCAACGCTCGTTAAACTCGATACGGTTTATTTAATTTGACTCGTGCATGAGAGCTTGGTTTTCAATGCACGTTTGGTTTCCCCTTCTTTCCCTGGAAGTATATCAATAGGGAATAGAAGGAGGCTTAGGAATAGCCCATTCAATTGGCGGTCCGTATTGTTAGGGGAATTGCAAACTGAGACGTGGGCTGGCTGCTCAGAGGGAATCTTTTTCTTCAAAAATTTCATCGCCCCTTCCCCCCTCCCTCTCTCTTTCCTCCGAGCAATACACGCCCTAGTAGGTAAGTTTCTCGTAAGAGGACGACGACGACGGTAAATACGAAATAAAATAATATGCAGACGCGGTGCGATCTCGCAGGGAAAAGGCAAAAATGACGACGTTGGAACGCGTAGCCGAGAAGATCGCGCGAGCAACGCCAAGCGAAATGCGCATAGCGAATTCAACTCTGTGCGCGTCTGCCCGATGTTGACGATGAAAAGTAGCTCTAGGAACTGCATGATTCCGAGAAGCCTGATTGTATCACGAGCTAGGAGAATTCTCACACTTTCCGCGATGGCAGTTTCCATGTTCTACGGACCGAGGACAATAAAGACCCTGTTAAAATTCAATAAGAATCCAAACGACTGGTATCTCGGTTTGTTCCCTCGTTTGTCCAAATAGACAAGAGGAGAGAGAGACCGCCGTGAAAAGGATTAGAAAATTCCGTAGAGGCCAGCCGGTCCAGGCGTTCCGAGATAAGTTTCGGGAGAAGGACAGCATGGTTACTTAGAGGGGAGGGTAGTGCCAGGGAGGTCGAGGGTATGAGTCTGGAGGGCGAGTTTGGGGAGCATCTCGCCGTCGGTAGATTCGCAACGGCGACTGGGCGACTGGAAGTCGAGCACCCCTTCGTTGCTCGTGAGCGAGAGCGGGAGCTTTGTGGACGAAGAGAGACGAAGCGTGCGAGCTTTCTCTCTCTCTCTCTCTCTCTCTGTCGATAGAGAGGAGGGGTAGCCACGTCATTGCTCTGCCAGAGATCACCACCCCATGTGAGGCAGTTCGTGACCGAACTTTGCCAGTCGTCCCTACCCTACTGCGAGTACGTTGTTGTGGTATGTGTGTGCTACTGTGCGTGCGTGCGAGCGTGTGTGCGTGCGTGTTTGTTTGCGCGTAGCTGCGCACGAGGGTTTGCGAGAAGCTGCCAAAGCGTTGAGAGCCGTTCAACTTCGCTCGACGGGATCTCGCATACGTACGCAAGCTGAACAAAGCTATCGATCATTGTAACGCGGACGTTTTCCGCCGCCGTTCCAACTTTTGTCCCGGGGAGAGTGACGTCATCCGGAGGGTTGTCCTCCGTGACCTGGGGCGGCAGACACTTCTGCGCGCGTCTTGCTCGAGAGAGCGGTGTGGTCTACCTGGAAGAAGAGGCGAGATTGCGGAGGGTCATCGCCAAAACCTTACCGAGACGTCGATCGAACGTCGAAGGTCGCGATATCGCCACCCGGACCCGCGTACACGTTGGGTGCTCGGACACCCGGGGGAGAGGTTCGCAGGGGAGAGGATTTTTAAAGGTGAGATCGAGGAACAGCCCGTGAACGAGGAAGGGTGGTGCGAGATGGTGCGACGAGAGAGTCGAGGAGCAAATTTTCACTGGGAAAACCCCATAGAGATACGCCGGAAGAATTCGCCGGATGACCGTCGTCCTTTCTCTCTTTCCATCGTTATCGAGGAGGAAACGTCCTTGAAGAAGTTGAAGCGTCGAGAGGGTTGAGGGACGCGGGTCTCTCCTCGCGTGAAAACACGCCAGAGTCCCGTCGAAAAACACGGCGCATTTCGCACTCTGTGTTTGGAACTGCGTTTCTCGGTAGTTTTCCTCTGGCCCCCGTCCTTATCCTCGTCCTCCCCCTCCCCCTCGCTGCCCTGCTTCATTTAGCATGTTCCAATCGGTCATTCGTATTCCCGACTAGTCGTGTCCGGACGGATTACTCATCGGTACAAAATTTCGAGCCTCCTACGTAGATCTGATTCACGGAGAGGTCCTCCCGCTCCTCCCCCCCGTCCCCCTCCGCCCTGCTATCTCTACGTGGGGCGGGGAGGATTCGAACCGAACGGGAAGACTCGAGACTCGGTTGGTTGGTCTATCCGAGTTTCTAGCAGTGGATCCGCTCGCATTTTCGGATAGAACCGCTGGCCAATTTCGCATTGCTCGCGCGTACGCGCGCGAGCGGCGAGTTATTCTCGCGGCGAGGGATCTTAATTTATTGCCACCCACGCTTTCGAAAAATGGAAGCATGGCGAGCGAGCGCGCGTGTATCGTCGCGCGATACACACGCCTCATTCTAATCCCGTTTCTTCGCATTTCGAGCTGGTGCAACGCGCGACGCGTATAAACTCCTCGTGCACGCTACACAACACCTCCACTTCTCGGCTTCTTTATACACTCGGTTCGGCTCGACTCGGCTTGACTTGACTCTCCTCGTCCGCTGGCGTTTCCTCGTTAAGCTCCTCTAGACACGTCGGCTTCTTCGAGTCCCCCATTGCCGCCCCCGTCCACCCGCGTCTTCTTATTCTTGTTTGCTTTCGCATCTTCTTCTGCTTCCTCCACTTTGCTCTTGCTGCGCTTCCACGCACGAGAAGTCCCGCGGCGGTGGGGGTGGCGATTCTCTCCAAACCCTCCGCGAAGGTGCCCTTTCCAGGGGTCTCTACGGTGGAGAAGTGCACAATAGAGATGCGAAGTTGGATCGTTTGAGCAGGGTATACGCGGCTATGGCCCAAGGTCTTTGGTCGCATTCGACCAAAACGTGTCCAGAGATAGAGATCGTTCGCTCTCTTGATCGCCTTCTTGGCAGAGCTTCCTATTTCCCATTTAGTCACGTGGCCAACGCGTGTCGCCTACTTGACTTTTCATCGGCCGAAGATGCTACCGAGAGATAGCGATTGAAAGACACGAGGGTACGAGTGAAAAATAGTGAATGCGCTCGTTCATTTCTTGGCTTCTTTATACTTGGTTTGACTCCTCCATTAGCGTTTGCTCGTTAAGCTTCTCTAAAGAGACTCGTCGTTTGCTCTTCGGCTTTGGCGAATACTGCGTTCTTCTTCGTCGTCGTCGTCGTAGTCGTAGTCGTCTTTCCTCTTCCTCCTCCTCCTCATCGTGCGGACACTCGAAATTGCTCGATGCTGAGCAGTCACTCCAACTTGACAAAGGCGTGTAACTTTAGTCCCTTGCCCGCCTTTTATTCAGCCACACGTGAAACATCTATCACGCTACCTCTTATCATAATCTGAAAATAACTCGGAGGAGAAGCTAACGGGAAGTATCAAAGGAATGGAATGGAATCATGGGGATTCTCTCCTTTTCTTTTTTTCCACTCTCTCTCTCTCTCTCTCTCTCATTCTTTGCAACCACTGGAAATCTGAATAGCGATATTTACCACGAGGCTCATCTCGTCGCAAGCAGTGGCATAATTCGATAACAATGAAAAGCAATGATTCGTAAATGACTTTCGTCGACAACTGCGAAAGGGGAAAGCTCCCAAGTGCAAATTGCAAATAATAGTAATTGCTCGTTTCTGGGGATTGGCATTTTGTTTATGGGAGGGAGAGTCGTCGACGGTGAGAACCCCGCGTTGCTGCAAACATTTGAAATTGCAATAGCTGCAGCAGGAGCAGTAGGAGCAGCGGCAGCAGCAGTAGCAGTCGCAGTAGTAGCAACAGCAGACATCGTTCTAGTTCCGTAAATCGGAGTGGCCCGTGACTTCTTGGGTCTCTCGAGTCTCGAACGTTTCTTATTCGGCCACCTCGCAGCCGTATTTATAGAGATCCACGCTCCACCGTTGCTGCAAAGCTTATATAGCCTCCCCAGCGCTATTTCGCCGCGCCAGAACCTGCAGCCCCGATGCATTTCAACGCTGATACTTTAAACTGCTCTATCAAGCCTACCTCCTCCTCCCCCTCCCGTCGCCCCACGGCTGATCATTCAATGCACCGCTGATCCAACGATTGTCACGCCTGCCCCCGTCCCCGTCTCGCAGTTGCCCAATATACGCTTGGAAACCGAGCTAGAACGTCTTATTTAACGCGACGTCGCGTAAACACCTTAAACGCCACTCTTAACTCCCCGAAACTTTTGCTTTTGCTATTTTAATATTGTTTGGAAAGCGCGCGACACTCGCCCCGTAGCCGCGACTGACAAAATTACGAAGTGCGCGTAGAAACGGAGAGGATCCGCTTTAATGTAACTTTGCCAAAGGTTTCGTTCACACAGTTATTTTCATTCCGCGAACTAGATTTCTATCTTTCTTCGCGAAAATCAGAGAAATTAAGTTATGACCTCAGTACCTCCTTTCCCCCGCTCATCGTCCTCTTGCGACGAGGCTCTTCTGTCCGCTAGTTGTTTCATCACGCTCGCGCGTAGGAAGGTAAATTTTCAATCAAACTGCAATTTCGTGTATCCCATGCATCTTCCTCGGAACGCTCATATTTTAATAGTCATAGGCCCATCCATCAAAGAACGTCGCTCGAGTAGAAACAGCGAATGTCTTTTTTAACTGCGAGGAATACGCGAGATCCGTCAGGGGTATCGACTACAAATTTGCTCGGTCCTTTTTTTCATTCTTATCGTGCATCGCCTCTGTGAAAAAAACTTGATTGATCGCCGACCTATCGGGGGTAAAGCGTGTTTGGCGAAACACTGTTGCTTCGTTGCTATTGTTGCTGTTGTTGATAACTTGTTGGCCTCGCTAAAATTTTTACGATAAATGACGATTGTTCCAATATCCAAGGAGTCATATCGAGCCGACAAGTTTATTTTAGATAAAAGCTCGGAGATAGCGTTACCGCGAATATTAAAATCTTGCATATAGTCGAGGAAACATCGATAAACTTGTGATAATTTTAAATTACATGAAATTGCGTGTGATAACCACCTCCCCCCTTTCGATTTCCTTAGAATCTCTCTTTCTCCATTTCTCCAGTATAATATAATATAATATAATATAATAAAGTCACCGAGAGGAGTGTTCTTTTTCTCAGAATTTTTTTATACGCTTATTGGTTTTTGCGGATGGAAACGGGATAACGGAATCTCGATACCGACGATAGAATCTCGCACATAGGAAAAGTACAAAAGTCCTCCCATCGTGGGGAAGAGACAGCAGAGAGTAGCAATGAAATTTTTTCCAGTCCATCGCTCTTTCCTCTAGTTTCCCTCTCGCTCCGCGTGTTTCGATGTCGACCAGCGCTTTCTATCGTTCGACACGTTGAGTCTGTCGTGCTTGTTCTCTCGCTGCTGCTGCTGCTGCTGCTGCTGTGCCGTTGCTGCTGGAGTACACGAACACGAGAACTCGTGGAGTTCGCGAGCCTGTCGATAGCCGATTTACGCGGACAGCGTAAATTTCGCCGAGCAATTATATCGTGCGCCTAAAAGAAAGGGTCGTTAAACGCGAGGTGGTTCTAGGTCCGTGGGAAAAGGCGAGCCGAGGGAAAAGTGGCCCGGCGATTTGACCCAGTGCTCGAGCATGCGCATTAAAACTCAGCCGAACAAGTTGGGATGTGTACCGTAATATTCGTTTCGTGCACGGAATTCGTGTCGCGGGCTTGAAACAGGTGAGTCGAATGTTAAATGTCACCAGCAACGGGCCGCGGAGGCCGAGGCGAGGGCTAGGCGACGACTAGCGACGACGCGGGGTCTTCCCCGACAGTTCTGGAGCGTCCGTGAGCTTCTCCTCTCTGTCTCTTCTCCGATCGGCTCACCTTCGTCGCGCTCTATCCCATTAGAGTTTTCCCCAAAGATTTACGAGTCTCGTAAATATCCCCGCGCAACCCTCCGGTGGTGAATGCTGAAACGTCCTTTGACCGCTAAACGGGGAAAAGGCGGCGGCAGGTGGAGGAAGAAATAGGGGGAGGGGGAGAGGATTCCTGCAAATGTAAACTCTGCGAATCTGCGCGTCCATGAGAAAGTCGGAAAGTCGTGTTCTTCGCGAACACTCTGCGCGTGTTCTTTTCTTTAAATAAATCAAGTGTGCGGGGCGAGGGGGGCGCAACGAAGGATCTCGCGTAAAACAGCGAAAGTTCTCCTCCGGATTTCCTCATTTCCGCTTTTCCGCGGAGGAAAACAGTACGGTCTGTACCGAGTGGCGGCGAGCTACAAAGTTATCAGGCCGTAATTCGTGCAAGTTCGAGCATAGAACTATTACGGAGCGAGAGAAAAGAGTCTGCTCCTCTGGAAAAGCAACGAGAGTTTTCCGAAGAGAATAATTAGATCGGTGGAAGCTAATTGGTAAAAGTTCCCTCCGAGCGACCTTCGAGCACCCGATCGAGAAGGCACGGTTGCATCTTAGTTAGCGAGATTGAACATTTGCAAAATTGGACCGAGTTCAAGAAACGTATAGAGCGGATAATAGGTGCAATGCCTTTTACGATATATTTAGATTTTTCGATAAAGAACCCAAAGAATCGAAAGAGACAGTTCAAAAATAGCTCGAGGATACTCGAGGAAGTGGCAATGCCTACCTACCCCCCGGACTCGCGCATTGCGAAAGTTTCGTACAATTAAGAGACGAGGGATCGAGGAGATCGCGGGGTTTGATCTCTCGAGTTAGCAAACTGAGTTTGACTTCTTTGCAGGTGATGACTGCTTGACAAGATCGCTGGTACGCAGGCAGGGTGGTAGCGGAAATGGATCTGCACGGCAGAAAACAGCTGAGCAGCTCGCCGGAAGTGGCCATGGCGAACCAGGTGTTCGACCAGTTCTGTAACGCAGCGACTCTCAAGTCCATCTTGGGCCACTTCCGTCATCTCTGCGAGCTCCTGAACGTCAGGTCCAACACTATCAGCCAATTCTACCCAAAGCTCAAGGCCAAGCTGCGCTCGTGGAAGGCTCAAGCTCTTTGGAAGAAGTTTGACCAGAGGGCCAACCACAAGTGCTACAATCGCGGAAAGGCATGCCTAAATACGAGGGTAATTGAATTTCCTGAGAAAAGAGGAAAGCGAAGAGAAAGGAAATACTTCTCTTCTATTCTCTTCTCCTATCTCACCTTTCGCCATACCTTTGATTTTCAGGTTCTAATTATCGGAGGTGGACCTTGCGGCTTACGTTCCGCGATAGAAGCTCAATTACTCGGAGCCAAAGTTGTGGTGGTCGAGAAAAGAGACAGAATGTCTAGGAACAATGTGCTTCACCTCTGGCCTTTTGTCATCCAAGACCTCCGAGGACTTGGCGCGAAAAAGTTTTTCGGCAAATTTTGCGCGGGCTCGATCGATCATATTAGTATACGACAATTGCAATGTATTCTACTGAAAGTCGCCTTAATCCTGGGAGTGGAGTTCCACGAAAATGTCAGTTTCGATTCCTTGATCGAGCCACCGGATGAACAAGGCGAAGGAAGTAAGTGGACATTGTCAGGTTTTACGAAACCATCGCAAACCCACCCATCGACCAATATGAGTAGACCCTTTAAAGCTTCCACTCGTTCCCCTTGGACGTACGACTCTCGGTGAAAGTACCCAATGGATTTCCATTTGTTTTTGCGACACAAAACGATCTGGTCGCACTTGAAAGTGCGCGGATTGCGCGATCTTGTACTCTTTGCAAATGTCCCAGCAGAGATCATTAATTTTGCACTTGGAACCCGATCAAAGCATTCGTTTCTCGAGTGATTCCTACAAGCTCGTCCTACAAAGAAGTCCACTAATTATCGTATCCCCTTGGTCTATTCCAGAAATAGGTTGGAGAGCGAAAACTACTCCCGCGGATCACCCAGTGTCCCAGTACGAATTTGACGTTTTAATTGGCGCCGATGGAAAGAGAAACACTTTGGAGGGCTTTAAGCGTAAAGAGTTCCGGGGGAAACTTGCCATTGCCATTACTGCAAATTTTATAAACAAACGGACCGAGGCAGAAGCGCGAGTAGAGGAGATCAGTGGCGTAGCTTTCATTTTTAATCAAAAGTTTTTTAAGGAATTGCATCAAGAAACGGGTATAGACTTGGAAAATATAGTTTATTACAAAGACGATACTCATTATTTTGTGATGACTGCGAAGAAACATAGCTTAATTGATAAGGGCGTGATTCTACAGGTAAGAAACAGTTTTATACCCTTCTCTTCCGTTGCGTTATCGTTACGACTGTCGTGAGATAGCGTCGTCAAACGCAAACGCGTTAAACGCGCGGAGCTAGTCGGAGTAGCTTGATTGCTCGGCGAGTACCGATTAGCCCATGACCTTTGACCCTGGGGCCTCCTAGAATAACTAGGGTAACTCCTAGAAAAATAGTCGCACGCGAAAGCATCGAAACCACTGAAGGTTGGAGGGTCACCTGCATCATCCTCCCTTTTTAGCCTTTTACCTTGCGCACGGTAGTAGAATCTCGCAAAGAAATAAACTATAAATTTTAAACAGTTCTATCGTCGGAAATGCAAAAAGAAAAAAAAACCTCCAATCAGACTATTTATAAACTATTTGTTACGTAGGATCATCCGGATACGGCGAAGCTTTTGGCGAAAGAGAACGTGGATAGAGAAGCGTTGATGCTTTACGCGAGGGAAGCAGCCGAGTTCTCCACGGAATACCAAATGATGGACATGGAATTTGCCGTTAATCACTACGGGCAGCCAGACGTGGCCATGTTCGATTTCACGTCGATGTACGCGGCGGAGAATGCGAGTCGCGTGCTGGAACGACACGGGCACAGGCTCCTCATGATTCTAGTCGGTGACAGCTTACTGGAGGTAGGTGGTCCTGATTGACGATTGGTGGATCACCGATCGTCCACCACACACACCCCCTCCTCAAACGAATCTTCGAATGAAAAGGAACTTTGTTTGCTCTCTGTTCCAGCCATTCTGGCCAACGGGTTCTGGCTGTGCAAGGGGCTTCCTGAGCTCCCTCGACGCTTGTTGGGCCATTAAAGGCTGGGGAGGATCCCCGATGACTCCCCTAGAAGTAATTGCCGAACGGGAATCCATTTACAGGCTTCTGGGGCAAACTACTCCGGAAAACCTGAACCGGGATTACGCCGCTTACACCTTAGATCCTCACACTAGGTAAGGACATCTCATTTGACTCCTTCATCGGTACCCAGAGTAGCGAAGGAAGAACTGGTAGTAGCAACAACTTTCTCTTGTACTTGTAGGTATCCAAATTTAAACGTGCGTTCCGTTACCCCCATACAAGTTCGGAGTCTTCTCGATACGGATGACCCGGACAGCATTAAACAACCGACTAGGTCAGAAATTGATATCCCAAAGAAACGACGAAGGCGAGGTAAGAAGGACCGAGACTACGGGAAGTTTCTCTCTCTCTCTCTCTCTCTCTCTTCGAGTTCTCTGATTCTCTTTTCTTCCTCTCTGTCATTCTCTACCTATCTATTTCCATATGGACGTTTAATGAACATGCGTTTCTATGTAGACTTCAGAGCGGAAGCTCAGGTAAATCCGGAGACTCTGTTACGTTGGCTGCAAAGACAAGTTGCTTTGTACGATTCCATACACGTGGAAGACATGGGAGCTTCGTTCAGGGATGGTATGGCCATTTGCGCCATAATTCATCGATACAGACCGGATTTGCTAGATTTTCATCGACTGCAGGTCAACGAAGTAGCGAAAAATAATCAATTGGCATTTGACATATTGGATAAGGAGCTTGGCATATCTCCTGTAGGTATTCCACACAATGAAACTTGTCTAAAAGTTGAACACCTCACTAACACTGGCAAACGCTTGTAGATCATGACGGGGGAAGAAATGGCCCAGAGCGAAATCCCGGATAAGCTCGTAATGTTTTCTTACTTGACGCAGATATACGAAGCATTTCGTGGGGAGATTCCGCACATCAAACACCCAAAATTAGTAAGTAACGAGTGACAGTCTGTGAGGAAGCGGTAGTGGTAGCGAAGAAAGCAATCGTGTGTATTCGAATGATTTGTTTGTGTGCTACTGAAGGAACCGGATAGCGAGGAGAAGCCTAATTATTCCAAGCAAATAAGTCAATTGACGCCCGAGCAAAAAGCTCAATTGATAGGAAGAATCGCCAAAGAGAGCGTTACCCGAATGAGACGTTCGCGACACAGTAACGACAACCTCCAAAGTGCGGATAAGAAAGGTGATACCATCGGCAGGCGTTCGAGGAAGAGACGAAGCACGGAAAAAATGGGCGCCACGGTGGTAAGTCGCAGACTTGCGGTACTCTCCAGCCAATTCCCTACCCCGGTGATCGGATTCCATTGAGATAAATCAATACTGTGAGATGTATCTATTGCATAATTTAAAAAGATTTCAATAGTCAATCCTGTCCTTTTCCTAGTCAGGAAAGAAGATCGAGGCTGTTTCGATGTGTCAAGGAATATTTATGTCGTTGTTGTTCGTTATCACTGGACTTGTCATAACTGCGATTCAAACGGAATTGATTAACTTCCGATAATCCGAGTGTCAAGTATTGTGAAAGCCTCTCGATCGATTCCGGAACACGCATAGAGTAACGTTCGTTAAAATTGTCAATGCTTCGTATTCTTAGCATCGCTTACTTATGTCGTAAGCTGATTATTGTTACTTGTATCGTTCAGCCATTAAGTATATTGAAGTAAATACCCCCCTTGTGAGACTTGATTTGGGCTGCAGTAAAGGTATATTACCGTGCTTAGAAAGCATAGCCTTTGTACTTTTTCTCGTTAGATTTCTATTCCTTATAAAGAAGCATAATTTCGAAAGGACCAATTGTAGCGCCGTTCTTTAATTACGTTTTTGTCAATCCATGCTAATTATCCATTTTGAAATTAACGCCAAAGGAGGAAAGGCAGAGGAGGCTCGAGGAGATAGAAAAGAATCGAGTCGAGCGTATGAGGAAACGACAGTATTTGCGAAAAATGGCAACTCAGCAATTCTACAAAAGCATGCAGATGCTACAAGCTAATGCGAAACGTGAAAAAGACGAACCTTTCGAGGATTACTCGTTATTCGTGTACCGACAAACCGCTCCGGATTTCAAGGATAGGGTGAAATATCTAGAGCAGAAAATATTGTATCCAGTAAGACAAATATTAACTGGTGTGACAATCTATGATGCTTGACAGTGTCTATACGTGTGCTATTTTCATTAAAACAAAAAACAAATCAATAAAACAGCAAGAAATTCAGACTTTAAACTCAACACATAAACGTGTCTCTGTTGCGATGGAATGACTTATTACTAACTGCAAGCAATAATAGTAATAATGTGAAGAGAGAGAGAGAGAGAGAAACAAGTAAAATCACTGTAAACGAAACATTTTGTGAATAACATATTTTGGCAAATATTTAACATTAATGAGCAATAACGAAGTTTAATTAACTCATTCTTTGATTAACTTCAGTGTCAACGATCAAATGATTGATCTCTTTTTTTTTCACTATATTATATTTGATAATTGATGTCTTTTTTCACTAATCTGCTTATCTTAACACTATACGATGTCTTTGTCTTTTTTTATGATTATATCATTATAGGTCTCTTACGAATTTTGCATAATTTACTTCATGCCAATTCCATTTCTTAGGACAGAGAACCTAAAATACACGCTGGTCACCTTAGAGGCAACGTAGACGAAGAATTTTCTGGACGAATAAAAAGTTTTGAGGACAAATTAAGAGGTTCAACGACCACGGAAAAGAAACCGAAAGATCTTTTGCGCGCAATTGGTGGGTAATTGGTGGTTTAACAATAACAATAATAATAATAATCAAGTAGCGAGTTTTGCCATGAATGATAAACGCGTTCTTTAGGTAAAATTGAAAAAACTGATTGGAACGTGAAGGAGATAGAGAAAAAAATCGAGGAAAATAAAATGGGACGCGGAGTGCGACACGATAAAATCGAACGAGTTCCAAAATGGAGTCGCGAACAAGTAAGCATAAAGTAAACGATGACTGGTCAATATTTAGTGTGAAACATCTGGGCGTTCTTTAATACTTCTTTCAACATTTTACACAGTTTTTGGCGCGTCAAATTAAAATGGAGAAAAAGGGCAGAGATCCTAAAGAGTCGGACGGCAAGTATGCCGATATCGATCATACATTGAAGACCGTAGATAGAAAGATTAAGGAAGGTAACGTTCTTGGCTATAACAAAGTTTCCGCAATGGCCGAGCAATTTTCCAATAAAAATCAGGATACGGAAATGAAAATCCAAAAATCGGTAAAAATCTCTCGATTGACAATTACGAGAAATGATCTACTCTTGAGTCGTACGATCGAACGAACGACAAATATACTATAATTCCACACGAAAATTATTTACAGAATAGCAGAGCTGCACTGGCGTTACCTGCACAAGGTGGTTCAGAGATGTGCCACTTTTGCAACAAACGGGTTTACTTAATGGAGAGGCTTAGCGCGGAAGGCAAATACTTCCACCGAGGCTGTTTCCGTTGCGAATATTGTTCTACCTCACTAAGAATAGGTATCTATTACACCTTATCTCCATCTTGTATCTCCAGCACCGATCGATAGACGTAACTAAAGGGACAAGAGTATCATTACCTATTGTCATTCTATATTTTCCTAGGGAACCACACATTTGACA
Source organism: Sclerodermus sp. 'alternatusi' (assembly GCA_037305995.1). NCBI lineage: Eukaryota > Metazoa > Arthropoda > Insecta > Hymenoptera > Bethylidae > Sclerodermus > Sclerodermus sp. 'alternatusi'. Next base: position 7,556,096 of record CM074550.1, read on the forward strand.
GGGAGAAGGAAGGGGGTCGGTTTTATTGCACGCAACACTTTGGTCTCTCAGGCACCATGAAAGGTAGAGCAGAGAAGAAAAGAAATCCTGTCTTAACTAAAGAGAACCTACCTAATTTATCTACTAATCTAAAATCACCCGAAAAGGTATTATAACTTTTTCATGCATTAGCATAACGGATAACTTCTTTAAAAATATAATCGATAACTTTGATTCCGGTATGACGAGCACTGAATTTTGCAAACAGGACAAAGGCTCGTTAGACTTGTTGGATCGTGGTCAAACGCCAGAAAGAATAGAATTTGAGAATCTAGCCGGTGTGTCGGATGCCGAGGAAGCTCACAGTCAAATGGACGAGGACGAGTGGACGGATAGAAACTTTGGTGCCTCCGCTGCTGAAATGGGTTCTAGCGACGATATATCTGACATGAGGTTAGCTGACACGACGTTACTTCTACCGTCCGTTTCTTAAAGATCCCCTAAAAGACAGTGCAAGAGAAATAAGTGAAGGGATAACTGAATTGGCTCCTTCTCAATCACACAGTGACTCGGATGAGGATAACGAAGTGTACGAGGAGACCATGGACCAGCCTTTAACCACCGAAGGGACCTTGGAACTTGCGAAGAATTGGACCCTGCGGTACTCGCACGGGAACCCCGTGGCTGGCCAATCGGATACTGGGAGCAACGAGTACGAGGACTCCAGCGATGATTATACCAGCGAAGGTAATGTCTTGTCTCTTCCGTCTGTTCTCCTTCAGCGATCGACGAAATCTTCAGTATGTTTTTCTTTGACTAGATGAGGAGAGCGGCACAGCGACCGAAGATGAGGAGGACATACGAGCACGAGAGCTGAGGAAACTGGAAGTCTGGCTGAAAGTCCCGCCGCGCAGCTCTGACACCGATACGGGTTCGGAAACAGAGGTGAAAGCTTCTCGAGACTCTAATGACATAGCAATTTCAGAAACACTCGTTCATCCAGAAATCAGTCTCGTCGATTCTACCGTTAACGCGACGATTAACAGTGTCGAAGTGAAGGAACGTGAAAACAGCGTGGAGAACGATGAGATCGCGCAAAGTATCGGCAGTAGTAGGGATAGTGGGTCTTCCTTGCCGAAGGACGAATCGATCGATACACCTGATGGAAGAGCGTCAGCGGGAAGTATAATTCTCGACAATGATTCTTCCGAGAGAATCTGCTTTGACGGGAATGACGATGATGGTTCAATATCGGGAGGGGACGTCAATGCTGCTGGCTGTAACAGTTGTTCTGAGAGTCCTTCACCCCTGAGAATTATACTTCCGGACGCTGTTCCTCAGAATTCGATGGAGGCTAACGTTTCGCACTGTAACGCGCGTACGAACGCACTTGGTGCGAGCATCGAGGAGAATCTGCCAGATTTGGTGGCTTCTTCCTCGAAAGATAGCAGGCGATCGTCCCTGAGTTCGTCCTCTGAAACTTTTCAATCGATCGAAGTGACGCCCGGTGAATCATCGGAAAAACCGGAAGACGTCGGTTTAGTTAACTCGGAGGATGCGAGGTACCCGGAGATCATGGTCACGCCATCTTCTCCGACTAACGAAAAACTTCCTGGTAAAATGACGGTAGAACCAACGAGACTGACGGTCCCCAAGGAAGCACCGAAACCCCCAGTCGAGCAAGACTCGAACAGTTCTTTCGATAAATTAATCAAGGACTTGAAGCAGAGGAAGGCGAAGAACAAGATGCTCTCGCAGGAACTGAAGCCACTCTCTTCGCCGGAACGAGCTCAATTAAATATTAACAAATACTTTGAATTGAGTAAGAAGTCGGAAGCGCCGAGTACCAGGTTTCAAGCAATTCAACGAAACAATGCTGAGAAAGTAATGTCGAGTGGTAACGCCCAAGACGGTAAACGGGAATCATCAGCCTGTCTTGAGGAGAAAATCATTGAATTAAATATTCAGCCCAAAGTGTCCGATAAAGTTAAATCTACGGATATAATGAAGTACTTTCAGAGAAACAGTATCGAAAGCGAAGATATCATCAGCAACGGGAATGCGGGTTCGAGGACGATTGAAGAATCGATTAGCCTTAAAGAAGTAGCAACGGTGGATGATGAGAATTTGAGTGCTATCAACGATATCGTGGAAAGTTCTATCTGCAACGAGGATCGTTTCGGTATAGTTGAAAGAGAAGCGGAAAAAATGAGGGCGAACGGTATTCATAATCCAGAAGAAGAAAGTACCGCCGTAGAGGATATCCTTTTGAATCGTAGCGGAACGAACAAAAAGAGCAAACAAGAAGAAATCAATGAAACGAGCGACGAGTCTAAAAAACCAAATGGGATCGACGATGAAAGCGAGAGAAAAAAGGTAAATGCTGAAAGTGCGAGTGAGACAGGAGTGGCAGCAGGAGAAAGAGGGTATCGTAATTTATCTGCAAACACTAGGAGAGATGAAAAAATGATCGAAGGCGAGACCGACGAAAGAGAACGAGCTCGAGCAAACTTTTTTGAAAAAAGCGTCTCGTCTTTCAATGAGAAACCCGAGAAGGTTGTTTTTAAGCAGATTTCTTTGGAGGAGAATTCGAAGAAAGATGCTGAAAAAGTAGCGATGGTGGTGGAAAAAAGAACCGGTGTAGTCTCGACTGCCGAAAGGATTCGATTGGACTCGTGCGCGGAGTTTGCGCAAGAAGCACCGAAAAAACCTGCGAGAAAAAACCTGGTACCCGTGGAAAAAGCTCCTCCGACTCCGACGGCTCCGACGAGAAAAAAAGTCGAGAGGCGCAAGTCCTTTAATTCGACGACGGGAAATCACGGTACTAACCATGACAAGGCTGCCTCTTTAAAGCACAGCGATAGAACTGCGGGAAATATCTCGGTGTCTTCCCCGAATTCACCGGCCGTACACAAGAAACACGACCTCACCAATAAGTTCCTAGCGAACAAATCGAAAATATACGACTCGTCGAAGTCATTGACTCCTTCGAAAGTCGATAAGGTTAAAGACAAGTGTACGATTTCATAGAGTAAAGTAGAGTAGAATAGAATAAAATAGATTATTATAATAATAATAATAATAATAATAATGATAATGGTAACGATAAATAAGGGTACAATATAGCGTATCGCATTAATTCTTTAAGGACGATTAATGTCCAGGCTAGTGGCTGTAAGTTTCATCTGATCGTAACGTTGCAAACGTTTCTACTTTAGAGACCTATAGTTTGAAATGAAATGAATTGAAATTGTGTGAAATATATTAATAAAAATGACAGATACACATGAAACCATTGTAATTTGGCTGACGGTAATATCTAAGTTTCGCAAACGACCCATGAGACAAGTAATCGAACCCTGACAAGAGCAATGACGATAAATAAGGTAAATCGTTTGCTTTATAAGAATGGAGTGTTTCTCGATTAATGTCAACTTAACATCGACTCAAACCAATTAATCAATCGTGTTTGTTTTATGTTCGCTACTTAACCAACAATCCGACCTATATAATTCTTGTTTTCTTAATAATATTATCAGCAGCCACACACATACACACACTATTGTTCTAAACATTTTTAATAAAAGAGGTGAGAGAATGTTGGTGCAACTGTTACGAAGATGAAGCTCCTCACAGGCATGCCTTCTGATTGATAACTGACTGACTGCTTTTTAGGAGTGAGACACACGCAAAACTATGTCGATGTGTAAATATTGCGCATGTTAGAGAATATTTCTGGTTTAGCGACCACTAAAATACTAAAAATATCCTGCGAGGTGTTAGGGCCGCTGGGTGAGATGGACCAGCCAACGATAATAATACGCGCGATGAAATTTGTTCACAGGTGGCTTCCGATGATGACGAGTCGTCGAAGGAGAGCGAGGAGAACTCGGCGACGGAAATATCGACGGACTCGGAGTTTGATCACGATGGCGTTACACCGACGCAGCACGAGATACCGGAGATCACGATAAACGACTCGTTCGTTCGAAAGACCCGGGGGAATTACGTCGAGCCGAAAAAGGTACAAGTTAAGAGCAAGATAATAGCACCAGCCAACAGCAACCTGAGAGCGAAGGAGCCCAAGGAGAAGGAAGAAAATCGGTTCTCGCAGCAGCATAGGGATTACTCGAGGAAGGTCGTGGAGGCGAGTTCGAAGGTGGCCGAACGGGAGGTCGCGGTTGGGACTCCTCCGAGGGCACTGGTGAACCCACGGAAGGGCGACTACCTGTTGAATCGCACGCACTCCACGGAAGGTATAGCATCCAAGTTGTCCTTGGAGTTGAAGAAACGATACCTTCTGGGCGGGTCCGGGGTGGCCGGTTCCGTCATGAAGTCGGGCTCTACCTCGAACGTGGACACGAAGCTGAGTAACTTCACGGACGCGATTTCCCAGCATCAAAAGCTCCTGAACCCCGCCCCCGAGCCAAGTCCGACGATGCAGGCATTTTTGCATGGCACGAACAAGTTGCGGGGGAACAACGTTCAGCTGTCACCCTTGTCGCCCACTGCCCTCCTGACGAGTTCCGCTGTTCGTTCGCTGTCCGCCAATAGAAACCCCGCGATATCCGACAACGAGACCGCGTCACCCTATAGACCAACGACCACTCGCCTGACCCCGTCCGCCAACAAGCCTCAGGAGCCGGACGACGAGCTTCCGGATGTACTGCCGGAGATGCCGAGTATCATCATGAAATCCAAGACTGCCCCGAGTATCCCTTGCGCGGAAGTGGCGAAGGGCGACATGGAGAAGGTGGACGCGAAGAACCTCGCGGACGACCCTGGGAGTTCGGGCAAGAAGACGACGGAGCCGTTGGACAGTCTTCAGAGTGGCGACGGCGACGGCGGCGGCGGCAGCAACGACATAGTCGCCAGCTACAAGATCTGTTCGGACGAGGCTGGCGCTGGTAGACCTCGAAGTCCTTTGCACGAGGCTTCCATTATCGTACCCACGGTGATTTGGAGCAAATCCGAGGATGAGAATAAGGAGGCCAGTACGGAGGATTACGAGATCGACAGTGACTCGTTGTCGTCGGACAGCGAGGAAGCCGAGGAAGAGGCGAGGAACGAGCGTCTGATCTCTCATTTGTCGCCGCCGAGACTTCAGATACACAGCACGGAAGGGGACCTGTTGTTGGACGAGAAGATGGACGAGGTGAGCAAGGACCCGGATCTGGACGGTGCGATGTTCGAGCCCGACTCGATCGAATGTTCGGCCCTTGATGAGAAATCCTGCTGCTCCCCGATAGTGGCTGATCATCGATCAGCGAAGGAGAGGACCGCACTGGAGATAGAAGCGGTGAACAACAACTTGGAGCAACTTGAGCTGCGCGACGATGCCAGGAGAACCGTGAGCGACTGCAGCAGCTCGACCTCGGTGGCCTCCGCCATATCCAACAAGCAGGACGATTCCGAGGACAACGATGTCACCACGGCAGCTCTCACGGAGACCGAGTTCTCGGAATGGGCCCGGGATGGCGAGGCGCTCGTCTCCGAAGACTTGAGGGACGCGGAGTTCGACATCAATCCGGAGTTCGTGACGATGAGGAAGAACGGAAGGACCAGTGACACCACCAACAGCAGTGTTACCAGTACCACCGCTATCGCTAACGCCATGGCCACCTCTTGCAAGAATGCAAAGTTCCCCGTGACTACCCCCATCATCAGCATGGCGAAACTGGAGGATTTGACTGACTTGGAGTTCGACTCGAGTCAGCTGGAGAAGAAGGCTGATCATCCGAGGAATAACGCGACCTCGAATTTGCTCACCAATGGCGAAAACATCGACTACATGGACACGGACAATGAGTCGTTGCTGGACGACAGTCTTCAGGAGAATTCGAATGCAGCGGTCGTAAAGAACAGAGGCTACATCGAGTTTGTGAACATCAAAACTACGGTTCCCTCGAGGCAGATGATGATGATGATGGGTAAGGTGGAGAACGCTCCGATAGCGGAACTGGAAGGAGACAATAGTCCCTGCTCGGACGAGGAGAAATTTAACAACGAGAATGTCATAGAGATCAATCCCGTTACCATGGACGATGTTATGAACAGATTAAACGATAAGAGGAACGAACTCGCCGGTAACGTATCGGATGCCAATGCTCGACAAGATATTTCATTGGAGTCCCTTGAGAAGGGTGCCTTTCAGTCGATGGACGAGGACAGTCTATTGATCCACGAGCCCAACGAAGATACCACCACGAGTGAAGTTATCACCATACTCGCTAGTCCCGTGAATCCACAGGTTCCCATGGTCCCGATGGAGGTGGAGAACACTCAAGCAGCAGAGTTACCGAAAGTAGTAGCCGATAGTAGTAATCCAGATTATTTAGAGTACGTGAAGCGCCTGCAGTCTCGAATAGCCGAATTCAGCAATGCCAAAGATTCAATAGATGTAAGGAAGTCCAAGAAGAAGAACTTCAAGTCTTCGATACAAGCCCGCGCGGCTGGAATAATAACGGAGGAGATCAAGAAGCAAGAATCGCCGACCAGCGATAAATTAACGCCGGCGACAACGCGGAAGCTCGAGGAGATCAAGAAGGAGCGATTCAAGGAAAAGAATTTGGTGCAGGACATCTTGATGGATAAGTTGGAGGCTCACAAGCAGAAATCGGCGGAGAAGAAAGCAAAGAGAGCGGCCAGGACGAACTCGTTCAGTTGCGGCCATGTCCGTTCAGGGATAAAACCACCGGTGGCAATACCGGCGACGGCGGCACCGGTGAGTCCTTCCTCGACGGTGGGTCAGGAGTTTGTGCCAACTTCGATCGTGTCCGCCACGAGTACTCCCATCCACACGACCTTCGCCGAGGCGAAGAAAGCTCTGGCGGAGTCTCTGGGGGAGACTCCCACTCAGAACGCGATGGACTTGGCGCAACAGCCGAGAGGGTCCGCGACGGGAAGTCTCGGTGAGCCCGACAAGAGGGTCGAGTCCTGTTTATCGAAAAGCGCGACAGACTCGAAGCTGAGCAATTTCTTCGATGCCGAGCGAAATTTCAAGACGCCCGTGGCACCGCCGCGCTTGAAGCACGAGGAGGCAAAGAGAACCGCCGAGAAGGCAAGACAGGAAGCTCGCGAACGGGCAAGACTTAAGAGCGACGAAGATCTAGGATTAAGTCCCGAGGACAAGCTGAAGGAACTGAGGAAACTGGTTGCTCGAAGGCAACACTCCGTCGAGGAGAGGAAGAGAAGCGTCCAGCAAGTTCCTGCCGCGGAGCCCCGCGTTAGACCTAATAGTTTTATTTTAAGCAGACCCAGCTTGAGGCTTCAGACTAGTAAAAGTACGGACAACATGAAGAATATCGCGAGGAAATTGAACTACGAGGTGCTAATGTCTCCTAACACAAAGTCCATGGATGAACTGTCTCACGCGACCAATTCCAGCAACTTGGACACCGATACAACTACCACTACCACTACTACCTCCAGTGTGACGAAACGCGACAAGAAGAAGGCGAAAGATCCGGAGAGGAGGAAGAGTATCATTCAGGCGGTCTCCGATTTCTTTTTCAAAAAGGACAGCTCGACCTCTCCCAATCCAAGTCCCAAGGACAAACTTTCGATGTTCCGGATCTCCACGAAGACGAAGGGAAAGGTACGTGTGTGCGAAGCGCGATAATAACTTTAACTTTGCGCTATACGCACAGTTCTATCGATGCCAATTGATATTGGCTCTCAGGAAGAGCATAAGAGTATTAACTTGTCTATCTTCACATGTTTCAGTTACTTAGATCATTTTCGGATGGATCTAATGTAAGCAATTTTAGTAATTCGTGTTAGCTTCTGCAAAACGTTTCTTTCTTTTTTAGCCATTCCTGTTTTTATGTTTGCTAGTACCATGTATGTTTTCGCCTGTACACGAGGGTGCAGCACAATTATTTTGTGTAGCAGTGCGTTTTTCAATGTGTTTTATACCCTCTCCTCTTTTTCCTTCATCCACCGATCATCTTCTGTGAGAAGATATCAGTAACGCTGAACAATTCAATCCCGATTTAACGTACTTTCAGTGTTAGCTGGCATTTTTGTCTCTCTCTCTCTCTCTCTCTTTTTCACTTGTCTCACGGAAGAAATAAAACATTGTTCGTTTCTTCGTTAGATCGACAAAATCGGTCCGTCCAAGTACGACGCACGGCCGAAGAGTGTTAGCGAAGATATGATCCTGGGAAATTATCATAATGAACAACCTCCACCTATTCCTCCTCCACCTATGAATTACAACACGTCGTCGGTGCAGGTTTCAGGTAAGTTCACTCGAGTTGATAAATATGTACAGATGCATGCATTCGTTTACAGCTTACAAAGATAATAATTAAAAATAAAATATATTTATGCACAGATGATAGTCTATCCGAAGAAGACACGTGTGGAGCATTGTCTACTTCAGGTATGCAGAGGATGACTCTAAACGAAGACTCTTGCAACAGTATTCCTCGAAAGTTAAAAAGTAAAAAGCTAGCGAGACAGGCACAAATGAAAAGGTACGATAGGACAGGGCACAACGAGAAGCATCTAGAAAAGCATATATAAATTAGCGGTGCAACTTAAGTCTGCCTTCTATGAGAGATTGTCTTGTTCTTTTAGATTGAGAATGGCACAGGAGATACAAAGAAAGCTAGAGGAAACGGAAGTGAAGCAAAGAGACTTAGAGAGTAGAGGAGTCAGCGTTGAAAAGGCTTTACGCGGTGAAGGAGGTAATTGATTAAAGTGTTTGTTAGCTCATAGTTAGCTTATAGCTAATAGCCTTCGAATACAACGTTACTTTACGTAACTTTGCTGAAATTTTAGAATGCTCGGAACGAGAAGAGGCGGACTTATTGAGAGAATGGTTCGATCTGATGAAAGAGCGCACAGAACTGCGCAGATACGAGAAGGAACTTCTGGTTCGCGCTCAAGAAGTACAACTCGAGGATAGGCACGAGAGGCTAGAGCAAGAACTAAGGGAACGTTTAGCTGATGATGGTTAATACCTTGAGATGATTTGGTTTTGGGCTATCACTGTACAATCAGAAATCAACTTGGTTCTATTTTAATGAGATACACGTGGATTGATAAATTTCATCACGTAATAGTTAGAGAGATAACCAGTCACGTAGTTTTTTATCTTGTTTACCTAAAGGATTTGGCATTCTATTGTTCTGACTGTACAATTATAGCTTGCTTGGCACCATCACTTGTCAGAAATTTACGATTTCTTTTCAGATGGTAAAAAGACCTCTGCGGATGTAAAAAAGGAGGGAGAGATTTTAACAGAAATGCTAGAAATAGTCGCAAAGCGTGATTCACTTATAGCACTGTTAGAAGAAGAACGACAAAGGTGCCGTAGTAGAACGTGTTCAATATCGGTTCATGCGAATGAAACAATATCATCTGTCGAAACACAAAACACTACCATGCATGAAACAATACCTTCTTTCTTTTCTGACATATTTATTATACTTGGTATATTAGTAGCATATCTATTTCTCTCTTATCTAACAGGTCTCGCGATAGACTGTTTTAAGCAATATTTTACAACAATAACTCGTGGTGACTGCTTTAATTATGCTTTTACATTTTAATAAGCTTCTTATTTTTTATCCTATTTATTTATGCGAGAGATGGTGAATTCAGTTCCTCTTTCCTATTTACATGATTCTAATCGTGGCAGATTTTCGATCAAGTATATTATATTACCAGTATATTTGTAAACATTAAAACTTATTTATTTTTGATACACGTGTATTTGCACAATTACATATACTTCCTTTTAGTTTGGTTGTAGTATTGGCTGAAGGAACGTTATTTGTGAGATTACTGTTATTGTTGTGCATGTGTTATATAGTGATAACTGAAATCTTAGGAAATTAATTATCTAAGTCGTTGTAGAAGTATTCCAATATTTTTTAATATGCATGTGAAACTAAGTAACGTCATAAATTTCCATCTAGTGTGGATAAATGTGGATATAATCCTATTTTCTTTTAGGTATCAGGATGAAGAACGCGATCTCGAAGTGCAAATGTTAGCTAAAGGCCTTCGCTTAACACCAATTAAAAAATGTGGCCCTATGTATTCGGCTTAACACACACGAATCATGATTTTATGTATTTAGTCCGTTATGCATTTCCACTTGTTTTTTTACGAGGATTACAATTTATAAGACTGTGAATACTCTAAACGTGAAATGAGATTCGAGGACATTAAGCGAAAAGAAAGAATCATTAATTAAGTTTGATATACGACTGCCATACAATTTTACAAAATATTTTACAGAAACACTTGTTTTTTTAAGTACCCTACCAAGTAACTCTGGAGGTAAACTTTAAAAAGATAGTTTTATAATAAAATAAATCGATAAATTCACTTTTATTTAAAAATTACACGAATACGTCTACTCTTCTTATGTTATGGCAAAGACTGGAATAATAATTATTCTTGAATATAGTATAGTGGATGCCTATTGTTAAATATAAATAGTGTGCATAATTTTGTATAAAATGTACCTAGATTTCAATTGATAAGTATTATTTGATGAGTGATCAAGTGAAATGTCAGAAAAGCTTATTCAGATTCTTTTACAGAACACTTTCAATTATTCTAATATACATCGAAATGAGCTGCCAATGATTGTCAACATTAAAAGCAAGATATTTTTTCTTTTAATATACGTGCAATTGTTTGTATATTGACAATTATGTGCTTAATAAATATAGCAAGTACTTGGATTTTAAAAACGAAAATATAGAGGAAACTGTAGCGTTACAGTTTTTGTGTAAATAAAGATTTTAACATTACTAAAAATGATTCTACATTCACAATAAAAGAATCAGTATTCTTTTAAAATAATTATATATTTTTGCATTTTATAGTTATATATATATGTATATATACATATATATACATATATATACATACATATATTTCTGTTAAATCATAAAGAAAATGAATTCAGGTAAAAATTATGCTATATACATATGTCTATAGTATATATATATACACATTATATATATATATATAAATGTGTGTGCGCCTGTATAATATAATAAATAATCTTAGGAATTTTAAAATTATGTAAAAATAACTGCATAAAAGGGAAGTGAAAACAGTATGTAATCTAGGAAGCCTATATTTTTTATCTTATAATGCTAATAAATATTGATTTGCAATAATAATAAAAATGTGATATAAATAAATATAAGTTCAAAAGAAAAACTGAGAGACAATGATTTTTGTAATATCGCTACAGTACATATTACATTATATTACTGTTTATAAATGGCGTTAAATATGAATATATATATATATGTACATATATATAGAAATATATTTGTAATTCTTTATGTACTAAATTGTATAATTCTGTATATATTTACATGTATGTATGTATATATATATTCATCAAATTTAATGCTTACAAATAATTAAATTCTGCAATATTTTAAGAAGAGTTTGCATATACATAATTTCCTAATAACAAAATTACCTATTGTTAGCAAAAGAATGTATGATTTATGTTGCCTATTATTAAACTTACTTTAATAAATGCTTTGATATTATTTGTAATTTAATTGTTTCATTTTTTATAGTTCCTAATTTAATATAAAGTATAAATAAATTATATGCATTAAAATAAAATAAAGCAACAGTATATTATTTTATTTCAATTAGTTGATTGTTTTTGCCTAACGAATAAATATTAGCTTTATTATTGAATATCTTAAAAGTAAAACTTCAAATCAGAAAATAAAGAGAAAATATTCTTAGTATAATATGGCGTCCGGAATCACTCTTAAAATGGGTACATTTAAAGAAGATTAAAGTAAAGTAGATATAAATAAAATAAGAATATATACATACATATATATATATATATATATATATATATATATATTATATAAATAAATAAGATTATTAAACAGATTACTTAAAACAGAAGTTACTTATATTATATTATCTATAAATAACGCAATTGTATGTAAGAAAGTATTCATATGTACGTATAGAGATATATACCTATAAATATATCATTCTAAATAATTTAATTTTTTTTCAACATATTGAAAATTATAATTTTATATTAAATATTATATATAAATAAATATATTATTACTTATTAAACATCAGAAAACTTCAATAATTTTCCCTAGATATTTGATGCACCAATCAGATACCTACATTTGCCTGCTACTGTCAAACTGTTACACATAAACTTACTGTACTATATACATTTTTAGTGATTTAAGAGTTTACTCGAATAATGCTATAAGTGATTTTGTGTTATGTGTGGTGAAATGATAAATTTTGAGTTCAATATAAACTTCTTTAATAAGTTTTTTTCTTTTATTAGAATTTAGCAAAAGCTAAATAACAGTATATGGATATACGTATACGAGTTTAGGAAAATAATAAAATTACGTTCAGATTTCGTATAGTGTTAGTTTTAACTTTACAAGGAGAAAACGACATTTTGTATGTAACAGAAGTATATGTTTTTTAGACTAATTTTAACAATATTAAACTTAACTCTATGATATTAATATACATGGTATGTATTCTGATTTTATTATTTTTTAAAAGTTTGTCTCTTATACTCAATTGATATTTTTTTTATTTAAATTTACTTACAGATATCATCATGGAGAATAACGAAGTGTGTGTCTTACATTGGAAGGGTCATGCTGGATATATTTCTGAAAGATTCAGTGAGCTTTTGGCACAGCAGGCATTAGTTGATGTTATGCTCATCTGCGAAGAAAAAAAATTATGTGTTCATAAACTGGTCTTAGCCTCTAATAGCATATATTTTCAGGTATGTTTAATAAAGTAATAAAACTATTCGTTACAATATCTAATAATCCTTCTAATACCCTTCTAGTCATAAATGTTATAGTTTTTGTATATTGCTGGAAGTCACAATAATAATATCTGTTATATTAGAAAATAACACGTTGTGATTAATGTGAATCATCAAAAGCTATTTTTGAGTGTATTTTTTTCTCTTATCTTTATTTGTGTTGTTATTGTAATATATACTAATTGCTTTTTGAATTCCTCATAAACAATATTTCTTTGATACATAATAAAATAGGAAATAGTAAATTATCTCTAAAGGACTACATAAAATTTAACGTATTTAATTTATTCCAGATTATAAGTTGTTATTATCAAAATCATTGTTATTACTTTATAAATGCTACTATTTATATTTTGTTGTGTATATCTGTTTTCCTTACAGATCTGTTGATGACTACCAGTATTACTAAAATTATTTTGGGATGCCCCTTAAAATATCATTCGTATACAGCATTTATATTAATTTTTAAGTTATTCTTATTAATATTATCAATATTTGTACATTGCTGGATTAGTTAAAATTAAAAGCTTTTTAATAAATAAATTTAAATGATTATATTGCTCAGGTAGGCAAGATAGTACTGAAACTTTAAGCCATAACATTTGTATAAACTATCAATAGCAATGTCATCTCTTAAGAATTTATTACATGAAAATTAAAAGTTTAGTTATTGTATATATGCGTGCACACTGAATTGACAAAACTTATGTGTGCTATTATTATATGTATTACAATATAACAATATATGATATATTAATTTAGGACTTATACATAAGAAGTAGACAATAATGATATAGTTCAAAGATGTATTTTTTTAGAAATATTCTTTTAATGCTTAAAGCAATTAATTGGTGCAAATTTTTATTGGCGATGCAAACAAATAAAGAATACTCATAGCGAAACGATTTTGCAGGGTTATATAAAGTTTATATAATAGGGAAAACCTTATGTAAATGGATATTCATAATTTGTTTACAATCATTTGAAGAAACCAAGTTCGTGGAGCATTTTGACAGCTTTCGAAGAACAGCTGTTCCTTAGAAAGGTATTAAAGATGTAATATATGTGACAATCGGTATACTACTAGCAACAGTATTAAAACTTCTCTCAGGAGATATTTGTTAAAAGTAGTTCTATCTCATTAAAAAATGAAAAAATATATATTTTTAAAATAGTTGCGCATTTTCATAAGAAAATTAACATGTTTCTTATGAGAAGCCCTTTGTTTTAAGAGGCAGTCCCATAAAGTCATAATTATTGGAAAATATAAAGAAAGAAAGTTAAAATTAATATAGTCCCAAGTTACAAAATAAAACCTTTATTTCCCAGAGTAATCTATATTTTAAAAGCTAGTATAGACAGTATATGTGTATGTGTATATACGTATATATATATATACATATATATATATATATATATATTCATAGATCCTCATAATGTTACTTTTATAAGTATATAAATAGTATAATAAGAATTTATATATATAATATATATAATATGATTGATCATTTTATTTTAAAAAATTAAAATTAAGTATTTTTTTTGTACTATAGGAGATACTGGAACAAGACTTAGGACAAGAACCAGTTATACTACTAAAAGATTTAAATTTTGAAATTTTGAGGGCAATGATTGAATTTATGTACTGTGGTGAAACAACTATTAATCAACAGTATTTACAATCACTTTTAATTGCAGCCGAGAATTTTAAGGTACTTTAAATTTTTTATTAATTTATAAGTATATAATGAAATATATAAATTTATATGTAATTTATATTTAAACTATTTAAGGTGAATCAATTGGTATTAGCTATAAATAGATTTGAAAAATCAAAAAAAGAAATGATGGATAATTACATTAGTTTAAACAATAAAATATATGAAGGAATCATGTCTAATGATTCTAAGGCCAATATTTCTTTAAATGAAAGTAAAAATGATGAATATTCAATTTTTCAAAGAAACAATATCAATAAAGTAAGTTGCCATGAAATTGTTTGCTCAGAAAATGAAACAATATTAAATAATGTAGAACAGGAGGTCGATGATATATTGTATAAGGATTTTAGAGATACAGAATTAAGTGTTACTGAAAACAGTCTTATAGAAGATTATAAAACTTTATTACATAATGAAAATTCAGAATTAAGAGCTTCGTTAGAAGTGCAAGACTGTGATAGTACAAATTTAGACGATTATAAACGAAGCATGATATTAGAAGCACATTCGTGCACTAGAAAAGTTAATGAAACTTTTAAAGAAGGTATTGTTGACAATACAGAAGTTCCTGAAACGGTAGGAAAGTGTGTGAAAGTTTATTCACATAAGAAACGGCAATCATCGAGCAAAGTAAAAGATAATACGGTATTTATTAATAATGCTCTATCAAATTCTCCCTCTACCGACTGTATAGATTTATTAGATGAACCGTCCAACAATAAAGTACCGGTTACTCTTCTTACATCTTTAGATATAGAAAGTACAGAGTATATTTTAAGTCTAACCACGGAAAATATGCAGTCTATATTAGGATGTGCAATGAATGAGCAACAAACCCTGATTAAATACAAGGAAACAAGTCCCACCACTAATGAGAACATTCAAAATAATTGTATTATTAACAAACAGAAAAAACACGTGAACAAAAGAGATTTGTATTCTATAAATAAAAATGTAAATAATATCAAGCCAATTTTAAGGAGAAGTACGCGATTGAATCAACCAGAAGTACAAAAATCTTTAAAGAAAAATCAACGTAAGCATATGAAAACTTCGGAAATGAAGCGAAGAATGAAAAACTTCGATCGTAGAGTGCCAGATGAAAATATCGTGATAGAGTCTAACACACAAAACGTGAATCATAGTAAATCTCAACGTACTAGTTCAAAGTTTATTGTAAACAGAAGTAAAGCGGTAATGCCGCTTTCAAATAAAGATAAAGAGGAGCAGAGATCAAAATCCAATAAGAGAAAATTTCACGTGGAAGCAAGCATCGAATCGTCAGAAGTTTCCCCTCCATTGACAATTAATTTGAATACAGTGGCGTGTATAAATCGATCGTCATGGGGTGATATGTCCGACATAATAGAGAATGTGGAAAATGGAATGGATTTTTTAGAATATTCGCCAAATAGAGAGATTCCGTTTGCTTTAGGTCTCTTGCCTCTGCGAACAGCATTGGAGAAAATGCAAGCTACTCCGGAATACCAACCGCGCAAGACTCGATCTTCAGTTTCACTAGTCAAACAAGAAATGAATTACTTTAAAAGGAAAAATTCTAGTATGTCTAGTACGGAATGTAGTGGAGCATTAAAAAAATTATCGAGTAATAATAACAATTATACAAATAACAATGCAAATGCTGTGTGTCATATACAAATTCAAACAGCTCAGTATACAAAAAATCGTAAGACTTTATCAGAGAATATAACACCAGTAGAGACAGCTATTGTTACAAATAACAAATAATTTGTATAGGTGTTTATGAGTAAGAGAACATGTAGATATAAATGTAGATATAATTTTTTAAAAACATATATATATATATATATATATATACACACACACATGCATGCATGTACACACACACGCATACACACATATATATGTATATGTATATATATATATATTCTAATTTTATAAAAAATTAAATTAATTTTCATAATGTGAATATTATTACTTAAGAGCTTTCTTTTTCTGCATCATTAAGATCCCATACCACTTAAGGTGTAAGCCATAAAATGTTAAACCACGAGTCGTTTAACATCTTTTAAAGTGTATCGAATTATGTTACAATCAATTTTTATTTTGTCGATGGATGAATCGTTTTATTCTTGAATAGTATTTATATGATAAGATTTGATTATGTTCTGTTTGTAAACTCTGTTGTTCAACCATTAGCGCAATATGTATTATAGCGTTCATATTTTCAATGATTATATTTTACTCCGAACGTATAGTCGATAAATTTCACGGGAATGCTTCTAAACAATGTTTCCCTCGAGTAAATTTCACTAATGTTGAATTACGATTTTATCGCTGGTTATTTTTTAGTTAGTCAAAAATATAGGAAAGAGTAGTATTACCAAATGGAATAAACAAGCAATAGGTGGGATAACATTATCTAGAAGCTAAGAAACAAATCTGCCGGGACCGACGCAGAGAAGCTACAGTGCAATCAATGAGCGCATATTGATCTCAACCCTTCACGGATTCTACACCTGCAGGGGCGGATCATTCGTGTGTTGGATGCAGAGATTTCGTCATAATCTTTTTTCGCCTTTGCTTCGAATCTTTACGCAACTATCACTTGCATGCAAAACAGCTATTTGAAATTAAATGCATAACAATGAAATAATTGTAAAATTTCTATTATGCTATTATAATTAGGATAGTGTACATATTTTTAATGTGCATTTATATGTTGTACGTTTTAATTTTTTCTGTATAAAAAATGTAAAGTGATTAATGTAAAAAAAAGAGAGAGAAAGAGAGAGAGAGAGAGAGAGAGAGAATGTTAAAAATTAATAAGAATATTCCGTTTTCTATATTTAAATTAATATTTATTTTGTCAAGAATAAAAGATAATTTATTGCATATGCAAATTTTTTATTTCACCGAAACTTATTAGTTTCTAAATCAATAGATGAATTCTATCAGTTCGAACCACGGAAGAAAGTAAAATGAAACTGTAAAAATGAAGTAGCGTGCACAAGATGTCAATGATAATAAATGATTTTAGGAAAAGTCTCTTATTTTTATTTCTTGACTTATACACACTTAAATGGAAATCTGGAAAAATTTTAGTCTAAACCCTATTGTCATAGAATAAAGAGAATAGTAATATTGTAGTATCTTGGAGGACGAAACAGATCGCTGAGAAACCTTGAAAACTCTGAAGAATAAAGAGGATCCCAGGTAGTCTGTTAGTGCCAGGTCAGAATTTGTTGCTTGGAAGAGAAATTGAACCGCGTCTTTCGTTAATTGTGGAAAGGGACGAAAGAGGGCAGGTTGGTGAATAAGAAGAATGCACCAAGGATTGGGATTGGTCGCTTCGAAAGTAGTGCCAGACATGTGTTTCGTTTCCCGCCTTGCGGGTTGTTATTGTAGAGGGGCCCCACCGCCAGCCAGGAGTAGGCAAAGATTAGTACAAAAGTAGCGGAGAAGCGGTAGGCAAAGGTATATAAAAGAGAGAAGAGAGTCGTCGACGAGTAAGTAAGGAAAGAAGTAGCGCAGTAGCAGTAGAAGCAGCATCAGAAGAGAGTAGAAAACGGTGTAGAAGAAGCTGTAGAGGAAGTATAGAAGGCAAGCAGGCAGGAAGGCAGGAAGGAAGGAAGGAAGGAAGAAAGTGAGTTAGAAAGAAGGAAAGGAAGAAAATTAAAATCAAAAGAAAAGAAAAGAGAGTGTAAGATCAAGAGCAACAGCAGTAGCAACAGCAGTAGCAGCAGCAGCAGCAGCAAAGCAGCCGCCACAGTCTTGCGAGTGGAGTGGAGTGGTGTGGAGTGGAGTGGAGTGGAGTGGAGTGAGTGGAATCGAGTCGAGTCGAGCCGAGCGTAGTCGAGAGTGCGAGCGAGTGAGCGAGTGAGCATAGGGCCTAGGCCAGAATCGAACCGCGGTTGGGTTGTCTCCTCGGTACGGTGGTGGCTCTGTTCGACTAGTGACCGACTGTGGTGTGTCCGTCCGTCATATTCCCGGTTTGAAAGCAAGGTTGTTACTAGTTGTTGCGACGCAGGAAGGTGCAGTGATCTGTATACGAAGTTACAGACGGATCTGCCGGCCATGGAGAAGCGATTAGAACTCGAGAAACGGGGCAGGAAACCCGAAGAAGTAAGGCGAACCTCACTTATTTTATTATGTTACTTTGCTCGCGACACGAGCCGACCCCGCGAATTGTTGCGTGCTTCGTGACTGCTCCTCCACCGTCTATAACTCCGAAAGAGCGGCTTTAGAAAAAGAGACCGATTTCTAGCAACTCTCTTCGTCTCTTCGTCGTTTATTCCGGCGATAGACCGACAACACGCATTTGCTTTCTTTTTCCAATCTTTTCTCTTTCTTCTTTTCTCTTCTCTTCTCTTCTCTTCTCTTCTCTTCATTTTCCTCTCCTCTCATCTCTCTCCTCTCCTCTTCTTTCTTCCCTTGTATATTATACTATACTGTGTGATACCTCCTCGAGGATCTACGTGTACGAGACTTGAAATTTTCTTTTGGCGGTGACCGCGTGGTTTCTCGCCTCCCTCGTATCCCAATGAAACTATGTGGAATACGTGTGTTTCCGCGGCATAACGTAGTCGCCTGCTTGGGCTGCTTGCTTGCTTGCCTGCCTGCTTGCCTGCTTGCTTGCTTGCTTGCTTGCTTGCTTGCCTGCTTGCTTGCTTGCTTGCTTGCTTGCTTGCTTACCTACCTACCTACGTGAAATCTTGCAACTGTGTGAGAACAACAGGCATGGCGTGCCTCGCTCGACCGATTTGTCCCTCGCCAAGTTCGAATTGAGAATATTGTTTTATCCGAGTGGGAAAACTGATTTTCTACGAGCAATTACCTCGGAAGGATTAACTTGGCTAAAGCGCTAATGATATATTGGTGCGGGCGTCCTTTGGGAACATTGTCGGAACATTTGGAAGTACTACTACCGATCAAAGCAACGTGCTCTCTCTCTCTCTCTCTCTCTCCTCGCTTTTTAATCAAGCTAATGCTTTGGAGAATTTTTCACGACTTTTGTAAAAGTGGATTAACGCGGAATCGATCCTTCAGGCGCAATGTTTGAATAGTCTCGTTTAAAAATGTGCTTGACAATGATGCTTTTCTTTTTAAGGGATTCGAGTGAGAATCGAGATTTCAGAAATCACGCTGTTTGTTTCTTCCTTTGGTCGATTTCCTATCGTCGTGGAGAGATTTTCATCAAAATTGAACTTGTGACGCAGTATCTTAAGGCCTCCTCCTCCTACTAGTATGATGTTTGTAGAGAATAGTCGTTGGCATAGAAAGTAAAACGTGTTTAATCAATGGAGACCGCTATTTAATCGCGGTATACTGCTCGAGTTTTTAGAGTTTCTGCAATTGAATTATCATCGAGCCGAACGAGAGGCTTCCTCCTTCCTTTACTTTTCTTTTTTCTTTCTTTCTTTCTTTCTTTCTTTCTTTTCTTTTTTCTCTTCTAACAGAAACTTTTCTACAAAATTTGCCAATCTCTCAAATTTCTAGAAGCCAAGTTGCTTTGCCGTACCTTTATCCCTTTTGCTCTCGTCGAACAGTTAATCTTTTCACCACGGATTTTACAATAAATCATTATGTAATATTAATGAGAAGTACAGATTTGAATCGAGGATAATGATGATTCGAAAATTGTGTTTTGGTAAACTTGTTGCTTTAATAGAAAACCTACTGGTACATTGTTGCTGTTTAACGATGTCCGACTAGTACGATATAGAATCTATTTAATGAAGAAGAAGAAGAAGTTTATCGCTCTCTCTTTAGCTATTTTCAGCAGAGATTTCGATAAAGAAGCTTGGATTATACTTAAAGAGAGTCTCGCAGCAGGCACATTCCTGGTAATCACATCGTGCGATAGTGCGAGGACATTGAAAAATTTTCATAAAGGCCATTTTATCTACTGAAATTACTGCGATATATCCATAGATAGGCGATTGTAGATGATTCCTTCATCTCCGATCTGAAAATCATTGGTGGATCGTTGAAACCCCACACGTTCCCTACAATATCTTGTCAAACGACGATCACACTGGGTAATCGTGGTACTCGACACGCATCCCAATTTCAATATGTTTTCAATGTTACTCGAGAACTGGGCAAATGGATTTTCCGTCCAGGGCAAATCGGGAAATGGCACGAAGAAGACGAGGACGAGGACGAAGACGAAGATGAAGAGAATTTGGTCGATCCAGTTTAGTATCCGCTCTGCAATTATTAAAATAGATGAATTTAAAGAGAGACAGAGACAGAGAGAGAGAGAGAGAGAGAGAGAGTCCCCGGAGTAGTGGGTTACGTTTGTGCGAGATCGCGACTCGTGGAAGTGCACTTGCGTACTTATCATTTATTAGAGAAACATGGCGTTACTTTTGAAAAATACTCGTGGCCGAGCCTCGCTCTGGAAGACTCGCGTTTTTCTCACCAGGATTACTCGCCCTTATCATTCATAATAGGAGTTTATTATGTAAATGAATTATCATCGGGAGGAATTGTGTTGTACGCCATGAGGTGCTGCCATGAGATGCGCGTGCGAGAGGACGTCGCCATTGTATTCCGGTACGCGTGAGAACGACGTGTCGTGAAGTGAAGCCACCACCAGCCAGCCGCCAGCTCGTGCTGCTGCTCTGGTGCTGCTGGTGCTGCTCTCGTTGCTGTTGCTCTGCCTCGTTGCTGTGCCGCCGCCGCCGCCATTTCCTCGAGGTCGAAACCTCTCGATTGCTCTCCTCGCGCGATCTTTTTCACCTCGACATTGTCCCACCCCACCTCCGACGATGCTCATTGATAATTAGGAAATTCCTCCAAATTCCGCGGCTCCTTTGATAGTTGTATTTTCTGGCGTGTCACTAGTCACCGCGCAGCCATCTTGGACGAGTCCACTCTCTGTCGTCACCTGGCATACGCCGAAGCTTCTGGCCAGTGAAAACGACACAACATGCCCGCCAACTCGAACACACGTACGTCCCACGGCGTGCGTGACTTTACCGCATCGCTATCTTTCTCCCCATTTTTCTCATTTTCCTCATTTTCTGCGTTTCCTCCCTCCTTCCATCTTCCTCCTCGTCCCGCATCTCTCTCTCTCTCGCTCAATCTTTCTCTCTCTCTCTCTCTCTCTCTCTCTCTCTCTCTCTCTCTCTCTCTCTCTCTCTTTCATCTCGATCGACATCTGATAGATTCATGCGTGGGCGTTAACATCGCGTTAAGTACTTTGAGTTATAGTGCGGATGATTTGCAGTGCCGTAGTTACAATGTACGCCATTCTACCCGGAAGTGCTAATTTCGGTACGACTAATATCAAGAAAAAGAAATATAGAGAAAGAGAGAGAGGGGGTGGGGAGGGGGAAGAAATTGCATGGCCCACCATCACGCGCGGAAAGAAATTTAAAAGAAAACGCCAAGCAGAGAACTGCGAAAATATGAGGAGAGAGGGAGAGAAGAGGGAGAAAAAGATTTCTCGAACGCGCGTACACGTAAGAATTTGGTGACCTAAATTTTTGCGAGAGACGTACGTTCGTCGTTAATGCGTAAATTGCATTAATAAAATGCACGTAGATGCATTGTGTTTCGAGTATAGGATGATCCGTTGCGTGAACTGTACATTTTTTTTTCGTTCCATTGGACAAATCAGGCACGAGGAGTAAGAGAGACGGGAAGAAGGGTTGTCTCGGGGATGTTTCGTAAAACTTGAAAAGTCGGTGAAAGAGCCCTCCTCGGTAGATGGGTATAATTTCTGGAGTTGATGCAAGCTCTTCGCCATCGATCCATTCTCATAGGCTACATGTTTTCGTATACACTTTTTCGATCGGTGCAACAACGCGCATCTCGTCCAATCAGCCGGTTGCTCGAAATGTCGACTAGTGAATCTGAGATACCCAGAGACACGACGACAAGTTTGCTCTAGCAATGTGAAAGCGACTTACTGTCGGTGACCTCTTCCGCGTACTTCTCAATGCCACGATCAAGAAGACTCAAGAAAAATCGTATGCACGTAGCAGCAGCAGTAGCTTCTTGTTGTTGCATTTCATAAATACAAAGCATCTTTCCCTGGCAGAGGCCCTCTCTTAACCCCCCCACTGCGCTTCCAACGTGTCCTTGTAACTATTAAATGCAGCTTATGTATCCACGCATATGAGCTTGCATGATGATAATCGGATGGCTAGAAGAGATCCAAACGGTATTCGTCTCCCCTTGCCCCTTTCCCCCATGAATATTTAAATATTTTCTGTTGCTCTTATATTACAGTTTCATATGTACGCAATTGCGTGTTGTCGGCACCTGTCGCATGTCTACTTTTCTGATGTCGTTAAGCAAGACATGATATACACGTTGCACCCCCTCCCTTTCTGATCCAGCAGTTCCCTTTTCCTCCTCTCTACTGCCTTTCATCCTTCTCTCCTCTCACCTTTCTCTTTCTCCTCCGATCAATAAAATAGTCCAACTTCCGCGAAAGCTTATTATTCATTTGAATCTTGCCGGCTAGTTTTCGAATGTTTTTTCAACGCAGAAAAATTATTAACGATAAATGACAATGACACATAAATCTCGTCTTGGCCCACTTCGATTTCCATTTATTTTTCTTCTTTCTTCTTTCAGATCACAGAATTAGTGCTGGACAATTGTCGGAGTACAAATATCGATGGTCTAACAGATGAATTTATTGCTTTGGAGGTTCTGAGTCTCATCAATGTAGGTCTTACCAGTCTGAAAGGTTTTCCCAAGCTGCCCAGTCTTAAAAAGGTACGTACGTGGTGCCACGTTTCGATTAGATTTTAAGCGAGAGATTTTCTCACGTAAAAAAAGACACTTGTATGCAAGGGAGATTTTTACTTAAATATCGCATCTGTCTCGTTTTAGCTGGAACTGAGTGACAACAGAATTTCAGGTGGATTGAACCTTCTTCACTTAAGTCCTAAACTAACTTCCTTAAATCTAAGTGGGAATAAGATCAAGGATCTTGATACGCTTCAACCACTGGTAAATACTTGTTCTAAGTTCACACGTCGCTTTGTGTGACGCGTTTATTGATTTTATTAAACCATTTACTATTATATACTTTTGTTCACAGAAAGAATTCAAAAATCTAAGAAACCTCGATCTCTTTAACAATGCTGTAACGAATCTGGACAATTATAGGGAAAAAGTGTTTAGTTTAATTCCCAGTCTCAAGTATCTCGATGGGTATGTCAACTTTAATAATTGTTTTTCCTCGGCTAATTTACGTAGTAATAAGAGTAATAATCATCGTTGATTTCTCTCTTTCGTAGATTTGATATAGATGATCATGAAGTTGATGATAGCGAAGGCGAGGATGATGAGGTAAACGGGAATGAAGATGGCGAAGAAGATAGCGAAGAGCGTAAGTATATTTAGAGAAACGAAGCGAAGAATAATGATGAGAAATTATGTAGTGCTTAGAAGGTAGTGATTGAATGTGAAAAAACAAATTTTCAGTTTCTGACGAGGAAGACGACGATGAGTTAGACGAGGGTGCCGTTTCATTGGAT
This sequence comes from Sclerodermus sp. 'alternatusi', assembly GCA_037305995.1. Taxonomy (NCBI): domain Eukaryota; kingdom Metazoa; phylum Arthropoda; class Insecta; order Hymenoptera; family Bethylidae; genus Sclerodermus; species Sclerodermus sp. 'alternatusi'. The sequence continues at coordinate 7,580,119 of CM074550.1, forward strand.
GCCGTTTATAAAGATCATATTGAAGTGAGTAATTTTACTTTATTCCCCCCCTTCCTCTTCCCCAGTCTTTCCTTTATGATATTTCGCGAATAGAGAGATTGAGAAAGATGATGACGAATAAGGAGATATTTTCTTAACGTATTGATTTGATCAATTAGGATGATAGCGACGAGGAGGACTACGTCGAGGGAGAAGAGGAGGAGGAAGAGGACGATGATGATAACGAAGACGATGAACCAGAAGAGGAAGAAGGTAAGAGCATTTCTTTCGAAAAAAATTTCACTGAGAATCGTTGACCAATAATGATAATAATTCTGAGATTCTGTTTTTTGTCATTATCAGTTACTAGTTATTAGTATTACTACTAGTATATCGATACGATAAAGCTTTATACGATAAGTGCGAATGAATGAGAATGAAAATAACTAACGCGCGCTGTTTTAACATGGTTTTGCACAGAATCGTCTCCTGCACGAGGAAAAAAGAGAAAACACGAGGACGGTGGGGAATCAGGAAACTAGATTCTTTAAAAAGTTTCATTACTGTTAAATTAATGGAAAATCATTAAAGTAACAATAATAATGACGCCGAGTGAAGCTGGGAATCAAACTAATTGACCGACCAATGACAGACTGCAGTTAGTGGTGAATTTATCAGAAAATCATTGACTGAGAAATTTTCTGTGGAACAACAACAGAGTAACAATATAAAGAGGAAATATGAATTGAAAAGCGAAAAAGAATAAAGAATTAAAATGGCATAAATAGGGCTGCATTCCAGCTAGACGCAGTACGTTTTAGTTATACTAACAATATTTTATATAGAGTATATAGTTAGAGTATTAGTGGTGTTGTATAGGGAATGAGAGAGGATGGATATTAAAGGAAGATAGATAGATGGAGGAAAGGCGGAGACAGCAGAGTTTTACATTTGATGGAGCATATTTGTCTGTTAGCTCCAATCGGCCAAAGGCTGGTCACGCTGGAATGCAGCCATCGTTAATCAGTACTAAGGTTATATAAGTTACATTTTAAATACATTATTATTGTACCATTAATAAGTATAGCGTAAACGCGGAACAACTTTTGTACAGGTTTACACCATACATTGAAGTGCGCTATGCCCCTGTGATTTTCGGGACAGAAAATAAAGAAAAGAGCTAAATACGTGTTGTTGCTCATATTACTCGAGGTTGTATGGATCGAACCTGTAAAATGATGCAAACAAACAAACAAACACAAACAAAAAAATATCAATATTAAATTAGGAACGAAGAAAGGGCGGCTTGCACATTTTCATTACAGTAATCATTAATTCTTTTTAACTGTACAATTTAGTTTTTGCGTTATGACATTTCTCAATACCACGGTTCTTAAGGCGTGTATGGTGTGTTTCTACTTGTTTCACGAAGATCCGAGGATGGAGAGAGAGGGGGATCGAGGAAAGAGATTCTTCTGAAGCATCTTCAAATGCAAATCTTTTGTGTAAATAACTAGCAGAGAGTGTTCTGAAGTTTTCAATCAAACTACTATCGTCAGGTCGATCATTGTGAGCTGCTGTAGTGTCTGTTAAATCAGTTAAATCAGGAGAAGCTTGATAAAGTCTTAATTAAGTCGTTTGGTCGTCGATGGGTTCTCGAAACTTTTTTATCATCCTATTCTATTATTCTTCTATTATTTTATTTTATTATTCTATTGATTATTCTATTATTCCATTATTCTATCTATGAGATGTCGAGTCAAAGGAAATGTCATAACTTTTTACACTTTAACGTACACGTGATAACTCATGTCAAATAGCTATTTAAAAGTAAGCAGTATATGGTACTTTATTACCTTATACTTTTCGTATGGATTATGTTCCAGATACTCTTTTATAATGATGGATACTTGCTCGGTATTCCGTCGCATTATTGTTATTTACTCTCAGGCGTTCCATAGACTATGCGCTATGCTTTAATTGCAATGTAAGGTAATCTTTAATGAATATCACTACTACATTTTTGTGCACTAAAGCGCTATTTTATAGCATTAAATTAAAAAAATCTTTTTTTTTTTGTTTTGAGTAATTATTTATAAACGAGAGAAAGAGTTAGAAAGAAAAAGGGAGATTATATATATATATATATATTTTCTTTCTTGGAAAATAATACAACAGTTTTAAGACACATGCCCAAAGTCACATTCATGCAGAAAGAATATCTTCACCTTTGGCTAATCAAAATTCTATATCACGTGTGAATGAATAATAATAATACTAAACTTTAATTTCTGTCTCTAAAGTTACCATTGCGCTGATACATCTCGTCATAAATAAAGTGTGAATTTAATAAATAATAATCATTAATATTATTATATAAATATTAAATTACAATTATAATTTTAAAAAACAACAGATATTTACACTTTGTGCTTTCGCACTTTCGAATTGTATTAAAAATCAAGAACGCAAATTTAGATTAGAAGGGACTCGAAGAAAAACTATTGGAGAAACGTAGTAGGAATATTTCTAAGAGAAAGATGGATCAGACAGTGTAGTTAATGGTAATGAGACTGTGACAAATGTTCTGGATAGACTACCAGTTAACTACCGTGATCGTGAGAATGGATGGGAGTGAAATATATAGAGAGTAAGAGTGTATAAGAAGTGATTGGTTTTATAAGAAGAAAAAAAATTATGGTAGAGTCGAAGATCTCTGGTGCGTCCTTGTCGCCAGTTTGATTATGGCCTTATCCAATTTTTCCAAGCTAAAGCAAATTTATATTAGGTACAATAAGTATATGACATGTACAGGTCCAAATCTATAAATTCCCAATCTGCGATTTGTAATTGCGGCTCGCGCGGAAGGCATCGTATTAAAGAATTAAATTATAAATAAATATTCCGCGCGCCCTGCGACATACACTTTTGTCAATTGTAATTTTGGATAGACCATTTAAGTAAGGGAATTTATCTATCACCTTCTATTATCAGGTATATATTTCATCCGTGTATTGTCTGTCTGTTCAGTTGTTAAAGTAAATTTTTATCATAAAGTTTGTTTATTTCGAGCAATCTTCATCAGAAAATAAGAAGAAATAATTTATTAATAAAACCATTTACAAATCAATGGTTATGCGTTGTTCCATAAATAGTGATAATGTTAGTATTAGTAACGTAGCTGTAGCAATAGCACTAGTAATAATCCAGTAGTCGTAGTAGTAGCAGTAGTAGTAATAGTAATAATAATAATAATAGAAGTAGTAACTCGGTAATACGTGGCAGTAAGTAGCGGAACCTCTAGCAACAACGATTCATGCATTTTTGCAATTTTTTCCCATCCACTTTCCTCGGCTCGACTCGCTAGTGTCGCAAAAGTGTAAGATGAACTTCATTATTGACGATCGGTAAGAACGCAAGTGTAATATTAAGGGAGAGAAAGGATCCAACTATGATAAAGTTGAATAATCGTCAAGTATCAACTAGAAGGTAACAGACCCTGGCTGGTCGAGGAAAGGAAAGAGAGGGAGAGGGACAACCACGTGGTATTACATCGACGGGAAGATTTGAATTTTGATTTTGACTTTCGTAAAATCAATCGGGGAAGGGGGGAGGGGCGATGCAGAGAAATTCACGATAGTCAAAAATTCGAGCCTAATGGCGAGTGAATTTTTCACTGGTGCGCCATCTGAGAGCGCGATGTGCCGAAGAACTAGGCAATTTCTCAAGTTTTCGAAAAGGAGTGGGAGTTGCGGTGCAACTCGAGTAGCAGCAGCTTCAGTGTCTCTCCGCTCGTCCGTCCGTGCGTTTAGCGTTTGCTCCGGAGTGAACACGACACGAGCATAGCAGACCAGTTTGTCTCTCAGATTTGTTTTCTTGTGTTTGCTGGAGCAGGCGTTAGGGGAGTTTTGGGGTGAAAGGAGTTTCCACAACGGTCCGAAGCCATGGCGGAGAGTAAGGGCGCATTGATTGCGAAAACAGTGCAAAAACACGCGGGCCGAGCAAAGGAAAAGGTAGGCAGCTTTTCCACGAAGCGCAAACAAACGGTGTTTTTCCTTCCTGGATATGACAGCTAATTCCGCGGCTGGAACACCTTGGGTATCTCGCGAGGGCGTAGCAGCTCCCCAGCGGGGGTGCTCTCGACCTCCTGGTGCATCTACGGCAAGACGATGCACAATCCCGTAATCGAGTAATTCGCAACGTGGCTGCGCGAATTTTCGTAAATTTCCGTAAATTTGCAACGATCCTCTGAACGAGGAGAGCCGTCGGCTCCCGAAGAAATCCTAACCTCACCTTAACCTCTCTCTCTCTCTCTCTCTCCTTCTGTAGAGTCTCTCCGAGCCGTTGGTTGCAGTTGCGGCGATACACGCAACTCGCGCGTACATTGATCACTCGCCTTGCACAGCGTACGGCTATTTTGCGCTGTGTTTGGTCACTACTTTTATGAGCGAGCCACTCCAATTCTTTGTTTCTTGCTGAATGGACGAAGGTAAAGGCGACTTATGTAATCGGTAAACACACATGTAACAGTCGTGTGGCGGAGTCTCGTTTAAAGCGACAATTATGCAACTGAGGGTTCGATTCCGCTAACTATGTACGAGCGCACGACGCTACTTGTCGTTTTGCACCTCCGTTGTCATCGTCGTCGTCGTCAATTTCTTTTCTCTCGACGACAAATGGCACCCTGGACTCTCCTTTCCTAATTCCGTCGTTAACGATACGAGCCTTGTTAATCGTTAATCGCGTCGATTAATACAAGTATCTTGAACCAATCTCTCTCTCTCTCTCTCTCTCCCTCTTAGCAAAGTGGGAAGAGAGAAAGTCCCTTTTTATCAGCAAAGAAACCAATTCCGAGCTTCTCCCGTTGCTCGTGATTCGAGACCATTGGGAAAATGTCATCAGGCCGTGGAAATTTTATAGAAATCATGAGAAAACGGTGAACCGTTGGCTACTGTATATCTTTAGGCATCTCACCGAGCTCCCAGTAACTGCTAGTCACGGGTCATATTATCATATAGATCGCAAAGTATAGACTGACGTAGGTTTCGTACCGATAATTATCTAAATACACAGGTGAGTTATTAGAGAGAGAGAGAGAGGGGGGGGGGGGCAAGTGGAAGGAAGAGGAACCGCTCTTCTATTGTAGTTTCTTCATTTACCAAGTTCTCCGGTATTTTGTCATATTTATATTACGACCGGCGGTTGAGGAGAAAGAGTGTGAGAGAGAGAGAGACAGAGAGGGAGACATAGTTTCCCACAAATACCGATTCGCTCGGTAAATTATGCGTGATACAATAATTTTCAAGGTTGTTGAAGCGTTACTGGAAGGAAAAAAAAAAGAGTCGGGCTCCGCGCTCGAGTAATACGGGATTAATTGTGAGTCGGTGGGGTAGTTACGTGAGAGGAATAATTCATCCCGGAGAATACGGTACCTACCAAGCGAGTCCGAGACCCACATGAAAGTAGCGTTCGCGCTCGCACGCTTCTTCCCGGCTGCTCCGAGAGCTCCGTTCCTCAACTTATTCGTGGTCGCGTGAAAAATCCGACTCCAATTGCCATAATCGACGGCCGGACGAGCGGAGGCTGCAAATGGCTCCCAATAAGAAGCGGCGAGCGGGGCCACTTGAACTTTGCGATGAATAATGAAATGCGACAAACAGGGGGGGTGGGAGGGAGAGACGAGAGAAAAAGAACGAGACTTCCGCGCAGATGTCGCTGATATCACTTTGCGGAATAATCGCCGATAGGCACCTCTCTTCTCCCCTGCCCCTGCCCCAAACAATATTCCATTTCTCACACAATGGAGAGATAATTCGTAGCGGGAGATTAAAAGTTTAGCGTGGGGTCGCGTTACTCATTTCGATGCATCACTGCACGGACTTCTCGGTGTGTGGGTGTTGTTCCAGGGTGCGCGCGCTCGCTCGCATCGATAAAACACTCGGCAAGTTCGCCGAAATCTGTTGGCCACGTGACGACGGGCTCTCCTCGCTTGTTCCCGACCTCCAGAGGCGCGCGCCTGGCGTATGTTCTCGCTGCTGAACGTACCGCTGGCTGCGAGGCAACAACAACTTTTACTGCATTAACGGGTTTCCCTTCCACGAGCAGCCGTTATCGCGCTTCCCTCGAGCGGCCAGAGGACAACCCGGGTAGAACCGAGTGCGAGCACTTGCCGCGCGTACTCGACTCTTGGCCACCGCTTTTCCGGCACTTCCAGCACTCGGTCGACGAGTACCCGCCGCTCGCTCGCTCGAGTGTTTCCCCGCCGGTGGAGATTCCTATCGGTATCGAGAACGAGAATTTAGCGGTATCGCGCGGGACACGAGTTTCCCCTTGGACGCAACATCCGATCGTCATCGCCGATGCGTGGCGCGACTTTCTCCGTTTCGCTAGGACAGCGGGTCCCTCCCCCGCTGTTCTTGTTGATGCTGATGCTGTTGCTGCTGCTCGTCGTCCGGTCGTGGCCTTAAACGAGCAGAACGCATTTGTAGCCTAAACCTACTGCTGGTGATTCGAGACGGGGGGCGGAGGGGAGGGGGATCGCCCCACCATGGGAGCAAGTTCGTTGGAGCGGTACTGGTGGTAGTACGGTTACACAAACTTATCTGGTAGAACCGGTCCAAGGCATTACCGTGCCAGGGTTGCTTCTCTCCAAATTGAGTAAACCTCTAAGAGAGGCAATCGAATAAAAGTGGGGGGAGGGCCGCGTGCAAACGACTAAACTCGCGCTTCTACCATCCGAGGATCGAGGATCTGGCCGCTCCGGATAGCTCGCGCCGCTTACTTGCGTGGGACTCATCGATCCGATATAATAACGCGTAACATGATTATAATTAGGGAAACCTTGGGAAAGCTTGTAACGGAGGGTCAATACGTAGGTGGACTTTGTATCGCGCGAGGGATTTCCTAGGGCAGAGGGGGGAATGGGTGAAAATGGTAAAAATGGAGGGGGGGGCGTGGAAACGCGACGATTTCCCGCGAACCTGTTGATCCGCCGGGAAATCGAAGCTGCGATAATGGACCGATCGCGGTACCAGAGAGACTCGTGAAAGATCCAGCTGGGTCTCGGGGCGAAGAAAGCCAAGTGTACCGGTGCCAGGGAGCAAGGAGCAGGGACCATTAACTTCGTTGGCTTGCCTACCTACCTTCGCGATGCATTCTTGCACCGCGATGCCTGGTGTGGCGTGGCGTGGCATGGCACAAGTGCGATATCTTGGATTATATCGGAATTTGCAGCGGCGCTCGTTGCGCGCCTAGCGAAACTGGGAAAACGAATCCATCCGCGTCCGATGAAACGAGGAGACCCACCACTGCGAGTACAACTAATAATAAACGAACCGGCAAAAGATGGTGGTGATGATGGTGATGGCGACGGCGATGGACTTGGAGAAAATTCTTGGATCGTGTGCGCCGAGAGGTACGCGCAAAGATTTAGGACGCGGAGAAATGATCTCTCGCGGAACGAAAGTTTTTTGGTCCCAAGATCAAATACTTTCCACGCTCGGGCTCCGATTAGATTTTCCCCGTGGTCCTACGGACGTGATGAGCAAATCGAAATCATGGAGCAGAAAGAGAGAAGAGAGAGAGAGTAAAGGAGAAGGAGAGACATGGTAAATTGGCGTAACTGAACCGCACGTCGCTCCTTCCGTGGACGCGACGTCGGGGGTGGGAGTCTCGGCTGTAATTTTGGGGAGGCGAAAATAGGCGAGAAGAGACTGCTGCTCGCGTTATTGGGTGATTCGCGGATGAAAGGCCGCTGGAAGAAAAAAGTGGGAGAGGGGGGCGTCGGTAATAGCCCCGTGGTCTAGCCGGAGCCACCTTGTAGCGGAAACTTGTCCACTTCGCCTACCCGGTTACTATTCTGGTCCGGCTGTCCGGGACGCTTTTGCTCTCGGCGCACTCTCGGCGCAAATATATCTTGGAGCTTACCGGATCGTGGACACATAGAAACTGTGGGGAGGCTGAAATTGTTCCCCCGTGAATAGGATTTTTCCGAAGCTGCCGCCGAAGCTGAGGTCCGCGGGAACACGGGCACGCGGACCTGACCCAGAAGCGACCGATCCAAAGTCCTCCCCTCCCTGGAACGGTTCCAATGACGTTCCAATAGACGCTGCTCATTTAGAGCTAATATTTCGGCGTTTCCTCGTTTCGCCAGTCTCTTTTGCGGTCGTTACGTAAAGGTCAATTAAGTTCAATTACCGTACTGGAAGAGACGTGCCACCACAACCTATACACGGCTGACCTTTATTCGCGAATAGAAAGGATTCCGAGACTGGATAGTTAGGGGGTTGGTAGGGGGGGGGGGTTATGTGGCTCCTCTTCAGCATGGTGTTGCGTACAGTCGCGTGTAATATTCAGTTTTCGCATACATTGCATAGTTCTGGAGGCGCGGTAAAGGAAAGAGGAGGTGAGAGAGGAAGAGGAAGAGCAAAGGGGAAAAAGAGAGAGAGAAAGAGAGAGAGAGAGAGAGAGAGAGGGTAGAAAGGAATGTGTCATTTCAGGTGCTTTCTTTCTCGATAAATTCGCGCAAAAGACGCGAGTCCCCGGCTAGTTCATCGATAGCAGATGGCGAAGGTGTTTGTCTGGCTTGGTTCCAAAGACGTCGGTGAAGATGGTATAAATACGGAGGAACGCTACGCGACAAAAGCCGAGTCTAATCCTCTCTTTCTTTTCAGTTTTCTCTCTCTTTTTTCTCCGCTCGGATCTTCATCTCTTATTATTACGTTTTGCAACTATCCTGGCAGGCACGCGACTTAAAATACAATTTCTCCCTCTCTCTCTCTCTCTCTCTCTCTCTCTCTCTCTCTCTCTCTCTCTCTCTCTCTCTCTCTCTCTCTCTCTCTCTCTCTCTCTCCCTCCCTCACATGGCATTCTCTACCTTTCTACCGACTGGCTTTTTTATGGGATAGAAATAATCGCTGGTTCTATTGGTTTATTTCACATCTCCACCTGCCGCCATATAATTCCACAATTACGAATCAAGTTGACTTAACTCGACTTCACGAATGCTACTCTAAGGTAATTAAAGAGACATTTCCGTCGATTAAAGTGTCATCGAGATAATTCGAATGGTAAAGGAGGATTCGTTTCTTTTGGAATTATCGCGTTAACGGCGAGAAACGTCGATGATTATCGCGAGTCGATCCTATTGGACGAGTTGCAGAGTCGCTCTCGCGTTCTCCCTTGATCGTCGCTTTATTTTCAAATGGCGTTTGCAGAAATGATTCGGGCCTCGGTTCGAGGCGGACTTGAACTAGCGCGCGTTACACGTACCAGAGAGAATGCCAGTGCAATTCCCATTAGATTACGGCGCGTCGTTTAGGTATGACCGACATTATACTTGCTGGTCTCTTTCCCGTGGTCGCAGCGGAACGGCCGGAAAGGTGGAGGTCGGGGAGGGGGAGGGGAAGTGAGATTTTTAAGGGGAGAACAGGATTCTCGCGAGAACCCGCTGGAAACAGGTAGTGGAGGATAGGCGTAGTGGTACAGTCCGCTCCTGATAATCCTCGCGGTATAGGTCAGATCGCTAACGGGAGCTTTTTCCCGAGTCACGGACACGCGGCGCGGGTAGAGTTCCTGGTAGTTGCAAGTAGATGCAGTGGCCGTTGCATACGGAATGCACCGGGCACGGCAGGAAGTGAGTTAAGAGACGAAGAGAGTCAGCACACGCAGTCCCGCAACGGCACCAAACGGAAATGGGACGAATCGTCTCGCAATTCGCCTCCCAGTCCTGCAACGACTTCCTCCTCCATCTCCACCTCCACCTCCCCCCGCCCATTGACCCTCCCGCAGCACTCCCGCTCCTTCTCTCTTCTCTTCCCCAGAGCTTGACTCACCTGTGCGACAACCAAATCTCTCTCCTACGCGATTACGATTGTACGGACTGTACAAATTGCACGGATTATACGGATTGTACAGGCTGTGCACGCGGGGATTTACGAGTGATGCGGCTCCCAATGCGAATTACCTACCGGGAGGAACTTGACAAGTTACGCGCGTCGCGTTTAACTAGGCTGCGACCCAGTTTCTATCTCTATTCTCGGCAAACTCACTAGACACCTCCTGCGGCCGCCAAAAACCATTCAGCCATACGACATCGCTCGTTGGTCGTGGCTGCCGATCAACCGGGAGGGGGAGGGGGAGGGGTGACCCACCCAATCTCTCCTATCCAACTTTCACCTTTGACCCGACGAGCCCTACGCTTTCCTTCGACGATAAGAGGAGAGAGGAGTAAAAAGTAGCTAATCGCTAAATGAGTAGCTTTCGGTTTGCGGAGGCTTTGCTCTTGCCTCTTGCCTATTGTCTTTTGGCTTTTGGCTTTTGGCTTTACGCCTGAGACTGTTGCACGCGATGGAATCCAACTCTCTCGGTCAGAGAGTTGAAGCAGGCGTAACTGCGATTATTACCCCTTGGAATTACGAAGCGTAGATGCTCGTGTGATAATATTTTACGCCAGTTAACTCGCGTTTCGTTGCCTCGGCACAATATCCGACTGTTCGCTCGCTCGTTTTCCCACTGGCCGCGAAGGCCCCGGGCTTGGAATATCACTTTACGCGGACGATGGAGATCCACGAGGAGAATTCTTGGGATTTTCGCCAGATTCCTCCTCGCGGTTGGCGCGTTGGCCTAAATTGACGCTCTCCACAGGGTGGCGGAGAACCGACCCTCGGCATGGTCCATCTGGACGAGAAGAAGAGGACGTGGAGGAGGAGGAGGAACATGGGGCGAACGGATCGTTAGGTGTGGATTACTCGCGCCGGGCGGATAAATGGGTAATTGTGTGGTGACCTTCGGTGCGGTTGCCACCCGATTACGCGGCGACGGGGTGACGGGGTACCGGGGCTGACGATCCATGCTCGAGCGTGCAATCCAACTGGATCAGCACGCACGTTCCACCAACTTGCGAGTTCCTCGTGGTAGAGACCCCGCGCTCGAAACCGGAGACCGCAGCTACCCGCCACGCACTTTTAGGAACGCTCCAACGCTTTTAAGAGGCTCGTCTCGAAATTAACCAAATCAGCCCGTTCCCGGAACATCGCGAGACTGGAAAACCGCCGTACCTTCGGCTAATTTTCCGCGTAAACGGGACCGCGGGATCGGTGGAATGCCACTCGCGTCCATTTTGCGGTAAACGACTCAATTTGTCCGTTTACGAAATTGGTAACTCCATACGCTGCTCAAGATCGCAGCACGCGCGTTGCGAAATGCAAAGTTCATCGCGAGCCCCGCTCCCGCGAACTTGCGAATCAAAACAGTACGTGCACGCGCGCGCGCGAGAAACTGCACGAGTCCGAGAGTTGAAAAAGTTTATCGATATTTACTCGTTTCTGCTGAGTAGAAAGATTAACGAGATCGGACTGTGCTTCACGGCTGCTTTTTCCGCGGCTTTTCCAGGGCAGATTTCAGCGGACTCGTTTGAAAGTAGATAGAACCGTTAATAAATTGATTAAAGCCCGCGATAATTCAGCCTGACAAGTTTCCACGTAAAAAGTACACGCGCAACTAGTAATTACGCGTGGCCGGGAGTCTCCTCTGTGCTGGCAACTCTATTGGAATTTTGCAGCGAGGAGAGAAGAACACGGTAATGGCCGGTAGTTTTATTGATTCGAAACCCTATGTTTCTCTCCCCCCCCCCCCTCTTTCTCGCGTTAATTATCGTCACACACCTGTTGCGACAAATCGAATCGCGGGAGCAGTTTCAATTTCAGTCTCACCCATATAATCCGGCTGCTTCTTCCTCTTTCGATGAAACGATGCATCGTTCCCGGAAAATTCGTCAATGGCGGCTGACGTCGCTGACGCATCGCGGTTCTCGTTGCAAAAACAGCCGCGCGGACTTGCCTACGCGGAGCTATAGAATTTCGTGTGACTCGACGTTCATTAAATTTCATTGCAGCCTTGACGCAACTCGTAATTCGTAATTCGTCATTCCTCGCTCGTGATTCGCGGTGTCTCCGGAGCTGGAGCTTCGCTCGCCGCGACGGTGTTCTTGCCGTCGAAAGAGGGAAATGAGTTTGCCTTCTCGGGCGGTGCGGACGCAACGCGGCCGTGGAGGAGTGTGGCAACTTTCCCCAAAATCAGAACCGGAGGAGAGGCGGATAGTACAAGCAGCGACAGCAGCAGCGGCAGCAACACGCTCACACAATGATTCCATAAGCATTCCGTGAACACGTCGGGCCAAATATGGCGATCGTCTAATGCCTCATCAATTAGCATACGCGTTGGTGGAGCCGTGTAGAATCGATCCTTCTCGCAAATCAAATTGCGGAGGAGTAGCCGCGAGGAATTGGAAAATATTGCCTTACAGCGAACGAGTCGCGACAAAATCCACGTCCATCGTCCATTCCCGGAGATTCCGATAAACCTGACGCGTCTCACGACGATCGGACATTTTCCATTGGCGCCCGATGCGTCGGAGTATCGCGCGATGTATTTCACTGATTACCGAAGATCCAAGAGAATCGGTGGGAAAAAGGGCTGGATCGTCGAATCGAGGCTGAGGAGGAGGTGCGATTGCTCGATCGTTGGAGCATTCGTCGGAGATATTGGGCAGCGAGGAACGTACCTCGCGAGAACCGTACAAAACGTAACGCAAAGTTCCGTTAGCTCGACCAGTCACAGCGGGGTATTCGACGAAGGTGAGAAGGGAAGCAGGGAAGAGAAATGCAGGTCTTCCGCGAGGATTGCACGCTTGCACGTTTCTTTGGATGCTCAGCTCGGTTCGATTCGGCCGAATTCGTCGTGCCCCGATTCGTCGTCGTCGTCGTCGTCGTCGTCGTACCTTTAAATTTCGACGGGCTCGGTCCCGAGGTCCCTAGATCTCTCCTCCGCCCTTGGACAAAAACTCTCCTGGTTCGAGAGCACAGCTGATGATAGTCTCCCGCCTCCTCTCTGCAACCGCATAACGCGTCTCCGGAATTCCAATTCCTCGAAGGAGAAAATTGGCCAGCGGGAACCGGAAATCCGTTGATCGATTCCCGAAAAAACTTGGAGCGATTACGACGGGGGTCCGGGGGAGAAGCGGACGATCGGGTAAGATTTTGCGAAAAGTCAACAAATAGAGGGAGGGCGAATGTGCGGACGGTGCGAATCTAGCAGTTAACAGGTGAATCTAAGACAACAGGTGTGTCCCAGTGTAAAGGAGGACGACGGGGAAGGAGGTGTAGGTAGCCAACTCGTAGTTGGTATTCACGGATCGAGGTTCGTCGATAATGGAGTGGAATCGGCTGGTCCGGTCCGGGCCAGGCCGCCGGGTCGGGCCAGCCAGAAGCGAGAGGAGAGAAAAGGGGAAGAAGAGAGGTTGATGTCCGAAGCTCGCGCCAACATTCCGACTCTCGTTTCTTCCTGGTGGAGCGCAGCCTTTTGCTTGGCCACGCGTTCCGAAGAAACGCGAGCGACCGCGACCAATCGGAGAATCATCACGGCAGGAAGAGGAAAAGTCTCTTGCTTTTCTCTCCGGGTGTTCCCCCGCGTGTGCGTACGGGCCCTCTTCTCGCCCCCTCCTAGACTTTTTGATGGGTAGCGGCGCCCCGAGTGCCACGCTCCTCTCGGACGCGCGCGCGGAAATGTCGGAGAACGAGCGAACGATCGATCCAACCGCCGGTGAAAATCTGGAAAAACCGGAAGCGGAACGACGTCTGGAAAAAGTTGTGGTAATCTGCCGCTGGTACTGACGGAACGCCGACCGGGAGGGAAAGAGCCACTTTGGCGAGTTCCGAGTACCCGAGGCCACTTTCCTCTCGCTGCTTTCCACCGGGGACAATTTCCCGAGCGTCGCGCGAGCATTAGGTTCGGTTTCCGCACAATGCAAAGTGCAAGATCCGAACCGGCGAAATGGGGCCAGAGTGTGGCATAATAATAGCGATGCAACGGCACATCCACGTCATCTGCTTGGCTATTAATAAGAAGAGCGAGAGAGCGGAGATAGATAGATAAATAGATAGATAGAGAGAGAGAGAGAGAGAGAGCGCACGAATAGCAAAATAACGAAATAGCGAAGGAGGACCGTTTATTTAAGAAATGATAACTCCACTTCTGGTTTTCCATGCGGAATCTTGGCACTCGGTACCTAAGAGATTTTAGCGGAGGATACTCTTCTCCGGCTGCTTTCCGTAGCTTTTCGCTCAGCCAATAAAAAATGGAGAGGCGATCAATTTGGCATTGCCAACAGAGTTGCCCGGTGTTGTTCGGCGTTGTCCAGCATTTCCTATTGAACACGATGAACAGGTTTCAGGTGCCCGCATCGACTCGAGCTATGTTAACTAAATAACGGTATGTAGAAATGGCGGTGCGACAGAAATCATCGTGTGCCTCGCCACGAAGACGGTGGCGCGCGTTGGCCACGCCGCGTGGCGAGAAAAACCAGCTACGTAGCCAGCAGCCGGTTAATATTCGTATTCAGCGACCTTAACCGGGCTATTGAGTGCACTGAAAGAATTAATTTATGCGTTTATGCTGTAATCGAGTGGAATTCGCTGCTGAATTGCCGCCGTGTTACTATTTTCTCTCTCTCTCTCTCTCTCTCTCTCTCTCTCTCTCTCTCTCTCTCTCTTTCTCCCGCTGTTTTATTCAATGCTACTATCTTACAGCTTCCTCCATAGATAAATGAGCGTTAGAAAGTCTCGTTACGCGGTAGGAGGAAAAAAGCGAGAGGTATTCCTGTACGATTAGTTTTAAAACAAACCTATCATTATTGCATTTATTCACGTAAGAGATGTTGAGCAATTTTAATAACTGCCGCCGGATCAACGAACGTTAGGAAAACTCTTGCGAGAAGATGTACTTGCACTTCCAGAAAGAGAAAGAGAGAACGAGTGGTGATTTATTCGATTATTTCAATTGGATTCGATTATCGTGATCATTCGATGATGATTATTACGTATTAGAGGAATCACAAGTGATCTTACGAAACGATTCTTTCTTCCCTGGTCGATTCTGCTCAAGCACGGGCTTAATCGCGTAATGTTCCGTGAAAATTGGAAAATCACGCGACGGACTAATTGTCGGTCCGCCGCGATAAATAATTCATTCAACGCGAAGGATACGCGCGTGGAAAATTCTCTAGCCAAATGGGAGCAGAGAGAATCGTGGAGAATTTCGAAATGCTGCGGTTGCTTTTCAGAAGTGGGGAAAAGGTGAGAAAACCCACAGGCCATGGAATCGTTGAAATTTTTTCGTGCTTTCAGCGGTCGTCGCGGAAAAAAAGGGGGGGAGAGAGAGAGAGAGAAAGAGCTAGAACGAGAGATAAGGAGAATTTTCTCAGGTGTGAGGAGCGGAATGATAGAAAGTCCTCGGGGGAAATGAGAAAAAACAAATCGGAGCAGATTCGTGAGCGTTTTGCAAATGGTCTCGACGTTTTAAAGTAGTCCCCGCTAATTCATCATTATCAGTCCCGTACACAATGGACACAGAGGGAAGGGGGAAGAGAGACACGGGTGAAAATATGTAGAAAGTCTCGGAATGGAAGTGATAGTCGAAGAGCGGCAGTGGACTAGCGTTCGTGAGCGTTTTTGAAACGAATTCGTTGCAACATAGAAAATGCAGTATAGAAGGTCGGCGTACCTCTTACCTTCGAACGGATGACCGATCCGCAAATAGAGTCGGAGCTTACGTAATTCTACGGTGCAACTTCCAGCACGGACTCCGCGCTGTCGGGGCAGGGTCACCAGCTAATTTTTTTCCCTCTTATCCCCCTCTTTACTCCGTTTTTTATCCAGTATTTTCAGCCGTGGACGAACGGAGTTCGGCGTTTGGCCAGGAAGTGGAGGAAAACGGCTGGGAAAACGGAAACGACGCGCGGTTGGCATGGGTGAGGCGGAGGAGGGAACCAGGGTGGGAATTAAGCTAGGAGATCCGAGCAAAAATAAAAATGAATTTAGGCGACTGGTCGAGGAGTGCGGTACCGCCCGGAGCATTTTCTCATTTTGGCATTTTTCCCGATGACCGCGCCCACGATCTCCCGGCGCTTGTCGTTTTCTCTCCCCCCGTCCCGCCCTCGTCCATCTCGCGTATTTCTTCGTCGATGCGATAAGATCGGCTGCAGCCTCGAATATCCGCCCGCGGCAAATCGAATTTTCCGCGACCTATGCCCGACGGACGACAATCTGCCCTATAATAAATCTGTTTCTTTCTGTTTCTCTGCCATTGCAGTTCCTGCAGAATCTTGGCAAGGTGGACCGAACTGCCGACGATATATTCGACGAGCATCTACAGAATTTCACGAGGCAACAGAATTCGGCCAACAGACTGCAGAAGGAGTTCAATAATTACATCAGGTGTGTTCGAGGTAAGTGTTTTCGTTGGCTGTACAAACCAGTTGTACGTACAATTACCAACTAACCTGGGAACCGTTTCAACTATCGGTAATGCTACCGATAGTAGGTATTTGAGATATCTTTCCTTTGAAATGCTTGGCTGTATCGAAAATAACAGAGAGGAATTGAAATAGAAGGAGATATATATAGTGATAGAGAGAGAGAGAGAGAGAGAAAGAGTCGTGTAAACGCCATGACTAAGATTTCTAGATTTCATGTAATGGTTGTATCGGAGTGTTGTTAGGCTGACCTTTGGATTATCGGGGTTACAGGGAACGGCAGCAGGGATGCGTATAACTCACGAGAAATAGAGAAAGATAGATAGATAAAGAGAGAGAAAGAGGAGAGAGAGAGAGAGAGAGAGAGAGAGAGAGAGAGAGAGAGAGAGAGAGAGAGAGAGAGAGAGAGAGAGAGACCGACTGCGTTTCCTATGTGCAACATTGTATTTATAGACTCGCTCTTGAATTAACACATACGGAATGACACGCGAGTTACACTCGGATAAAAAGGAGATTATCTATGACCTTGCATTTCCATAACCTTCTTTTTCGTATTCTCGCTATTGTGGAATGACCTCGTTTTGTCGCTCTTAGGATACGACGTCGCGCAAAACTCACTTTTTATCTGGTGGACGTCGTTCGATCGTTTCAAATCTAAACATTGTTCTGGGATTAATCATAGATAGTCGTTTACAAACTCCTACCTTATCTTGATGGGTGAATGCACCTTGCGACAAGTTGAAGTGGGTCAGGAAAGTAGTGGCTTCGATTGCATATATTCCGTTCCGATAAAAAGATGTTTCTCTCCGTTCTCTCTCTTTCTCTCTACCCCCTCGCCTCACGCCCCTCTCCCACTTATAATCTTATTACGTTTATCGAACTAAACTGGTTTTTTTTTGCCCGCAAGCCGTACAAGCCGCCTCCAAGACCCTGATGGATTCGCTGAATGAGATCTACGAGAGTCAGTGGACTGGCCATGACCTTCTGTACGTGCAGGCGCAAAATCTGGATATGCTGTGGCAAGACTTTACTCACAAACTGGCGGACCAAGTTCTAGTACCCCTCAACACATACCAGAGTCAATTTCCAGAAATGAGGGTACGTATCGAGGATTCCCTCTCTCTCTCTCTCTCTATCTCTCTCTCTATCTATCTATCTATCTATCTCTCTGCCTCTCCTTTTCTATAAATGCACGGATAGGTAAGGGTCTTGTCTACTCGCTTTTTGTTTTCTAGAAAAAAATCGACAAGCGCGGCCGGAAGTTGGTGGACTACGACAGTCAAAGGCACAATTTCCAGTCGCTACAGTGTAATCCAAAGAAAAGGGACGAGCTAAAAGTGACGAAGGGTAAAGAACTGCTGGAAGAAGCGAAACGTACGTACGAACAACTGAATTCGGAACTGCACGACGAATTACCGGCCCTTTTCGATTCTCGAGTTCTTTTCCTGGTGACCAATTTGCAAACTCTCTTTGCCGCCGAGCAGGTTTTCCATACCGAAAGTGCCAAGGTAGGAAAAGGGGTTGCTACACGATCATTTTATATCTTTCTCTCGTTTCCTGACTCAAGGAAAAACATTTTTCACAGGTTTACTCTGAGCTGGAAGCGATCGTTGACAAATTGGCGAATGAAAGCCAACGGGGATCTTACACGTTGAAGAAGAACGCGGAGCTGCAATCACCCAAGTCTCCGAACGCGAATTCTGCGTAAGTCGACGACGCGCCCAGATTGCAGCGACTTCCTGCTTTCTCTCTTTTCGAGAGAATACGAGGGTAACGGAAGTGTTTTTTTTTTCTGATTTCAGCTTAATCATCAACACGCAGCCTCCGCAGAACAATATCTCGCCGGGTAAGGGTGCCAATGTTATTTATTCTCGCCTCCCCTCCAATTTTCTCGATTCCTTCGCTGGCGTTTTTCTGACTTTTTCAGTGTCTAACGTTGACTACGCACTGCTGACCTTATATCTTGCACCTTACCCTTTGCATGTTTTTCGAGTTAACCGTAGGGGGTGGTGGAGCCTCCGATAGTACTTGGCGCGGATACAGCGCGAGGAGAAAAAATGAAGCTGTTTGGTTTGAGTGTGCTTTATTGCGTGTTGCAGCTGCGGACGAGGCTGCACCGGCAGTAGGAGACGCGTCGCCGACTACTCAATTAAACGGCAATGCTAATAGCAACGCTAACAGCAATGATAATTCTATCAATAACCAAGACGCGTCCCCGCATAATACGGTCGCACCTTCCAAGCGGGTCGAGGAATTGTACGATATTCCCGTAGGTGAGTATACTTTGCGTTCACAATACTAGCCGTGTATGTGTTTGTTTGTGCCTCTTTGCAAACCCCCTCTCCTCCTCCTTATCGTCTAGCCGAAGATAAGGAGCATCGCGAGAAATAGAAAAATGGTCGAGCCAATTGTTCGTCAGTTAACATTGCGCGCAAGATCGCTGCTTTTTAGCCCTTTTCCGCCCTTTTTCGCATGGCCTGTGAAACTGGCGTTTTTTTGTCTCTAAGAGTACTAATTTTCCAATTGACGAAAACGCTAGTTTAACGACAGTGTCTCGACAGGCACACGAGAGAGAGAAAGGTCCATGACTAATAGGGCGGATTCGATGACGCATTTGTCAGTGGAATATGAAAATGGTACCATTTTCTCTGTAGGGGCTACGACTGATAATCTGCCGCCAGGTGTCTTATATAGGGTTAAGGCCACCTACAAATATAGTCGTGAAGACGTGGACGAGTTGTCCTTCGATGTTGGTGAAATCATTCGCGTGGTGGAGTACGATGATCCTGAGGAGCAAGTATGAATACCGTTGAATTTTACCTTGAATTTCGCGAATGATACTCAATCGCTCGCAGCGCTAATTTCTCGTGTTTTCTTGCAGGAGGAAGGTTGGTTGATGGGCATCAAAGAGGGTACAAACGAGAAGGGCATGTTCCCCGCGAATTTCACGAAGCCGCTGTAAAAGCTCCCTCGAATTCAACGCCTACACACACTCCAATGCTCAGAGAGAAACTGCGTTAACTCCTCTCTATCTTTTAAGATGATCAAAATTTTTAACACACATACAAACATGCATACGTACACATATACATATATGAATAAATACATGAAAATATATGCTACATAGAAACGTACGAAGATATACGTATTTACGCAGAGAAAGTGAGAGTCACACGTGGTCGTCTAGGAGGGATTCTCTGCAGTTAACGGATTGTAGTGACGTAATTTACACGCAGGGCTAGATGAGGTGACAGTAGTAGGGATTTATATGAAAATGGTTAGGCTGGATGTGGTACTGCGGACAATTAATCAAGCCAAAGTGCCTTAAACCAGCTATTACCTGTGCCAACGAATCTTTATTGTACTCAGATATGAGGGAGGGATATCTCTCTCTTTCTCTCTCTGCCTTTCTATCTTTTTGTCTTTCTCTCTCTCTCTCTCTCTCATATCGAATGTACGGATACACGTCATTAATAATCAAATTAAATATTTATGTAATTAATAATTAATATATTACGAGATACATTTTACACACACCTACGCGTGTACACGGACACATCTAAAAACATGTACGCACGTACTACACGTGCAATGGATAGTACGAGGAAAATACGATACGATATATTAAATTAATATTATTTTATGAGAAAGTGTACATAGAACTATATACGATTTAAGCATATTTTATGGAATAATATCGCGGCCACACCATTGAGCATCGATGAACGATTATGGTTTATTTTAATTGAGAGAATGGGAGGATATCAAGCCCCGATGTCGGAGGAACTTCAAAAAAATTCTCATGGTCCAATTATCTATTTGAAAACGTTAAGTAAGATTTTGCACTAAACGATATACACTTGATGCGAGAGGAAAAAGTTAGCTCCTACTACTACTAGTATACTGATAATATAAATATAAATATATACTTTAGAACATATCCTTGCGGCAGTATCCGCTAATTAGATAAACAGAAGGAAAATACGAGGTTCGATGCTTTGCTAATGGGAATCTATTTTGATTTTCTTCAAGGAGAATTTCTCATATACAGATTTTATTTGCAATACTATTTTATTATTATATATTACGAGACATAATTTTATGTTAGTAACGATTGCCCGACGTATTTTTTCGGAAGGCATTACGAGAACTATTACCCTCTTCCCTTTCCCGCCAAATTCTGCCCTATACCTCCCTCCCCTCTGCCCCAAAGTTTACCGAATAATTACTTATTTGATTGAATGAGCGACGTGTACTAATCAACGCTTTTCATAGAGTTCTTTTTGCCATGCAATCTCATAACATACGGGGTACACATTACCCAGTAATTAGTATTAAATTTTCTATGAAGTCACAATCATTTAGCGTTGACTCGTACAACGAGGTACTTTTCATGAAATTTTATCACGTTGATCTTATGTTTGCAGATTATAAATGTTAATTGTTTTCTTGTATATCGATGGAGATAATTATATAGATAGTAGCTTATAGTTTAATGAATCAATTGTTACTTTGATAATAATAATAACGAGAGAAGAGAGCCTAGTGGTCAATTATACTCCGATGAGACAGAACACGGAGAATTGTTCAGAATTCAAACGCTTTTTACGAGGAGAATATAGAAACGTTTAGAGAGCCCTTGTAATTGTATTTCAATGAAAATTTTCCTGCTCGATTATCAGGAGTGATGAATATTTGGTTTCCATTAGTATTTCGTGTATCTCTCAGGCTTATTTTTTAGAAAGAAAGAGAGAGAGAGAGAAAGAGAGAGAGAGAGAGAGAGAGAGAATGCAAGTAACTTGTAGAAACTAACGCTGGCGAAATGTTAATTTAGACTAAAGGAATAATAAAGGATTTCTCGGTATTTCGATAATGCCGAGGTTCCCCCGTACAAAATGCGATATGACGTAACACCAATGATACACTTTGTAATGCGGACCAAAAAACTTGGAGTACCATCAATATCATTAAATATGTCTCTTAAAGGAGACTCGCACGATAAAAATTACTTTTTATATTTAAACGATACAAAACTGTCCATTGCGTTACAAAAATAAAATATATACTGTGCAGTGCTATTAAGAGCTCGACATGAAAATAATTTCTACTTTATACTTTCTGTCATAATTATCTCTGTACGTTTTTCCACTAATAAGTATTGGTATCTCATTGTGTATATTAGTTAATATTTACAGCTGTAAAGGCGTTTTTATATCCATATATATTAATCAATATACACACTATAATTATTGATTTTGATTGTTTCTTTAATTGGTGCTGCTGCTTTCAAGAAGGCAACGATCAATTATATCATCATTCGTAATCCCCACTTTATTCGCGTTTCGATTCTCTTTGAAGCTATGGAAGATGAGTCATCGAAGATTCAGCCTTTGGAAAAGATTATAAATTTTCCCAGTATGAGAAATTTTCATCGCGCAGTATCGAAGAATAATGGGAGTGACCTTGATGATACATTTGGCTGGCGTACTTTGTAGGCTTAGGAAAAAAAAAAGAAAAGAAAAAAATACGCTCGGTACACGTATATAAATTATAAACTTGAACGAAGCCCTTCGTCGACAAACGAAATCCGATTATAATTAAAGCCAAGGTTCTACGATGCGTATCTATAGATTCGAATCCATCCCCGCTGCAAAAAAAAAGTAGAGAACAGCGAATAATATACTTTAGCCGTATAATCTTGTATTTGAATCGTTTAGCACAAGTTTGAGGAATTCCAAGCACTTACGGGTATTCTCGGGTAGTCTATGAAAAGTGAAAAGTTTTTCTTTTCGAGAGATGAGAGGAGTCGATCTCGGGAAGTGGGTTACAGGGTACTTCCTAACGCACTAATTACCTTTAAGAAGAAAATAATCAATAGAGAGGCCAATTTCCGATAGTTGTAAAAAATAATGACTCCGAGGAAAGTAAAGTGGAGTAAAAAAGCGTTTGACGTTCCCGCCTTTGAGGCCGATAAGGAAGGGAACGCCGTTACACGCCATCTTGCACGGTCGAACGCTGCGAGCTGAAGTTTGACTTTGCACGCTCTTAACTCGTGCAAATCACCCGGATCCGGTGAAAATATGAGGAAATTTCATTAATGGAAGATCGGCCGTGGTAACGTGGCACGATCCACGGACCAGAAGTCAGTACTATCATAGAACCGAGGGGAAGAAAAACGGGGAAATTTGTGCAGGGCGAATGCTAGGAGACAGAAGTAGCATAAAAAGGGTGGAAGAAGGAGGGAAAGTCGAAGAAATTGAAAACAAGTAGGAGGTGGATGGAAGAGAGAAACGGAGATAGACTACGCGCGTGATCAAAAGGGAAGAGAAGGGAAAGGGAAGGCGAAACCGAGGAAGACGCAGAAAAGGAGGTTGCTGATCCGCTGTTACGTGTCGCTGCAATCTGTTGACGGGGCAGTAGCGGTATCAGGCGGATAAATAGATAGGTGGAACGAGAGGTGGAAAGAAGGAACGAGGGATCAAATGCATCGTTTAAAAATGTGCCTGCAGTTGAGCGTGGAGTAAAAGTAGAATGGAGTAGAGGCCAATGGAGCAAAATGGAGCGGAGCGGAATAGAGTAGAGTAGAATAGAGCAAAACGGAGCACAGCGGAATAAAGTAGATAAGAAGAGAGAAGAGGAGAGGAGAGGAGAGGAGAGGGTAGAAAAGAGCAGAGAGTATATAACCTAGATTCGAAGGCGGCGCGGCGCGCCGCGGCGCTGTTACGTTCTCCGTGCCTTCTCCCCGGCAGGTGGCGGCCGCACCTCCTCCTTCTGGCCGATTTTAATCTCGTTAGCGGACACGTGCGCGCCCCCGCGTCTACGGGCCACTACGTTGACCTACGTCGTGCCGGGGCTTCGCCAATCTGGTTTGGTCTAACAGGATTCTCGAACGACCGAGGGTTGATAAAAGGCTGACTACCGAGCGGGCGCGGCGCGAATCACAGGAGGAGTTGCCCCGCTCGCTCTCGCTGTGGGCGCTCGTGCTGCAACGCTAACACCAGACCAGACGACCTCGTCACCGTCTTCCTTTCGTGCACTTGTCGTCGTCGTCGTCGTCGTCGTCGCCGTCGTCGCCGTTGCCGTCGTCGTCGTCGTCGTCTTCGTCGTCGTCGTCGTCTTCGTCGCCGTCGTCGCTGTCGTCGCCGTCGTCGTCGTCCTCGGCGTCGTCGTCGCCGTCGCTGTTGCTGCTGCTACTACTACTACTACTACTACTATTACTACACTACTACTACTACTAGTACTACTACTACTACTACTACTATTGCAACAACTACTACCACCACCACCATTACTACTGTTGTTGCTGCTGCTGCTATTACCACTACTGATACTAGCACTACTACCACGGCGATTACCACTGCTACTACTACTATTACTACTATTCGTCCTCATAGTTTCCCTCTGCTCTCCTTTCGATCCTGTGCCTCTTTCGCCACGGTTCTCTCTCTCTCTTCGGCAACTTCACTTACAATATTATATCAGTGCCCGTAGCGTGCGTGTGTCCGCTGCTCTAGTGTGTGCACGCGCGTGTAACGTATGTGTCATAGATTTAATGCGGACTTGCATCCGTGTGTGCTCTCTGTCTAAAAAGAATACGCGGAAATAAGGAAGGAGGGGGGAGGGAGAGAGACGGAGAGAGCGGTAAGCGAGCAAGAGATAGATAGGAAGAGGGAGAGAGAGCGCGAGCGAGCAAAGGAGAAAGAGAGAAAGAGAGGGGGGGAGAGCAAGAGAGAGAGAGAGAGAGAGAGAGAGAGAGAGAGCGCCGGTGGGTTACCACACCCAACCGCGCCGGGGACCGAGTGATCGAGGCGTACGAGCTCACGAGTAGTACGCGGGCAGATCGAGGAAGATTCTAAGCAAGAGGGATTGAACGCTCGTGCACGCATTAGTGGATTTGGGAGATTTCCTTGGAGAAATCGAGCGTCCTCTCCTGTGCCGCATAATCGCCGCAGGTAGAAAGAGAGAAACGTGCGCGCGTGTCCGTCCATTGGTGCCGCTCCGCTCGACCGCGAGTGTGCCCGACAATCCGTCGTCGAAACGTGCGTGCGTGATACATCGTGGAAGATAAGGGACCAGAGAGACGGACAGATAAGGAAAGTGCGGCGAGTACAGATGAGAGCGAGATACAGAGAAAGGGAAATCGTATAGAGAGGAGAAAGAGAGAGAGAGAGAGAGAGAGAGAAAAGAGGAAAGTTGAGATAAAACGAAAGAGAGAAAGAGAGAGTGTGCGAGAGAGAGGGAGAGACGAGTGAATAAGAAGAAGATATAGAATTCTCGCAAAGGAAAGGAAAAGAACGCGAGGGAAGGAATATCAGTGTATATGCGTATACGTGAAGTTACTAGTGGGAATAGAGGAGAAAGAGAAAGAGAGACAGATCGACAGACGTGGAGTGAGAGTGAGTGCGCGCGCGAGAGAGAAAGAGGAGAAAAGAAGATATAGAGGTATAGAGAGCAGTAGCAAGCAAGCAAGCAGGCAAGCAAGCAAGCAAGCAAGCAAGCGGGCGGACGAACGAGCAAACGAACGAACGGACAGACAGACGGACAGACAGACGGACAGACATACGGACGGGTAGCAGGCAGACACACAGGGAAGAGAAGAAAAGCGAGTAGAAGCGAAGGAAGCAAAGTATAAGTTAACGAGAAAGCGAGCGAGCGAGCGAGCGAGCGAGCGAACGATCGAACGATCGAGCGAGTGAGCGAATGAGCGAGTAAGAGAGGGAAAGCAAAAGCAAAAGTCAAGCAGGCAGGCAGGCAGGAAGGCAGACAGCAAAATCAAGCAGTAACCAGGCAGAGAGGCCGGGAGACTCGTCGTCGTGCGTGTGCGTACATGTGTTGATGTGTCGCTGGCGTCGTCGAGCCCTGCCAGAAGTGTTCCGTTGTCGTTACTGGTGCCGCGTGTGCCGTTACTGTTGAGATACGGGGATCCCGGCGACACGTATTCTCTACGAACGGTGTCTCGTCGCCGCACGTTACTCGCCGATTCTACGAAACCGCTTGGATTTGCAACAACGGCGCCTGCTCCGTTCTCGTGGCCGCTCTCGTTGCGGTGGTGGTGGTGGCCGTCGTCGCCGTCGTCGTCGCCGTCGTCGACGTCGTCATCGTGGACAAGCCGTGGCAGTGAACCGCGGTGGCAAACATAAACGTGAGAGGAGCGGTGGTGGTGGTGGTGTGGGTGGTGGTGGTGTGGGTGGTGGTGGTGGAGGTGGTGGTGGAGGAGGCGGCGGTGGTGTTGGTGGTGGCGGCGGCTGTGCGCTCGAGGAGCCGGAAATCACTTACCGGCGTCGCCAGGACGAGAGGGAAACGAGAAGAAGAGGAGGAGGCCACGAGGACGGCGACGAAACGTCGTCGTTCGCTCGCGGTGGCAAGATAATATTAGCCCCGAGTAATATCGTCGCACCGTCGCACTGTTGTCCAACATTCGAGTTTTCCATCATCGTCAGTGACGAGAACGGTCGGCGGTCGCCGCTGGGCGGTCGGCGGTCGGCAAGCGCACTTGCCACCACCGCGAAACTTTCTCCTTCTTCCCTCCTTCTCCTCTTGCTTTTCTCTCCGTTTTAATTTACTTTTATCCTACTCCTACTCTTATACTTTTCCTCCTCCTCCTCCTCCTCCTCCTCTTATCCCCTCCCTTCCTTCTTCCCTTCCTTCCTTCCTTACCTTCCTTCCTTTCAACCTTTCTCCTCCTCCTCGACTCTCTCTCTCTTTCTCTCTCTCTCTCTCTCTCTCTCTCTCTCTCTCTACTTCAGCCATCCCTCTTGAAATCTTTTTACTTGATAGCGTAGCTTTAATTCCGTAACCTAACCTTTCCTGTTGTCCCTTTATCTTCTCTACCTACTTGTTTTACCCGCCTCCTTCCAACGAAGGAGGAGTCTGCTGTTCTAAGCCATGGCGTGCTGCCTGTCGGAAGAGGCGAAGGAACAGAAACGCATCAACCAAGAAATCGAACGGCAATTGCGAAGAGACAAGCGAGATGCCAGGCGGGAACTCAAGCTTCTACTTTTGGGTGAGTCGATTTTGTCAGGAGCCGCATGAAACGGCTCGTGCACACTAATACGTGCGCATGCTACATGTACGTCGCTCTCGCTCCCTCTTCCCGTCTTCTCCTTTTCTACTCCTACATGTCTATATACGCGAACGCGCGCGCGCCACACAACACGCACACTCATAGATATACGCATACACATAGAGACTTATCGGGTTTTTCCTACGAAAAATAAAAATCTAAACGCCATACTTTTTTCCATGTATTCCTTCCCCCGCCTTTTCTCTTTCTCTCTCTTTATTTTTCTGTCTCTCTCTCCTCTCTCTCTCTCTCTCCTGGCAACCTTCCTCTTTTCAAGTTTGTTTTCACCTTCATTATCTACCATTTCTCGGGATGCACCGGCTTTAATTCCATCGATCAGATTCTCGCTGCAGCGATATGGATTCCTAACCTCAAAGCCGGTAATACTGTTACGGATCTTGTTACATTGTGGAATTTCTTATTACGTCATCCATTATGCCAAACTGGTTTCATTGGTAATCCCGCTGATTTTTGCCAACTAATCGATATTCTCCTTTTTCTCTCGATTCCTCTTCTCCCTTTTATCCGTATCATTTTGGAATAAGCGACCTACGACTAGTTTCTTTTTTCTCGATACACGTACTTCTCTTGCTTTCGGCCCCTCCTTCGTCTCTCTCTCTCCCTCTCCCTCTCTCTCTCTCTCTCTCCCTCCCCCCTACACGAGACTGATCAACTTGACTGTATACTACAACCGGCATAACCGGCGTGCGCTTGACATTTCTCGTGATCTGCCAATATTCCGCTACTACTCCACTCAATATATTGCACTTTTATGTAAAAACATAACGCATTTTTGACAATCATTTAAAATCATTTCTTTTATTATCATCATCGGTGTCGTCGTCGTCGTCGTCGTCGTCGTCGTGTACTTGATTAGACTATCTATATGTGTAATAGATTCTCTTCCTCCTCCCTAGGTCTTTTCAAAGTTACAAGCACACGTGGGCAGCACCGTGTATGTGCTTATGTGTCGTATGTGCCTTCTTCATCCTACCTTACATATATATAAATATATATATACACACATACATGCATTTACATACACACTTTTTGCAAAGTCTCTTTATATATAACCGCGGCTAAAAGATAAAAGAGAGATCGAATTCTGCTGTTCTTTTTAAATCGCACGTTTTCTTTGCTGCTATCTCGTAGCGTGTTACATTTATTTTATTTGTCGCTTGAAAAAATCCCTACTTATGCATATTGTTTTCTGAAGTCGTTCATTCACCACCTTGGTCGCTTTTATGACTCACCTTTCCGCTCAAATTTTCTACTCTCGATATAAAGTGAAATACAACACCAAACACATTTTTATACTGATATTTTTTTTCCTCGTTCGCGCGCGCTGAAAGAAATACAAATAGCAGCGGAGAGTGGATTTTTTGGAAAATTCCCCATTTGGAAGACTCTTTTGTTAGTTCTCTAGATTAAAAAGGTTTCTCCTCGTTTCACCTTATGCTCGCCATATTCTTCCCGGGCAATACCCGCTATATTTCGATAATGTTTCCTCTGCCATTACTTTCTTCTCGTCGTCGTTTCGTTGTTATTGTTATTATTTAAATTTCTTACTCGTATTTACCGTTGGAAGCATTGAAAAATTTGTTTCGACGACTACACTCGCTACTGCTGCTGCTACTGCTGTTGTTGATAACGTTGCTCAACTCCTCTATCGTTATCTCATCGAATTTTGCATTTCCATGGAAACGGTGCTTTTGAGTATCGTGACATAATCCTTGAAGGATTTCCGCGATCTCTTTTTCCATGTGTGGCCCCGCTTTTCCTTTCTTTCCCCCACATGTCGCTGTTTCACCCCTTCCCCACCCCTCTCTTCACGACGCTGTTCAGCCTTTACCAGATTCAGCCGAGCTTTACACATCATCGAATAATTATAATGGTGGCATTATGTGTAATAATTGCCGGCGGAATTGGTGTTTCAGAGAAACGATGGTCCTTGTGTTTATCATAGTTCAAAATAGCCATGTCATTGAAGTTGCGGAACAAACTGTTCGAGTCGACGAAATGTAAATTGAAACGCGACCAGCCTGTTTCGATGATTGCCACGCCTGATTGGTCGTATTTCAAACGTATCAAGAAAATCCGTTAACTTTAGTTGGCATTATCGATGTCGAGCCAAATTTTCAATGGAATCATTTCGGAGAGCCGCAACCCCCGCCTCCTGTCCCTCCCTCCACCACCATTTTCCCTCGCGCGCATTTTCCAAAGGAGCAAAGAGAACACTGGCATTCGCGTATTTTCGATGCTAGCGCTTAAAAATTATCAGATACCCTCCGTGCACGCGGTATGAAGCAAGTGCAGAAATAAGTTGCTAGTATTGACTCGGACTCTGTTCTTCCGGTTGAAAGAACACGCGTAGACTAGCAAGCGTGGAATAATTTTCCTTCCTCTTTGCCAGTGTTTTCTCGCGGCTTTATTCATTGCGAATCGATCGAGTATTTAACACGGTTCACGGTTCACCCGCGGTGGACCCACTATGCTACCAAAATCACGTTGATGATTTGCGATGATACAAATGAAATAGAGAGAGATCGTTCGGATAATCGCGAAGATGAGAATCTTCGGCGGTAAGAAGAATCGAAAGAGACGAAATTTCCGACATTCCATTGGAATGCCTGGTACCTCATTGGTGAGGAACGCATTACGCGTTATTATTAGCCACGCGAAAGTCAAGATCCGGTAATGACATTAATGATTCCGGCTATTTCCGGGGCAGGGAGAGAAAAAGAAGCGGACCAAGAGGCAGCGAGAGAGATTCGATGGGTAACCTCCCGCATTTCTCTTATTTACTATTTATTTTGATATTTGAAGCTCTGGCTATTGTACATGGACGGTTAGCCCTCGAGAGGCAGCAGATAATGGATTTAATATCAGAATTCGCGTAATAATCGAAGATTATATATATTTGTCTTATCTGTGCACGAAAAAGCTAATAATACGTCTACTCTAAAAACGTAGAGTTTGACGCAAGTGAATGACATTCGTGGCACACACAACCTTGAATATTTGAAGCTATTTCGGTATAAACACGATTTTTGCCAATCGCTCGTGTATAATTCCACTTTTTCTTTCGACGATTGGTAATTTTAGATCAGCCGTACGGCGCCGGTAATGGAGACACCGGAAATGTAGAGGAGCAGCATTCTTTTCGCTCGACCTTCTCGCCAGCTTGAATTTATGAATTTACGAATATGTCGTATACAAGTATTTCGTGAATAGAAAAACTTTGTCCGAGCCTCGCCTCGCCTCGCTTCGTCTCACCTCGCCCTATCTCGTCTTACCTCACCTCACCTCACTTCACCTCGCCTCGCCCTCGGAATTAGTTTTGACGCTTATGTAATAGCAGCCGATGTGAAAAAGCCGTGTGAATTCCTATCGACTATGATTTTCTCCCATTGCTGCTCGTTTCCCTCGAAAAAACGGAGTAAAGTCTTTACGGAGTCCGTTACGAGGGTTTGCGTGCACACGCATTTATTTTTCTAATTACGTTCATTTCGTAGCAACTGTATACGAATGGAGAGAGTGAGAGAAAGAATGAGCAAGGGAGAAAGAGCGTATTGAATTTTCTTTTTATTTACCAAGCTTCTCTCTCTCTCTCTCTCTCTCTCTCTCTCTCTTGTCTCCCTCCTCCTCCTCTTTCTCCTCCACCACCCCACCACTTCCCAGATAAATTGGAGCATATATTTATGTGACATATTTTTATCACGTATAAAAAGACTACGGTGCTGTACAAAGAAATACAGGAACTGTAAAAACTTGGGCAGAAAACCTAAGAAACTGTGAAACTGTGCCAAGTGTATATCATGTTTAAATATAATTTATATATATATACGTACACGCGTAATGCGACAATTATTAAGCAAAAATTCCGGGATTAAGCGGTGGCGGCAGGATGTTCTCGTTGATAGGACGTTTCGTTGCAACAAGCAAAAAGCAAAAAAGCGAGCCAACAATCGGATGATCGATGAAACGTTAACCGATAGAAATAAAGTAAGATACGATGAATCGAGTAGTACACGACTCTTTGGAAAATTCTTTGGATTTCGTGTTCCACGCACTCTGCGTGGAAGTCTGTTTTTCGAGTTAACGCACAATTGGCGAGCTTTAGTGAAACTTTATACAGGTGTCCTGAATACTGATGAAACCTGATTGTAAGCCGTTGTACACATTTAGGTCATTTGCTATCGAGCCAGATGACGAACGAACCGATTTTTTCCTACCACTAATAATTTTATCCGAATCTCCGGGCGCCGTCGTGGATACTCCCATGAATTAGCGCGAAACTCAAAACTCGAATGATTTTGTGACTGTAGAAATTTGTAAATAAATACACGTGGCGTAGATCCATAGGGGAAAGCAAACTGTAAGAGTAGAATTTTTATCGCGAGACTTATGGATGTATAAGTGGTAGTGGACACTTGTGCGGAGGAGTAGAAAGAGGTTGTTAAGAAAAAGTCTAATTGGATGATGGAGATGAAAATTAGCAGGCAAGCACAAGTAGGAAGGCCACTAGAAAAGTAGAGTATGGGAAGAATCGCGACGCATCTCGGTCAGGCATAAGGAAATTGTGAAAATTTGTGAAAAAAGAGTAAAAGGGGGGTGAAGATGATGATAATAAGAATAAGTAATAGAGAAGGGAAGAAATAAGCAAAGCATAGATATACACGTAGAGTATATAGTAGTAGGTCGGTGGGGTTAGTTGAGAGTGTAGTAGAGGAGCAAACACCGGGGCGGTGCTGCTGCGGCTGGGGAGGCAGAAGCGCCAAGCACTCCTACCCCCTGCCCCCTGCTCCCTGCCCCTATTCCTGGCTCCTGCTCCACGTCGGCATCTATCGACCCACCTCTGCCGGCCGGCCGGTGCGCGCCACGACGCCGGCTGCCCCAAGCTTATACCATCCGCCCTTCTTGCCTGCTTGCTTACTTGCTTGCTTGTTTCCTTCATTCCTTCCTTCCTTTCTTCCTTCCCTCCTTCCTTCCTTCCTACCCCTATTTCATTCTCCCTCTCTTCTACAATTCTCCTCTCTCCTCCACCCCACCACCATCACATCCTTCCCTGCTCTATGATCTCATTTTTCTTTCTTACTTCCCCTATTCTATTTTTCCTTTTACCTACTACTGCTACTACTACTACTACTACTCTCTATCTCATTCTCTCTCCTTCTCCCTCTCCCTCTGCTTTGCGCTCCCCTTTGATACAAGTGCCAAGCACTTGCACTCTCATCGTCTCTTATCGTATTCTATTACATTTTCATTCTCCTCAGCCCCTCATTACCTTCTGCTCTTTCCTGCCATTAACTTTATTTTTCAATCATGATCCACTAACACTGTTAAATTCTCACTTTTTCCTCTTTCTTGAAACTCTAGTCTATGACCTACTGTTTTACTTCTCCATTACTACCCTTCGGAACCCTGGTCTATTCAACTTTTCCCTAATTACTCGGCTTTTCCACTTTTTCATCTTTCTATTCTCATGCTTTCGTTTAGCCAATCGTTGCATGTGCACTGCTCTACCCTTTTCATCTTACTTCACCATTATCTACTTCCACGATCTATTGGTCCTCTCAGTTTTGTTTTGGCATGCTTTATGTACGCATACTATGCAGGAGGTTAATCTATTTTATATTTTTGTGACTTTCTTTTCTACCTTTTCCTCTAATCCTCCTGCTTCCCTTTTTCCTCCCCCTCTTTATTCTGCAAGTTAAGCTTTCGCATTTTTACGTCAATCCATCTTTCTTATCTCTCATCTGTCCTGATTTTCCTTAACCCGCTTAGGCTTTTTAATTGTTCTTTGCTTTATCAGCTATTCTTCATTTTTCGCTTTTTGTCCCATGCGCATTGTTTGATTTTCCTTCGCTATTCTTCCTCCTTTTAATCTCACCTGTATTATTAGATTTGTGTCCTATGCTGCTGCTGCTATCCTTTTTGTTTTCTCTACCTTTGCAACGTTGCATTAAAGTCAAATCCTCCTTCATTCATCCACTATTTTTTATTCCAACCAATGAAGTTTTTAGACATTATTTGTTGGCCCACTTACGTGTCATCAGTCTTTTCCTATTTTCTTTTTCCACGTTATGTCAAGGTAATTCTTTTCATGCCGTCCTCCTATGTCCTATCCTATTTTCATCTTTCACCCTTAGCTGCCTTTGCTGCCATTTTCCCTCTTTTTTCACTCCGATGTGTCGACACTTTCAAATCCAGCGCCTTTCTAAGAAACAGCCCCTCCTTCCCCCTCGTGTCTTTCTCACGCTCAACATTTCACTCACACTATCTCATATCGGGGCTGTGCGTTCTTTCATTCATTGATTCGTCGCCGCCGCCGCCACAGCCACCACCACCCACCAACACCAACATCAACACCACCATCACCATCATCAGTAGCATCACCACCGCCCCTCTCGCCCCTTCCAGCAGCGAGTACTACTATTCGTCTATTATTCTATTCCGTGCGTAATATGGATTAGTGTAGAAAGCAATTGAACCCTCGGATTAAAGGGAGAACATCAAATCATTGAATTAAATCGCTCGAGACTGGTCACGGGTCCTCCCCTCCTATTTCGCGCAAACTGGCCATACTTGCCGAATCGAGAGGAGATAATTCGCGTGGGACTCTCATTCGGCAAACGCATTGGACAGGGATAGTTTCTTCGCGAGACTCAAAGATCCTCCGCTGATAAATCGGCAGAAAGGAGGAAGGTCGGGCGCACGCACTTCCTTTCTCGTATCTCGGCGACGTGAGTCATCCGGTGCAGCCAGCCTCGCTATGATGCGTCCCTTTTATTTTTAAACCCGGATCAAGGTGCCGCAATCCTATCTAGAAAACTATTATGTTTCTTGGCAGGAAGTATTCCCCGAATAGCCTCTCAGAAGAAGAAGAAGAAGAGGAAGTGGGAAGGGGAAGAAAATAGAGAAAGGGGGAGGGGGAGATTGGCCAATTTTCCAAAGGGAAAATAGAGGGGAAAAGTTTGCCGAGAAGTTTCAATTCGATTCATGGCCGAGGCACTGGGAGCCTCCTCTTTCTCCTGCCCTCTTCTTTTAGCCGCGCAAAAATTAAGATTGAGCGTATACAGCCAAGGGGCGCACGGGGAAGGGTGGACTCGATACTTGGAAGTGCTCTCAGTGGGTCGTTTCACTCATAAGCGAAAAGAGAAAGAGAAAAAGAGAGAGATTGGCTGTTGTTGGTGGTGGTTAGCACAGTAGCAGCAGTCGAGTAGATGGAGGGGGAGTAACAGTAGTATCAGTAGTATCAGTAGTAATAATGTAATAGTAGTAGTGGTAGTAGTAGTAGTAATAGTAGTAATAGTAGTAGTAGCAGCAGCAGCAGTAGCGTATGGTCCGTATGCACTCGAAAGAGTTGCGGAGAATCACGCGTGGTCGCTGCAAGACAGCACGCAGCAGCGCTGGCCGTTCGCCCGTTTTCATTCATGATTTCGCGAGAACGACGGTGGCGGCGCGCCGTGTGCTACCTGCGCGACGTTTCTTGCCGCGGCCTCCCCCTCCCGCCCCCCGACCATCCACAACCCCCTCCTCCTCCTCCCGCACCCTCATCCAACACTGTCGTTCTTAGTACCACTTTCTTTCTCTGCGTTTCTACTTATTACTCTCCCCCCCCCCCCCCTCTCTCGCGAAATCTCTCATTGCACCCAATGTTCCGTACTACAATACCTTGCCCTACGTCACTTTGATGCCATTCGGGTCTTATGACTTCATTGGTATGTCGCTTTGCGCGCGCGAACACACACGCATACCCTCTATGCGCACACCAACATATTCCCTAATATTGCATTTTTGGTTCTTCGCTGTTTTTTGTACGCGAGGTATTGTAGGAGTAGCAACCCATTTGGGTCTTGTCTTGTAAAAGTACTTGTTCGTTGAAACACCAGGATAGCCTCGCAAAGTTGACTTTGCGAGTGATAAACGCGTTAGGATCACGATCCATGGATCCACGATATCCGAGCTTGCTACTCGTTTCAGATTTCAAAACAAGTAGTGGTTTCCGCCAAGATTCGTTTCCGCGTGTTCGGAAGGTGATCCGACACCTTGGGACCGTTTTTTAAATCCAGTCGTTTCCCAACTCCCCAGATTCTCGTAATTTCTCGTTGGAATTTAGCGAAAACCCGAGCGTGGTTGTTTATTGATCCCATGGTGAGACATGAATTTGAAAATTGCGTTATGCCGGCTTATGGCAGATTTTTAATCACCGGTTCCCGTAGGTATTTCGCACATTTCGGTATCGCTATTTGCCGATTGCACCACGTGCAATATTCAGATCTGAAATTTCTAATAGATCCTGGAAATGTCATTAACTCGTTATCGCATTATCTACGATGGTCCTACGAAATTTTTCCCTCTGACACGAGGATTTTCAATGTACGGTTAGATCCCGGGAATTAGGGGTTGAAAGTGCCAAGCGGAGGGAAACTTTATTCAAATAAATTGGCGGGGAAATTTATTTAACTTTCTTTATTCATCGAACTTTTTTCAACGGCACCTTATTATTGCATGCGTGGAAGCTTCTTAAACACACAAATCTAATTTTACGTTCCAATAATGGGATTTATAATAGGCCTCGGAAACCTTGCCACAAACATTTGCTGCACCCATTACACTAATTTAACGCGACTTTCAAACTCTACGAAATGCAATCGACGGTATTACTCCTCTACCCCGCCCCTATTTCTTTACAATAAACAGTGTCGTATCGTAGCACTTCCTCTCGCACTTGGCAAATATATATGAGAGAAGAGGTATTTCTCATTTTGCACGGGTAAGAGAATTTCTTCGCCTCTTTCGTCTGGAGAAGATGACGAATGTGCTCGCAATAATAACGATAAGACGATAAAATGTGCGGAACAAGGAAATTAAGCGTATTCGTGTATTGCAGGTACTGGCGAATCAGGGAAATCCACATTCATCAAACAGATGAGAATTATCCACGGTTCGGGCTACTCGGACGAGGATAAGAGGGGATTTATCAAACTGGTGTACCAAAACATTTTCATGGCGATGCAATCTATGATTCGCGCGATGGACCTTCTCAAGATCCAGTACGCGCAGTCCTCGAATATAGTACGTATTTTTTAGCGCAATAAGCTTTATATGTATAAATAGAATTATGGATAAGCATCCGGTGTGTTCTATATCGAAGGCTACGTGGAGCTGTGCACGATAACTGCACGATCTAAATGAAATTGTATTTTAGGAAAACGCAGAACTTGTGCGAAGCGTGGACTTTGAAACAGTCACAACATTCGAAGCCCCCTACGTACAGGCAATCAAGGACTTATGGGCAGATGCCGGTATCCAGGAATGCTACGATCGCAGACGAGAATATCAACTCACTGATTCTGCTAAGTAGTGAGTATACCTCCCCCTACCCCCAATCTCTTTCTCTTCGCCCTGTCTCATTTGATTTTTCACTCTCTATTAATAAACACGAACTGTCGGAGGGACGAACGAACGATTGAACGGACGGACGGACTGTTAGACTAACCGAGAATATTCAAAGTTCGTTCGATGATTTTTTTTGACTGATCGGAAAAGGAAGACTTTGACGATCAGTTTCCGATACCTGAGAAATTCCACGCCGATTTGTCGTCGTCGTCGTCGTCGTCGTCGCCGTCGTCGTCGTTGTTTTTGTCGTCGCCGCGAAATTTTGTATTTATCGCGAACGAGCAAAGGCGTCACGAAACGATCGTTTTCTCTCCTCCTTATGCCAGGTATTGAGAAGACAATGTTTCAGTTACCTAATGGAGATAGACCGAGTCGCAGCACCAAACTACCTTCCTACAGAACAGGATATTCTTCGCGTGAGAGTTCCCACCACGGGTATAATCGAATACCCCTTTGATTTGGAAGAAATTCGATTTAGGTATGTCATCATCTCTATCGTGGTGAATGCAAGGAAGAGCAACTTCAACTTCAACTTCAACTTTAACTATCTCTGTGCCTGTGCCTGTGCCTGTGCCTGCGCCTGCCTGACTGTCCGCCTGTGCCTACGATCTACTTGGATCAGATTTTACCTGCCTGTTTCGTTTGCTTCTGTACTATTTTGATCAATGTGATTTCTGTTTTCTCTTTCTGTCTTTCTCTTTCTCTCTCTCTCTTTCCATCTTTCAATTTCTACAACAAACTTAAAACGATCGAATCGCTCAATTTCTAAATCCCAATTTTAACGTTTTATCCATTATTTCATTCTCCTGTACCTTTTCTTTTTGTTTTTTTTTCTCTTCTATTTCTCTCTCTATCTTCTACTCTCGATAATCTCGCCCTCTCTATTCGAATGATAATTGTCTTATGATAGAAGATATCCTGGCAAAATCGTTGCGTTAATTTCATGAGAAATGTACCACGCGTGCATGGCGGTTGGGTGTAGCCTGTAGCAGCGGTGCTATCGCAGAGAGCGAAATGTGATAGCACCGAAACAGCGTCACATCAAATGTATTTTGTAACGCGGGACCCCCGTCGTTTCTCTACTCCGTTTCTACCCCCGTTCTACCCCGTTTCTATCGTCAGCCCCGTAATGCCAGACAGCTTAAAGCTTCGAGCGGGACTTTTAAGCTGCGCGCGCGCGCCTGGCCCCCGGTTTTATTCTAATTGGATTATAATTGGACTTTACTTGCAATTATGAGAGTGCAATGGGAGAACGCCCGTCGCCACCAGTCTATCGATGGACGTTGAATTTTCCAGAAATTTTTCTTACAGGCGAGCCCGATGAGAACGCATGTGCGATTTGCGTCGGAATATTTCTCTCCTCATAATCGCTCTTAATATTTGCATGGCATGCACACTATCAGACTTGGCTTCGTTTGTTTTGCAGTTATCTTAGTGACCTAGAACGTATTGAAAAGCCTGACTTCCTCCCTACCGAGCAAGACATTCTTCGGGCTCGAGCTCCTACTACTGGCATTATAGAATATCCGTTTGATCTGGACTCCATCATATTTAGGTACTAACCTTACATCTAATTTCTTATGAACAATACCGATAATAATGCCATTTACCCGAGGCACTTGTGCGCAGTTAACGAAACTCGTTCTACAAGAAGAATTTGCACCAAAAGTACAGTATCACTATATTACTTTTTACCAGTCTCAACGTATTTATTTCGATGATCCTCCTTTTTGTCATTCTTTCCTTCTTTCTTTCCTTTCTTTCATTCTTTCTCTTTTTCTTTTTTCTTTCTCTCCCACCTAACTCCACTCCCTCTTTTAAAAAATTAGTGCAAGCATGAAAATTTGCTGAGATAACCGAAGCACGCTTGACAATCTGTTTCTTTCCTAATGTATATTTCTTTTATTGTGAGTAAATTGTATTATTGGCTGAGAAATGAAAGTTTTCGCGTGTTTTATTATACTGCTTCATACAGCATGATTGTTTATTGTACGTGAATATATATTTACATATATTTTTTTCCTTTCATGCTTTTCCTTCACTATTTTTCTTTTTCACAAATTTTATTCTATTTAACGTGGCCCGAAAATGGATCTGTACTATATTTTACTACTTTGTTTTTATGAATGTATTGTGATTAACAATATTAATTTTTCGATGCTCGTGCATCTATCATGTATATATATATAAATATATATCTATCTATCGTTAACTCGGCAAACATTTGTTGTTCTTGCTGTTATTGTTGGGTATTGCTTCGAAGTAAAGATTGAAATAGTGAAGATCTCTTCACTTTCAAATAATTCATTTTTTTTTGTTTCTAAAACAGAATTGTATTAATCAACTATTGTTTTTACAGGATGGTAGACGTTGGTGGACAGAGATCAGAGAGAAGAAAATGGATCCACTGTTTTGAAAATGTCACTTCCATAATATTTTTAGTAGCGTTAAGTGAATATGATCAAATTCTATTTGAATCTGAAAACGAGGTAAATAAATATGTCTGTTCATAATACATTATACGTATGCATGTGTATTTACCCGATCAGCTGCTTCTCTTGTTATATTTTTACTTTTGTCCATATTAATCCTATGATTTTACTTCACAGAATCGAATGGAAGAAAGTAAGGCACTTTTTAAAACAATTATAACATATCCCTGGTTTCAACACTCCTCCGTTATTTTGTTCCTAAATAAGAAAGATCTACTCGAGGAGAAAATTATGTATTCTCATCTCGTCGATTACTTTCCGGAATATGATGGTAAGTTCTCTTAAATGTCTTTTTAAAGACAAGATTACTAAGCACCTTGGAAAGATTTTTTATAAGATGGCTCAAGATATAAGGAAATTATAGGGAAATCGTGAGAAAGAAAAAAAAGGAGTTTTCTTAAAGCTTAGAATAAAGTATCATTGATAATTTGCGTTTACTTGAAAGAAAGTGAAAAAGTCATAACCGAGGAATATCAATAATTTCTTAATAAATATTCTTCAAATAAAACGATAAGTTTTATGGTATAGGCCCTAAACAGGATTCAATACCAGCCAGAGAATTCATCTTAAAGGTGTACCTCAGTTCGAATCCCGATCCTGACCGCATGTGCTACTCTCACTTCACATGTGCGACAGGTCTGTTTAAGTATATGTCCTGGACAAGATCGTAGACCTCCAATAGTAGCGTCCCTCAATAAATATACTACACGTAGATAAAACCTCAAATAAGATCCAGGATTCTCACTAGTTAAGGGGAACTTTCATTTTCCATTTTCCCATTCTATCTATCTCTCTTGTGAATAACCAGAAAAAGACTTTGAAGGGCTAGTAACGATTAAGCACGAGTAATAAGGTGTATTCAGCTAATTGCTCGCAGTAAGCGCAAATTATATATTTCTATCTACATGTATTTATGGTAATTGATCAGTGAGGTAATTTGTAAAGCACAACAGGCTATAGGTATATAATAATTTATCGCTAAGGAATACTCTCCCCTCTCTTAGAGAGTTTTAAAGTAAAGTAGAGTAAAGTAAAGTAAAGTAAAGTAAAGTAAAGTAAAATATTCGCTTGAGTAGACGCGTAGATTTAATGCTGCCCGACACGTTTACATATATTTTCCAGGCCCACAAAGGGACGCCACAACCGCTAGAGAATTCATTTTAAGGATGTTCGTCGAACTGAATCCAGATAGTGAGAAAATTATTTACTCTCACTTCACGTGTGCGACAGGTAGGCCACGACACAGCCACACAGTAACACTCGATCTTTCTACCCTTTGGTGAAAAATGCTTGTATACCCCCTATCTCCCCCGAGTAAGAGTGTTTAGGATGCTTTACGTTCCCCCGGAGTTTCGCTCGAGCTTTTTTTCGTTATTTCAAGAGTCACCGTCACCAATAATAGGAAAATTACTGTTGCATGCTGCATATTCGTGGTTAATACCGCGATACGGAATCAGATACGGAAAACATCAAGCTCGTGTTCTGCGCCGTGAAGGACACGATCATGCAAAGTGCTTTAAAAGAATTTAATCTCGCCTAATTTCGTCATGGAACACTCTTCTTTTCTACGATGCATGCAGAGAAAAGGAGATAAAGAGAGGCTTATTTTTTGGTTTATTGTCGCGTTTTGTCTCCGAGACCGACCGGGCGTGTCCCTCTTAAATAAGGATCTACATGAATCTGCATTTTCCGCTATGGCCGCTGATGAATTGTCGACGTTTCAGTTTTCCACGTTTGGTAAGTGCGAGTGCGAGTACGAATGCGAGTGCGAGTGCGAGTGTTTCACCCTTCACCCTACTATGTGCCCCATGGAAATACATGCAAAGCGAGAAGCTCTTCAACTCCGTTAACTCATCTT
Source organism: Sclerodermus sp. 'alternatusi' (assembly GCA_037305995.1). Classification (NCBI taxonomy): domain Eukaryota; kingdom Metazoa; phylum Arthropoda; class Insecta; order Hymenoptera; family Bethylidae; genus Sclerodermus; species Sclerodermus sp. 'alternatusi'. Next base: position 7,620,225 of record CM074550.1, read on the forward strand.
TATGTTTCTTTTTCGCAGACACGGAAAACATTAGATTCGTATTCGCCGCCGTGAAGGACACGATCCTCCAGTCTAATTTGAAGGAGTACAATTTGGTTTAGACGAGAGAATATGAAAATCAGAGTGGACTCCCTCTTTCTCTCTCTCTCTATCTCTCCCTCTTCTCTCTCTCTCTCCTCTCTCTCTCTCTCAGTTACATCCTGACCAATTTTATCAGTGTGGACTTTGTTAAAAGCGCGACGAATGGAGAACGATGAAAAGGAGAGGAGAAAGAATGGAGAGCAAAAGGGAAGAGAAATTAGCGATTAGAGGACGATGAGCTGAGAAAAAATAAACAATAATAACTTGTGGTGCCATCAATATTCACGTCGTTGCCCCATCAGGAGTGTAGCAACCAACTTTAGCTAGTAAAATACAACCACGGTGGAGGTAGCAACGACGAAGAAACAACACGGACCTAAATCTGAGCGTTATACGTTCTTTCCTAACCTTTTCACTGTCAATACCAACAAACTGATTTAGTTTCGTACTCTATTTGTTGAGAATTTGTTACCTTTTTATAGATTAGTTTAGTCAATCATGCCTGGCTGTTCTACGTCATCGCCTGATTTTTATAAAATAATATAATATAAATATATAAATATATATATCACACACGCGCGAACAAGAAATAAATTCACATAGAGGATAAAGCGCAGCCGTATGGCGAGAATTTTGTCTGTCCAAGTGTTTGTTTGTCTCTCGGGAATCGCGGCGGGAGAGAGAGCTCTCTCGGCAAGAGAAACTGCAGTGGCGGAGGACAAGACTTGTGTTTTATCGGAAAAAGTCGTCGGTGAGACACACGAGTGAGAGCAATTCTAGTGCCATTTACTAGTGTGGTGTTTTCATTGCAGTCCTTTCTTAGATGATGCAAAAAGCCAAAGTGTTTTTTTATCAGTGCCAGAAACGACTAAGAGTTTCTTCTGCATGTGACTCAAATTCACGCACACACTTACACATACAGGTACACCTACACTTACACTAGTTACACGGGGAAACGGAGGAGAAGTAATACTGAATTAACACTAACGTTAACTCACTCACATACACGTATATATACACATACGCAGACACATACACGCGATACTTGATCGTATAAATATTGTTATATATAATATATAAAATGAAACATAGAGTATATATATATATATATATAGCGTCGAACAGCAACAGAAAGAAACCAACAGCAGCGACGTCATTGTCATCGTTACTACACCACCATTGCAACCAGCACCATCACTACTACTACCATCACCAACGACAACAACAATAACAACAGCAACAACAAACAACAGTAAGAAGAAAAACATCCAGAGAGAAATTTGATCTCCCTTCTCGTATTAAAGAAATTCTTAGCAAACGGCATCTGTTTCATGCGAGCTGGATAATTAGGAGAAGAGAAAGAAGAAAAATGGGAGGATGAAGATGAAGATAAAGCAGAAGAAGAAGATGATTTTCCCTCTGGAAGGAAGCGGATGCCGTTGTCTGTACATAACGCAAGGGTTGTGCAATTTGCGAGGATTCTTTCAAAGAATATTTTCCGTCATAAGAACGCGATGAAATGAAACTGTGAAAGCGGACAGGGAAAGGGAGAAGGGAAAAGTAAAAGAGTTGAAAAGTTTTTAGGCGATTCTGGTAGCGGCTGCGAGCGAGCAGTCCTCGTCCATTGGTCGAGTGGTCGCGCAGGGACCTTTTCATCGAAAGGAAAAGCTCATGGTGTCCCTAGCCTCGCGCTTTCTAACCATTGAAAAGTGTGCGTGCGTGCGTGCGTGCATGAGTACATTGGTACGTGTGCGTGTGTGTGTAGGTGTGTATGAAATGCTCACTGCCTGCGCTCGCTGATATGCTGGCTAGCGCGTTGCCCACTGCTTGTATTCTCGAACTTTTCGACTTTGACGCTCAACACACTCGTCGTGCGATTGCCCTCAGCCCCCGTTACCTTGCGCAACACACTTGTCGCTCGCGAAAACCACTACTATCGTTACTGCGCCTCCGCCATTATCATTGTCATTGCCATTGCCGTTGTCACTACCCCCGGCCAACCCACTCCTACCTACCACATTTGTGCGAGAAATCGCTCTCACGGATTCACGTGAATAAACAAGGAAAAGGTGGAAGGAGGGAAGGGGATAGGGCCTGTGATTCACCCCGACACAAAACAACACGATCCTTCTGCTGCTGGTCAAGTCAACGCGAAATCGCAAACGGAGACGCCGGATCATCGTCATCGTAATATACCCGCTCCTCCACCCCACCCTACTCCTCTGACCCCTCCTCCTGTTCGTCCACGTCCTCGTCCTCGTCCTCTTTGATCCTCGGAACTTCCGCTCCGGTGAATCCGGCCAATGTTCCTTCGTGCGTCAACAATCCTCGTTGATAACACGGACGACCATTTACTTCCGATTGGGATCCTCGAAATTTCTCTACGAGGGATGATAACGATTAATGCTTTTTGGATACGTACGATGTAATCAGATATAACGATAAGGAGCATCTCATTGAATAGAAATCATTTATATTGAACCGAATATTGCTTGTGCGCGTGATTCTCTGATTCTCTGTGAGAACAGCTGACTGATTGATTGTGAGTCGAACGAGGAATAAATTGGAGCGAGAGTGAGATTCGGCAGGGGAAAGGAGGGAAGGGCTCGAAACAGAAAGAATGAGAATGATCGAATTACTTGAAATTTATGAACTTTGAAGATTCTACGTGTGATTCTTTGAGTGCGCGAGAGTAAAGTGAGTAGTAAAGGAGGGGTGTCGCTCACTTTCTTTTTTCATGGGTTTTTAGGGCTTGAAAGGATTAGGAATGCAAATTTAGAGCGATAATGCTGAGAGATTTGCGATATTGATAATAGATTAAAAAAAAAAGAAGCACACAAATACATACATATATATACACAGATCCAAGCAAGCAGCCCACCATGCAACATGAACGCATGCATACACATAAACATAATTGTGCACACAGACATACACACGTACATACACAAACAGAGAATATGCGAGATTTTACGGGCGAGATACGGGCGAGACCTGTATAAAATTCCAAATGCTGTTTGCGAGAAAGTCGGATGATTTACCGTGAGAAATGGGTGTAAAATGAGTAATTTGAGTAAAATGAGCAACCGGGGCTTTGTAAAATCTAATCGGAGCAAATGACGCGTAACTTACCATTAAAAATTTGTTTGTAAATCATTATCTTTCTAAAGTATACTTGTTTTCTGAAAGCATAATACGTTGGGTATTCTTTCTGTGTATAAAATGTAAACACCTACCACGCCCAAAATGAAATCAGTGTTTCTAACTTATTTATAATAAACAATATACATTAATGATAAAAATAAACGCAGTTTGTGACAGTAGTAACGACTTCTCATGCACTATTCGTAATCCTCGTCCGAAATCCCTGCGATCCCCGAGAAGCCGTTTCGTTTTACCATTTCAAGGTCGTTAAAGGGCCGTCGTCAGCCAAAGGATCAAAGTAGAAGGGAGGAAGCCGCCTCGAGAGGAAGACTGGTTTTTCTATTCTTTTCTATTTTACCTGTTTCCAATACCTGCCCTATCATTTGTACCAGTAAAGTAGTGAATACAGTTATAGTAGTAATAGTAGTAGTAGAAATAGACATATAGGGTCCTAAGAGCAAAACTGGCGCGCAAGCGAGAGAATCGATTGGACTTTGGATCGGGCCGTTTCGCCAATGGAATCGTCGCTCGTCGTTTCATATGGCGTGTTTTCAGAAACGCGGCCGCAGCTGGCAACAACGGAAGTTGAAGGTTCAAAGGAGGCTGGAGGGGGCATCGGCAGCGAGAGGGGAATGGCGAGAGGGTAGTAGGGGCTGCGAGGGTGCGTGCGACCCGCAGAGCGCTCGTGGTAGCTGCCATTTCTACCAGTGACAATCCTGCGGAGGATCCTGAGGACCGTCTTCAACCTCGCTCTTTCTCTCATCTAACACGGACGACATTTCGCGTTTCTCGCCGCTGTTTCACCAGGAATCGCAAAATCCATCATGAGTCTTCTACTGGAAGAGGAGGAAATTGACGAGTGAGTTTCGATTACTTTCAAACCACGACCCTTCTCGAGCCCTCCTCTCTCCCTCCCCCCCGTTCCAGTTTTTCCTCGCTACTCCACCGAAACCCCTAAGCTCCGAAGGGCTGGGCTAACCCCCTTTTGCCTCGAGCCTCTTGGATATCTGGAAATGCGCGTCTCGGTTTTTTCGCAAAGATGTCGATTTTCTGTTTTTCCTGCTCCAGAGTATCGCGACGAGTCGGGCCATCGAGAAACAGGAACAGATAGACAAGAGAGTTTTCTCTCGTGGAACGCAGTAGGATCCGCTATAAGAAGCGGCAAGCATAGTTGGAAGAACCGACACACACTCACACGCGCGCGCGATAGTACGAAATGTATGAAATTATGATTGCGGTAAAAGTCCGGCGTCCTTGTTGGAGCGAAGAACGGGCGAAAAACCGTTGGTTTCCGGAGTCATCGGGGAATTGGCCAGTGGAAGAGAGTGCGGGAATCGACGGAATAATGCGCACCCATAACTCAACTCCGAGGTTCCTGTACTTCTCGTTAGCAACCGAGAGAACTCTCGATCGATGCGACACGACTCTATTAATAAGGACAATATAGCTATCCGCGCTTTGTCTCTCTCTCTTTCTCCTCTTCTATACTTCCTTTTACTCGCGTACCAAATTCATAAAGAATGCAAAACCCAATGTTAAAGCTTTGTCCCTTCGTGTCTTCTTCGTGCCTTGGCTCCCATTTATTTTTTATCGATTTCCACGCGCTCCCGCGAACTGCCGATTTTTCACTCACCCTCGTGGTGCTCTTTCTCTTCCTACCCCCGCCCCCCCACCCCTGTCTCTTTGATTTTTCCTTCCATCGATCAAACTACTTTTCTCTCGATCTTTCGCGCTTATATCATCATTATCGGATAAACCACGATTTTCCCCTTATACTCTATTCTCAGTTTTACATCATTATTCCTTATACTGGCTTCGACCAAGTTTTTAAATTAGGTCACGTGCGTCTTACACCTGAACAAGATTTGAAAGACTTGCCAGTGAATAACGCTTACTTGCCTTCAGAATTTCTTCATTCACCGTATATTTCTCGCTGTACTTAAAAAACCATTTCACAACCGAATTTATTTACAGAGTTTGTTGGCAAATTGTTTCCCGACTCTGCTGATTAATAATAAATAAAGCTTCGCTTGTTGGATAATCTTTCGGCATTTATTATTTATTGTTAGCGTTAATCATCACAGCGTCAAGGTAGAAACATTTCAACGCTCTTCTCACGGAAACAAATGAATTTTCATCCGTACTATATGTGTGTATAAAGGGAGAGAGAGAGAGAGAGAGAGGAAGATAATGCGTTACGTCGTTAAAAACATGATCGCAACACGATTTACCTCACACGATTCGAGATAAGTAGTTATCGTACAATATTTCTCTCTAGTTTTGAAAAAAAGAGTACTCTTGAATACCTCGCATGATTCATAGTCTTGTTCCACCGAGTCGCTCGCGTAATCATCTGAAATTCGCCCGATTTTCCTAGTTTGGAGAACCCAGCAGGCGGCCCCGCACAAAAAACTTCAATTATTCTATTGTAGAAATATCGATAAGAGGTGAACAAGATAAGAGCGACGCTCATATTCGAAACTAATAGCAAAAATCGATCCTGCCAACACTCTCCACGTGTGCACACATATATGCACCCACAGGTATAGAAGTACCGTCGAATGATCCAAGACGATTGAAGAGCTTCGATAGTGCTTTTTCTACGTAGGAGAGAAGAGGTTTCCTCGACAAGGTGCCCCATTAAGTAGAATTAATTAGAATGATCAAGTGACCCTTCCTATTAGTCAAGTTTTCGAGTGGAGAAGAGGAGGGGAGAGAGAGAGAGAGAGAGAGAGAGCTTGACGAGAGAAACTTGATCGATTAATCGTAATTAGCACCCGTCATCACTTAAGGGTGATGCTTTTAACCTCTGACGATGGCCTGTGCGAATCGTCCGACGGCTGATTGTCGCGAACATTGCAAAGTTTCCCGTTTCCGTTTCCCGGAAGGAAAAGAGTGAACTGTAGGCTCTCGATGGAGGGCTTAGAGCGGGTGGAAACGTCGGATCGTGCGAATGGCTTCTTTCCTCCCTTACCAGTGCATTCTCGCGTTACCGCCAGCGAATAATGGGAACGGCTCGCATTAACGACGGCCAACAGTCGTCGTTGTGCATCCGATTCGGCCAATTCGCTTCGAGTCTAGCGGCCAACGGTCCTCCTGCAACGAGCGGCCTTCAGCCTGCTCTCGTGCACGGTTCCTTTCAGAAACCCCCCGACCTCGCTGTGCCCCTCTCTGCGAGTTCCGAGTGCAAAGTTCCACGCGAAATTCCGAGGAGCGTACGCTGCAGAATTCAGCGGCAACGGCACGGTGAGGAACTATCGGCTCTCGTTGATCGATTCGATAATGTCGATTTGCGCTCGTTCCTGCGTTACCGAACAGGAGGGAAATGAAAATGGTGGCGAGTGGCCTCGCAGCGATTCTGGCATTAGGTATTGACCTTCTTATCTTCCTAGAATTTTCAAGCGACCTCCGGTGTCGCTTTTTCGGTTTTTCATCGCTTTTGTCTGTGTGTGTGTGTGTATGTACGTGTATGGCCTTCGCGATCCCCGCGGAGAACGGGAGAAAAAGTGAGACATTGTCGGAGAAATCCCTTGGAGCTACTCCGAGGACATTGAGTTTCTCGTCCTTCTGCATATTTAAGCTTCGTACTACTTTTTCCGGAATTTAGAATTTAGACTCGTGCTTGTTTAACGCTCTACAAACGACTGAGACTTTGCGACGGCAAAGTGAATTTCCTTGGATTTCACCAGTCCCGTCGTGCCATTGTCAATTTTCGCGTGTTCGCTCACTCGTTCAACGACCACCAGGTGGTTTAACGCGATGATAAATTTTGCAGAAGGGTTCTCTTTGGATCGTGCCAATCCAGTCCCCCGTGCCGTTTCACTCGCTCGGCGGAACTCGCATTTTCCACGTCAACCGGATTATAATGATAGGTGTATCCCGATATCCCTTGTTTCGCTTGAAATTTCGCGGAAGAACCGATAAGGATATATCGTAAAAACGACTGGGATTATTTTGTCGTACTTTACTCGTTCGATAAGAGTTATGTGACGCGCGTACGTATAGCGAAAGGAGGCACTATTTTCCCATCGAAATATGTGAAATAAATTATGAAATAGAGCACTTTTCAGTGCCACGTGTGTAATAATTAGTTGGCGTGAGAGCAAAAACACTTTGAGAGGAATGAAGGAAATAGAAAAACGCGGAGAATGCCTCGCGAGTAGGCAGTTTTTTTCTGGTTTCAAAGTTCCTCGTATTTGCCGGATATTCGTAAGATTGATAAATTTTGAAGCGAAGAGGAGAGATTGCGTTGGCCGCGTAATTTGCATGAATGTCGAAAGAATTCCTTCGGATTGAGGCGGACCTCGACGCGAGTGCTATTAAACACGAGTACATTCAAGGAGAATCGTATTTGTAAGGTCAAGTCAAGTTTAAAGTCACGCGGATCACACGGGAATTTGTGCACTGAGACCTACCGGGGCCGATGGACTCGATACTTCCTAGATAAACATGGATAAATGGGGAGAGATAAGCTCTATCTCGAGGTCCATTATTAACCTAGTTAAAAAAACTTATCGAGCAAAAAGAAATCGATATCCTCACGATTGTTCGGTGACGATCGCATAAATGGAAAACCTGTGGAATTCATGTTTCCTTATCTCCAGGAGGGGAGGAAAGGAGAGAGAAAGAGAACTCGCAAGTAGTGGAGGTCAATAATTACCGCGGCGAATTTTCTTTTGTGCTTTCAGGTACATAGATGGATCGGTCAGGTTACGAAATCCTCACATCGAGCTTATGGACCAGGATATCTTATATCACCTGGCCTTGGGCAGTGAATCCCACGACCTTGTCGAAATGTTTGGAGATATCAAGGTAAGCGAGGGGAAGCGCCGGGCATGTCTTTCCCACACACGGCCTCTAGTTCGACTCGCCTTCGCGAAACTATCGCGCGCGCAACTTTTCTCCCTCTCGCTCAAACTTTCCTCGCCCTCGCTTTTTCCCGCTTTTTGTCCGCCCCTATCACGTCACCCACTGACCGAGCATCTGGCGGCTTTCTTATCTGCGCTTTGGGCGCGGCTGCGATCGATTGGTCGGCTCAATTACTCGGTCACTGTTTGTTTAACGAATGATAAAGTTGACGTAACGAATATTTGTTTGTAAACAATTCCCTCGGTAAAATAGCTGGAAATTCCCATGCGATTCGCGGCTATCGCGAACATTGCAAATTACGAATCACATGACAGCCGAAATATTTCCGATCATCTTGCTCGTAAAGCAACGCGAAGTTATCGCTTCTAAAAGTGTAATCCACCTTTTTACTTTGAGGGGTCGTTGGATTACCGACAAATTTTGTAGACGATTGCAATTGTGAAAAATTCTGCCAATTCTACTAACGATCGATGTACAAACTGAAAAAAGAAGCACTCGTAAAACTTCCTTCTCCACAGATCCGCGCTTACTTCCCCTTTATATCCACAATCTATAGAAATCTGTCAGTATCTACAGCTCCCACGTATCTTTTTCTACGTGATTGTAGAAAAAGAGGAGGGAAAAAAGAGGAAGCACTGGTACGGTTAGTTGGCAGTAAATAAAAACCTTGGTTTTTCTCTAATCGATCAATTCCCTCGACACCTGCGAGTACTAAAGAAACGGGAAAAAGGGGAAACGTGCGAGACGTACGTGACGAAAAAACTAGTCGATTTTCCGAGTTTTTCCACCTAGTCGCGAGTTCCTCTATAAAAATGGAGTGCTACGAGTAAATTCGCTAATTGGGGGAATCAGCGGAGAGAGTACAGCATTTTGTTGAAAAGTGGAATTCGCGTAAGTTCTAAGAGGTCGAATTAATAGTTAAGCACGAACGTGCTCGACGATGCTCGACATTGAACTCATTTTGAAGGTTTAGTTGCTAGTGGTAGTTCGCTTTAGCGAGTTGCCATTTTACCAGTGATTTCCTTGTTCAGTTCGTGTGTATGGGCGGCACACCGAAGCGCATGGAACAGTTCGCCTATTACATCATGAAGGAAATAGGACATAAGCTTCCGGCCGGCACAACGCTACTCGATATCAGCCAGTACTCTTACCGGTACAGCATGTACAAGATTGGTCCGGTGTTATCCATCAGTGTGAGTATATTATACGCACGCACTACATACACCGCATATACGTATATCTGCAAAACGCGAAACCACGAAAAAGCGTCGCCCCCCTTATTTATGCGAAACACGATTCGCTGTGATGAAATAGAAATCCCGGACACAGTATTGAATCTTATCACGGGATCCTTATGGGGGGGAGAGGGGGAAGGAAAAACCGGAAAATATCGATTCGATTTTTGATTCACCGCAGAAGAGGAGCCGGCTCGCCGTTACGAGCAACAAAGGAAATAATTGATAGGCGAGGAGGGCGCGTTGGGTTTTGCGTGAAAGCGGAGAAACCGCGGAATTTTCTTATTTTACAGCTCTATGGGATTTCATGGGATGTCACAGCGTGGATTTGTTCGCTAAACTACTGGCCTAGTGAGATCGTAGAGTCTGAAATGTCCTCGGGTACCTCACGGTCGGTTTTCAAAGAGAACGAAAGAAACGAAAGAAGCGAAAGAGACGAGCGAAGCAACAAAGAAAGGTAATGACCGGAATTCCAAGGTAATTGCGTTCGCCGCTAGGTCCTTCTTCGGGTTCGCGCGTTCTACCACGAGTCAACTTATAATGTTCGCTCGAAAGTGGAGTCCCGCGTGATTCGTGAATCGAGCGGAAGTCGAGGGGAGGGCGGGAATAATAACGGCACGCGGAGAAATCAGCGGAGATGACAATTATTCTGATTTTTTTTCTAGCATGGGATGGGTATTCCATCCGTCGGCATACTGCTGCACGAGGTGATCAAGCTGATGTACCACGCGAAGGTCAAGGACCCGATATTCTTCAGGATCGGCACCTGCGGAGGAATCGGCCTGGACGGCGGCACCGTCGTCATTTCGGAGGAAGTCGTCGACGGAATGCTAAACTCCTATCTCGAAACGGTAAACGAAAGGGTGGATGGATTCGCGAAGGTCCGGAAATCAAAGTGAATTCCGCTTTTCTTTCAGCCCGTCCTGGGGAAGCTGGTTCAGAGACCGGCGAAGCTCAACAAGCAACTGGTCCGGGAGCTGAAGGTCCTCGCCCACCGGGACGACCCCTACGACACGGTGGTGGGCAAGACCATGTGCACTTCCGACTTTTACGAAGGCCAGGGTCGGCTGGACGGTGCCTTCTGCGACTTTACGGAGAACGACAAGATGGAGTACCTGGACAAGCTGAAGAACGCGGGGGTCGTCAACATAGAGATGGAGTGCATCGCCTTCGCCGCGCTCACGCACCACGCAGGAATCCAGTCGGCCGTGGTCTGCGTCACACTCCTCGATAGGCTCAAGGGAGATCAGGTACTGATGTGTCGTGTATTAGTATCCTCGTAATTCTCCGCATAATGAACTCTCGCTTTTCCTTCACGTTATTAACCGTAACCGTTCACCAGGTGATGGCGCCGAAGGAGGTCCTCGACGAGTGGCAAATTCGACCGCAAATTTTAGTCTCCCGGTACATCAAACGGTACCTGCAACGGAAAGGACACTTGTCCTTAGACGGCCACGGGTCCATGTGCGTGAAAAGCCCTCGGCGCTTCAAACTAGTTCAGCAGGAATCCGAAAATTATGACTAAGCGCGGATCTGGCGCTTTTGGCGGGCCCGCAGGATTCTCAAAGATCTCGGGGGGAACCCAAGCGGGGAGAAACGAAAGAACGAGCGCACGATAGAACGACCACTACCACCAAGATTACTACCGTTATCCCATACCATCACCGTTGTCGAAAAACTCAAAAAGCCCCGGAAGAAGCTTTTATACCGGTGTGTTTTACAGTGCCGCGGGAGGACAGGGCGGGGCGGGACAGCAAATTTTCTCCCGACGGAACTTTTAGTTTTTCCTTCTTGGGAGAGATCGGGGCGGCCCAGGATTATCAAGTATTTATCAATGTGCTTTCTTCGCGCCGCTTCTTTGCACCTTGATGTCGAGCTCGGAATGCGCCAGAGATACATATACGTACACATGTAATATATATATATGAGAAACTAAAAGAAATATAAATAGAGAAATAGGCACAGAGCGAATATTTTGACAGAAAATACGAGAGGCCCGGGTGTTTCAGACGTGGAGTAGGGGTGGGGGGATTCACGCATTTTCCTCTCACCGGTAGATTACCAATTATCGACTGCTCGTTCCTGCGCGCAGTAACCCAAGTACAAAATACGCAGTGAGAATAAGCACTGCGATTGCGAAAGGTGAAAAAACGGGAAGAAAAGATATAAAATAAAAAAACAAAGAAAGAGAGAAAGGTCGAAAGGAAGGAAAGGAAAGAAGAAATAAGAAACTAATGGTAAATTGTATAGCGCATCTTCTCCGACCAGTTTCGGCAACATATCTACGATGTGTATCTATTTTCTGGAGATTTATCTGTAGATTAAACTCGTGGAGGGGAGGGGAGGGGCGTCTATTCTTCCGGCGAGACCCGAAGGTTTTAATTTTTTATCCAAAGCGTCCGGGGTGAAACAGCGCCTATGGAGAACCGATCGATCACTCTCGCTCTATATTTTTATTGGAATACAATGGGAACCACGTGGATACATTGCAAGATGCTCAATCTTTAGTCCTACCACTTTTTCGCAATAGTGTACAAATAGTTTTGCGAGCTCTCCTCGCAAAAGTACTACTGCTGCTGCTACTACTACTACTACTACTGTCACTAAAGGTCGTGCGATTGTGCTTAGAAGAGGGGGTGGTCATCTGGCTCTTTGCTGGTTTCCGCCGGTTAAAGACGTTTTGGGCAAAAAGTCTGGACCCGCTCGGATCGTAGAAACAGAGGGTGTTCGGAGGACTCCGGCAAAACGCAAAGTTTCGTAACGGCTATACTTTAACGTTTCTTGTGGACTCGAAGTTATTTGATCAAACGATTAAGGAAGAATATATCTATATTCCAGTTACATTAGGTAGTCCAGATGCTGTAGGTGTACTCTGGGTACCATTGAATAGTAGGGGCAAGTTCACGACATTCTCGAGAAACGTTAAACTCTCTTCTCCGTAGGTACTTTGTTGTTATCCTTAGACAAAGTAGATTTACATTCCAGAGCGCATTCTATTTCCGGCGTTGCGCGCGCATCGCATCAACTTCACCGATTTCTTGATTTAGAAGAACTTTGGCGAGGTAATCGTTCGAGTACAACGGAAGTGCAAAGGGCATGATAAACAATGGAGAAGAAGCGAGGAAAAAGGGCTTTGAAAAAGTTTGGGTTACGAGAGTTCCACACGTTCCGATTGACCGATCGGGTCAGTGCCAAATTCTACTCGATTCCGGTCTCACGAGACCGGGGGTTTACTCCAATCTTATGTAAAGCGGTAAGCTTCCGGTTACGTGAAAACCCGCAAGAAGATAAAAGACAACAGCACCCTGGTACATTCGGAACAGCGAGAAATTTATCGAATGCGCGCAACGACCATTTCCCGTTCACTAGAATTTCAGGGCGGCAATTCGAGCCTGCCCGCATTCCTTGTTACACGTTACAAATCAACCTAAGAGTAAATAAAATAAATAAAATAAATAAAGTATTACGTTTATTATGCATACATACATAAATATGTATATTGTTGTATGCGATAATAGTGTATCCTCGTGAAAAGTTGTTGGCAATTGTTGCAGTCGACTGCCTTTGTCGTTGTTTAACACTAACTGTGTGTGTGTGTGTGTACGTGCGTGTTTGTCTGTTTTCGTGTGTGTGCGTGTGTGTGCACGCGCGCTTCTTAAGGATCCCAGGAGGAAAATCTCCTATTGCACCTCCTCTTCCCTCTCCATTGTCCCCTCCATTCCCAATAGAGATATCCTTCCTCAGATTTTGCATCGCATTCCCCCTTCCCTCCCCGGGTGAGAAGTTGCTTCTTGGGGAAAGTGAAGCAGAAGAAAGAAAACTGTTTTGCCCATCAACGGCTAACATGGGGATCCGCAAACGCTTTATCAAAATAAAGGCTTCTCATACTAGCTAGCAATTTCATTCCCTTCTCTCGATGATGTTCATGCGTATGGGTAAATGTTTGTTAAATTGTTCAATTATAATGCGATTATCGTTACATTTCTTTTCTATAAACAACGACATATCTGTGATGCATATTAACAAATTACGACGATCGTTACTATACAAAATAAGATTATTGGATTTTGAAAATTCTCTCATTCTCTCCCTCTCTCTACACACTTTCTCGTCCCGTCCTCTTCCTCTCCATTTTCCCTGCCCCGTCGACCCTCCCATTGCTCCTTTAACTGTGCACTGTGAAAACTATTTCTTCGTAATATTGCACAGATATTCCAAAATTATATATAAAAGCGACCGGTGGAAAGCGCAAGTTTTTACTTAGAGCGTACCACATACTGACCGGTTAAATGTTAATATTGTCTAATTACCATTTTTCATTATCACTATGGAATTATTCTAATTTATATACCTAAATGATGTCTATGTCCTTTTAAATCCGACAGATACTAATGGCAGATGGATTATGCGAAACGTTGTTAATTGTGCACAATGTTATAAAAGGACAATAAAAGAAATTAATATTACACGAAAGCGATTTGTTTCTCTCTCTCTCTCTCTCTCTCTCTCTCTCTCTCTCTCTCTCTCTCTTCCTCTCCATGCTTTTATCATCTATTCTTTAATAAATATTAATTCTTAAAGGAATTATCTTATTTTAAACAAATTCTTTAAAGTCATTAGAAAATTTCTTTGTATTAACATTTACGTGAAGCCTATTAAACAGAAATTTATCATTCTATTTTACTTAAGAACTAGAACATTAATAATCAAATAGACTATTATGATAATAGAGATATATGCATTTAGATGCTTTGTTAAATGGAGAACTGCTTGTTTAGTCAGCATAATGTAATCTTTCCAAGGTAAGGTGTGGCTAAGCCTACTTAACCAGGTATAGTGATATTCTCGGAAATCTTTGTAAAACTTAATTTCAAACATTTACTTTGTAAATAATTATTTTCTTCATATATATAATTTCACTCATATAATGATTTCTATTTCAATCCTTTTGCTTCAATTATTTGGGTGGCTCACATTTTTTTAACATGCAGATAAAGATAAGATAAAATGCAGTAACACTGATATTAGGAATAGATTTTGTAAGTACATAAGTATTTTCTATCTTGTATTATCTGTAAAACGTATTGGATTAAAAATAATTCAAACTTTCGATAGTACTCTTGATGTAAGAGCATTTTTATATTATTTCAAAAAATCAGTAAAAGAAAGCAATTCTATTTGTACTTTGTTTGAAAAAATGTATAAGTTTAGATCATGCTATTGTATTTTATAGCGATAAAAGGTAAAAAAATACTTTATAAGTTTTGTTTATTATTAGATAAAACATTCCTATGGATGATGGGTGGTAGTCTATTTCTAGGGATGAAGACCTACCTAGTATAGAGACAAAAGTCTTAAATTCCAATAACTTTATCCTAATCTCTTGAATTGAACGATAATAGTGATTGTTAACGATTACAGTTGTAATGGAAAAATTGCAAATCTAAAAACAAAAAAAACAAGCTCTTCCCTCATTAAATTTCTAGGAAATTGAATTGATCTAGTATTAGTCGAGTTCATCCAATTGGAAAACAACTCCTTTGCTTTTTATCCTTTGCAAGTTTGATTTTTCTTATTTTCAGTCAATGTTTTCAATAATTCATTAATGAACTTTCGTGCACTACATTATTTTCATGAACTTTTTTTCAAAATAATAGAATACATGTGATATACGAACTTTGGAATATGATAAATATGACTAAGCTTTTGTCGAGAGTTAGCATTGGCCGATCCTCTCCCTACTTACCCTACTCCTTACTGTACCCTACTCCCTACTTATAAAGCACTAACTGATCGGGTTGTGCTTTAAACGATTTAAGCGATTGCAGCAGTAATAATTGTGCGCTCGATCCGGACGATTTAGTATTCAGTGACGACTTTATTTTCGCAGCTTATTATTTTTCATTTTTCCATCCAGTATTTCCTTTCGCATTTTTCTTCGATATATCGATTTATTATTTTTCCCTTTCGTCCTAACAGAGAATATATTGTATAGAAAGTAACGAGTTGCAGAGTGAAATATTTTTTAAAGTGAAGAAAATAATTTCACTGTCGATTTTCGACTTATTAATTTGATTTGACGAACGATTAGGATTAGGGAGAAAGTACGTGCAACATGAACAACATAAACACTGTGAAAATGTCAAAAAATGAAATAACTAAAGAAGAAAAAAATGGAAATAATAATGAAAAAGATTCGTCGACACCTTCTAACAGCCATGACCTCAGGTATTTATAAGGTTTCTCAGTCTGTTTTACTTTAAATAATAAAAAAACAATATCTTATTTAAATGACATAAAAGTTACGTTAAGTCCTTGGAAAAATATCTATTAACGAATTATATTGAAAAGCAAGTGATAGAAAATCATTCTTATTGCATAATTTTACCGACTAATAAATTATTATGGTATGTATTTAAAATATTAATGTCTTAGTGTGCAGCTGCATATTGAGATTGTCATATTTCGTGGAAATGAGAGATAACGCCTTTTACATAAGAAGTATTTGCACGGCAAAAAAAGAAGCTTATACATTCGTATTTGTTTATAAAACTTATTTGAGATAATTTTCATCTCTCTCATTGTTTCCGGTTAATTCTCAGATAGAGACTAATGGAGGTTACAATACATAGACACACACATACAAACACACGCATATATACAAGCATATACAGATTTGTAGAAATGTCCTTATTCTTTTCTAGAAATGCGAATGATTCTTTCCGTTTGAGAAACCCCCATATTGAAAACATGGACCAAGATATATTATATCATCTAGCCCTAGGAACTGCTTCTCATGAACTTGTTGAAATGTTTGGAGACGTCAAGGTAAATAAGATTTTACTGTAATATCTGCTATCGAATCTCATATACTTTCAAAACTTCGATAATAATTCCTATTGACTTAATCAATGCTGTTTTTTCTCCTTTATCCTCTTTTCCTTGATTATCTAGAAAAATATTTAACGATATTCCGTAATCTTGTCTACTTGAATCGTAACCGTGATATGATTTTCATATCTTTAACGACAGAATGCATATATTGTGATAAATATGATGTAACGAATGTTGGTAAATATTTCCTTGAACAAATCTGATGCAAGTGTGTATTCAATGCCAAAATCGCATACACAAACCACGTGGTCATAAAATATCATTGACAGCCACTTACTGAGAAAACAATGCGAGGTATCATTTTTATTTTGTAATGCAATCTCTACAGCAAAAAAGTAGAACGAGATGTGAGTGAAACAATTCTTGTATTTAACTTTATTGATTATCGATCAATTTTTGACACTATATAGATATATACAGTTTAAAATTGCTATTTTTCAAAATTAAACTTTTAACTTTATCATTCGAATAATGTGGAGCAAAATCACTTAAAGATGAAAATGAAAATAAAGTAATGATTCCAGTAGACTAGTTACGAGAATTTCGCCAATTATCTTTTCCCGGAATTAAAGAGCTGGAAGAATTTGATTGAAAAACAGTTCGCTTCCTGCGAATTTTAAGTTGTATTGATGTAAGCTATAGACACACTCGTTTAGCACACTTTTTATAAGTGCTTCGAGCTTCGGACAATAGAATCAGTGATGAACTTATAAGTGTGTGGTTGTAAAGAAGATATTTGAATAGTAAATTTACTTTCTTCCACATATAAATCACAAGTTTAATACACGCATCTACATAGATTTCCGTGTAAATTGTTTAATGAATTTTTCCTATATTCGCTTAAACCATTGAAAATATTAATTTTCCGCATAAATAATTAATATTTCTAATAAAAAATGCTGAAAAAATACATAGAACATGCATAAAAATGATGAAAACTGGACTTACCAATTCTACTCGTTTTTACTCCATTCCCGCCATTCCTTGCAAAGGGGGTAATCCACCATTTTGGTCTTTCGAACGCCATTTTTCGCGACCGCGGGCACAACCATTATTTCACTGAAAATCACTTTTAAGAAACTCGCTTTTCTCTAAAAAAAGCATTAACATGATCAAGAATACACTTCACACAACACAAAATGACCATAATTTATTATTTTCACTGCATTATTATTCACATAAATAATTATATTCCTCTTTTCCAGGTGATAGCAATTTTACTGGTATCCTACCGGCTTGCCGTTGAATTTCATTTCAGGAAATTTCATATTTTAACACAATTTCCAAGGAAATTTATTACAAATTCAACTCATACTATTATAATAAAGCACTTAATATAAAATTATAAAGGATTTAAGCTAAAATAACGGGAAATACTCACTAAAACTGCGGAGCACGAATCTTCGTGCTCCTCGCGCCCGACGCCGAATTTGACTAACGTTGTCCCAGAACCGTTGCATATTCAAACGATATATGATGGAAATAAAGTTAGCAACTATATTAATTAAATTATATAAAATAAATTAAATTGTCTGTAAAATATAATTTATTTTTGTAGGAAAATAATTTATTTTAATTTTAATGTTTAATTAATCATTTATTTATTTTTATTAGGATTAATATACTTTTTAATAAATTTTGAATAATCGGTTAATTTTTAAACAAATATTAATTTTTAACAGTAGTTTTGGTTTTTTTAAATATAATTTATTATATTAAGTTAAATATATGACAAAAAACATATAAGAAACATTATTACTTTTTAAATAAAGAGAGAGAGAAGCAAATTATTAATTACTATTTTATTATTAATAATTTAAAAAGAATCTTCATTACATCTCACTTTATTTTCGATTAAATAGATTCAGAAATTTTTTTTAATAAAAAGTGTATACTTAAGATAAAGTAACATTTAAATAAATTTAAAAATTATTAGTTTATAACAGATTATTTGGAGCTAAATGCATGTACAACGTTTTATTTTATAGTTAAACCTCCCAATTAATAATAAATAATAATATTATGTAAAAGAGCAAAGAGAAAATATTACAAGGATAATTTACATATTTAAAATTCATTATTTTAATTTTTTTTATTAATTATTTTTGTATACAGTTTGTTTGTATGGGTGGTACATCAAAACGCATGGAAGTGTTTGCTTATTATATCATGAAGGAAATAGGACACAAGCTTCCAGCCGGCACCACGTTACTCGACATCAGTCAACCCTCTTATCGATATTCTATGTATAAAGTTGGACCTGTACTTTCCATTAGTGTGAGTATATTAACGTAAAATAAAAATTTAAATGTCATTTAAATGCAAATGAGAACAACTTTTAATTTTTTTAGTTTGTTTTGTTTCTACTGTATTCTTTTAATTAATACAGGATCTGATATCTTTAAATAAAATATTTTCATATATTTTATATTTTAAGAGACAATTTTCTTTTTTGAATAAATTAATATAAACAATAAATAATAAATAATAGGCTTACACGAAATAAATAAACATATTTAGTAATTCAGCATTTAGTGTCTATATAGAGTTGAATAATGTGGAGTAAGCAAAATAAAAATGATGATCTTTTTGCTTGTTTTCAGCATGGAATGGGTATTGCGTCGTTAAGTATCCTATTGCATGAAGTGACCAAGCTTATGTTCTATGCGAAGGTCAAGGATCCAATATTTTTCAGAATTGGTACTAGTGGTGGAATTGGGCTGAAGCCTGGTACCATTGTTGTTTCCGAGCAAGCTGTGGATGAAATGTTAAATTCTTATTTAGAAACGGTACTAATAAATGATAAATAATTTCAAAGTGCATATAATAAATAATTATATAATATTATTGAAACTAAAAAATATTTTAAATAATTCACATGAGATATTTGTTATAAATTATTATTTTATATATTTTTTAGCCTATACTTGGAAAAATAGTTAGAAGACCAGCAATATTGAATAGCAAATTAGCCAATGACCTAAAGGCCTTGGCTTGTTCTAATGATTCATATGACACTGTTTTGGGCAAAACTATGTGTAGTAATGACTTTTATGAAAGTCAAGGTAGATTGGATGGTGCTTTTTGTGATTTTAAGGAAGAAGATAAAATGAAATACCTCACAAAACTGAAAAATGCTGGAGTTGTTAATATTGAAATGGAATGCACCGCATTCGCTGCATTTACACATCACGCTGGTATTCGGGCAGCTATAGTTTGTGTAACATTCTTAGATCGACTTAAAGGAGATCAAGTAATTCTTTTTCTTATTTATATTTCAATCAAAATAATTTTTGTCACTATAAAAATAAAAATAATTAATGAATGAAGTTAAACATTTATTTATGCTGAAATATTTTATCTATATATTAATGTCTCATTTATTATTTTACATTTATAAACTAAGTATTACAAGAATTATTTGTTTAATTAGTTTGATATTACTTACTATTTTATATTGATACATATTTAACTATCAGGTAACAACACCCAAGGAAATTTTGGCCGAGTGGCAGACACGACCGCAAGAACTGGTCTCAAGATATATTAAGCGCTACTTATTTTCGGGAGAACAGAATTCGGTTTAATGAAGACTTCCGTTTCTTCGAGCTAATTGAAAAAGAAATGCAAGGAATAATTGCTTACAATAAATACCTACCAATAATACTTAACATTACGAAAATATTTTTATAAATAATATATTTCATTGATAAGCATATTGTACCTGGTAAAACTCTTTTTAATGTTTTGCATATATCAATTTCAATATCTATTACTAAAATGCAAAGTAAAATACTACATGATCTATTCTGAAATAATTATTATAATTATCATTAAAAATATTTTATTATTTTAGATTTATATTGGTTTATAAATGTAGTATTATCTTAATTATTATTTTTTTTATTAAATACAATTAATTATATTTCTAAATATACTTCATTTAAACTTTATCAAGAATCAATTTTTTTTCCTTTTCCCTGTTAATTAAAAATATTAATTACTAAACTATAATATATTAGAATAAAAATTTGTTTTTTGATTTTAAATATTTCTGCTCTAAAATTGGATGTAAAACAAAGGAATTTGAAATTTTGTTCTTACCTATAAAGATAATTTAAATTATACTTCTGCTTTATTATGCATTAACTTCATTAACCATTAATTATTATTAACTAATACTTATAATTAACTAAATCAAAAGTATTATTATAATGTAATATGAAATATCATCATCATTATTCTTTTTTATATAAATTACAATATCTTCATGTTTTATTGATATATAATTTTTGTTTTATTCTCTCTATTTTACCTTTTTCTTTAACTTTCAATAATATTTTGCATGATTTACACTATACAATTTGATTTTCAAATCTTCCAATCCATAATAATCTTGTATCCAAATATATTGTATTTGTTACATGTTATGTTTTATATTTTGTCCATGTTGATTCTTATGTAATAATTAATCTTTCATATATAGAACATATAAATATAAACAATATTAGTTAAACAATAATAATTTACGCTCTTTTCTCATAAGTACATATAAGTTTCTTGATGAAATTACTTACATCTATTATTTCTTTTCATACATATGTAAATATGTAATTTACATATAATAATCTTACAATATTCTTAAAAATAAAATCATAATTCTTTAATGACACTGTTATGCTAATAAGTCATTATTTATTCCTTTCATAATTATGTTATAAATATGCACATATTATATTTATTTATCATGTATGTTTTATGGCGCAATAATTAACCCTCGAAATTATACGGAATTGATCGAGGCGCAATTAGTGTCTGTTTCAAGAATTAAATATTTCTAGTAGAATGTTCTTAGTAAATTTATGGTATGGTGATCTGAGCAGTCGATACTGTAGGTGGTAATTTCCATTGATTATAATCAAACAATTAAAATAGGTATTATAATTCTTTATTTCTTCTTCAGAAAGAAAAACGAAATTTTGAAAATGTCTATTTGCTAAAGATATTGCTGCGCCTTATATGCATATTTTCCATATATTTATATTGGTAGCAGGGTTGCCTCATGTTTTCGGTTCTGCGCATGCTCAGTGTATAATTCGTTATTCTTCTCCCCGAAAGAATACGATTTGTATTGTCGAAGACGAACCCACTGCTTGTGTTAATTATTTAATATATTTATATTAATATGTATTTACATATTGAAATAAAATTAATCTCGTATTATGGATACAACTCTTACAGAAGTCTGTATAAACGTATAATATTGGAAGGTAAATAGCGAACATTACATACATAACTCAAATTAGAGAAGGCAGAGTTGATTACAATTCTATTCGTTTCTCTAATACTAAAAATTAATTTCTTTTCGAAAGGTATCACAATTATCACTAATTACAATGGACAAAGTGAACTGCAAAACACGTTTATGCTGTTTCTATAAAGATTGAATGACTGTGTGCTGTTAAAAGGTAAGTGTATTTAAATAAAAACGTTCATACCACTTTGATTTTCGATATAGAGATGTAGAGAGTAAAATTTACCATTTTCAAACACAAATAATGACCTCCTGAAAAACATGAACATATAATAGTGATCCCCTTACAAAAAAAACTCCTTATATTAATTGAATTCTCTTAAAAATTATTTTAATACAAAAAAGTAAATTTTTTAATTGTTGGATTTTTAAAATATATATATATATATATTTATTGAAAAATTTAACTTATTACAAAAAACTCTTTGTTTTACTTAAATTCTTTTAAAAAGTATTGAGAATATAGATGTGAAATAAAATCAAGTATATTAACTTTTTCTTAAGCATGTAGTTTCTCAACAACATGTTTATAATTTTCAAACACAAATGATGATTTCCAGTACAAAAGATTAAAAAGTATTATTTTAGTAAGGTTTTCATGAATAATAATAGAAAATAGACCATAGAGTTAAGAAAGTCTTTTATTATATTATTTTGCTTGGATTACAAGTAGAATAAGAGACTTACTTAATAATGATGCACAAGATGTATGTATATTTGTTGATTCGCCGAAATAATGTACAAATAAATAATCAACTGGATACTGATATTGATAATGATAAAATTTTGTATACATAAGTGCTTCCTAAAGTATTGTTTTTCTAATTTATAAGAATCAAAGGTGATATAAAAGATATGTGATTTGATGGGTTGGGGAGGGGTGGGGAGTGTTTGTGAATGGAAGGAATACAATATACGTCACTTTTCCGGATTTTTGATAAATGTATTTGAATAAGGTTATTGGATCAGATGGGTGTAAATTTATTATACTAGATCGGAAAGTATGGGATAAGAAGAGCAGATTTGCGAGTCCACAATCTTCTTAATGTCTTATATGTATCAATAATGAAATGATTACATCATTGAGATGAGGTTCGTCATCATCGACACCGAGTATCAGCGTATAATATTTGATCGTTCATGCATAGTTAATGAGATTAATGCATATGAATGCCTGCAATCATGATAATAATGTTAAATGTAATATCAATTATGGTCTATCAGCCTATTGTTTTTTCCTGCTTAGTAGTTAGAAAATATTAAGGAAATTCACAGTAAGTCTAGTTTTAATGCTAAATACTTTATGTACGTCAACAGGGAAGGCTTTTGGGTCTGTACTGTTGGAATTAGTTTCTCGCGCAACTTAATTGTCCACTGAATACAAAACCTTATCTAAATGTATACGTGACTCGATTAACTTCTTTACTTAAGCACGTCATTTTAATGAACGTCACTCTATGAAATCTAAACAAGACCCTTTCATATTAAAACAGAAAGCAATGTGCATCTTACGTCGTACGATGCATAGAAAGATAATAATGATGACTTGTTGCACATTACGCGGTAGATAAAGTATATGCAGTATGTGTGTAAATGTAGGTTTGTATAATAATGTAACTTATTCTGTATCCTTACAATATTATTACCGTGTTATATCAAATTTATCGAGTACATTGGAACGTCCTAAACTTAATCAGCCTCTCTCTTTAGTAAACTACTATAAATTTTTTTTATTCGAATGATTCGATTTTAACTTAGCGATCATATTATATTGTACATAGATACCTCAATTCTGATGCATCCCAAATCGTCGGAATTTTTCTCTAACGCAGACATCGTCTTTCAGTAGAGTCCTTATTATAGTGACGATTACATTAATAATCACAAATTTCGACACTGCTATTAAAACTTAATATATCGTTAGACGCAAATAATTTAGTGGTTTTAAAAATAATAAGGTCCATCATTAATTCAGACAGAATTAAAAGCCTTATTGGTGTAATGTAATATTGATGATATTATTATTATTATTAAATCGCATAGTAAGAAGATCAGGACTTGATGGAATATTCGGATCATTTCAATTCTTAATAAAATGCTAAATATAAATATATTTTGCGGCATGTAATCTTTTTCTCATTACTTCATCGACGTTCATCTAAATTGGATGTTATGATGAAATCAAGACTTTACGAATACTCGTATACATATATTGCCTCGGTTTACTATAAACCATCACAATATACATATATGCTACGTTTTAATCAAAGCAATTAGTTACAGGTTTGAATAATTACTTAGTCCTTATCTGGATATTAGGTAAGAACCAGGGGTCCTCAACTAAATATCAACTATTCGGATATTCCTCAAGTTAATAATAACTCGTGAATAGTATTTCAATGTATTTTTCTACTAGCAGAAAATGAAATGTCTTTAAAATATTCGAATTCGATTTCAGTTCATAATGAACTTTATAGTGACAACGATTATTTTTAACATCTTTTGCTATGAGCAAAATTGGCTATTATTACTTTTTCAGTAGCTTTATGTATATTGACACCTATTTAAATACCTTAAATAGACGTTCGTCCGTTTTGGCACACACTTTTGCGCAAGAGTGGCACTGGCCTCATAATTACATCACAAATTCAAGTTGGCCGCAACTTCGGGGGAGCTTAAGAGCTCCACGATTATTCGTAGTAGGCGCATTCTTGATTATTTGAGCAACTGAGTGCCTCATAACGTTTCAGCCATAAGCGCGAGTCACTGGCTGATCCCAT
Source organism: Sclerodermus sp. 'alternatusi' (assembly GCA_037305995.1). Taxonomy (NCBI): domain Eukaryota; kingdom Metazoa; phylum Arthropoda; class Insecta; order Hymenoptera; family Bethylidae; genus Sclerodermus; species Sclerodermus sp. 'alternatusi'. The sequence continues at coordinate 7,644,542 of CM074550.1, forward strand.
TTAGAATCGTAACATCAGAAACGAGAGAACCTAGAAGTTTGATCGAGGTACAACTTAAATAAGGCAATTCGAATGTATAGACTTAAATGCACCGCATTGCGTTTCATTGAACCGCTTCATTCCCCAATACTCTGAATTCTTAAAATTCCATCAATCGCTCGCTATTAATCCTACGAGAGCATGATTCAGTAGCCTTTGAGCGAGCTACATACAAACTATAAGTATGTACACTAGACCGTAACAATTAATGTAGATATAATAATATATTGTCGGGTATAGTAAAAATTAGAATTCCCTCCGTCTGTCTTTAAGTAACGTGTCTTACAATCAGCAAAACACAAATTTCAACGGAGCATCTTCAGGAAATGCTCGTTATAACTCACTTGTTTTCTTCTCGTCGGAAACACAGTTTCTTCGGTCTTCAACCGTGTCTCTCTTACTGATTAGTAATCTTCCTCGGCTTCTCAGTCACACTTTTCTATCTACGTATTTACAGGACTAGAGTCTTTATCAAAATCCCATTTGCCCGCTCGTGACATTCGATCGCTGAGAATCCGATTGGTTTGTTAGATGATACTTGTTTCCAACGACTCTTTCCCGTTGTTCCGACTCTCTTGGCATTATTGTTACCCTTATTTGGAGATGATATGATTTTTTTTTTTTTTAGAAAAAATAAGGAGAGCAAAGCAACGTATTTCAACATGCGTTTCAACGTAGTCATCGAGCAGGCAATGCATTAATTACCGGTGTAACTTTAGCTTTAGGATCTAAAATCTAAACGAGCATTGCGTTTTATAAAATAACTTTGATTCTAACCAATCGTATAAATAATGATTATCGTTTACTCTTAGAAATAACATGGGCCAAGATGGGCTATAATAGTTCAACTGATTTTTTAATACTTCGATATAGAATAATTCAACAATACGCTTCACGTACAATCTATCGTGGCTCTCGTTATTGATTGTCGCATTGAAACGAAAAATATGGAATGTTTTAAAACGCTCGAGACCACGTTTGATGCAATCCGCTTCTTTGACCACCGAACAGCAGTGGCATGTTTATCAAACGAATTTAAAGTAAGGTCCGATTCTCTCAGATATTCGTGCTATCATTGTTCGCATCTCTTCTTACCCGTACTATCACATACAAAGATGCAAACAGAGCGAAATATTTCTACGTGGACGAAAGATTGTCATTCGGTACAATCGATTCTTTCCTTTTTTTCTTCTTTAATTTCTTTATCTATACTACGGTTTTGCTTTTTTTTGCTACGTAGATAACCTTTTCTACCTTAATTGCACACTCCCACAAAGCAAATTCCTTAAGATGAAATTCCAAATCGAGGGAATTGTCGAAACTCGCATAAGACTCGCTACAAACGAAGAGTGGTCGACAGCGACTTAAGGGAGAATTAACACTACAGGTTGAAAATATATGTATAACAGTATCGATCGGTTATTACAAAATATTATCTCCTGATCTGACGTAGCAATCAATTCCTACTTGACTTATGTTTTATCGAACATTTCTTACTCAGACCCTGCGGGATTTCTAAGGATTAAACTTTAGTTATCGATGTGTGTGTGTGATAATAAACAGTTTCATCAAGATAAATCTCGAGGAGAAGGAAAAGTCTTTTCGCGGAATTTATCGTGACTACAAGGGGGATGAGCGGAGGGTGGAATCCTGCAGTTTCATCGAAAGAAACGATTGAGGTAATATCGCGCAACGTAAAAGAATGACAAATTCAATCACGATGGCCCGCAACGTATGAACATGTTCTTTTCACTTTAAGAATAACACCATGCGTCTCTGTGTTCCTGCGTGTATCTGAGTGGGTGGGTGGAGCTTTTGTAGATTTAGGGTCAGGCTTCATCGTTGGTTAAGACGAGGTTCTCGTTTTGGTCTCCTCTTTCCTTTCGTCCTTAATGTCCAGTCCACACGGATGCCGATGAGACTGGTCATGTTCACAGCGATGTACGAAGCCTTGCGATTGTTGAGGGGGTCATCCATTCGTCTGTTCCGGAAGTAAAATGCTAACAGACTTGCGATTCGCAGACCCGGGGCCTGTACCGGATGAGTCTCGATGGGAGGGCGCCACAACTCGAACTTCCGGTCTGGCGGAGGCTTCCTTTAATGGGCTACTACCCACGTTCATCAAGTCCTCCGTATTGGCGATCCCTGCTGTACCTCTGTAATGTCAAGAATTCGATCTGTGACCAAATTCAAGTCCAACCAAATAAACATTCAATTAAAACAATGCCGTTCCACAGCTATTTTCTTAAACGTATTCTAAGTTTCTGCACGGTCTATTATGTTTTATGTATTATATCGTAGTATATCCGCGTAGCGTTTTATCGGACACAAGTCACTTCGACACGCTGACCATTTTTCTTGAATTAACTTTAATTAAGAAAATCAGATATGAAATCATTCTTTGACAAATGGTACGGTTTTTCCCGGACACCCTGTATTTAGGTCTCTCACGAATGCTCCGGGGGGTATTTAAGATCCGATCGTTCACTTTTTTCACGTAGTTCAACCTCGAGTTCTCCGTGGGGGGTTTCGAAGGGACTTTTTCATTTATTTTCTGATTTTGGTCCATCAATGTTGTCTAGAGGTCGAATGAAAGAAGAAAAGCACTCACCTATGCTGCGGAGGTGGCGTGGGTGTTCGCGATAGTGGAAAGCTGGCGACTTCTCTCGTTACAGACAGCGACCGGATCGATCCGAATGTTTGGTCCGGTGATAAATTAGCCCCTACGCTCTGTACCATTCCGCTGCTGAAACATGAACACCGGATAATTGATATTAGTCCCTGTAATTGATAGTTCAATGCCGGAAGACGAATTTGTTCTCGATTAATCCTCGTAAATTCATTGGTCATATATACATATAGCTACACTTTGGATCCCTAGAAGTATTAAGGAAACGCACAATTCATTGTATTTCGTACGTTGCATCGATATCACCTACATATTATTCTCAGTATCGTTAATTGCTCGCGTCAATTGAAAGGTACAAGAATGAGAAATGACAAGAGACGATTAAGAAACTCTCGTGTCTATACACTGTCCCTTTAAATAAATCCTTTTGTATGCTACGCGAATAGTTGCTTATACCCGCATCATATTTTCAGTTTAATTTCCTAAATAGATGGGTTAGCCCTACTCTCTATAATTTGATTCAATTGATACAGGAACGAATAATACATAACGTAAGGCCAGAGAGGATATACACATCGTCGATCAGGTTCTTTATCGAACGAGGGATTTTTTTACATTTCCAGTTATTCGGACGAAACGTAAATCCGTAAAACACTCTCGAGTGGTTTTAAAAGAAAAGCGGATGAAAAGAAAATTGAAATTTAGTTGCGAAACGCAGGAAGGTGATTGTCGATAAAACGTTGAGTAACTGTCCTCCCATTGATCCCCTCTCTCTCTCTCTTTCTCATTCAAGCCGTAAAGTTGAAAGATTTCGGTACAGATGCATGAACATGTAAACTTATCGACAGCTCGTAAAGTGTGACGTAGTGAAATGGTGATTTACGTAAGAGTAGCGTCGTTCTACGTCATGTCCCAGAAATTAAAGCGGTTCAGGGCACGTGTTGCGTATAGGAAGGTTGCAAGGTACTCCCGTATATTTATATACATGCACTGGTGTGCGTTGTCCCACCGCTGGATATAGCACCTCGTCAAACATGAATAAGGAAAAGGAAGTATTTTTAGATGGCACAACCTTTACTACCGCGCAACTGACAGCTTTCGAGGGCAAAATGTCAAGCTTCTCGAAAAATTACTACCTGGATCAAGAAATATTTTATTTCAAGATAATTTAGGAACCATTACTACGTTGATTCAAGTTAAATAGTGTATTTCCCTGAACGTTAGATCGATTCTACATGTTCGCCACAGTTGTCATATTCAAAGCGGTCTTCAATGTGTCTTATGGTTTCGCAGTACTATATTTATAATACGTGTAGAACAGTTTCCTGTACACGCGAGGAAGAGGTTTATTAATCATTAGGGGTTTAACGCAGTTTTCAATATAGGAATCAGTACCCTGGATAAGCGAAATAAGGCTAATTTTTTAGAAATCGTCAAATATCTGAACTTATTTTAAAGACGTGATAAAAATAAAAGTGGGATTACACATGGAACGTGAAAATAAAATAGTATAAAGTGGTCATGTAAATATTTGAGAATTTAATGTCTTACCTAACAGAGCCGGAAGTAACCAAGAAGGGCATAGGCGTAGGGCAAGGACTCAGAGGAGAGCTGCTCACTGAACTTCGAGTGCTACTCAGAACAGAATGTGGACATTGGGGTGGGCCAATATGCATTCCTCCCATAGCACCCATTCCAATTCCTGCGAAGCCATTTCCTGTTCCACCAATTCCTATGCTTCCCCTTTCGCCTCCGCCATAACCGTTGCCTTTGCTGGATGACTTGCTCCTCAAACACGGGATCTTTGACCAACTCCTCACATTTTTACCGTGTACATCTGAAAATTTCAATTGTCCGGTCAGCCATCGTTGATTCATTTACTTGGGATGGTTAAAGGGCGCTGCGTACAAGAGTTTTATACGAGATCACTCGATATCGAAGTAAATTAAAGCAAAGTAAAGTAAAGCGAAGCAAAGGAGAATCTCGACCGTAAATTGAATCAGAAATACCGCGAAAGCCAAGAGCGACCGTAGTAAAAGAGAACTCGATACAGTTTCGGGAGTAGCGGTTCGATATCTAATTTAGTATTTCATTGATTTGAATGCAATTTCGGATACTAATACTCTATTGATTCAAGCCCAGAGGGTTAGAATCTGAAGCTTGCAAAGGGGTTGAGAGTGTATTCGATGTAGGAAGGATCGGGGTCAGTGGATGTCGTGAACCTCGAGTGCATGCCCTACTTCCTCCTTTAGAAGGACTGCTGCTGTCATTTGCACTTCTATTTCCATTTCTATTACCAGCTTGACAGTCCTCGGATTCTACATAATGTTTAGTATCTCTCTATCTCCCTTTGTGTGCATAGTTGCGTGCAATTTCTATCTAATCATGTATCAAAGCTTCTATATGCGAATAGTCGAAGCTTCGCCATTCAAATAAAACGTAGGTCATAGCCGAGAACTCCCTTTTACCCTAAAAATACATTGGGCTGCTCAGTGCTACTTTACTTTTAATTCTCGCGAATACTTCTCTTAGAAGTCTCCTAGAAGTGATTTAGTCTCCTATTGCACAATACTCAAAGTTCTGGCATTCATACAAGTTCAATGAAAATAAGGGGAACTACTTTTTTAAATTCATAAATAATGAGGGAGCTTGTTTAGAGGGCAAATACCAGTAATATGGCTTGGTAGTTTGATCGTGTTTTAGATGGAAATCTTCGCGGCGTATAAAAAGCTTTCGCGTGTACGAGTCAATGGAAGAAAAGCTTGGCTGAATTCGTGTTTATGCAGGGAATAATCTTTCCATCGTTATACATGCGCTCTTTCGATCTGTAAGCAGTTAAGTTGTCGAATCGGTTCGGGAAATAAGTTAAGCTACTCGCTGCAGTAATTGAATTGAATATAGCGTTAGTCCCGGTAAAAGTCAACACTTGCGGAATTCCAGTCTTCCTATTCAATTTTTTAGAATAATAGTGCTGCCATTTCCTTTCTCATAAATCTCCTATACGTATATCGTGTTGAAAGCTTTCGCGTGTCAAATAAAACCAAAGGCACACACTCTAGACGAATTTCTAGAATTTTGAAAAAGGCTAAATTGTTCGTAATAATAATTTGATTTTTACGAGAGAAATACACTGCGGGAAAAGTGACCTTTCTCAAAATGTAGTCTACTTTTGCGTTAAACAAGTGGATTAGGCTTGGTTAGAGCTTCTGCTTGTTGTGCAAGTCCGGAGTTAAGTATCTCCAAGTTGGTAATCGCGTTAAGCTACTCGCTTCACTAATTGCATTTCTACAAGTAAATATCTCGAAAAGTATTATTTTGCTTCCTTTTGAAATACTTTATAAAGCCCGTTTATCAAATAAGCGCAATTGATCTCTGTAATATATAATTAGTTTCTTCTATAAGTATCAAATCTATTTCCACGTTTCCCTTTTCAATTGAAAACGTTGAAAGCCCACGTAAATCGAGATTTATCTATATTTCATAGATCACGATTATATAGGTGCTATTATTTATTTACTTGATATGCCGGATAATAATTATTTATATAATTACATTGATTTTTATTACCACGAGATCCCCTGGAGCTTTTTATATACAGACTTTGTGGTTCTATAAACATAATTCATTTACATAATCTAATATCGATTATTTCTGCAAACACATTTGTTATCAGGAAATCTTGAAGTTCCGCAGAGAGCTCGCATACTCGTAGTTCGTGAGGAACGAGTGTAATTCTATCATAATCACACCATTGGTTTCCCCGATTGAAATGTCGATGATTTATTTAAAGCCTATTGATTTTATCCATAATAGACATCAAGATTTAGCCGATCAGAGATAACTGGGCTACTTTAATGTAAGATTGATTATTCTTAAGGATACACAAGAGTGTAAGTGGGCTAAGAATCCTAAGGCTTAAAGGCTGTACTTGCATTTTCCGAGAAGAAAATTCTGTTTAATCATCGTTCATTGGCACAGCGCAATACTGCGTGGTTGCGTGGCTCTACACGAGTCCTGGGGTCACCGTTCAAAGTTCCGTTGTAAAGAACATTCATGATACCACATATCGTTACGACAGATCACTTTGGAACTCGGCTGTACCGAACTCCAGCAGTTTGTCACGGGCGTTCCAGTTTCAGTTCGCGCCGATTGGCCAGTATTCGGAACGAGGCTGGATCAGCTGGATGCATAACTGAATTGTCGGAATTCAGGCTAATGCGACGCTATCAAATTATTACCACTAGCAGCTTAGCCCGATTCTTAATTCAGCTTGGCCTAGCTTGCACCAGTCGACCATCGAAAGCTCTAGAAGCAATACAACTGATTTTATCTCTATATGTGTGCATCAACCTAAGCTTGCGCCTTGAGAAAAAATCAATAGATTCAACATGTTTCGCTGCTTCAACGAATGTTCGCTTTCCAGAAACAATACGCCTAAAAATAGTGAGTTACGAATCGGAAAAGGCGAGGAAAATATTTTTCCAAAATCTTGTTTATCTCTTTCCATGGAAAAATATTTCCAAATTTGGTTAAAAAAGAAAACAGGAAAAGATTGAAATCAAAGAGAACTCAAGCCCGAGTCCTTACCGTAGACTTGTTTTTTCGGATTTGAACGTCAACACAACTGATTCTTATGATAACAGACTAGACAGGAATATTTGTTGGCAAATGGTTCCCTTTAGTACGCTGGGGATCCTCCGCAGAGTATACAGATTGAAAAAGGAAAACAGAACCTCCCAATGCTGACTAATTTTATTTACAATACGAAAGAAAGAGCACTCGAATGAAAATTTAATTATTTCTTTACGAAGAAAAGTCAAGTTCCCTTGCTTCGAGAGAAAATTCGAAAGAAAATTTATCGGAATATTTTTAACAGAGGTCAATGCAACATTGATCGTATGCTCTAATTTGTAAGAGAGTAGTAATCTAATAAAACTGTTTAAATTGATGTCTAGCAAAGGCTAAAGATTTCACGATGATAAACAATTACACTTTTTCTTTCAAGATGCTACACATTGTAGGTCAATGAACGACAATTACGTGCACTCGTGCTCTTAAGAAAATGTGGTTGAAGTCCATAAGAAAACTCTCTTAAATTACTTAATGCGCGAAATTTCAAAAGCTTTTATGGTAATAAAAACTGCACTTTTCCTTGAAAAGATGCTACATAGAGGCCAATGAACGATGATTAAGTAAACTCGAGTTCTGAAATAAGTGCAATACCAGTAAATTGCTCAATATGAAACTTGAAGATTTCGCGATAAAAGAAGTAATAAGGAGAGATTTTATTAACATTCCAGCCCTATCTCAATCCTATGCAAATACAAAAACAGATGTATATCTCTCACCAATCCATTATTTAACAAATTGATTCGAACCCTCATTGTACAGCTGGGGACAGATATAAAGTCCGTCGCATCACCAAGAGTTACGTTCGTTCGTTCGTTCGTCTCCCATGAAAAACCAAAACTTCATTTTGCGATAGCCAATAATATGAACGATAACGCGATACAGCGCTTAGCCACGTTAAATACACCATATCTGTTCTCGGCTGTACTTCGGTTCATGTCCCAGTAAAAAAGTAGACAGACGTAAGACGTATGTTCGCGTGCTTAAATACTTAAAGCAGCATGACCTTTCTGTCGAAAGGAGAAGCGAATGTAGTCTTAAAAGGAGCTTACCAAGCATTTTAACACCCTGGACAGGACTAAGAGGATAAAAGTCCCCGTGCACAGGGCAGTGGAAGCCTACCCTCCGTTCCCTCTTCCTTGCCCTTCTGGTTAGCATGCACAGGAGGACGCCCAGTGCAAGCATGAGAGCACCCACAACGATGCAAATGGGTCCCAAAATGCGGGAATTGCCAGTAAAGGCGATTCGTGCTGCATAGGAATTTTTGTCCTCATCCTCGCCAGGTCCACGATAAGAGGCAGCTATAATTAAACATCGGAAACAATCGTAAATCAGCCTTTCTCTTGAATGTGAAAACTTTGAGAAAATAAGAATGTTAGATAGCGATGTTGACGTTGAGATAAGGGAAAAGAGAGGCATACATAGATAGACGTAAAGATAGATCACTTAGTAACAACGGTTGCTATAATCATCCAGGAGTCATAGCTGAAAGTAGAAGCAACTCTGCCAGCTGTTGCTCACAGAACAAGAACTCCTTCTCCTTCTTCTCCCCCCCCCCCCGCTCTTTCTCTCCTCTTTCTTCTTTACTCTCGTAGAGAGTACAAACTCTACTCCTGCCTTGCCCTGCCCTACCCTACCCTGCCCTGCCCTGCCCTGCCATGCCATACCATGCCATGCCATGCCTTGTCTTGGCTCCCGAGGTCGATCACCCTTGCAAGTCTGTTCCGATGGAATCAACTTTATGTATTCACGTGAATAATTCATTAATTTTTAAGAATCTCTGATCAATCGTTCCAAAGGAGCTCGAGCGAAGTAACACTCGCACCTGCCAGTAGTTTCCGTGCAAACGTAATCCAAGTTAAAGCTTTCCACGTCATATAAATCTCGCGTTGGACAGTTGTTTGAAACTCTCAGAGCTTAAGCGAAGCCGTCGCAGCTAAACGTATTAATCAATTACTACACAGAGAAGAGACCCGATGTTCCAAATCTCTTTCGCGGTAACTTACATTAGAGTACATTGGAGCAAGAAGGAGTTTATCGCAGTGTCATAGCTTCCACAATTTTCCACCGTTGACTAACGAGAGGAGTCCACTTAACATTAGTCCACATTAGTATCTCATTATAGCCCCAAATGTACAGTTTTCTTCCAGTTTCAAAACCAGTTTATCAATGCGTGGACTCGCATTGCAAGACCATAACGCAAGCACACGTGCGACAACCATAAATATTAATGTTGTAAGAATATTTTCAGACGAGAAGCTCTAGAGGCAAGAAAGTTTTGGTTATTTCAGTTTGCACGTGTCACCGGTAGAAAGTCTAGTAACGGCTTCTCTCATTCGATAATAGTAATCCGCTTGTAGCAGTGCGAGGCTTCTGATCACAGGCGTAACAGTAGTGTGAAACTGGACTTGGAAAAGCCTTACGGCACCTCGCTCGAGTCCGTTTGGTCAACCTCATTTGCGAATCGTAAATAGGAGCCCCGGCCTCCACGTGGAGACACCAATCTATAGCGTGGAGGAGCGCTGACGATAGTCGCACGCGAGGTCATGAAATTGCGATACACGTGACTATTAATAGCTGTTATCAAACGTTAATTTAGTCAGTTTCACGTTTATCATTTTAATGATGCGCGGGCCGACAGCTGTTAAGCCGAGTCAAGCCGAGTCAAGTTAAGTTGAGTCAAGTCAAGTCGATCGACCAAATCGAATGAGATATTCCCAAGACAATGAGCCCCCTTCTAAGCGAAATGTTAGGATCGATCCTATTGCCGGAAATAGAAGCTATTCTCGATTTCCGCCCAGCAACTACCGTTCCCGTAAATGGAAATGATGCTTGAGCGGCTGAGCTGGGATTGGCGAGCGGAAGAACCGTAAGGCTACTTTTCGGTATTGCGGAAGTGAAGAGGGTGAATACTAACCAGTGAGTACTGCGCCGACCAACATAAAAAGGAATCCGAACGCAGGAAGGGCAATCTGGCAGTTTGCAGCTATTACCACTCCGGCTACCATCAGACCACCCTCGATCTTCTCCACCCGCAATCGCGATATAGGCGTTGGACATTTTAATTTTGTTCCGAATCCATTGGTCAACATCCCTTCTTCCGCAGTCATCGCGTTTGCTCTGTAACAATCAACGGTATTGATTAGTAGAGAGTAAAAAAAAAGTTCTTGGATCAGCCAGGACTCGAACCTGGGTTCTTTCGATTAACAAAGTCGAACGTCATAGCCCCTTGACCACTGATCCTATTCGCAACAATTGTTGTAACAAGATACTATTTGTAGAAACGGTCTAACGTGGTTTCCAATATATTTAGCGAAATGAGAAAAACGAAACTTTGACCATAATTTGAAACAAAAATCAATTACTTGCCTCAAAATAACATTTATTAACTTCTGACCTTTATTGTTATAATAAAACGTGAAAAATTATATATTTGATAAAGCGAAATGGGGTAATATTTGTTGAAATTTATGAAACAAATTAAAAATTAATTACAGTTAGAGGGCTTTTTTTATGTTTTATGTTTGAAGCTACATGCGTGGTAATTAGTGATTTTTCTTGTTGTAGAAAGCAAAATTATCTCATTTGTGTTTGAAAACAATTAAATATAATATTCATAAATGTGCATTGATCCAATACGAAAGAATAAATGCTTTACGAAAGTGTTAACATCTGAAATCTTCTATGTGAAAACATTAATATAATAGTTCTTGACTATTTACTATTCTATAAATTGATTTACAGTATACATTTAAAGTTTTATTTTTATTTAAAGTGTAAAAATTTATATTAAAATTATTCATTGTATAAAAGATTTTACATTAATCAAAATTTTTAATAAAAAAATTGGGCTCAGCCGGGATTTGAACCCGGGACCTCTCGCACCCAAAGCGAGAATCATACCCCTAGACCACTGAGCCGTTGTATCGCTTTTTGGTATAAATCAAAAGCTACGATAAAAATTTACTAATTAAGATTAAAATAAAAAAACTGGGCTCAGCCGGGATTTGAACCCGGGACCTCTCGCACCCAAAGCGAGAATCATACCCCTAGACCACTGAGCCGGATGCATGAGTTAGTCTTATGAAATATGAATGTATTTACATAAATGACAATTTATGCTAATTAAATTAATTTTAAGAAAAAAAAATTGGGCTCAGCCGGGATTTGAACCCGGGACCTCTCGCACCCAAAGCGAGAATCATACCCCTAGACCACTGAGCCGTATACATATGCATGTACGTTCTTTAGTGTACATAAGTAGTATTAATGCGAACCTTTCACTTGGACTTTGTTCGTCTTCTTAAACATCGCAGGCTTATCCGTGTCACGTTCTTACTTCCAATTATCGTTTTGTATTCATTCCAACATGAATTACTTAATCGAGTTAAATACCTTATTATAAAATTATTGAACAATACAATTTAAAATACTCTACGTTACAATAGTATTAATCCTAAAAATCTTTGTCAATGTTAGATCATGCTAGATTTAGTCATTTTATGTAATACATGAAATTATCCAACAGATTTGTCCTACAAAGTAGCTCATTGTTAAAGTTAATCCGATGATTATTAGATGAACGATTCTATTTCACTCTTTGTTCGTTTACATTTTACTGGGGAAATATAATCATTGAGAATGTATTATAAAAGTGTTTTAAAATTCAATTAAACTTATGTAATTTTTGAGGGAGGAAATTCTTTAGAGTTTTACTAAATTATGTAAATAGGACAGCTAACAATACATCTTCGTAAAAAATAAGAATTTTAGCTCGAAGCATATGCATCGTTGGTCAAATAATAAATCTACACGTATACACGCGCACACACTTTATGAGAATGAAAATAGTCCCTATAATAGAAAAAAGAGAGAAAAAGGTCTTTAAGAGATATTTAAAAATCCACCGCGCGTATTATGAAAACAGATAAAAATCTAAAAGAATATTAATGTTATATAAGTTTTGCCATATACCAGAAGTCGAAAGATTTAAACAATACTTTTTACAGCAAAACTAGATATTAACTACAACATCGTTAAGAATTATTTAAACCTCTTTTAATCACGTAACATACAAAGCGGAAATGCTCTCGACATGTAGAAGAGATTATTAAAATTACGCATTACAACATAAGTAGGAAATAAAGAAAATGATGACTTCATCAGCGATAATAATTATAAGCGTTATTAAGGTTTTTATAAATAATAAAACTCTCTCTCTCTCTCTCTCTCTCTCTCTTTCGCGCGATAAACATATAACAGTGAGAATTTACTCAAAGTACCTCTAATTCCAAGAAAGGTAACGGAAATGGGAGTTAAAGTGGAAAAAGAATATTAGATAAAAGATAAGAACGTATTACGGCACAAAAGAATCATTTCAGTGGTAATTTCAATAAAGTATTTAAAGTTTTCATATTATTCCCTCGTCCATGAAGCAATACACACACACACACACACACACACAATAGCTAAAGCAATCTGGATTGTCTCTAGTCGTCGAGCGTAGCAACCGGAAGTGGGTGGCAGGTAAAAGCGAATATTCTCTACGAGAGACGTTTACCGTAAGCTGAAAGGACAATAATCGGAGTGACGATCTCGTGGACGAGTTTACATTTGTGCACTATATACTAGAACATCGAGTTGTCTCGCGTTCACATGTGCACGTAGAGATTGTACATCGTTAGAAGAAGCTGTGCAGTAGGAAGATCGTTGCCCAGTGTAGAGTTGGGGAACGGAGGAGGCATCGGAAGTGGTTGGCAGGTTTAAAAGATGTGAAACGCACCGTCGATCGGAAGCACGAGCAAAGTGACCTTGCCCAAGCAGATGCGAGAGACAGTCAGGTCGATGACCGGTTGGCTTTGGCTGCTTTAACGCAAGACGAAAGCAACCGGCTCTTTCTACAGCCTTGACTGCAACCTCCGCGATCCGTTCTTGCCGTACTTGCCGCAACGTTACTGGCAACGTTGTCACATGCGAGTCTGCATAAAATGACGTAGCTCGATTGTCCTCTGGTCGATTCGACCTGCACGTCCGATTAAAATTACTGCCGCGTACACTTATGGTCAGTAGCTTTCATCCACTTTGCGTTTCATTCTGTACAACCATGACCATCGCGATCGCCACTGTCCTTATATGCATTAGAGTCCTTAATTCGTTGAGAAGTTTTAGGACCTTCGCGAGAAACCCGGGGAGATGAGTTTCTGATTCGATAGATCGGAGGAGATAAAGCGGTTATCGCGTTTGGAGCGATAGAATTTGATTTATCCAGTTTTCATGAATATCGACTAGCTTGTTCCACGCTCTTGGAATTGCCAATGAGGTCTGGGACAGTCATTTTTTCGCCCTTTCAATTATCCTGCCAATTGCCATTTTCTTTTCCCGAATGATTAGATGGACGAGGGAGAGAGAGAGAAAGGAGAGATTAAAATCGGCCCTGCCAATCTCGGCGAATATTCCGCTTTGTTATCGCGCCAATAGAATTTTTCATCTCGTCCCTAGTGAATTATTAGCAGGTGGTTTATATGCGTAACTATTGAACGTATGCAGAAGTGTACGTAGCATAGGTACGTACGCTACGTCTAGAATTTCGAATTAAACGTGAGAATGATTTTATCGTCCTTTCAATTATCTCGTCAGCTATCGTTCTCACTCTTTCAGCGATTGGACGCTGATGAGAATAAAATTACTGTCACCCGCGCGTCAACTTGCACGATTTTCCACTTTATCCTACGGTAATGACAATAGAATCCTCTGTCAAATTCATATACGCAGATGTTAAATAGCGGTCCGTGATAGGTTCCACGATGGACACCGCAAGTTAGATGGGTGAGAATGATCTCATCCTTCCAGTTATCCTGCCTTTCCGTTAACTGTTCAGCATAATTAAGCTAAAATGCCAAACACTCCGAAACAAAGCGTTTGCCCACGCGCAAGTGAGCTACACGGACGGATGTTCATCAAAATTGGCGTAACGACCGTAACTATAACGAGGATAGGTTCAATAAGGTAACAAATATGCGCTATCAACCACCAAGAACTCTGTAAGTTCATCTCACTGATAATATAATAATAATAATAATTATTATTATTACTATTATTGTCGTAACAGTAATAGCAACGACAGTAATGGTGTATATGGCATTAATGGCGGAGAAACAAATTGAAATTCAATTAGAAGATAGGATGGCTCGATCCTCGAGACATTATCTGCGGCGATAAATACATGCATGTATTTACCATTTACGGAAGAGTTATCGATAGAATAAAATTATGGATTATAAAATTATGGATGTTTCTCTCACGTGTTTTATGTCGACATACATAAAACAGGTTTCCCACTTCGTTTGTTATTGTGTATATTGCATAAAAGTTCAGAGACACTTTAAATGCAAATACAACCTTATTTTAATTCGTGCCTGATAAAAGTATAATGGAGATTAATCGAATACTTATTAGGTTAGAGCGAAGTCATTTTACGAAATTATTTCAGGTAGAATGGTAGCAGCTTCATCCAGGTAATTATTACAAATGTCAAGCTTTGTATAGTGATAAATGTGAGCCATTTTGAATGATATTGGATGAAGCAGAACGTGTGTTTTATACAGTTAAATAGTGCAAATGTCAACCTTTATGCGGTATAAAATGCAACACACACACACGCGCGCGCGACACACCGCATCCCCAATGATTAAAACAGATACTCGGGGAACAGAGAGCGAAGTGGAAAATTTCGCGAGCGATTCTCATTAGTGGAAATTCCAGGCAAAGCAGTAGGTTTTGCTGCTAAATCTATTCATAGAAGTAGATTAGAATTTAGGATTCCCCCCACCTGCGTTTCTAAGCTATTTATAAATGCGATGAATTTTAACGAAAACGCATTGTATTCAGTTTATATCGATTATTCGCTCTTTGTTGGAGACGCGCATTTGCATGAAGCTCATACTCCACTTATAAATATCTATATATCCGCAAACTGCTGCGAGCACGCGTATTAACTATCTTTTAAATAAACTCGCAAACTCGTTAACGACGATCCATTATTTGTGAATTGGTGAGACACGAAGCTATATCGGGTTTAAAGGAAGGAGCCGAAAAAGCTGCTCCGTTCAAGTGAGAAAATTAAAACGAAAGGAAAAGAAAAACACACTATAATACTTGTGTATTTAAGGCAAGAAGCCACGATACACCAGCTTCGAAGTTTTATCGTTCGAAATGTATCTCTCGTTATCTTAATATCATAATACCCATTATAAAATTCATTTACGAGCCTCGTTTGAGCGAGAAGAGAGTACCCATTACAGCAAGAAATTACGAATTGAGAGTATTGCATAACTGGAGTATTGTAACAGGGATTAATTAATTACAGCTGGGTAATAGCCATTGTTTTAATTAGGCAGTTTATTATATCCAACGATTTGATTAGTCGATTGAAATTTGACTCTATATATAGAAGTTAATTAGCCCCGAGAGCCTGGCGTGATTATTCGCTGGAAAGTTGCACACACGCCCGCTTATTATCCAGCGCTTCCTTTTTAACGCTACGAGCGCATTAGGATCATCGCGATTAACGTGTCTGGAAACAGGAACCGTGTCGGACTCGCCGCAATACTCTCTTGGCTCTCGGTTGCTGCGCAAAAAGCCTTGGTCACCGTTAAGGTTTAATCATGGAAACCTTATTGATCGTGCAGGAGCCACCGTAATGCCATGATAATTTACTTTGCTATCCAAAAACGCCTGTCCAGAAACAATGACCCGACGCACAATGACTATTGTTGCGTGCGAGTGCGATCAGACGTACGGCGCAACACCAATTATCTTATGCATCGCGAACGCATGATTTTCCTTTCCACGTAAACGAAGTCGAGTGATCGCCTCGTAACTCGCTTGAAAATGTCATTTTTACGGGCAATGAAAAGCAAAGTGAGCTACGGGCTGCTCTCGGAGGCTGTTCCAGCGGAAAGAGGAAGAAACTTTCCATCTGGAATTTAATATAAAAATTAGTAGGGGCGTTTCGCGCCGGAAATCAATATGAAATTAGAATTTCTTACCCGATGTAAGACGCGTAATGTTAATCTCCCTCGGTGTTTTATATCATAAATATTCACATAGCAGAGATAAGAGGTTAGTCGGTGCGACAGCTTCGAAAAGGAAGCATTGCACATGTATGTGCACACACGCGCGTACATCGTATATAAAGAAACTTGAAAGAGGGATTGCATTGCCAAGATTAATTACGTTCGCGTTCCACGATACTCGTACCATTTATTTGATTTCTAAAGTAATTCCGAGTAAATGGATCTGTTTGGTGTTGATCGTCGTCGCAAGTTCTCGGTCTCTCCTCGAGAACGCCTTGATATCCAGTGAAAACTCGGATGTGACAAATTCGGAAAAGAAAGCGAGAATGACGTGGAATATTCTGAGAAAGAGAAAAGAGAGAGAGAGAGAGGGGGGGGGGGGGGAGATTGTAATTGCAATGTCAGTCGGGATAATCGTACACTCTTCCGATTCTTGGATGAAAATCTCTCTCGGCACTCTCTCATCGACGAGTGCAGTGTGCACCACGGAGTGCGATATAATTATTAGGCAGTGGCATTTATTTATGAAACATCCTATCGCTTTCCGAACAGACGTCGCTGTCTCCGGAGAAAACGTTTGCTCGCTCGCTCATTCGTTCGTTCCTCCGTTCGACGTGACTAAGCGGAGTAGGAGAACGAGTTTCTCGAACAAAGAAAAAATAACGATATAGGAAAGTGGTGAGATAAAAACTTGCAGGTTTTCGAGATAAGTATCGAGACGGTATCCCAACCGCCGTAGAAGACGCGTTTGCCACACGTATAGTATAATTAGAGAGCCTGCTGCTGCCTCTCTAAAAATCCTTGCTTTGATTCCCGATTTTACCCGCTAAAGAGAGGAGAGCGACGAGACGAATGAGAAAGAGTCATCAAAGAGGATTTCCACGCAAAGTTGCACGTTTTGCGTGGAATGCACCTGAGAATCGCTATCGGTTTTTTATTTACTTAATTAAGGAGATTACTCGTTGAAAATTCTCCGTCCAATTTCGCAAATAGGCGCTCGCGGTATCCTTGGGGGAAACGCCTGTGTGAGTAATCTGGGAAAGAAAATGTGTCCTTGGAGAAGAGAGAAAAGCGAGGATAGACGCGATGCGGAATAATTGCGCGTACTTCCGAGATGAGTATCGGCCGTGCGGTGCCTCTCGGGCAAGTGTAACGCTAGTGCGAAGCGAGTGCGACGCAATGCAACGCAACGCAACGAAACGCAACGCGCGGGGAGTCCGATTGTGTATACATATACAATCCGAAGCACGCGAGCACAGGAAGAAGCAGACACGTACCTAGGAATAGTTGGATTTTCTGGGGGGAAAGGCGACTTCTCCGAGTGGAACGGCGTTCCGAATGTCATGACTGAACACCGCTGTCGGCCTTGCCTCCCTCGACGCCGGGAATCTCCGTCGGGGTTGTATCGCCTGTAGATGTTGTTGCCTTTTCTACCGATCAGCTCGCTTAGTCAGCTGATCGTCCCGTGTTTCATGACTTCTCGCACTTTTCGTACGAACGACGAAATCTTTGATCGCCCGCCGCTCGCTTCCGGTTCCCGCGGACTCTCGCCGGCAGGAGATCCGATGGTCTTCTCGATCATACGCCACCACGAAGTCCTGACGGTTCCGGGGAGAGACCTCCCTTTTTTCGTTTCTTCGCCTCCGTTCGCCTCTCCTCGCTTCTTCCCGTTCCTCTTCCTTCGAATGATCGAGAGGAAAAGACGTTTCGATCTTTGTGGCGCGGCAAATGACTGGAAAACTACCCTCTTACCCCGGGCGATGGAAGCGATTACCGTCGTAATTTCCTCCGGGGCTCCTTCCTGCCTGCCTGCCTGCCTTTATAGAAACAGGTGAAATCTCTCGAAACAATTTTCCAAGTAGGCTACCTGATAATCCCCTTGATTTCTATCGGAGGAATTATCGCAAACTGCACGTAACTATCGATTACCAGGATTATCCTGCTTAAAATAGCAAAGCCCTCCCGGGAGCCTCGATTGCACTATGAATTTCTTCACTGATCGTGACGGGTATTCCACGAACTTAACAGCCCTCGTCGACTCTGGCGAATCACTCGACGAGCGAAACTTCCGTCGAATTTCTATTTAAAATTCGACGATCTTCATCTCGGTGGTCAACGCCGAACGATCTTCCTCTCCCACTACTCTCGTCGCTCCTCTTCCTCTTCTTCTCTCACCGGCGGCAGGATCGCGTAGCGACAACAATTCGAGGAAGCGATTCCCTCGGGGTGCTCCAGAACTGGATCACGGATGATAGAGCGTTTAAATTTAAAGCGCCGGAGCGCCGGAGCGCCGGTGACAGTTCTGGCCGACCACGTAACCGTGGCCAGGAATAAAATTGGGAATAAACGCGTGGGTGAGAGTGTTTCGGGGAAAGTGACTTCCGGGGAAGTCACGGAGAAAGAGAGAGAGAGAGAGAGAAACACACAGAGAACTTGGGATAAAGTGGAAGAAGAAGAGGTAGTCGATGGTTCTGTTTGGAATTGTAGTACCACTGGCGTCTTGTCGGAAGCGTCGCGATTACTCGGATTATCGACGTAATCTCTGTCGAGGGCAGGTGAGCAGGTAGGCTGATGGGCAGGCAGGTAGACAAGCACCAACACCAGCACCAGCACCAGAACCAGAACCAGAGCACCAGCAGTAGCACCAGCAGCAGCAGGGGTAACGATCGCGAGATGGCAAATGGCGAAGAGAGTCGATCAGAGTCGAGCCGAACCGAATACGCGGAACGGGTTGCTCGCGAGCGTCGTGTCGCGTGGCGTCGCGTCTGGCAGCCGAGTGCGACTGACGGAGACTCGCTGTTGGAGCCTTGGGCTGAGCTGCTTCGAGGCCGCTAGCGACGTGGGTGACGCCGAGCTGCGTCACTCCGCGCACCATCAACCCTGCCAGCTACCCCTGACTGTCGTTGCTGCTCCTTGCTCCTTACTCCCTTTACTCCCTTTGCTCCTTGCGTCTTAACTCCGACCCCCTGCCACGAGGACTCGCTCACCTCCTGCTGTCTCTCGACCCTCCGACGCTTCCAACCTTCCGCTATCATTTGTCTCTAGCCATTTCTCTTTCCGTGGGGCGCCTGTGGAATATCAAGTATTTTGGACAAACTGCTCCCTCTCCCTCTCTCTTTCGCAAAAGAATACTTTAAGTGATTATTATCCATTTGTCGAAAGACAACGGGACTACGTTTGAATTCGAAGACACGTCGGATTTCTATCGGATGGAAATCAGGTGCGGAGGAATAGATGGATGGCTTCTCTCTCTCTCTCTCTCTCTCTCTCCGATACATTCACACATACTCTCTCTTTCTCTCGATCTACCATTCACGCTTTCTATTAATTCTTTCGTTTGGAGTTACCGTGTCGTTTCTCGATCGTTAAATATCGCGAGTCTGGGGGACGTCAGTGAGGTCGGTGGATTTGCGTTAAATGAAGAAACGTGGTATTGCTTGACTTAGGAAAATATATTTCGCATTAAGGCTTCTCGCATTGGAACTCGGTTCAACGGCGAGAGGCCCTTCTTTTCGATCGTCGAGACTTCCTGCAGTATCCTTGAACCTTCGATTAAACGTTTCGCCAGTGCAACTTGAGGAAAACTTGGAAGTTAGCGAGTCACGCAAGGTGGGGATGTCTCCGGATGGGCTTATTTTTCAATTGTCGCCGAAAATGCTTTTGTTCGAGAATGGGGCCCCTCTATCTTGTCGTCTGTCCTAACAGTGACAACGGTATTGTACGGCAGCAGCAGCGACGCGGTCTTTGCTTTGTGTTCCAATGAGCGAAGATAAGATAATGCACGCCTAGGCCTAAAGACAAAAAAAGACCAAAAGGATTCCAATGGTGTCCAATGGCGCTAGCCAAAACAAGCATGACTCGCTTACTGTTAGCGGTTCATGGCGAAGGGCCCACCACCAATGCGGATCCACGTCTCGTAGTTGAGCCACTTGATTATCACGAAGAAGAATATCAGGCGATTAATCGTGCAGATATCGTCGTATATGTCGTGTTCGCTCAGGGAGTTTTGCAAAAGGTCTCGCAGAACTGGCTCGTCCCTCAGAAAGCCTCCTCGCCAGATTTGCCAGATCTGCCCAGAGTTCTCGTTAGTTTCGGTACCGGTTTCCGCCTCTTCCTCTTCGGCTTTGCGTCTTCTAAGCTCCGCCTCTTCCCTCTCGCAAGCCTCGTCCAGATCTCGCAGCCATTCCTCGATCGCTCGTAGGATCGTGCAAATCTGGCCCATTTCGCTGGAATCGCGACGGACCTCGATGATCCTCGATCGGTCAGGACCCCAACACGCAACACACGCGCACAAAAGCACGATGGGTCACAGGACAGGAAAGCGGGTAGGATCGATCGCGCTCGTCATATGACTGATCCTCCCGCTGGGTACCGAGAACATTTTCGATGTTCCCAAGTAGAACTTTTGCCAGATCTGGTTAGCCAACTGGTGCAATCGTCATCGGTTAAAAGTGCTCGACATTGCGAAACAGGTGAGCTCTCGGCGAACGAGTCGGTCGGTCCGTTCGTTCGTTCGTTCGGTAATTCGATCGATCCGTTTCCACGTTTTCCCGTTTCCCCGTCGCAATGGTAAATTTATGCTGTGATAATGCGGTTCTTGGAGTTGGCTAATAAAGATCCTGACATTGATACGATAAATCAGTGTCTATGATATCTGGGAAATCCATGGGTCGTCGACCAGACAGTCCCATAAATAAAATTGCAAATCCACGGCGCCCTCCGAGGTATCTTCGAGCTCTTAAAATAGCAAGAGTAAAGTGTGCGAGACGCTCCTGCATCCAACGAGCTCGAGGAACACAACATTTTTCGAGAAAATGCTCCGGATTATCGTGCGCTTAAACTGTTGAATGAATCACGGAACGATTAACAAGAAAGAAGGTTGTAACGGGGATAACTTTACGCGGGTTTTGCGAAAAAAAGTTTCGCCGTTCTGCAAGGATAATCAAGCAGAACGATTACGAGGACGAAAACTAGTTCTTTATTCATCGGGTATAACCGTTAAAGGAGTATAAATGTGTTTCATTTGCGAATAATTAATTATGGACTTGACAGTGCTTTTTTATAAGCCCGTCTTCCCGCTCGATCTTCCTCCAGCGGGGGGCGAAAGAGTTGGAAAATTCATTTCTCAAATGTGGACCGGCGAACGTGGGAGGGGGGAGGGGCAGTCGGCGAGATACAGAATGGCTGCTGCGGATCGATAGAATGGAGCTGCGTGATGGTCGGTTTTCTGTACCGAGAACCAATAGACATACAGGCGCCACCAATGAGATATGCGCTGCTAAAAGTAAATGCATAAGCAAAGTACCAAGTTGATCCTTGCAAATCCTTCCACGAGAGAAATCTCGACTCCGAGACCCCGAATCTTTACGGCCAAGACGACGAGTTTCGTTTATTCCCTTGTAACTTATTACACGCTTAACGCGTGTTCATAAATCCTACGTGATTTAGAGATGGGAGCGCTCACGGTCGAGGGGATGAACCGTTATTGTTCGATAAGATTAAGAGCGCGCCTGCCAATAAGAAATTCGGAATACCGAGACACGATCCCGTTGGGATCAATCTCGAGAAGATAACTAGTTGCGTTACAATTGTCCGACTTCGGGGTAGAGCGGGGTTAAAGGCCATCGAGGCCTTTCAGCGGTCGCTTTTGAGCGCCGATATTAAAATAGGCTATAGTCAGTGACGTCACCTGCGGCTAGAGTTCATAGGTCAGCGACATTCGTTTGTTGGAGCACCTGGCAAATGGAATAAATGTCAATTTGTTATCGCCCCATGCAAGTTCGTAGACAACACCAATGATAGATATTCCTGTAAAATCGATGGAGAAACATTTTTAGGTTCTCTCCGTTCCTCTTCCACGAAGCGGAAGATTATTAACTCGTCGCGAGAGAGAGAGAGAGAGAGAGAGAGAGAGGGAGAGAGAGAGAGAGATGGTACAAAAGCGCGTGGATGAGCCAAATTCTTTTTTATGCTCCAACTCGAGTCATCCACTTCCGATAGTTTTATTCGGATGGTAGCATTGCCATAGAGCAATGGCAGGTCCCTTATAAATTCAAAGCGTCCAACGCCGAGAAAAAATGACTTACTTATCGAACGCTCTCCGCACGATAGGCTATAACACATGATCCATAAATGTACTTCCGAGGTATCTATAAGGTCCTATACGCTGCTGTTTTTAACCTGACCTTTTCTCTTGAAACTTACGTAGCTGCTATCGAAATGATTAAAGCGCGTAAAATAGCGCGAAACAGGGGGATATCTTTAATGCAATTCAATCCACGGAAAACTCTCGAAAATGCGACAAAGGAGCGATAGAAGAGAATAAGCAAATAACAGAGTGTAAAAAAGTGGGGTGATAAAAAGACGATAGATCATAAGGGGAGTAAAAAAGTCAAGGTTTTACCCGCGCATTTTCAAATTGTCCCTCCCCCCGTAATCTTGACAGTTTCGAAAGAAGAACCTTAATGACTCGAAGGGTTCGTGCAAAGTGCTTGCGAGTGACAATTTGTCGCTGAGAAAATGATTTCCGCGAAGAGAACGCGGTGCACCGCGAATGCGTGTCACTCGTCATTTCGGGTTCATCGACCTTGAGGTAGATGCGTGCGGAGGGAAAAATAGTGGTTCACGCACACGTGCGTGGGTAGCTCACTTACTTATTGTCGACAGTGCCTAGCTGGCAAGACGACGACGATTCATCGCTGTCATTGTCCTCACTTTCTAACGGGGGTTGCACTGCGGCATGGCTTTTGTCATTGCTTTCCAAGTCTGACACGAGTTTGTACATTAGCCGGTTAGCGCGCACGCAGAATCAGAGTTCCCTTTAGCCATCGTCGATTTCTTTTCACTTGAGCGTGAAAAAAGTATTTCTCCGACATTCCAATACGCACTATATCCGCTACGACGCGGGGGCCTAATTTCGTTGTTAGCCCTTTCTTCGTTCGGTCGCAAACAGCGCCCTCCCGCTACTCGCTCTTTCTTCGTGTTCTGAATGCAGAACACGAGAGTTCCATCGAATCGCATCCAATCGCACCGAGTATCGTGCTGCCACGGTGCACGTCGCGTCCGCAACTACCATTCCCCTTTTTTTCCCTGGCTTCACCCACATCGATAAAACATTTCTTTGTCTCTGCGTTATCCACTGGCGCGCGAGAAGCATTCGAGGCAAAAGCAACACGCGCACGCATCGCTAGGCTGCAGCACTGAAAACCACGCGACGAATCTCCACTCGGCGCCACTCTCATTCGCTATCCTCAGCTTTCAGCTTTCGCGCTACCAAATTAACTTACACCTAACACCCTAACACCCTAACACCCTTAAGGGGATCTCTGAAATGGTAATCGCGTTTGGCGCGGCGACAATTTCCACGGAACTCTTTTTCCGCTAATTCGATACAGTTAGCGAGACAGACGAATCATCTCTTGGAATATATTCTCACGATTTATATTTAACGGAGTCTCATTCATGGGAAATAAGCGCGCGATATCGGGGATCGATCACGTTTATTTTTAAGCTGCCCCGAAAGTACCGAAAGTACCAGGGGACGAAGGGAGAATAAGTTGTTTCCCGTAAATGAGTCGCGCGAACGAGTATATTTTTATTCGTAAAATTTTCATGACGATGCAATGTTATTTCATAAGAGATAGTACCCTTGGTACGAGGTCCCGACTATTATTAGCCCCGGCGAAATCCGGCGCTGCTATGCTATCCGAGGCCAGATACGTCGGAAGGAATTTTCTGAGCGTCCACTCTTCGATAGTTGGTCGTTTTCTTCCCTGGCGAGATTCAATGTCGAGGATGCGGGAGGAAATAGATGACGACGACGACGACGACGACGACAACGACGACAACGCCGACAACGCCGAAAGCTCTCTCGTGCAAAAGAAAGGCAAAATCGCTCGTTCTCGCGCGAGCATTATCCAACCGACATTACGAAATGCCCCATAGTTATTTTAGGAGATCGCACAAAGAGTCCCGAGTTAAACCATAAAGAAATGCGCGCTCCTCCATATTAGGGCTGTTGTAAACTTTATCGACTTTGGCCTCCCCGCTACTTTGATGATGTTGCAAGATTCGGAGATTCCCCCACGCGCAATGTCAAGATAGAAGTTTAAGGATTCCGATGGCATCGAGAAGAAAGAAAGGGGAGGCGCCGGTGCGAGAAGATTATATCGTACCGTCTGGAACACTCAACGACGAGTACCCTGACATTGACACACTTTCTTGTCAAGCGCGAAGATCCAAAGACAATTCACCTTTTCCTCTTATTATGCCCTACCCGTAATGAGGAACTTAACGGTGAGCGGTCCCTGTGGGCGCGAGGGTATGCGCGTGTGCGATGCCGTGGCGTTTTAATCTAGAACCCAACGCAACATTCCTGGCTTTTGATTCATCGGGAAACCTTGGTGAGGGTTGGACGCTACAACTATTTATGAACAATAAGGAGGCGTTCTGTGACGTCGTCGACGTTTTCCCCATTCAGTTTGTCTTCTTCGCGCGTGACGTTTCTTCGCGCCGAAATAGCCTCAACGTCACTCGTGTTTTGCCTCTAAACGGCAAGAAGCTCAAGCTCCGGCGCGATCTCGCGAATACTCCACATTTTAGGTAGGAGATGACTCTCTGCACTCGCGAACTGCATCGATTGGTTCAGCGCTAAAAAAATGCGCGCTTGCAGAGTTTGCTGATATCGACTCGGAGTATCAATAAGGAAGAGATTCTTAGTCATTTCCCACAAAGACTCAATGACTCGCTTTGCCCGAGATCGTGGCCCAACTACGCCTACGACGTGCTTACATCATTAATTCATTCAGCAATTCAGACTACAGGTTCAGGAACATGGATCGAATTCTTTACCATCTTTGGCTTGTGTCGTATCAGTGTTTGCGTTCAACTTGTTTTTGTATTTCCATTTCGCGTACACACCAACATCGAACACGATCGATCCGTCACAGAGGCAAGATCTGGAAATTTCTATAGTTCGCGGAGTTTTTCGATTTTCCCTCTCAATTGCACCCTATGCCTGGAGAAAAGCCTTAAGGAGAAACAAAACTACGCGAGATGATGCAGTTTATTTCTTTCTTCATCTCTCTTGCGCGCGCGCTCTCTCTCTCTCTCTCTCTCTCCCTCTCTCCACCCTCGCGACACGCATCAACGATATCGTTTTAGAATTCGTATCGAGGAATTTCGCATTTCGCTCGCAGCGAAACGTAGAGTTATTCGAATCGCAAAGTTTTAACGAGCGAGAGCTAAATTAAAATTTTGAGCGCGCTAAGCTTCGTGAATGTTCGGTCGTGTTCAGTGTCGCTCACGCTGCCACGGAGATGGCCGAGGGGCAGCGAGCAAATCCGAACTCCTACGAGCGTTTTGATGATTCTCCCACAGCTATTTAAGGAGCATTCGGCGAGCCGCGCTCATTCTTACACGAGGCATCCGAGAGCAAGGGTTGTGTCAATAGGGGAAAGTTCACCGATTTGACAAATCTATCCCGCATTCACGTGGAATTCAGCGTGTGATACCTGCAAGTATCTTCGAGTGGATTTTGTGACAGAGACGAAAAAGTGCAGCAGAGGAAACATGGCCGATAGTGGTATTAAACGCAATATTCCCATCAAGTTGGGTGACTTTAGCGTTATCGATACCGAATTTTCCAACATTCGGGAGCGCTTCGACGCAGAGATGAGGAAGATGGAAGACGAGATGTCGCGGTTCCGCAGCGAGCTCATGAACCGCGAGAGCAACAATTTCTTCAAGAGTACCACCAGGTACGTTGACCGCCGGCTTTCCACCGGACCGGAAACCTAACCTACCTCCCCCTAGCCACGCGTCTTTGCAGCTTGCCTCCACCCCCTCTTTTGCATGTTCAAGACGCGATGCGAACAAAGACAAAATCAAAAATTCTGACACGAAGACACGCGCCATCCCCCGCGAGTTTTTCCGACGCCCACCACTTACCGGCGACGGCGGCGGCAGTGGTGGTGGTGGTGGTGGTGGTGGTGGTGCATCATCCATCACGCGGGATGAATCCTTCAATCGGGGGTCTCTGCCACTACATGCAATTTAAATGCAAATATCTCTTTCGCGCATAGCTCGATTCTCGCTATTGTTACGTCGACTGGATTTTGCTACACCCACTTCCTACATCGAACCAATACCGAGAAGGAATTATGCAAAAGAGGAGGAAGGGAAGGTTGTTGCGACGACGTAATGTAAAAACGCGTTGTTCATCGTCGATGTACACCCTCGGGAAAGAATTTAATTACGCGGCTCTGCGATATTTACTCGAAGATCGCGCTCGATCGATGCTGCACTCGTCGAGCTTTCGCACACTCGTGACTCGTCGTCGTCGTCGTCATCGTCGTCGGTGCATCGCAATAGTGCGGAAACGCACGGGGGATGCGAGCCGCGAAATTTGAAATTCCTAGAAAAGCAACGGCGCGAGAGCAGCTTCTAATTCCGTCGGTTGTTCGTCGGCTCGTCAGCGAGAAGGGTTGGGCAGTGGGGTTGGGTCGCGCGCGGTGTTCCTCGTTGAAAATCAAACGAATGAAATTCGAGGAAAGAGAAATTCGAGAAGGAAGCTATTAAATTGCACTGCGAACATTGGGAAACTCGTTCGCTCGTTACGCGTGGAAGCGTATCTCCCTGATCCGACGTTCCTTCCGTTACATCTGTGCGATGCAAGCCAATGGAGGACTGCTGCGGCTCGTCCGGATTGGGGAGGGAAGGGACCGTATGAAAACTCGCTCTCCGAGACACATGTAAGCTATCGAAATAGAAGTCGTACAAGGTGACGGGTATTCTCCCTTGGTCTCGTGATCGCACGCTGTTCCCCTGTATATTTTAAGTACCGGCGCCGGCGGAACACACGTGCACTTTTTCCAGCGTAAACTCACGGATACGACGGATCCGCTGCCTTTTTTCCTAGAGAATTTTAGGCCTCGTATTTATAGAAATTCCGTCATGGCTAACGCTCTACTCTCCCGTTACCAATTGCTCCAGCTATAAGTGTAGCGACTGGTAAAGGTGCGTCGTCCGTGGCGACGACGAATCTGGTGGTGGTGTTGGTGGTGGAGGTGGTGATGGTGGTGGTGGAGGTGGTGGTGGTGATAGCGACGGCGACGGCGACGGCTTACTCTAGACCCGCTCGTTTCTAGCCGAAAGCCGAGAGCTATCCGTTTGATAAAACAACTTTTTTTTTACGACATTCCGAAACGTCGCAATTGCAAACCACCGCATTCGCGCGGCTCGCGTTGGAATCCCTAGGAATTCCCGACTCCGAACACACTTTTCCGAAGCCCAGTCGATTCCGGGCGTCTGGTTTTCTGCCAGAACGACGAGAGCGCGCGGAGGTATTCGCTGTAAATTCCAACGTAGCTCGTAAATGTCGCAGCGATAGTGTGCCGGTAAGTCTCGCAATTTGCGCCCTCGAGGGTGCGATCCCCTGCGAGTCCGGCCTGAAATCGATAAGGGTAGCAGGTGGCGGGGCACCACCCCCGAATTTATGCGGCCGGCGTGGATGATCTCATCGCCTGAGTCATCGACGAACTTGCGAGATGCCACGTTGCGCAACATTCCATTCCTTCTGTTTATCCCATCAAAGATTTCAAATCCCAACTTTTTTCACCGCTAAAGAACTTGGCAGTATCGGCTACATCAAAAGCTTCTTCCATTCGCGCAGGTACATACTACTCGCGCCTACGATCATCCTGCGGAAAGTATTTTCGGTATTTCGGTCTTTGAAAGAATTCCCCCCCCCCCCCGTTTTCCCGGGCGAGAGGGTAGATAATTAAGGGAAAGTCACGCTTGGGTCGTTCTGCATTATCAACGAATAGGTTTAGTCGGAAACGCTTTGATCCGCAAACTGAGGATTTTCGCGGAAGAAATTTGCTTTAATGAAAGCCTGGATAATTGCACGTTTCATAATTAATGGACGGTTCGCTCATGGCGTTTCTGAGAGTTTGTACCTGCTGTCACTGCCATTGACTCGACCCTGGCAGTGTACAGCGGTACGCGCAATGCCATTAAAAATTGTCTTGCGCGACCAATTATTAAATTATCGTCGCGTGCAGTCTCTAAGGTGATGAGTTTCCGTGATCTCCCCACCACTCTCCATGCCGCGTTTGTTTTGCGCAGTAATTTTTCCGACACGGAGTTAGTCGCACGCCAAGATCCGATCCAGTCCGGGCCCGCGTTTCCTCCATGGTTCATGCGCGATGAACAAATTTGCAAGTTTGACCATCGACGATGATCTCTACCCCCCTGCGCACAGGACGGTGCTGAGATGTCGGTACGTCACGTGGAAATCCTGAAAATCCATTCTCCATTTGCACGATGGCCTATTTTCACCCTCGCTGATTAACCCTCCGAAGTTTTCATCTCGAGTAACCGCCACCGTCATCCTGCACTCGACATCCCTCTTCGTTCGGACAATTCCCTTCGACGAGTTCCACCTGGAGGTACAGTCTCCTCCTCCTCTCCCTTCGAGCATTCGAATTTCAACATACAGGTGCGAGGGGATCAGACGCGTATGATTGATTTCACGCTTCTCGAATACGCGTTACGTTCGATTATGAAATCCAAATTGTCACGTGGTTCTGACGTAAAGCCAGCGCTCAGGGACGACGGATTACCGCAAATAGACAAGCGCGGAACGCATATAAAACGTAAGCGCGCGCGCGCGTGCATCCTGATCATCGAGCTCTCTGCCACTCGGAGTCCGAACGAATAAGCCGAATCAACAGGATCCTCTTCTCCTTGCCCCCTCCCCCCTTCTTCGGTCTGTGAAATCGCGTTAAAGTTAAAAGAAGGGGCGTGAAAGGGCACGCGGTGCAAGATGCGAGCCGCGAAATTGGACGAACGGAGGAAATTGCATCCTGCGCATGCAACTCGTGCGCGGAGTTGAAGCGATCGTGGCAAAGGCTCAACGTTCATAGACAAGCGCTTCACTGTCAAGAGTTACTTACACCCTTTTGCAATTACCGCACTCGAGCAGTCATGCATGATGCGTGCTTGGGAAAGATTAACTCGGTTCACCGTTGAACATGCGAGAGAGCACGTGCTTCAAAACCATACATGCCACAACTTCTGCCATTCTCTTCGTCCGGATCTTACGAAGCTAACCCCACACCCACCCCAACGTCTACGCGGAACGCTTCATTTTCCCATCACCGATTAAATTCTCCCCGAGTCTCTTTTTTCGCGAATTCACATCGGGTACGCGGAGCTCGTGGTGGTGGTGGTGGTGGTGGTGGTACACGGAGTTGCCTCTCCAGATTGACTTTGCCTGGAAATCATTCGACGAATTATAATCGTCGAGAGTCAATGATCGCGCGGAATCGCTCGCTCGTTGCTCAAGACGTTCGAGCAATAACGAAGCTCGCTGTTGGAGGAGCCCTGCAACGGAAGTTGGCTCTCGGTACTTTCTCCGAGGCTGTTGCTAAGCGAGCGATTCTCACGGTGCAATTATTCGCACGTTTAACGCGTTGCCGCTGTACACACACGTTTCATCCGCGTTCCGTGGAAGCTTCAAGACTCTTCGGCAACGCGAGGCGGCCGACGATGACGATGCAGCAGCATCCGGTCGTCGGTCGATCGACGATCGTCCTCTCCGCGACCCGCAGCCCGCGAAAATTCATAATTCGCGCGCCCCACTGCTCGAATCGCGACAAGGTCCCATTTAATCGCGACGATTCTCGATCTCTCGCAATGGAGAACGTTCGCTGCTTCTCGTTTATCTCGACCATAAGCGCGTGACTCGCTTATGGTAATCCCCCCTCGTTTTGGTGTCAATGTCGTCGAGGTACCAAATACATTCTCGCTCTTCTTAGCGTCAAAGCTTTTCCAGCGATTGCCTTTTCCCTCCTGGTGGTGGCCCCCTTTTACTCGAGCAAGGATAATCAATGGATTCCCTCGTCCCAGGTTACCGCGTGACCTTTCGATCGACTCACCCTCGACGCTGAGGGGGAGAGTAGCGCCGAACGCACTCTTTCCAGATAAAGCGAAGTTGGGGGAGACACGAGTGTCAGTTTCCGGCCGTGATTGAATTATTGGAGATCTCGTGGTCGATGATTCATCCGGGATGCTTCTTCCCGCGGGATCTTCCGGAGGTTCGTGGCTGACCTCTTCTAAGACGAGACGCGACCTATCGTGCCGGGAGTAATTGCCTTCTGCCGCATTCTGAGCCGTTCTTCTCTCCCACACGTACACGCGTCTCCTCGTTGTCCAGGTAGAAAACGTCCGTTCACGATCGCCTCGACCCGACCCTCGTACCGTAAGAGTACGCGAGATCGATTTTTCATGCTCGACATGCCCCACCGGAAGAGCAGAAACGCTCACGGGGACACGAGAACTCGCGTGACGAGTATTGTTTCAATCCCGAAATTGTCGCTTTATCTTCGAATTCAGCCTCGTATCGGATACACATTTCGATATAAGCGTTTCAAACGTTCTCCCTGGAGATAGAGATAGAGATAGGAGCCTCGCGTTCGACGATAGCAATTTTACTTTCGCTTCATGCTCGGAGGGCCGGAAGAGATGGATAGAGGGTGTCTCGGTGACCTCCTTTTATCACGGTCCCTTCCACAGATGAATTCCAAAAACAGTTCTCGTGAATTCGAAATTCGAACTCTTACGGATGGAATCGAACGACTCGATGATTTTTTTCTCGATGAAATTGATGGTTTAGCCGAGGTTCGAGGAAGCAAGAGCTTACAACTATTCGAAATGCTTGGCATGGGTCAACGAGAGGCTGGGATAAAAATCGACCAAGAATAGCTCGCGTCACACTTAATCACGTCGACTCCCACAGTGAAAGCAAATTCTGGAGAGTGGCTGAGAAGAGAGGAGACGAGAGAGGAGAGAGCCTGCACTATTTTCGAATGTTCTCGCAGGGTTGTCGACCTCGGCGAACGGGAAGTTCCGCGACTTCCGGTAATCGGTTTCGCGAAATTCGCCTGAAAAGCAGCGATGTTGGCGCGACTGTAAATAATTGGGGATAAATAATTCGAGTACTCGTTGGGAGCGTAGTGATTCGAAGGTGGGGGCGGCTCAACGAGGCTCGCGCGACTAATTGGATTATCCTAAAGGAATTAAATCGAGCGTAACAGCGCAGCATCGATCGACCGATCGGTCGATCGGCAGATCGATCGACTACAATGAACTACTTTCCATCGACAGTGGAATAGGTTTACCTTGTAATAGAAAAAGAGAATGCAAAATTAACAATTTACTCAGCACGAGTAATCGTATCTGTGTGGAGTGTGCGCTTGCCTGTACACAATTGTACAGAAATCTTCAACTAAATGCATCGGCTTTCCTTTCTTTCTTTCTTTCTTTCTTTCTTTCCGATTCTTAACAACCATCTGCGAAAGCTTACACAGTGCATTTTGCGCCTGATATTGTAAATATTTTGATAATCCGCGAGCACAAGAGAGAGTGGTATATTTAGAAAATTCTTTCCCCCGTACTAAGAGCTTTTGCCTAATATCGATCTACGAACTGGAGTCTCCGAATTCGGTACAAGATTAGGATTTTAGCGCGTTGAAGCATCCGAAGTGAGAGAAAAAAAATGTAAGAGATAGAGAGATTTCATGCGAAAGGAAAGTGATGATAGCAGGCTGACGACAGGCAGGCAGCCACCGATGATCAAAAATCGAATCAATGCCTAACAGTCGAAAAGGACTAATAATAAAAAAAATCCCCTCTTCCTTCCTCGATTTCTTTGCGCCTCGCCTCGCCTCGCCTCGCCTCCCTCCGATTGGCTCTCCGCATTGGCACGTTGGTTGACTGCTGCTGACTAACCCTGTGAAGCCGGCATCACTCGAGCACCAGCGAGCATCGTACCTCGACGACCTCCAAGACCGAAGGTTGGGACAAGGTCGACCCTGCAGCACCGCCAAAGCGGTCCGCGTTCGACAGCTTCAAAAGGTGACGCAACTGTAGAAACTCGAAGCCAGAGAAAAGATCTCTGACGCTCTCACAGTATGTCCATTCCATCCCGGGAAGATCCGCCATCTTCTGGTTGATCAGAGCTATGTCGATAGCGAGCACACGCTGCAAATGCTGCAAACGCTTGCCGAGGAACCAAGTAGACCATATGTGCATAATAGAATTTACCATTAGCAGAGCTTCTTGCTGTGGTATCGTTCATGTCTCTGTCGTTTACTTGTTTTTATCGGGAAATCTCTGTCTCATACAACCCCCCCCCCTCCCCCCTCCCGTCACATCCATTACCACCCTTAAATTTGTATTCGTCGAAAACTTGCTACATCGTCTTTTTCATTCTTACTCGTTCAAATTTATTCGCGAAATAGCTTTTGCATCTCAATTATGTGTGTTTTTATTGTTTTTCATTTCTTCTCTTCTCCTCTCATTTTTCCCTTCTTTTGTTCAATGTGCTTCTTATTCATGTTCGCAGATTCTCCCTTCATTTTAGATAGTCATCGTGAAAGCGTCCGGGCAATCCGCATGAAGAAGGAAGTTCACTTCTTGCTCCCTTTTTTAACGTCTTCCTGTCTTTCTCCCCTCATTCACTCAGCTGTAAAACATAGTCTCTTCTTTGATATGCATGACGATGACGATGACGTAGACGATCGCTACCAGAGGTTTTGATTCTCCTTTTTGCGATTTTACATCACCCTGTGTTTTCTCCCTAGAATTCAGGCACGCTGTGTTTTGCATTTTATTACTATGGTTTATTGTGTTGTTGGTTCATTTCGTAAATTTGTACATTTTTCTCGTATAGAAACTATGGGGAATGAGTCATTCTTCATTTTTCGCTCATTCTAGATCCGTCATCTTCACGTAATTATCATGCTGGTAAAATAATTAAGAGTTGCGCAATTAGATTGCATATTTATTGCTTCTTGCGACTACTTGGAGTTTAATGCGATATGTTGTGACCTCATGAAATTTCCTTATATGTAAGCAAACGATCGCAATAATGAACAACGTGTTCATTGCGTGGGCGGCGACAAGCATGTAAAATTAGAAATGAAATAATGTAACTGCACGCTTTCCAATTGCACTGCTAAAGAACACTAGCGAACATTACCAGTGAACAATTAGCACTTCCGATCAAAAGTCTCGACCAAGATAGAAATAAGTATAAATTAGTGGGAGACACCGATTTTAAGTTAACGCGAAAGCTAACTTTATCTCGCTTATCATCAGTCTCTTATTTATGATTATTGTTTCGTCGATATTCTCCATAAAACTCTGAATTATTTTTTAAGATAAAAGAGTTATATCTCCGAGCAAGGGTGCCATTATTTTCATTTTTCATCAGACATTTGCATTTTGTTTATCGTTTATTTTTTGCCGCTACTCCGATTCCCTCGTTTATTTTAGCTTTTCATCTCTATACACATATGGCATTTTGTCGTTCATTTTATTACACTCTGAGCATTCATTGTACGTTTAGTCATCGGTTAAGGTCTATCGACCTAAGTCATGTGGATGCACTGTCCTTCATTGTGTTCTAAACGTATTTGCACCAATAATGTTAATAGAATAAACGCGGGATAAACGTTTAGTTAACCGTATACTTTTATTTGCAGTACCACCACGCAACAGTCGACTCAGAACAGTTCATCCTTAAGCCCTCAGCATGATTCTCACGCTTGGCTGGATGGTCTAAACAGCCCTCTCATCCAAGATGAGGGAGACAATAAGATGCTGAAATTGCGCTTCGACGTTTCTCAGTACAAACCTGAAGAGATCGTCGTGAAAACTGTGGATAACAAACTTCTCGTGAGTACCACACCTCTCTTGTTCCATCATTTCACTTTGATAAAAATCTGAAAAGAAGCTTCATTCATCGCGGAGAGTACAGTACGTAGAGCAAAGGGGCGAGATAGTTGGCGAATAAGCAGGGTGGTTGTTTCACGGTTTCAACGGAGGGACGGAGGGGAAGCTGGTTCCTTGATAAGAGTAGCGTTCATCGGTGCGATAATTTTTTCGATGAACTCGCGCATAAATTCTGATGAAAACCAACGAGACGTCGTCCCACGCAGAAAGTAAAGAAGAAGTTGGGTTACGCTTTCAAGCAAGCAAATTCATTCCTAAATTCATCGTCGCTCGCGCGCGTCGTTTACAATGGTGGAACATTATTCCGGTCCAACGGTGTGACGATGGCGTAAACCTATTTTCGGTACCGGCTATTTCTGGACGAGACGCCACAAACTTCAGCCAGCGAAGAAACTCGAAGCCGCGCAATGCTCAATCTCGAAATTCTGGCTCGAACTTTTCGCGGAAAATTGGACTCTGAGCCTCGCTAATAAAGTTGTGTACGTACCAGTGCACGCGTACTACACGCGTGTGTATGCGTGCGTGATAATTTCACATGAACGATCGGCCGTAGATCTATAAATAGAGCTATCTCGGAAAAAGCCCTAGGCCACTGGGTGAAATGAGAATCAGGGGAGATCAGAGAGCAGAAAATTGGGAGAATTTCTGGAGAGAACGTCGCGTGACGTCCAGTTCATCATCAT
This sequence comes from Sclerodermus sp. 'alternatusi', assembly GCA_037305995.1. Lineage (NCBI taxonomy): Eukaryota > Metazoa > Arthropoda > Insecta > Hymenoptera > Bethylidae > Sclerodermus > Sclerodermus sp. 'alternatusi'. Next base: position 7,679,395 of record CM074550.1, read on the forward strand.
CTACTCGATAGAGTCGACGACTTCCGCCGAGGAAGTGATGTCACTACAGTAATTAGAACGTTCCACTTCGCTCATAAACAGCCCTAAAGTGACAGTAACGAGCCACTACAGAGTGTAGGAAACTTCCGGCGGCTCCTCGCCCGAATTTATGTGTCTTTTTGGTTGCGCAAGTTTTTCTTCCGAGTTTCACCGATCTTTCTCTCTCTCTCTCTCTCTCTCTCTCTCTCTCTCTCTCTCTCTCTCTCTATACGAATGGTCTATTGCGCAAAATGTGGACCAAATTCGAATCTTGCCAAGTTGCGCAAACCTCTCAAGGCGGGCCCGTGGCGGAGAGGGAGCCCCAGCTTAGAGTCAAATATAATATTTTATTACTGGGACATGTGAACAACGATAAAAAGCATATACATGTCGTAGTTTTGCCTCTCTTGACGTCATCCATTTGGAAAATCAGAAGAAGAACATTCCGTTACGTGCAACCGCCGCTGTCTTCCGCGAGTATAATTGCCGAAGAAGTAGCATTTCTTCTAGCGCTTCCTCCGTCATAGTATATTACAGATTCCGTTGAGCTGGATGGCTACAGGAAGCCCGCAATCGCTCTTTGCGTAGTTCCTCCTTCGGCTAAAGTTCAGAAAAATCGAAGGTTACCGTTGCGCAAAGCGAACGGTCATTGCACCGAGGGGGGGGGGGGAGCAATCGTTTCTAGACCGACGAGAAGATCGAATCTTTCGATTTCCTCCACCCACGCGAATCAACGGATTCCTGTCTGGGTCGAGAACGTCTAGCCGAGACGTTGTACAGCCTAGGACGGATATCGAGTCCCTGGCATCGCTAAGAGCTACATTCGGCAGTATCCCATATCACGCGCGTTCAAGTAAAATAAAGTAGTTGTCACGCAAAAAAAAATTCAGATACCCATTATCGATATCACGATGACCATACGAAGACAGACCTTCGTATCTGTCCTCGACTGTACGTACAATACGGATACCACAAGTTGTTTTACAATTTGGTTCTTGCGTTCCCACTCCCGCGAGGAAACGCTTTTGGCCATCGTGGAACTTGTTCCGGTCCGAATGCGATTTCCTCGTGATTTTGCCTTAATCTTCTTTTGCTTTTCGTTTTTCCCGCTGGAATCCCAGTGGTTCGTCGGTTGGCGCGCACTCCTTGGAAAGCTCGAAGATGCAAGGACGTTGGGTAACGTTAATTCCCTAGTATGAAGAAATCCGTCGATTTTCAAAGTCGGGTGTCGCGAAGAGAATGCTAAAGAAGTCTCTCAAGACGAAACAGGTTACCGCTTATCGTGGTCAAGGTCCGGTAAATTCAGGCCGAGTCTCACTCGTTCCTTAAAGGGCCCGACCAAGGACGATTTCGGTAAGATCTCCGCGAGTCCCAGGCCGGGGCAACAGGCACATTCGGTTTTATTCGTGTTACACGATTGTGGGATGACGTCATGCTGCTGCCCACGTTCCCGACCGGCTCTTTCGCTCTGCTCTTCGCTCCACTTAATTGAATTTGCTAAACCGCGTCCCTGCGGCAAGCAAACCAAGCACAAGAAACGCGCATTGCCGATAACGTTTTACCACTCGAAGATGCGAAAACTCGAATGAGAGAGAGAGAGAGAGAGAGAGAGAGGGAGAGACCGATTTCCCAGCCCAGAGAACCTCGTCTCGTTTCGTTTGGTTTCGTCTCGTGTTACGTGTCAGGCTAATTGACTTCGAACAGCTTCGACGAAGCTTCCCGAGGAAACGCGCTAAAATGGAAAGGAAAACGTTAAAACACTCGGCTATTTTTAACCGCTGACTCAGCCGCCAACTTTTTCGACGATTTAATCCGATTTTCTTATAAATATACCGATACGGTTACTTTGCTTCAGGCTCGTGTCATTAATCAGGGTAATTTATGGAACGGGATCGCCTAGTTTATCGTTCGACGATAAATGGACAGATGCGCTAATCCTATTTGATTTTTTCCTATAAATACACCGATGAGTATCTTCTCAACCCCTATCCTTTCTCATTCTCGTTCTCGTTCTCATTCTCGTTCTCGTTGCCGTTGCGTGCCACGATGGTGGTGTGGTGGCTGTAGCGATGGCCCAGGTATAACTATTTTTTCACATTGCACAAACAACCTCGAGAGGCTTATAGAATCGAATGATATAATTAAACGCGCGTCGATTGCCGGTAGCATGTAATCGTCATTGTTTATAACGCGCGTTATTCGATTTTGCCAACATCGGTATCAATAGTTTCTTTGTTGCGCTAGGCGGCGCGTTACATAATTGATCGATGCTAGGGATTTGTAATCAACGCGTCTGATTATTATCGCCGTATCTACTGGCTTTGCATAATGTTCATTCTTAGGGAAACAATGAAAACGACTGATCGCGCCGTAGTGGCGTGCAATTGATTAAAGTAGCCATCGGCGGCCATTCGGCGCAATGGTCGGATCGCTTTGTGGTTTAATCGCGTCGACTTAATTAATTGCCGAGTTTAATCGCTCCGACTCGATTTTAAAGGCGACGATCACCGGCGAATCCGCGAAACGAGTATCGCGGCTTGGACCCGCAACCCTTGCATAATCCTCCACTGCCGCTGTTAAAGGTCGTAAGACGATACCTGCCACGAAAGCTTAGATCCAACTGGAGTTGGATTACCGACAACCGTGTCCCTCCATTTTTCCTCGTTCCCCCGCGACTTCTAGGGTTACCATTTGTTTTTCTCCCCGGCACGTTTTTCGCCTTTCGCGTTAACCGGGATCGATAGAGCATACCCTGCGAAGGGCGTAGGGTGCTCGACGACCACCGCAAACGGCCGCTCTTTGGATTTTTGCGAGAGTAGCGAGGAAAAAGATGGTAGTAGTGGTAATAGTAGTAGCGGCCTATCGGAAGTTTCGCGCGAATCGCGCTACGGTTTGTAGAGGTGCAGCGAAGTGCGATCGAGGCCATCGAGTGTCCTGATGAAATGATCGACTCGCAAGGTGAAGGTCGACCCGTTTGGTTGGCCCGTCAGTCGTTTGGCATTTTTGACAGTCGGGATTGTGCGATGGACTCGAGAGAGCCGTTGAAAGCAGAGCTTGTGCGAGAGGACAGGTAATTAGCGGCTTTTACGTAACGCAATTAACACCGAGGGCCTCGCCTGTTGAGCGGAGACGCCAGCAGTTGCCTTTCATACGTTTGCCACGACCTGGGTGCGGCCAAATATCCTGCACCTGCATTTTTTCACCTCGACTCTATCGAGATACGCTCGACGGCTGCCGGTTAGCGAACAATGCCTGCATTGCCCTTTATTCATTTTTCTTCCTCTCCCTCTCTCTCTCTCTCTCTCTCTCTCTCTCTCTCTCTCTCTCTCTCTCTCTCTCTCTCTCTCTCTCCTTCTGTCTGCAAAAAACTCTCAGAAGCCGCACAACATGATAGGGGCAATTGCTTTAATGGATAAACCGATTCCTGCCTCGCAACGAAACTCGTACGGTCTGACCATTAATGGCCTTTATCTACTCGTCACACTGGAACAAGGTCGGAAAAAATCTAAGATTAATCGTGGCGTTTGATCGATATTGTAATAAGTGTCGGGGATATTTCAATAAGTTTGCCGCAGACCTTGCGATCTATCGATACATCAATCTCTTTTCCTTTATCGCACGTGTGGAAAAAGTAGCCAGGTGATATTTTCGAGGGAACTCGTTTATTCTCCATTGAATTCGCTTTATCGACTCTTGCTTTCTCTTTTCATTAAGTTCCCATTGATGGAATGCATCCAGCACGTTCTTATCGACAGATCAAACGATGTCGTCGTTCTTTCTCTCTCTCTCTCTCTCTCTGTTTTTTCTCCTCATTTTGAGATTTAAAGTTTATCGTCGTTGCTCCGTTAGTTCGTAGCGACTATGGCTATCTGTGATTTCTAATGGCAATTGCTCAACGGTGAGTTTGTCAAGGTGACGAAGCCATTCTCAAAGTGCGATTTCTAAATACGTCGATGACCGCGCTTTTAATGATGGGCTATCGTGTGACGTAACAGCCTCGTACCATCGGAGTTTATTTATGCGAAAACCAGTAAGAAGTCACTTGTGTGCACTGTAAAGATAATATTTGCCCGGTAACCAGGTAGCCAGTTGTCGGCTCTCAAGTGGATTTTGCGATTATGAAATTAAATTTAGCAGCCGAGTCCTGAATCTTCGAGTCTCGTTTTATCGTATATGAAATTTTCGTAAAATAGAACTTACTCATCTCCATAGAGCGAGGGGGGAGGAGAGCGAGAGGGCCACAACGAGGAGGTGTCCATCTGCCAAGCTTTTGAAACAAACTGTCGAAAGACAAATTGTTCAATCGGTGTTCGAAATTCTCCAAGAAATTGTACCGTGGCACACGGTAGAATACATTTCCATAAAATTATAATATCGCACGACGCGTTAAACGAGTGATAAAATATACCCATTAATTTTTTTATCGCTTATCAAACCGAAGCATAAGATTCCTCGGTACGCGCTTCAAGCGTCGCCTGAAAAATCAACATATTTTATTTTCGATCTTCTCGTATGAATTATCCGAGCGTGAACCCATTAATATGCCGATCCCCGATAAATATTAATTAAAATATACTCTCGTGCACGTGATATCATCGGCTCGAATAGAGTTTCTCGAGCAAGTATCTCGGTGTGTTTTTCAATAATATTCGATGCATTGCAAAATAAAAATCGTATCGTTGTCGCGCAAACGCATTTCTTTTCTCTTGGCGCAGATAAGCTCTGGATTCTTTTCTCGCGTTAAATTTGTAGACCTAATGGCTAGAGAGTAGGTAGTAGTAGTAGTAGTAGCCTTCGGCTGTCAGTTTGAGTTTCTCCGTCTGACGTAATGTTGGTAAGAACAAGCGCGCCGTTAGCGCCAAATTAGCGCGTATAATTTCATTAGATATCTAATAATAACGCTGTGTTCGATTGGAAGAGGCGGTTCTCCAGAGAAACTGGTTCAAATTTCCGTGTAGTAGCACGCGAGGAACGGACAATTCACGTTGTGCATGTTGTAGTAGGTGCAGCGCTAAAAAACAAATGGACTACAGTCTCTCATGCATATGCAAAGTGGCTTTTTCGTCGTTCGTATCTAAGCAATCTGCTTTATGGCATCGAGTAACGCGCGGAATATTCTTGCATTTTATCTGGCTAATCCTCTTCTTGGAATTAGCCAGGGTGATTAGACGAATCAATGAATTAATTAGAAGCGATTATTTTAATGACGGTCGATCAGAGGGGAGCTTCGTCGCTCAGCTCTGGGGAAATAATCGGAATAATTTTTAATATTCGCGGGGGATAAGAAGATTCGAGTAATTCGCTGTTAGACCGGCACGAAGAATATTCTTCTTACGGGAAGACTCTGTGTCCGCGCGCAGAGAACTTGTGTTAGTTTTTACAAATATTGATTTTCTTTCGATGATGCATGGTTAATGGATTGATATAGGCAATTGCCTCGTCGATCTAGCACTTATCGTAGTTTTGCGTTACGTCACTAATTAAAGCTTCCTAGCGATAAAGGGAAAGCTTTAAGTAGCGTTTAAAGTGGATCTGGAGTGCCTTTGGTCGAAAAATACTGAAAATTCGTCAATTTGGGCAGGAAAAATAGAGGGAGTTTAACTATCGTATATGAATTGTTTTTAATAAGTGGTTTTTAACAAAAATTGTTCGGTGTGTATTATAGAAAATATTAAAGTTTTGCACATGATAAAGCAGTAAAAGTTTGCTAGTCCATGAAAAAACTATATTGAAGAGAAAAAGTTCAATTATTTATTTGGTTGGGATAAGTTTCTGAGGTAGGAAACATCATTTTTGCAGAGAACTTGTGGAAAAGGAAAGAACGTGGATTCCTTTTCGCAAGTATCGATTTTGCCGAGATGGTAGATGGGGTTGGTGGAGTCACGGCGCCCAAGAGACGCCATTTTCTCTTTTCTCTTATTTTTCTCCTTCTCTCCTTGCCGCCTCTGACTGGCTTTATTGCTTACCCACTGATCCCAATTTCGTCCTACATGGACCGTAAAACATCGACGACCCAGCTTTGCCGTGGTTCCCATAACCCACTTTTCTTAAAAGCCCTCGACATTTTATGAATTCGCCCGAGTTTCCCTTTTCTTAATGATCCTCCGAGCTTCACTTTCAATTTCACGTTTTTATTTTTATTAGCGAGTATAGAATATTTGAACTACTCAAGATTAAAGATATGCGTGTGAAACACGACTCTTCTTGATCCTATATTAAATTTTTTATAAAGCTTATTTCGCGCGAAGAGAAAAAGCTCGAGGAACTCATTTAAAACGATTAGTCTGTGGCAGAAACTAAAATGGCATCAAATTAGTTTTCTTAGAAAATACGATAGTTTCCTAGTTGGGAGTTTTCTGTGACGGATGACGAATTTAGGTCATTATTTCGATTATCCGTCGTTATTAATAAATCAACTGCGACATGTTTATTGCTTCAAGCACGCAAGCACGTTCAGCTAAATCGATTTTTCACTGGTCAAGCAACTTGAACTATGCTTCTACGTCAAATTGTTGGAATTCCAGAATTTTTTTTTGATACTTGCGTTAATTCGCATCTAGTATTCTTAATTATTATAAGGATTTAATTATATTTTACTACATTAATACTTTTGCTTCGAAGAAAGATTTTTTTTATACACATAGATTAATGGAGATATTAATAAAATATCTTTATAAAAGTATATATTGCTGAACATTACACGGAGAAAAAACTTTTGTTTGCAGGTCAATGCTAAGCACGAGGAGAAGACAGAGAGTAAATCGGTCTACAGGGAATACAATCGTGAATTCCTGCTGCCAAAAGGAACAAATCCTGAGAGCATCAAATCGTCTCTTAGCAAAGATGGTGTCTTGACCGTAGAAGCTCCATTGCCAGCAATTGGTGCTGGTGAAAAGCTCATTCCCATTGCCCATCAGTAAAGCTCTGCAATCAAAATTTAGTCTCCAACCTCCTGCTTTGAGTATCCTTTACTTAAAAATATCCTTCTCCTGAAAAGATTTTTTAAATCCTATCCGGTAAGTAATTTTTCTTATAATAATCCTTTTCCTTTAATGTGGCGATTGCTTAAAATCGTCAATATTCGATTAAATCAAAAATTCCTTTCATTTATAAATTAAGCAATCATCAATGAATAACGAAATATAAAGAAACAATTATTTTTATTATTTGGAAAATTTGTGGAACAATTTGATTGTACGTATTTCTTCGTGGCCTGGTCATAAAAACTTTGCAACCATGGGGTCAGAAGAGACTTGATTGATATTGTCGATGATATTATCTCCTGCTTTATCATATTTTCTTTCCTTTACTTATCCCTCATTTTGAAATTGCCTGTTGTGTTAAATGCACGAATTATTTGCGCCGATTTCGTTATTTAAATAAACTTTAGAGCAAAAGTTTATAAATGAAAATCATAGGTATTACCAGTTTTATCGTATTAGCAGCTTATGCTAAGCTTAAGATAAATGCACGGTAAATTTATTTATTGAAAAAAGATTTAAGAATTATTCTTAATATAAAATTTAATTTTTTTCATAAAAATATATTTGATATAAATAAATGTCATTATTAAGCTCTTGTGATTAATCCAATACACAAAATTGGCTTATTACGCACTATGAGCTTTGAGCGGTTCACAAAACACAGAAACATGAAACAATTTTGTAATAAAAACTTATAATTCTGATGTCCGTGTTAGATTAGGAAAACTTTAAAAGACTATAACACTACGCCTAGTTTATGTATAAGCATTATATGGTTATTAATATTATTTATGAATATTTTAATATTTTTGAACTGCGTAAAATGTTTAAAGATAATGATAAAAAATAGTTAAAATAAAAATAAAACAAAATGTTTCTCGTTATTGATTTCCAAGCCCCGATTACTGGATAACTTATGGATGGGTATGTATTCCAGTAAAATTTATCTCTCAGCTTCTTATTAAGAAAAATAGTTTATTATTTACAATTTAAGAATCTCGAAAGATTATAAAATTTGTACATAAAATCATAGACATAGAGACAAATAGTCGTGTAATGTTATTTTTTGAACAAGTGTTTGGACATAACTAAAAAAATATATTTATTTAATAATGCTTTAAGAACATAATGGTACACGAAGACGTACTTTTTAACTCGATAAATTTAGAGAATTTGTATAAAAAATATATAACATTAACACAATTTTGATAGGTTATTTACAATTAATTTGTTCATACAGTTCTTAGCATAAATAAGAATTTAAAAATGTTATAAATTAAAATTTGAAAGAACTTACAATTCAACATTAATTTATAACAATACTTCTTATGTTATTCAGATCTGCTCTTTTGTAAATAATTAACTACCTTTTTGGTATGAATTACAATAGTAAAATAGAATATATTTCGCATACTCGCAATAAAATTATTACAATAACAATCATTCGTTTTATGAGTTGAACGATTGTCATTCGATTGCATTATTGTTCAAGGAATTAAAAATACTGCATTACAATGAGAATAACATACGTGATAAAAACATTGATTAGTAAAAGAGAGATAATATTAATAAGTAAAATACGTGGTATCCTATTATTAAAATAGATTTGTCTTGGAGAGTAAAATATATCTTTCGTAAAAATTATAAAGGCAACAATAGTTTATATACTCGGAGCTTCGGCGGAAAAGAGAGACGCATCGGAAGCAGTGAAAGTCGGTGATTTACCTTCTCTAGCGATACGTAATGCTTGGTGCACCGAAACTGTATCGAGTTCTTTTTGATTTGGTTTCTCATTGTCCAAACAAATATCTGCCGCTCTTTTACCAAATGGTTCTAAAACTTTAACTCTATAATCAACCACTGTGGACACCGGATTTCCGGTTAATCGTAAACTTTCTAAGCACGGCAGATGTCCAATATGTTTAACTTCTTCAATTCTTTCAATTCGATTGCAACTCACATCTAAGCCCTCTAAAGAATATAATTTAGAAAACGCTGCTAATGAAGTTAATTTGTTTTGGGAGAAATCTATGTACACGATGTATCCTAATTTTGTGTGCAAATCATCGGGCAAACAAGTGAAATTGTTCGATGCTAAATGTAATTCGGATAATCGCGGTAACAATGTTACATTTGAAATTTCAGTTAACAAATTGTTATTCAAGATCAAAGACTCGATGTGTGGTAAGAGTTTAATAGCCTCATCTATAACTTCAATTCGATTGTCGCTTAAATCTAAGTGGGTTACTTTTAGCCAGACATGAGAATCATTGGCGTTATCAATATGTTTGTGAACCTCTTCGCACATTGCAAATTCAACTATATTTTTCAATTTTGTATTTGAAACTTTCAATAACTTCACCGTATCTCTTAGAGTGCCCATATTATAAATTTTGTCTGTCGGAAATTGATCGATGGTAAGTTCTTCCACATTTTTGAAGCACGTTAATTCTATTGATAAGGTAGAAGTATAGATATTACTAGTTTTGTATGATTCTGAACTTCCTTGAATTATAATGCTCTTTAAATGTGATGTAAAGTCTAATACATGGCTGAAATCGTATTTTTTGTCTACCACTTCAAGCAATGGGCACGGTTGCTTTAATCTTTCACTGATCGCATATAACTGTAAATGGGTTTAGTTATATTTTTAAATGTGATATAAGATAAAAAAGGGAGAGGTAATATTTATTAATAATATTTACCTGTATTGGATTTAATGTATAACTTTTTGATTTTTGTAACATATAAACACCTTCTGTAAAGAATTCCAAGGCCATGCTTTGTAATATGAAAAATGTATCGTACACATGCAAATCCAGAAACAAAGCAAGCTCCCTTGGTACAATCTTTCTTAAATAACTATAAATAGATCCTAAATAAGCTTCTAAGCTCAGCCTCCTTTTTTCAATAAATGCTTCATTTTTGTTACCAATAAATTTCTTAGGTGGTAATAATTCTTTATCTACGCAGTGTTCCGTGACTAATTTTTCATGAAGCTCTGCAAATTCATTATATCTGTAAATAAATAACAAAAACTGTTAGTATAAGATTATTGTTAATATAAAATGACTTAAGAGATATATTTCTTTAAAATTATTCTATTTCTACCTATGTTTGACAGTCCATTTGATTGAGGCAATCCTAACCTCGATGCAATAGAAAGTAACTCCATCCACAATCTCTGTAGACGGTATTTTTATAATAACGTTTTCTTGATTTAGCAGAAGGCAGGCCATTCTTTGTGCACTTTTAATATTCACTATATGTCAAGGCTTTTGAATTTGCGATAACAGTTTTGAGAGGTTATCTTTGATGACTTTACGTGAATTTCTAATGTCAGCAGTTTAATATTTTTCGAGAGGATTAAACGTAGCATTTAAATGCTGATTATTAACAACTACTGCACTTTTTCCATATTCCATTCGATCTTCGTTATCTCAAAATGTAAGGCCTCTTTCCTATACAAACACACATCTTTGACAGCTATCAAGTGAATGGCATTTAAATGTATTTATGTGACTAGTGCTGCTTTCAAGCGGTATCCATTGAAATTAATATTTATTATTTAAATGTCGAAAGAATCATTACCAAAATAAAGATATTATTTTAGGAAACTTTAAGAAATATAAACATTAGAAATTAATTTTAATTTATATAAATATTCATATATATATATATATGCATATGTAACACAAGTGCAAAATATATTAAAAGTTTATTTTTTACAGATGTTTATAAATATCTATTATAAAAGCACTTGATATTTTATTCTTCAAAAAATATGCTCAAAAAATAAAGGTTCTCTGATAAAACAGAATTAAAACATTACGCAGAATAAACATCGCATATCGATACGTAACATACGATAAACGTTTAAATGAAAATAATTGCTAAAAGCGTGATGCGCTAATTATCGTGAAACGATACTGTCAAGTATCGCACACAGAGTCAGAGTTTTACAAATTTCTATAATTCGCTAAAGTTTCTTTAAGAAAAACAAGCATGTTTAAGAATGCGCTAACGATAAGTTGAGCGGGAAATACACGAAGGACTATAATAATACCGTAGGTCGTTTGAGAACATAAATGACCGAAGCAGCATAAGAGTGACCAGGTACAAATTCACTTAATAGAACTTGTTTACGTGGAAAAGGAGTAAATGTTAAAGGAGAATCACTTTCATTGGTCGTACTGGTAGGTCGAGGCACGATCAAGTGTGCATCGAGTAGGAGGATAAAGAGAGAAGAGAAGAGAAGAGAAGAGAAGAGAAGAGAAGAGAAGAGAAGAGAAGAGATGAGAGGAGGGAGAGAAGAAGAGGAAAGTAGAGGAGAGAAGAGAAGTGGAGAGGAGTGGAGAGGAGAGATATATCCATTCACGAGGGTTCTCATCGAAAACAACCTGTTGCTGGATGCTGCGTCAGGAGCAAATGGCGGCGTTGCCTACCTGGCTGACCACCACGTCTCTCCTCTCTCTCTCTCTCTCTCTCTCTCTGTCTTTCTTTCTTTCCTTCTTTCTCCTTCTCTTTCCGCTTGTCTCTCCCCCCTTTGCGAGTTGCCTGCTCCTCGAGTTCTCCAGTCATCGTCACGTTCCTCAGGGCAACCCGACGAACCTGTTGCCCGTCCAGTGTCGGGTCGGTTACACTGTAGCTGTACTGCTCCATTGCAGGTGTGCATCGTTTTACCAAAACTGTCCCACGCCTGCCGAGCGTCTTCGGATTCTTCGGTGTACCAGTCGATCGTCGATCTCAGCGCGAGATCGCCGATCGCCTTTTCCCCGGCGCACACGACGCCTTTCTTAATTCTCGCTCAGTTGCCGACGGTTTGCCCATTTGCCCATTTGCCAATTTACTCGTTTACCCGTTTCCCAGCATTTCTCCCGCTCATCCTTCATAGCGAGTGTTCAGTGTCAGTTTCTACGACCGTCGGTAGATCGGTCCCCATCGCCACAGTCTTTTCGCCGTCGTACGTATGTGTGTTGTAAATTCAGTGGAGCCTAGCAAGTGTTGGATTCCTCCCGAGGATCGTGATTATCTCTGCGACGCGCGCCAACGTGGACCTTCCAACCTGGGATTCCTGGGACCCCGTGGACCCATAACGGTAAGTTTTTCAAGCGCTCGCGTATACTCGCGTAATTAGACGGTCCTCGAATGCCTCGATCTTCCCAGGCGACGGATCGTCTCCCCATTACAATTTTGCACTCCTCATTTTCGATACTCTCGGCGCATTTGAGAAACGTCGTTTTCAACGACGATCGACGAGGTTCTACCACCACCGGATAAAACCGCCGGAGCACTCGACGAACGGAACCCCCGGATTTTCTCGCGCGAGGTGAAACGACGAGCGGTGTGATCGATCGATCGATCGATCGATCGTCGCTGGATCTCCGACGTTTTCATAGAAATTAGTAAAGTTTCCAAAGTAGTTGACGAGTGTGGCAAAGTACGATCCTTTCGTGCATGGCGTGGCGTGGCGTGGCATGACGCGAGTGAAATGCTTTGGAAATCAAGCGAGCGAGCGCGCGAGAGAGAGAGAGAGAGAGAGAGAGAGAGCGAGCAACTTTCAGCGCGGAAAGGATAGCTCGCTCGCTCGCTCGCTCGCACGGCATGACTAAAACGATAGAAATGCGGCACGCGAGGAAACGTCTAAATTTTTGGAGGCCGACCGATGGCTCTGCCCTGACTCACCGATGGAGCATGGAAAAAACAAGGTGTCCAACAGGTATTTTAATGTGGGCGGACGGAATCTCGCGTAAGAATGCGGTAGAGTCCGTGCGAGCGCCACTTCGTCCGTTTGTCCCGAGGGAACAACGACGACGCGAGAGACGATACGAGAGAAGATACCAGACGATTCTTGCGATAGCCCAGAAATTATTCATCCGATCGACGATCGATCTGTCGATCCGGTCGAGCCGAGGAGAAAAATTGCGCAAACCCTTTGAGAAAAGTTGCGCGTGGCTCCTCGGGCGTTCGTCGTTCGTCCGGTATTATCAATGACCTTGATCGGTATCGGGAGGAGAGAGACATTTCTCAGCGCTCGTTAACGCGCGAAACGAATTTTTCGCGCGATTGCGGAGTGCGGCGCGTTTCTTCAGGGATGAAGCTAACGATGCTGGATTTGGCGGAGGGAGGGGCGGCAAACAGAAATCTGCAGTGGGAAATGGCAGGATGTTATCCGGCGGGATGCTACCGATCGGATAGCGCACTCTCGGGGGACTCGGAGGTTCTCGGAGAGCAATCCCCGGTTTGCCGTTGCGTTTTTGTGGAGTACGGTTTCCGATTACGTAGCTAGAAGGAGAGAATCTTGGGGAGAGCGGGAACGGAGGACGTTGCTGATGCTGCTGCTGCTGCCGCTGCTGCGTGCCGCGAGGTTCTTCGTCGAAGAGGCAGAAGCTAAGACCCCGGTAAAGGTGAGTGTCCGTTCTCCTCTCCTCTCCTCTCTCCTCCTCTCCTCTCCTCTCTTCTCCTCTCTTCTGTCTGGAATGTTGCGTTGCTCCTCGCTCCCAGCAAAGTGCAGCGCTTCTTTTTCGTATTGTCAACTTGAGACAAAGCCGATCTCTCCTCACCCCCCCTCCTCATCCTCCCCAATATCGCGAATGGCCGAAACTAATGTTATTAGCCCGAAAACTGCGGGACACGTCCGCGCCGAGGAGGTTTCCGCCCGAGTTCCGCCGAATAAAATATCGAAGAAATTCTCTCCTCGCTATGATGCCCTCCGGAAGAGACGGGGGAGGAAGTAAAGGGAACGAAGAAGGAGCATAGGGTAGGGTGAGGCAGGGTAAGGAAGGGGGCACCGCCGCCACTACGACTCTCGCAATTTCTCCAAAGTATTTTTAATATTCTCTCCTCGGGCGACGTGAAATATTGCCTTGCAGCTCAACGCAAATCGCAAGTGTTCTTCTCTCCCTCGTTACGTAAGCAGCTATTCTTTCGAGCGTCGACGCTGCAACGGCAGAAGCGGCGGCGGCGGCAGCTCACCGGATGCCGAGCGCCTGAAATTCTATTCTAATTCGCTAATACCGACCGAGAACCGGTTTACAAATACGCCAGAACAATTCGCGCCCGTCTCGAGGTTGCGGATTTCCATAAACGCTGATTTTACCTTGCCCGAAACACCTGGTTGAATTATAGGAAGCACCCGGCGGTTCTCAACCTCTCGAGGGGAGCCGCGACTCGCTCTCGCTCAAGATTCGCAGAAATCGCCGCCGCAGCGGAAACTCCATCGCTCGAACTACTTCCGTTGCGGGAAAACGACGCGGGAAGTCTTGTCTGTTTTCTTCTTTATGACTCGAGCGAGTCTCGCGAGTCATTTTGTAGGAGGAGGAGGAGGAGGAGGAGGAAAAGGAAAAGGATAATCGGCGTCCGCTGCTCTCGGTAGAATTCGCGGGTTCTAATTCGCGCGAGGAACATGGCGAATTTAGTGGGCAGACCCGCGAAGTGAGCCGCGCTCGGACAACTCACCATTTCGTTTCGCTTTGATGTTGTGACCGCGCAGCATTCCTGTCTCCTTTACCACCGTGCTCGTTTACCCGTTTCCACCGCGTCGTCCCCTTCCTCGGCATCCTTTCGCGGGGCTGGGAAGTCCGTGTGTACCAACTTGCATACGGACGCTGCACCGCCATAACATGCCGAGATAACGTCTCGCTGGCGAATCGCAAATGGACGACACCCACCACCACCCCATGGCGACCGGACTCTCAGCCCTCTCGAGTTTTCACCCCCGCGAGCGCCAGGGCGCTCTCCCTTTTCAACCCTTGGAAAATTGTTATTGCCGGCGCGTCATTATGGGCATTATCAACCCCGCGAAGCTTTCTGTTATATTTATCCGACCGAACGAGCTTGCGTACACGGGGTGTGCGCGCAAAAATGCCAGACACGTAATTATGGAATCGCCGGATCGTGAATACCTAACGGGATGACGCAGACGCGGATGCTGTTCGTCGATTATATTCCAGGCAGACGTGATTTTAATGATATTTTGCCGGAGAATCTCTCTCTTTTATGGGGGAAGAGTGCGGGGCAAGAGTGAGCTAGTTTTCTTTAATAGTCAATCAAACGAATCCATTATCAGAGTTACGCTCACGCGCGTGCGCGCGCGCGCGCGCTATTATTTATCGCGCGTCCAGCGAATTACAAGGAGGATTACGGTGGTGGTAAATACTCGCGCGCTGCGCTCGCTTCGAGCTCTGGAATAAGCTCTAAAATAAGCGTTATCGTCCGTCCAATCGAGTACTTTTCGGATGAACAACGCGAAAGCGTCGGTGCGATTAATTGGAAGCAACGCTGGGTCTGTCTTTGCCGAACGGCGGAGGAAACAAACACGCGCAGGTGCGCACATTCGTGTAAGGATGCGAAAGAGAAATGCAACGATGCACACGATTGAGATCGGACCGCGGGTCTGGCGAGTAGCGAGTGGCGAGTGGCGAGTGGCGAGTAGGGAGTAGCGAGTGACCAGTGGCGCCACTCGAGATCCACACGTTCCTGTGTGTGTGTGTGTGTGTGAGTGTGTTGCGCCTCCTTCTTTTTCTGCCTCCATTTCGCATCTCTCTTCCGTCTGGCTCGATTCCTCTTCTTCTTTTGCCTTCCTCTCTCTCTCTCGGTCCTTCAACCTTATCTCTCTTCCTCCGCCGCACCGACGCGCGCTTTCTTCTTCTTTCCCACTCGTTTTAATCTCCCTCCCTCTGGATTATCTTCCATCCTGCACTCGCCCCAGCGTCTTCCACTTTGTCCCCGTTGCAGCAAGCCTGGAGCATCCGTCTCTTTCCAACACTCTTTTCCCTCGATCTACCTTTTTCCCTGCAACTATCCATCTTTCTTTACTGGATCGCGTACTTTCTCTTCCTCTTGCAGCTCTCGGATCCGCCATTTCTATCTCTCTCTCTCTCTCTATCTCTCCTTCGACTCGTCTGTATTTCTCCTACACGCGACGCACCTACTTTCTCTTTCTCGTATGCCTCTTACGTATGTGTGCGTGTGTGTGTGTGTGTACGAATCTTCCATTCATCCATCCTTTTCCACCATTCGGTCTCTCCTCGTCCGGTCTTGCACATACTCTTCTTCTCCTCGCTTCTTCCTTCCTCTCCTTTCTCCATTGTGCATTTTCTTTCGTTGCTTTCATCCTTCCTCGCCGCCTCCCACGTCGTTTCTCTTTCTTCGCATCTTTCCCCCGCGCAGAACACACCGTTGGTGCACAAGTACACGCGAACACGAGTGCAAGTGTCACCCCGTCTTTGTCTGGCGGATTTTCTTTCGCCGGGCTTATGCTCTGGCTGCTTCGATTAAACGTTTCCGTGCACCAGGAGGAGGAGGAGGAGGAGGAGGAGGAGAGGGAGGTTCGAGCTCCACTTTCGCGAGTGCTCTCGAGTATTTCGGGCTTGTAGGGCCCTCCACGAGGGTTCGATCTCAACGGGCCAGCCATTCGAGCTGTCCTTTACTGTCCTCGCTCAATCGGATTCCTCGAGACGCGCTAGAATTCCTCGGAACTCCCCGGGCTCAATACCCTCTGGTTACGGGTCATGCCGTGTTATTGCGCTTTTTATCGCTCCGATCGACCGGACGACGATCCCCGATTAAAGCTTCGCCTTTCATTTTTGATCAAGTCCCAGGGAAGACCGCGCGCAAAATGGAAATAGTCACCGAAACCCTGAGTCGCTCATCGGAAAAGCCAATCGACCCAATTCGAACGCTCAAAGATTTCTATCGAGACTCGCCGCTCTCTTCCTTCTATAATTGGGAAGCCTCGTCGAGATTTTCCCGTCTATCGGACGATTCCGTCTCGCGACTCGCCTTCCAAATTTCTCGACCAATGCCCCCCTCCGTCTCGAGAGAGCGTCGGAAAATAGTCAAGAACCAGGTCGGTCCCCTCCCGAGATTCCAGAGGATGTCCGAAAAACCTCTCGCTCGCCATTCGATTCCATCGCCGAAAGTGACAACCACCGCGTCATCTTTCGGAGCGACTCGGCTCGCCCAATGACGGATCATTATTCGCGACGGACGAATTGGAACGAATCTTAATTCTCCGTAATTTCTACCCGTTTGGGCAGAGACTCCGATTGACGCGGCGTCTGCGAAAAGAGGGAGAGACAACGCGATGTTGGAACATAATCGAGGGAAGACGAATATCAGCGGCGGCGGCGGTGGCGGCGGCAACAGGATTTATCGTTGTAAAACTTTTCGCGTGATTTATAAAACACACACGGGAGAAAATAAACTCCGCGCGCATGGAAAATTGTGGTGGAAAAAAAGGGGGTGGTGGTGGTGGTGGTCGATAGGTCCGCGCGTGCTCGCGCACGTGTGCTCGATATATCGGAAAGCGAAGCTTTCGCGTGCCGCGATTACGCGAATTACTCGATCGTGTTTATCGCGCGACACGCCTGCCATTTCGCGGAGTTTCGGCTCTCGCGCGCGCGTGGACTCGCCCCGGTAATCGCGCGAGTTTAACGCTCGATATCTATTAATTCGCTATTGCCATTGGTCGTTTTCCATTAGGAAATCTTGTCATGCGACAACTGACATTGTATATGGATGTGGCATGGAAACGTAACGTTGCTACACGCGCGGCTGCATTTATTCCGAAGGCTCGCTCGCGCGAGTAGATCCGAAGGGGATTTCTCTCGAAGCGTTCGCTCGATCGATGTGTGCGAGCGAGAGATCGTTGCACCACATTCCATATTGGGCAGCGGCAGCAACGGCGACGACGGTCAACGCACATTGTAAGCAACAACGACATGGAATATCCAACCATTCGCGGGATAGTTTGGCTGCTCCGGTTCTATCTCCGTCTCCGTTTCTGTCGCTGTCTCTGACTCCGTCTCTGGCTCCGGGTTTGGGGTTGGGTCAGGGCTTGGGGTTGGGGTTGAGGTTTTGGTTTCGGTGTTGGCCTGTCGTCACGCGGCTTGACCGGTAACCTAAATTCGTGGAATTCATGCTAATGCCCTCGGGATCGGGTCCCACCCTCTTCAACCCCTCATGCAACGCACTCGTCTCTTCATCCCTCGTCTTCCTATTTCCCTCTCTCTCTCTCTCTCTCTCTCTCTCTCTGTCTCTTCAATGTCTCGCCACTGTTCTCTCGTATCGAGTTTCAACGATGCACAACCAATGCAAATGCGACCCTCGACGACTTCCTCCACGATAATTATTTTAACGAGTTGACTGAAATTGTAATTTCGCGCTTTGCACTCTCACTCCACTCGCGTGTGCACGCGCCACTTTTACTTCAAACAGTCGAATTTCATTCTAGAAATTTGGGATCGTCGTTTCCCTCTCGTTTTCTGGAGAGCAGCGTTGCACGCGCTAAAAAATTGCCGATAAATTGGAGCGTGAAAGAGAGTCGCTCTCTCTCTTTCTCTTTTCGTTAGTCTCTCTGGCGAATCTGAAAAGTCGGGGACTGAACTTTTATCGGAGTCTCCTTGATTCTAGTTGGCGCAAACTTGTTTTGCCAGCTGCGATCGTCTTTATTCGAAAACTTAGCGAGCTTAACCGCAAGTAATTACAGAAGCGAGACATCTCCTTCTTTTCCTTCTAATTTAACTGGCCTAAGTTATTCACCCCTCCCCCGCGAAGATACCATCGACCGAGCTCGGCCGAGATAAATGCGCGACACTGCAGGGCCGCGTAAATTTTTATTCGCCGAAACTCTCGTTGAGTGTGCAAATAGTTTTCCCCGGGTTCCGCGCCCCATCGAAGAAAGCTCGAGTGAAAATTTTTCTCCAAATTATTCCGCTCGATGAGTCTTCCGCCTCCCTGTTTTTATGGACTTGCAAAAATTCCCAACAAACAAAGCTCGCTCGTCGCGCCAATAATATCCGGGATTCGAGAGCGATTGGCTTTTGCGAAATCTCGTGAAATCGTTCTCGCGTTTCGAAAAAATCTCTGAGCAAACCGCTCTGGTAAGGGGGGAAGCGATGGACGAGACGGACGCGGCAGCGACTCATTCGAGGCGAGTATTCTTTTAAAATTCTCTCCTTTCGCGAGAGACCCGGAGAGACGAGAAAGGAATTATTGCTGCTCGGGCAACGATAATGAGAATCTCGGCTCCAGGTGTCCTTGCCCCTTTGTTTGCTTCCGCGTCATAAGCGGGGAAGAAGCAAAACGCAATTATTCCACCCCCCAGTCACCCTCTTCTCGTTTACTTACCCTCCTTTTTCGCCTTTCAAACAGTTTTTACTCCCCGAGATTTTCACGATCCATTACGAATACAAGAATCAATTAGCCCACGAAACACGACGATGTTGTATCATTATTTATAAATTTAATTGTTTGCGGCGCATCAGCCGTTCTCTTCTCTTTCTCCCATGCAACAAAGTCATTACTTGATTGAAATACGTTCTCTACGCGCTATAAATATAAAATATTTCTATGTAACGAGTGTGTAGCGCGCAAGAAATTCATTACTCGTCGTATATTTGCATTCGGAGATTTCTCTCCCTCCGTCCCCCCCCCCCCCTCTCTATCCTCAGTCGTCAATTTATTACGTATTTAAAACTTGTGTTTCCTGTTTGATTGTTCGAATAGGAATTGTCTTCGAGTTACCGCTACTTCTTCGAGTCTGGTATCAGATTATTCTCCATCTCCATGGCAGATTTCTCATCGAAATTTCATTTTGCTTGTCTTCCCAGCGATTTCGAGCAAAGTAGCTTCCACGCGTTCTATTACTCTGAATATTGCGTCATATTCTTCGAGTTTTGTTGCTTCCCATATTTTCTAATAAATACTCGATCAATATTTCAGTCTATCGAGTACCCGGCAAATATCAGTATAGGAGAGGAATTATGCATGAATTCCGCACGTAATTAGTTTAGTATTGGATAAGAAACGTTCCGAAGTCGATTAATAAGAGCGACGCGACGCGAGGGTAGCTTTTCAGGCAGATTTTCGTCGGATATTGCACCGGCAGGGAGACACACGATTATTTTATACTCTGGTTCTCGTCCATTCGCCTCCCCGATCCTTGCGTCGCCCGAGGTGCAGATGTTAGAAGCGTCAGGAAGACGACGCGCGGTGATGGTGGTGGTGGTGGTGGTGATGGTGGCTGGTCGGGAAGAGGAAGAGCTGAACGCGAAGGCGGAAAATCCATGGGGAAATGTAAGGACAGAATGGTACTACTGTGCGAGCATTAAAGCCGAGAGGCGAGATTTTTCTTGCTCCGGAGATTTCTCAAGAGCTTCCGCCCTCTTTTTCCCTCGGAAACCCCGAGCTTTTACCGAACGACCTCCTCGCGTGATTATCCGATGCTAATTGCTCGCGATGCAGCGAATCCACTGGCCGAATCGGTTCCTCGCTCCAGTAGCGGAATTTCCACCGACGGAAAATCGCTGAAAATCCGCCGCGGATACGCGCTGCCAGCTGCTACCCACCCAGTTGTACCTCCGTACGACAATTCACCGGGTGGGGCAGTCGCAGTTTTGAGTAGAATGCCCTTTGTCGTGGAAACGCCAAGCCGAAGGTCCCTTTCATTAGGGAGATTCCAACGCGTTGCTCTAATTAATTCCGAAAGAATTTCCACAAATATCTCGGGGAATGCGGAAGACCCCATATAAATTAAATTAAACCAAGCGATATCTCCGAAAAAATAGGAGAGACGTTATCTCGCGTACTAAAGTGTCTCGTGTTACCGGGCGAGTGTCCTGCAGCACGAACCGCTCCAAAATCATTTTCACGATTCTCCTCGATCGTTGGAGTCGGAGGAGCGACGACGTCGAAGCGAGAAACGTCGTCGTCGTCGTCGTCGTCGTCGCTGTTTATCGTCCATTAGCGTTCTGCCCATCGTCCAATCGCCGCGCGACGTCGCGTCAACCTCCCCCCCCCCTCCCCTTGCTTCATTATCGTGGATTAAAAAAGGGACGAAAAGGGCAAGTTGGAAATTCCCTAGAAATTTATCACGTCGCCGTCGTCGACTCGAAACGTCAAACTCGTTAAACTCTCGAGGTAAGAGCGCGAGGTCACACGTGGATTATGTCGAATCGACAATTATCGCGCGAGGCGACGGGGGGACATTTATTGGCCGGGTTACGTATTTATTTCGCGTAAAACAATATTTCATCGTTCGAGTAGTGGATGGAACATTGGAATCGTATATCACGGGGGCGCGGTTAATAATTTGGCCGGAATTTATGGAGTTGTAAGCGTCGCCATGAACAAATCGTCCCTGGCCGTGGAAATGTTAAGGTGGCACTGGTCACGTGGGTGATATAGGGCTGGCAATATCCACCTGTTTCAGGTGAAATACGAAAGTACGCGAGGCCGCGCGCGGTTCCGTAGATCTTCGATATTGCCCCATGCTCGGCGATGAGTTACGGTTCTCACGGTGGCCGAGCCATCACGCGGATATTGGATACCGACGTCTTGCGTTTCCCGCTAACTACTTTTGCGCGAACGTTCCTTTGGCTCCTTCGAGGACCTCGTCTATTTCTCGGAATATACATTCGGAATTTCTTTGTGGAAGATCGGTCGTAAAGTTTTGGGAATTCTGGCTTTCAAAGTGTCAAGTTGACAGCGTCTATCTTCGATATCGATTATTTCCAGCCATTTCAGAGAACTTTCGTCAGACGTGATCATCTAGAACTACGAAACTGCTTGAAATGCAATGGGAACTAATTTTTTTTTTTTTTTTTTTTCAAAATCCTGACAAGAGCAATGTTAACTTTGGTGTTCGTCGAATCTGCGATCGATATTATTGCACTGGCCTGGTATGGAGAAGGTGCAGGAGGAGGAGAAGGAGGAGATGCATTTTAACCCGTGAAAGAGAAAAATCAAGAAAATATTCTCGCGTACGCGCGCACGTACACACGCACGCACGCGTATTGTATTTTCGGTCAATATTTTCGTCTGTCGCGAAAATCCACCGTCTCGGCACGACTGAAAGGGATGAGGAGGAGGAGGAGGAGGAGGAGGATGGTGTGCGCTTCCGGTTTTCTGAATCCGGTTAAATGGTCTGTACGAGAAGGGAGGTTGGTGAGACGAGGTAAAAGGTAAAAGGTAAAAGGTAAAAGGTATTACCGCGAGAAAGAAAACTCGTGCACTTAGCTGTCTGTGTCTGAGAAAGTGATTGATTTTCCGAGCGTCGATCGTTGATCAAGGCCGAGGGTCCGTGTCTACTTTTTTTCTCAAATTTTCTTCCGAAAGCCGATCGTTGCCGTTCCTTCACTATCGATAAAACGGTCACGACGCGTTGTAAGCAAACTTCGCCTCTTTTTATCGAGAATTATCTTGCGCTCGCAGCAGATTTATTAACTTGTTATCTATCCACGTGTGTGTCCGTGTGCACAGCCCGTTGAATAGATTTTTTCTGACAAGCAAGCAAATTTTTCAGGGAAATGTAGGCCAGGCCGGTGGACCGGTGAATATTGGTGGTTGTTAAAAGTTTACCTCTCCCCCTGTGCTCTCGCCAAATCGGAAATATCAGGAGGTTCCACTTCGGCGCTTGGACTAATAGATTTTTTCCGCGAAGGATGAAACTCGGGGCGTGCTGGAGTATCGCATAATTTTCAGGCTTTTTTCCCCTCGAGTGTACATATGATTTGGAAGCTCCGAACAGTGAGAATAACGAGATGAGATAATCGCAATATTTCACAGATTGAAAATAACCGAGCGTTGTAGGCCTCGTACCGTACTATTCCCGATGGTATTAGCTATCGCTTCGCTCTTGAACAGTTAAAAATAGTTTTCGCTGCACCGGAAACTCACCCCACCCACGCCGCCGCTGCACTTGGAGCCCCCACGCCACTCCTCCATTCTCCTGAAACCCGTAATTTTTACACGCTGGAAGGAAGACGTTAACCTTGGAATAGATCGGGGGAGTGTAAAATTTCGCTAGTAATTAAGTTTTTCGCGTCCATTTCAGGATTTTTAAGATTTCCAAAGTGCCGAGTGCACTCGCTACGGGAAAAAGCAGGGGGACCCGCGTAAAAACGCACACGTGCTCGTCAGAATTAAAAATTTTAACGACCCCGCGTCTGCCGGATCCGGATCTCTCTTTCGTTCGTCATAAGTCATAAAAACTTTGCTATTTTTCCCGTTAGAGCCCTTCCACCCTATTTTAAAAACACATTCTCGAAGGCTCGCTGAAAAACATTCGCCGAAGAGAAGAACGAGAGAGGGAGAGAGAGAGAGAACATAGCATCCAAATCGAATGAAGAGATCAAAAGAGAGTTCCGTTATCCCAGGAAGCGCGGAGGAACCTTCCAACCATTCGTCGAACAACGCGGGGAAGAATTAACGAGGAAAATCTCCGATGAAGCCGAAGGGCCGGCGAGACTTCCCTTCGCGCATGGGGGGTGAGGGGGTGGGAAACGATTCAGGCGCGCGTGTGCCATTCGCGAGTAGCTCGAGGAAGTCGGGGAGCTTTTTCACGAGCTTTTGAATTGCGAGAAGGTTCGCGAGTCCGGTCGGGGTTCCGAGGGGAGGAAGCGAATAATGGGGGTGGCGGTGAGCCGGGAAGGGGGAGGGGGCGACATTCGAAACGTAGGAGTAAAACGAGCGCAGGAATTCTTTCAGGACGATTAGGAATGTATTTTTGCCATGGCCGTTGCACTTAAGTTGATTCAATAGGCGGCTCATCGATTCGTGGAAGCGATCGCGCGTTATTCATTCCTCCTGAGAAACGGTCGATGGCAAAAAGCAGAGCTTCTGCCAGATAAGTCTCGAAGAGGGCTGGCCCTCCGCTAGTTGGTTCGGCCAACGGCTTATCTGGAATACCAGACGCGCGATCAGACTGACGGACGACGACGTCTGACGAGCCACATCCAGCAGGCCCGCGAGAGGACACGTGTTATTCCTCCTCTCCTCTCCTCTCTTTCTCAGGCCAAGCTTTTTCTTCCTCGAGTCAAACTCTTCTCAGTCCGTTTCGACGACTCGCCGTGCGAGAACTCGCTCTCGCCATTTCCTGCCACGCTGAAACCTCGGGGAAAAACACGACGGTCTCTCCGTCGGCGCGCGTGTGCGCGTGTGCGTGTGTGCGTGCGCGGGTGTGTCACCTATGCAAACGCGCTTCTCCTCGATCGTGAGCAAATCCATGTTTTCCCTGAGAAATTTATCGGGAGTTTTAATCGTTTAGAATACCGCCAGACGTTTTCCAAGATAAAGAACAAGAGGGTGGCGCGAGAGGGTGAGACGGTCCGTCTCGGGGGTCCGCGAAGGACGCGTGCCCTTTTTCATTGGACCTTTCGTCGGGGCTTTTTCTCTTTACTCTCCTCTCTCTCTCTCTGTCTCTCTGTCTCTGTCATCATTTCTCTACGTTCCAGCGACTCTTGTTATTTTCTGCCGCGCCAAGTATCGCGAAAGTTTGCAATTAGCTGGTAGTAAGTCGATGAAAAAGTCGATTTTATAACGAATTATCGCGATAACAAAGGTTAATTGTTTCGTTTGTTACACGGGAACTGGAGTTACGCAATTAATTATATTAACAGAAGGATCCGTCATTAAATTAATTATGTCAGTGGTAAAGGGAATCGGTGAGACGAATCGTTGCACGGCCATTGCTGCTGATTGCATTGAATTACATAAGCGAAATAAAGGAGAATCCTGTGTGCGCGCTATAAGCAATTTCGACGAACAATTCACTGTAAATTTCGATAAATAATTGGGAGAGGGTCGCGGTCCTCCGATGAAAATCCAAATTTGCCGATACAAATCAAGTTCTCCGATATTATCGAGTGGGTAGAGGGGTTGAAGCCTGATGTGGGTGTGCGCGCGTGCGTGCGTGCGTATAAATTAGCGATACCAGTGCGATTTCTTGGAAGAAAGCGCCATGTTCAGCGGAGTATCAAAATATTCGAATCCGTTTATTCTCGACAGTCATGGCTGAGTGGGAGGAAACGAATCTTTAAGCTCGCGCGGAATCATAAGCGGCTTTTCCTTGGGATACGGCGCAAACGAGTGGAACGAAGAGTTCGCGAGTTATCGTCGAAAATCGTGATCGAGGTGGTAGTGTCGTCGTGGGAGACGTGGGACCCGCGTGTAGTTTTGCGCAGGAATTCAAAGTTTTTGCCAGCTGTGTTACGATATCATTGAAAATTGCCGGGGGAGTTTGCGCGGGGGGGGGGGGGGGGGAGTGGCACGCGCCTGGAATATTAACGATCGCCGAACAATTATCGTTGTCCGTGGTGTCCGGGGCGAGGGGGAGGTGGAGGGGTCGAGGAATCCAAGCGGGAGGGGCCGAAGACCGCGAGCAGCTTGTAACTCCAAAGACATTGCCCGAGCACGTGACGGAACTTTCAAGTTGAATCGGTAGAGCGCAACCGGTTTCTTTGGCAGCGACGTTGTTTCGTCCACCTTGACGAGCCTTCTCCCTCTCCGGAGACCCTCTATTCATCCATTTATCCATTCGTTCACCGTTCGTTCGTTTGCTCGTTTGCCCGTCCGTCCGTCCTCTCCTTTCGCGCTCCATCGACCTCATCCGCCGCTTCCGTGAATTTCGATCAAGACCGAAGGATTTCGCGCGAATTCGCCTACTTCGGAATTCAATACCAGCGACAAATTCGATATTCCGCCGGATTTTTTAGTAGCCGCCAATGGCAGAGGCCCCGCTTCCACTTACATCCGCGATTTTTTAATTCTCCGCCCGCCTCTCGAGAGGGA
The DNA here is from genome assembly GCA_037305995.1 of Sclerodermus sp. 'alternatusi'. NCBI lineage: Eukaryota > Metazoa > Arthropoda > Insecta > Hymenoptera > Bethylidae > Sclerodermus > Sclerodermus sp. 'alternatusi'. The sequence continues at coordinate 7,704,969 of CM074550.1, forward strand.
TTCATCGCCTCCAACCTCCCCCGATCTCCCCGGGTCGCTCGATCGTCGCGATTCGAGTGTACCGAGGAACCGAGAACCTCCCCCTCGCTATTCCCAACTAGAGATTCACGACGAACTGTACTCGCGGTACATAAACCACGGTCTTGTTTACCGACGAATCCTACGGATCTTATCTCTCGCTACCTTGAACTCGGAAGGGACCTCGAATATTTTTTGCAACGCGACTAAAAGCAGAGAAACGGTCGTTGCGATCATCCGACGCTCCGCTCTCTTCGTGGCTTGCCTGAAACGCCTGAAGGTTCAGGGATCGAGAAAAGAATCGGCGGAGAAGCCTTTGACGAGTTTTCCCGGAAAATTTCCAGGGGTTTTAGGTCTTGGGACATGAGAGAAAATCGCGAGGGCGAGCAGGCGGAGGAGGAGGAGGAGGAGGGGAATCGACAGTCCGGAGATCAGATCGGAAGGCATTTGGTCGAGTTCTAAATATTTGGGGGAGGTTTTTAAGGATTTCCCCGAAGGCGATAGAAAGATCTCGTTAGATTCTCGCGAATCTGCATTGGCTCGGGGGGAACGGGGGTAGGTAGCACAGCAGCCGCACTGGCATACGGACTCGCTCACTTGGCATTCCACGGTGCGGTCCGAGCAAATCGACTCGCTCAAATTATTTGCCGTCTTACGGCAAATTTTACATCGACTTTCATGATATCGAGGGCTCATTCGCGAGATACGCGGCTAAACTATCGAACTCCTCCCCCCCGACTATCGCATCGCGTTCCTCGGAGTCGATGAAATTTTACTACTTATGGAATACCACGCGCGTTATTCCGCTCGTTGAATTATTTTGGACAAGTTCGCCGCCGCCGCCGCCGCCATCGCCACCGCTGCAACGCCGAATATCTTTTCGACGTCAACCGCGCAAATATCGCCGTAAAGAATATTCCGGGATAATTGAATAGATTCGCATAATCTATAAAATAAGAGGAGCGGAGTCCATTGGGGTGGAAAAATAAAATTTCAAGAGCCCCCGGTGGAACGGGTGATATAAAAATTTCTAATATTTCTGTCCTGCGCAGCTCTTCCGCGTGAAATTTTCCAAAGCATTCAGGGAGAGAGAGAGAAAGAGAGAGAGAGTCCGAACGTGGATATTTGGTCTACGTCTACTTACACATAGAGGAGCAATAGTGTACAGCTGGAAGGGTGCAAAAAGCTTAATTGGAGCTTTGAGCTGAGCGTGCAAGTGCGAGGGAGAGGGAGAGAGGAGGGAGAGTCCACTGATACGTCATGTCCAAGTGCTGCGGGTGCATCAAGTCTTACGCCCCGGCGGACGCCTATCGGCCGCTGCGGACTCAAAGTTCTTGCGGGAGCCTCAGGCTCCCACGGGATCAAGCGAGAAGCCCCGGGAACCGGCGCAGAAAGCCCAGCGTTCGTTACGACGTGGTCAGACCTGCCGGAAATGGAAGGTGAGATCGAAGGGACTCCGGAAAATCAGCCCGAATCTATCCCGAGTCTCGGTTTCATTGATAGAATCCTTTAATAGGATTGCCGGAACAAAGTATAAGATGAACCAAAATACCTCCATCTTATCCAATCACCGATAACTTCTAATTTCACTTCTGAAACTTTATCTCCTCTAACGAACTTCCATTCGGAGTACATTCCCCCTATTAATCCGTTCTATCAATCATCCGCGCGGTACCGCGCGCGTTCATTGGTCGATGGCTTAAAAGCTGGAGTATCCGGTGACAATGGTCGTCGACCCTTCTCATTTGCCGCGCTGCTCCACGAGAGCATTTTTTTCACAAAAATTCTTTATTCCCCCTTTTAAACGTTTCCCGTTTTGCTTTTTTCATTCCAGGTAAGACCTGATTTTCTCGACCTTCGAAGGCTTCCCGACGCCTCCTGCTCTTCTGTCGCGTAATACGGAGGGGTGGGTGGTAGCGATCCTCGATAACGGACGGTAAGTGCCTACGAATTTCGATGAATTCCGGAGTAACAGAATGGAAGGGGACGCTTCCATCCTGGAGAAAAATCCGGGAAAATTCATCTTGCGTTCTGAAAGAACAGCCACCCCTTTAGCCTTATGTACGTCGCATTAGCGATGCAATTACTACGGGGGTGGCGCATGCCCGGAATAATTTACTCTACAAATGCGCGTTAGGATCCTTCAGGAATATATAAGTTTAATGCGCGCCCTTGTACCAAGTTTCTCACTTCTCAGTCACACGCGAATCTCCAGACATTTTAACTCCGTCATTTTAACTCCATTTTATGAATTGGCAATTTTTCTCCCCTCTTTTCTTCCTTACACCCTTCGGCTCTGAGTCGTCTCTTTTTCCTCGCGCTCGAAGCTATTTGTACGGAAAATGAATATCGATACGGATTCATCTTTGTGTAGAGGTAGTTTTTTTTTTTTCTATTTTTCACGCGTTTTTCGAACGCGATGGAAAATAAAGGGAGCGAGATGTTGCTGGTAAAACAGTGAAAGTAACAATATTTTTGCCGTGCGGGGGAGAGGGTCGGGGCAATTTTTTTAGCCGGTAGACGATTTAGTGGATGTAAATTGGCGGCAGTGTCCCTGCGATATCGTTAATTAATCGTGGGGCTTGCTCGCGCAAGTTAATTAATGTCTCTGCGCTTGATTAAGCACTGGTTGGCGTGGCGTGAGGTGGCTTGCCGATTCAATTTCAGTTTCAAGGCGCGGGCTTCCTCGTGTGCAGGGGTAGAGTATCCAAATTTGGCCGGCAGAACTCTAGCAAAAATAATAAAAACACAAACCGCGCCGCTAATATTCCCCTCGTTAAAGAAACCCTTTAAAAAGCGAAAGCGAATTAAGACCAGAACGCGAAGATTGCATTAAACTTGAAGTGGATAACAGAATTTTCCTGATTCTCCCGTTGAATTTTGAAAAACAACTTCGAAATGTGGGAGAGCAACCCTGGGACGGGAATTATTTCAATGAAAATACAACGAATGAGTAAACGCGGTTAGTGAACGAAAGTAACAAGAATGATTAAATTTATGGTGAATTTGATCAATTCCTTAAATTCGTATTAAAATTGTGCGCGCTTAATAGTGCCGAGTACAGCCAGGGACAGATACGAAGTTCCGACAGCATTCGACGCTCCTGACGAGAGGCGATCGAACGCAATTTAGTCTTAGCGACGTCATCCGCGAATCGTGTATCAGTCCTTGGCTGTACATTCACTTGCTCGCTTGTCGAATTAAAGATAAGAGGAGATTGTATCGGTTTACAAGAAAAAAAGTGTCATTATTTTATTATCGATTAGTTAAGCCAGTTAATTAATGTTTATACGCTTGACTTAATAGTGATTGGCACAGTAGTTTATCGATTCAATTTGAGGTAGGTAGACTGAGCGATGCTTCCTTGTCCAGGTAGGGACACCACGCCATACTGTTTTAGCGATAAGCACTTTCTAATCGATGAGCTAGAATGGCACTCTTGAGATGAAGTTTCACGATAGTGGGCCTTCGTGGCCGGAACTTCGATTGGCAAAGATCGATCTCATTACCTCTCGGAACTTTGACAAATTTCGTCTCTCGAATTCTTCGAATTGCAATGAATCAAAAATAATCCTATTGGTTAAGTAATATCTTTCTAAGAGAGTGGTCGCGGAGAACGAGTGGAATGAAACGTGGAAGGAAATTTGTATGTTTCGATTTCTCTAGTGAGAAAATACGACGAACGGCTGAAAATGCAAAACACAGGGTGGAGAGTTTCGATTAAGGATAATGTGGAGGAGTATGAGACAATGAAGGGAAAACGGAAGAAATGAGGGAGGGAGGGAAGGAAGGAAGGAAGGAAGGAGGAAAGGAGGGAAAATAGGGAACCTAACGGAGCTGGTGGTGGATGCAGGAGGGTGGAACTTTTGAGGGGTGAGAAGGGGCGGAACCGTCACGTGACCGTCGCCGGTAGATATCGGGTGATAGAATAATGGTGGGGGATCGACGTAGGGGATGGCAGGATTTTTGCGCTTTCCTACGGAAGTACCGTCAGTTCCGCAGGAACTGTCGCGCGGTTCGGTAGTACGCGGATCCCTCGATTTTCCTTTTCTCTTCATCTCTTAGCTTCCAACTCGTTCTCCATTCTCTCGTTATCTGCATCGTTAACGTCGTCGCGAGTGTTTGTGAATTCCGTCTCTCCTCGCAGTTGCTCCCTTTTCGCCTTTCCTTCGAATTAAGGGTAAGATCCTGAAACCTCTCCTCCATCCTCCTTCGCCCCACGCAAATCGATTAACAAAACGACTGATCCACTTCGAAAAGAAATCATCGTTTATCGATTTTCGGAAAGTATTTCAATGATTTTAATTCTTGGAACTAGCGAGAAACCATTTAGAAAGGAACGGTGGAATATCATCGCGTTTAGGAATCCGAAAGGAAGAGGCGTATATTTGTCTCCTGGCACTTTTGGACGATATGTCAATATGATAAAATGGAGCACGTACGGTTGCCATGAAAAAAAAGTTGAAAATTTCTCTAGATGCGTACCTAGAGTGATATTTTGTGCTATTACGGAGTTTCGAAATGTGAATGGGCAAAATGAAATTGGTAGTCCATGAAAAGTGCGAAACTTTACTACCGTTTTTACTACGTGAGAATTCGCGGGCCATTTCGTATTATTTGACATTTTTCTGGCCAGATTCGTAATTTCGTTCCCTTTGAACACCGTGGTTAAAATAACGTGCAGAGTAGTAATTTCGGTCCATGGAATATGGATTCGGAATTGAAAATGTAACTATTTAGCGGCCCAAATGTCCATGGAAAAGTTCATTAGATTTTTTTGCACGTGGAAAACGCAAGAAGCAACGCACGCGTAAGAATTTAATAATGTTTTTCGTTAAAAGGACGATACGCGTAAGAACGCAAGCTTCGAAGTAAAACAGAGCGCGCGTGATCGGATAACAAAGGGATAGCAGTCAAATTGAACAGGAGTGAAATCAAAGTGGAATATTGTCCTAAAGAAAATGTAGTTCCTGCTCGGAGCAAATGAGGAGTCTGAAATGAATTTATCTTGGCTTATAATTTTCCTTGTGTTCCGAGGGATGCGATTATTACCGTGAGTTAGGAAAATTGCTGCAGCGCAGCTATCGGGCACTGAGAAAGCTTCTCTGATTAGTGGTAGTGTCACTTTATCGAAAATCTAGCCTCGTTTAAAGCTTCGACCCCTGCCTCTCCCTGCCCCTCTCTATTTCCTGGGTTTCCGTACGAAATTGCGCGAAACTGGTCGGGCCACCGCTAAAAGCTCGTAATTAACACTTTAATTACACATTACACCTAGGTCTCGTTAAACGTCATTCAATTATGGTCCGTTTACCTTTGCTCTCAGTTCTCTTCGTACTCCCAAAGGCGCTCGAATTAATTTTAATATCAATTGTTATCTCCGAGTACACTGAATGGCTAATGCAATTTAGTCGGATATGCAGGTCGCGAAAGATCCTCTCAATCGACACACACACACACACACACACACACACACACACACACAGACACTCCAAAGATTCCAAAAATGTAAAAATTCATTAATATAAGCGCAGACGCGTGTCTCTGGATAGATTTCTCATTTCGTTGGATCGACTTTTTTACGATCCTGTCGAGATAGATTTGCTCATTTTTTCTTTTTTTTTATTGATTTTCAATGATAGTGGAAAGAATTGCCCTGACGTGTCAAGCTTATTCTGTGTCATTTATGTATTTCAGTAAAAAAAAGAAAAAGAAAAAAAATAATTTAAAATAACGTGAAAACCATCGTATTTAGATTTTAATGAAATTCTGATAATTTCTCGATTAAACATTGATCCGACTACGTTTCCTTGCAACGTCGTTTATTGAATTTCAAGGGGAGAATTTTTTTTCAAGAATAACCCCCTTCTGATTTCCGGACAAATTCTTTAACGCTCGAAGATATCGAGATTACCCCCCTCGTTCCTGTCAATTCGAGAAATTTAGCTTCTTTCGCTTATGCAGAGAATCGTCCGAGAGTCAAAGCGTTACGTAGTGCGAGCTAGCATCGGCTGTCCTTATTAAAGCGCGATTGCATTTTCTCGACGCGAATTTTTGCAAAATCGATACCGAGCAAAATGAATATTAGGGAAATCAGAGGATGGATATACCGAGCACGGTGCCGATACACATTGGCATTGGCATTTGTTGTAATTCAATTCGCGTTTCAGTGTGGTTCGACTGGTATTTCAAGTGGTATTTGCCGAGGGCGCAAATTCAAAATACAGACTGCTGCTCAAAATGTCATCCGCCGATAGCGGGGCGGAGGGTGGGAGGTAGCGCTCGGGTAAAATCAAAAGAGGGAGAGAGAGTTTCTTATCGTCGAACGAGCGAACGGACTTTGGAAAATCATCGAAATCATTGCGAACGAGGATCCACAAAAAACGCATCTCAATCATCAGGTATCGCGTGGAAAGGGAGCAGTCGTTTCGTTAATCGGAAATTTCCCGATTCGCCCCCGCGTTCGCGTCCCTATTGTGTTCCCCACGGTGTTCCCGATAGATCGTTTCGCGAGGCGTCGTCTGACGAAGGTCGTTCGCAGGTTGTGGAGGAGATCACTCGCGTTTGCCTGGTGAAAGTGAAAGAATCGCGTGGAGAAGGCGCGAGAGCGCGCGATTCATAGTGCGTTTTTACACACCGTGCGAGCCTGTCACCGGCGATTGATCGCCAGGATTTCTCATTCCATCGCCGAACGGGACGTTCGATCGCCGGATCGACTTCCACCTTGTACGCTGGATACCAGACTGAGGTCAGTTGTCATTCTTACACTCTCGCAAAAAACACAGAAACCGATTCCCCTCGCCTCCCGCCACCGCCGCGCGCTCACCTTCTTTTACATTCTGTATTTCTTACATTCGAACTCTGTCGGTGGTGCGAACTCTATTGGAAACACGCGAACGCGCAGCAGCGAAAAACTTGATAAATCCCAGCAAGAATTTCCTCGCTGCTTTTATTTCGCCTTCCTTCGCTAATTCCCTAGGAGAGTTCGGGAAATCTTATTACTGTGCTTTTTAGCTGCTAATTGCTGTTCTAAATGCCACTGCCACCATCGCGGCAGCCGCCACCGCCGCTGCTGCTGCTGCTGCTGCTGCTACCCAATGGGAATCGATTTGCGGAGACTCGCAGTTCGAGTGTAATTCAAAGTAATTCGGATTTCAACGTAATTTTAAGTACGCGTGCCTGAGCGATTAAGGAAACGTGTGATTTTATTAGGAAGCTCTTCGGGAATCGATGAAATCACTCACGAATCTCATTCGCGCTCGTTATATTTTTGGTTGGCTACACGTTTTTAATTGCGGTAATTCCGGCAATTCGGATTCCTGACGGTTTGCGCGATAGCACGATGATTAATATCCTTTATAATTTATCGTCTATTATTCGAGTCAAAGATTTATAGCTTGTTCCTCTTACCAGATGTACGGTATGTGTTTGCGCGTTGCAAACTTGAATCCAATCTAAGACGCTTACATTTGGTATTGTATCACTGAAAATTTTCTTCTTTACTTCCCTCCTCTCCCTCTCTCTCCCTCTTCTCTCTTTTTCTCTCTTGGTGAACTCTCAAGCATTGAATGCCTTTATTCTTCCCGCGCCGCGTGTTAAAACAAAGAGAACAAGAATTAGCGATTCTGCTGGAAAACGAAACGAAAAATAGGAAGTTGAAAGGAAGGAAAGGAGGGAGGCGATCCGTAACAATTCTATACAAACAGAGGCATCGTGGGAATTTATTAAAGACTTGCCTGGTGGGAAATTCGAAGTCCATCCGAAGTATCTGAAAGTAGAAAAAAAAAGGAACGATGGAAGATCAGGGTTGCATCGTCCTTACGATCATTTTACAAAATTCTTCGAATTAAAATGCTTGAAATGCTCTGATTTGCAGAGCATCAGCATCTCTCTCTCTCTCTCTCTCTCTCTCTCTCTCTCGCATAGGTCAGTTTGGTTTATTAGCTATATTAATTTAGTTGCCGAAAGCTTTCCGGGAACTTTTAAAGTTTGCGCAGTTATCGATTGCCAAGATGACTCTGGCTCTAATTAATGTACGCTCGCTTAATGATCTTATGGAATAATTTAACGCTTAGAAAATAATTAACTGGAAGATTCTTATGCACGCTCGGGCACAACCTTCCAGTTGTCAAAGAAGAGGAAACGATTGCTCGGTGCCATATCGCAACTGAGTAATCTCAATTTAATTGTGGTTGTTCCAATCACGAATCCGACAGTCGTATCTCCAATATTTGGCGCAATCCTAATAGAAAGCATTCGCTTAATTTTACTCAGATGCCGAGTGGAGAGCGATAATTGATTTGATATCATTCATCGAGTTATATCGATGCAATCAAGGTTTATTGAAGCTATAATCGAGCGTCGAATGTTTCATATCGCCATTTTCTTTCATCGCGAGTGATCAAGCGAGTAGTTTTAGCTTTCGCCCCAATTGATTTGCACCCGAAGTTTTAATTGCGCGGAAATTAGATCGTTGAACGTAAGCGATAATAAGGTACGCCTACTTTTTGCGCGGTCTGGAAGAGCGCGTGTCCAGAAAGAAAATAGGATCACGAGGGACCGATTGAAAAGGAGAAATGTGCTTCCACACAGTGGAAACGCCGGTTTTCGCGATTAAAACCGTCACCTCGCGTAAATATTGACCGGTCTCGTATCTATATTCCTTTTAATCGTGCGGAGATTAAAATTCAAACTGTCAGAGTGATTTTCCTGTCCAAACGAACGACGGGGAAACTCGAATTTCCCTGTAAACAAGACTCGAATCGGTCCGCGCGTACGTTTCTCCCCCCGTTCTCGCCGCCCTTCCGAAACTTTTATTTCCTCAACGGGAGAATTTTTCGATTCTTCCTCAGAACTGTTTTTCCTCGCGAAATTCCAGCCGTCGCTCTTCGGCTACCAGTCGCCGTAAATCTGTTTTCGTAAAATTTTTAAGCGCGCTCTCATCAACGCGCGCTATCAGGCCGAAATCAGTGATAAAACTCCGCGATAATAACTACGAGGTAAAACGATACCGCGAAAGGAAAGTTATTATGAAAGAACCTTAAAGCGAAGCGCTCCCGCGTTTTCTGTGAAGTAAAATTTTCGAAATCTAATTGGAGGCTCATTCATGAAATTCCGGCGTTTCTTTTCTCGCTGCCACGTTTCCGCGCTTACAGCTTGTTACGCGCACGTGCGCGATGCACGTCGCACGCGGAACCCGCTCGCTTCGCCACAATTTTTACCCTTTTTCTCTCTATCTCTCTTTATTTTGTCCTAACGCTCACGCCTCGCATTGTCGGCTTTTAGAATCCACTACCGTCACCTCTGGCTACCTCTTTAACAATAACGCCGTGTACCTCTTTTTATCCCTCCCAACTGAATTAATATTCCTCTCAATTACAGTAGTTTTGCCTTTTCGCGACGGGACTGCCGAGAGTCTATAAATAACGCGCGTCCCTTCTCTTTGTTCTAATAATTTATAAGGTTTCTCGTTACCTGTAAAATCTTCGTTAATTTAATCGACGACGCTCCAACTTATTATTTACTCGCGCGATGCAATATGATGTTTTTCAGCGCCGAGCTTCGACCCTACTGCAAGGGATGAAGTAGAATAGTTTCTCGCGAGACGGATGGATTACGTCATCCAAAGGGAGATTTTAGCTTATTCGGATTATGCGTGAAACTCGGCAGTTCGCGCTTTCCGATTTTAACAAATTGAACCACGGTCGACTCCGTTCGACGCTGAAATCAGCTTTAAAGCTCGAGTTCTTCGGCTCGCGATATCAAGGCCAGTGACTCAAGTGGATTTTTGTACTTCGTACGAGTTTTCGACTTTCTCCGCCCATCTTACAGCTCGGCGCTAATTACTGATACTTGATTAGCATTAATTACGCCGGAAGAAGGCAAATCTCCGTCGACGCCGACGTCGACGTCGACGAGGAAACTTGCGATGAGCCGTTATATCCAGTTTAGCCTGTTATCATATTGTCTCTTGATTAACTAAATAAAGATCATGAACTTTCGTCCCTCGTAATCTCGAAAATCTCGCTCGCGCGGTTCTTCCCCCTTTTTTCCAAGAGCTTCGTTAAGAATTTAACGCGCTCTCGTCTCGAGAAGAAATTAGAAAGTGTGACTCCACTCCACACTGATCGAGGATGATCGTGATTTTTGTTTTACCAATAAATTCCTTCCCGTCGTTTAATTTGCCCCAACAAATTTCACTTTAACGAGCAGTCGCGTTAATTAATCTAGTTCGAATTACAGTTTTGGCGGGCGGTTATTTAATTACTGTAATCGTATTATATACGGGGCCTTTTATAAAGATGTCCGTGATAGAGGAGAGCCTCGGCTGGCAAGCGTGGCTAACAATCGCTGCTGTTATAATTATACACGCGATCCGATCGGCCCACAGTTTCTCCTCGCAGCGTGGGAAACTTTCGATGCAGCACCGATTCAGTGTGTAATGCTTATAAATTGAAGCGTCATCAATGACACGTTAAACATATATACGAAATATCCCCATAGAAATTATATTATCCTCGATTAAATTTTCACATACGGGGGAAAGCACCGCACCGAAGTATCAATCGTGAAATATTGATTTTATCGAGTGGACGGAAATCATTCACCGATGAATGATTCATCAGTGACGAGCGATCGACGAATTTCCAGACCGCGTGGGATGTCGCGAAAAGCTACCAGCAGTCGAGCGAAAGCTGCTCTTCGAAATACTTTTTAAGGAATATTTAAACGCGACGTAATCTCTTTAAATGCGACGCCGTTCTGAAAGACTAAGACACCGGATGTTTAGTCAGGACAGTTTTCGTTTCTCGAGGTCGTCGCACGCACGGAGGGGTTGGTCCGACGAGGCTGGATACCAGGCTGCTCGTTTTCTCGATGCAGAAATCTCGGTTGAGAAATCGACATTAAAAATGAGAAAGGAGAGGAGAACACCGGGGGAGGGAAATAAAAAAGCAGAAGCTGCGATGAATGCACGACGCGTTTCCGTCGTGAAAGGAGACTCAGGGTCGTACGGTTATTTCCGGGCTAAGCAAACCACGGGAACTGGAGCAATTTTATGTGGTACCATTTTTTTTTTTTTTTTCTACCTTTGAGTCGTCGGGTCAAAGTGTAGTCTCGCTCCTCGATGAACCTTCGCACACAAGTTTCTTTTTTTTTATTCTACCCACTCTCTGTATCCTCCTCTGACCTCTTTCCATTAGAATTTTCAAGCACTCGAGGCCCCAAAGTCTTTTCGATTCTTTTCCAACCTATTTTTGTAACTCCCATACCTCCGGAGAGTCGTTCCTAAAATATATGTATTCCAGACGTAGGCAAAACTGTTTGTACGGCCTCTAGAAATTGAGGCAGTCAGAAAAGTCAGGGTCGTTCTGAACATTGCCGCAGGTCACGGCTGCATGAATTCTGAATATTCCTCTCAAGACGCTGTTTCCTACCAGGGGTATTCCCTCCTGCAATTCTTGTATCTACCTAGAAGATTCATTTTTCCAAGATTTCCCTGAATCTTTGATAAGGTGCATTTCATTTTATTATTTTCTTCATATTTTTCAGTCTCGCGTGAAACAAGTATCGCCGTAAATCACGTAACGTCGAAGTGGCTTTTTGATTTATCGTATCGCTTAATAAATTCTTACCACTTTAATTGTACAATTGTCGAAAAAGCTCCAAATATTTCATCGAATGAGCTTTGCACGATGAGGGCACACGGGTAAACGTAGATTAATAAAATAGAGAGAGAGAGAGAGTGGAGTATAAAAAGATAAATTTTGCCCTGATTTTCGAAGCTTTCTACCAAGTTGAATAAATTTAATAATAAACGCGTCTATCGCTGTTGCTTATAGTCAATTAATTAAATTTTATAAAAAAGTTTCGCGCGATTCGTGCAGTTTCCAAATAAATCGAATCAAGTATAACAGGCAGCAGATAGAGATAGTTTGTTTCCATTGAAATTTTCTCGAATGCTGATTGCTCTCGAGTATCAATAATAAGCTTGCGTCTATCTATGATAATAAACTACGTATAATTTAAAGCTTATTCGCGAATGCTCGCTGTATAATTTTATTCGCGAAGCTTTTGGATTAATGAAACTATATAGCGGAGCTATAGAAGGCTCTTGACTGGCAAATAGCGGTCTAATCACGTATCGTATAATGCAAATAAATATCATCCGATAATTCCATTTATTTTTCAAGAGTCTGGAATCGCTGTATAATTTTTTTTTTTTTTTTTTCTGATTTCTCGCTGTGACGGTGTTTTACCTCGTATGACATGGGCTACTCGACTCGTGATATATTATTTCGCAGTGAAGGGGATGGTTGAAAAAGGGTGCGAGGAGTAGCGATTTGTGCGAGTACGGCTGGCCGATGGCTCTCTCGCCCCTGGCGTATCGTAAATTACCATTAACCTCCAAAGTTTCTTAAAATACCGCTTTCATGGCCCACCGTTGCTCCACGCGCACCTGCATTTTCTCTCCCGCGAGATAACCATTTAGAGAATCGATGAGCTTATTATTGTTCCAACCCTGCACTATTCACCCGATTCATGTTGTTATCTAAATTGCTTTTGTTTCCATCCCGGCCGCTTATTACCACAAATGCAATCATGTTTTTATGAAGGATATTTGTTAAAATTCAATTTACCTGCTCGCGCGTATGCGTGTGCGGTTATTTTCATAGCATTCAACGAGAGCGAAACGAGAGTCTTTTCGGTCCGCGCGTGTTGATTTTTCCCCAAAACGTTTTATCAATTTTCGATGACGTTTCTCTCACTTATCCTACGTAATCGTATTCCTCTCGCGCTTAAACGCTCGCGAGACGACGCGGCGATAAGCGAGTCGGTGGAACGAGCGAAACTCGAAATTAGGAGGAAACTCATAGGAAGGGCTTTGATTCTCTTCTCCCCCATTGATTTTTCACGAGGATTCGATTCCGCTGGATAGTTTCTTTGCTCGAAATGTGATATTGCCTACGGTCGGGGGAATGGGGCGGCAATTGAGTAAACAGTGTCGCCGCTGCAGTTCTTTTATGCGCTCGATGCCTCGGTGCCATTTCAGATCTATCTTCTTCCAAAAGGACATTCGATTTCGGCATTCAATGTCTCTCCCTCCAGTCATTCGGAGAGCCATCCCCTCCCCCCTCCTTCCAACCCCAAGGAAAAAGAGTTTAAAGCGCCGTAAATGAAGCGCGAGTTGAATTCAAATTCGATTGTTCGCGTTCGGCCGTCGAGCGATTTATAAAATGGGAGAGTATCGGTCGAATCCTCCGCAGTCCGCTCGAAATGATTCAACGATTTCCAATGATTTATATCCGGCGGAAACTAATTGCGCGTTACTCCAGTAGTAAAGCGTGAAAAGGGGTTGGCTCTTGGACTCTTTGAGCCGGCTTATTTATCGACGTCTCGAGTATCGCTTTCTCAATATTTGTCTTTCCCCTCCCCCTCCTCGTTTTACTCATTTCAGTATTTCCTAAACTTTCATCCTCGAGGCATAAATCTCTCCGAGTCGACTCGCGGCATTAATCAAATCAAGAGCAGCCGGAGCAATGCGTTTCCAACTATTTTCTCGATGCACCGCGATGCACCGGATTTTTTTCATTAAAGCTTCTCCCGGGTCTCTGATATCGCGGAATTTTCATACTTTGGCTTACTCTCGTCAGAGGTAAAAGCCACGAGCGAGCGAAGCTCTCGCCAAGAGGAATTCGCTCGCTTGATTCTGATAATTCGAATCTAACCAGAACCGATTGCCGCGGTGTTAAACGAAAATGGGGATGAATTCTTTGTGCTCGCTTATTTATTGACGTCTCGAGTATCACTTTCAGCACGTTTGCGTTCCCCGTTCCGTCTGGCACTAAGTACTCGGAAGCCTTACACCGGCTATTCAGGTTCTCGGGATTTGCGGCGGGCACGGACGTCGGATTTACGAGGGTGTTACCTCCCCAGGGTGGAAACCCTGTGTACCCTTCTCTCCTCTCTCGACAGAGTCGTGTTTACTATATAATAATGTACTTAAGTCCCCCGACGTCTCGCGTGTGTTGGAGAGGAAAAGGGTTATTCGCATAAACTACCGCCCCGCGTTCTTCCAGAGGCAACTTGGAAATTGACGTTTTATATTTTTATTCCCTCCAAATCCCTCGACCGCCTCCACCCTTACCCCTCGTCTGATTTTCGCGATCTCGAAATTTTCGAGATTTTCGCGTCTCTTCGTCATTTTTCAAGGACGACGACGACGCGGGGAATACGGTCCTCCAAGTGCCAATTAAATCATTCGAGGGAAACGCGAGGGAGAGACACCGCTCTCTCCGTTTAAGAATCGCGCTCGAATCTGGAGATTGAACTTTTAGGAGAGATTCCATGGGAACACGCGTATACTGCGGGAACTCTGTTATGTAGGCGTCGCTGCCAAGTCAGCGAAATTCGAGCTACGCCAAATCTGCAGTTTCGGATTACCATTTTGCCAGTGATCAAGTTTATTTCGCTGCATCGCTCAATGGAAACTGCACAATTTGCACTCTGGTCCTCCGAAAGCAAACGCGCGCGTCACGTCTTCGAGACGTGGAAATACAATATTTCTTCGGTTTAGCCTGTTCTCTCTCTCTCTCTCTCTTCTTTTTTCTTTTTTTTTTTAGAATATGTAACAAGTTCGCGATAGGGGTGCGGATAAGGTATCACGGATGAAAGTGAATACTGCTAATGTTTCATGGTTTCCTCGAGGTTGTTTAATCGCCGCTGTTGCGCGAAGGGGATATTTAAAAGGAGTTCGGTTTAATAAATTTTTCGATGGGAGATGGCGTGTGGTGTGATTTTCAAAGTGAGTTTTCTCCTGAAAGGGTTAAGTGAGCAGGGTACGCAAGCAGGGTCCATTAGCTGGGATATAACGCGAGTTCCTCGCACGTCGTAAATTTCGTTAGAGTCGCCGACGATTCATTGATCCGCGACTCTTTGAACCCTTGACCAAAACCCACGTACTCCCAATGGAATTTATGCTCCTGCAGTCTCATCCTGTATGTCCAATGTTTTTCTTTTGCGCCTCTAATAGATTTATCCCGGGAACGCACCAACGGAAAGTACGGATTCTCGGTTGCTCGCATAATTGGATGAATACAAATTGAGCACGGTCAATAATTTCTTACGCTTTCCATAATCAACCTCTGACCAAGAAACGAAAAAAAAATTAAAAGAGAAAGAAACACGTATGAGTAATTCTTTACGTTCGATTCCATTGGTGGTTCTTCGTTTTACTTTTGCCTACTCCTAAAACATTTGCTAATCCGGTTTCTAGGCACGCTTCGAAAACAGAAATTCGCTCGATGTTTTTAATCTTATTTTTAGAATCTAAAAATGATCCTTATCTATCTCTCTCTCGATGGAGGTAGGTTCTTGTTAGTGAAATAGGAAAACAGTGTTATCGGGAAAGGCAACATTGTTAGACGCAACAGCGCAGGAGAAGATAGTGATCCAGAATTTATACAGTGATCCAAGGAAATCGTATTTTTATTTAAAAGGACGTTTGTCCCATACTGTTATAGAGGTTATAATTTGAGCAAGTACATTGTTCGTAAAGTTTTTAAAGACAGTATAACGAAAGTAACGATAGGACTATAATAAATTTTTTTTCCCGGGCCCCTTGGGATAATGGACACAGTCATTTCATCCTGCTTTACGAGCAATTCGTAGAATATTTGCCGGATACTAGAGTTTTCTTCTCTTTAAACTTTGGTCCTTTTAATGCTTGCCCCCTTACTTTCCTTTTTCTTCTTTTTTTCTCTTTTTTTTTTTTTTATCATTTTTATAGAAATCCTTAAACGTATGCTTACGTCTCCATTAGCAATTGCGCCAAGGATCCATTTTCCAACCCTTTAAAATTTATTTCTTTTGTCCCTCGAAACTCCATCCCCCTTGTAACTCGCATCGTTATCGGTTTTCCCCTCTATCGGAAGACTGCACCTCTCGTGGTTTACCGTGAAACTTGCAAATTTGTGGATTTCTAAAGTCTGGGGTTTTGGCTGATTTTACTACAACCACCAAAGTGTCCTTGTTCCTTTAGTCGTAAAACGACTAAAATCATTATAACTTACTCTCCCCCCCATTAGTTTAACTCGCAAAGACAATTTACTCGTACAATCCTTGCTCTCGCTCTCTCAGTTTTTGCGCACAGAAAATCCCTAAGATTTTCGTTATAAGCAGCCAGCAATGTTTACTCGAAATACTCGAGGTTTCAAAATTCATTACTTCCGGTGGTTTTTCGGAATCCATTGAAGTATCCCTGTGGCGTAGGACCAATGATGCGCCCGGTTTAATATTCTTTCTTTTTGGCTCCTTGGAGGACCACGGTAAGCTTTTATTCCGAGTTTTACGAGCAGTTGGCAGAATTCTTTCGGGATCGTCGTTCCGCTTTTGGCAGACGTGACCGAATCCCTGGCTCACCCCTTTCGCCCTTCACCCGAGGCACGCCCTTCTTTTATGACCCTGTAAACCTCGTTACTGACCCGGAACAATGTGTACCTTGCGACGAGCCTTTAGCACGAAACGAGGAGAACGCGAACTGACTCTGCACTGCACTTGTTGAATTAAATAAACAGAGCATTGACTTTCTTCTGAAAAACCAGCCCTCCATTCAGCTGCTCCGCTGACGAAGAAAAATGGACCATGCCCAATGAATTTATTCAGTTAATTGGGTTTTAACGACGACACTTATTATCTCTCTCTCTCTCTCTCCCTCACTTTTTTACAGTTTAATCGCGTACCATATACCATCATACGTATTACTGTACCATTACGTACGAATGTATACGTGTATATCTGTACAGTTTGTTAAGTTAAAAACCTTTAGGTTGTCCGATAAATTTAGCCGCGTAAGGCTATTTATCTTTGAAATAACTTTATCCGCGCGGGATTAATGTCGATCGACTCGCGATCGAATTCTATCTTTGGTGCAGCGCCTGCTAATTAATCCTTAATCGAAGCAGACCCGACCGCAGTCAGGCCGGTAAGATTGGAATTTTCTCCCAGGGCTCTCTCTCTCTCTCTCTGTAAACAAGCGAGTAGATAATCCACTCGATCGGCTCTCCTGCGGGAGCGAAACTGACTAATATCCTCAAGATTTCAAGTTCTCGGTTTTCATTTAAGAACCCATGCACTCCGGGGCTTGGGTTTACTCCATTTTTGTTTAGGGATTAAAGCGAGGTCGACGCGGGACCTCTGGAAAAGCTATTTTTCCTATAATCTTGGATGATCGAAATTGTCGGAAACTATTATTATTATACGACTCGCGTATATATCGGAGAGAAAAACTGAGGGGAGCCCTACGGAAGATCAGCCGCGGGAAATTTTTTCAAGGCGCCGATTCTCCGGCACGCGTGGACTACACGGGTAATTAAGTGGGAAAATTATTAATAACAGGACTCCTCGCGTGAGATTCTCCAAATGGCGTGTACCACCATCACCACCACCACTACCGCCACTACTACTACTACTACCACGGGAAATCGCGATCCGCTACTCGACATTGCTGCGCAGCTGACAAATGTCACCTGCTCGCCGAGTCATCGCGCGCAGATACTTCCGCTCCCCGGCAAAGAATGACTCTCGTTAACTAAGAATGACGCGAAATCTCGTCTTTCGTTTTCGAGGAAATTTCTCTGGAAATTGCACGACGAAATTATGTGGAAAAATATACTCGTTCGTTATTAAACACGCTCCTTGGGATTTTCACCCTCCGGAGAAAACTCCCAATTTTCCCATTTCCCCTGCTTTACGGTTTTCGCGATAAGTGAAATTTTTCAAGCGTCGATCTGATATCCTTCTCAAGCTTTCGCGCCGGAATATTTCCGTCGCGCGCATGCAGAAATCATGTGAAATTCCTCCGCGTTGTCATACTCTCGCCTGTCTATCGAGAGACGCGGTCGTTCGTTAAATAAACGACTAAAGCAGATATCGCACGAAGGTTCCGACGGTCGCTCGGTATTTGCCCGAAAGGGGAGAAGTGATATTTCTGTCCTCTTCAGGAAACTAAACAACTTACGAAGGTAGTTTCGCGACGAGTTATCAGGTGATATTTTTTAGAGGTTCTTTGGCCACGAACGCACGCGAAGGAAACTTCCGGTTTGTTCTCCACGGGCGGTCTTCCGTCGTTGTACGGGGGTAGTTGGGTAGGGTTTACTTTATCACTCGTAACTACCGTCTCGAATCGACGAACGAGAGGCAAAATGGCGCTACGAAGGAGCCGTGGCGGCTCCTGGATTAATGAAACTATACGTGTTTATTGTACCGCCCTGCACCAGCTTTTCCAATACACTTTGTACACTTACCCCTTACGCACGGTAAGCCGCGAGTAAATCGTACAGCCGGCTTTTACGGGCGATACCCACCCCCCATCGATCCTCTCCCCCCGGCTATTAAAAGAAACCAAAACTCATCCTCGAGCGAGTTCCTCGTCGTCCTCGTTAACGCGACCCTTCAGAAAATTAATGTCTCGTGAAGCTCTCTGCCTAAATGACGTCGCTCGCGAAAATTTCCTCTCCTTCGGCGTTTCGAGCGGAGATAACTCGCCGGTGTAAATAATTTAACGGGACAAATATAAATTCGAGTTTGCGGCGCGCGTCCAATAAAAAAGTAAGAAATAAAGGGAGGAGACAAACGAACCGAGCAAACAAACAAATTTCACGGATGCAATAACATCTTTGCATTGGGCATTGCGTGATTATCCTTATTCCTCGCTATTATTATTATTAACGTTATTACGCGGAAGGGTTGAGGTGGGGGGGGGGGGAGGATTGTGATTAGATTTATGCGTCGGACAAGGCTGCCAGGGTTTCGCGCGACATAAAACCATTATCTCGGTATTATGGTTTTACGTTCGGATAAGGACGCGGAGTCTATAAAAGGTTATTCGTTCTGGCGTGACATCATTCGCGCCGCGATTTTCTGGAGAACGAGACATAAAGTGCGAGAGGAGAAATGCGTCTCGGTATCTTCTTTTGGTGTATTCTCATTATTTTGGGGACGCTTTCACCGGGTTGGTCGAAACCCATCGGTACGCCACTCGTGAGAAACCGACGGGACACCATACTCTTTATCAGAAGCAAAAAGCACAGCACGTGGCCTTACATCAGATTTATACGACCTATCACTATTAGGCATTACTACGTAGACTGACATGGACGAAGTTACTTCACGTTAAATATTGCGATGACAGCTGAAACGGGGCGCAGCGCTTCATTTTGACCGACTCATTTCCCGTTCAACCGAGATGTCTATGGTGGTGATGGTGGTGGCGGCAGCGGCGGCGGCGGCGGCGGAACTCTCGAGAAACGGGAAGATGAGAGAGTGTGTAACAAAGGCCCTCTGACATCCAAAATCTACCATTATTATTACTGTTGGTTGGTTGCTGCTGCTGCTGCTGCTGTTACTGCTGCCACGTCTTCTACTCACAGCTGTCTCCTTTTAATGGAATAACACGCAACATTTCTTTACCTACTTACCACACTCGCTACCGCGAATATTCCACACTATCATTCTATCTACAAGCGCTCTCAGAAATTTTATTACCAGGAAAAATCGTAAAACACTCTGTATAAAAAGTAATAAAGACCAAAGAATTTCGACGGTGTTCTTCCACGTTCTGTCCAATACCTTCTTTCATTTCCCTAATTTATCGCTCCCTCGATTATTTACGTACACGCTGAAGAATATTTAGCTTTTATCGAGGGGAGAGAGAGAGAGAGAGAGAGAGAGAGAGAGTGGGGTAGTTTGCGCAGCTCGCGACCAATCCTCGAATTAATCGGCAGTTTCTCAATCGGGTCAACGATCGTTTTGTTCGTCAGCTTATTCGGAAGCGCGAAAAGGGCGAGAGAAGGAGAAAAATGGCAGCAGCTGGATGTCGTTGTAAAAAGTGCACGGGGATACAAATGTTCCGCGAAGGAGGCAACGTCTTACCTTGACCGAGCATTTCCGGTTTTCCTCTCGCTGGCTGCGTTTGCGTAAGCGGTTCGCGTGATGCGTGTTGTGCCTCTCCTTACCAAAGCTGCGGTATCGTAAGAACCGACGCACACACGCGCAAATCCCTCGCTCTCCCTCTGGCTCTCGCTCTCGCTCTTGCTCTTGCTCTTGCTCGTTAGGAGAATCGACTGTGCAAGATTTCTTGTGAATGAAAGTGAGGCCGCTGCTACAACTTCTCGCGATTTAATTGATATTTTTTCATGCTCCAATTATTATACTTTATGAACGAATTAAGAGAAACCGGCGTATAGCTTTAACGCGCTTTATGCCTTACCCTATTTTACGTTACTCGCCTCGCTTATGTGTTACCCACTACACCTTTAAATACATTTACGACTTATAAAATAGAATTTACAGTTTATGCTCGAAGGATTTTTTCCTAGGATCGAACAGCGTCGGCTCTCCGGCTCTCCGGCTCTCCTCGGCGGACAGGTTTTCGAGGATTAAAAGTTTTTCGCTCGAAACAGAGATAATTATCAATGTTTATGAAGTTATTTGTCCGATGCAATTTAAGGATATCGTTATGGTGGCGCCAGCGGTACCACCGCGTTATTCCTGCACGTATAAAAAGTTTACGCGCGCACGTACCTGCGGAATTTCAGTCTCCAATGATAAATTCAGAATTTCTTTTTTGGAGGCCACGGAGATATTTACAGGTGCAATTACGGGTAAAAGTTTTCAGGGTTCGCGCGTGGGTCCTACCCCCCCCCCCCCTCCAACAGCCTCTCGCTTCCCATTGATTTGCGGAGGAACTCAATTCGAAGTGGAGAGTTCCTTTTGAGGGGAGACGCCGTCGTGTCGCGCATGTGCGCAAACGTAAAATTCCCATTCCAATTCCCGAATTGCGAGCCCTGCGAGCGTTTCGAGCAATCGCGCGAGTCCAAATGAAGTCTTGACCGCGCAATCCGTGAGAAGCAGCGATTTTCGGTTCACGCGTGACTAATTTCCGCTGGGAAACTCCCTCATTTCCGGCGATCACGCGGTCTCGATGCAACATCCGAAACGCTTGCCAGGTATTTAGCGGTTTTAGCGGTGGAAATGCGAGCGTGTTGTGCCAGGTGGAAACTCCCGTCTGCTTTGCATTATATCGCCGCCCTAATAACTCGACGCGCATTGGACTCGTCAACATCCCGACGCAGTCGAACTTCACCGAGAATAATTACACCGTCGCTTTTATCGCTCTGTACTTTTGGCCGGCCGGCGGTTTCACCTTAAAAACCGGACGCGCGCAGTTTCAGCGCGCATTGTCCATTACTTTAACGCGTCGCGCGTTACTCTCTCCCGATGCTATCGCCTGTAAATTTCAAGATTTTAAGATCCCACTCGCGCCCGCGGGGGGAGGGGGCGTCGTGGAATCACGCGGACGTATTTGGTCGTCGGGTTTATCGTTTAATGGATGACCGAACTGCGGAATGGAAGTTGCGCACTGGCATTTCGAGGCATTCTGAATAAGTTTGCGCGAGTGAACATCTGGACACGAAGACATCTCCGAAAATGAGAAAACAGATGGTGCCGGCACGCCGCCGGAGCATCCGTCAGGGTGAAATCGATGGATCCTCCCCGGGCCTGGCGATAGGTGGAAAATGAATTTGCAAGTTGCATCGGGCGAGTCATTAATCCTGCGGATGCTCCAGTCGGTGCAGTGTGTCGGTACGCGTGCACCGGAACTGCCAGTCCGCGTGTCCTCCCCCATCGGCAGAAGTTCGGCAATTTTGCTCGCCGCCGGCTCGCGCTCGAATTTCGCGCAGCTCCGTCGGAGGGGGAGGGGGGGTGTGGCCGTGGGGTTGGATTTAAGGGTGTTCCCGGCGAGGAATCCCGTGGGATTCCGCGGGAGTTTCGAGTGCTTCGAGACGTCATTTGCGGCTGCCACTCGAAACTTTAATCGCCTCCACCCATCGAAATTTCCCTCGCACCGCGGAATTGATAGAATGCTCCTGCCCTCGCGTCCCCAGATTTTTTCGAAAATCCTTTTTCCGGACATTCGTCCGAGGGGGAGCATCGGCGAGCTCTCGGGGAAAATTAAACTTAAGTTCCGCGGAACTTGGCGCGTGTCCGTTTTGGTCGGCGCCACGATTCTTCCACCTCGCTGCTACTCAAGGGTGGCAGGTTAAGGGTAGAAAAGAAATTTTAGAATCGAACGGAGGATCCGCGATAATTCGTGGAAAGTCGTTTAGAGGGTAAAGCTGATCAGCGCGTGGTTCTGGACTTTGTTATTTGTTATTGGACGAGGCCAGTTAAAATCGACCGGCGGTTTGATGCCAGAGGTCGTGCCTACAGGTTGCGCTGTCCCGGCAGGTAACGTTAGTTTAATGCGGTGCCGCGCGCGAGGAGCACACGCAAATTTTCGCTCCGTGATATACCGTGTGTGCGTGTGTGTGTGTTATGTGTCTGTGTAAGTTCGGTTCTTCGTTTCAACTAATTTCATGACGAGCAGTGCGCGTATCTAATGGATCTGCTAAAATTGAACGCTGTCGCGCTGTCCAGTGCGTGTCGCGATGCCTTTATCGATTCGGGATGAGAGTTGGAATCTCTCCGATTAGATGGGAGAGACATCGCGACGATTCTCTTTAAACAATTTTTTATCGATCCTCCGTGCTCCTCCGACGTTCGAGAATACGAAAACGAATTTTATTGCTCGTGTGACTGAACTTTCCTATCGGAGCGGCAGCCAAATCTGAAGTTCTACTACTTCCTGCGATAAAAGAGGATTTGCAGCACCGGTAAGTCCCTGTTTTCATTCGGAATATAATATTTGCAAATGAACTGCGAAAACACACGCGTCATATAGTTTCTATCGTATACGAGGAGAGAAGACGAGACGGGGTCCTCGACGAGTTTTAAAGGGACCAGGTGCATCGGTATTAAGTGAAAAACAAGTTTTCAAGTTATTTAATTATTTGCGGTAGTTCGCGCGCAGTACGCTATTGCGACAACGACAAAAGAAAGATGCCGATTACCGCGGCAGACAGGTGTGATTGACCTTCATCTGCGGGTATTGCTTCGATAATTCTGATCGACCGTACTGCTGGCAGGCGTTTAAAATGAAATTCTCTCGGCCGCGTTTATTTGATTTTGACCTTTAACATCGCATCGGGCGTCCCTTTCGTATCATTTATAAAATGGTTGATTATTTATTGAAATAGTAATGCGCTCGCTGGAGGTTACTATTATAAGTTGAACTTTTGCGGAAATCCACTTGTTTGCGGATCCTTCGCTATCTTCGAGGACTTTTTTCCATCTCGTTCTTGAAGATTTTAGCGTATCGGTTTTCGATATGTCAACGTTGAGCTTTATACCGGTTCTCGAAAATCCGAATCTTGTGTGTTTCCCAAAGAAATTTTCCCAGATATTTCGCGTGCCGCTTTCTACAAGGAATGAAGGGTATCATGGAAAATTGGTAGAATTACGGGCCCATAAGGGTATTAGGAATTTTCTGCATATTCCACTATGAAATTTACATGCATTATGCATAAATATACCCATCGCGGATATGCATATTATTTAAACGTTACCGATATAGCCGCGAATCATTGAGTAAAACGTTTGATAAAATTATACTTCGATCTATACAGGTAGGAAATAAATATTCAAAATAAGAGTGAGATTTAAGCAAATTTTCATTCGAAGCAAATTCAACCTCGATTCATGATGAAATTAATGCGCGAATATTTAAAAAAAAAGTTTTACAGACAGATCGATCGAGAAAGAATTTTCTTTCGACGTTTGTCCGTGGCTGACGCAGTCTTTTCACTCGACCGTTCCATTAACCTTCGTGATTGGTTTATCTTAAAACTATTAGTGTATTACGCTATTGAATATAATCGAGGATTGAAAGTTTTCTTAATTCTCCTAAGTTCGCTCGTAATGTCATATTTAAATCACCGGTGGGCTCTAAAGCTCCTATTGAAATTTAATATACGTCATAAGTGAGAAATAAAGAGAGGGAGAGAGAGAGGGAGAGATAATACGCTTAACGAAAGAAGTTTACTTTTTAATCCTGAAATAACTCGAAATGGAAATTGTGAATCTGATCCTGTTACATATGGAATATGTCGTCATGGTTCGTGTTTTCATGTCACATGCAATATGGGGAGCTAATAGAATTTAAGGACGAGGGAATGTAAGATGCAAATTTTTTGTCGGTGATTATATCTCGGTGAGTGGAGCCGGTAGATTAGTTAATGCTAAAACGAGATTATTCGAGGGCCACAATGAAACGGTCCGCTGCAGATGCAACTTGACTTCTGAACGGGGTAGCTTTATGCTAATCCCGATGTTCCGTCCAGAACGTATAGTATCTCCGGCGCCAGCCATCAGACATTCGACTAATCGCCTCGGCTAATTCCATGCTAATTAAGGATATGGCACCTTGGCACGAAATCTGCAAGTCCCAACAGTCAACTTCCGGCGGGCGAGGAGCTTCCAAATCTGTGGATCCTCCGGAACGCTCCAGGAAAGATTTCCATCTCTTCGTTTCGCCGTCCCTTTAAGCTTTTCTTTCAATTAATTATTCCCCGATGTCGCAAAATTGTAATTCGAGCCTTCGCCCGAATCCCCGGGCACGCCGCGCGACAGGAGTCCCGCCGAATTGAAAGATCGCATTTATCGCGCAGATTTATCTCGAGACGCGGCACGAAGTAGTACTTTTGGATGAGAATCTAAGATACTCGTTTTAAAGTAGGAAGATTTTCTTCCGCGATGGAATACCTCGCGCGATAAGAATTATTGTAAAGGTCGCGAAAAGTACTGGGAAATCTTGCTATGTATATGCATATCGTTCTATCTAGTTGGACGAGTTATAACTTTAACTGTCGTAGCTTTTGCTTCTTTTGTTCGTAGAATATCACACTTTTCTCGAGGAGGAGGAGAAAGGACTCCTCTTTATACTTTCTGCATCCGCTCTTCTGAAACTTCCAAAGTTTTTCGCGCGTATTATACGCACGCTGGAATTTTTATAACGCGCGAGAAAGCTCGACTTGCCTGGGATGCTTGGCAAAAATGCATGACATTCGCGCCGAGATTTCGCAGCTTTTCCCATCAATTATTTCGCGCGATAATTCGCAATTGAAACGTCTCTCCTTCATTTTCAAGTTTTAATCGCCGGAGACATTGCGCGGGGCAGGCGAAGGAAAGGATATTGCTTGCAACTCATCCTAGACCAAATCCAGAGTAATGTATGTGTGTGTGCGTGTGCGTGTGTGACACGAGTATTAATAAAATATATTTTACTTTTTACAATGTGCACGGCGATGATTAAAAACTTTGCAAAGTATCAACAAAAAATTCGATAACGTTTTTCGAGTTTTTTTTTATGAAATTATCGATAGGCAGATCTATCAAAAGCGAATATCGACGAGCTTCGCGTTATAAATATCGAGTATTCCTGAAAGTATCGGCGGTACCAGTGGGGTGTGATAGTTCTGACGTGTTTTTTACCGTAAAATACTGTTTCAAATCGATTCTCCACTTAGAATGTTTTCCGTTTCGTAGGAAAAGAGAAATGAAAGTTTTATCACTCTCTGGTAGTCAAAAATTTATAGTTATCGAAGAATCGGGCCGTTCGGTTTACGCGCGCGCGCAGGGAAGCTGGTAAGCTCTTTGATGGAAACGCCTGTCTGCGAACTATAGACACGAAAATTATTCCATTACCAATATTTTCTCCAAAAGCGGAGACCACAAAATTGATTCTCCTCCAGTTATTTCGCGAGATTGGATAACGAGCGATCTAATATTCTTGAAATTTCAACGTTTCGCAGAGTTGCCGGACAAAGTTGAAGAATATCTCGAGACGATCGGAACGTGGAATAATTTTTTGTCGAGTGTCGTCGAATCTATCGCTTTAGGATTCGCCACGGGCGACCGGCTATTCGGATTTGATCGAGTATAAAATCTGACGTACGCAACCCACTTTGAGGAGGAGGAATGTCCTGATCGCATTCTGAAAATGCAACACGCGCACACTGACACGCGACACGAAACACGCGACACGAAACACGCGCCAAAAGTCCTACTGGATCACGCCGGGGATTTTACGTACGGGGAGAGGGTTTACTGCGTTTCAATTCGGGGCTCAGGAAAATTCCCTTTGACGTATCCCTTCTTTCACGCAATCGAAATCCTACCGTCTGTTCTCGCCCGCAGGATTCTCTCGCCAGTTTTCACGAAATATATTCTTCTCCGCCCGGGTATTTTCTACGCCGGAAGCGGAAAATCCTCTTTTGCCAAAAATTTATTATCGTCCAAACTCGACTATTCCTTTCTCGCATATTTCCGAAGTCTCGATTAATGTGGGAATTACACCCTTGAAAGGGGGTGCGATTCGAGGCACTCTCGGGAGTCCTAAAATATTCGAGATCGCGCATCCAATAGACTTTACGAGACGAGCGATTGCAACTCGATGACGAAAAATTGCATCCGTTAAGTCCAAACGACGCAACGAGCATTTTCCGAGATGTCGCCGCCGTGGGGGTAGATAAAGTTCCAGTGGGCCGGGAAGAACCGGGCGGACCGGAGGAGGAGAGTAACGGAAAAGAATTCTAGGCTCGTAGTAGCGGTTTCATAGTTGGTCCTGGGAGTTGCTCGTAAATCGCAAGGTGCACCACGCGATAAATAGCTTATGAGGTCTGCGAGACTCGCGGAAGGGGGTCGTATCGCGCGAATCAACCCCGCGAGTTCTCCACTTCTCTGGAGAAAAGTCAGGAGCTCGTTCCTCCGTTATTCGGAGATTCGATTTTACGCAAGATGCATTGACTTTTCCGCTGACGCGTAAATAATCATGATTTATGACGAAAGATCGCGAAATCTTCAGCTTGTGCGATTCGAAAAATTTTTACAAGCTTTCGGTGAAACTTTGCATCTGAAACGATATTACCCGGATAAACGAAGTTGATAAGCATCGGAGATAGAGAGAGAGAGAGAGAGAGAGAGAGAGAGATAGGGGGAGTCGATTACACAGCCAAGTTGCCGAAGTAACGTGCAACTCTCTGGTAAAATGTATAGAAAGAGAATTTTCTGATGGGGAAATCAAGCATCGGGCAATCCTCGGAATCTTGAGAAATCTATCTGGACCCGGCTCGGATCGGATCGAATCGAATCGGTTCGGATCGGATAGGGGGTGGTTCCTGCCGAGTGTGAGAAATGCATTTCGCTTGAATGGAAAGTGCAAGCGAAAAGAAACCACTGCCGTGAGATTGGCCCGGTGGCGAGAGCCAAACATAGAAGAATACAGATACTCCCACAAATGTTGTAGCGCAAACTTTCGAATTGATAAGGAAAAGTCTCTTTGCTTCCTTTTTGTCATTGAAATATGATAGGAAAAGTATGCGGCAACGTCGAGAAGAAACTGTAAAAACAAAAATGCGCAGGGAATAAAGGGAAATGAATCCTTGGGGAGCGTTAAACGATGCTGCCATTTTATATCGCGTCTTTTCTCTCTTTTTGTTTTTTTTTTTAATCGAGAGAACTCTCAATCGATTTCCCTTTTATTTTTGAATAATGCTCGTTCCGCTCGAGAGAGAGAGAGAGAGAGTAAGAAAGAAAATAGATTCTGTTTTCTTCTTAAGTGAATTATTTAAGTATTGGTATTACCACGGTAACAGAACGTAATTCCCTAAGGATTACTCAATAATAACGTCATTACGGTACACGGGTTCATCCTCTTATTCCCCGTAAACGTTGTCTATCTGGAATTTCTTTCATCCACTGACAATCTTTCTTATTCTGCAAATTGGTGTACTTCGCGAGATACACCGGAGGATTTCAATGAATGAAAAAACAGGAATGTTGTTAGTTTTTCATTAATTATCGAATTATCGCACAAAGTATTCCTGTGTATAGCAGTAGCAGTAGTAGTAGCAGCAGCGAAGTTCTGAAAAAATTAGAGAGAAAAAATTGCGTGAAAAATGTTTTCTTCTCCTCGGGGGTTAGATGTAGATAGGGGGGTGCTGGCCGAGGGAGGAAGAGGGGGATTTTTCGTGTCTGGCGCCGAGCCCTGGAAATAAATTGTCGTCTAGAGACAATTTCAGGAACTTTCTCCCACAATGCAGCACTTTCGACGGAACAAGTTTACGACACCAAGTTTCCTCCGAGGGGGTGCACCTGTTTGAAACGGTCGGTGCATTCCCTAACCTTTCACAGTCTCCACTCCACATCCTATTGTGTCATCTGTCATCGTGTCAAGTGGCTTTCATCAAAATAAACACATGGCGGTGGGGGGATGGAGAAACGTCGTTTAATTACCAACAATTAGATTACAACTTCAACCCCTTATTCTCTCCCTCTCCCAACATTCATCAAAGTGAGTTATTTCGACTTGCGAGCTCTTAGTCGGTCGGAATGCGCGTTTTTCTGTTTCCCTCAGATTTTAACGACACTTTCGATTGAGATTATCTTGGTTTTCACTTTTACCTTTTTTTTCTTGGTTTTTTTTTTTTCCAAAAGCAGACAAAGAGGAGGGCGAGCGTGAAAATGGCTTCGGGAAGTTTAAGTAGAGTTTGAGGCTGAAGCAGCTTAGTTTCAGGGTTTAGCTTCCTTATGCGTCGGTTGGAGTGGGAATAAGCACGATTTGCAGGTCATAAGTGTTAAATGTGAGCGCCGTAAGTTTTGGCTGCGGTGGCGGCGCCATTGCATACGTAACGAGATATCGCGATGCTGGTATAAAGGAGCCTGAAAATCGAGCGCGAGCACCGGCGTCGAGAAGCAAGCAAGTTTATGCGCCTGATAAATTCTCCAACCAGCTTAGCTCACCCACCGCATCCCCTTCTCGTCTCTTCGATCCACAACCCTTTTCCGACCTGGTCTGTTTGCTCACTTATCCCCGATATCCACCCCCGCAGCTTCCCACCTCATTATTTTAGCTTTGAATATTTTTGATTTATTAAACTTTGCTACTTTGTTCGTTCCTTCCTGGTTCTCTTTCTCTCTTTCCGTCTATTTACTCTCGATGCCATTTGGAAAGTCTTGGACGTTAGGACAGAAAGTAAATGCAGCTTTTCGTGAATTAATATCCGATGGGAGTGTTCTTAGAATAAATGTAAATGCCAAAACATCTTCGGTGATTACTCGAGAAAGTTCGGTAACGATATGTAGTAACAGAAAAATTTTACTCCTCGAGTACTCCCTGAACGAATGCTTGATTATTCTTTGCCTTCACAATTTCCGCTGTTATTATGCAAACGACAAATTCTTGTGATTAATGTCTACTCTTTTGTAACTCCTTTTAATTATCTCTCTTCTCAAATAATGTAAAAGTGGGTATAAAGTAAGATTATACAATTATAAGTCGGTACAAAGTTTTTAGAGATTTTAATATAGATACTGGGGCGAAAGTTTGCAGATTCGTGGAGAACTCGGAACGGAATCCGGTAACGTGCACAATTGAAAAATTCTAATTTTTAGTTACCGCCAACTTTCGTTTATCGTATTTTCTTCGAAACTCTCATAAATCGAGAGCTTTCTTTTCCCGGGCAAACATTATGTATTTACGCTTGGTATTAAAGAGAGAAAGAGAGAAAGAGTGAAAAGTATTCACTTATTCACACAGGTAAATTTATCGATGCAAAATCTAAGCATAATCCGTCCTGTCGTTTTATTGTAATGTACATACGCACACGCACACACTCACAGAGACAAATCAGAAAATATGTTATACCGGAAAGGAATTTTTGTCGTAAGTTTTTAATTGGAAGCTTTTCTTTTAAATGAAAAATTGTCGCGTACACGTAGCTTTCTGAGAAATTTATTTTCCGCTTTCATTCTTGCTGGATGTTTTCTTAATCTTAAAGGAGAATTTATGTTACGCGTTCTAATAATGTCGCAGTGTACCAGGAAGCTCTTCCTGCATAAACGTACCACTTATGTTCTCCATTATTACGTCGATAAGTCACCCTGAAACTGCAGCAACGCGCATTCAAGAAACACAGCACTAAATTTCATTGCTTGCCTCAAATTCCATTCCGCGTCGATCCTAAAGCTCCGCGCGATGTATCAAAAACACACACACACACACACACACATTCAGTTTCATTTTGCGCCGCGATATTAAAAGAGTTTTTTCTCGAGAATTTCTCGATGTTTACCGATATGCTCGCTCGCTAATGGCAGGAATTCGACGAATTTGATTCCCACGCGAACTCCCATTATTCCGTAGTCATGCACACGCGTTTACCGGGGGTTGCTCTCGCGCGAGGCTTAATCGTGTTTTCCGAGCGCGATATATTTTTCATACTCGGTACTCCCTCCCCCGCGTTCGCCGCCATTGTGACGCGCGGAGATTCGAACGACGCGAAAATTTCCTACAGCATCGAACTGCTCCGGAAAATCGTTCGTTTATCGCCAGTTCTTCTCCTCCGGATCCTCCTATTCCACCCCCGTCTCGCGCTTAGATGGAAAAAAGTACGCGCGTCTCTCCGGGGGTGGAGAGGAGGCGGTGTAATTTTCTCGAAGAAGTAACCCACGGGAGGAGGGGAGGGGAGGGGAGAGACAGGCATCCCGGGGTCTTTCGGCGAATCGGAGACACCGGAGGTGCTTTTCGTGTAAACAGCCTCGGTTATTTCCGGAAAGTTGCTATTAATTCAAACTCCGTGGAGAAGTTGAGGCGGAAGTAGATTCCCGTCCCGCGAATACTTTGTGTGCCCGCTCGTACGATGGTTGGGGCGCGGTGTGCGGTTCGGTTGCGAGGAAAGCGACGGTCGTCCATGCCGCGGGCGCTCCGTTACTCCAGCACCGAAAACTTCTCGAGCACGAAACGCCACTCAGAATTTCAGTCACACGAGGCTCGCGCAAAAGCACCGCCAAGTTTTTCCTTTTCCTCGCTCGCCCCACGAAAAGAAAGACGCGCGCTCGAGATTTATTCGCTGGATTCGCATGCGGCGGGGGCGTTCGCGCCGGGAAACCATGATAGATCGGTCGAACACGGCATAATGAGATAACGCTCGAAAGATGGACCTCGAGAAACGGATGAGCTGCTTTAAAAAGAGATTTGCCCGATGTGAAACGTCGAAACGCCGTTTATCAAGATCTCTCTCTCTCTCTCTCTCTCTCTCTACGTCACTTCGCTGAGATATCTTCCATGTAACGCGACGATGTTCCCGATCCCTCCAAATTTCAATCATTCTCCCCCCTCCCTCTCTCTATAAAGTCTATTAATTGCGCGATTCCTGAAAAAATGACCGATTTTTCTCGCGTCTCCCCACGAATGAAAATGACTCGTCTAATTTATGTAACGACTATGGGGTTACGCCGCAAAGATAAAACTGTAGAAATGGCTGGTTCTCTCTCTCTCTTTCTCTCTCTCTCTCTCTCTCTCTCTCTCTCTCTCTCTCTCGTTCTGGGAAAAGAGATTTATTAATAATAATCTAAATGGGAATTCACGATTACCAGAGAGAAAAAGACGGACACTGATGAGGTACATTAAAAAGACATTTACCCGTAATGACGTTTATCAAGCTATTAATGTTTTCCCTGGAATATTTGCAACGCGATGCAAAGTAGCTTCTTCTTTGGTTACCGAATTAATACCACGAGTATTAGTTTTCTTTGAGACCCCAACCTTTTATTTCACTGTGTGGAATACGGTGAAAGTAGCTTTGATAAAACTTATAATGTCCACGTGGGGTTGGTATTATACGCCTCGAAGATCGAGGAAACTTTCTTTCGATTTGTCCTCTATCGCTCTTTTGTCTCACGTCTCGTCTCTTTCTTCATGAAGAGCGAAAAAGTCGCGCGTGGCCGGTAATCGCTAATTAGTGATATCGATGTTTAAAGTTCGACGTTCTCGCGAAGATCGAGGCTAATACCCACACCAGTATCGATTTCATTTCCAGCAGGATTCTAAATTGGCTTCTCGATGATATTGCTTTCCAAGCGATTCCCACTCGCGCTGCTCAATTTGATTAATCTCAGTTCCATTGGAAGATAAAAGAGTTACCGAAGAAATTCAATCCTAACGATGCACGCTCGTTTGTTCGACAAAAACGTCCGCTAAAATTCTCACGAGAATCAGAGTCGTCGCGAAATTTAATTCATGCAATGGAGAACGCGCGATGGCTCTTGGATGTGGAACATCTTACTCGTCCCCGAGGACTCGTCCAGAAGGACGCGTTCCTCGGTGAAAATAATAATGATAGTTCGTAACACAAAAAATGAATTCGTTGGAAAAAATGTAAAATCGACGATCAGTGGTCGAGGTAACGACTAGGAATTTTTTTTTGTTTTGTAAATTGTTGGAGAAGCTTTTCCGGGATAAGAGATTTTCTGGTGGAATTGAAATGGTCGCGGCATTTAACGCAACGGGGGAGAGATAATAGGTGTGTCGGATGTAGATCATCTTGCTTGCTTCGTGGATCGGCGAGGGGGGAGAGAATGACGGTAGACGGGGAGGGCAGGGGGTGCGGCGGAGCAGACAAAAAGGCGAAAGCTGCTAGACAATAGCATGCCGAGTCTGGAAAAAGCTTCGCAACGCTACTTTACAGTGCTAGCTGATCGTAAATCATCGTCAGTAATGGCGGCTGTTGAAAAATTCCCAACACACGCGCACTACTTGAGCAAAGTAATGCTGGATGTATCGAAATGGCTCCGCTGGGGGTATCCGGATCAGGAGAATTTTCCGTTCTAACCAATTTACGAATGAATTCACTTATCCCTGCCTCGAGGAACGAGATGAATTATTCATCGTTATTCTTTCTCCCCGAATAACACATATATACTTAATTGAGATTCTCATTAACTTCTTTTCGAATCTGCATAACGAAAAGGGTTGGACGAAACACCTGCAATCCCCTGTAACTCGTTATTTATAACCGAGTCGAACTCGCGCTTCTGGTTTTCATGAAAAAATAGTTTGAATATAGATTTTCGATACTCTGGGCGAAGATCGAGGGTTGCGAACGACGGAATAAAGAGGGAAAATATTCAAGATTATTAAAATTATATCGCAAGTTGAGATTATTCATAGCTATCGCTCTCGAGTTTTCTTCAAAGTTCTCTTTAATAAGATACTTGGTGAATTATTGGGGGGGGGGGGATAAGAGAATCAGCCCACATGAGAGAAGGAGGTAAAATTAATTAAGTTTTCTCATGAATATTCATCGATGGGATTGAAAATGGGAATGGTTACGAGGATGGGGATGAGGATGGAAATGGGGATGGGGATGGGGATGCGGATAGGGATGAGTCACGCGTCACGTTCCAAGGTGATTTTTGCAATTACTCGTTGTACCAATGTACAAAGTACCACGAGGTAATGGAGAGTAACGAACGCGCGTTTCTCGGGACGTTTGAACGTGTCATTGGCATCGGGTGAAATTTTGCACGCACGACCATCCCCCGTCGTCGCCGCTACCCTCCGTTACCCTCCGCTTCTGCTATCCTGCGGCCACGTGCGGACAGGTCACGTGACAGTTTATTCTCGACAGGCCGGAATTCCGGTTGAGTCTCCGTCGCGTGCATATACGCGAATCTCCCCAGTTTCCTACTGATAATGATAGATCATTTCTATCCTTAGGATTCACGTAACTGTGAAATGCCCCCGACGCGACTACCAATTACAATTACATTCAATTGCGGTTTATGCAAATCTCCCCGTTACTCTCGCCTCTCCTCTCCCGAGTGTCCATTAAATTCGATCAAATTTAATCGCAATCGCATCTCCGCAACTTTGTTCGCGCGCCGCGCAGTGAAAATCCGTGAAATTGCACCCCCGTGAAATTTTCGCGTCTACCAGCCGCGCGCGCGCGTTCCCTCTTCGACTATTATTTCCCCGCGATCAAGTCGACATTTTCGCGAGAGATCTTTTCATTTTAATCCGACCTGGCGGCACGAACACGCGACGAGTATATCGTCGCCTCGTCGAGTCTGGAGGCTCGAGACTCTGACAAGTTTCTCAATTAACTTTTAGAATCGAGTGTCAGACCTTCGCCCCATAGCGCTTATTGGCAAGGGAGCGGTCGTGTTCTGCATCGTATATAGCAGCTACAGCTTAAATTTCTTGCCAATAAATTTTCTCTTATAAAGGAGACGTGGCACGCGGCTCTCGAGCTACCGGCTTCGAGCGACACCGTCAGGACTTTGGAAACTTCCGGTTGATTGACAAGTCCGAAGATTGTCAGACTGCACGCAATTTCTCCAAGTTTCGGCAACCGATAGCTCTCTCTCTCTCTCGCGCGCGCGCTCGCGACGATTTCTTTCTCCCGAGTATAATTGCGCATAATTAAACCCCGTAATCGCATTTCGTTGCGATTTCGTAGCACCGTCGCGTTAATCGTGCAAGCACCAACGAAAATTTCATACCTGATGAATCTCCCCGCGCAATTTTCCAGCGAGATTCGTTTGACGCAATACTCGCGATTCGCCGAGTTGAAATTTTATTTCAACTTGATAGAATCAGCAACCAGACACCGAGTGTGTGTATCTTTGCAGTTCTTCTGCTTCTTCTTCTTCTTCTTCTTGTTCCTCCTCTTCTTCTTCTTGGCACAAGTTATCCTCGTCGTGTCCGTGAATATACCGCGCGTCGAGTACAACTCTCGGAGAGAAGAGACTTCATCTCACGTGTCATTATCTTAACTCTTTAATTAAAGCAAGAAGTTGATGACAGTCGTCGACAAGAAACGCGGAGGTTCTGCGCTGCGCGGAGTATCGTGCAGCTTTTTCCTGCGTACTCCCTCCCTCGGGGTTTTTTGTTTTCTTGCGTGTGCTCGCCCTCGCCATTTGCCTCTCGCGTTCTCTTCTCAAGTTTCCATTCCTCCGCTTCGCCCACGACGAATGACACGCGTATGAGTTTAATCGTCTCTTTTGGAGCTTCGCTCCCTGCCTTTGATGTTTGTTCAACCGACGAGCTTGTCGAGCTTCGAAAAGCTGGTATGTGCTACCCCACCCACCCCCTTCACGTGCAGCCACGATTCGCGCGCGCGTTCTCCGAACCATCGTTCTCGATGGGAGTTGTTTTTTCAAAGGATAAATCGTATCTATGCTTATTAGGGTTCTGACTTTCTCGAGCTTTCCGTCGGGAACTCGCCGAAACTCCAGCGATTTTATCGCGACGAGCTCTCCACCACTCGAAAACATTATCCGAGAGACATCGGTTCTGCCGCAAGTTTTCTAGCGGCAAAGTAGCGGCAATTCTCGCAAACCCCGATCTCCATCCGGAGCCCCACGTCCGATTTGTAAGACCATCGAAGCCATTCCCACGCTTTAGATTCATCCCACTCCAAGCATTTAAGATCTTAATTTCACTAATGTCCCGGCTTGTTTTTCCAAGACTCCGCGCGAGGATCGTTCTGCGCTCTTACTCCCGTCTTCTCTCTTCTATCTCAAAAGCGCGAAAGCGAAAGAGAGTGGGAGACAGGAGGGGGAGACTTTTTTCTCAGGATTTTGCGGTTTCCTCGAGCGTTCGGATTTCTGTGTGGATGAGGGCAAATGGTTCGTCGAGGCTGACATGGCAATAGCGTAACGCAATATCGGTATGCAATACCAGTACGGCGCGGCGGTGCAGCCTTGCCGATTACACGCTGGTTAATACGAGTTCGCGGTTAACCTCGTCTGAAAATTCAAGCAAGATGTAACTCGGCCCTGGCCGGAGGACACCTTTGCTAATCCAGCCGGAATTCATCGGGCAAAGCCAAGGCCGGCAGAAAATAGAAGCCGACGGGGGCCCCTCGACGAGACGGAACCGGGAAACCCGTAATAAGGGCAAAAGAAAACTTGCCGAATTCCAGAAAGAAGAGGAGAGACACTTGGCCCCTTCCAAGCGGAGATCTCCCGACAACGCGACGGGCCGGCTAAAAAAAAAAAAAAAAAAAATGGGAAAATAGTCATTTGCCGAGCACGAAGGAATTGCTCGAGGAGTTTTCCGCGAGAGTCAGAGTAATCGGGAGGAAAATTTATCCAGAGAAACGAGACACGGGGAGAGTGAAATTAAAGCGATACCAAATAAAGTGCAGCGAGGCTCGTTGGAAGAAAAGAAATTCGCTAAAATAACCGAGAACAACGATCGATCCTGCATGATTTTAACTCGACCGCGACGACTCTGTCTTACAAGCTTTTTGACAGCCAGTTTCGCGTTTTCCTTGTATAATTCCAGTTGCGCGGGGCAAATACGCCAGCCAGCGTGTTAGCTTTGCTCCGAAAAATATTTATTATTCGAGGCAAGAAGACTCTTGGAAAAAGTTATCGGTAGGAAGAATCGTAGTAAAACCGGAAGTAAAGAAAAATTCAAGATACTGAAATACGACTCGAAGAGAAATGTAGGTAAGGGGAGAAGGTGTGTGTGTGTGTGTGTGCATATACGCGCGGTAGGCTATCTTGGATGCAGTTCGAAATTCTTCCTCTTCGACTCGTTCGGGCTCGGTTTAGCTGTTGGGAAAATGGAGCCGCGAAAAGTTTTCCACGCTTCCGGCCGGGTCTCCGGAAGTTCGACTTCCGCTTGGCTAACTCGGCACTCCGCGCGCACAATTCGCCAAGTTTTCCAGCCCTCCGCTAAAGGGTTGTGTGTACACGCGTGTACGCGACTCTGTGTGTGTGTGTGTGTGTGTGTGTTTCATGCATGCGCTCGCGAGGATCTGCCCGCAAGTTGGAATTCTGCAGCTTGCAGAAGCGCGGCAGGAAACCACCGGAATATCGTGTGCACCGCGCGTTCTCCAGGAACTCTAATTGCACCCCGTGAATTCCTCCCGGAAATACCGCGAAAAATCCCGCGATCTTTCATCCGAGGATCGCGATAATCCATTTGCGCCCTCTCGCCCCTATCCCGAAAATAATCAAAACCGCGCGCGCGCAATAACCTTTCGATTTGTCCCGGATGCAGTTCGAAACTGGAATTTCATCGGGAACTTTACAATCTTCCGCCAAGAGTCGTCGTCGAACCACTCGCGTCACGAATTAGAGAAAGTGGTCGATTTCTTTTTTTGTTTATTTGACGACCGTCGCTCGATAACCACGAGAGGGTGTCGCTCGCCCGATTTCTCGTTCTCTCGTTTCTCTCGAAAATGCAAATTTTTCCTTTCGTCGACTCGCTGAAATTAGTTTTCGAACAAAAAGGGGCACTGGGCGGAGAAGAGTAGGGGAGGGAGGAGAGAGGGGAGAGAGGTTGCGCATAATCGATGTATTGAAAAGTTGGCATTGGCAAGAGCAGGTAGATGAAGGTAGTTGCAGGGAACATAGCTACTTCGTAGTTAATAAGCGCGCGTACCCATTTCAGCTACTGTTAAGCCGCTTATTTACCTGCGGGATGGGAGCTTAAGGGATCCCGTTGGCTCGAAATTCCAGACAGTTCCCGTCCATGCATATTTGCACTCAGAAACACGGAAGCACCTCGTGGCCTTTCCCGATAAATTTCATTCTATTGGCCACTGTACAATGGCGATTTTCCCTCGAACCAATTTTTTGTCCCAAGAAAATTTTACTAAATTTCCCCGGGACACGCCAGTCCCGACATAGAAATATAACGCGATTGCGAAGGGTTAACGCGCGCGCGCGCGCGAGAGAGAGAGAGAGACAGAGAGAAAAAACGCACCTTTTGATTCGCATTTAAATTTTTCACAATTTCACCAATCCAACTTGAGATTTTCCGTGCACCACGGACACCTTTGACAGATTCTTATCGTGAATTGTGTTTGGGCGAGAGAAGCTGCGACTAAATGGACGACGCTGACTGTCTACCCCCCGCTGTGGGGGGGCTCTTGGCTGAAAATTTGTATTATGCGAGAAGGGCCAGTTTCCTCAAGAGCGACAAAACTGCAGGGAGACAGAAACCAGCGTGTTCTGTCTATTCTCAGGCTCGTCCTGGGCATACACGTGTGGCACACGCAAAAGTTTTCTGGCACTTCTCATGAAAATCCCAAACACGTTTCGCACACGTGACCCCCTCCGAAGTGTTTTATGCCACTTTCCCGATTCCCTCGCAATATTTCGCTGCTTGCCCGCAAGCTTCGTGCTCCGGAAATGTAACTTTTCACGACGACCACCTCTTTCCATGCCACCAGTCGACGTGAAAGCTATACTTAACGATACGATATGATAAGTGCCCCGAGAAATATTATTAGTCATTTATCATTTCATCGATTATTCCGAGTTGTCCGTCATCCTCCATTCACACACCGATACCGTTTTAACCGGAAATGCTGCCTTACGCCATTTTACGTGCCATTTCACACGATAGCGCATGATTAATGTGTACCAACTGGAATCTCTAAAGTTTATCTCTCGTAAATAGATTTATTATTCGTCCAATCGCAGCGTAGTCCATCTCGCGCGCGCGTTACCGCTCCAAATTAATTTTGATCCGTCGCCGGAAGTCTTGATTTTTCCCTGGTCTCCGGCTAATTATCTCGAGAGGACCCTTCGATGGTGTTCGGTGGTCCAGCGAGAGATTTTCAATTATCGTCGATCAAATAATTTGTAAGCGCAAGTAATTCGAGTCAAAGTTAATTGTTCCTGATTTATCGGCGGATTCGGTCCCCGAAACTTCGCTGAAGGGAGTTGGTAGCTGTGCAAAAACAGGGCTAGCTTTTGCCGCTACGTCATTATTGCAAGTTCCATCGTACCGACGATGATCCTCGTATCAGCGGTGGCGATGGTGGTCCCCCGTTGGTCCACTAGCTGCGCGGTTGCGCTCTGATTTTGCCGGAAATAACTTCCGACGAACTCTCTCCCTCTCTCTCTCTCCGAACGTGTGTGCCAATCTCCAGCAAATTTCACACTCGGAATTCCAAACTTATCAACAGCCCATCGAGCGCTGTCAGCGCCCAATAAATACGAAAGGATCCTTAACGAGTGGTAGTAGTAGTAGTAGTAGTAGTAGTGGTGGTGGTGTCTCCTCCTTGACAAGCGCGACCCGTGAAAATGAGCGTGCGGGTCAAGCTTCGTTCGAATGGAGTGGAAAAGAGCGAGTTTTCTCGAGAAAACATTCCTTGCCAGGATGCTTGAACAAGGTTTACGCATTTACCTGAAACCACGGGCTCCCCCACCGCCGCCGCCGGATATCGTTCAGTCCTTTCGGGTTATGGCACAATGCTCACGGGGAAAGGTCCGTTTTACCTGAGAGGCATTCACCTGTAGCTTCGAGAACCTTTTGTCAGGTGCTGCTATTTCGCCTCTCCGACAGGAATTTCTAAAAAGAAATCATCCTTGAACAAACAGGCTGAACCTCCGCTTATTTTTTATTCGTAGAAACAAGTGTCTTGACGAGTGCCGCGCAAAACATGGATATTGTCTCTCGGGGAACGTCCGTAATGATAAATGTCCCGTGGAAAGGGGGACGCAAGTATGAGAAGACGAGAGAGGAAGAGCCCAATTTTTCTTAATGCCAAGATCGCCGTAATCAGAGAATATCTGAAAGAAGTCCAGGTCGTTGTTGCGTGTAAAACCGAGTCCGAGTCGAGGAGTACCGACCACCACCACCACCAGTACCACCACCACCACGGATACCTTCGTAGGACAAAAGAAATTCATTTTCCAAGATACGAGAGGCAATGATCGTCGCACACACCGTATAAATGACAATGTCGACTAGTCATCGTTGTCTCCGGTTGCTCCTAAAGGCTGGTCGATCGTTGACTCTTACGAATTTCGCATCGAGTCCGCGAGAGTCGAAGGGAGGTGGAAGGCGATTTTAGAAAAAAAAAAAAAAAAAAGATCAAAAAGGAGTGAGAAATCAGATTAGGCTTTTATTTGTCGAGTACAAACCACCTTTAAACGGTTACGTAAAATTCACTTTAGCGGGCGCATAATACCAGGAACGTAACGGCGTGACTAATGACTTTTTCAAGGAAGCTCGACTTAATCTTTGAAGCTGCCGAAAATTGTTACAGGTCGTCACAGTTACGAGCAATGGGAAAACGTGACGCGAACCCTACTCGACCTGGGTCCCGTAGCGCAATGCGTTAGGAGAATTTCTCCAAGTGGTCGCGTTCCTTTTCCTGTTGCCGTTGCTGGCATTGCGTTGGTGTTGGGGTGTTGGTGTTGATGCTGGTGCTGGTACTGGTACCGGTACTGCTGCTGCTGCTGCTGCTGCTGCTGCTACTGGCACACGAGACTATTACGTAAAATGTGTTTTACTCGTAGAATTGCCTCGTTCTAACCGACTACTCG
Organism: Sclerodermus sp. 'alternatusi'; assembly: GCA_037305995.1. Taxonomy (NCBI): domain Eukaryota; kingdom Metazoa; phylum Arthropoda; class Insecta; order Hymenoptera; family Bethylidae; genus Sclerodermus; species Sclerodermus sp. 'alternatusi'. The sequence continues at coordinate 7,745,058 of CM074550.1, forward strand.
ACGCGCTCCACGATTAGAAAACAATCCGCGGGAAGAATATTAAAACATGCGCGTGCGCGCGCGCGCGCATGCGGCAAATGACGAAGGACAGATAGAATCGTGAGAGGTATCTCGGAGACGCTGAGAAATTCTCCCGATCGAATTTTTATTCCCACGCCTAGCGTAAACTTCTTTGTCCCACCGGTGAGCCCTCCCTCCCTCCCTCCCTCCCTGGTCCCTTTTCACCGATGGTGCCGCTTTCTCGACACAGCGGAGAAATTCGCCTAATCGATTACTATCTAAAGTCGATGACGCGCGCATCGCACCTTTTATCGTCATTATCGAAATACGTGCGGGGGTGGGGATCTCATTTATTTCCACGCAAACCTTAGCAGCGGACGAGTGCGATTCATTCATCCCCAGGGATGATTTTCCAGGAACGACGGGAATCTCAGTTGTGAGCGAAATTACTTAGAGTCGCCCTCGCTATTTATTATAGATCCGATTCTATTTATCGCTTTATTATATTTTCTTCCTTCGTCAACGGGGTGGGGGTGGGGTGCGGGGGTGTCCCCGTCAAAAGATAAAAGCGCGTAATTGGACGACTCCCGAATGAACCGTATTGTGTCGCGTTGCGTCGCGTCGCGTCGTTTCTCGCGAAACCAATAGCTTTGGGAGATATCATGTCTGTCGCGGGAGTGCTTCGCGCGATATTATTAGGTTTTCCCGACAATATTCCCCGAGCACTCGCGCCAGGGTGACACGCGGGTTGAGTTTGCTCGAGTGCAAGGAGAGCGTCCACTTAGAAATAATTATCGTTATCCTCGAGCCAAATCGAGCTTTCCATCGGTGAAACTCGGGAAATCGGAGTGGAGAGACCGGACCGATGATGCCTATCGGCTCCCGTCGTTCGCATGCTTGCATCGTGCTGCTCGCCTCTGGAAAGGTCGAGTCTAAGCCGGGGACCCCGAAAACCAGCACGCATCCGAACTGCGGAGTGCAAATTGGTAGTTCGTGTAGAAAAGGTACTTAAAAGGTAACCGGGGACAGGACGACGCAGTGGTTGTCATTGGAGACGGTGCGAGGATGACAACAAAAGAACGTCAGCTGGGTGTAGTAGACGGAATGTTGCAGTTAGCCATGTGTTGGTGCAGGAGGGACGACGTGGAATATGGAGGTCGGTGGAGGGAAAGGAGAGGAGAGGAGAGGAGAGGAGAGGAGAGGAGGTGCTGGTGGGGGAGGCTGGACTCTCGCGTGGCCGGCTCGCCAGTCTATCCGGAAACGTACAGCAAGAACCTCCGTGTTTCGTTTTATCCTGGATATTAAACCGGGATTTCCTTCGCCTCTTGGATATCGTTGGTTCTCTTCACTCTCGTCCCCCCTTTTTAATAAAGTACAAATTCAAACAACCAAATTGAAACCGTTTACTCGAAAATGTGACCTGGAATGGAAACTCTCCTCCAGTGCTGCCAGATAGTTGTTGCGAGTGTCTCGTGTTTCTCTCCCTCTTCTCCTTTTTCGTCTTCTTCTTCTTCTTCTTCTTCTTCTTCTTCTCCAATGTAAACCAGGAGTTTTAAGAGACGGAAACGAGAGAAGGACAACACCTGCTCCATTTCGCCCGGAAATGCTCGAGGGTCTCCGGGAAATCTAAAACACGTCAAATCGGGACACTCCTCTGCCCTTCGAGCCCTTCGAGAAGTCCTTCAATCATTCAGGATATTAAATATTTAAGGAGAAATCAAAGGAGAGATAGACGCGAGCAAAGTTTACAAGGAATTTTACACCGGCAAAGCGAGCCGCTCAAGAAGAAAAAGAGAAAAGGTGCACCCGCTGTTCCGTGCTCCATCTTGGAATTTTCCTCCCCGGCACCATGACCTTGACTCGATTCCAGAGTGGTTTTTCATAGCGTACGGGGTCTCGATTCCCATGATACACGGACGGGCATTAGGAGAGCATCGTAGTTCCACGTATATATATATATATATATATATATAGGACGAGGCATATTTTCCAAGCCTCGATGGTATAACCGGAATGCTGCTGCAGCAGGTGAGCGTCCGTGTTGACTGCAGGGAAGTAGTAGGAAAAGAGGGTTGTTAGAGGGGGCAAGGGGGTGCTGCTGCTGGTGGGGAGAGCGCACTTTCGCGTGGTTGCTTCTCACCAGTCTGGCCGAAAACGCGCAGCAAGAACGTCCTCGGTCTCGCCCCGTGATCCTCTTAAGGTTTTCCGGTGACCTTGAAGCTGTGCAAGTGCGGTGGTTCTACGCGAGCGAGGAAAAAGTGTTTGCGGAGGTGATATGCGTGGCTGTGCAAAGTGAGCATGTGCAGGCGTGCGTGGTTGCAGGCGTGTTAGTGGCCAGGATTCTTGCCGGAAATGGTCAGCTTCAAAAAAAACAATGTTCCTAGGTACGATGTTGCTGACTCTGGTGCTAGTGCTGTTGCTCCTCCCGCTGCTCCAACCGCTGCTCCTGGCGTCGGGGTTTCTGCTGATGCTGCTGTTACAACCGCTGCTCTTTCCTCGCAAGTTCAACCTTGTATTAATAGAAAAGAGATCCTTCGATCAATATTTTCCGTCTTGCGACTCTGGTACCCCGCCAATCGTCGGATGAAATATTAATTTTGCCGCTTTGGTCCACATCGGTATTATTAGCACAATCTCCTTTTCAATGAGCCATCTCGCCTATACCGTGGAGCCTGGGATATCCAATCGCTGTCGAAAACCAATGAAAATGCGAAAATCTTCTCGAGTTTCCTCAATCTCGCGAGAAAACACGAGAAATCGATCCTTTCCACCAATAACTGTCCAAAACGATCGCGACTCCGCTAAAACTCTTGTTTTTCTTTTTCTTTCTCTTTCTCTTTTTTTCGCTCCGCGCAATAACCTTCCTCGATAATTTCTGGATTCGTTCGTCGTTACGCGAGCTCTTTTTCCGACATTTTCCGAGCGTCCTCTCCAGAATCTCTCGAGGAAGAGGGGAATACGTTGGCGGGTTTCACGCGTAATCTTTCGGTCGTATTTCATAGGAGGAGACAAAGCGTCCCGAGAGAGACGGATCTAAAAATGTCTCCCATTCATTTGTGAAACGAATTGTTAAGGAGGTTCGTTTCAGCCAGCGATGGACTCGCCTCGCGAGCGATGGGTGTCCGTGGAAAAGCGTTTGGAAATTTCTCGCGAGTGGGTCCTGTCGTTCCCCTCGATTTTCTCTCGATCTCTCCGCCCAAAAATCGACCGTCTCTCCTCTCTCCCCTCCATCGCCACCCGTCGGGGAAGCAAAGTCTATAGTTTTCGGATAACGAGACCGAGACCGTTTTCGGGATCGTTTAATTTGCGAAATTCCACATCTCGTTTCATCGAGCGAATCGCGAGATGCGAATGGCCGAGGAGAAAATGGCCGGGGAAGAAAATGAGTTTTGCTCCTCGTGGCGAGTGGCGACTGGAATCGTTCGCGACCCGCAGGAATCGGCAGTGTTCCGCATGGCGGTGCGGAACGAAGACGCGTTTCCATGCGTTTCTACGTTACGGAGCAGCCAACCTCGGAGCGTTAGGAGCGTTAGGAGCGTCAGGAGCATTCGAGCCCCAGGATCTTCGCCTCCGAAAATTCAGGGAGCGGCACGAAGGCGCACCACCGCTCCTCCGTGCATGCCTCGAACGTCAAAGAACGGACCGGTTTTAAATCTCAGATAAATTGCGCGTGTCCGCCCGCTACGTTCGTCCTGACTGACTCTCGGTCGCTCAACTGGAAGCTCTCTGAAAATTATTCTACTTTTCCACGCTCCGCGTGTCTCCGGAGATCGTGAACGAGCGATTGAAAACCGGCGAAGACTCTCCGAGAACGGAGAGAAGAGTCCTCGGGGGTTGGGGGGTGGGGGGTCGATGTCAGGATATCAGGGGTTGGATCATCGCGTTCTTCGAGCTTTTCGCAAACGCGGCGCGTTCGGTGGCTTTTTGCGCGAAAAACAGCTGACTCTCCGAAGGGAGAAGCATTTGAGTTTTGATTCACCTTGCCTCCGTGCACGCGTGTGCGTGCGTACACGGTACACTCGGCCGGATGTCTCTGCTCGTATAATCAACAGCGAGAGGATTTATCTTGTTTGCCTTTGATGACTAATCCTGCATTTTTGTCGCGAGCCGCTAAAAGATTTCCTCGGGGATGTCTCTCTCTCTCTCTCGCTCTCTCTCGTGATTTCGTTATGCACTCCGCGGAGATCCTCTCGCGTCGAGTTAAAAATAGTCAAACTCCCTGCCCTCCCCTCCCCTCCCCCGGTTCGAAATGTCACGTTTTCGTCACGACAGGATCCTTACGACGACGACTCTCTGGTTTTACCGCGTCCACGTGTCTCTCCCTGCACACACTCGTGAAATCCTATAAAAATTTTCGACAAATTCACACGTTCAATTTTTGGAGAACGATCGCTCAACTTGTTTCCCGGTTAAAAAATCGTGGGAATATTTTTGCATTTTTATCATCGATACACATCGCGCGGAAATGGTAATGCCAGGTAAAACTTTTTAATCTTCGCTATTTTGCCAAATCGCCCATGTAAAGCACAGAGTTAATTTTGCCATTTGCTGCAAAAATGTTTCGTATGATTTTTCCCAAATAACCGAAGGGAGACGATCGATCGATCGATCGATGGATCGATCAAAGTACTCGGAGAGTCTAGCTGTGTGGTATTTAGTATTTTAACTTGCCGAAAGATTTGTAGAATTTGCCGAGTCGAGTTTCGCGGAGTAATCAAAGAAAGTGTTTTTCGTAGAAATATAATATTGCAGGAGGTGGGGGGAGAGATTTTAGAGAAAATTTCCAGCAAAAGTTCATTGGCATTCACAGAGGGGGTCACTGACTCGAGTGGTCCCCGCCCAGGAGATAATCTTAGCCGCGCCATTGCCCCTGTTACTACCATTTGTAGGTGTTTCTGTCACGTGTTCGTCGATATCAGTCACACCGGTCTTTGTCCATACAAATGCATAATCACCGATTCTTGAGACTCGACGGTTAATTTCGCCAAACGAACATTCCTCAAATTTCCCATGTGTGCTTGAAGAGGCGAGGGGGAAGGAAGCTCCGATTCGACTAAAACGACGAGTTGCCTCAGAAAGGAGTGAAGGAAGAAACTGACAAGTCCTTATCGATCTTAACACATTGATGAAATACCGCAGGCAAAATGGGGTCGAATCAATAGAACACGCATCAGTTATGCGGTATTAATTTTATCCGTAATTATTTCTCTCGCGAGAGAGACAATTGGAGTCGTAAGTCGCGCCCGCCTTTGTTCGCCAGCATAAAATTCTCGTTCCTTCGGCTCGCAGCCGCGCAAATTATAATTTACGATTTGAATAAATTGCAACAAGATCATTCCTAGCACAGTCAGTCGTCGGGGGCTCTACCTCTACTTTTAGTCAAATCTCTGACTAACCATTAACGACGATTCATAAATGCACGTGCCACGCATGTCCGCGTCATTGTTAAATTTTCGCAATTTATTTATGCAAACGCATTCTTTTGCATCGCTCCTTCGACGTTCATTCCTATTTTTTATGATCGTACAAACTTTGAATAACTTACGAGTCAATATCTGCTTTGGGAAAACCTTATTTGCTCAGGTGCCTTTGCTTTTAGATAATTTGGTATCTCGCTTCCTTTTATATGTATTATATTAGATAGATGCTTCTTTGATAAAAAAGCAAAATAGGAAAAGAAACACACACACGCACACACACATATACACACAGTTTTGATAAAAATGGAGAAGTTTCGATAGGATCGGAAAAATTCGTGGGATTGGATTAAAAAGGCAGCAGGTTTTTCCGTACAGAAAGGATAAGCGTATTAAAATAAATTCATTTCGCGCGTTTAATGATTTATTTATCATAAAAATCGCAAGTAGCAGGAATGATTTAATTTCTACTTGGCGAATAGTCGCGTTGATGAAACCTACGTAGGTTTTCGAGCTACAAATCAAATGCAGATTCAAGAAGGATAACGCGTGGATGATTTTACTGTCCCTATTGAATTTTTAGGATTACTTCCTGTCTCTGGCTAAATCGCAGGATTAATCTATCCAGATTATATCCTGATATTCCAGACTAATATCTGTGTCACGGTACAGTGACGATACCCGTATTGTTTCGGTACACATGGGAAAAAATGGTCCCGTTCTATTGTTGATTTCTAAATGATTGCAAAACCCATAACGTTTCTCATTCTTTCCCATTGCAATTGGCAAATATAAATTTCAGTAATGTTCCCCCGGTATTATCCTACAGAATATTTGCCAATTCGAGCGTCGTGCATGAAATTAATGGGCTAATATTAAAATCGACGAAACACGCGTGTGCGCTACCGCTGCTGCGAATGCCAGTCGAGAGAAATAGGAGGTTTCTCGCCGAAATCTTTCACATTCGAGGAAAGATCCGTCTTTCTTTTTTTTTCTTTTTTCACTCGAGGCCAGAATTCTCCCCGTGACTCATTCGGAAAGTAAAGTTATGTAAAAATAAGTCATTGTTTGCATTATGTAAACTATTGTAATTTGCAGCCGGTGTCTTTTTTATCTAAATAGATTACTTTCGGTGAACAAGAATGAAGTCGTTGTGCACGGCTCCTGAACGAGTCCTTTCGTCACTTCCGGTCCCACAGAGAGTTTCGCCTTGATAAAATCGTTGGTCGTGCAATTCCTCAATGACACGGCGCGTCCGCGCGCTTTACGTACGTTTTTTCGATAAATTTCTTCTGCCGCCGCGCACGAATCCAACCAGCAGCAATAACAAAACGATGATGAAGTGACTCATCCGTGCCGATATATCCATAATTCGAAATATCGTTGTCGCTCATCCTGTTATTTCAGAGCGGAGCAATTTTTCAAAGGTGGACGGTGGCGGGGGGGGGGGGGCCCTATACCGAAGGGTGCTCGACGTTTTTTCGTATGTCGGAAATCAGTTTAATGGCTCTAATAGTACGTGCGTGTTGAAGTCACAACGGTGGGAAATCGTGTATGCGGAAGAGTCCAGGTGCGATGGCCACCATGACCGGAAGTAACGTGCGTTCTTTTATGTGTAATTACGCTGGCAGGTGCTAAGTCGAGTTTGATCGGGCAAAAACTACCTGGAATGCACGACCGATCATTAGGAGGTACGTTAAGCCATCCAGCAAACGTCCTGCCAATAAACAAACGTAGATCTCTGCTGCAGGCGCAAAGTCAGTACCTCAACTTTATTTTCTGGGAGCTAATAAATTCTCGACAAACTTGAACTACGAGTTTTATATCCTATGTGTAATCTCGCTTACTGCCTTTGATACTTTTTTTGATATTTTTTATTTTATCTCCACCTCCTCTTCTTCTTCTTCTTCTTCTTCCTCCTTCTTCTCTAATTTAAGCAATCTGGCTTCGTTGTTTATTCCTATTTAAAATGAATTCTTGATTTCTGTATATAAACGACCCTATAAATTGCACTGTGGTTTTTATTAGCCTCTCTCTCTCTCTCTCTCTCCGTAGTACTGTCTTTTGATCAAAATCTGTCGACGAACTTACAAACAACGCGTTTTGTGAAATATTTTTGTTTGCTGAAATTTCTTTAGAATCGAATAGTTGGATTTTTGTCAGAATGATTTTTTCTCTCCGTGGAAACCTGAACATGGCCCTGGAGAGATTAATAGATTAGCCATATAGTTTTCACGAGACAGATGGTAGACAGAATGATTGACAAACTGGAAGCTTATAGCTCGATGGCTAATTGGTAATGCCCGTACCCGATAACGACGTTATCGGTTTCAGGCTCGCTGACGATCGAACAATTTCGACCCTCGCTGTCCCAGAGTTTTCCCACAACCTCCTACCCAGCCAGCTCAGTTTTTCCCATTTCGTTAGAGCGAGAGCTTCCCCCAGGATTACAGCGTAGGACTGTTTATTCTTTATAATCGTGCAATTGATTCGAAAAAGTTCTCGAGTGCTCCAAAAGAATGGAGGAGTTCCCGAAGTTTCCGAAGAAACGATGAAACTTTATCGTCTCCGTACACAAATATTCTAGCAGAACCTATCAAAAACTCGCCGATTAACAATCGTAACGCGATTGAGATCGCTATCTCCTGGATCATTGGGTGCTTTTGACAAATTGTGCAATTACCTTCCGAGTACGCGTTAATTATGCGCGTGTACACGAGGCAGATAAGATAGCCCGGAGGAAAAAGCGTGGAAAAACTAAACTAGCGCACGTGCAATCGTGTTTTTTGATAAATCTAACAACCGGTCAGCGAGTCGAGTCTCATTTGCAAAGTTAGAAAATTGTGAGAAATGATTGTCGCGCGTGAAAACATCAGGGACGAGCGTTTCCTCCGACGCTAAGGCTCTGACTTCCGGTTATCGTTTTCCGGTCTTACCGGTCGCAGTTACAGTTTCGTCGAGGAACAGAGCGCTGCTTTACCTTCGGTGGATAGCGCAGGGGAGTGATCCGTAGGGTTCTGTAGACGCGATAGTCGATAGTTCAAGTCAGCCAGTACCGGAAGTGCAGCGGGAATCAATGTTTGAAATTTTGTTACAGCGAGCAGACGACGCCACATCGCCATCTCCCTGGCAGTCTTCGAGGTTCTCTGAATCATCAGCACAATCATCGTCATCTCAATTACACCTACAGACATGAACCACCATCATCCCCAACTTGCTGTACACCGCCACCACCACCACCATCGACCGGTTACCTCAGTGTGCAGCGCGGCTGCGTTCTGCATCCAAGGTAAGTGCACCGGAAGTAGACGGATTTTCCTTCAGCGATTCTCCCTTAAACGCCAGAGGTCCTCGCTTGACCTTAGAGCGAAATCAAGATTCAACGATCCTTGTTAATAACAAGGATTCTATCGCGCACCGGTGCTTTCAACTCGATTCGTCGGACGAATTGCAATTTTGAAAGATTCTTTTTTTTCCTCACCCTTTTAACGTCGTGACAAATCGATGTGAAACATTTAAATCACCACGACAATTATTGCGAAATACAATATTGCGAAGATTATACGCGTATGCGCGTATACGCGGATAAAAAAAAAACAGCTAAATTTATTTATTTCCCTTAATTTGTGCGCATAATAATTTCCGCGGGAAGAAACAATGTTCCGTTTATTATCTCGTTTAACGTGTATTTGCATTTGAGAGATTGATATTTTACACGGGCGAATTTTTCAGAAAAATCATCGTGAATTCTTGCGCGCGCGTTACTCCGAGAGCCATATTTTTTGTTTCGATCCGGAAGATTTTTCCCGAAAGCATTAGGATTTTACGCGCACGTGAGAAATATTTGAAAAAGCTGAAATTCGATGGAAGTTTTTATTTCGTGCTAAGCTCATCTTCTGGCAGTTAAAACACGGAGCGAAAATGGTTATTACTGTGCAAGCCAGCGTGAACCACCTGCATAAAAGCTGGTAGCCCGATATTTTCGGGTTTACGAGCTACAAATCCGAGATCCTCGCGTGTTTTTCGGCGGCCCGCGACAATCCCCCCGAACATTTTGTAGCGAATTTATAAATTACGCTAATGCCGATTGCAAGGCACTCTTGCGTGTTTTCAGCGCGAAGCGGCATGATTGGCATACCGAAAAAATTCATCGCTCGTTGCTTTAATTTAATGCTCAGCGTACGGCATTGTATTTCGTAATCAGAACTCGTCAATCAACTCGCGTACTCTGATTACCATTTTAAACATGCGCCATTTCGGACGATTTTCCTCTCGTGTTTCCTGAAAATCTCTGTGCGAATGTCCAAACGACTCCTCGAGATTCCACGACGAATCCCTCCCTTCCCCTGCCCTGCCACCCTTTCGATTGATCCACGCAAAGACTCCCGCCACTCCATTGGATATCGCTAAATTCAATTGGCTGACCCATATCGATTTTCATCACTCGCAGAGTTTACACTCGACTCTGCCGCTCGCGGAGACGATCGCAAATTTCAGACGCGAGACCGGAAGAAGATTAGTTTTCCGAGAGATATCGCGAGCAATAATTTGACTCGGGCTCATTTGATTATTCGACGGAACACGCTGTGGAAAGGGCGTTTGACTTCTCTCTCTCCATTATTCTCCGGCTATGGGGTGGCCGGAGAATGGAGTATCGATGGTTGTAAAAAACGGCGGAGGAGGGTTGGAACGGTTCGGGGTTGGGGCTGGAAAGGGTCGCGTGGGCGAGGGATGGTTGCAGCGAACGGAAGTGGGATGAGAATAGGAAATAACGAGTGGTCCTCCAGTTGGATGTAGACAACGGCAAAGCGCGATTAAAGGTCTCTCTGGTTCAAGTGGCTTTGGAGGGTTGTTTCCGTAGCTGCTGGCTCCGCTTGGTTGTTGCGTCAACTCACCGCTGAAACGCGTTCCACGATTAAATGGATCGTTTCGACAAACTACTCGAAACTACTAATTTTGGATAATTAACAACCCTCCGAAAGTGCAGTGTATCTTTACTCATTTGTACGCGCGTTCCTGTTTTCTTTTCCATATACGCGCAGCGGCGCCACGAGCCCACTACCACCACCACCCTTGCAACAACCACCTTGCTTTATGAAATTCCAACGTTGTTTTAGCTTAAATGACAATATCCGGCGAGCGAACGGAATATTTTCTCCGAGAGTACAGTGAAATTTCAATCGAACCACTCTCGGCTTGCGCGCCGCAGGGGCGGACGAGTCGCAGCTCCGGGGGAAGGGGGTGGTTTCCATTTGAAAAAATCTTGGCTAATCTCAAGAGCAAAGCTGAAATAAGTAAATTGTCGAGGCAATTTCTTCCCGGTTCCGCGATAAGGCCAATGAAGTTTCCCAGGACTTTTTCCCTCGGCCAACGCCATTTAAATAATCAGCCGAGCAGGAGGGGGAGGAGGAGGAGGAGGTTGCCGGTTCTTCCTCTCCCGATACCGGAGAATTTATGCGAGTCCGACTGAATTCCCCGGGGAGTTCATTAACCGTTTCGTTGTTCCATCTCCGTTCCCTGGAAGCCCGCTCGAGCCTCTTTCGTGTTTCGACAGTCGCATCGAATCTCTGCCATCGATTGCGTCGTCCTTGAAACGCGCGTGTCCGATGGCTCATTCGAGCACTTCCGCTCATAAGAAATTTCTCGGATTTTATTAGGCACCCCCTCCGGGTACGCGCGCTGCCGAGGGGAAGCTCCACCAGGATCCGAAGCTTGCCAGGATCTTCGCGGCCGGGCAAAAAATGTGTTTTGACTCTTCGAGGGAGTTTTTTTTTTCTCTGACTTTGAGAGCCTCCGCGGACCTTTTTCACTTCCGCTGCTATTTTTCTGGGGTTAAAGCGCCTGAAAAATTCTCAAAGAATCTCCCTAAAAGCGTTCTCGGACTCGACAGTTTTCACTGCTGCAGTCTTCGCAACGATGACTGCGTGTTTGTTTAACCATCCCCCTCCCTCCCTGGAAATTGGTATAATGGTCGAACCGCCGAATTCCGATTTGTCCGGAGAGTCAACCAACCAACCGCTGGCAAGTTGCGCGTACGAGTTTACACGCAAACACAAGGGCGAAGCCAATGCGTGAGATGGATCGAGATTTTGACAAAACGCAGAGTCAATATTGACCCGGCCAATGCTCGGTTGCGTCTTTCCGGGACCGGCAATAATAATTCGCGTTATTCATCCACGGGGTAACGTGCAATTTGTGACAAAGTACTCGTGAGAAGGATCCAGCTGCATTTTCATAGCCGCTCTTAAACAATATCCTGGAAAATCTCTTGACCCGGGTGGAGGAGGGGTGGGAGGGGTGGGAAGATCGACATTTTCCGCGAGCTACGCCGGAGTTATTTCAAAAGCAAATCTGCTTGCAGTGAAAGCGTCGGCATCCGCAGCTCTGTGATCGTACGTGAAATCTCCACACACGCGCGCGTGTGTGTAGGCCGTGTGCGATAAATCGACTTTAATCCGAACTTGAAAAACTGCGCCCGGACACTTGCACTCTTCGCGTCGTCTCCCATCCGCAATTCCGGATCTCCATTATTTTACCCTCGCAACTTTATTATCGTTGCTCTCGTCCCCCGTCCACTTTCACCCTCTCTACCCTCTAGTTTCCTTGCGAACCGTCGATCGACGTGACGAGAGAAAACTTAAACAGCGAATAATTACGTCGAACGAATTATTCCTATTAATGTTTCTGGATTATTACGGGAAGTCGTTACTCCGTTTTATCCCCTGGAATTCTGCAAGCGGGTGAGTGGGAGGGAAGAGACGGCGAGGGAAGGGAAGAGAGGGGTGGCGGCGGTGTTCTCCGTCGGCGTCCGAGTTCCTCATTATCGACGGAAATAAATAACCGTGGAGAATATCGATCGGTATAGTTGGCTAACTTTAAATCCAATGGAAATAAGGGAAACGCGCGGTAGCGGCAACACCACCTCTCTCTCACCCTTCTCATCCCCCTCGGCGAGCTTTCTCTCGTTTCGCGGAAGGAGAGTGATTACCCTTAAAGCGCGCTTAAACGATTGCATAATGAAATTATGAAACGAATTCACTGGCTCTAATTAGTTGTCGTAATTATTATTTACTCGGCTGAAAGTGCTAAGTAACGTTACATCGGGCCGTTATTAGTTTATCGCGGCAAGTTTACTTCCGGTGTCCCCGATGTCTCAATTTCTACGTGTCCATGGAAACGTTCGCTTTGTTAATGCAGTTTCCCGTAGTTTCCGTATTACGGGGCTGCGAATAATCATTCGCGACGTCGTATCGTCGGCGTCCATGGGAATTCACTTCCGGTGACCCGCCGTGACGTCAGAGAGTGCCATCTCCGGAGGCGAAGTTAATAGAGAACAATCAAGCCGTTATTGCTCGATAAAGATTACGAGTGCTTTTACTTTGCCGTTAAAGTTCGCGAACCGATAATTAATTTTTCCACCCCCGCCCCGACTCGTCCCCCTCCTCGTTGACTTCTTATATCGCGCGTTTACGAACTTTTAATTGCTCCGGCTTACGTATCGTGAAAAATGGCAATGTATACGGCGGCCGGGCCATTTGTTACTTCGACTTTACTGAAAAAGATGGAATTACTCCGGCACACCGCTGTATTACGATCAGGAACTAATTTTTCATTCGAGTTCACTCTACGTTGCGCGCGAGATCACACACACATCGCCCGATAGTTATAATCGATCATTGTGCAAAATCTCTGTCGTCGCTCTTGCGAAAAAATTCAAAATATTTTTGATTCTCGCTCGATCTTGTAGCACGAGCCAATTAACTCGAGGATAATTAAGAGAAAACCGTAAGTCGTAAATCGTATTTGGCACTTTAGCGGAAGCATGGTGCTAAGAAGAGCGGAACTCGAAACAACCAAAGGACAGCGTGAAAATCAAAAGAGAAATAGGAAGACCGGGGGGGGGGGGGGAGCGGTAAGTCAATGTAGCACACCATATAATCTTGAAACATAAAAAAGTAGGTGGAAATTTGTTTTTACAGTTTAAATAAGAGTCGAGAGACTTGCAACAAATTTCCAGGGTGGTGATGGTGGTGGTGGTGGTGGTGGTGGTGGGATAAGGGTGAGTCGTGGGGTGTGTGCGTTTCGTGTTTCTTTCGGCGCCGCGTTCAATTTCGCGCACGCCAGGAACTTCCTTCCTCGGCTCACGTTGCATTAGCAGAGAACGAGGAGAAAAAGAAATGGGGCCCGATAGTCACGGCGAATTCCCATCAGGTCTAACTCCAAGGAAGGGGAATGGGGAGAGATGGCGCGAGGAAGTTTTAGGGGGTGGAAAACCGGCGGAGCCAGCGGAAAAGGGGTCGAATTGGTAACGTTTAATCCACGGGAAGTGACGAAGCGTCTCCGGCTCACGGTAATTTCGTCACGACCATTTTTCTCCCCCAGCCAGCCCTTCTTGGCTTTTCTCTCATTTACCCTGCAGGATGAATGGGGCAGTGGGCGAAATTCCCAGGCAGCGGCAGGTGAAGCGCGGGGGTGCTAGAATAGAGACGCGGAAACGGAAAAGGCCCTGAAACAGAATAGCGGAAATTGAAATACAAATGAGGTGACAGAGTTAGATAAACAGAAGAGGAAAGTCAGAGGGGGAGGGGGGGGGGAGGCAAATAAATGCTGGCAACGTGTAAGCATTGAAATTCGTGAGACCCGCGAAACTCCCTCCCTCCATCCGCCCCAATCTCTATCTTATCTCTGATTTTTCTCATTTTACCTTATACCACTAAACTTTCTCTATCTCCCCGAGATTATTTACTAGGAGCAATACCCTTATTGCCCTCTAAATACAAACATGCGTTTAACATAAATAGAGATAAGAATAGCAGAGATGGTAATAATTTTTTATCGCGAGTGCCTGCTATGAAATGAAACTGCCACGAGAAATATTCCGCGGGAAATAAGAAGGGCCATAAAGTAGCATCGCCGTAAATGGAAACTGACTACGATAAATTAAAGTAACCGGACAATAAAATAGCGATAATAAGAGGAGGAGAGAGAGAAGTTTAATAAGAATTTTACTCGTAATTAATTGCACCTCCGTAGCAGGCGGCGAACGCACTAAACGAGATAGCGCAACAAATAAGACCATTTTCAAGGGAATCAAAAGAGGGATGAAGAGAAGGAGAGAGAAAGAGAGAGAGACAGAGAGAGTGCAAGAGTCACGGAATGAAAGGAGAGGCGTGAAATTTTCAAGAGAGCCTCGATGCGAAACTCATCCTTTGTAGATGGGTGGTTCGGGGTGGCAGGGGTAGGGGGTAGAGGGGTGGTTGGTTGAAGGCAGGCCAAGGTGGAAAAGGCAGCAGTAGGATCAGCGGAGAAGGGGTTGTGACGGATAACGAGGACGTTAATCACGCGTTATCACTCACCTGTAGAGGAAGAGCCAGGGGAGAAAAGAGGGAGGGAGTCTACGTATACGTGTGTCTGTCCGTGTCTCTCGTTTACGCGTGTAGATGTTGGATGGGTGTACTTGACGAGAACAGGTATACAAGTTAAAGAATGAACGGTGGAAGTGGAGACTGGTTGAAACCCTAAGGAGGTAAGGGGGTGGGGAGTGGTGGGACCAAGGTAGGATAGAACTTGGCCGTTTGTAGCTATTCTGAAAAGCCTCTCAAGGACGTCTCTAGCTGCTTGACGGCTGCTTGTTAAATGAATAAACATTCCGCACCACCCCTTTGCTCGACACCTCGTTAGCCAATCCTCCACCCACTCGAGTCACGCGATTTCTATGCTGATTTTTCTTCTAATTATCGCGAGCTTCTTCCAAGCATTTTCCAAATAAACGCAGTGTTCCCGAGGGACATTAGACTGCGGCGATAAATCATCTTTACAATAGAGTATTGGAACGCGCGTCGGTACGTCCCCGCTCCTTATTTTTCATGTCCACCCCCGCAACTGCCGCGAGACAGAGACGAGCGATTCTTTTATCGCCTTGTACAACGCGATTATGCAATTGCCTGTGCACACCGAGCGTGGTAACTCTCTCTCTCTCTCTCTCTCTCTCTCTCGTCCCTCCAGTGGTTAAATTAATAACTTAACGAGAAATATCCTTATCGTCATCGTCATCATCGCGTAGCACACACACGCACACGTACGCGCTTCTTTTAAGGCAAGGGTTCGAAACTAACCAGCCACGGCACTGCTGCGCGCGCGCACACACACAGAGGAAAAAATTAGTTAGAGGGTGAGAAGGGGCCGGTGAAAAAGAGGAGGTCTCGGATAAGGAATGAAATGTAACAGTGTGGCGATGCAAAGGGTGGTCCGCGGATAAACTTATGGCGAGTACACACCGGACGAGCCGGTTTTTTCACACGACAACGGAGAAAAGCGCACCGGCACGGACTTTGTGCGTTTTATAGAGCTAGATTTACTGCGATTTATTGCCCTTCGTACACCGTCTGTCGCCGCATGTTTTCCTCCCGTTTCTTTCCTTTTTCCATGCAAATGTCTCCGAGGCTTCCGAAATATTCAAACTCTCCTCTGACTCTCTCTCTCTCTCTCCCGGTATGAATAACGGCTAATACACTTTTAAGCAGCTGTCCGCCTCTCTGCTTGAAATAAACCATAATTAGTAATCCCGCGTAGTCTTTGTAGTCTTGACACAATTCTGAAAAAAAAAAAAAAAAAAACACGAAAAAAATAAAAAACTGTACCCGTACATGCACCCGCGCGTATGTGTACCGTGGAGAAAATGAATCGTTGCAAATCGATGATGAGAGAGTTTTTTAGGGATTTATTGCGCGATCTTAACGACATGAGAATTTTAATAAGAATTTAACGAAAGAACTTCTCGAGTCGAGTTCGGTATAAGCGTAAAAGAAAACGACTCGAGGCAAGAATGCCGAGGATATAGTAATTTACTTCCATCTATTAAAGTTCAGACCTACAAATGCGTTCCTTAATTGACTCGTTTTATCACGGGAAACGCTCTCGGCTTAATTTCCGATAAGAACAATGTTTCATTGAGAGTATCGCGATTTTTGCGTCTTGCTTGGTCATAATAGTAACGAGAGCTTCAATCGATACGGGACTCGAAAGTTGAAAGGAGAGAACGAAAACGCAAAGGGAAAAAGGATGCGAGGAACAATAGTGGGACTGGTACCAAAGGTTGAGAGTAAAAAATAAATGAACTCAAACACCCTTCTTATTATCGGTACAATACGTAATTCTAGATAGAGAGAGAGAGAGAGAGAGAGAGAGAGAGAGTTCTACGAAAATTCTCTCATTTCATCAGAATTCAAGATCACTTTTTGCTTCTTCAGCGATAGCGTCTAATTATTGCTGGGGAATTTCATTCTATTTCGTTCAAGACGGATCGCTCCGAGTCATTTTAGCAAATCACGAGAGCTAACTAGAAAATGAACAAGTGGAGAGAACGGTGTTTGCACTTGTCGGACAATCGAATCTTATCGTTGGTATTGCAACTCTACTTAATGGTCGGGTCAAGCCTGGATTGCGGCTCGGAAAACCAGACTCGCGTAATCGTGTATCATTAGGGCTCTTACATGCTTATTGGGAGAAATCGATCGGCGATTCGTCGTAATTCCGCTACATTTCCAGCCCGGTCGGAATCGCCGTCTCGCTTGATTCTCGTTTATCTTCGAGCACGACAAAAACCACCCTCTCCTCCGAGTCACGTAATAAATTATTTCCCAGATCGAATCACTCGAGATCTCAACTCGCGCGATTCGGCCACAGACCGAATTAAAATCATGTCCACGAATCTCCACCCCCCACCCCCTCTCGGGAGGAACCCCGACAGTTTCTCAAGTTCAACCCCGCGAGACCTTCGACTGGTCTCCGCGCGGAAGACTTCCCGCCCTGGATCGTCGTAAATAATTTTTTCCCACTCTTTTCGTATTTTTCAAGGGATGCGTCCGTCGATGGGGTTCGGTAAATCTTGCGGAGCACGCGATAGCGTCGGCGGAGAGAATTTCGTGAGAACGCGAAATAAACATAAATAAAAGTTGCTCGTGCGGGAGGAAAATGACACGATCGTTACCCTAATATAATATCGAGCATCCAGCATGGTTTCTAAGGTAACGTGGACGACGGGATCTTGCGAAGCGTGACATTCGCAGTGGATTTGAAGTTTGCCAAGCGAATTCGAGGGGGAGGATGCCTGGTGAACGAACGGGACGGGATGGGATGGGATGGGATGGGTTGGGATGGGATGGGATGGGACGGGACGGGACGGGCGAGCAAGGGGGTGGGTTGTCTCGAGTCTATAAATAACTTAAGTCCAGGGCCATACATCGTGTTCTCGGGGCGTTACTTCCTCTTACTGGCGACCACCCTCTTGCTATTGGACCCGCTATCTCTCGGTGCACCGTTAAGAGCATCTCCGCTTTCGCACACCTTGAACACCACTCTTATCCTGCCGGATCTCACTCACCTTCCGCGCCAACCCTTCCGTAGAAAATACCCCCTCGTCTTTTACTCGGTAGCTCTTTTTTCTACCTTTTATCCATGACTTCCGAATGCCTAGCCGATCTTCGCGCGTGACGTCAATACTCCGCGTGGCAATTCGTGCGGGAGATCCGATCCTTCGCGAGGATCCCAAAGATTCTCTCTATTAAACTTCTCTCTCGCTCGACTCTTGGATTTTTTTTGCAAAATATGTAAAAATCCGCTCTGGTCCTGGAAATTCCTCCGAGGGAACTCGCGTTACACGGCGGAGAATTTAATAAGCTCGCGGGAAAAATGTTCTGTTTAAACGCGGAGTATATTTATGCGGTGGTTAATCCGGTGCCACGTCTTTTCGTGAAAATCAAATAGTATTAGTTACCAGCGAGAGCGAGCGGACAAGTTTCAACGTACACAAGGGCGTAGCAGTGAGTACGGGCTTAAATCGTTTACGAAGCGGGTTTCTCCCCGGGATATTTACACAGGAATCGCTGGACCAATCAGTCGGCCCAGTTTCCGGAAGTCCTTCGTCCGGCTGCGGTCGAAACTCGCAGCTTCATTTCGGTTCCTAATTATTAATTTGCGCCGGCAAAGATTCGCTCAACACCGCAAATAAATTTCGCTGCAATTCCAGTTGCCTCCCCAGTTCGTACCTACCCCTTCCTCCCACCCTCCCTATCTTAACATCCCCCGCTTTTGTCATCTCCGTGTTTGCCGGCACCGGTTTTGTTCCATTCGTTCATTCGCCTTTCCCCAGACCGCCGAGAGCCTTAATCAAGCGAGAGGGAGAGAGAGAGAGAGAGCGTTTTGCGTAAAAGTACGAAAAGTCTCTTCGGCGACGACGCGGGCGGTAATGACCCGTCCGACGGTCATCGACATTACGCAGGGGGTGGGAAGCCGGTTCGTTTCACGAAGCTGCAAAATCAGTTTCCCAGCGACACGCGTACCTCTAAATAAATGAAGGGACGCGATCGCAGGGGCTAGCCGGCAGTTCGCCAGAGGGAGGTAAATTAAAAGTATAGGGAATCAATTGATTTAATGAATTTTAGATTAGATTCCCCTCCAATATGGTCACGTGTCGCCACTAAATCAGCCGCAGTTACTTCCCGGATAAATTAACGAGGCACGTTCGATAAATCGGTTCTGGGGATAATCCCGGGTAGTTTACCCCACGGAATTCTAATTTGGAAATTCTTCGATCGAACCTTCGGCAAATTCTCCGTGCACGCGTACGTGCGCGTGCATTAAAGTGTCGTCTCGCGCGTAACAGAGTCAGGAAGGTGCCTTAATTAAGTCATTATCGATATCCACCGAGAGTTACAGGCCGCTGCTGCTTGCTAGCCGCAGCTTGCAGCATCTATCTTGTCTAATAACTAATAACTAATAGCTACGTGGCCCTTTGCTTCGTTACAACGCCACCGAAGCACCCCCACCCCCACCTCGCTCCAACTTCTACACTTCGGAAACATGGTGCACTTGCACTCGCACCCTCCTCGTCTCACACCCTGCTGTACATGCACATTTATTTGCCTGTTAATCATTCTCGCATTCAGGTCAGCCTTGCTCAGCTCGTTATTCATTCATCGTATCCTAATCTCCCGATAAGCGCGGAAGATCGTATCGCGTTTCCAACCCTAGTCATCTTTCGAATATCGCGCCAGATTCACCAAATTCATGGATTTCCCTCCCCCCTCCCCTCCCCTCCTTCTTTTCCCGATTCTTCCGAATACACGCGCGAAAAGCGACTAGCACGCGTATTTGCTTCCAAATGATTCTTGCTGTTACACTACGCTCATCGTTCGTTCGTAATGCTCTAATTTGCGAATAAACGTATAGGGTCCGCTATGATAAATTCCTGACTCTTCCTCGGCTTCCCTTTGCGCTTGCAGCCACATTTACACGTTAATTACCGTGCCATTTGGTTCATTAATCAAGCGATATTTAAGGAAACGCGACCGTTTGGTTATACTTATCTCCACAACCGAAATACCTATTCCACTATTTTGCGGCGCGTCTTAGCATTCATTAATATTAATTATCTCTGGCCGGTTGCATTTATCATTCTTTCGAAAAGACCTCGGTGAATTCGGGCCTCGCGCGGCCACCGTGAAGTTGCCTGGCTTTCGAGCGATCGAGATCAGCGTTGCGAAAACTGCACTACCCGCTGCTTCGTACAATCGAGAATCGGCATTCCAAAAATTACGCGAACGATTTTCAAAATTCAGAGAGTCCTCTTCTTCTTTAGATCTAAAAAAAAAAAGTGGTTCTGCAGAGTTCCAGTCGATATACCCCATTGGAAGAAAGTGTAGCGACAGAAACAGACTTTGCCAGTAGTATAGCTTTAAATTCGACGCTACCCTGTCAATTTTACGGCAATTCTTGTAGCGATGGCCTAAAAAATGCAATGCTTTCTTCACAGTGGCCTTAGTGGGGGTTTTTTTTTGTTTCTCGAGACCTTCCCTTCCCCCTCCGAACGATTCTCCGAGCTCGCTATCAATTCATCGATAATATTTATCTCGGTGCATTTATCAATGGGCCAACACCCTCACACTCGCTCGTACGCACTAGCGCCGAGGTGCGTGAGTTTTCACCTTTGACTTTTGCCCGCACGCACACACACACCTTTCCTCCATCCCTTGTCTTAGCATTTGAATTAATTAGCGTTCGCACGGCGGTATCTCAGTGAAAAGTCTTGCCCCGACGCGTGATAATTGCGTATCGTTTGAAAGCAAGACGCGCCGCTATGAGAAGTCGTTTAACTTTGGCTTAAGCTTAATTATAAATAACAAGAGAGTTTTGCTTGACACGTTGCGAACACGAACGGGGGTGTTTTCCACGGTAAAATCGTTATTTAAATATGATGGTACCATTATTCCAAGAGACAAAGTGGCGTTGCCGCGGGGCCATGGTGGAGGATCGCTTTACTGCTTTCTGAACACATGATGCCAGCTTAAGGTAACCGCACAAAGCGATGTATCGTGGCGACACCCCATTAGGAAGACACATCGCCATGCGTATCCGACTATGTACGAGCATCCCCACGCAACCATCGCGCTGCTTAGCGTCTGTGCATCAATGAGACTATCAGCAGAGTTTGCGGATAAAGATGAACGATAATTCGCGGAACGGAGGATTTGTACTTAACGCGAATCTCTGCAAAAAGGCAAAAAAAGAAAAAAACACCTTGGAAAATCCTGCCAAGATCACTAAAATCCCATCGCGCTGGAAAAAATTGGAAATTTCAACCCCCTGCTCCAAGTTTGGTAACTATTATTGGCAAATATATCGGTAGCCAGAAGTATGTAATTAGTGGTGGTGGTACCCCGAGTCTTGTTGGTCCGTATCTTGTTGAAACAGTACCGAGATATTACTGTGCTAGACAGAGTTTCTGTGGTTTTCTTGTGTACTCTATGTTTTGATGTGGTGGTAAAATTTACTGAATTGATATCTGCAAGAAGAGAGAGAGGGAGAGAGAGAGAGAGAGTAGTGTAAAGTAGTAAATTGTCGTGTAATATTCTAGTCGAGTGGTGGGGTGAGAATGCCGAATACAATGTTGAAGGGAGAAATATGCTCGAAGAAATCAATTATCAGGCCATTAAACACCATTCTTCCGATTATAAATCGTTGAGCAGTCAGGAAATAGACATTTCTATTTGGAATCTCACCAAATGTAAGAGGTACTCCTTAGTAGGTGGGAAAAAGGGGTAGCGGGGAGCCTCCCACAGCGATATTTTCCCTTTGAGATTTTTCGGTCACCCCCCTGCTCGACCTGCATTCCAAACGAGTATTTCTTCCGTAGATGTGTAGAACGACTCATCCAATGTCCTTAAAATTCGATCCTTTGTACTCCCTCCAACATTTCCTTGGCTAAATATTTTCATCCAGAAAATATAATCGAGATATTAATTTAGAGGAACTTGTGTGCGCGAATATTATCTCTGCTATTCTAAAGTAACGATGAAACTTGCAATTCGGTATTATTAAGCGGTACGTAGATTGAAAATTTCGATATTAGTCATAATAATTACACTCGAAGCTTTTAATTAGCGGACATCCCCGTTTCGTTTGAAGAGATTCAGACGGAAGAATAAAGATCAAAACTCTTCTCGATATTTTTATAAAGCAACCTACAATCGAGACGATGAATAATCAAAGAAGATACCTATAAATATGTTGGTTGTGAAAAGAAAAAAAAGAAATTTTTCGAATTTTATATTACGAGAATCTTCCTGATATTCCTGTACGCGCGGACAAAATTCACTAAAATATTTCTCGATAAAACTGCATATGTAAAGAAAATCTATAATAGCCGACGTGCGAAGGTCGTCCGTCAATTAGTCGTTTTAGTAAAATCAATTTTTCAGTCCGAAAAAAGAATGACGTGAAACTTTAATAAACGTTTACGATGAAATATAAATTTTACGTGAAATAAGTAATGTTCGGTTATCTACAAGTTCATCCAATAAATTCCAGTGCCCCTTGATTCGGATTTTTTACGTTAAATTGATATTCGGAGAGGTTTTATGGATATGCAAAATATCAAATCAAGGGGGTGGTGCATGCACCGGTGTCACTCGATAATGACCGGGGTGTGAAGGTCACTCATTCAGGATCATGGTCGATCGGTTGACGATACAGGCGGTCGCTTCACTTGAATGAGAGTCACTGACGCGCGAAGGGACGGAACTCTTCGCTTGGAAGATCCTCTTTAACCCTCGTCTCGCCCGTAATCTACCCCCGTTCAACCCCTTCTCGGAGCTGGCTGGTGACGTCACAGGCGCAATTCGATCGTCGATTTCGCGAGGACCCGATGCAAAATGAAAATGTTTCAAGGACATTTAGCGGAGCGCAAAATCGAGGTTTCCGATAAGCTCTTCGCACCCTCGCTCCTTCCTCCCTCTCTCCCTCTCCGCTTGCCCCCTCGCTCGCTTTGAAAGTTAAGGTAAAAATATCCCGGAGTAGCAACTTCAGTTTACGTAGTAATGAAACGGTACTGGCTCTAATGAAGTTTCCATCTTTTTAATATTTTGGATTTTACACTAAACTCACAGAGGGTAGCAAATAGAGGGAAGGTCCCTCGAGTAATTATATTTTACTCGAAGTCCATGATTTTGCCGTGCGGTCAAAGCGACAATTACCTGATTATCAACCCTGGCTGTCCTTTGTGCGACGTCCCAGACGCTAATCAATTGTTAATTTCAGGAGAGCCCAGCTGCATCGTGAGATATTTTAAGAATGCCAAAATTGTCCCTCTTCCACCGTTTCCGCGCTTTTTTCGCTCGCCTCCTTATTTCGAGAAAAATCACGGTTGAAACCCGGCGAGATTACAACTGCAAAATATCGTATGAAATATCGCTAACGTTATTGTTTCGGGAAAGGGTAAAAGTTCGCTTTACGAGTGTTTTTTAATATACCTAAAGTCCTTGCCATTTTTATTGTTCGTATGGGCCGCGCGGCAATTACCTGAAAAAGAATTACATCGTTACTGGCCGCCTTCCGAGGACCTCGGGAAATTCTTTTCATGGCACGTATTTTCCTCGAAGAAGCACGCCACCAGTGCTAGTTGGCTCCGCTGTAGTAAAAGCCTCATAAAGATTTCGCACGGTGAAAGCTTTCACAATTCTCCCGCGAACTCCAACAGGATTTCGCAATGGTTAATATTTATGTGCTCGGATCGAAACCAATATCAATTGGTTCGGCCCATAATTACCAGATGTGTACGTACGCGCGGGAGAGAGGGGGGGGGGGAGGGGGCTTGATCGCTCGATCGATCGCCGGGGGGAGGATCTTTCGCCGTAAAATCACCGGAAGTGCAACTAAATGCGATAAGACACGAGCGCGCGAAATAAGCGCGTTCGGATGTTTAAGCGCTTTCTCATTCCACCCCCTTTCTCTCGCCACCCTCGACCATCGCAACTTCCGGAAACCGAGGAGGCTACCTCGCACCCCCGCGTTGATCGTCGAAGATGCTTCCGTTGCCTGAGAGAAAAGTGGCGGACGCGTCGTCGAGTCATCGTCGACAAGAAGTAAATATCCGGACGGCATGGGGGTGGTCGTGACGTCATACCCCGGCCTAGCACAAATTCCCTCGCAGAGGGTTAGCCGTGCAATTTATCAGGGAGGCCACGCTGGATTTTGACAGATATCGTCGCACGTGGTCAGTTTTATTTGTGCAAGCCGGGAGCATCCGCGATAAGGACGCTGTCGCAAGGACAATGCGCCGTCGGCAATTTATCCTGGCAACATGGACGATCCGTGCTGGGCCAGAGAGGGATGGAAGGTGCAACGGTCGAGGGGTTGGGCGGGGTGAAGCGGGGAAGGGGCAAGAAAAATACACTGGAGCCGGTGCACTGGCAAAAGAACGAGCGAGGATAGAAACAGATGTACGGGGAGAAAGATAAACAGAGTTAAAAAGCGAAGGAGAGGGTTGGAAGGAATCGGGAAGGAAGAAAGGAGAGCGGATGGGGATGGATAGGGGCGGTTGAGGGGAGGGAGTTAGGGGAGATAACGAAAAGTCAGAGAGAGATGGAGCTACCGCTGGCGTTGCGGGGTGGCGCAGGGGGGTTGGAGTCGAGCTGCTGGCGGCGTGGTGGGGCGAGAAAGGGTGGCAGAGGGTGGAACACCGCCAGTTGTGCCCTCGACGCGCTACGAGTCGGCCAAGCCCGCGCGCGATTCTATTTTCGCCATCGTCGTGATTTCTTCGTCTTTCGGAAAGTTCCCAGTGTGTACAGGTGTGTCGATAAGCAACCCTGAAAAACCTCCCTCGGTGTAACCCGATTCCTCTAGTAGCGGCAGCAACAGCAGCAGCGACGGCGGCAACGGCAGCGGAACAACATGTTTATCGAAAACTCCTTCTACCCCTGGATAAATGCCGGCTTCCAGTGCCGATAGTGCTTCGATGCTTCGCCATCATCCCCCTAATTGCCCTGTGATTACGAATCAAGCGAAGAATCCTGCATCTTAACGAGCGCTAGCAACAACCCACCCCCTGGCAATTAGCGAGCGACTTAGCGAAAAACAGTCGCGGTACCGTTGTACTCGCCGATCGTTCGCCGGTACATTGAGCTCGCCGAGAAAAGTCAGCAGGCTGTGACACACGTGACGTTAAGATCTAAGGTTGCGTCGATCGGCGTCGAAACGCTTTATGGTACTTTACAGTGTCGTTGACACTCGCCTGACACCGTGACCATTACCTCACGACTGCGAGATGTATACCCGGTTGCGTTACAGCCGGGAAATGTGTCGAGAAGCACTATCTTCCGGGAATTATGGTCCCCTCGACAAAATATCGCTCGTCCCCCCCCCTCCCCTTCTCCCCCCGTGTTCGCCCTTAACGAACTTGCCACGACGAAAGTTTAAGCCGCGAAAACTGACGACACTCGGCGGGATCCTCGCGACGATCGATTCGCCATCGGCGTTTGCCGCTAATCGAGCGACGAGGCGAATATCGATCGCGTCGTTTCGACGTAGTCGTTGCGACGATGGAGGAAGTTGCCCGGTTTCCCGAAACATGGACAACGCCGGAAGACGCGTTTGCGGCTCTCCGCCCGATAAGGGCGAGCGGCGTCCGCTAAATATCGAGTTGTTCCACTTGAAAGTAATCTCCCAGCCGCGTGGAACCGCACACGGGCTGGCTCATCTTGGACGCGGTCGAGGAGGATCGTTGTCGCATTAATAAAATTGGCCGTCTCCGTGTTCCAGGGGACGTAACGGCGGTCAATAATTTAGCGGGAGCGACCAAGACATTTCCATCTTGTCAGCGGTCAATCAAATTGGTGCGCCGAGCTTAATTAATGCATACTCTTGTATGCACGGGCCAAAGTTAACCGGGCGGTGGCAGGGTCAAACGGACGTTATCGATCACGGCCAATTATAAACTCGGATCGATTTCGTTCCGTTAACCGGCGGTCGTCCAGACATTTTTGCTTGTCGCTTCTCCTCCGCGCGCGCGCGCGCCTCCCGGTCAGCGAGCGCCTTATTACTCTTCCCCGCGAGTCGAGCTTTTCCCGGCATTCTGCAGATTCCCGAAACTCCGAGTTCTTCGACCGAGTTGCTAATACGCTGCTGCTGCAGTATTCGTAAGAAGATTACAAACGCGGACAAGCCGCGTTTTGTTCCCGATACTTAATTGCTTCCGCAAAGACCTTGTAATGGGCTGGAAAAGAAGTTGAGTGAGTTCCCTTCCGAGGGAAAATTATCGAAGATGGAAGTACCTCTCGGATCTGTAAGATAATGGAACGAGCTATGGTCGCATCGGCGGTTTGCGGGGTGACCAAGTTTCACGGACACCCCCCACCCCCGGGTTTGCCCCCGAGCACCTTGTCGAGATCGCAACGAACCGGTCGTTGCAACCCTCTAATCGCGAGGCGACTGGATAATGTGTCGCGAAGCAAGCGAGCGGACCCTCGTATTCGTCGGTTGGAATCATCCAGTTCCAGTTCTTCAATTCCCGCCAATTGGATATCAATTTCCTCGACAATATTCCCCACCTCCGTCTTTTCCTTATGTTCTCGCTCGTTTTCCGAAAGAGACGTTTCTCCGGGGAAGATTAAATTTGTGGACATTAGGCAAATTTAGGGGGTGAAAGTGGAGGGAGGGGGGAGGCACTACCGGGAGATAATATTCTCGTGAGTTTCCAGAATTTTTCCGGCAGTTTGTAGAGATCGACGAGCCAACGGAGCCCCGGTTGATTCGATACACGACGCGTCTCGATAAATCCCCGAATGGACGCCAATTTCTCAAATCGGACAAGGCCAACTGCGCATTTTCATTTTCTTCTTTTTTTTTTTTTTGCTTTTTTTACCCTCCGAGAAGGATCGAAGACGCTCCTTCGCGCAAAAGTTGAGCTCGGAAATCAGCGACGAACCTTTTTATTTTACGGGCCGAAGTTTTTCAATCGCATCTCTCGGTTTAACTTTATTTATCTGGCCGCTGCTACCCCTAGTGTCCACCGTGCTCCCACACCTACTACCCCCTGTCCCATCTTGTGGATAATCTCGCGCTCCTCCTCCTTTTCTCATTATTCGAGTCCGTTACTCCTGCATTTCATTTTACACCGCCTCGTTCGGATTCTTTTATCGCTGTATCCGTGTTAATTTCTTCCTCTTCCTCCTCCTCCTCCTCCTCCCGCCTCCAACCCTCGTTTTCTTTATTCTCTCGTTCGTTCTCCACGGAGATTTCCCACGAAACCAATGATTTTCCCGGGAACTCCCAGAGATATACGCGTATCCACTCGCAGCGTTCTTGGGTACACGGAATATTCTCTCCCCGACAAAAGTCTCGCATTAGAACGAGTTCGATCGCGGCGATGGAAATAATCCATTCAATTAACGCGCTCTCCTTCTAATCAAACTTATCTCTCTCTCTTCTTCCCATTCCCATTTCCGTTTCTCGTTCATCGGAAGGTCCACTCGAGGTAGACGCGAGCCGTCCGGCGATTTTCCCAAGTCGCAAAGTTTCTCTCAGCGATGAAAAAAATCTCTCCTTCTTTCTACCCCCCCCCCCCTGCCCGCCAGCCCGTTCGTCGAAAGATCCGGGATTCCAGCGATCCCACGCGTGAATGGGAAAGTTCGCGGGAAAAGGGTTGCCAGACGTGTATTGACGTTAGAATGGAACGCAGATAATATTCTGCAGAATGATTTTGATGTGGCTCCAAGCATTCCGGCCACGAGCATCCGGTTCTTGCGCAATTAACGATTTTAACCGAACAATACCGTTGACAGGCATTCGACGATGTTGTTATTAACGTTACTGAATCATGAACAGGCATCTATAGATCGTAATTATGTACAATACGCGTTGTTACAAATCTCTCTGATATATCGCGCGCAGCCCTCGAGTACCGCATAAATGATAATTCTGGGGAATTAAATCGGGCCCTCCCCCGCCCCCCTACCACCACCCAGTCGCCGATATTTCCGCGTTTACGCGAATTTCGCCATTGTCGCCCATCCGCGATAACTGGAATTAGTTTCTAGAACTCGGGGTTCGATTTTTAAATGGCGTTTCTCACTCAGCAAAATACCCTCTCGGTACTCGTTGCGACATACCGTAGGCTCCCTCCCTCCCTTCCTTCCTCCCTCGACAATATTGCGCGCGATCTTTTAGCGACTCACCTGAATATGCATCGTACGCGAAGAATAATCGCCGTAAACTCGCTCTAGTGTCATGAATATGATAATGCGATAACGCAGGATAACACGGTAATGCGACAAGCATCATGATAATAATTGGAGAATTTTAATAATGGACCGGTTGTTTAACAAGTTTGCATGATTCATACTCATTTTAGTTGAAACAAATCGATCGGAATTAGCCGAGTTTTGCATTATTTATAATTTCGAACGAGTCGGATCGGTTCTCGCTAGTGGCAGCAGTAGCAGCAGTGGCAGTAGTAGTATCGATAACAGCAGCGGCGGCAGTAGTACGAGCAATAGCAGCAGCAGCGGTAGCAACGGCAGCGGTAACGGCAGGTCTTTTTAAGCTTCGCTATGAATCGCTGGCAGATGCAACATGTAAATTCAACGCGCATTAAGCATTAATGGCACAAATGGCTCGTGGACGTAATATGCAGATTTGCTAGAAAGGGAAGTGGCGGTGGCGGCGCGGCATTTATTGCAAATATTCGTCAGCGCCATGTTGACTCGGACAAATGATCATTGTGCCTCGTAAAACAAAGTCCCGGGGCGATTCGCAAAAACAAGAGAATTTTCAAGTGGTTTTTCGCCGATGCTCATGAACGGTAATGCACTGTGGTGGTGGTGGTGGTAGTGGGAACAAATGGTGGGCGGAGAGGGGGTGGCGGCGAGCATCCAGGAAAAACATGGGCATTCATCCCTATCCCATCAGTTTTTCCATAACCAGCGGCAATCCCGAATCCGACTGATGTTCCTTCAATCAAATGTCGAAACAACGATACGTTTTCGGCGAACGATCGAAAACACGATCAATAAGCCGCCCTGGCAAATCTCTCGGTTATATCGCCGTTGCCAATCGTAATGGCGCGCATCGTGGGCCTTGACATAAATGACCGTTTCGGGGAATTCCATCGATTCACGGGCAACGCTCCATTTCGTCCAAACTCAACCGGTGTTCGTGCACCATTAGGCAAACCCGCCAAAGATAAGGCACACCTTGCTCGGAGGAAGAAACGTGTGCCGTGAAACACATTCCCGTCTTGATTTTTATTTATTTCGTCTCATTCGGTTTCAGAGATCGGCCCCCTCTCTGCTCTTTCGAGGGTTGCGCGGTCCCCTGTCCCATCTCGAACATACGGTGCTCGCGTGTAAAATGGAACAATAAATTATTCAGTTTTGTCCGTCTGCGGGACTCTGTCGGTTAATTTGGCAATGCCGCATTCGCGTAAGGCACTTTGAAAAATTCAGTGACCTCTCGTGCGTCGTCGGCGTCGGCGTCGGCGTCGGCGTCGTCAACGAGTCCAAAAAAATAAATGCTAATGAAAGAACGCGTATGGCTCGTGGGAGATAAATGCTAAAAATTTCAGTAATACCGCAAATGACTGCTGCATTTTGCATAGAGGGCCTTAACCCTAGACGGGGTGGGGGTGGGAGAGAGACTTCCGCTTGCTCGCCTTAATTCCCTTAGATAATACTTTTTTTTTTCTCACCCTCGCTATCATCCAACGCGCCCCCCCCCCCCGTGCCTCGTATCCGACATCAAGAATTCTTCTCTATCCATTTCACGAAATACGTGATTTAATTCCTGTAGTACGATTTAAATTTTATTATTCGAATTTGCCTATTTTCACCCTCGTGAATGCATTTAATTTTATTCGCAGGGAGCTTATCTTTCGTTAGAAACAATACGCGGCGTTGAATATTTCATAATGTTTTTCTAACGCGAACTAATGAATATCCGATAATTGTTATGAATAATTTGCGGGGAGAAAAATTCAGCGAGGAGAGCAATGTTACATTTTCGGATATTGTTCCTTTAAAAATTCGTCTGTGCATAAAGCAGCACTTATTCTGAATGCTATAGTATTAAATGGCATTGTTAATGAAAATATCGGCGAACATATTTGCAATGGGTATAATAAAGCATTCAGCAGTTTTTCGAGGCGAGTATTGAAAATTCACCTTTTTGCGCGGGGATTTAAATGATTTCTGTAATACTATTATCGATTTATAAAACGTGTTTGAAATGCCAGTTTTTATTAGCCTCGTGTAACAGTGAAAATAGCCATTTTTCCGCAGCGTTTTACCCGATAATTTGCCTCTTCTTGATTGGAATCGTTTGCGAGAGTTATAGATTTAGAAAATGCTGTTTATTCGTTTTGTCTCGTTATTTCTCTATATTTCATAGATTTATTCCGCAATCCCCCCATGCACTTTCCCGATACTCTAGAAAATACCTTCTGCAACCCTGTACGTTACCGATAAGTTTAGCGTCGAGTAAACCAACATTTCTCCGAGTTGCAATCTTTCTCGCGCAATTGTATCCTCATTGAAATTTGCCTTGTTCCATCATAATTCTCTCTCTCTCTCTCTCTCTCTCTCCCTCCGCATTTTATTCCACAGTCTCGTAAGTCTCCTCTCTCGCTTTGAGAGTCCAGTCGTTAAGGAAAATTAACACTTTTAAAGTCATGCCTCGCTGCAAAACAGGACGTGAGGAAGCTTGATAAAGATGTACAATAAAAAGGGAAGTTCACGGTAAATCTCGTTGACCCTTTTTTTTTATCCCTCCTTTTATTTTCCGCCGGCACGTTTCACCGTGAATACTCGGCCTATAACGAAGTTCCAGTTAAATTTAACTTGAGCGCTTTTAAGGATTAATCATCTAGCTCTTATTCCGCGAAACGGCTATTATATACACGTGTAAAAAGTCTCCAGAAACACTGTTCCGATTTAATTAACCACTGATTAATTCGTGTACCACCACCACCGGCCTCTCTCTCTCTCTCGGAGTTCGCAATTAGAATTTGAGCATTTCCCTTGGCTTTTTATTTCCTTACTGGAGAGTGGCCGAGCCAAATTCTCTCTTTAAATATTTATCAGGGGCCGAGTCAAAAGGAAGTATTTAACAATATTCGATGAATAACCGACGAGTTTCAAGCGCGGTTCCAAATAATTGTGTCGAAATTCAGCCAAATGGATTCTAAAGTGCTCCCTTTACCCCCTCCCTGTGCCCCCTCTCGTCGTATCAATAAGAATCCGAAGCCTTTTATCGCGGCGACTTTATTCGCCGTATAAACTGCGTTTTATCACTTTTAATTTGATTTCAATATAATGGCGTTCTTCCCGCTTACTTTTATTGCGATAACTCAATAGATGAAGAGCTTGTTAAGCGGCTTGTTAAAATTTACGGGAAAATGTACTTTTGCGTCTTTTTTCAGTTCTACCAGCAATATTACCGGGTTACTACGGGGTACTTGATTGCAAAATCAATAGTAACTTTTTCCAGGAAACTTTCATTAGATAAAAAGCCTACGGAGCGAATCAATCTTCCCGAATTTCTCCGTCGATTCCATTCGAAAGAATGAAAATTTGGATTTAAGCGTGTTTTGGTGGTGGTATCGTCGTCGTCGTCTTCGTCTTCGTCGTCGTCGTCGTCGTCGTCGCTGTATCCCCGGCATTGAATTCCAACGAGTACTTTGCAAATAACGATTAAACGCGATAGATTTAGCGAGTAACTGTATTTTACAAACGGAAATCAAGATAAATAGCGCTTAACGAAAAGTGATTTATGAAACTCGATTCATCAAATTGAACAAATAACCACCCGTGATCCGCGTATAATAAATTCTATAGAACGTATCGAATGGCATTTCGCGAGCAATCCTCGGCGCGCGCGCAAGCTTATAAAAAAGCATTAAAAATGGGGATGTTATTTATAGAAAGTATTCAGCGAACGAGGTGAGACACGCGAAACAGCCGAGACAAAGTAGTGCAGCTCAATAATTTCGCTGCGCCCTCTCGAAAATCCTCCAGAAATATTCCCACTGTCTTCTCGCGGAACTTGAGAGACGTCAATTTTTTATCGTCCGTCACCGAAGCGGAATGATCGGGTCACCTTCGAGTGCTCGACGGCTGATTGATCGAATAATTTACAAAACGCGAGAGAGGAGAGACCCATTGCTGTCCACTAAAGTGTCGGCGCGGCCAATGGAAGTGGCGTGGGATGTTCTCGGAGGAACGGGACGAGAGGAGCGACGGGCCGAATTAGGAATCGTAAGAATTGTCCGTAAGAAAATTGAAATGGGCCAACGCGGGTATATCGACCGCGCGAGTTCCGCTGAGATTTTTCGAGCGGCGATCGCCGTACAACGCGATTCGTTGCAACGTCCGCGTATTTGCGTGCCACCCGCCCCCTCTCCGCGTGCCCGCGCGATTTAATTGAAAAAGCTCATCATCGCGCACGCACTTTCGATGAGCGAAAAGCGCATTACGCGAACGAACGGCTTTTCAGGATTTATCTGTAAAATATGTTGCAATCTCAGCGAAGCTGGGTGTAACTGCGAGGATAAATGATATTGCGGCAAAATTTAAATTCTCCGCGAAAGTGTAAGGCGAGATGTTTCCTGGCAGTACAATATGCGGCATTTAATAAAGGGCCACCGAGCACGGCCTGAATACCGGCCAGGCCAGGCCAGGCCAACCCCTGAAATATGATTATTCATATATTTCATTAGGAAACTCTTACCCCCGCCGTTCCGCTCGCGCAACCCCTCGAATTTTATTTATACCTCCGCATCGCGCGCGGATCATCCCCTACGCGGGTTCCGCGTGGTCCCTTCGTCCTTGCCTCGGTCCCCCCACCCCCAACCCCTCCGAGGGTCCGTCAGGATCCTCCGAAAGTGTCGGAGTCACAGCCTGCTGCCTTGCCGCGAGAGAAATTGCGAGAAACACCGGCGGGGCCGGTACAGGAAAACCGGACGCGTTTCGGGAAGGGGTGGACGCCCGCGCGCGCGCGCGTGTGCGAGTGTGCGAACGCAATTACATTTTCAGTCGGTGAGTCTCCGCAGGATGCGCTGTTGCCGTTGCTGGTCGCACCCTCCCGGTCCATGGGGATGAAAGCTGATGTTTCGGGAGAAATGTCGAGTGTCGCTGACGTAACGAGCGAATCTCGGAGCGAATGGGAAGTGACCGGGGCGTGGAGGAACATGGCGCGGGGGGTGTTTGAGGGAGCGAGGAACTGGCGCGTGGCGATTCCGCCTGACGTGAAAGCGAGCGGACGATTCCGCCTAGGGCTTCGGCGTCTTAACTCGGTTCCAGCTGGTTCGTCGTGCGAAAATGTAACGAAGCCTCGCGAGTGCGAGCGCGAGTGCGAGTGCGAGTGCGCGCGCGCGCCAGCCAAGTAAAAGCGACGACCAACTTGACGACGAGAGTCAGCCAGAAGGCAGAAGCAGCCGGCAATCCTGGAAGTGCTCGAAACTTTCCTACGACTAGCGATACGGCCTGTTACCAAGATGTTCGCGTGCCTCTGGAACTTCTTCGACTGGTAAGAACTAATTTGTCGCTCGGCGCGCTTGCTTCTCCTGCGAAAGTCCCGTCGTCCTTAACGTCCCATCCCCGCCTCCTCCCCATTTTCTTTGCTCCGCGGGGGAAGCCGCTCCCGTACAACCAATCCCCCTCCCCCCTTGTTCGACAAGGCGGCAAAAACTCCCTGTGAAATCTCCCTATCCTCGCGATAATCGACGACCTTGAGAAAAAGTCCATTATCCCGGGAAGCTGGACACCCTCTAAGAAAGCGGAAGTCATCCGCATCCACGAGCTCTCGCTCGCATCCCTTATTACGGTGTATCGCGCCGTGACAATCGTGAGCGAAATTCCGAGTGAATCGCTCGTTGCCACCCCCGACCCTCCCGTCTGCTGCAATGTCAATTTGCACGCGCAGTATTTATCAAAATACGAAACTCCGCTACGAGAAGTTTTTCACGAGAGATTT
Source organism: Sclerodermus sp. 'alternatusi' (assembly GCA_037305995.1). Taxonomy (NCBI): domain Eukaryota; kingdom Metazoa; phylum Arthropoda; class Insecta; order Hymenoptera; family Bethylidae; genus Sclerodermus; species Sclerodermus sp. 'alternatusi'. Next base: position 7,778,774 of record CM074550.1, read on the forward strand.
ATCATTGTATACTTTCCATAGATTTCATATTTTCCATGGAATCTACCTCTCTCTCTCTCTCTCTCTCTCGCTCTCTCTTTATTTCTTTTTAATTCTATGTGTATGCATAATAATAATTCAATAAAAACAAGAAAACGCGCGTAATGTAATTTAGCCGGAACCCTCGCTGGAAATAAATAAATCCCTTTGTAAGCATTCATTGCGCGTTTAATAAATATTATCGATGTTATTGAAAATGATTTTTAAAAAGCATTGCGAGATTTGATGCTGGCAGGTTGCGTCTACGTAAATATGGATTAAATGTATGCAGGGGGTGTAGGTAGTTGGGGTAGTCGGGCTACATACGTGTGTAAATATTTGCGTGGTTTAATATTACCAGTAATTTCTGAAATTACATACTGCTGTGGATTAAATGAAAATCAATTTTATACGAGGGAAAATCCGGCCGCGTAGATTTTCCCCTGCCTCCCCCTCGTCGCGTTACCGATATATCGTGCATCGCAGGGCCTAGAAGAAATCGCGGTTGGAAACGCCTCGGGCGACTGGTTTTTCCTTTTTTTTTTTTTTTTTTTTTTATTGGTTCGTCACGTGTCGTCATCGAAGTTGCAGGTGTCAGAGAGAACCCTGACGAAATGACTAGCTGCTGGAGTCCGCATCTGGCGGCATCTCCAACCACGTAATAATTCGACGTGACTGCAATGGCGTAGTCGAGCTTCCAATTCAGTTCCCGTAATCGATACTGTGAGACAATTCGACACCGCAAATACTTTTCCCTCTCAGCGTTTATTGCGATGCTCCGGTGTCATTAAGAGGAGTGCGCGCCCTCTTCCCCCTCGCCCCCCTCGAGATCTTTCTTATCAGTTTTCATGGCCCGGGGAAAGAAACCTCCCCCGGGAGAGCAGGCGTGGACAAATTTCCAAATGAATAAGAATCGCTCGATTTGCATGGGCTTCCGCTGTGCGAGTCGCACGGAAAACTGATGATCGACGCAACGCGTCCAGAGCTCCGATCCAAATTTAAAAAGCTCTGCCCTCGATCGCCACCCCCGCAAAAGCTGTGCGACGAGTGCGTCCGTGCGTGCGCAAAGCTTCCCCGGGACGAGAAAATGTTTCTCCGGGTAAATACCGTGGAACGCGTTATCAACGAAATATTTAATGCGGACGAGCAGCAGCGTGGAGAGTTTGCGGCGGGGCGGAGTGCGACGGGACGGAGTGGCTCGGGGCGGGACCCCGGCTTCCGGTTTTTCTCGTGGAAGAAGTTAAAGCAATTTACAGTCCGATATCGCGAAAACTGGACTGTATACAACTATTAATAATACGCTCTGCATAATGTGGAAGGGTGTGTGCGTGCGCGTGTTAATTAACGCGTGTAGCGAAGGTGGAATTAATTACGGCTATACCTAAAGGCGATTTAAGGGGAAGTTGATATTCGCGACGTTGCCAGCTCGCAAAGACCTTCATTGACATCGTCAATATTCGTCGAGATGAATTTCGCGCTGGCAACTTGGTCGAGAAATTATATCACCCCCTCCCCTCCCGCCTCAAAGAAAATATAGCGTAATTAGTTGGGCAATCTCTGAAAATTCGCACATTCGCGCGCACGCACCGACGCACTCGCGCAACCCCAGCGCCGCCCACGCGATCCTATGACCGTAAATGCTGCGCCCGTCCAGCGTTATTCGCATTTGGATTAAAACATCGCAACTTTTCCAACGATCCAACTGGCATCGATGCAATATCCTGCTTTGAAACTAACTCTGCTTAAATAATTGTGAAAGCCGCCTGCGCAAAATACCGTGGTGAATTTAATTCATCAATTAATTTCACATGCAAAATTTTAAACGCCAAATGCACCAGGAGGATATGATAAAATTTTTCTGAAGGGTGCGCGCATCTGCTTGACTGATATAATTCGCCGAATAAATTCGCTTCCCGAGGTCTTTCTTCGTTCCCGCGCGCCTGTCCCTCCTTTGAAAAGTAGCTTCGTCGGGAGGAACCGTCGCCGAATGTGTTACGCAAGCGGCTGGGCTAATTGGAAAATTCGAGAATAATCGGACTTTCACACCCGGGGTGAGAGAAGCGACGTAAGAGCGCGATAAATTCGATTTGCCTCCTCGAACAAACGCGTCGCGCCGTTGTTTTTTATCGTACCCTCGTGAAATTATCTCGCGAGAGACTCCATCTCCCTCTCTTTACCTTCTTCTCGCGCGAAACTCTCTCGCTCCCACCGCGGAAGAGAGGGTCTAATTTTCCTCGGACGATTCGCCAAAAATTTCATCTCGAATGCAAAATCTCCGAGGAGAGCAGCAGTCGACTCTTCGAACGTAAATAAATTTCTCAAATGAATCTCTCATAAATATTACATTGTTCGCGCGCTTTTGTACGCCGGGTAAATCCTGTTTGATGAAACACATGAAAGGGTTTTTCGAAAAAAGGTCAAATTTTGTAGAGGAAAAATTCCGCGAGGAACCCCGAGCGCGACGAGTTCGACACGGAGACTCGCCCGAAATTATTTAACGCTCCCCTCGAGTCGACGATTTATCGGACGAACGGAGATGTTGCCGAGTATCGCGAGTGGCGTTCCTCCGAGCTTTTAGGATACGGCGATGAAAGAAAATGCACAAGGATCGCCCTCTCGGTCTCGGGCGTTAGTTTCGGAGCACCCCTTATACGCGATTGACTGGATCCTCCATGTATTTCCCGGAGAATGGAGTTTCTTTTTTTTTTTTTTTTTGAGGGAACAAGGGCGAATAGCGCACTTTGGTCCGCCGGGGGCCTTTACACGTTCACGTGGGTATCCCCAGAGATATTAGTCGGCGAATTTTCATAGAGCCGAGAATCGCAAGGTACCTCGCCGAACCAGCAGAGGAGTGGAGAGGAGAGGAGAGGAGAGGAGAGAGGAACGGTCGAGTGCATCGATCCCGCGATCCACTTTCCCCAATCCCGATCCTTTGAGTGTTTACCCCTCCGCCGCGTTTCCTCTTTGTGGACTCTCATCGAATTTTGCACACACTCGCGACCTTGCCAAGATACCCCGGCGTAGCATCATCCCTCCGTGAAACCTCGCTCGATACACACGTTCGTTTTAATCCCCCCGAGCGGAATTCTCGCGAAGAAAATGAGCGAACGCGGGATGCGAATCCTGCGATTCGTTTTCGCCAGGAAATTCGTCAAACTTCCGGCACCGAAGCACCGGGACCGCGGCTCGATCAAGGCGAACCTTATCAAAGTGACAAATTGGCAAGTGACAAAATCGCTGATAAACGCGACGCGTTATCAACGTGTCGACGCGTCGCGCGCCGGAGTGTCGATGTTGAATAAAATTGCGCGGTGGTTGCGTGGGGGGGGGGGGGGAGTACCTGCTGGTGCACTACCGGTACATGGACGATTACAGGGATTTGTTAAGGGTTCGCGAACTACGTCGGTGGGAGTCGATAGAAATTTTCTTACTACCCGATGATATTACGCTCGGAAAAACAGACATTACTATCGATTTCAATTTTCTCCCATTCACGCGGGGGTTATCGATAACCCGGGATTTCATCGTGCGAAACAAAGCAGCACGGTACAGCTGTAACGTATAACCAGAATCGAACGCAACTGTACGAACGCGCGCGCACGGGCAGACGCTGACGCGACTGTGGCTGTAGGGAGTGCAATCAATTGATGCACTAGGTAAGATCATCTGCATGCACGTGCTGTGCCCCTCCCTACCCGTTCTACATTGGAATATTGCATCGATGCCAGGAGGGCTATAACGCGTTGGCTGCGCGAAGAACTAAATTTTCAGCCTTTGCCCGTAGCCTGCAAAATTTATCAGGCCGGTGCGTCGGTTTTATGCGTCGACTGCACTTTCCAATCTGTCAACTTTTTCCAAACAACTTCCGACCTCCTCTTCTCTCGCGGCACCCGTGAAATTTTTCCGCAAAATCACCAGTCGCGACTTTGGCGAAGGACAGGGAGCGGCAACCCCACGGGTAAAGGGGTGCGTGGATGTCGAGACTCTCGGTCGACGATCTTTCTCCGGGCTCTCCCGCGTAACGGCTGGACGTGTGTGTGTGTGTGTGTGTATGGTTGAGAATTTATAAGGCAATAAACGATGATCACGCGTTGGAATTATTGATCCCTCGACAACTTTATGTTCCCGGGGAGCATGAAATTGATACGAAATCAGTATTGGCTCGTTAAATGGATAATGGATCCATTAATTAATTATGAAAGCTAAACTTCTGTAATTTGCTTGTTGCGCGAAGCTTCTTCTCCGGCTGGTGAACGCGCGCACTGCTTGATCCAGATTCCTTCGCGCGTAATTATTGAGAGTAACGAAAAAAAAGAGAGAGAGAAAGAAAAAAGAAAAAGAGAAAAAATACATTCTTTTCCACGAGAGAACGTGTCTTTGCGAGGCAAATGCGTTTACCGTATATTTTTGCAAGTGGCGCGCGGAGTTATCGGCTTAGGTTGATTTTCCACACAGGAACGGTATCGGCGATATCACCGGTATCGCGGCATTAGCGCGCAGGGAAAGAGGGAGAAGAGGAACGGTCAGGAGAGGAGGGAGGGAAAGAAAAAAAAAGAAAGAAAAAACACTGAAACGTCTCGATGGGGAATAAAAAAAGGGAACATCCATGGAACGATTGTTGGAGTCCCGCTGGAGATCCATTTCGCATGGATTCCCATGAGTTTATGGGAGAAATTGACGTATGTTTACCGAGTGCGCGGACCAATGGAATATACCATATCGATTCGCGGCCTGTACCATTCCAGCACAGACAATGTCCATTCATATATTCCGCCGGGTATACCCTTTGCTTTCTGTATCGGGAGTTCGCATAATGCGAATGGAGATGCCAAGAGTAATCGAACAGAATAAGATTTTTTACTGGCTGGGTTCTCCATGCGTCATATTTCCCTTGCCCCTTGCCCCTTGCCCCGCACCTCCCCCGTTCAATGCCGTGAAAGGTCCTCCTCTCCGGTTAGGGAACTTTGATGAAAATCGAAATATCACCGGGAACTTTTGCTCTTGAACATCGTTAAAAGTTGTAACCGCCATAACGAAGCGAGGGATTACCTGGAAAACGTGAAAGGCATTCAACGTTTCTCCCACGGCGAAAAAAGCCAGTTCTTAAGCGGCGGCTTTTCATACGATTACCGGCGGAAAGCCGCGAGGAGAGACGGGATGAGAGGAGATGAGAGGAGAGAAGGGGGAGGACTCCATCTAATTTTCCGGAAGGCGACGAGACGCGAGTCGTTGGAGATTTCGGCGAGTGTGCGTCGAAGCTGAAGAGAAAGAGCACACGGGGGGAGGCGGGCGAACTCGATAAAAAGGAAAGTACTCGAGACGCCATCGAAGTTTGTCCCCTTAATGGCGGGCGGGCGGGCGGGGTAAAAATCACCGTCTCTCCCTCGGCAAATTTTCGCGAAACGCTCGGCTGCCAGCCGGCGAATTTCGCGGCCGACCGCCCGGCTGAAATTCAAAACTCCGCGGAACTTCCGGTTAGACGTTTACTCGGTGCTTACAACGAGCACACGGGTCGCCGTGCTTTTATTTTCTTCCTCTCTCTCTCGGCTTCCAATAAACTCGATTCTACTTACTCCATTCCGTCGATTGTTCGTTCGGGCCGAGCATAAAGTTCGTCGATAAATTTCTTGGGCGTTCACGAGCCGCAACTGCGGTCGCGAGAGAATAAGGAGAGGAAGAAAGTGGCGGCGGAGGGCTTGAGAGAGAAGGGACAGGGCGGGGTGAAAAAAAGAAGCGGGAAAGAAGGGAAGGGAAGAGAAGGAGGAAGCTTTATCGACTGCAGCGGTATATTGGGGGTTGTAAATATGGCGGTTGCCACCGTGGCACGCTCACCCCTTTCTTTCATAAGCAATTCGGAGCCAGGAGGGGTCTCCTCGCGGATGCTCGTAATTCTCCTAAGACAAGAACCAAATTACGCCCGTGGAACAACAGCCACCTCCCCCTCCCCCATTGCCCGCTGGAAAAGTCGAGAGGGTGGTAGCGACCAAAATCAAGCGGTATCGGCGCGCGCGCGCGCGCGCGTTGCTCGTGTGTCATAAATCATTCGTCTTCGAATGCGGTGAAGCCATGCACTTTTTTCAGCGCTTGTCTCGTAAATATGGTCCTATCGTAAATATAATCGTAATTGACACGTTTCTAGCTGACCGAGGCGAGTCCGCTCGAACAAGACTGAAAATAAATCCACGAAAAAGGAACACGGGACGCGTCGAAAAAGGACCGCTCCATCATACACGGACATATTTCCAGTTTGTCGCCCACACCACCCTCCGCCGTTCATCCCCTCTTTTAACCGGACTCCGATTTATTAGTTTTTATTCGTCCGCCCCTAGCTCGACGCTCTACGCCCGGCTCTCGTCAATTTCGAGTCTTACGTCGATCGACGTATGTGGGAGCTACGTTTAAAAACGCAAACGTTTCCGGTATGGCTCACAGTGCCGTTGCGCTTGCACTTAAGGGATGAAGCGCGCAGGGGGGTGACTTTTTCGAGTAGCATAAATGGCCGCGCGACGGTGACGATAAAATAATGTCGCGCGCGACAGATTCGATGACGCGCGCTGTTTCATTAGCGTGTATAATTTTTGCGTTTCAATAATGAAGGGGGTCGAGGGGGGCGGGGGCGGCGATATTTCGCGTCGTTCGAAGCGCAACAGCGCGGACATTCGCGCTGCCTTCGATAATGCGGCTATTGAATAAGGGATGAAGAGTCACGGATTGCCACGTTTTATATCGACGACTGCGTTTAGCTGTCGACGTTAACTTGAAAGTTTATCGCAAAAATATCGGAATCGATAAACGCGAGAGGGAGAGAGGACGTTAACGCGTCGCTCCATAAAAGGAAAAAAGGGCATTCGGCTTGAACCGGAAGAAGCGGCTTCTTCGGTTCTTGGGCGACCCTGCCGAGGTCGCCGGATCCTTCCGTCGCTTCTCGTCGTGGAACGAGAGAGCCCGCGTAATTGAAAAAATCAACGCGCGAGAATTCGCCACCGGAACCACCGGCCCTTCCACTCGCCCTTTATCGACGAGCTAACGCGACGAATCTCCTTGATACGCGCAAATGATCTCGCCCGCGTGTATTTCGATTTCTCCACTGAAGCGCCAGAGTACATTCAATAATACCAGCAGTGTACTTTATGTTCTCAGCGAGTAGGAAATCAAATCAGTGCAAACTGTGGATCAATAGACCGAGCTATTGTAGTTATTTGTAATAGAGCGAGAATGGGAGGGGATCTCCCTCATAACAAATTCGTCAATTTGTCGTAATCGAACCGTGCGCGCGATTATTCTATTTTTTTCTCTCGTCGAGATATGAATAGAACCGTAAAAAGGGGGGGTGAAAAATGAGAATCTCCAAATAAGTTAGAGGTGATCGGGGTCAGTGTGGAGGGGGGGGGGGGGGGAGGAGAAAAAGAGAGAGAAAAGTAATGGGGGATGAAGGTGGTTGGTAGTTCTGAAGGTAGTAGCCGAACGTCGTTAATTACAAGGTGGTCGACGGCAGCAGAATTATTACCACAACCTGATGGCGGCCACAATGAATCGAGCCGTCATTACCTGGTGTCAGTGATCGGGGGGCGCTAGGCCAACCATGCCATCCGATGATTTATAATTAGCCTCGATAAACAGGAGCCGCTCTCCTGCCATCGCAAGATTAATCTCGTCGTGATAATGCCGAAGCCATGATCATTCAATCTTGTCTCGTGGTCGAGCCCTCGCTTTTTTCCACTTCCTAAGAACCTCCAGATTTATCCTCGCTAAATAATTCTCGATGGATCGAAGCTTTGAAGTAGGAAATTGGAGAATGAAGATCCAACGACAGAGGAATGCGAGGCAAGCGGCGAGGGTGAGGACACTGATAAAAATGTAGCGCGCGATGACGACAGATGGGGGACGATGGGGAATGGCGGTAAGGGGCGGGGCGGGGTGTTGGGAAAAAATTCCGACTGCTCTTCGCGGCGATTCCTTAATTTTCCGTAATCCACGCGCGCTCGAGGGACAATTCCTCCCCCTGGCAAATGAACGTTTAATCGAAGTGTCTTGCAATCACCTTGCATGAGCAAATCGCTGAAATTTGCTTGATGCGCCGCAAAAGTCGATGGAACTGGGTCGTCGCGATGCACCACGATGCACCACTCTCTCTCTCTCTCTTTCTCTGCACGTTGCAATTTATCGCGACATCCGTCGATACAAGTCCGATTCGTCAACCTGCATATTCAAATTCAACCTGTCAATTTACCATTAGCATCAATAAGATCTATACATTTATCTTCTTCATCATAAAATATCCACCAACCCCACGCGCTCTCTGGTATTTGCTTTTTACCCTCCATTTTCGTCAGCCAACACATTACCCGATGAATAATTAAAATAAAACTCGATCATTTTTACGCGCTTGATGCGTGGTAATGTGTTCTGACACATTTTTGGTAAAAAAAAAAAAAAAAAAAAAAATTTCGCTTGTTTGTTAGTTCGTTCCACCGGCGTGCCCGTGTGTGTGTGTGTGTGTGTCTGCCTCGTGTAAGAAACGACCATTGGTATGGAGAGGTGACTCGAACAAGTGCTAAGTTAGTTGGTATTCGATTATTTATTCCATTTCATTGGAATTTCATCGAGCCCCGTTATCCCTGTAGATCTTTATCGATGAATTTGGTTCCATCGAATCTTAATCACCCACGTTTTATTGCATTAAATCGTATAGATTCATCCCTCTCTCTCTCCCCCTCTCTCTCTATCTCTGATTAAAGTTCATCGAATGGTTTTATTTGATTTCTGTTTCCCATTCGTTTGGATTTAATTAGATTTTATAAGCTTCGTTATTCGACTTTTTCATTCAGTCCGGCGTTCCCCGCTGCCCGGTGTAATTTCACGCATTTATCGGCACTCCTTTGCAGGCCATTTTACGCTTTTACTCTCTTTTCGTGCTCCGCTTCATTTTCCCTGGCTGGAACACGCATTCAGTCACTTTTTCCGAGTCCTTCCATTTGTCCGACTGTGGAGCGTGTCGCCTATCGCGGACCGCAGCGAGACAAATTAATTTGTCCGCTGACTCCTGCATTCATTTGCTAAGTTGCTTGCATTACGGTATTAAGAATGCCCGACGCAGTTTATCAACCCCAGGGCGATAAATATTTCGTGCCCGCGATATTTTTGCCTGAAACATTGCGCCGCTCCACGTTGATAGCCACTGCCGTCTGGCGATTATTCATCCCGGCAAAATAAAGTAATTACCATTGGATTAGAATGATACCGAGGGGGGAGAGAGAGAGAGAAGGTTTGCATACGTTCGATCGATCGCATCCTCAAAAATTAACTTTGCGATTCTTCCCCCGCGGTTTCTCCCACACTACTGCACTACCACCATCCCCCGTCGGTTGGAATTTTGCTCGGGAGTGCTTGTCGTCGTTCCGCCGACGAAACCACAGCGAGGTATACGGTTAATTCGTTCATTTTTCAATCTCGTCCACGGCATTTCGACAGCCAGTCGCAATATTCGGGAGCGCATGGGCGACTGCTCCCTTGAACAGATCGAAAATTCCTCACGGAAATCACTGGAGGGAAAATCACCAAACAACAACGGATTCTCGCAAATCACGACAGTGACTGACATCTGATGATGGGAAATCAATAAATCGCATAATGATATTGTTCCTGAATGAGCGATTTAAAAGTTTCGATGAGTTACGCACGCGCATTTTAATTAATATTCCGCTTGATTAATTAATTTCCTGTCTCCGAGGGACACGCGAATGATGAAAGTTTTATTGACATGATCGCGCCGATATGAATTATTCATTCATTTTGCATTGTAAGAAAGAAATTAATGTGCAATTTGGATGCACTGCGAAACAACGTGCCACGAGTTTCTGAAAATTTATCATCTCTCCTAATCAAGCTCCAAAAGAAGAGGAGGAGTAGGGGGAGGAGCAGCGGGAGCAAGAGAAAAAAGGAGAGGAAAAGGGTAGGGAAGAGGAATATAAATATAATGATAGCATCAATGATTTTCAGTTCTCGTCGAAATTATTTTCATAATCAGCGAAAGGTTCGGCGAAGCAGGGAAATTGTTTTTCTACGGCTGCAAGCTTTTTAAGTTAACGATAATTCATATCGCACCCATAATTTATCACGAGTTCCGGGTGAATGATGAAAAAAGTGAATTCGGACGTGTGAGTGGAAAGCTCTGTACAGATAATTCCGTTAATACGCGCGTCTCCAGAATAATTAATGTAATTTTGCACTGGCAAAAATATAGCCAGAAGAGCGACAGCGCGCGCGCTAGAGGGAGAGAGAGAGAAATTTCGCAATTTTCAAGGGGTGTCGGGGCGACAAACGTTTCGCTTGACGCATCGTCGATAATTATTTGATATTGATGTATACGAGCTTAATAAGCGGCCCATAATCAGTTGTCCGACGCTCCGCGTAAAAGTGACGTTGATCGAGAACCCCGCGTTAATTGTTATCGCGGCAACTATTCGCCATGTTGGATAACAGATATGTATATACGCGTATGTGTTGTGCATCGCGCGGAATAATCCCGTTCCATTGATACTTCCGCTACCAACAGGTTAGCGACCCTCTAAAATCTTCCCCGTCTTTCGCAACTTTGCGAATTCTCAGCGGAAACTGCAAAGCCCGCGCCCTGTCTCTCGAACTCCGCGAAAATTACGTCCGAATTACCTTCGGGGAGAATCTCCGTCACTCGATGGAATTTCCTTTTTAACGCGTTGCAACGAATTCTCTAAAATAAAAACGCGAAGCGCCGTCCGTCCGCCCAATTTTACATTCGCATCACTTGCTGCGGCGCGTATTCACACACGTGTGCGCAAATCCAAAACAAAACAAGAGAAACAAAAAACAGAGAAGGATCAAATCCCGACCACGCGAGTTCGGGACACTTGTATTACGAATACGATTATCATTTTAAACGCGTGAGGGGTTGGGGGGTGGGAGGGACGGCGACCGATGGGACTTTCGAACGGTGCTACCTAATAGTCGTGTAAAAATGGATAATGGCAATCGCGGTGCATTAAAAATCCCCGGGTTTTCATTGGGCTGCGTTCCCTTTGTTGTTTTTAAGGGTTTTTAAGGGATAACGGACTAAATGCGTCGCTCACATTTACTTTGGATTTTGTATAAATTGCGAGGTGGCAGGGAACAGTGGTGGCGGGGCAGGGGTTGTTTTTCAACGGATTTTTCCAAGTAAAAGCGATGCAAATGTCTCGCTAAGGGTGGCGGAGGGCCGTGAAGGGAAGGTCGGCTCGGGCGAAATCGATTTATCACGCTCGACAATTTTATTCCTAGAGGCTGAGAGCGCGCGCGGCCGAAAACTCGCGCTCGCACGGCACTCGAGAGTAACAAAACGATATGCATGGCGGCCCGAACAATGGATACACGTTTCTCCCTGTACTTCACCCATAGCAATAGGCGCGCATACGTGTCGATGGCTCGCTTTAACGCCGAGTGCATTTCACCCCCCGGGCATTTCGTCGAAAAATTTCCCTGGAAAGCGGCGCACTTAAAATATTTCCGGCGATTCCTCCTGCGATTATGCAAATCTAGCCAGAGCCTCCGCGCGAGTATTGACAAAAAGAATCCTGTCTGAAAAACACGGAGAGAAAGCAAGTGTTCGTGTGTGTGAGAGAGAATCGAACATTGCCGACACCCCTTTGAAGAAGGACCGAAGCTTTTCGTTACATTCGTTCGGCTGGATGTTCTCCTTGGGCCACGATGGAACACGACCGCGTACACTCGCTCTCTCACAGTTTTGCCAAGAACACGAAACTCCATTTTCTCGTAGATCTTTGATTTTGAAAAGCTGCCGCGTTTAAGGTATTCGAAGAAACAACGCGAATCCCTACTCCGCGGATGAGAGGGAATGGACGGCATGTTTGCAAAATTCACTTTCTCGATTTCCTGCTGAAAAAACGCGTCGTACTCGTCGTTGATTTCGCTACTTTTTTTTTACCTCTCCCCCTCCCTCTCGCTATTTCTCTCTCGGACATATTTCATAAATTTCATTATAAAACGCGCTTGCATTTCTTCCGTCGACGTTACTGCCTATAAACTGGCGCACGGTTCAGAGGTCGGGGGGGGGGGGGGATTATGGATAATTAAGTTTTTTCAATTAGGGACTTTTATTGGCGAATCCGCGCGAGGAGATAAATGACACGAGTACACGCCACGCGGTTACTCTCGTAAAGAATAAATTATCGAGAGACATTAGCAGCGAGAGATATTTGGAAAACGCTCGAAACGTTTCGGATCGTTAAAATCAAACGAGAAGCATATTGGAATTAGTTAAGCAAATAAAAAATTAGCGTTTGATTCGTTGCCAGGAGAAAACGGAGGCACGCGGAACTTTTCAGTTTTTCGCCGAATTGGACCCCGTTACCTTGGTTATAAAAGTTTGCGTGCACACACACACACGCGCGCGCGCGCTTCCTCCATCGCGCGCAACATTATCAAGCTCGAAACGAGAACGAGTAGTATCAAGGATTCGGATTGAATGCCATCCGACAAAAACATTATTTTACACATATCTCCGTCAAACTTTCGCGTTTGATAGTTCAATTGAGCGAAAATACAAATGCACCAAAGCGACATCGATGATACTCGTTTGACGACGTATCTAATCTCGCATAATTAATCAGACGGTATACTCGAGCGAGAATAAAATTGTGATCGAACGAACGCGCCTATTGGATCCAGTCGGGACGGGGGTGGGTTTTTTTTGTCTCGCGGATCGAATCGTTCGTGGAATAAGATAAGTGGGATATTTTGGGGGGTGCGTGATTGAAGATTAATTGAAAATTTCCTAACCGATTCGGAGTGCCGTGCGTCATGATGGAAATCGCATCGAATAATCAATCTGCTTTGGGAAACCGCTGATTCAATTGTATTTGTTGCTTCGGGAGCGACGAGCGGGGGGTTGAAACGTCGAGTGCGGCCGAACCGCAGACCCGATCGATCCCCCCCCCCTCCCGCCATTGCGGATCGCAACGTTTCTTCCCAATTTGGCGGAATCGTGCCTTCCGATAAGTATGCTTCTTCCCCAATCTCACCCTCTCGTACACCTCCCTCCGGGCCTCGTAAAGAACCAGAGACAGATCCCAGCAGCTTTCCAACCCTCGGGTCGACTCACCACCAACGCCACCACCACACCCCCTCCCCCTGAAATTGATACCGAAACTGATATTCGCCTAATTGTTTCTCCGGTTCTTTTCCTCTCGCGTCTGTTTTCATTTTTACATTCAGCGACTGGAGGAAGGTCGTCGAACTTCTCGCGAAACTCTAGATTCACCGATATAATCGCAAAATGTATCGGGGTTAAAAGCGTGGATCTTAAATACGCGTTTATCCCGCAAATCCGGAGAATACTGCAAAGTGGAGTGTGTGTTGTGCCTGAAGGGCATTCGAAGGGGAATGCACGCGAGTCAAGAGTGGTAATTGGAGGAGAAGCACTAACAGTTTTGTAAGGGGAAAAATAGGAACGAGGGAGAAATGTAAGTGAGGGCGAGAGAGAGAGAGAAGACTCGTAGGTTACGTACGCCAACATAATCCTCCGCAGGATGCATGCAGAGAGCCCTAGTTATTGTGCTCCACACCGTCTCATGTGGGAAACATAGAAATGCGTGTGTAATCGGTGCATAATAGGTGTGATGCAGCTAATAGCGCAAGTGCATTTCGTAAGGTTAAGTGCAACGCTCGATCTATGGTTTTATTAGCGCCCGGCGAAATACGTAACCCACGGCTCAACCCTCGCCAAAGTATCGAGTTCCGAGAATAAAGTGAAATCCACTTATTTTCTCGCTCACTCGCTTTTTATTTTCATAACGAGAAACTCATCCAGCTATTAAACTAAACGTATCGATCCGTGGATCCGCGCTAATTTTAAGCGCTCTTTCTAAGTTTCACCTTTTTTTGTTTTGTCGGATTAAATAATACGCGTATTTTTGGTCACGGCTGATAGGTGGAAAAGGATAGCTAATAACGCGCTACTAGTATATCCTGTAGGTTGAGTGCATCGCTCGATGTACAGTTTTACTGGCGCCCGGCCAAATATGTAACCTAGCCTTCAAGCGAGTATCGAGTTTCGGGTTTCCTTAACCACTTTTCTCATTCGGATCATTCGTTGCTGCCGAGTTTACACCGTACGCTTTTAAAAACCGCTGCATTTTCCATATTTTTTAGAATTATCGATCGCATTAGCTATTTATGGTGTTTAGCGTATCGCGAGACTCGTCGGTAATTTACAGGAAAACCTAAATGTGCTTTTTTTAATGTTCCTGCGCCAGTTCCTTTTCTATCTCCGAATTACTCCGACGTTGGCCCGCTATATCGTAAATATTAAATGAAATACACAAAAATAAAAAGAGTTTGCTCGAACGTGGGGCTTCGGCTTTCAAATATTTCAGGCTGTCCGAGCAGTCTAAGTCTGTTCTACTTAAAAATTCAAAATCATCGTAGGAACCTCTAATAGGAGAAAGGATTTGTTTCGCTCCTGCGTGAATTAAGGCTGATTAAAAGATTCGGAGCAATACTCGACCTCCCGAAAGATAGAGAGAGGAAGAGAGAGAGAGAGAGAGAGAGAGAGAGTTACTCGCGTCTCTTTGCTTACCGTTGATTTAATTCCGCCGATGTAAAAAGTATTTGAATAATGATCCACGCGTGTTACTTTCCATGAACCTATAGAAAATCCGGTACATTCGTGTCCAAATGTTATTGATTAAAGAGTTACCCTGTTTGCTAAGTGAATTCGGCGCTGTAAAGCTCTAAGCCGTTTATACGGGAATAAATGAAAATAAAATACGAACGGCTGGCAATTCAATGAACTCGTTAATGCAATATATTGCAGATTAAGCGTATTGAGATAATCCGTAGCCGCTATTGATACACAACAACTGGATTAACGCAAATTAAAGCAAAATGCAATAATCGCGTGGCATAATTGTCTTGGAGTAAACGCGCGAATAAAATGACTCGCGCGACAACCTTCTCCGTCCCTGCAATAGTTCCTCCGAACTTTTAATAACCAAAAGTTCTAATATCCCCGGTGCTCCGTGATAAAAGAAAGACGTGTCATTATTTAAAGCGAGCTCTCCTCGTCAAAATTTTCGCTCTCGAAAATTTCAAAGATAACGCCGCTATGGATTTCTCTACTTTAATTAAAAAGAGCAGCAGAACGAGATAGCAAGGATTTTCTATCTCGCATAATCACCTGCGAATGAAAGTTAGAAGATATCGTTGTTACTCGAGAGAAATAAAATATGACCCGTGTCTTTGAAGGCGAACGCAAATTATTGATCAGAACTCCTAGAGTTCTTTACGGGGGGGTGAAGGTTGGTAAAGGAATTTCACGGTGAAATACAAAGAGAAAATATTTCTCGATCTTACATTCTAATTTCTATCGAGACCAATTGATGCTCTCTGGGTCACGGAATCTCATTCAGTGAGATTAATATTTGCTTGGTACACAAATTCTCCGTAGAAATCAGGTTGCTCGACATATTTTCTATTTCTCAGGAACTGATTTAACATGATTAACCGTTCGGTTTCTTGGGTTTAGTCCAATGAGATAGGTAAAATTGAGAATCCAATTCTAGAAGTTTGATTTGATTTGATTTAGGAGAATCAGTTAAGTATGTCGAAATTTCGATCAATAAAATTGAAAGCTCCCTGCATAACTAGAGTGCTTGCTGATTGGTGGAGAATTGTATCGGGGAGACTGTGCAGTGGATAATGCAGCAGCGAGAAAAGGGAACTCGTCTTACTATTCCGATACTTAAAATTTTATATTCGTTTGATGGTGGAAACTGAGAACTCTCTCTCTCTCTCTCTCTCTCTCTCTCTCTCTCTCTCTCTCTCTCTATCTCGCTCTCCGAGAGAAACCCATTCGAATATAAAAGACATTAATTTGACTCACGTATATCTGGCGAATCTGGCGTTACCAGGATGATACGAAGTTTCCGGCGAAGGTCTCCCTAATATTTTACCCTTTGTCTGAGAATCTTCTGGTCGACCATGGGGTCTGAGACCAGCTCGAACTTTCGAAATAGCGACGAAGACCTCTGTTTCTCGCGTTTGCGAACACTCCTTTTTTCCCCCGTTCTTTTGCCACTTTTATTCCGTTTCTTGACTTAAACTTATTATCGCGCCTCTCTCGCTTTATAGGAAAATTCTATTGGCCCTCTGCAAGTTTATCGGAAAATAATCTAATTCCTCTTCGAGGACACGACGACGACGACGTAAAATTAAACGAAGAATGCACCTTGAAGATAGATCTGAATTCAAGAGTCGTTCAGTCGTCCAAGTAGTAAATGACGTGTATTAGTCAGACGTCGTCTCTTAATTTTCCTTTTTATCTTGTTTCAGGCTCGACCAGCCGGTGACCAGTTCCACATCCGGAATGGACAGCAAGAAGGTAGGAAACTCAACTCCATTCCCTCGCATTCCATTTTAGACTTTGCCGTAACAAGCCGTGGAACGGTGTTTCGTTGACTCGTGGAAAACTGTGCGGCAAAGGGTTAAACTGTAACATCAAGACCACGTAATAAACCTTATCAGAGAGGGGGAGAGAGAGAGAGAGATCCGGTATCCTCGCGTATGGAGCGAGAAAATAAGACGGCGAATAAGTTTCCGGTTGATTGCACAAGTTTTCGCGTGTCCAACACACGAATTCCCGTAATGAGTTCCAGATAAATACACTGTTCCGAAAATCTGTCGCTCATTGTCAAAACATTCGGCGCGACTGAGATCCATAGTCGCGATGGTCCAGAGCTCTTAGAAGGATTTTTGCCATTTAAATTTACGTTGAACACATTTTTCCACAAAGAGCTGCATTTAACATATTCCAGCCATTTCACCTGAAAATGCAAATTTCCCATAGAACGACGAATAGGATCATACATTATTTTTGCAAAATCGACGTTTTAGATATTCCTCCGGTGAATAATATCCGCGATTCGATGAATAATAAATATCTCCCGTATTAACGTATTTGATTTGGAGATAGCGTAGGAAATGTTATCACGGAACTGCCATCTTGCGCTGAGTGAGAAAATAAGATGGCCACGGCAGTGAATAAGTTTTCAGCTCGATGCACAAGTTTCCACGTGTACTTTGCGTAAATTCCTGAGATATCCTCGTGTAAACGCTTTCTCCCTTAATTTAACGGATTACTTAGCCAACTTCTCTTAGCTAAGTTTCGCAGACGAATTTTCCGGTTTACGAGACATCCGTGAAGATTCGTTCCGGATGGTGAAAAGAAAGACGATAAAGGGATGGGTGGGGGAGGGGAGGAGGTTCACTGGGTGAGAGAATGTGGCCTGACGAAGTTCTTATATAACATAAAACTTCTCGAAGAACTCCCCGAAGTCAATACAATAGGAATTTTTGTAGCTACTTGACGACTCGCCAGACACGAGTGACCCTCCATGTTTCTATAACGAGCTTCGCGTACTACTGAAAAATTGTAAAAGCGCCCAGTCCACAATTTCCGATCGCACGCGCCAAGTACTCTTCGAGTGCGTCACTAGAGATCACTGCTATCAAACCCGAAAATGCTCTGGTTTTTCACTCGACTCGAATGGATCGTTATTTGTTTAACGAACTTGATCCTTATTCATGAAAACGATTAATCTTCTACTTTTTACCTCCTTAAGTCTTAACCCTGGCGCATCTTTCTCAGAAATATTGATCGCTCCAACTTTCTTCCAGCGAACGCGCGGTTATAAATCTGAGTTGTATTAACAAACAAACGAAAAAAAAACAACAAAAAATACAGGAAAAAAAGAAAAAATGCGTCAGTTTCTGGCGAGAGTATCAAGGGGTTAAGGGGGTTTAGGGGGTTCAATAAACTCGTAGCGAACAGGACTTGGCAGATAGCATAGGGCGAATCGTTAGCTAGAATAGTACACTTGACGATACTCGCAAACGTAGTATCGATCTGTACCGGAGTTTCATTACTGGCATGATAGTTTCCAGCAATAAAATATACGCCGGTGAAGTATCATGGAAAATATAGCACATCCTGTCCGGGTCCATATAGAAACTCGTCAATTTTCAATTATTTCTAGTTCAGGATTGCAATAAACGAACGCCATAATGGAAAAGGAATGTAATAAGGCAAATGATACGGTGGGAGACATGCAATTTTTAATCAAATCAGAGATAGCAAAACATATAATATTGAGTTACACTCAATTATTCAAGCTGGCAAATGGTCAACTATGTTAAACTAAAGAAAAGTGAAAAATGTACTGAAAAAAAAAAACACAGAAATATAGTACTATTATGAATATCGCGTAAAATAATTTTTTATCAAATCTGAATCATATTCTTACAAATCGACGCTAGGAAGGAGTTTAATATAATATACACGATACAGTCAATTATAAATTTTATATGTATAAATTATTACATTCATTCAATATGGTTTCTTGAATATAGCATGTTTTATTAATAAACTGTAAATTATAAACAATATTTTAAACATATATGCTTACATGAACTATAAATATAGCAATTATATTAATGATTAATAATAATTGGAAACATCGAGTGTGCGTGCGTATGTTAATAATAAGTCTCTGCATATAATTTTCATTAAACATGCAAAAGTTTTAAGTAGTAAGAAAATAGGTTAAGTCCGACAGTGAGTATCGGATATTATCATTGATTTGTACTACTTGTTAAGTTTGTTCTTAAAGAATTCGCACTCTCGATTATCAAACAGATTATTCAATTTTTCGCGCGCGCGCGTGCGCGAGAGAGAGAGAGAGAGAGAGATACGAAACTGTTTTAATTATTATAAATTGTTGCTAATATCGCAAACAGGATTTTGCGTCTGTCTTTATTACTTTTATTATTTGTCAGCGTTGTATCGAATAATTTCGTTATTATCAATGCGGTCTTTTTAAAGATATGAAAAATCTTTATTCTCTATCTTGGAGAGAAGGGAGTATTCTCTCAGACGGATAGTTTGCAATATGTAAGAGCTTCAATTTACGTTTTGCGCTAGGTACGATGCGTTCTTATCGGCGGGGAAAAAGAATTTTCCACAAAGGGCTTACGCGTCTACGAACGAAATTAAAAGGAAACCGTAGACCGCGCAAAGAAAAGCAGCTTTGCATTAAAACTGCGAAAAGAACGCGCAAAAAGCTCTTTTTTTTACACGCACGCTCGCGAGTACACGGAGATCTAAGAGTCATAAAATTTTCATTTTGTTTCGGATTCGCATGAGTTACAACGACATAAAAAGAGGGTAAGGACTCCGCGGAACATTTTCGTTTATTTCGTGACGTCACGCATTATATCGTAGCGAATTGTACGTGGCGAGAGCACGGGCGTTGATAAGACAATTAATTATTCGCTCGAATTTTCCTCCTTTTGCAAAAGAGTCCTGGTGCTTTTTGGCTTCGAAGATAGCTGAAACATTAAAAAGCTACAAAATCGCAAGTTCAACGAGTGCAGTTTACCAGCGGGAGAAAAAAAACGCGCGCACACACACACACACACACACATTGGTTTTCCCCGTTGTAACAGAATGTGCGCAGCGCGAGAGTTGGATTTAACGAGGATCGCCAAACTTTTTGCGGCAAAATAACTGGTACCGTAGATCGGAATAGTTTCGGAAGTAGCTAGCAGCAGTTATTTGGTTTATCGTTTCACAGTTAATGTAATCGATCGAGATTATCGTGTTGGGAGTCCGGCCGTCAGCCATTAGCGCATAGCCCTGCCCCATCCCCCTTCGGGCGAGGGTTAATCGAGGAGGCGTCGTGGGTGGATCACGCGCACGCTCGTCAACAATGGGAACGTCCTCGGATCGCGTGCTAATGCAATTTCTCCAACGACCATAATCCCAATCCGCGCTTATTTCTCAGCAGCACGCCCTGTCAAAGCACGACTGCCTGTTCTCTCTACTTTACCCTTTCGAATTCCCTGGAAATCCATTTCGATCGCCAAGATACTTGGAGCAAACGCGCGTGAAACTTTCACCAAAATGGCGCCATTTAGAGATCCGAGGAAATCTATGGAAAGCCAACCCTCGTTCTTGCAATCGACGTCTCATCGTCGTATAATTCTAATCGTTTGATTAAAAACGAAAGAAAGGAAAAAAGGCAAAATTGAGAAAAAATTAATATTTTCATACTCTTACTCTCTCTCTCTCTCTCTCTCTCTCTCTCTCCCTCTGTACGTACATATGTGTGGCAACTGAAAAATCATTTGAGTCTGACCTCTTTAAGGTCTACATCCCTTAAAAGTTTTCCGCGCAGCCTAGTTACACCCCTCCGGTGCATAGAGAGAAATTTTCAGAGGGACCTGTGTGCATTATAAGTAGATAATGCGAGCGGATAGACTAATTGTAGCCTGTCATGCTTTCTCTATGAAACTACGTTGAAATTTTGCTGGAAAAAAAGGAATTCAGGTACAGACGCAGATTGTATCCGTAATCGCGCTGAAAGATACACCTAAGTATACGGGGTTTCACTTCCCTCGGCAAACTCCGGTCTACGCCGTCGTTCCTCGATAAGGTGGATCATTAATTTTATTTAATTTACTACGATCATTAAAATGTAGTAGTAATTAATTTCCCGCTCACGTGTCCGGTAGCATTTTATCAGTTTTCGCATTATTCACACTACAATCGCAGATGGTGGTGCACTCGCGTATTGATTGAGTGGCCAGCGCGCCACTTTCTCCACAGCAGGAAATCGACTGGCTGTAGGATATTCCATGGAAAATTCGCGAAACGTCTTGGAATTGAGCGCGAGTCGAAAAAATTGGCGAAACAGACATAATTGCAGAAGAGGAGAGGAGAGGAGAGGAAAGGAGAAGAGAACGGGAAGTCTTCCGCAGTTCCTTGTGTATTCGGCTCATAATTTATTGGTTTCGTTCTGTCAATAAGGAACGAATAGCTCGGCTTGCAAGAGAGAAGCTGTGAAACTTGAACAAAGCAGTGCTTTCGTAATAAGCTGGATTGGTGTTGGTGCGGTACACGGAGATGCTTGGCGCAGCAGTGTATCGACGAGAGAGACAGGCTGCGCTCGCGAGATACGTAAAGGAATCAGAAATTCGTTCTTGACGCGAATCACAAACTTGACAAGCCTGGCAAACGCACATTCTACAAAGCGACTCCTCAAAGGTTCGCCCCACACCCCCGCCCCCACCACGCTTTTCTCCTCGCTTTCCACGTTCTCGTCCTCGTCCGCCTTCGCGCTTTGGATAACTCTTTAACAATATCAGGCTTCTGCTTCGCGTGCATTATCAAAGAGGGATTAAGAATAAATTTACGAATTCGTTGGAGCTGCGGCATTTGCGAGAAATCTACATGCTGTTTTTAAGACTAAGACTATGTTCTCGCTATGTGATTTCTTAGGGTGTTACTTCTAACGGCCTAATGATGATCCTCGTCGCAATGTCCTTGATGCTCCCTCTCGCTGATGAGGCGCGACGCAAAAAAGAAAATTTATCATGACGCCATTATTGTCGCTGGAGAGACCTGACTATTTTGCACTCGCTCTCTGGTAATCTGCTCCTTTATGACTACACGAGCCATATTCATATCTCGTTTCTTGCAGCTCCTCCCCTCTCTGCCCCGGCATCTTCCGATGAAACTGACTTTTTAAACGCGCTAATCCATGCGCGAGAAGCGTGCCACGCGCGTCGCCTTGCCAGGACTCTAAACGAATGTCCGTCCATAATCGTATCGAGTATCTTAGAACTTGCTCGCGAAGTGAGTTTAGTGAAAATAACTTATAGCGCGAAGATTCGCTCTCCGGAAAACGAGAGAATGATCCTTTGGAAAAAGTTTTGGAGAGGGCAAATAGGAGGAAAACTTGTTTCCCCGAGTGATTGGTGGTCGTTAAGCTTTATAAAAATCTGGGAGCAATGTATTTGGCGAAAAATTCGCATCAACATTCTCTTGAAATTATGCAAAACTGCTTACTACCGGTAAAGTACGGTGCGCGCACGTGGAATTAAATGCTGATTAATTACGATGGGTTTTACGTTAGAAACGAGAAATTAAATCTATCTAAATATTCAAACTAAATTATCACATAAGGCGCGTGTAGGTTTTGCTACTGCGTGCATGTGTATGTGTGTGTGTGTGTGTGTCCGCCGCTTATTGGGAAAATTAATTACATCTAATAAAAGGAATAAGTTCCCTCGAAAAATATAGAGGGTAAATTCAATTATTCATAAACTCAATTACTGAATTAATTCTGCATAAATTTGATGAAAAATTCCAGCGTCAATTAAAGCACGCAGTTATTAACCCTTTACGGTTTCATTTCATCTCTCACGTGATATCGCTATTCTTTTACACAGTTTAGCATGGCTATAGATACGTCTGTGTATATCCCTGAATAAAGTTTATTGAATTTCGTAGAGTTATTTTAAAATGAAGTACGAAAAAAGAACCGTATACGCGCGTAAACTTTAAAACATGTATAAAAATTAAGCGATTCTCAAAATTGTTTGCTGCTGCTGTTGTTTTTGTTAATTAAAGCATATACACACACATATATATATATATATATAGCAATTACTTTGCCAAACAATGTTCGCCGACTAATGATTTTGTTAGAATAGTTGTAGCATCGAGTATTCCGAATGGAGATAAAAATCAGAAAGCAAAGGCTCTCGACGATCGAAGAGAGAAATCAATTTGATACAAAGCGTTCATAAATTACGCTAAACAAACGCATCCCTCTCGCGCTGTAGGTGTTCAATAAACCCATAGAGAGTTCGACGGTACGGGAGGGGGGAGGGTGGGTGAGGTGCGACGGAGAGTAGTATCGCATCAAACGTGTAATAGGTCGAATGGAATTTCAAACCGAGCGCGCAATAGAATGCAATATGGAACTACTTAAATACTGCAGAAACGAAGAGAAACCAAGTCGTCTCGTACGAGTGTTCCCACGGACATATTTATTTATTCGTCGATTCGACTAATCAACGACAACGGCTCTCGCGCCCTAAGTAACACGAATAGGCAAAAAGGGACAGTCGCGCGTGCATTGTTAAAACGTCGGATCTCGGAGAATTCGCCAAATTCGCCGAATTCGCCAAAAATCTACGCGCCAGCTTGTCGGTGAGCGGAGATAAAAATCAGAGGCAAATCCTTTCAAGAATTCGAGGGAGAAATCAATTTGATAGAAAGCTCTCATAAATTACACTAAACAGGCGCGTTAGTGTGGGTGTGCAATAAACGTATACATGGAAGCGGGATCGGGGAAGCGGAGGAGGGTGGTGGTGGTGGTGGTGGTGGTCTCGCATCAAACGGGGAATTGGTCGAATGGAGTCCCGACTTGAATATGGTGTGGGACTACTTAAGGGTTACGAGCAGAGCAGTTTGTTTATACATGTACTTGCGTATGTGCACATAGTCTGTGGCATGTATACATGTGCACCCTCGCTCTAAAGTGGCTCGACTACAGCCACCGGCTCCGTCTGCTTACCTTATGCATTACGCGTGCATCCCTTTTCACCCCCGGCTCTAACCCCCCACTCAACCACCACCTCCACCTCTACTTCCACCTCGAAGAGAACGTAGAATCGATAGGAACATCTCGACTCATCTCGAATCGGGCTCGTCTCGATCGATCAGGCACAAAGGGTCACGGAGTCCTCCTAATCAGGCCAGCTTTCTTCGAAGCTTTGCAGAATCAAGCTTATGCTGCTTTCCGCCCAATAGAATCGATTGACCTCGCACCATCCCACAACTTTCAATTCCACAGGGATAACTCTAGTCTCCTAGTGTGTGTGTGTACGCGCACAGTCCATCCGTCCATCCATCCATCCATCCATCCATCCATCCATCCATCCATCCGTCTTCATGTACGTATACGTCTGTCTGTTTCCTTCGACTAACTCACGTCTGTCTTTTATGGATATTCGTTAAAGGATATATTTGCTTTATAGAGATAAGTGACGTGGGTTCTGTGATCCGTTTAGTTTTCTCAAGGAACTAGAGGAACACGTTTCTCACTTTAAACAAATAACTATCGCTGTAGCTGCAGATAATTGCGTATGTGATTGTACTACTATTACTATTACTATTACTGTTGCTACTGATACGGCTGCGGCTGTTGCTACTACCACTCTGCTAATACTACTACTACTACTACTATTACTACTAAAACTACTGCTGCTGCTGCTGCTGCTGCTATTATTATTATTATTAAATGCACGGAGTGCATTTCTTGGGTCAGGTTGGGTTGGGTTTTATTTGTTGTTTCATAATGCTCCATTTAATTCATTAATCCCTTTGAACGAGATGAAATTTTACTCTATCAATAATCTAATTTTATAGTCGTTTAATATTCTATTTATTCCGTCTGGAAAGGTATTATTATGGAAGAGATACTCCGTAGGGAAAGGTTAGCTAATTTTTTCGACGCTTTTTTCTCTATCGATTATCTAATATTATAATGACTTTATTCTTTTCCACTTATTTTGCGGAAGGATTTTATTACAAGGATAAGGTTAACTGATTTTTCTAGCGAGACTTTTTTCCATGCACGGTCCAACGGTCCAATTATTGTATTTCATTTTATTTTATAGGATAGAGACGCGTAATACACGCAGTTGCATGGGGAAATAATTTAATTTCATATCCCTATCTGTCTTCGGGGTAACCCGATACAATTTATGCTCTACTGAATTATGTAGTAGACGAGATTTTTTCCACTTCTTTTTTTTTTTTTGGAGGGTTTTTAGTTTTTGCCTTTACTCGTAAAAATCGTGTATCGGTTGAAAAACGTAATTTCATAATCGCTTGATTTTGTTTCGTCGTTGAATTATGCAGCTACGCTTAATATTATAAGGCTGGCAATATTCTTTAGGACGAATTTTAGGAGGAGGGCATAGTCCGGGTAGTCGGGACGATATTGCTGGGTGAACTTGTACAGAGTAGCATAATTTTGGCCGATATTATGTTTGCCGGTAGTAAAGGAAGATGGGTCGAGCTTGTTCGAAAAGGGGAAGCTGGAAGATCAACCCTCCTCCTCTCGTCCCCCTGCATATTGGACTCTTGTAATAAACTTCTAACGACCATATATCTCGATACTCGCTCTGCTATTTATATCTGTGTATAAAATTAACAAAGTGCCTTTTTCTTTCCAAATTTAAACTTGTAAATTCTGAAAAATTTGACTTGTTTACAAAAGAATTACCGTACATTTTTATAAAATTTTTGAAAAATCATTTTTACATACAAAATTGTAAATAATAAAAATCCAAATAGACGAGCTAAATAACATTTTCGGTACCTGTCAGATTTACTTTAATTTATAGTTGATGTTTAAAATTGTGCAAGTCAGTTTTTGGTGGAGAGAGAGAGAGAGAAAAAAATAAAAAAATAAAAAAAAACTGGAAAATCACATTGTTTACCAATATTTCCTGACAGTTTTCGCTATGAATCAGCTAAATATATAAAGAAAAAACTCAATTTGCATCGCTGTTCCATGATAATTAAATTTGCGCGAGAAACGTGTTTACCCTTTGTTCTTGCGACTGAATTATAATTGACACACGATATTCGATATTCCTGAAATAAGAGAAATTTGATGGAAAGTGAATTCGATGGAACGTTTCTTGTGTCTTTGGATGAAAAGAGCAGCAATTGTTAATTCTAATACGAGAGGATTGTCACTCACCCGAGAGGGATTCCGTAATATCCGGGGATCTACAAATAAACTGGGAGGAATTGGATTACCTAATAGAATTAGATAAATAGAGTCCTTGGAGAAGATGAGAAACGAATCCTCTAGAATAAACTAAACTAGTTCTTCTGTATAGAATTGATGGAGTCAAATGAATCTAATAGATTCCCTTGGAATCGGAAGCTGCGTTAAATGTATCGGAGTAAAGTTGCGCGTATTTGCATTTGCGCAGCGCGCGGCTCTCCCGGCAAAGAGGCTCCATCGATATTCAGGACGAAGGATAGCAGGTGCAAGCCAGCAAAAATAGGATATCGGTATTCAGAACAGTCGATGCGGTCCTAGTGGTCACGTGACACTGGCTCGACTTCACACTACCGGAAAGAGAGACTACCACAGGATACACCTGCACACAAATGCATCGTTGAGCAGAAAAAAAACGCTCGTTTCCCAATGTATTTTTCAAGATCTTACTTCTCTTCCAGGCAATACCAAATGGAAGAAATAAAATCAAACGGTAAAGTAAGAGAATTTTCCGGACAAATAGTTTAATTCCATTTCGAGAATGCCATAGCTATAAATCGTAAAACGTGTATTCTCTCTCTCTCTCTCTCTCTCTCTCTCTCTCTCTCTCTTTCTCTCCCTCTCTATTCTTGATCCTACTTACGGCTATTATGTATGATGCGAGTCAAATAAATAAAGTGTGTTCCTATAAAGAGATATTATAAATAAATAATTTCGTTACTCTCTCTCTCTCTCTCTCTCTCTCTCTCTCTCTCTCTCTCTCTCTCTCTCTCTATCTCGTGAATATATATATATATAGGTTGTTAAAATTGATTATGGAGAGTTGGAAATGGTAAAGGTGGTGGTAGACGTTAAGAGGATTCGTATGTCGAACAGGAAGGATAATTAAGGATCTCTTTCATTAAAAACAAGCCTCTGGTTCTCCAAGGAATAAGAGTCCTTCTTTCCTTTATTTTCCTCCATTTTCTTGTGTTCCCTCGTTCAAACTGGGCCGGTAAATCGTCCTGGCAGTAATTACTGCAAAGTCGACAAAACTAGGACCACTTTTATAAATAAGCAATTGCCCCCTAACCAATAACTCGAGTCATTCGATTAATTCGTAGCTCGTTCAGGGGCTGATAAATTCAATTAAACGGTTAAATTAATTGATGTAAGCCCCTGAAATATTTGTTCTCTGCCCACTGACCATTTAATTAATCAACCCCCATTGTCCGTATTTATTTGTACATGCCATGCGTTAATTGAATCAGCGTCGATGAGAGTAACATTGATATTAACCAGCTGACAAGCGAAACTAATTTGTTCGAAATTCCACCCCGCATAATTTCCCGACGCTAAACTTTCGGCATTTGCCTTTATCCGACGTAGAAAAGA
The DNA here is from genome assembly GCA_037305995.1 of Sclerodermus sp. 'alternatusi'. Classification (NCBI taxonomy): domain Eukaryota; kingdom Metazoa; phylum Arthropoda; class Insecta; order Hymenoptera; family Bethylidae; genus Sclerodermus; species Sclerodermus sp. 'alternatusi'. The sequence goes on from CM074550.1 coordinate 7,805,845, forward strand.
GGACGACGAATCATTAGAAACCTATAATTATTAATATACATAAATTTCGTTAGGCCGATTTGAATTAATCTGATCACAATTGCGCCGGGCTATGCAAATAATTTAATTCAAAATCAAATTATCGCCCTTTCTGCTTGTCTGACAAATTTCGAGCCGGCTTAGCGCGAGTTTCCACTGGAACTTCCTCTTGACATTAAACCCGCTGTTGGAAGGTCGGTGAACATGCGCAGAATACATGGCCACGAATGGAAAAGAAAGGAACAAAAGGGTGAGGGGGAGGAGGGGGAGGCGGTAGAGATAAGGGAAGAAAAGAGGAGTGGAAGGATTGCAGATGGAAACGAAGGAAAGAAGCTATAATCCAAAAATAAAGGATGATTTATAGGATTGAAAGGACGAGGGAGGAAATGGTGGGGGAGGGGGGAGATGAAGATAGCGCGCTAAATTCAGATGGGAGAAAGGAAAAACGTTATTCGAAAATAAAGGGTGTTTTGTCAGACTCGAATTCGTCAGGATGAAACGATGAGAAGAAGCTCTAATAGGAAAATAAATGGAAAATTGCAGGGCCCTCGGTAAAGGGTTGTTCCGTAAAAAGAAGGAAGAGATTCCACCATTCATTTCCAGTTATTACTCAGTCGTTTTCTCGCATAAACCTAATTTACGAGATTATTCGAAAGAATAATGTTTCTCGATTTCAGGGAAGACCATCACAGCCCATTGGCAAATTCTCCGAAATATCAATGACAGTTTCTTTTCTCTCTCTCTCTCTCTCTCTCTCCTTCTGTCAACCCCCTCTCCCTCGCTCTACCTTTTTGTTCTTTTCAGAAATTTCTCGCTCAATTTCTCGGATTGAAACGCGAATGAAATAAAGGCTGTTTGTCAGAATTAAATGGGAAAAGGGGTGTAACGCGAGCGAGAGGCGCCAAGAGAAAGCTCTCTTGGTGGTGGGGCGGGGGGTGGGGGAGGTGAGGCCGATTCGCAAATAAATGGAAACTTGTTTTGTCAAGGATAATGGCCGGTACCTGGAATCCCATCGAGCTTTTCGCGATGTCCCGAGCCGAGAATGACGCCCCCCCCCCCCCTCACCGCTCGGGGATGGAAAGTATGAAATCCGCGAGATTGCTAGAAAGAGGAAGAGGAAGGGAGAGAGAAAGAGAGGAGCAAGAAAAAAGGTCCTGTTTAAGCCAGTCGTCCTTTATACCGGCCGAGCATTGTGCGAGGCGACCTCTTTTTGCAGGAAACACGCCGCTTTCAGAGTCCCGGGACGTATTTTGCCGATGTTCGGATTTTTCGAGGTTCTTCCCCGCCCTCGACAGCGCGTTTAGAGACTTTTTAGGAGGGAGCCCGCGGCACAAAGCGAGGATTCGCCTTTCCAACGTGTTCCACGTTACGTCGTAACGGCTCATGGATATTACCGGAGTTGCAGTTGCTTTTTATAGTGGCACGAGAGGCGTTCGCGGTTTTATTTGCTTCCGCGAGTGAGTTTGCTGTCTTTTAAAGCCGCGTTCCCAGCGACGCCCCCACAAATTGCACCCCGATACGGGGGAAACCGAGCGAGGTCTTAGCGCCGAGAGATATCGGCGGAATGCCATAAAAATTCTTGGATAAGGGAACTCGCCCCCCGCCCCTTTCCTCTCTATCGATTTTTACCAAAATCATCGCCGAATAATTCCCATCGCTTCCGGTACTTTTTTCAAAGTCGACGAAATCGATCAGAAGCAACGTCCGATTAAAATTCTATTCGTTTCACTTGATTCTCTCCACGTCGACTTCGACGCTTCTCCGTGCAACTCTTTAGCGACACCCTCTTCTCTCGGGGTTGATATTCTTGTTTAATTGTTGAATTCGCGAAACGCGCTCCCTTTGATGCCGCGACGAAGAATTTCTGCGAAAACTCTTGGAAATACTACGCGACTACCACGCTACAGCGTCCCACTGTCAAACTCGCGACTAAAGTTTAAAATTGGTTTAATTAACGAATTACTCCGCGTGCGCGAAGAATGCAGTGTCATAAACCTGTAATAATTAATTTCGTGAAAGCAGTTCGCGTCTCACGGTGTACTCGCGATGGTTGCGCACAGCCGGATGCAGCCGTCCGTCCGCCCGCCCGCGCATACATTGGTTTCTTCCACTTGGATTGAAAAAAGGTCGCTCTTTCGGCACCCGCGAGCATTAAAATATCGCGCGCGCACTCGCCGCGCGATTTCTCGGGACGAAAATTTCTACGTCGAGTCGCGGTCTGTCCTACGGCAGATTCATCCCCTCGCGGATGGAAGAGGGTCATCGACCCTCCGGATAATCGGTTTGCTTGCGTTCGTATTTCGCGTAATCGGAGAAACCTTGAGTTTCTCGTATCTTAAGGGCGCAGTTTCGCAGCGGTCCACGAATTGCGTCCGATGGTAAGAAAAAGCGGGGCGATGCCGAGGGCGGAAGTGGGGGTGCGGGGCTCCGGGGCCGGGGCTGGAGTCGGAGAAGGAGGAAGTCTTGGCGCGGCCGGAAATGAGAACCGGCTGTGCTAAAAACTGCAAGGATTTTCCGGGAAACCCGCCGAATCGAGTCTCGAGAAAATCCCGGATTTCCCGACTACTCGTGTATTTCTGTAATCACTTCGTAAGCCTGCACGTCTCATTCTCGCGCGCAGATTTAACATCCCCAACTGGCGAGTGTTCCCCGCCAACGCCACCACCACTACCAGTACCACCCTACACGGCTGAGCCGCGATAAACTCCAAATTTTCCGACGATTTATTTTTCGCAATTTCAAACTTCGACAAGCGAAACTCGAGAACTACTGCGCGAAAAGCAGATAAACCTGTCATTTTTACGATTTCACCGAATAGTCAGGCGCGTCTTAATCTCACATCCGCGTTGTCTTAATAGCGCGGTGGGGTGGAACAGTGGCGAGTTTTTGCTTCGTTTTCGCGAAGAAATATCGAGCCACCACCCTTCGCTTCTTTCCTTCGCGTTCAATCCGTTTACTTAAAATTGCATTCTTCGTTACTGCAGAAATTTCATCCCCCTCCCAACCCACCCCCAGCTAGGTGCGTAAGATGGATAGGAGACTTTCCGCGAAGGGAGAGGGAAGAAGATCGTTTCTTTCCACGTATTTCTCCCGATAAAAACTTAGATCCATCATCGTCGAAACACCATGTGCAAAGGTGAATTCCGAATGTAGTAAATGCAGGGGGGTTGCATTCATCGAAGTCCGTGGCCGATGTTTTCTAACCTGTCAATCTTTTATGAAATGATACAATGAGCGTTACCGTTTCCACTGGGAAAATTGATTAATGTATTTTTCTCTATGAAAAATGGGATCTTTCGCCGCGATCCAAATCACGCTTGTCCTTTTTTCCGCGAGATCCGGCAAATTTTGATCCAAAGGTAAATCCTCGTTTGCTCAAGTTCACGACTGGCTCTGAGATAGAGGATTACATTCTCGTTTTTCTCCCATTTAGCTATCCACTTTTTATCTCTGGATAGCAGATTTTTGTTTTGTTTTTAAATCTTTGACTTTGGCTGCTTTACATTCGAATCTTTTCACAAATGTCGCTTTTAACGTACCACGATTCATCGCTATACCGTAACTTGCTTACGTAAGGGTTTGGCTCGTCTCTTAATGGGAGAAGTTCCTCTTTTTTCCTCGTTTCGTATAATATTTATAACCGTTGACTTTTTTCGCAAAGTAAAATATAAGTTCTTGTTAAATTACTGCATATTCAGGCTATTCTACCTTCTTTTAATCCCTTCGTAGTCGGATATTTCGCTTTCTGTAGCTGCTTTAATTTTGGAAACTCATCTCTTTTACTTACTCTCATGATTATCCTCTAGTATTTCACTTTTATTTTAAGGCTCGAGGCGCATAGCTCTCTCTCTCTCTCTCTCTCGATCTTTCTCTAGCCTTTTAGAATTCTTAGCTTTTTATGATAAAATCTGTTTGCTATTGAAGTTACCGTTAATATTGAAGCAGCTAGCTTTGCCATCAGAAATACTTTCTGATGTACTTGGAAATATTCGTATTTGCAATTCCCCCATAAATATTTCCCTTGTCTGTTTGAATGAAACTATCTTCCGGAAACACAAATATTTCCACACTTCGCTGCTACAGGCAGCAGCTTGAAAACAATTTTGTCTAATGATATATACTTTTCGGTAGAATTTTGAACCGTGAAAATACTGCAACTTTTTTCGCGTCGCTCGTAAGCAGGTTTTCCAGCCTGTTTCAGCTATCTCCCCCCATTAGCCCTCCATCTTTCTTACGTGGTCGGCGCGCGCTCGATGCTTCGGAACTTTAAGCAATCAGCAAAATCTCGCGAGGGATCCGATAAGAAAACGCCGCGTAATTAATTTTTTTCCCCGGGAGGTTCCCGTCTCGATCAGTCTCCCATGAATTTTTGGGCAAAATTCGGAAGATGCCTCGCCCGGACAAGAGAGAGAGGTCTTCGAGCTCGCGCGTAGCAGCGGCATGACGACGACAACGACGACAACGAGAACGATGACGATGACGATGACGAGTCCCGGAAATCTCGAGGGAGTCCGAAGGGAGGCGTCGAGCAATCGGTTGTTATTTATCGAGGTGGAAAGTCCGAGGCTTCGGTCAATTAATGGATTTTCGCTGCATTTTAAGAAGATCCGGGGGAGACTTTAAATACTTCTCACGGAGAGAGACGTTTCGGTGAATCGAGTTCACGTAGCAGAAGGCGAGTGGACGGGGCACGTAGATATCGACGGGGACTCGATCGATCACGGACGGACTACGGAATTGAGCCAGAGATGAGACGGAGATAAGGGAGAAAAGAAAAACTGCGCTCGCGAGGGAATTGAAGGAACCGAGCGGATTATAACGAAGCACGTTGGCTGCTGCTCTTCGCCAATGAAATTGTTCGGCCATCCGGAAATGGTAATGGTTCCCTGAAAATCGGACTTTCCAGACAAATTTCGACTAAACGACCACTCTCGTCATTACGTCGAGCGTTCGCACAGCGAGAAACAATCGCGCGAAACAGGATAATCGCGCGTTCGGTGAAAAGTCGATCGCTCCCACCACCCACGCGTCGTCTCTCCCCGATAAACTGTCGGCCGTGTGAAATGCGAAGGAGAATTTCCACGTTCTCCCTGATCCTCCCCGGAATTCCGAAGAATCCCTGGAAGAGAAAAAGTTTCTCGTCAAAGGGGGAGGGGGTGGGGGTTTGTGCGTGTTGAAAAGCTTTCACCCTCCGCGAGTTTTTTTTCTCCACTCTCCGAGCGTGCGAACGGCGGAGGGGGAGGAGGGTGCGATGGGAAGTCCCGGTTAATGGGGTACGGAAATGGTCGAAGGAATGGATGGGATCGATTGGTTATCATGGGTTTTGCAATCAAGTCGACCAATCGGCATCGCGCGAGCAAAAGTAATCTCCGAGTTGGCCGCGGACTCGTCTCGCAGATCGTTATGAGAGTAATCGATAAGGGAAACAGAGATAAGACCGTGGGTGAGGGGGGGGGAGATGCTCTTTTCCTTCGTGGCAGTCTCGGGCTTTTCGTGGAAAATCCCATTCGCTTAATGGGACGCGACGAGTCGAGGAGGTCCGCGCATTTGATAATTTCGCACAACGCGAGCGCAGAGCTCGACGGTAGGTTGGAACGTTGAAAATTTAGACTGGTGGGCAAACCACTCGTTCCCATCGATATTTGTATCTCGGCGAATTACCGACCTCTCCAAGGTGAATGCTTAAAATCTAGCGGAGCGTGCCGTCGCTTTAGACGAGCGTTTTCCCGGGCTCGGAAACTCCCCGGCAAATTTTCCAATATCGCGCGTAAACGGGTTAACCGGAACTCCTTGAGTAAATTTTGTCTAAACACACTCGAGGCGACACTCCCGACATGTATCCGTGTGCGATTCCCGCTATTCGCGACGAAGTTTTAGGCCGGCACTTTTTTTTCCGACCGATTCCCGCGAAGTTATCGGACAACCGTGGAAGATTTTCTGGAAGGGGGTGAGACGCGAGGGTGAAAGCGGAGGACTCTGGTATCGGGGGCTGCTTCTTCATCTTTAAATTTGCGGGGGAGGGGGCTGGGTGATAATGCAAACTTTAAATAAGGATTCACCCCCTTCCACCTTGCCCCGTTTAGTTTTCCCGGGAAACCTTTCGCCTCCGGTTGTAGGCGAGCTTTCGTTTCGCCACCTATCTGTCTATCTATCTTCCGCGCGAAAATAAATTCCCACGTGGAAAAGACATTTCAGCAAAGTGAAAACGGCTGAATCTCGATTCCGTGGCTAGCTCGCCTCGCACAAACACGCGGTCTCGTGTACAGTCCGTTGCGAAAGTCGAGGTCTCGCTTCCTTTTTTTTTTTTTTTCTATTGTTCGGCACACAACCCTTCGAGACGCGATATCAAAACTTCGACCAATGACCCACGGCAATTGAATTCATATGTATTTTTTACTCTGAAAATATTTCGCGGAGTCTCTTCTTTCCTCTCCATTTAAAAATCATATCATGTTCGTGGAATTATTGATATTGAAAATTTTACAAATTCATCGAGATGGATTAATCAATTTGCCGAGAGATTATTCTTGCATTTTGATCGAACAAGCTTTTTCGCGAATCAACCGATAAATCGAGTGAAATTTTTTTTTAAATCTTTTTTTTGACTGAAAAGTACCCGTTAGCGAGGGGAGCGTTGGATTTTCTCGATTTTCCGGAATATTCGCGTATCCCTCGTGGGCCTGAGGAATCGCCGAGGGTTTTCGGGGGAAAATCTAACGGGGGAGAGCGGAGGCGACAAGGGACGAGAGAGCCCTCGGCCGAGAAAGAGGAAAATCGGCGAGAGAGTATCCTAAGGTTTTCCGGAATTAGTTCGAGTGGCTCGTAAAATATTTTTGCACCGATTGTACTTTTTGCGAAGGTGTGTTCCCACGTGTGTTCCGGTTGGCACACACCACGCGGGCGAAGCAGGCGAGATTCGCCCGTGTCACGGCTCACTTTTCATTCTGCCTGATATTCAATAGAGAACCTCGATCGGAGAGTAGGGAAAGGAGGGAGGGGAGGGAGGAGTTCGGCGTGCAAAAAGTTGGCCGCACGTGGAAATACAGGCAAAATGACCATTCGTCCGGTGACTCTCTCGGCTGACGCAACGAATTTTTGAGCGGCCATTGTGCTTATTCCGCCCTAACGAAATAAAGCCTATAGACTCATCCGTTTCCTTGTTTGTCCCGCGAATTCCCCCGGCCGATGCGAATAAAAACCAGCGGGTTACTCTTTTTCGCGATACGCTCGCCAAAATCACCCCCTTTGACCCAACGCATCCACGCCCGGTCACACCCCCTACCCAACACCCTCCGCGTCTTCCTCGAAAGCAGCGGCGTTTTTCCTCCGGTGAAAGCGGCGGGGGTTCCGAGTAAAATTGAGAAAAAAAAAACCATAAAATTTCCCGAAACATTTGGGGAGAGATCGCTCGATTCGCGCGGTCGATCCCGCGAGAATCACCTCGCGTTTGGTTTTGTTGTTGGGCGAAGTGCATATTTATGGAGGGAATTAGCTGGCGGAGCGGTTTGAGCAGCATTAGGATTTCGGTCTGAAAGAAAATAGTACTCGGAGATAACTAGCTTGCGCGAGTTTCCTCCAGGCAGCCGCGTTTACACAGGTGCGCGTCTTGGCAAGTGCATGTTGCACGGGGAACTGGGTCGTTTGCATTTGACATTTATTGGAAGCGTTCGAGTGAGCCCACACACAGACACACACACACGCAAGAAACTCAACGTGGATGCCGCGACACGTGATACATGAAATTTGCCTGAATCAACATTCCGGGGAACCCTGAGAAAACAAACAGTTTATTTATACAGCGAATAGAATAAAAACGAGCCTACGATTAATTATACGAGCAAACGGACAAGATTGAAACCCCGTTTCTTTCCTTGGGAACCCCGTTACCCCGGAGTATTTCCGGTTCCAAACTTGGGGCCAAAACATCGGGCGGTGTGGGGACGAACGAGAAACCTCCTGGAAAAGGAGCAGGATTGCATTTTACGCGATGACGATCCTGAGAATTCGATCGTCGAGAAAAGATCCTCGGTGGTGTACGGGTCGGGGGAGGTGGGGGACGAGTCAAGATGCGAAATGCGGTTCTTTGGCGTCGTCCCCCTCCCTCCTTGCCTACTCGACAGTGGCGATATTCACGTGGAAGTGCGCGCACCTGCAAAAAACTGGCACTGGAGAGAGTAGCTTGGGCTTGGATCGCGTGTCGCTTCTATCTGATAATGGCGAGGCGATAAATTATTTCGCAAAAACCGATTCCCCGGCTATTCGCGAAGCTCGACCCAGTCGAGAGTGCCGTCGTAAAAGCTTTGTCTCGATAAATATTATGCCAGAACCCCCGTCAGAATTTGTATTTGCGCGGACCATTGCCATAATTTTGCCATTGGGCGCGCGGGACGCCTAATTTAACGCTTTACTACTTACGGAAATAACGCGAATTCCTCGGGCTCTCCGAAATTTCGCGCGTTCCTCGTCCCGCCACTAAAATAGTTTTTAACTCTCGATTAATCTTGCCGGCAGCATATTTTTATAAGGATTATCGATTCCGAAGAAATCGAGCTCCTCCGTGAATAATTATGTTTTTTTCGTACACGAATCGCGCGCGCGCGCTCTCACGATAATCGCTCGGAAAAAAAAAACTGTGAGCGACGTTACTGAGGGAACAATCAATTTCTCTAAATCCATCCACAGAGATGGAGAGACCACGCGCGCGAAATTGGGAAAAGTTAATAAATTTTATCGCGCGGATCGCTGAAAATAGACAAAGATTTTACCGGCTGAATTATATAAGAGCCGTGATAAATAAATGAGATAATTGGACGATTTGGACGAATCCAAAAATAATTAGAAATTTTCGCGCAGTTATCGGATAGTGGTGTCTCCTCCGATGGCAAGGAGAGACGAGAGGGAGAGAGAGAGAGAGAGAGAGAGAGAGAGAGAGAGAGAGAGAGACGGAAAATTCCCAGTTAGAAAATATAACCGTGGCTGTCTCGATGAGATAAAAACTAGCCGATGCGAATGAACGAATGAATTGTCACGTAACACGCGGCTTCTGCCGCGGTGCGACATTGGGCTGTTGCGGCTGGCTGGCAAGGGCATTTTTCCAAAATTCGAGCGTCCGACTGTTTTCAACTGGGACGGGAGGGGTGAACCAACCGGATAACCGTATTTCTCATTTCGCACTCCATGCGAGCGCGCCGTAATTAAACCGTTTGACAAAGTGCGCACGGGAGAAATAAAATTGATGGCCCGGCCTCCCCTATCGATTACCGTTACATCTCACTGGAATTTATGTAACCAGTTGCTCGATTTCCAAAATGTATCTGGAAAACTTGGATTATCCGAAGCAACGATTTTTATCTCATCCCCGCATGGGAATGGGGGTAAAGGCGTGGTTTTCGTTTTTAAGAGGGTAGCGAGTCGAGAAATGAACAACATCGTCATCGATACTTTTGTCGCATAATTTTTATTTCGCGCATTGCAAGACTGTACAATTTTCACAGTGAGGGCAGGAAAATCATGAAAAAAATGTTCGTTTGTTCGCAGGTTGTCCACTCGGTGCAGGTGCGCAGCAAGGCCGATGGCTCGGGGGTGGCGGCGTCGGTGTCAGGGGTCCGCCGGCGCAGCGGACCCCAGGGGTTGCGCTCCCCCGCTGCCAAGCGACCCCTCTCCGCCCCCGTTGCTCTTCAGGGCTGGCTACACAAGCAGGGCTCCGAAGGTCTCATGCTGTGGAAGAAACGCTGGTTTGTTCTCTCCGAGTACTGCCTCTTTTATTACAAAGGTTAGTCCTGAATTTTCTACCCCTCTACCGCTCGCCCCATTCCACCCCCTTCACCCTCTTTCGCGTTATCCATCGCTTACGCGTAAGTTTTCACTCCGAGAACTTTCAATAGCGCTTAATAAATACCTACGATCGAAACCGGTCGAGCGGTATACCAAATGTTTATCCATGTCTGATTTATTTAAAACTTTCTAATTGATCGTATAACTGGAAACACGCCCACATCGCATTAATATACTTTGAGGGATAAGTTTATCTGTAATAACGCGAATGTTGATAGTTGAAAACACTCGAATAGGCTATAATCGGATTATCGGATGGGTAAATCGGATGATAAGCGACCAAAGCGTTTCGTGAATGCATTCTCCGGGCATTTGTCATTTTTTTCGAGGAAACTCTAATTATGGTGATTACAGTCGCCGGGAATCATAAATATTTTTCCTCCACCGTGGGAAATTACTTGAAGTTGAAGCACTAATTGCCATGGCTTCTTGATTTTACGTTCGCGTACTCCACGACGACGACGACGACGACGACGACGACGAGGTGAAGAAGAGAGAGCGAGGAAAATGTCGAGTAAGGGGGGAATAATTGTGCGGGTAGCGAGCAATTTCAACAGCGAGTCAAGTGGGAATGAATAAAAATGTGATCAATGTGAGCGCGCGGGGGATGCCACCCTTAGGAGACTAAAGTGGGTCGACAAATTCTTAATTAATCCAAGAACAATACTTGAGATGATTGTCGTCGATCTTTCTACTTATTTCCCGTCCACTCCACGACCATAAATTCATCGAGTAATTTTCCCCTAGAAATTTATGCAAAATTCTCTCTCCTCCCTCCTCCTTCTCGATGATCGTGAAAATCTCTCTCTCTCTCTCTCTCTTTCTCCCTCGAACCCGCGTGGCATACTTCCGGTATAAATAATTTCTTTATGCAACTCCGATAAGACTTTACATTCGCGTGGAACTTTTGCGAAGCTTCCACCCCTCGCAGTTGTTCCTGAAAAAAAACATTTCATAACTGCGCTATAATTCGGCGAAACCTTTCTCTTTCTCTCCGCGAATGTTTCAAGTTCACAGCTTGAAAAGTTTTGCCACGCGTTTCGCGACCGCCTCCCTCTCTTTCCCAACGACGTCCATTGATTGGCCATTGTTTGCTCGCACCCTGTGAAAAAGCTCCGCCGATGTAGTCGCGCATCCCAGGGGGTGTCCACGCCGCAGAGATTATGGGGACTCTCACCGCGGGCGCGTGAATGGTGGAATTTTAAGAAAAAAAAAAAGCGTCGAGGGGGTTGTTACCGGTGAGCAGCAACGGGGTGTCGACTCGGCGCGTAACAACCAAATCGTCATTGAAATCCGCAGGAATGACGATCGACTTTTATTTTTCGATCCTTCCCACCCCCATTGACAATTTGATATTCCATGGCCGCGCACACGCGCGCGAGCGCAATTACGTTCCTCGCGGACCACGCGACCAGTCGACGCCCAGTTTTCGCGCGGCATCTGCTGGAAAAGAGCTTTCCCACCGCAAGGAGGCCCGATAATTCGCACTCTCCGGAACTTTGGTTAAATTAGATTCGACGAATACCGTCTTTAATTAGTAGCGCTCCCCTTCGGTGCTCCCGGAGTTTCGGCGAGCGAGTCCCGACTGATCCAGATAGCAGTTTCTTCCCGTTGGACTGGCCAAATGAATGTCAGGGAAATCTCTCGCGTGCGATAAGTATCGTTGATTTATCTCCGCCGTACGGAAAACGAGGATCAAGACGTATCGCTTACCAGTGACGGCGACTCCACGCGCGACCACCTCTTCTCCTCTTCGTCCTCGTCCTCGTTCGAAAAGCTTGAAATTTTATACCACCCTCGAATTAATCGCCGGGCGCACGCCCAAAGGGCTTTAATTCTTGGTAAATTTCTTTTTTTATCGTCCACATTTCCACCTACTTTTATTAGCAGAGAATACCGCTTTATAGCTGTTATTTGTGTCAAAGCCTATCTCATGGAGCTTTTTAATGACGTGAAATGGAAAGTAATGGCCACGATAAATTACTTAGGCTTACCGTGGGATTAATAGCTACATAAATGAAAAACTTGTATTCTCTACGCTTAATTAATGATATTTCCCCGTACTCGTACATTCGCGGAGTGCGCGCGGGCTAGCGCTAAGAGCGTGTGTGTAGCGCGCGCGCGTACTCGGAGGTTTCGCGGCTCGTTCCAGATTTCATTTTTTCAACTTTTATCGAGAAAATAAATTGGCCTCGAGTGCTCCAGGTTAAATATAATTACACAGCTTGCGTACATCTCCCGCGTACAAATTATTAACTATTATTCTACACAATAAGTAGTTTTCCCCGGGATTATTCGTTTAGCTTTATATCTTATTTTATTGCCGGGAAGAATATCAGTTTACCAGAGTTATTCGTGCGGGACTTTATCTTATGGGATTCCGTAATGGGGTGGGATAGGGAGTGAATTTTATAGGTGCGATGAGTTGGTTTAGGAGACTGTACGACTGGGGGTATATCTCGTAGCCTCCAATAACATCGTGTATATTGTATTATCCTACGCGCACTATACTATTGGATATTCTCTACTTCTTTTTATGATTCCTTTAAATTTAATATTACGAGAATTTTCTTACTAAAAGAGTTACGTGAAACTCCCAAGAAGTTCCATTAAGGAAATTCTCCTTCCATTCCTTCCTCCCACCCGTCCATTGCGTGTGTGCACATACCTATCTTATGTATTCGAAAGTAGTTGTAGTTTTTGAAAAAGCCTCGGAAAACTCTTTGTTTCATTCCCGTCTCGTCTCGCGATGTAATATGAAACATAAATACGGGGAAAAAGTGCAAGACAAATGAAATACGGAACTGTTATGTATGTATCATGTATTTTAGGCTAGTTTCTTTTGTGGGAGAAAGCTTTTTCAAAGTTTTTCTATTTTCCTCGTATTTACACGTAACACGCAGCAGTTCCTTTAACCCAGTTACTTCGGTTGCTTCACCTGACGATGCCAACCACCACCCCACCTTTACAGATAATAAAAACGTCACTCGCCACTCGGTTTTCCTTTCTTCACGCTCAAGTCCGCAAAGACGATCAGTCTCATTCTTGCTCCTACTACCACCATCACCATCATCACCACCACCACCACCACCACCACACTACCCCCTACCCCTCACGTTGGTTGGTTGACTGGCTGGCTGGCTGGCTGGACTAGTGCCTGGAACTTGCGAAACTTACTCACCCCCGCCGTACTACCCCTTCGCCTCCACACCCCCATCTCAACCTCCACCTAGTCCCAGCCTTTCGTCCATTTCCCCCTCGATCGGCACGAATGCACTTGAAACTCGATTAATCCACAAGGTCCGAGACACTTCCAGCTTCGATTTCCTCCCCAAGACTTTCTTCCTCTTCTTAAGATTTTCCTCGGACTACTAACATTACTTAAGGCGAATTAGACACTGCTTTGAAATTCCAATGGAATGGACTTTCCAGTTTCATGTGTCGAAGGCTTCGTAAACGCGTTTAGATTATGGGGAAGATCCTGAGGGTCCAGAGAGCGCGAAACCTTCGGGCATCTGAGATATTTCGTTGGATATTATCGTACATCCGTTTGTGTTTTTCAATCGAATCTCTCCTGAAACTCTTTTTTTTTTCTTGCTTTCCTCCTTCCTTCCTACCTCTCTCTCTCTCTCTCTTTCTCCGATACTCCGTGGAGAATCGAGCAAATTTACGTCTGTCGAGCAGATGAAAATTTTAATAAGAAACAAGCGGGGATTCGTTGAGTTTCATTGAGAGAAACGCTGAAAAATTTAATAAGAGGAATTTTTGAACCGGATGGGGACTCGCAGAGGTTGCGCAGACTCCGTAGGATTTTTCCTCGACTTCCTGCCACGCATTAAAGCAAAGTCCAGACGACGGCAAGAAGGAGACGCTCAATAATTCAGGTCGCCGACGAGCTTGCACTCTCGCCGAGCTTGCATACTCTCGTTCATCCCGTTTGCCAGAGTCCCGGCTATAAAGCAGGAACACCACTTCTTATCTGGCCCTTCGTAATTTTCCTGCTCGACCCCCGACTCCCCCGTCCCGCACCCTCTTACTCACCCACCACAATGCTGAGAGCGCGGTTATTTCACAAATACATCTTCAACTCAAATGGAAAGTTTGGTCCACCCGTAAGCTCGCTTGCCACAGCCCCAACAATGAAACGCGAAAGCTTTCAGGTCAGGAGACCTTGGAAATTCTTGAAATATTTCACGCGAGCCTCTCGCCATTAAATGGCCCCGCCCACCCCATCGTCATCCCGACCTCTTAAAATACATTCTCTCGCCAATTTTCATCTTATTCAAAACACTCCCATTTTACTCGCTCCCATCTTCTCCCATCCCCTCTCTCCCTCCTCCCTCGCCACTCGAATAAACAAATATTTCATTTCATTTCATTTCATTTCATTTCATTTAACGTCGACCAGAGGGGTAGTTGTTGGTGTAATTTTTCGTCGAGTCACTTGGAATTTTGCATGGATTTGACAAATACTTCGCTTGACGGGGGACTGTCGCTCGATTTTTATCGAATGTTTCATTCGAGACTTTTTGTTTTTTTTATTGAAAAATTTCGATGAGCGAGAGCAATGAGTCACGACGAGTGTTTCGCGGAAACGCACGTTGGACTGAAATGGAAGGTTTGGCTCGACCATAAATTTAGCCGGTAGCGCGCGCGCGCGCGCACCAGCAATGAAACGCGAAAGCTTTCCGGGACGTTATAAATCCTGGAAATATTTCCCGCAAGCTCCACTCACTCCCTTAATGCGTCCTTTTTAATGTGTCCCTTAATACCCTTATATCGATCTTACGTGTTTTCCCCGGACTTTTTTCTCAGCCGGGGGAGGGCGGGGGTGTGAGCAAGCGGTCATTTCTCAGGGTTCCAATTTGAGATGCGACAAACTCACACGCATGTTTGGGACAGGTTTCGATGGAGAGGGTGAAGGGGGAGGGCGGAGGTTCGTTTTGCCGGGAACTCGCGAAATTCTCGACAAAGGGGATTCGAAGACTTTGAACTTTCCGAGGTGTCGGCGCTCGAACGTCCTGCCCGTGGAACGAAGTGCACTTAATATTCCGGATTACCATAGAGTTTTCAGCCCCTCGTTAGAGTACTTGACACTTGCAAGACACCTGCGTTTCAGCTTCATAAAACTTCCTTAACTGGAATTAATTTAGCAGCCCGCTAAATTTCGTGGTATTCCATTTTCTGATCTCGGCACTCCCCGCATTCCAGCGGTGGTAAGGGATGCTTTTGCCGCGGCGCTTGTTTACGACTGGTATCTCACACGAATGGATAGGGAGAGAGAGAGAGAGAGAGAGAGAGATATGGAGGGTCGCAGGGAAACACGCATACTTGGGGAGAGACGCAACGAGAAGTGGTTACGGCGTCCAGTATTACAGTGATGAGGTCTTTGCTTGTATGAACATTCCTCCTTAATGACTGAGAATGAGAGTTCCCCCTCACCCCCCAAGCATCACCTTGGCTTTTGCCAATTACTCCAGCACTCACCGCTGAAACATCCTCTTCCTCCACCCTCCCCTTCCCTCCTTTTCTCCAATTATTATTTACTTTCAATGCTAATATTCAAATTATCCGATTGCAATTCGAGCTTTTTGCACAAATGTTAATTATCCAATAACGATCTTGTAAATTGAATCGTAATGTTAATTAAAGACGGATGTATGATATTAGAGTGAATTCTCTATGTGCTTCCATTAATTAGCGAGAGCACATTCTACGTATATATATATATATATAGAAAGAGAGAGAGAGAGAGAGAGAGAGACAGCATATATATGTATATTACCAAACCAATCAATTTTTCACGTGTATTTTACGAGAAAAGTTAAGGGAAACGAGCGGTCTCCACCCGCGATGATAATTTTTAGTAATCGAAAGTTTCCCGTGAATTAACAAAGCGGAGCTACCGCCAAAGGCGTTCTTCCAGCGGTCTTTCCGGTTTCCGCATTCCACCTTCGACCTCTGTAACCTAATGCCGATATTATCTTTCTCCGCTTCCCCTTGAAACCGTGCACCCTTTGATGCAGATTGAATCCCCGAGGAGAGCATAGCTGTAGATTGTATTCCCGAAGCTGCAATTGAATTTTTCGGGTACACCGTCTAATGAAAACTGTCTTTGACGCCTTTGTACGATAGAAAGAAAGAAGCGAGAGAGAGAGAGAGAGAGAGGAGAAGGGAGTAGCGGCGCTCCCCCCAAACAGGGTGGGTCTTCATTTTTACCTAGTATAATATTTCCGCGGCTACAAAGCTCCGGAACCCACTTTTCCACCAACTCGTTTGCTTCGCGAGACACTCTTTTTCCAGCCCCTCTCCTCTCCTCTCCTCTCCAGCTACCAACGTAAAACGGGCTACGGTGAGTTTTTCGCACAGATGCCTCGGTGCAATTACGCTTGCGTAATTGCAGCGGAGAATCGCTAATCACGGGAAAGTCTCGGGGAAGGAGATTGGGGGGAGAGGGTGGTGTCAAGTGGACGAAGATAAGAAATGAGAATGTTACTTTGTTCGCAGGACCCGAGGAGGAGAAACTTCTGGGCTCGATACTACTGCCCTCCTACAGGGTCACCGTTTGTAGGCCGGAGGACAAGGTTAATAAGAAGTTCGCCTTCAAGGCCGAGCACGCGAACATGAGGACGTATCATTTCGCAGCCGACAGCCGCGAGAGCATGAGCCAGTGGGTCAATGCCCTGACCCTGGCTACCCTCCTACAGGACCCAAGTCCGTAAGTGCGATAAATCTTACCCTGAAGTAGGATCCATCAATCCCAGACTCGAATCGATACGAAATTTTTCTCGCTCGGCCACTCTCCGCGCCCTCGCTACCCTTTCCCCTCGTGTTCATCCCCCTAATGAGAGGATAGTCTCCTCGCGCTGTTCGCCACGCGTAAAAAAGCGAGATCAATATTTTCATCGCAAAGAACTTCCTCGCGATACCTTCGATGGCGCGCAGCAGCAACCCTTGAAGCTAGACGCTGTCGACTCCTCGACTACTTGAAATTCTCGCGTTTTCTCTCTTGCCGAAAGAGATTTAGCGGAATCCGATGGGGTGCCTGGGAGAACTCCGGTGAACCTAATGCAACGCGATAAAACATCCAGTTGTAGGATTGCGCCAGTCGCGGTCCAGGCCAGAGTTTACATGAGTGGGGAGGGGGAGGGGGTGGAACCTTAATAAACTTGCACGTATCAACGAAACTAGTAACTTCAAGGTAACAAAGTGGAACGTGGCGCGGTACGGTTAATTCCAGTTTGCCCTCGAGGAAGATGAGAGGGGCGTAGGAGAGTGGCGGGAGGGGAGGGGGTGGAACGATAGGATTAATTCGCGACAAATTATTCTCAAGGAAAATGGCAGTGAACGCCGAACGTTAACGCGTTGCGTCAATCGCGAGCGCAACGGGAGATCGAGGGGTGGGTCATTGGGAGAGCCTCTGGGGGGTAGCGCCGGGGGTTGCTGCTTGCCAACAAAGCCGAAGCAAAGGGGGTTTTCATAAAAGTTCCGCTTGATTAACAGCGAATGCACCCTGTTTGCCACCCATTTGATGCCGGCGGGGAAACAAATGGTTGGGATCTCGAAGCGAGTATCTCGGTACATCGGCGGCGGCGGGGGGGAAGCAGAGAGTGCGGTGGTCGACTACTAGTTGAGTCGCGGACGAAGGGACTCTCTGGCAGGGGCCAATGGGTTTTGTTACGTCCCTAGGAAATTGGGACGGCGGTCGTCGCAGTTTATTTGTACCGAAAGTATCGGGTCGGCCTGGCTTGCAAGCTCTCGTTCGCACGTAATCGCAGTGTAACTATTCAACTCGTTAGTTAGTTCCCGGAAGTTCTCCCCGCAAAACGTGGCGGCGGCTACAAGGAGCGCGCAGGGGTTGCTTGCATTGCAATTGTTGTTTCCCCGTAGTCGGGGCCCGCTCTAGCTTCCGGCCCAGCTTCCGAAAAAGCTCCGTTTGTTCCACCGCGGAGTACTCTCGCGCGCGCGCGCGCATACACGGACACACGCGAAATTTTCCGCTCGAAACTTTCTCAAAGCCGCGAAAATTCATGCGTCGAAGCTCCCGCGCGAGTAGGGAACAACAAATCCAATTTGCTAGTCGAGCTACCCGGGAAAATTGCCCGGCGGAATTAAATAAACCTTGGAGGATCAATCGCCGCGCCGAATCCCCGGGATAATTATGACGAGACCGGATGTGCAATCGGGGAAGGAGGAGGAGGGAGATGGCGGCGTTATTTCCGGAGGGTTGCACACGTTGGTCGCTTGGTTTCAGCAGTGCGGTGGACGCCGCCGTGGCCTTGGACATCGCGGGACCGGCGGACGGTGAACGCAGCGCCAGACCGAGCGTGTCCTCGATCTCCTCGATCCTGAACCAGAGCGCGGACGACAGCGACTCGGGGTTCCACGGGTTCCAGTCCCGGGACGACCCGAGCCAGGCGTCCAACAACAACTCGAGTCCGAACAGCGCGAACACCGCGTCCTTCCCGAACCTGAGCGGCAGCAACGGCAACGGCAGCAACCCCGCCAGCAGCAACAACATCGCCAACGAGGTTGTTCAACCTCTGATAAACGGCTGGATGCAAGTTCCGGCTCAGTACGCGCAGCCTGGCACCTCCCAGCAACAGCAACAACAGCAACAACAGCAATACGGCCAGTTGCTGCACCAGCAACCTGGACCGGTGCAACCTGGCCACTCCCACCAGCACCAGGCGTTGCTGCACCAGCACCTGCCGCCGGGCCACCTTCAGCAACTTCAGCAACAACAGCAACCGCAACCGCAGCCGTCACCCTCCTCCTCCTCCTCGGTCCTCCAGCACAAACACGCGCAATCTCCTCAGCAGGTTCACCCTGGCCTTGGCAACGTCCAGAACGTCCAGGCGATGCCCAGGAGTTTCGGCCAGCCGGTTTACGCGAACGCTCCCCCAAAACCCAGAAGACTGACCGACGGCTCGAACGACTACTCGACCCCCTCCCCCGACCCCGATTACCGGAAGTCGCCGGTCTCTCCGGACGGCAGACTGATCGCGAAGAGCCCCATGACGGAGTACGATAGGACCAACATAATTTATGGCACGAGGATGAGCCAGCAGTCCCAGCAGACTCTAAGGACAGACAAGTCTGGCTTGAATTATGGGTACAGTCAAGTTCAAGCGAGCGAAAGGAGAACACCGGATACTTATGGGCGAAGTGCTAAGCCTCGAAGTAGCAGAGGGAACGGGGATTACGAGGATGTGTATGGCGCACCGCAACTTTACCAGAGACCGGCCGGCCCAGTCGGCTACTCCAAGGGTCCTGCCCCAGCACCCATCCCGATACCAGTTTACGCTCAGCAACATCAACAGATGCAGCAGCAGCAGCAGCAGCAGCAACAGCAGCAACAGCAGCAACAGCTTTACTCGCCAATCCCACCACCTCAAGGTACTCACCATCATCACCTCCATTTTTCAGCATCCATTTTCCAGGTCCGATTGATAAGGAGGAAGCACGCGAGTAGTGTTGCTATCGAAGCTCTGGGGGGTTGCTCGAGGTTCCGGTACGGGTGGGGAAACGCCTTGGCGAGTCTTGGCTAAGAGCGACGGGAGCAGCTTTGGGGGTGGTTCTTAACGACTTTCACGAGACTCGACGTTAATGCTCTTTCGCAGTGCCAGTGATGAGGCAGCCGAGAACCCAACCCCCTCCCCGACCGCACAGCGCCGACTTTTTGGAGTACGAGGCCACGAGGAGGCCTCAGCAGTACACGACGATGCCCAACGAGTCCGCGCCCAGTCAGCAGAGACGTCCCCAGAGGCCCAAGTCCAGTTTGGACATCGTCAACCCCTCGGACTCGGCCAACGACGGATACTTTTACTCGGAGGAGAGGTAAGAAGTTACTCGCTCTCTCTCTCTCTCTCTCTCTCATTGAATCTCTCTACTTTTCTCTTCTCCGGCCTCTCCCTAAATCGATCGCTCTTCCACTCAGATATGCCGTGCAAATGCGACAATCCGCTGCGTATCTTCACCAGACGCCCCAGCATCACCAACAGCAGAGGAACCAATCCCTTTCCCGCGCTACAACACCCTCGAAAACCACGCCCACGCGAGAAAGGGATATCGAGAGCAGATTATCGCATCAACCTGATCCCATAAGGCGTTCCGCGAGAGAACACATCCACCAGCAACACGCGGTGCCTCCGTCGCTGCAGAGGCACTCCGAGTAAGTTCCTGGAGGGGGTGGATTTTCGGTACTCCTCGAAATCTCACGCTTTTTATGCTTGCCGCCGTTGCTATCGGAACCGGTTGTTTTCGATAATAGCGCGGCGAGGAGGAGCGGGACGAGGAGGAGGAGCAGGAGGAGGAGGTTGATCATCGCGTCAGTCGAGTCATCTAGCGATTCTCTCTGTGTCTTTTCGTCAGGATGTCGAGCAACGAGGCCAAAATGAGGAGGTCTCTGCGCGAGAGGCCCTACGAGTCGAGTAAGCGAGAGATGTTGAGTCACCTGGACAACGGCACCGTGCCGAGGAGGATGCCGCGCGAGTTCGAGGTGGCCTACAGTGGGGGGAGACCCCCGAGTCACCTGAGCCATTTGCCTTACGGAGCTCAAACGTGTCACGTCGGTCACGTTGGAGTCAGACGTTGGAACGAGCAGCAGCAGTTCGCCAGGTCGGCGTCCGCCAGGTTGCCGAGGACGAGGCACCCGGCTGCTCTCGAGCCGGACGACGATGATTACGCCGAACGTTCCTCCGGCCAGGACTCCCGGGACGGAGAGCGCAAGATTCAGCAGGTGAGTCTCTCGCACGTGACCCCCGGGAAAGGTCGAGTTCCTGACCCGGACCGGGACGTTGTCGTCTCCGAGGCACTCGGGACACCTCGCGCGTTCCTCCGTCAAAGGCAAGCGAGGTCTTTTCCGCGTTAGGATCGTAAAATAGCGATCGGAACGCGCAACTTCCTGGAGAAAACACGCGTGTCCTTGACGGGAGGATGGAGGGTGTGAGTCACGACAACGACGACAACGACGACGACGACGACGACGACGACGACGATGCGTTCGTCACCACGTCATTAGCAGGAATGTCACGAACTTGTCTTTGCTTTCACCGCAATCCAGCGGGACGTAGTCATCCTCCGTACGTGACTCCCCCCCCTCCCCCTCCCCCTCTTCTATAACCGAACCGATTGGTATTTCCCAGAGAGAAATTGCCACGAAGTTCACGCGCGTTATTTTCCGCAGCGAGAAGAATCGATGAAGCGGTTGCTGGAGTGGAAGCAGCGGATGCTGCAGTCCCCGTTGACGAGGAAGCCGTCGGGATCGACGACCCGGGGCACCGCGCAGAACGAGTTGTCGAGCTACTACAAGCAGCAGGCCCTCCTGGACTTGGCCGCCCACGAGGCCTCGGTGGCCGAGGCGCGGCACTCCCGGAGACGAGACGACGGACACCGGTCGCACGTCCGGAGCAAAAGCTCCGACGGCCGTCGGACCGTCAGCAACGTCTCGCGGTACAACAGCTACTCCAGCGACGACGAAGGTAGGGACACCTCGCCTGAGCTTATCATTTGAGTTTTGGCTTCGTCGTCGGTCGCTTCGAGGAACCCGCCGTACTCTCGCTCGCCCTCTAGGTAACCAGGTACCCAGGTACTCAGGTAACCAGGTAACCCAAGGTATGAGAACCTTCTTTGTATTGTCCGGAGCAACGAGGAAAACGTAGAATGAGCAACGGTACCAGGAGACGACGACGACGACGATGACGTAGATGATGATGACGATGACGATGGCGACGACGGGTTCCTCGAATGTGCTGCACTTTTCGATCGTTCCGATCACTGTAGATAGATAGCATCTATGTACTTGTATTACCAGTGAAGGTTAACCAGATAACTCTAACTTGCCGTAACCCTCTCCCCTAACCAGTCGTAAGTTCCGGTGCTCATGGCAGATTGCAATCTCGCAAGTACCTCGTACTCGTACTCCTCGTACTTGTACTTTGTACGTTAATGCACATGCGAACTACGTCCGCTGGAGAATCGTCGTCGTTTATCGTTCAGTTTCCTCAGGATATCGGTTCGCCTGTCCCCGTAATGCATCTTGTATTGTCTCGTAACGCGTGTATGTCTCGGCCGCAGCTAGCAGCTGCATCCGCGAGAATAATTCTTTCGTGACCTTGAGTGACGGTAGTGGGGCCGGTAGATCTAGCGATCAGCCGAGCCGAGTCCGGATGGTCTTGCTCTCATCACCGTGGCTCCCTCTCTTCCCATTTCTTCTCTATCTCTAACGCTATCAGTTCATCCATCGAAGCGAAGGTCGAAGCTTGCGAATGCGGAAGATGCGAGAAAGGGGAAGTAAGCTCTGGGAAAAGTAAAGAATGCCACATTCTCTCTGTGGGGCTCCTTCTATCTGCTGCTGCTGCTGCTACTGCTGATGCTGATGCTGTTGCTGTCAGGTCTGAACTGACTGGTGAATGGGTCGATTAACAATTAAAACTAGAACTTAACCGATTAAAAACGCCCGTAACGAACTAGCTATGTGAACCCTAACTCATTGAATATCGTAATGAAAGAAACTTGGGTCGGCATGGCATGAAGGTCCACTAACCACGTGATACCATAGGCAGAAGCCTATGGACCACAGCCACAACTTGCTCTCATATTTGTCCGCTACAGTAACAAAGCGTCCGCCTCGTTCAAGGTTACCGCAGGTTTGTCTTTCTCGTGGGTGAGATCGAATGGCTTTTCTGCGAAAACTCTTTCTCTCTCTCTCTCTCTCTTCTTCTTCTTCGATCGTTGAAAAAACCTGCAGTAACCTTGACGGTGGATGCTCTTGCTTAAGTTTGGGTAACTTGGCAAATGGGTGCTGCTGTCGATTAGCGTATGTTGTTGTACCGATATCGAACCTGAGTAACGGACAGAGACGTATTTTGTATGAACGAATCAGAACTGGGCGATGTCCGGAGGAAGCGAGTACGCAGACCCTCGCATGCAGGGAGGAGCCCCCGTCAAAGCGGAGAGGATCGAGCACCGGCGGCGGTGCCTCTTCAGGATGTCAACGCAGCTACTACGAGTGGCCGAACTAGCGTTCTTGGCCAACCTGCTCTTCGGGTTCAAAGCGATCGCAAAATTAGTACAAACACTCCGCTGATGGCAGCGACCTTGGGTGGAATACCACCTGACGCGGGCTACGAGGAGCTCAGCTTCCCGGCATCACCGAGGAAGGACTCCTCGAGCCAGTACTTGCCATCGGCGGACAAGAGACTCGCCAGGAGACCCGAAACTGTCCTTGACAATAGCTCGCCGGAAGACGCGAGGTTCAAGACCCCGAGGAAGCCCTCGGGCATATTGAAAACCCCGACCACCTACAACATTGACCAGGCGGTGACAAAGACGGAAAACGGGAGGCTCAGCACTCTCGCCGGATACATTCCCGGAGAGTCCTGGCACGTTCAGAAGAACGTCCAGTGGAATTCCAAGGACGACCGGGAAGACTGGGACCCGAGAATCGACGAGAGCAAAGTCATCAAGGAGTTTTCTTATCAGTACATCAAGTCCGAAGAGACGCAGCCACCGAGGAAGGAAGATCCGCGACACGATGAAGAGGAAGAGGAAGATGAAAAGGAAATGGAGGAGGAGGATGAAGAGGAGAATGAGGAGGAGGAGGAGGAGGAAGAGGACGAATATGCCGACGAGGAGAAAGCCTCGCGGAAGGCGGAGACGTTGAATTTGGTTCAGTGTAGGATCAAATCGTTCGAGTCCAACATCGACAACTCCAGCAGTCCCGTTAACGAGATGCTCTCGATGCAGGAGCCCCTGAAGGTTTCACCGCCGCAAGCCATCGAGGCCCACGTCTCCAAGTTGGACTGTTCCCGGAAAACTTGCACGATCGTCCGCAGCTTCGCGCTGGGTGACGCCAACAAGGAGAGTCCCCCTCGGGGCAGAGACCCGGAGGAGGGCCACGCCAAACAGGCCTCGATAGACAGCAACAAATCGGTGAAGGACCTTCTGGCGGACTTCGAGAGGAAGTCTCAGCAAGTTCGCCAGGAACGCGACAAGAAACAGGAGGTGAAGCATCGCGGAGTGTTCAGCGACACGGAAACGCTGCTGTACGACACTGGCAGTGATCTGGACCAGCGGGAGAAGAGCGACGACGATGAGCCGAAACTCGACCGGGACCAACGGACTTCGGGGTGTTGCCCCGTCAAGGACGACGAGAGTTACACGGGGACCATCAGGAAAAAGTCGACGGACCTTCTGCTGGAAAAGCGTCGGAACAGAAAATCGTCCAAGGGGAACCTGGTGGAGCCTGGTGGGGTGGCCGTTGAAGACCTGGACATCGTGTCCAACCCACCGGGTTACACCAGGTTGAGCGTGACGGAGTCACTGGTGACGCACGGGGACCAGCTGTCGAGCGACAGCGACTGTACCAGTCCGCTGCCAAAACCGGAGGACAGCGGCACCGAGGAGCACTACTTGCCGATGACGCCCAGGAAGGCCATCCTAGACCCGAACGGCGACGACAGACCAAACCCGAAGATGATGGAGAGTCTCTTCGCTCATTTGGAGCACGAGGAGAGCTCGTACGTGGAGATGGCGCAGAATGGCATGGGCCACTCTCTGCTGGCCCCCAACGACGGGGGTGGCATCATCGAGGGTGGCGACTACTCGACCTTGGACGCGGCTCACTACGAGTTCGTGTGCGTGTCCGACAACAAGATGGAGCCGGTGTACATGGAGGTGAACCAATTGTCGGAGAAGGAGGACAAGCAGACCGTCTCCGGGTCGCAGACGCGGGACTCCTACGGGGAGAGTAGCGGCACCCTCGCCAGGTCGGAGCTCCCGGACATTCTGTCCGCGCTGAAATCCGACAGTTCGGACGCCGACGACGAGTCGTCGAAGGACCTCGAGTCCATAGACGCTCCGCGGCATCCTCGCTTCAGTCTCTCGGACACTTTCCGTCCGGCTTCCTATTACCTGGGCACCAGCAGGACCATGATCGCCGAGCTGCACGACTCCTCGGACAGCGAGCTGGTGTCCCCGCCCCCCATTCCGAACTCACCCCCGCCTCTGGAGGATCTGGAGTCGCTGGAGATGCAAGAATCGCTGGAGGTCAAGAAGGTCTCCCCGCAAGTTGCGATGATGAAGGAGTGTCCTTCGAACAGGGACTCTCCGAAGTCCTGGAGCAAGGGGGGGCACCCGGAGACCCACAGACCGCCGTCCAGGTTCTCGGACGTGGGCACGATCGGCTCGACCTTCCGAGACCGGATCTACCTGGAGGGTGTGAGCTCTTCGGGTAGTGACGTCACGGTGGAACTGAGGAACCCGGAGGAGGAGGCGAGGCACCGTCAGCTGAAACGGAGGCCCGTCAGCGACGACGTCTGCGAGGTTCTCGACAGTCTCGACGAACTGGAGTCTCTCGGGAGTCGATTCGACGGTACCAGCATCGACCTTGACCAGTACCTGGAGCAACTGCAGGCGCGGGACGCGTTCAACGTGGACCTCTACACGAAGGACCTGAGCTACAACAGCATCTACGGGTTCAACGAGAACATGCTGGTGGTGGACAAACTCCAGAAGACGACGTGCCAGGACTTCTCGCGGAAGATGAACCTGGGGACGAGTAACCTCGAGCACCCGCTCCGCTATGAAACTCGCATAAAAACCAGCTCCGCCAGCAGTTTGCCGTCCATGAGGGTGAGCGACCTTCCCCCCTCCCACCAGCACTCGCAGTCCTTCACCGGGGACGCTCACTACGAGAACATCACGAGGTTCTCGCCGCTGCGTGGTTCGCCAGCGCGTTCCGAGGGAGAACAAGGAAGGGAGGAGAACAGCAGCAGCAGCAGCAGAGGTCGCCGAAGTTCCCAGAGCGGTTCTCTCCTGCTCTCGCACAGTAGGGGCTCAAGTTACTCGGGGACGTCGTGCGTGGCCTCCACCTCCACGTCGATGGCGTGCCAGAGGCCGGCGAGCCAACAGTCGCTGCTGGCTCCGGGAGGCGCCAGCTCGGTGTCCCCGGGAAACGCTGGGACGACGACGTCGACGACGAGTCCTTATCAAGGTCACCACTCGAGGTCGGCGAGTCAAGAGTCGATGAGGTACACCCTGACGGGCAGCCACCAGCAGCACAGGTCCTCTTCCAGCCAGGACTCTAACCAGTACGCGAGTTCCACGTCCAGCACGGTCAAGGTCAACGCGCACCAGTCGTACCTGGGGGACCCGCATAGTCCGCAGCAGAGCGTCCCCCAGGGTGTTCCGGGCGTCCAGAACGAATCGGGTGCGCCGTACTATTACTCGGACCTGCAGGCCGGACTGAACAGCGCGGACACGCAGATCACGAGGCTGATCGGACACACCTCGAGGTTGCCCCAGCTGAACAACCAGAGGGACGACGCGAACGCGCTGAACAAGCGCAACGACATCGGCCGCATAATGAACCCGATCTCGCGGCAGATCCCCAGGCAGATCCAGGTCGAGGACATGGACGAGGTGAAGCGGATAGCCGCGGAGCTGAGGAAGACGACGTGCCAGTTACTGGTGGACAACAAGGTCGACCTGGTCGACAAGAGAAACTTCTACGAGGCGGACACCTTGAGGAGGGTCAAGTCCACCGATCCCATGCTACCCGCCGACGTGTCGCTGCCGGACATCAACGCGCGGAACCTCTACCCCCACGGGCTCCGGGACAAATCCGATAATTTGCCGGAGAACAGCGAGCCCGTGGAAGTGGCGAGCGTCGGTCAGACGTCCCACCGGAGGTCCAGGTCCCTGGAGGGTCTCCTGGACGACGTTGGCTTGCAGAACCTGGTGGAGCAGAGGAACCGAGCGAATCGCGCGTCGTCCACCTCCGCGACGGAGACGGTGGCCAGGTCGGGGGGCACTCGGGGTAGCCAGGGGAGTCTCGAGCGCGCGACCGCTCCCGCGACCTTGACCTCGACGTCGACGTCGACCACGACCAGCGAGAGTCAGTTCGCCGTGGAGGATCCCTGGGAGCAGGACTCCCTGTGGCGGGAGAGCCTGCGGAGGGTGAGTCTGCGACACGCGCGCTCGCTGGACAACCTGGACGGATCCCTTCGCCCGGGACCGGGCCCGGGCCCCGGCCCGGGTGTTCCGGACTCGAAGAACCGGAACAGGATCACGCGCGGCGCCACCTACGTGAACGACAGCGTGATTCAACGGAGAGACAACCTCGCGAGCGAGAGTCCCGCGGATCCGGACAGGCCCCGGGTGAAGCGGCGGGGCAACAAGGAACACCAGGGGAACGTCCCGGACGATGACCTGACCTACGAGAGCCTCTCCATGGAGCGCATAAGTGCCGGCGGGTACATCTGGGACCCGGAGAACGAGGCGTACCGGAAGCCGACGGCCGAAGACATGAACCATTTTTTAGCGGAAGGCAACCTTCGCCCGGCGCGCTCGAACTCGGACGCGCGGCCATCCGGAGCCGCGTCCTTCGAGCTCGATCGCGAGAAGCTCCGTCAGTGGGACCTGTTGTCGAGCGCCTGCTTGCTCCAGGAACAGCAGCGGGCCTCGATGGTGGTGGACTCGGGGCGAGGGTTGCCAGTTACAGACCGAGCTGGAGGAGGCCTAAGTCAAGGTCAAGGTCACGATCAAGTGTCAAAAGCTCCGCTCAACGACACGAGTCTAACGACGGTGACGATGACGATGACGATGACGGCGACGACGACGACGACGACGACGACGACGACGACGACGTTGACGATGTTGACGACAACGACGACGACGACGAGCAGCTCTGCGACCTCTGGACTGAACGGAGATGCAGGAGTTGGCGGAAAACTAGTCGGTGCGCTAGAGTCCAAGCTGATCCTGGAGCCCGACAAGAGCCAGGAGCTCAAGGACCTGAAGGAGGCTTGCAACCGGGCTACAGGTGAGTGGCTCCTCAAGACTGGCGCGGTGTACAGGAAGTGACACCCGGTCGTGTTCCAAACCGACTTCCACGAGGTCCTAACGACGAGAGCCACGGGTCCACCGGTACCGACACCTGCTGCTAGCTCAGCCTCCTTCACCCCTAGTGTTGCCACTCTCCGCCATGGACTCTGTATCTCTTCGCACTACCAAATGTACCTGCGCTTTACGGTGGCTTCTACTGCTTCCACTTGCGGCCACTTGGAGTTCCCGTTCACAAGTGACACTGCGCGTAGACGCTCCATAGGGACTAGATTAGAATTTTTAGAGGTTTTAGTGGGCGAGGCGAAGCGAAGCGGGTCAAAGGTCGCGTTCCAACTGGCACCTCCTCCTGCTTGCGTGACCTCCTTCCAGCGCGGGCTCCTCATCCACTTCTGTCTCTGTTCCCCGTTCTCCAGATCGGTACCGTTGCTCCTGGATCTCTCTTTCTCTTATTCTCTCTCTCTCTATCTTCCTCTCTTTCTCTTACTTCTCCCCTACCCATAGTGGACCAGTGCGAGTTGGAACATGGCCGAGTGTGAGTAATCCGGCGCGCGGAAGCCAACAGGTCCCCCAGCTAATTGCGCGGGACCGATTGACCTTCGCCAGGGTGTTCGATCGACCCTCGACGGAGTCACGCGCGGCAACGACGGATCCCTAGAATCTTTCGGAATTCCTTCAGGTACCACTGGCACCTCGTTCTCGAGAATTTCCGTTTTGACCTTGAACAATTTCTGTCGTTTCCGTCGTGCTCTTCCGGATTGCGTATGTGCTTGAGCGTGCGTGTTTGAGTGCGTGTGTGTGTGTGTGTATGTGCGTGCATGTGCGCACGCGTTGTAATCGTAAGTCGGGACACAAAGTAGCGGCGCGTAGACAATAGTGTGAAAAAGACAAACGGGGATGGAACCCTCAAAGTTGGCCAGGTATTTTTATCGGCCTGATGGGACGACTGCGACTATCGGAATAGAGCGAAATACCAGAAGAGTTCGGCCGACCTCCGGGCAATTTGCCAGACACCGCGGCGAAACCGCAGCGATTCCAAATTGGCTCGCAAATTTTGATTTCGGGGGTGGTACGCCCCCTCCCCCCAAAAAACAAACTGCGCTCTCCGCGCATTCTAGCCGCCCTCCTCCGGGGGGCGCACCATAGGTGTAAGTCATGTTCCATGGAAAATAGCGCTAATCATGTACATATAGAACTCGCTGCGTCAGACATGTACAAAATTACTACTCACTTTTGCTTTCTCTTTTACAATATACATTATTCTCTGAATCTGAATTCGTTCATTCTGCCATCATCCCCCTCTTCCACCACCACCCGTCTTGTTCGACACCTCACACGCGCACGCACGCGCGCACACACACACGCATGCACACACTCTTCGACACAGAGGAACAGCAATCCTGAAAAAGACCAGAGGAAGTTTTGTCTGCCTGCCTGGGTGTTCGTGCGAGGAAGTTCGGGCCAGGGGAGTGCGCGAGTACGAGGGCGCCAGAGGCAGAGGTACCAGCGAGCGTCGGAGAGGAGCAGCTGCCGGCTCCCTTTCACTTGGTGGCAGGAGCCCGGATAACGGTAGGCTCTCGCGGTGCAAAAGAAGCACGCGGAGAACGTCTACCCAGAATCCTGTTCTCGCCCACTGGACTCGCGAGGACGCGGGCCGCGGCCTAATAAGTTCGTTGACCTTCGCCGCCATGGAATAGGAAAGAGGAGGAGAAGCTGTGAGGGGAGGAGAGGAGAAGGGAGGGCGAAGAGGCCCCACGAAACGCGAGAATTCGCCTCGACTCTCCGCCCAACTTACCAGCCCGAGACTCGCTCGATCGCTCGTCGCGGGGAGAGGAGCGAGCAGTCCCCGGGAAGGCAAAAGCGGGAAGGAAACGGCGACGACGGCGATGACGACGATGGCGTTTCCACGCGGCGCCGCCGCTTTTTTTCGACGTTCCGCACTCGCGCGAGTGCTCGCTCGAGCGAGAAATACGGAAATTTTCACTGGGAAATTTCTCCGTGTCTCTCCCCGCTCCTCTCCTCTCCTCTCTCCTCTTCCCGGCGCGAAACTGGAATGACCTTTTAATATCGGGGGTATAACGCAAAATTCAGTTACAGTTACCTTCGCGGCTGATTCGTGAGATTTATGGCAGCGCGATATAGTCATGCTTTCAAGAAAATTACCGGTCTTATTTACCATGACGAGACGGATGACTCGACAAACACACTTTTCCCAAAGCAAAGTTCCCGCAGACCAGGGGATACGCGCGAGACACTCTCTCCGTGCGCGCGTGCGCTCGCGCGAGTTGCGCCGCAAAATTCAAGATACATTTTTCCTCGAGCAATGGCTGGCCGCGTGACGTAGATGGACGGAGAGATAAAAGTAAGTTATAGAGGAGGGAAGTTACGCGCGAGTTCGACCCGTCGCGGTTCGCGCATAATCCGCGGGACGACACTCGGTCGAACCGCGTGGACCCCCGGTGTCAGACCCTCGCCGACGAATACCTCACCGTTATGTCTCTCTCTCTTCGTCCTCCTCCGTCCAAACGATCTCGCGCGCTGGTCCCGTCGCCGTGGAGGTCGACGCTTCTCTCGAAATTCAAATTCCGCGGAAAATCCACGATCGACGACGACGACGACGACGACGACGATGGAAATCGCTGGCTATGGTAGCCGAAGAGAATCCCGACGTTCTCCCGTCGACGCGTCGTCGATGATTCGCTCGAATTATCGCATCGCCGTCTGGTCATCGGCGTGTATACGTTTCAGCGGAAGAACCTCCTCTGGACTCTCGCGATCCGCTCGAATAGCTATTTTCCACACGAGTAGAATGATCCCAGACTGTTACCTGGGTTTCTCCTCGTGTTTCTAAAAATAATCTATGTTTTCCCTGGATAGGAAGAGATAAAGATGAACGAAAAAGAGAGAGAGAGAGAGAGAGAGAGAAATGCAACAACAACATCTGGTAATTATCGAACGGAGCTTTTTTCACTTGCAATTTTCAGTGGAACAACGTTATATAATTTAGAGATCTATTTGGAAAAATACAAGAGTCTATTAAAATCAAGTGAAACCCAGGTCTTGAAAAAACGAACGAACGAAACACACGCGCGCGCACACTCACACACACACACACGCGGACTTTCTCCGGTATCCTATTTAGACTTCCAATTAACCTGGGAGCCGTAACGGATAGGGGAATTCACGAATGAAGCCCGTAGGCACGAGTGGCAAACATTTCTCGGTACTTATCGCTTAAACGCAAAAGGCGGATGACCACAATGCTATAAGCGTTTCGTGTACGTTGCACTTTGCCACGGGAGTTCAATAACATGGAGGCTCCGCTGGAAGACGCCGCCGAGTACCCTGGAACTATAGACACTGGGTCAGCTGTCGTCATGGCTTCCATTTCCTCGAGTCTCGTTAAATATTGAGAAGACTCGACACTCGAAGCTTTGCATCTATCGTGTGCCTATGGTGTGGTAGCCACTGCTAGTGCCGTTCGCCATGATCCACCCACCATCCGAAAACTATCTCGCGACATCCTGCCCCGTCCCTCTCACCGGTAGCATTCGACGAAGCGAACCCAGAGAGTCGAGTCGATTAAAGCGAAAAATAGAAAAAATTCGCTTTCGACTCGTTAGTCGAGACACTCGCGCTTACTTTTCCCCATAATCGCGAGCGACTCTAAAAATCGCGAGATAAATGCTAATTGCATCCGCTTGTATTTTCAGCTCCTTCGTAATTATAGGCCGGGGGATTAACAATGAATTTCTATATTTGAATATAGAAATCTCTGAAACGTATAACGAAGTAAGTAAAATTCCTCTCGTACGTTCCGGTCGTGTTGAACGTGCGAGAAATACATGGGAGGAGGCGCGGTACCAACGTCGAAGGTCATTGTCCTTCTGTAGAATTTAGTGAAAAAATCGTGGACTATGACTAGCGTTAATGGAGTGACCAGCTAGTAGTAAACAGATGGAGAAAGAGAGAGAGAGAGAGGGATAAATAGCTGACCAATAGCGTGATAGGATTTTGATAAGGTCTCGTGTTGGCCGAGAGAGATAACGTTAGTCGAGACTCGTGTCGCGCGCGAGAAGCACGAAAAATTTGCTCCGCGGATCTCGCGAGATTTATTGGTCCTTCTTCTTGAAAATCTTGAGCGAGTGTCAGTGGGAGAACGTGTGCGCTGGTAATAGCTACACAATAGCTCATTGTTCGCTCGCCCGTATATCATCCGATTGTTTAATCGGTCTTTTTTTATTTCTATAAATTATTACTATAAAGTCTTCGTGCCATTTTCCATTCAGTCTCTCTCTCTCTCTCTCTCTTTCTATCAAACATACTCTCTATCACAAATACTTTCCGCAAAGGTTTTGATATTGTTATGAAAATCTATTTCCGTCGTCACGTATTCCGAGTGTAAAAACGCAATTTCGAGCGTTTTCGCGATTTCATTTTCATTTTCGAGCGAGGAACTGCAGGGATGTCGAGCTCTGCCGCCGCCGCCGCCGCTGCTGCTGCTGCTGTTGCTGCGATTATTTCATGATAAAATTGGCAGAATAGCGGAGCAGACGCGCAGCAACGGTAAGTCGGTTTTTCGTTTACTCGTGAGTCCGGATCAAGGAGTCCATTTGCCTCTTTTTGCTTTATCGATGATCAAAACCGCCGCGGATACCTTTGTCGCGTACGAATGAAATTATCCCTCGTACATTTGTCAAATAGGTTTTCGTCCGTGGATTATTTCATGGACTTTGCGTCGCGCGCTGCGGCGAAGAAAATATTAAATTCGTCCATGCGAATGTCGCAAAGAGAGGAAAAAGCCGATTTGATCCGCAGAGGCGCTCGCTGCCACAGAGAACATAGTAGCGGCCGGTAATACACTGACATCGGTGTTGGTAATAAGACTGTGGCAATATTAATACGATTACACTGGAATATTTGACGCTGCTATCGAACTCGCGTAATCCGCAAAATAGCTACGCGCCATTGGTCGATCGACATCGCGCTCGATAGCTACACGCTTGAATCGGGAAATCATAGACATTAATGAAGCTTTCTCGACCACAGAGCGGATTTTCCCTAAAGAGCTTGCCAATCAGGAGGATAACATCAGATTTGAGTATTGCCGAGGAGACGCGAATAGAAATTTTCCAATTTCCCCACGCGGATACTCTCGTTATTCGCGACACCGTGCATACATTTCTCCGAAGGATCAATTATATCGGCCGGCATAGTCGTCGAGTATTTTTCGATTCATTTCCCGCTGACGCGATTGGGAAATTTCCCGAAATGAGAAAGAGAAGGATGACGATGCGCGCGGCTCGAGGTATCGAGTTAAAGGTTATTTCGAAATCGTCGAGGCATCTTTGCGCCGATGGCGGATTAGGGAAAGGTCAGCGATGAGTCGCAACGGCAGCGACTCCTCTTTATTGCGAAATAAATAGTCTGAGATGTCGCAAGTAACATCTTTGTTCTCGCAATCGCGTTCGCGCTCCCCTCCCCCGCGAACATTCGCCTCATAAAAATATCACGAACGAGGTGCGCGTTCGCGCTCGCGCGCAGTCAGTTCTCTCTATTTTTTCCCTATCGGAGTTTCGAGTTTTCCTTATCTCGCGCTACTAAATCGCGAATTCGCCTCGGAGCACGCGAGTTCGACGGGAATAAAAATCGGAGCTTGATAATTGATAATCGGCTGGTGGCGCGTGGCACTCGAAGCCGCGCCGACAAAAGCGGGAGGACCTCGAGGTACGTGGGAGGGGGGTTGGAGGCCTTTGAAAAAAAAACCAAAGGGTTGGCTCTCCAACACCAACAGGGACAGAGATGCCGGTGATGGTTCGCAGATCGAAGATCGCCGTGACAAATTTCTCGGAGATTTCGGAGTTCAGGGAGGTTTTTCTTGGTGACGCAGTTTGCCCCGTTGGGCGAGTCCTCGTCGACCCCGAAGGGCGCGCAGGGAGAAGGGAAGCTGGAGACCCGGAAGATTTTTGCAATCCGAACAGCTTCTCGTAGCACGTCGCGTTTGTGATTGGCAGTTGGTTAATGCGATTCCACCCTGCGCGCCCGCTTGGCTGCCATTAAGCGCACCGAAAAATCAAACTGGCTGGGGCAAAAAGCACGGCGACCCAGGATAGACTTCATCTATCATAGTCACGCTTAGAGGAGTCGCTATTATCTTCGCTAAACGCGGGGCTGATGAACTTTTATTAATCTATTAACAGCGAGCGCGCCGTCAGCTTTTTCCGTGACCTCGAAATCGGAGCGGCATCTCGTTAATCGTGAAAAATCCATCAACGCGCACAATCAATAAGGAAACTTCCCTTTAACGGAGGCCGAATTGAAGTTTGCGTAATTACCCCCACCCCCCGGCCTCTCTAATTATTCAAAAGCAGAACACGGGGCCCGGAGCGCGCGGAGCGAGGTGGAAGAAACAATTTTTAACTATTACCTCAATAAGAACGTGAGTTATTGTTGAAAGTTCCTCCTCCCCCCCACCCCCCACCCCGTAAAGCGGGAGCAAAACAAAAATGGCTCTTATCCTCTCCCGAAACGCGTGAGTTCGATAAAGTTTTTTAATAATTTAAGAGCAGAGCGTTATCAGCCGAAGAAGCGAAACTTGGATGGAAGTGCGATTTCTCCTCGGGGGGTGGAATGGGGTGGGCGCGAAAAAAAGGGAAAAAATTAATTAAAGGGACGATCGGCAAGTGCGACTTAATTAAAACGAATCTCCGGTTGAAGTTGCCGTAATTACTTATGCGAGTGCGCCGCCGATTGATTAAACGGAAAAGGCTTAAGCAAATTTAATCGGGCGAATTTTTTTCGATGGCCTTTCTTGCCAAGTCGAGTTTCATCCATCTTCCGCCTATCTTTCCTCAGCATCTCGCCTTTGTGCGCATATTATCGCGGAATTATTAATGGATCCCACCGCCGTAAGTAGCTTCCACGGGGGTGCGCTAGATTAGGATAACTGAAATTTAATCGGGGCCCCTCCCCCTCCCACCGCCTCCCCTCGTGAATGGCTCCGGCCAATTTGTTTGGACAACTAAACGCATTGTTTGTCGCTCGCTCGCTCGTTGCATATGATGAGACTGGGCGTGCAAACTTGCGAACAGCTCAGCTAGCGAGCGTGAGATCGTTATCATCCCCCGCTCGCGTGACCATTTTCCGTAAATTAACTCAACTCGCGAGAGTCCACTTTTAACATTCAGAAGTGACGATCATTATCATTGTCAAGTGCTCGGGCTCATTAGGTTCCGACGAGTATCGCCGCGAATACGAGGATGTCTCCTGTCAATGCCAATTTGCTCGGGAAACATCGCGATCTTCTTAGAATCTTCGCGCGAAACTCCTTGTCCGACTACCCCTCTGTACTTACGTCCTCCCTGTATCGCCTGTGATTCTTCGGGTTTTTCACGATTTTTCTACATTTTCTCGCACCCCTCACCCTCCTCCTTCGCCTCCTCTTCCACCCTCCATCCCTGTCTTTATCAAGCGCACACTCCACGCGTCTGCGTAAGAGCTTCGCGTTGACACGGTGGACTTTTTTTAGGGTAAACTTTGCGCTGTTTTTCCTCGATAATCTCGTAGACTAATTTCCCAGACGTAAATTTTCCGCCTTTTTAACGTCGCTCTCGATTGTGCGCGAGTTCTTTATCGACGAGGCTCTCCGTCCTTTTGTTCGATGGTGTGACGGCAATTAATTCATTGGTATCATTTGCTAAAATAATATCGAGGTCGCGCGCAATATTTATATTCGACATTAACCATTGAAAGTCTGGTTTCGCAAACAGCCGCGATATTTCAGGATTACTGGGAAGCAGCGGATTACAATATTGCACAGCGCTGTATTAAATTAAGCTAATAAATATATGCGAGAACTGTATGCCACTCGTTGCAATTAATTCGCGTAATTCGACGTTTTATCAGATATCACGTTTTGGCCGACGCGATTAATCCTCCAGGAACGAAAGCAATTTCTCGGCTGCGGGTGTGCCCGCCATGAATCTTTTCTCTTACGGGGATCTGCGTCTGGGAAAGTAATGATTTATAAATGACCGGAAGTAGTCGCGCGGTACTGGCGAGCGCGAGAGAAACCACCGAAATAATCGATATCGACCCAGTATCGTTCGCAAGGATCCAACCCCCTCCCCCCGCCCTCAACCACACAATTTTTCCCCCTTTCCACGACACCCCCTAACCGTACGATGGTTGCGACGCGTGGGTGGGTATAAGACGCGTTTCCGGTCTGCGTCGCCGACAGCCTGAAAGTACGGCCTGAATTAGTGAATCCAAGATGGCCGCCACTCCCTCCGCGACTTAACCCTCTTCTTGCGTCACGCGCGCTCCCGCTGATAGCTCTCGATTCTATTTCCACTTCCCCCAGCGTACACAAAGGTGTATCTGTCGCGAATCTCGCCTCGTCCCGTCCCGTACCGTCTCTTCCGGTAATTCTCCTGGGGGGAAACAATGATATTTGTAAATGGCCGGAAGTGGCATCGAGCTGCTCCGGGGCGAGGGGGGAAAGTGGAACGATTTATCTGCGCGACGCCATTAGCGAGCACGTGTATTTCTATCGTCGAAATAGCACTCCGGAATACTCTCTACGTTTCTGGAGCGACGCACGAGGTGCCTCGGCGTAGGGGCGAGAGGGGGGACGGTCGATAATATTTTCTCGCTTTCCGGAAATCTACGGAATCAGACTGTGCTCGTTCGTCGCGGTGACGCTAAGCCGCTTTCCGGCGACGGGGTGCAGAGGGTGAATACAACGCTGCCAATACTCGCTTCTACCAGCGAAGTCAACTTCATTATTCCGGATAAACTTGGAACACTCTCGGCGGGGGTGGTGGTGAACGGAGGGAAGGAAGTGGAAGCTCGTCATCACCGACAGACAAGTTTGTCGAGGGGCCTATAGTTTTTCGCCTCTAGTCGCGCATCATCCCCCCCCCACCCCCATGCAGTTTCCCCGTAAAATTAAAACGTAGAATCCAACGGTGGTGAGTGATAAAAATTGGGGTGGCGCTCGCTTAACCCGACGAGAGGGTGGTATCGCGGTGGTTGCGGCGGATCATTGGCTTCCTCCCCTCGTGGAATCTCTCGTGCTTTATGCAAAATTAAAGACTGCACCGTGCAGCCACGGAGAAGACGGGAGGGGGGAGCGTTCGATAGGCGGTGGAAAAAGGCGGCGGGTGTAGTTGAAAATCGATCGGCGCTAAGAGCAAGCAAATCGTTTCCAATACGCGTTGAAAGTTAGCGCAAAGTCAACTTCATTATTTTGGATAAACTTTGAAGAGAGCTCGCTCCTATCTTGCGAAAATCACGTTTACCCGCTGAACCGTGTGCATTACGAAGCCATTAAGATTTTCCGCGCGGAGTTCGGGGAGCGGCGGGAGAATTTAAGCCTCGCATCACTTATATCGAAATATGGTAAAATCCTCGAAGCTCGAGGGGTGCTCGCCTCGCGCGAATTTTCCCCTGATTTTTTTTCACCCTCCCACTCTCTCGCGAGAAGCCCACGCGCGAAACGCGAAACGCGTCCTCCGCGATGAAAGCGGAGCTCGCCATTAAGGAGGAACTTGCAATTGTCGCTGTCGTCATTCGCGGAGAAGTTTCCCCGCTAAACCATACGTTACGCCGCGGTACGACTGTAATTTTCCGAGAAATCGGTAGGCGATTATCCCGACAAGCTCCTCGGTAACGAGCCACTCCACATTATTCCCATTCGTTTATTTTTCATAAAAAATCGCGCGGATTGGGAAAGGAAGTTGCGCGGCGTAGCCGAGAGACCGCTGGAGAGAAAGTTGTCGATGAATGAGAATCGCGAAGGAGAGAAAGATAAAAAGAGGCGGATAAGAAAAGCGAAATGGAAATAGAATGAGACAGAGAAAGAGAAAGAGAACGAGAGAGAGAAGAAAAGAAAAGAAAAGAAAAGAAAAAGAAAAAGAAAAACTTGCGCGTAAGGGGGGGGGGGAAGGGTCAAAGTTTGGCGAGTGCACGTGGCACTGGACACATTTGCTTGATTCCCGGTGCATCTTGGGACAGTTGGAGAAGGGAGAGAGGGGGGGGGCCCGTTGGGTCCAGCTGCGAGTCGTGGCAGCGGTTAGAATGCTGCATGGTGGAGGAGCTGGGAGTCAGTCAGCAGCCGGTCGCTGTAGAGTCAGTCAGTCAGTCAGTCAGCCGGTGGCGGTCCGTGCGGTACCACGCGACTGTCGCGTGCTGTGCGCGCGCGTGTTAAGCCAGCGAAATATCAATCCCCTTTCCCTCCCCCCTTTTGTCGAAATTCTACCGGGCGAACAACGGGCAACAGTGATCCTCCGGGCTGTGATCGATCGCGAAAATCGCTGGCCGATCTCGCAAGCTTCGGTGGTGGCGGTGTAGCAGCGGCTGCTAAACCAATCGGAACACACTCTCTTAACTCACGACACATCTCTCGCTCGAGAACCAGCTGAAAAGCAGTCGAGAAGCGAGCGCTAGGTCCCGCCGCTAAATAAAAAGTGATCCCCGACTTTCGTCGAGTGCGAAAATCGGTAGTCGATCTCTCCTCCGCGCGCGGGCTCGTGATAAATCTGTTAAGAGCGTAGGATCGCTCGTGGTAATGCTACGCTCTTAACTCACGTGAAATCTGCTTCTTCTCTTGTAATCGAGTGTTGAATCGTCGAGAAAAAGTGAGCCCCCGGGACTTTGTACGAGATCGGCTTTTCAAAAGCGATCTACTTTGCTAACGATAAATCGTGAAGCCGGAAAACGAGTGTCGAGATATCCTTTGAAAAGAGAGAGAGAGAGAAAAGGGAGGGAGAAAGGAATTCATTCCCGAGGCTCGTCGATTTGGAAAATCGACGATCGATTTTTTGGCTTCATGATCGATCGATCGGTTTAGATACGCAAAGCACTCGTCTGTCCTCCTTCCTTCCTTCCTCCCGACAAAAGATTGATTTTACCGTAACCGAGATGGAAAATCAGATTACGACTCGATCTCGACAAAAATCGGTATTAGGTCATTTCACTGACAAGATCCTTTATCGAGATCGTTCGTCTCAGTCTCCTGAAAAAAAAAAAAAAAAAAAAAAAAAAAAAATTTCGAAAAAAGACAGCGACTGACAATCGTAATAAGGGCGACAATAGACTCGAATCGAGAGATCGGTATGGACGCGAACAAATTAGAATTTGGCCCCAGCGATAAGTAGAGCGTGGAACGCCGACGAGAATCAACTGAAATATTTTTTCACGTTGCCGTGAAATCATCATCCCGCTTAAATAGTGCAATGCGCTGTCGCGATTAACGCTAATTGACAGATTTAATTAACGATCAAAGAAGAACGTTAAAGGGACAATGGTGATTGAAGGGTATTGTCGATGAAACGTAGAGTTCTGTCACGGTTATTGAATTCTTGTCCAGCACGGCGTAAATATTCCGAACGTTTTCAGTGCGTGCGATTGGAGGAGCGTCTGCTCTAATTCAATAAACCAATAGAGCATTGCCTTTATTGATTAGGTCGGACACGAACCTTTGCGCGGACCCAATATAAGACACTTTTAGATAAGAAACTACAATATTGATCAACCTGAATACTTAAGCAAGCAAAAGAGCAGCAGGTTTTCCAAGTCTGATACAAAAGATCAATTATTTGCCTTATTTAAAACAGCCCGAGAATGCTTTCTTCGGATATCTATGAATGCGTAAGATTGTCAATATTTCGCCATGGCCTGCTCCATTGTTGCTGAAAAGAAGGAACTGGGACGGGGCGGGCGGGCAGGCGGGAAATATTCCATTAAAGAGTTGATAGTTCTTCGGAAGATGTAGTTCCTCCACGCGCGATATCCTTGAATATCTTAATGTACAAAAGAGACGTAAAACCCCCTCCCCCTCCCCCTCTCTCCTACGTCATAAAGAATAAAATTTTTACGTAAGATTTTTAATGGAAAAATCTTGTATATCCTGGAGAGGCGTGAAATTTTATGAAAAAAAAAGAGCGGAAGAATAGGAAAAGAAGAAAAAATGAACGAAAGAGGGCAAAAAAAAAAAAGAAGAAAGAAAGAAAGACCGCAGCGTGTAGCGTAGCAAAGTTCGCCGGAACCCTAACTAAGTTGAAGAGGGAAAATTGCGAAGATGGAATATAAATGAAAATACTTGCGGGGTATAAATATGCGGTCGGGAGACGGTTTCCGGTATTGGTGTGCGTTACCGACGACTTGTAGAAAGGGTTAGTGCGCAGAGAGAGAGAGAGAGAGAGAGAGAGAGAGGATTTCCCGATGAAATATGAAAAAGCCTTGGGATGAAATTGTAAGTGGAGAAGCAAGCGCGTGGTAGGAGCGAGTGGGGGTAGTAGGGCGATTCGGTAATAAAATAACTGGGTGACAGTGTCGCGACGAAAATTGCATCGGGACGCCGGACTGGCGGTCTCTGGCTGGTGTTGCGCAATTATTTGCACGGCACGAGGTCCCCGCGCATTACGTAAAAAGGCCGGAAATCTCCAAGAGGTCTAGGTGGGAGGGAGGGAGGGAGGGGGGGATTGTGGCAGGGCAGGGCAGGGTAGGGCAGAACACAGAGGAGGGCTCGCTAACAAAGGAATTACGATCGATAATATCTCGAGCGTGGAACAATTTTACTGGACATCGGAAAACATCGTTATCACGTTTTGCGCTGGATACGCCGGCTTCTTTGGCGGGTCGTTGGTCTCGGCAGCTCGCCGGAGGTACCTGGTGGAAACGGTGCTCGGTCAGCCGTGTGACATTGGAACGCTCGAAGCGCGTGCGCGCCTCATGCGAGTCTCCGGAAACCGTTACCGATCGATATTCCTGGATTATCCGATCCGCCGCTCGTCCACGTTTCTTTCCCCCGACAACGACGCGACTCGCGAGAAATCGCGAGAACTCGCCACCCCGCGTGGTCCCCACTTCCAAAATTTACGCGACAGAAACGAGGCAAGACGAAAAAAGGTACTTCAGGGTGGACGCGCTAAAAAAAACCGAAAACTAGGGTGTCGGGGGATGATCGAAAATATTTGGAAAGAGAAACTCGAATGCTCGGCGAAGATACGTGGGGGGAGGACGCGGGGTTGAAATCCGGGAAAGCGGAAGTCGGATGACATGGCGGAGCGAGCAGAGAGCGTAGTCTTAGGGGGAGAGAGAGAGTGGGAGAGCGAGAGAAGTGAACTGGATCGACGTTGACACTTTGGACACGATGGAAGTAGCATCGTCGATAGGGCGTTGTATTCTCTCGGAAAAGCACCGGCATCGGGGGTGGGAGGGGGTGGGGGAAACGGTGGCGTCACACTGTAACTTCCTGGTGTGGAGCGAGACGGTCGAGGGGATGGAGGAGGAGGAGGAGGAGGAGGAGGAAGGGTAAAAGGGAAGAGAAGCGAAGAGAAGAGAAGAGGAGTGGAGAGGAGAGGAGAGCAGAGAATAGGGAGACAGGGAGACCGGGAGAGAGACATTGTTGATTCAAGCTGTTTGCGTCGTGGATCCGCTCCACGCGCGGTGGCTTTGTCGTCCCCGTAGCGACGACATACGTGCAAGAGCACGACGGGAAAACGAGCGCGCGGAACCGACAGGAACCGACAGAAAAGTAGGCTAAAACTCCCTGACAAAGGGAACGCTGTTCCTGTTTCCTCCGAGTTTCCGTCTCTCCTCCTCCGCGAAAGGGACAACCCACGGAAATGAAAACGCGAGCTCGCGGAAGCGGAAAATTTACCGAGGGACAGTGAAAGGGTGTGAGGAAGGGTGGGGGGGTGAGACCGATAAATACGGCGCGAAGGAAAAACGGGGAAAAATCACAGGATCGAGAGCGACAGGGATTTGGCGTCCTGACAAGCGAGTCGATATTTTGTCGACCAACGACAGAGTCGCGAAACAGTAGTAAAGTTCGAAATTTCGAGTCCGGAAAATTCGACGCTCCGACGAGAAACTGAGATGACCCTTTCCCGCGCCGAGACCTTGAAGTCTCGGTGAAGATTCGGTAGATTTCCAAGATCCATCTCCCGCTTTGTCCTCCACGAGAGAAAACACCTCGGAGTACAGGCGAGAAAACGTAGAACGGGTATCGTAGGCGCAGCGCGACAGCGAGTAGAAGAGTAGAAAGAGTGTGTTTCGATAATAGGTTAACAACGCGCGAGTCGAGTGCCACGGGATGAAAATAATAAAAACCTCGTGGAGTGGAATGGTGTGGCGTGGTGTATGTACGGTGATGCTTGAAAAGAAGCCTAACTGTAAGAATCCAGTAAAAAGTGCTTAAGAATTTCGTGGCAAGTAGAACGTGTGCGTGAGCAGAGTGGCCGAGTGTCGCGAGGGAAAAAAGTGGAAAAAGTCGAAATTACTCGTCCTTGCCAAACGAGAAGTGGAAGATTCAGAGGAGAGTTCAGTGATTGCTGCTAGATCGAAGGGTATCGGAGTGGCCGGGGAGAGAGAGAGAGAGAGAGAGAGAGGGAGAGACGGGGAGAGAAAAGCTGAACAAGATGGGCGGAAAGGTTGGCTTGATCTGCGGTAGCTGCTGGTCCGGAAAATACAGTACGTATTTATGCACTGGTGATTCGAGGCAGCGTGTAACGCATAATCATACACGCCTCTCGCGTCTTTTTCATTCTTTTTTACTAATTACTTCCTAGCGGGTGCCTGTTATTAGCGACATAGTCGCTCGAGCCCTCGGGAGAGTCCATTAAGACGCCATTAAAATGATTTACGTAAATAAGCCGTCAGCCTCGCGTTATTTCATTTCCGCCGCCTTTGGAAACCTATCGGTCCCCCGACCGAATTTTTACCTTTCGCTAATTTCCCGCGCGCAACGACCTCGTGAAAATAAAAGGTGAGAGAACCCGGTGGTACCGCTAATGCGCGCGCTCTCGAATGCGCCAGAAGAAGAAGAAGAAGAAACGTGCGCGGTCGGAAACGTTCTCTCGTGGAACGCACGAACTTGGTCCGGTTCGTGCAAACGAACTAACGAAAGCAGCTCCTCCGTTGAACGTCCGTCACCCGAAGGGTAAATACCCCGAAAGGAGTGACTAATTTTGCCCCCCCCCCCCCCTCCTCCTCCGAAAGGTTTTCCCGGTTTTCGCGCGCATTTCCATCCCTGCGAACCTCCCCCGTTGCGACGCTCGGGACTTTTTCCTGGAAATTCGCACGTGTGACGCAGCGCGAGAGTCGAGACTTTTAAATTTTGGCCGAAGGGGAGGGCGAGGAGGAGAGGGAGGAGACTGGAAAGCAGGATCGAGTCGCGATGGAAAAAGCTCCGAAACGGCGGCGAGCCGTGCGGGAAAAGCTGATAGGCGAACAACGCTTTCGCGTGTTTCACGTGAGCTTTTCATTAGTGGGGGTGCGAAGGGGTTGTACCGTGATCGGCTGCTGTTTCCACGGTACGATCTTATCCGCGAACAATAATCTCGGTCGACTGGACGGCTCGCGTTTAGGCTTTAAGCGCTTCAAGATGGATTTCGATGCTTGCAAACGAGGAAACCCGCTTGGAATGGCGCCAATATCCGATTGCCCCCAGGCCATTCTGTTACCTTGACGTTGATTGTCTCACTGGGACCATTTCCACCCTCGCATTAATCGATACGCAAATTCTTGGCAAAATGTAAACCTGATTTTAACGCAAAGATAGCCGAGGAAATTCGCCGAATAAAAATCTCTCGTTTCGAGCACGATCGCGACCTGAAAAAGGTTCAGGGTAAAACTGAACAACTGTGGTGTGGGCAATGTCATCGAAATTTTGACCTATCGATTTGACCGAGATTTTTCCGGAGATTCTCAAACTCGCGCTGTCACAGTCAAAACTGATCCAGCGTCGATAATTGGACTCGATGATTTTTCATTATATCGCTGAATTTTGCCTCCCGGCACAGAGGAATCGGGAGAGCTCGCGAGAGGTCTGAAATTCAAATTTTCCAAAGTACAGGCGATGAGGGTTATAAAATTTATTATTGAAATTACCTGATTTTCGTGAATCTCGTTCCAAAGTTCGCGAAAACTTTAATTTTATTAAAGAATTAAAAGAGAGAGTGTGTACGACTGAAAGAGAGTGAGGGGGGAGGGGGAGGAGTAAGAGGAAGAGAGAAAGGGGTAGTTTGAATATCTCCGGGGAAAAAATTGAATTTCAATCTGAATAATAAAAGGAATTTTGAATAAGTCTCACAAAGCTAATGGAATTTCATTTCTACTCGGATTACTTTTTTATTCCAATCTCGTGAAAAAGACACGTTTCACTTGGAACAGTTCTCTCGTGGCTGGCACGTTTCTGAAATTTACTGCAATTAAACTGTGT
Source organism: Sclerodermus sp. 'alternatusi' (assembly GCA_037305995.1). Classification (NCBI taxonomy): domain Eukaryota; kingdom Metazoa; phylum Arthropoda; class Insecta; order Hymenoptera; family Bethylidae; genus Sclerodermus; species Sclerodermus sp. 'alternatusi'. Next base: position 7,849,772 of record CM074550.1, read on the forward strand.
CGGTGAGTTATAGGCGAAGGAGGTATTTTTTTTCTCGGATAAAAATATCGAGTTTCCATCATCCCCGCAGCAGCAGGAGGCACGTTCTTGAAAGATTGAAACGAAAGATCCTTAATCCCGGTATGTTTTAAAATTGATCAGCGTCGACGAGTGCCTAACTTGGTTAGTTGCGCTTAATTGAGTCTCGTCCTCTCAAAAGGATCAATTTGTGTCATCCCTTAAGTTCGCTCATTACAAATCTCATTTTTTCCTAATTAACCCCAGGCCTCGCGCAGTGATATTCCTAAGCCGCCGCGATTCTAATAAGTGTGGAAAAAATCTTCAGGCGCGTCTCCCTCCCCACTTCCCCTCCCCCTCCAACCCCAATTGACCGGAGAAAAATTTCCAGTGGAAAAATGCCAGTGGAAAAAATTCGGGGGTGTCGCCGACGGAGGGGGGTGAGGTTGAAAAGATCGGTGCAATCGGCGCGAACTACTTTTACCGAAGGGAGGGCAGGGGAGGGGAGGGAGAGAGATATCGATCAACGGGGACTAAAGTCAAGTTTTACCGAAGGTGACTAGTTCACATGCACGCGACGCACACCTGTTCTCGCTCGCGTACCTGTTCCTGAAACATTCCTGCGCGCGAGTACCGTTGCCCGAGTACGCTGCTTGATCCCCACGTTGTTCGCGCATTGCTAGACTCTACTCGTAATGGAATCGCTTCTCACTCTCGTAAATATGTCAAGTGGAATATTCCTAAATAGCTCGCGCGTACTTTTTCTCGCGAAAAAGCGAAAAAGGCGAGAAAACGCTCAAAGTGGAACGTTCAAGTAGAAACATCCGTGTTGACGCAGCCATCGCGCAGTTATCGTTATTATTACTAGCACGAGGAGAGAGAGAGAGAGAGAGAGAGAGGGGGGTAAACCGGTTCGCTGAAACGTCTTTTTTCGCATGGATTATTATTTAGCAAAGGAGATACAGCCGGCGATAAAGCTCAGGGGAATAAAGTGTAAAGACATGTAGAAATCAAATTAGACGGTGGTAAGGAGGCGCGAGCGGAGGTTTAAAGTTTGGTAGAATTCGAAGGAGTTTAAGAGGGTATTTGCGCGATGAGGCTCCACCATGGTGATGATGGTGGATACGAGGGGAGGGAGGAGAGCATCGCCGAGAGTCTGGCTGAGAAAACAAGCGGAGTCGCGATCGGCAAAAAGCAGGTGGACTCCGCGTCGTCCACTTAGAGAGTTGGAGCGACTCATTGCAGGTGGATCGTTTTTCTGCGGCCGTAACTGGATCCGTAACGGATGGTGGCATTGCGAGAGAAAGAGATTATACCGGTGGCAAATCTCGCGGAGAATCTCCAGAAGCAAGACGGCCGCTTTCGAACGATGAAAGTGAGGTTTGGTTTTGCTCGAGCCACCGTCCGCCATCTTGAGTCCCAGCAAAAACCTCCCTCGTAGCAGACCCCTCGCCTCCCTTAGGCTCGTCCAGCTTCGTTTTCCCCGTGATAAATCCCCGAAAACTTTAAGAGCATTAAATTTTAGACCACAAGACCTAGGGAGGGGTGGGAGAGACGCCCTCGTGCAAGTCGGCTCTCCTCTCCTTCATCCCTCGGAATGTTTTCGTCGACCTGTCGTTGCGTCAATGCCGTTGCTGCTGCTGCTGCTGCTGCTGCTACCGCTGCTACCGTTGACTTTATGGGATCTTAAACCGGAGGACCGTGAGTTTTCGAGGGCGATAAAAATCTACTAACGAAATTCATTTTATCGAAACAAAACGTATTTGCCTCGCCGGTTATCCTTGGGAGGCTCCGGTGACGTCGCCTATAAAAATTTCAGGAACGTCCCAGTGGCTGGTAATTCCGCGTTGTAAAACAACCCCCGCCCTTGCGTAGTTAGGCGAGATTGAGTCGTAGGGAGCTTTAAAGCGACGCGCGTAAAGCAATATTGACGCAGCCCGATGAGGCAGTAATTGTGTTCCTGGAAACTGCGCGGGCTTTCGATCAACTTTACGGCGTGCAACCTCTGCCGGATGTCGCGATTGTCTTTGCGAAAAAAGCTTCGATTCGCTCCCGCGATCACTCGCAAGCTCGATTTTCCCGGCGACGAAAGATTCCGGAGATTCCTACGGGGTCTTATGGTGGAAACGCGCGTCGCGTCGCCGCGTCGCGCGGGAGAAAAGGCGCATAGGCGTGCGGCGAAAATGGAAAAGTCAAGCCGAGAAATCGGCTTTCGGGTATTCGGGACATCGGCCAAAGCGGTTCCTGGCACTTCCGCTTTTTATCGGTCCCCGTTGCAACGCCAGTGATTTCCAATTAAACGCGAAACAAGTGGCAGAACCGCGAGTTTTTTTTTCGCAGGTTGCGATAGCGCCGCCGTAACGCTATCGTTATTACGATCGGAAAATCGCTTTGCTTTTTTAGCGGGCGTAATTAATGAGTAACGGGTTTTTAACGGGGAGCGCAGGAATGCTGAAATCTTGAAAAACAATAGGCCCCGACCGGAGGCGATCAAAAGCAGTAGTAGTAATTGGCCATTTCCTTTTAACGACACCGTACCGAGATGTATTCCAGTAAATCGAATCGTGCTCCAAACGCCGTTTTCCGAGAATTCCACGAGTTGTCGATTCTAAGCGGCCACTTATCCGCTTGATCTAATTTTGCAATCGCGATCGGATCGTAAAGCCACCAAACCAAGAAACAACAATGCTCTTCGGCATCGCCGCACGATTCTACGGGAGAGATATTCTTTATTCGAGGATATCATTTAGAAAGTAACGGAGTTGAAGCAGATTCGTATCTAATCGAGTGCCGTCCCTCTAATAATCTCTTCTTCTTCCTTCTCCTCCTCCTCTTCTTCCGGTGTCCTCGAAAATTGCGTAACACGCCACTTGCAACGCGCTATCGAAGCTCCGATGAGTTTCGCCGTGAATGGAGATACGAATGCAAAGCGAGCGCGATTCTACGTCAAGTTTTGCGCGCGGCCGCCGTGAATTACGCGCTATGGGAATTTGCAATTAAAAGCAGCTGGAAAAGTGGCGGTGTACGATAATGATTAAAAGCGTATTTCCACTGCGACTAAAATCGGGCATCGAATCATTGAACTGCGTTGCGTTACGTGATTTTGCATTTTAAACGATGAAAGCCCGTAATAAACTATTCGATCCGCGTATAAATTAACATGTAGTAGCCGTAAAGAATGTTTAGAGCGGTAAAATCGCACATTAAATCGTGAAACAGTATTATTATAGGATTACGCATTCTAGATCCCGAGATCTTACCATAAATTATCGCGTATCTACATAAATCAGCGTGCAATAATAATCGTAAACTTTGAGAGGAGCAAAGTTGATGGCGGGGCGGAGGGGGGGGTGGAATCATCGAACCGGTACCGGCACGACGACGATCCGATAGATTTATGAATGACAAAGGGGTCGAGTGGAGAATAAATGCGCGAAAATATGAAAACGCGATAAAAATCGCGATGGCACGAACCATCGTCGCGATTCTCCAGGATCCACTTTCTAGATCCCCCGGGAAGATCTCCGGCCAATTGGACCCTGTGAGAATCGCGTGTAAATCACGAAGGGGCACGGAGAGTGGTTACGGTAAACCGTGTCAAAATATCACGAGACGATGAAACGATCGAGAGAAGCATCAGCTCCGATCGGAGATGAATCTCGCGAGATGAACTCGCGGCCTCGAAGAAAAACCATCGAGAACGATCCGGGTAAACTCGGGCTTTAAATAACCATGGGGGGGGGGGGGGAGGAATTATCGGGGACTTCTTCATTCAAAAATAGGAGAGTCGTCGTCGTCGTTGTCGTCGACGGTCCACTCCCCGCCTCACCCATCAAGCTTCTACGGGGGCAGTGCATGAAATTTTCATCCATCGCTCGTTCCTCTCCAAGGAAACTTTCTCCTCTCGAGAAAGAGACGTTTCCCAATCGAATAAACTGCTCATAATAATCGGGAAGCTTTCCCGGGGAGAAGGGGGAGGCTCCCATTGCGCGTCCCGAAGGATCGGCCCGAAATTAGGCCAAGGGTCTTTCCATGGCCTCTTTAAAAACTGGGGGAAGCGGTGGGGAGTGTTGGCAAATGATTCGAGTTTGGAAATATCGTGTGCAGTGTGTGTGTGTGTGTGTGTGTGTGTGTGGAATAGTGGAAAGCGGTGGTTTGTGGAGAATAGGAATGCGCTGGAGAGTTTATGGGGATTGGTGAAAGACAAAGAATCGATAACGAGTCATCTGACCTACTTGACCACAACGCATCCCGTTAGTTGACATCCAGTCAACACCGCTTCTAGCTTCGTATTTGCTACCGTAATCATAGAGCTGGTCCCGCGCGAGATCTCCCCCGTGATAGGTCAACCAAAGATATTGCATCCACGTGTGCATTTATGCGCACACGCGCATTCTTCGTTCTCTCTCTCTCTACGGAAAAACGAGTGAGATTCTCCAGGAAATTGCGCGGTACCTAATCGTTGCTTAAATTTGTAATTTCGTGAAATTTGGACAACAGCGTTGTTGATAATTCGGTGGAACCACCAGGAGAAGGCCGTACGAGAAACTTCCGGTTTCCCCCGCCCCGATAAATCGCGCGAAACTCGTTTGACCGGCGGAACAGCGGTAAAATTCTCCGTACGCGGGCATAACGTCTGGAAAAGCAAAGCATCCTTTTTCCTACGCGAGTCATTTTCCTCGAGTTCTCCACGCGCGTGTCCGTTGTACGTCGTGATTAATAATTGCAATGAAATTGTCATTACGCGATGTTTATGGTGATTTACGATGGTGGAACGCGAGGAAGATGAATCGCCGGTTGATTATAATTTTTCCAGCGAAACGCTGGAGCCCCGTAAAGATTTCGCGACCGGTTCCAGCTGATAGGTCAGTCCACCACAGAGGCAGAACCAGCTGGAGAGGTGTGTGTGCGCGCGCGTGTGCGTGTGCGTGAGTCTAAATACACACCGTTAGTATCGAAGGATTCCGCGGGTAAGACAAAGTAGGTTGGTAGGTTTCGACGTAATAACGAGCGGCTCTCGGCGCTCTAACGGGTGATCCGCGTGATTCACGCTACCAGCCACTCGATTATCCACAAATTGCCAGGAATTTCTATCCGTCGAGAGATTTCTATCGGGAGATTGAAAATATTTCGTCAGAATTCAATTTAGCCTGACTGATGATGATCGTCGGCCTCGATCGGCTTCTGGAAGAATGCGAATGCGATCCTTTCTCTCCCCCCCCCCCCCCCCGTTCCCCGAGCAGAACCAGCTTGGAAGAATAGTCCATTAGATCTGGGATGCACCAACGACGAGCCACGTGACCTTCGTAAATTTTTTTCCAAAGTTTTCAACGAGCGACCGCGAGAGTCGCAGGGGCGGCGGGGGGACCACCCGTTACACGTGGGTGTGGTCGAATCGCCTCTTTGATCGGGCCAGCCGATAATACCCGTGGAAATGTTTATGGAACACATGTGGAACCTGGAAGAAATGACTTCCAGCCTCTCTGCTAACGATTCGATTGTTTTTTCCCCGAGCACCCCGCGCGAGCTCCCTGCCTTATCGGCGACGGTTCTCGCCATATAGGGAAACTCGAACGAAATGCCTATGGGAGAAAACGCGAGCGTCCCGTCGAGTGTCTTTACGCGTCGTTGATTCACCCGTTACATAGGCGTGGTTGCTTTATATTTCATAAAGTAAATCAACGTTACACGAATGTGCGTTGCGCAGCGGTGGTAGTGGTACGGAGGAAATGCGAGGAGATACGTAACACGATGAACTTTGGCGGATAATATCGTTGGGTAAAATAGCGGGCTTGGTTATTATGGTGAAAGATGAGTATCGCGCAAAAGGGGTCCAGTGATAAATGACTAATTCGCTTTTCAACGGCGAGTGGAGGAATTTTTGTCTCTCCGGACGAATAAGGAGTATCACCGGAAGTGCCTGCGTAATGCGGCCAGGAAATGAGATATTTAAGCGGCGAGAGCGGGACTCGCTTTTGTTTGGCGCAGCCCTCGGGTTTTTCGTGGCGCGCGACAAAAAGCCGGGGGTGGAAAACAGGAAAATCAACACGTCGCTGCACACACACACACACACGTAGACGTAGCGTGGAAGTCGCGCACAGCAACAGGTCGGGAACGACGATACAAATGGCTGGAGCAGTGCGTTCCTGGCGCCGCCGAAGGACTTCGATCAATTCCAGCATTGCCAGCCCTCCGAAGGTCCTTCCGCATCCTGCCACAGTTTGCCCTACGATTTGTCTTCCGCCTACCCACATAGCACGAAACAGAATCACTACACGCTTCCCAGCCACGAGAGATAAATTACCGAACAACCGAAACCTTCCTTCGACGTTATTCCACCTTCGACGCTCGCTCATTTCCCCATGAAGACTCGTCAGTTTTCATCCGGTATTCGTCCTTGATCAACTCCGAAGCGGCTCGTATTTGCGAATTAAAGTCGGTCGATCCGACGTTCAACGAGAACGATGCTCGTTCGTGGACCGTCATCGGAGAGAACGCTAAGGGTGGAATTGGGAAAATGGTGCGAAGCAGGCGGCGGAACGAGGAGGGAGGGAGGGAGGGAGAGGGCGAGTTTCACGAGGAAGGTGATATTCGCTACGGGGCGATCCGCTTTAAGCAAGAATCGAGATATCGCGGTTAAAGAGTGGCTAAGGTCGATGAAACGAGTCATAATCACCCCCGGGGCTGACTCACCCCCCGCCACCCCGCTGCGAATGTTCGCAGTCGAATCTTGATCGTCATGGGGATTCCTTTCGCACCCCTTTCCTGACTCACCCCAATGCCACTTCCGGCGTCGCGACGACCGCCATTAAACCCCATGCTCGACCTACCCCTGGGGTGAACAACCCCCGATGTTCGCGAACGAACCTTCGCTTCCTTTCAGACGCCGCCAACTACCCCCTCGCCTCTCCGGACAAATTAGCGATCGCTTACCGAACGAAGTCCGTTTATTTCGCAAACATTCTCCAATTCTCTCGAGACGGCCGGGCGTTTGCTAAATAAACCGAGCGACCTTCGCCCCCGCCGTGGAGGACCTCGCGCGTAAATGGAAACCTCCAAGACTCGGCGTCGCTATTGAATTTCTCCCGTACTCTCCAGCTCCGGGAGGTAGGGCGCGAGGGTGGTTTCGTCGTTTCGCGCGAAAAAACGGCGCCGCTCGGCGAAAGCGTCGACTTTTCTCCTTAATATCGCGCGCCCCTTGTAGTTAAGGGTGGCAAGTTACCGTTCGCGTTAGTTCCTATCAAACCGGAGGAAACTGCTCGTGGAGTTTGTACTCGAGTATTATGCAATGTGCAAGCAGAGCCGATGTGTGCGCGAGGGAGGTGTGCCGCGAGGAGGCTGCGTCCTGGAACATTCGCCCCGGCGAAGTTACGCAAAGCGGCATCGATTGGTTCGAGCGACGAGCTTAAACAACCGGCCTTGGCGAATCGACTCGCCATTTTTATGCACTTGCGGCCGCTGGACCACGAGCATGCGTGCACCTGCCACGCGTGTTTCGCTCCATCCGTGGCTCTCCCGCCCCCGCAAACTCCGATTTATCGCAACGACCGGATCGAACTTTGCATTTTTATGGCGCGCGACTTCCAGCGGCAAGCATCCCCTCGCGGCGCCTCCTTAGGGGATGATCAGCCTCGCGGGGCGTGCTGGTTAACTCGGACATTGAACGACGGAAGCTGCGGGGGACGGGGAGGGTCAGGCAGGTCCACGCAATTGTGAGAAACTTAACGCGTTCGAGAGTGAACAATTGGAAACTGCTGTGCCGAAATTGCGTTAGTCGACTGTTGAGTAAGCGGGAAACGGAAGTTGGGGGGGGGGGGGGGTCCGCAAGAAAAGCCTAGAGAAATGGAGCAAGGGGAAATTTGATCGTGCGGATTCCTGCGGGGTTGCCAAGTGGAGCACTTATATTTACCAGGCACGTGTGCCTGGGCGCATTTATAACTCGAGATTTTCCGAGGAGAGGAAATCCAAAGGGGAGAATATTAAATTACCGCGCGAACCCGTAACTATCTGGCATGAATGACCCCTTAAATAGGTGACCGAGGACAGTGCAAAACGGAACGGGCGTAATTCTCGCGGGAAACTCGGTCAACAAGCCCAGTCCCTCCGCTTTATCAATAATCCAGCAAGCAAATTTGTTAAGCAAAACCAATGGCGTTACAACTTTCCTTCCCGGCTTCTCCCGGTCAAGCCGAAAGTTGAACATTGATTTTTCTCGGGGCCCGTATAAATCCGATAATTTCAATCCGGTCCATCCAGAGGACAAGTTTTATCTAATTCCACATCTGACAGATACTTTCGCCTAGTTGACTTGAAAATATGAGTTTTCACCCGCACAATTCGTCCAATAAAGCCGGTGGAAACGCGCGCGCGCGCGCTTTTTTTTTTTCTACCTTCTTTTTTTTTCAGATAACTTGATGATGTTCATCGAATTTTGCTCGCGGTTACACATTTAACGATTCGATTCGTTTTTTATGGAATCCAATAAAAAATAATCCAATTTTATTAACAGTTGTATATACATATTTGATACTCTTTTATCGATACCAGAGAGAGAGAGAGAGAGAGAGAGGGGGGGGGGGAGAGGGAGAGCGATAAAGTGAGATATCTTTACTTTTCCGTGCAAATGAAAAATTCCTCAAGTTTCCCCATGAATTTCAAATAAAAAATTCCAACCGCATTTGCCTCCACATCGGATAATTCGTGCGATTAAATTGGATTTACCTAATTTCGGAAACTGAGATTGAAACTTTGCCCTTTAAGCGCGGAGCGATGTACGAGCGAGGACTTCCGGTCGCAGTCGTAGATCTCCTCCACTATTAAGGGAAGCGGCGCGATTGCAATAAAATTGATCAGACACGTTTCGCGCTCTCGGCCTCCATTACGGTGGGTATGATTATTACGCGTTGATCAATCCTCGCGGATTATTCCGTTATCCAAACGGGTGCCATATTTTTCGTGGCTTGGCGGATTCGAACAAACACTCCCGCGTCGGTTGGCATCCTGAAAATACGTTTACACATAAACGAGTAGCCGCAAACTCGTTGCGCTAATAAGTATTTATTATTGCGGATGAAAATAAATGGACGAAAGCTCCGCTCAATTAAATCCGTTACACCGTAACATTAATTCTGTGTTTATACAACGAAATCCCCACTTTCGGTGTTATCGCACCGTTGTCGGGTCTCCAGCAATTTCCATCGCCAGCGGATATTTTCCGGGCTGGAAAACTCTATCCTACCAAATACCGAAGCAGGGACCACGGGAAAAAACGCGTATTTCCCGGATCTTCCTCCATCGATCGAGGCGAGAGGATTTTGTCGCAGGACCTGCCGAAGGACCTGCGAAAGATAACACGCCGCACCCCGCGCTGCTGAAACGATACCGAAACGACCCCGGGAGGAAAGTTCGCGAAAGCTTTTCCAGAGACCCCCCGCGTGTGAGAAGATTGCGCAATAGGGTTGACGTGGGTGGGCTGTTAGCGAACAAAAGGATTTAACGAGGAAGCAATTGGCTGGACGGATGTCGTACAATCGAGTTCTTGCGTAAGCCAATGACCTAATTTCGCCGGCGGCTTAATTGCGCGCGATAAGTCGTCCCTTTTCCGGTTCCGGCTGTTCTCCAGCTCATCTCGAACGAGGTGATAGTCGAGCTGCGGTTCCACCGCGTTTCCAAGGTTATCGCTACCTCCCACGATTCAATTACGTCTCGCCGCATTTAAGCAACGCCGTTGGTGGTGGTGGTGGTGGCGGCGACGGCCTTTTCCACGCACTCGGCGCCCGCCAAGTTTCCACCGTCCAATCAGAATTCAACTTCACCCTCTGTGATCTCGAGACACTTTATCACCCGGCGAGAATAGCTAATTGAGGTTAACTAGTGGGTATACCTTCGCGGATGGCACCCGCGCCACCGCCTCCCCCTCCCTGAAATCCTTGCTGGAAAATGTGGACGTAAGTAACGACGATGTCCACCCCCAACCCCCACCCCCAACCGGGGACCTCTCGCGGTTCTCGCGGGACTCGCGAGTCCCCCAACGAGTTCATGGGTTTTGCATGGGGTTTTGGGATTCCAGGAAATTTTTCCTGAAATTTTTAGCGAGAGTTTAGCTCTAGCGGCTGACGAGATTTCGTTTCGGCGAGTCGCACGATCGAATTGCCAAATTCGCGCGCGATCGATCGCGGACTCGGTGGTTCCTCGCGAAAACTTGCGGCCACGCCTAGGCTGGAGAGATTTAACGTCACGGGCTGCGTGCTCCGGACAATGGAAAGGAAGACGCGAAACTTTAAGTGGAAGCCAACCACCGCGCGATCGCAACCACTTCCGGGATTCTCAATCTGTTGAGCCACCACCCCCGCCGTTACCGCCGTTACCGCCGTTACCTCCGTTACCGCCGGTACCACCGGCACCACCTTAACCATTGGGGAGAATGATTAATTAACGGCTATCGATAGCTCCCGGAGTCCCGCAATTCCCTTCGTTTTAACAGGTGGAACGAGGTCCACGGGGACTCCGTTAAACGGAAATGAGCGGAACGACCGTAGGAAAATCGCACGGACCCACGGGTCTCCCCATAAATATCGGAGAGTTACATCGCTGGAGACGAGTGTGGTGGGGGTGGAAATTCACCGGGGGGCGGCAGTTTAACACTCGAGTATTTTCGGCCACCTTCCGGCCCCGGGCAATTTCCGGAGATCCGGAAATACCGAAAGACTTTGACATTTCGAAGGGTCGCGATCGATCTCGCGCGCGCGCGCGCGCACGCGGAACTAAACAAACTTGTTTCAGCCACACGGCGTGGATTAATTGTTTAATGCACTTTCGTGCTTGCCGCGAAGTAATTGAGACGGATCGCGCCCTTGTTTCGTGCCGTCTTCAATAGTCAAGATGGATGGTTTTGTCGTTTTGGAAAACTCGCCCGACCACGTGTAAGAATAATATTTTTCCGAAGGCAATAAATCACCCGCGGTGAAATATTATCTGCCACGCGAGTTTGATATGATACGAAATTTATCGCGACCCATCGAAAAGAATGGAAGCGACAGCCGCCACCCCCTCCACGTTCCACCCTTTCTCCATTAAGAAAGAATTTCCTTTTGGGGGAGAGAGTCGACCCTTCGCGGGAAAGTCGGGTTTTCCACGACTCGCTCGATCCCACGAATTTCAGGAGGGAGCGAGTAGCCGCGGATTTCCACCGCGAACATTCCGTTTGTGGCCGTGTAACGGAATTCCTCCAGGGAACTCCTTTTCCTGCGGTGGCGATGCGGCGGCGTCGTGGTGGTGGTGGTGTTGGTACCGCGGCTCCGGGAAAAGTCGCTGGGATCTACCGAAACGGACCCCCGTAACTCGCCGAGAGCAATAACGATAATAATCATAATGATAATGCACGTCGATCGAGCGGTAGTCGATCTCGCCGAGTTAAATTGCGGCACCGTTACGACAAGACACTGTTGCAGTCTTAATAACCGCCTCCTGGGACAAGCGTAATATCCATTCGCGAACTTTTATTCTCGCCAACTCTCCCATTTGTCGATATTTACGCTCGCGCCCCGGCGTGGCGTTTCAACACGTTTCTTCTCCTACATCGCGTGGTCCCTTTGTTACTCGCGTCTCTCGTACCACCGGCAACTTTTATCTCGGGCGTGATCTACGTATTTGGAAACGCTAATTATCGAATACTTTCCCAAACGCCAAACCGCGCGCGATTTCTAACCTGCGAGCGAAGGAGAGCAGCCATTAAACTTTGCCGACTCGCTGTCTTATTTGGAAATTGCGAAATGAAATTGCGAGAAACTTTCGTAGCGCGAGATGCACCGTCGAAAATTCTTGGCAATTTTTTCGCGTTGTCGGGACAAGGAGGTTCGCGGGAGAGATCTGGAGAGGACTTCCGGTTTGGCGAGGGGTTTCGGCCATTTTACTTTTGAAAGCGATTCGCGGAATCCCTCTGTGAGTGGTTTCTTTGATCCGGTCATTAAGTCTCTCGGAATTCAAGCGTGATTTACGCGGAGAAACATCGTATCTTCGAGAGGGCCCTCGAGACTGTCGCGGCTTCGACTTCCGGTTTGAAAATCCGCAACGCGCGCGCGCTTGTGCATTGTCCGCGCGAAATTTGACTTTTCTCTCCGTCGGTCGCCGTAAGTCGGAGCGGCGACTCGTTTAAAAGACAGGCTGATAAAAGCGCCGGTGATATTAAAAACTCTTGCTGGTATTGCGCGACGTTGGGTTGGTGACGTCATCGAAATAAACAGCGAAGAAACGTCCTCGAGTCATTTGCATTCGCATTCGCATTCGCGCTCGCGTTTTCTCATCGCAATATTCCTCGACTTAAGCTCGTTTCTTCTTTAATCTGGAAAAAGCAAGCTACGCCGCCGCTATGTGTGATACGCATTCACACGTACACGCGCGCGCGCGCTTGCTCTTACGCAAAGAAATTAAGGGAGAGTACAAAGATTTCAGTATGAAAAATATCCAGAGACATTTCCGCGGTATCCCGCGCCTTAATTAAACCGTGCAAATGGCAAGAACGGACGCCTGCGTTTGACATTAACATATGCGTTTCACATTTCACCATACGCGCGGAAAGTTTCGCGAGATTATCGATAAGGGGGGTGGGGCAGGGGAGAGCGATCTCGCGTTGGCCGTCGGAGTATCGCGCGTTGAAAATCTGCAAGAGGAATCGCAGGAGGTGGCGCCTGCACGTGGATGCTCCTAAGGTACAAATGTATCCGACTTTTGCAAGTGAAAGAAAAAAGTGAGAGAGAGAGAGAGAGAGAATAAAAAATGTTTCTCAAAGTTTCAAGGGGTACGCGTGTCCCGCGTTTACCATGAAACCAAGAGGAACCGCGTTCGGGAGAAGGTCGCTCGACGGCTCTCTCGCGGTTTTCATGCATTCCTCGAGAAATTCGCAAAACGCGTGTATCACATAGCAACCGGGAGAGACTCTCGAACGTGCGCATGTGTGTATGTATGTATGTGTGTGTGGGACGCTGCATAATCCACTGCGAGTTGGTTGAGGCCGCCAACGACGATGACGACGACGACGACGACGACTCTCGGAGGCTGCAAGTTTTCCGGTGCGAGTGTTATCTCCTGTTGGTGGGGATAGGTGGAGGGAGGGGGTGGGGGGTTCCGGTCGTCGTTCGTGCGCATCGTGAAAGATGCCATTGTCTCCGGGTAGACTGGCGACGCCCGCGTCTTTTTTCTCGTTGCCTTTTGCGACGACGAGCCCGCCGGCCAGACGGAAACAGCCGGGCAACGAAAAAGAAGAAGAGGAGCAAGAAGGAGAAGCCACCACCATCTCTGCCGTCGCCGCTGCTGCCACCACCACCACCACCACCACCACCCCTTGCCGACGACACCACCATTGCTGGATCAATTCAACCGAATCAGAAAATATTCACACGGACTCCGGGTTTGGCAGAGGTGCGCGTCTACCTCGCAGTGGAGACCTTAGAAATGCGATCGTATCGATCTCGCCCAAGGTCACCCGGAGCGAACACGTTGCTTTTACGAGGCGGCTTATCTGCGATTCCGCGGCCGAGAACCCCCATTACTTTCCAATGAAAATTGAGACATGGCGTGACTGGAATCGCTCCGCTCTAATCCATACGTTTCGCGATCTGCTTATGAATACGAATTTCTTCGTCGTATCTGGTGAAAGAGAGAGAGAGAGAGAGAGAGAGAGAGAGAGAGAAGTAGAAAAAGAGAACAAGATAAAAAGAACTCGCGAACAGATTCACGGCGCAGCTGCGACGGTGAATTATTGGAGAACGGAAGTGTCCTCCCACCCTCTTTTTCCCACCCTCCGCGAAGAATTCCCGCCAAATTATTTTTGGGGGAGGAAAAATTCCGCTACGTAACGATAAGGGCGGATGCCGAAGTTTTTTCGTGACTTTTCAACGCGCTCTCGGTGACGTGACTTCTGGAATGGCGGCGTCCTTGAGGACATTCGCGGTGCAGCCGCGAACAGGTAGGGGTCATCGGCCCGCCGGTGACGTACCGTTTCGTTGGATTAGGAAATTGTTAACTTTGCCCTTTCGCGTTTGCTCGTTCAATAGGCAAATTTGCGTTGGACATAACTTCGCATTCGAGCGGTAATTGCCTGCTTGCTGGCTTGGCGACGCATCTGGGATCAAACGCGGCCAATCCCTCCCTTGGTTGGCCTCCTTGCCCCGCGCACCTCCCCGCTGCATAATCGAACGTCTATTCGAAGTTCGGTAAACCATTTCTGTTGTAACAGATCGCCTTGTCTAGTCCAGCGGTTCTCAACCCGCGCGCTACTGTAATCCCATTCGCTACGTGGCAGCTTTATCGGCTCTTGCATTCGTGCGACGCGATCTTGGCAATATTGGCTCTATCTCTATCCCTCACTCTCTCTCTCTCTCTCTCTCTCTCTCTCTCTCTCTTTCTCTTTCTCTCTTCCCTCTCCCGGATCCAACGATGTAATTGGTTAGTCTCCCGGCGCCGCATGCGACCTGGAAACCGATAGTTATAAATAAGTTTGCTCGTACTTGACTCGCGGTAGCTGACAGTGAAGTTGACGAATTGAAAGAAACGCGGATAGTACAGCCGAGGGCAGATACGCAGTGCCCGACGTCGTTTCATCACAAGCGTCAAGGCTAGCCAAACGACGAAAAATCCACCGCCCACGCAGGTTTCTAGGATCTCGGACACGCGCTCGTTCAAAATACGAAACGAGACAAAAATGCAGAAAAAAAAAAAACTATCGTGGCGCAGAGGCAAAGTCGGAGACTCGATATCCGTCACGGGCTGTACAATTTGGGGTTGTCGGCGCAAAGGAGTACACGCGCTGTTGAAACGTGGCCGACGCACGGTCGAATTTATTAATTTCTAAGGTGCAGGGAAGCGAGAGAGTTTCGTCAGAGGCGTGTCATGTCGGGGAAAGGTTCTTCCTCCTGCGACTCATCCATTTCTCCCGTAATGGATGGGCTTGTCGCGCCCGGGGTTCTCAACCGCGCGATGAGTCCCCAGCAGCAGGAGCGAGTCGATTTCTTTGGCAGTGGCCTTCTCGATTGTGCATCGAAGTTTCTGCATTGACCGAGCGCGAACTTGCTCAATACGTTTCTGTCGTAACGAACTCCCGCAGCTCCCGGATCCACCTCGGCTGCTGCCTGCAGTTATTGCGCCACTTCATCCTCTCCAAAGCCCCCGCCAATAGCTTTCTGTCATAACGACCTCGGCTTCTCCAACATTTACAAATGAATGAACAAATGAAAATTGCTGCTGCTGCTGCTGCTGCTGCTGCCGCCGACGACGACGACGTCGTTGTCGTTGTCGTCGTCATCGTCGTCGCCACCGCCGTTGCCGCGTAACGACCCGAAGAGCTTTCGTAAAATAAATTAATGCCGAACACCCGTGGAGGGAGAGGAACTCTTCTCCTCCGGACGTTAATTACTCCCGGAAAATAGAAAACAATTGGAGATCCATAAAAACACCGGAGAATCCCTGCGAGATAATCCTAATCTATCAGCAATCGCGTGTGAAACGACTTGTCGCGAAAAACTGCTTATCCTATAATTTTCCTCCCCCCACCACCACCACCACCACCACCTTTCTACCCCGTCAGTCGAGTTTGGGTAAATACGAGAACTTGTAAAACTAGATTATTTGCAGTTTTCATTCAAGTACCCCCCGCTCTAATCGGATGAAGAAACTTGTTAAATTCGATGAAATGGAGAAAAGAAGTTAAAGCCATTGGTTTTATTAGTGCGTCTCCTATTATATTAGCGGAACGTCTTCCATCAATTATCCTCGGGTCAGGAGAGGCTCCGGGTAGAATAGCAATTGATTTTTATAATAGCCATTTGATTTAACACAGACGTCTGTGTGTGGCAGCATTTCAGGTTGTTCAAACAACTGGAGTGACATTCATGCCAGGGGTTCTCAGCGGGTTCAGCAGGCAAATCAATTGAAGGGGATGTACAGTTCGCGATAAACGTTTCACATTAAACACTTCGCGAGCTCGATTATGCGTTGGAGAGGCCAAAGGTTTTTTTTTCTCCTCCTCGTCCCTCGGAACTAATTTGGACTGATCATCGAAGCGGAGGTTTTCTCCGACGAACGGGGGGGGGGTGGAGGGGATGACTCGAAGCAGATGGCTGCTCTTGACGCGGGAGTAAACGGGCTCGACGATTTCGGGCATTTGGGGTTCTCAGCGGGAACGTTCTAGTCTCGAAGAAGAGAAGAGAAGAGAAGAGAAGAGAAGAGAAGAGAAGAGGTGGGGGAGGACCAGGACGACAATGCACGCGTGCAGAGGGCTTTTAATAGCGCGCGGTAGCGACAATAGGCCGCAGCAACAATAAGCAGCATTATACTGGACATACGGGGCTCCTTGCTACCTATTCAGAACACCATGCAAAATGTAAGGGGGGGAGGGAGCTGCGCGATGCACGGGCTTCGCACATAAACGCTAACTCCCCCTGTGGGGGTGTAAAGGGTGAGAATCGTGTCGATTGTGCCCTCGCTCTCCCAGCACGCTCGCTAACGAGCGGCTCTCTCCTCCGAACTTCCGGAAAATCATGGCTATTTCACTTTTGTCGTCGATGAGTCTCGTCCGAGCGACGATGACGCTCCGTCGGAAAGAGAGACGACCGCAAACTTTTTGCACCGTCTCTTTCCGGTTGGCCTGGAACATTCAATTTCTGGAATTCGTTCGCTGAGCAGGACGAGGGATTTTGACAAACGTCGCGGTGTCGGGCATTGGTCGTCGTTACATTTTGTATTTGGGGAGGTTTACGATCAAAAGGGTATTGTGCCCTGTGTAATTAGGTCCGTGACCCCTTTCCATAGCGCGCGAATAGCGCGTTCGCCGACGAACAGGCCTCGAGGGATGTTGCGCGGGGCTTCCCCGAGCGCAGGCGCTCATCGGCCTCGATTAAGCGGAACTAACGTGACCTAACCTAACGTAAATAGCGCAACGCGATCCAAGTTTGCAGCACGCGTCGCAGCTCCGCAAATGAAACGTGATGCGACCGCAGTTTGCGTTGTTTAAACAGACTGGCGTTCGTTTGAAAATGCACCTGCCTCTTTAATCAGCCGCATAGCCTAATGGGCTCGAAACTATAGCGACCCGTCGCTGGAAAAACACCGGAAGTTCCCAAGAGCATCGTTCCTATGGACAGAGAGGGGGGCAGGGGGAGAGAAAGAGAGAAAAAGGACGGTCCCAAAAGCAGTGAGGAAATCGCGAGAAAAGACAAAACCACTCGTGGAAGTTGTAACAACGTCAACCGGAAGTGGCGAAGAACCGGAGGAATTCCCATGGAATGAGAACCGCGCGTCTCTCCTCTCTTTGGAAAATCCGTAACAGGTTCTCCTCTCTCTCATCGCGGTTGCAACGCTCGATCGCTCAATGGAGAAAGGAATTCTCGATATTTTTCTCTTCTCGGATCCTCCTTGACTCTCCCCCTCCCCCCTCTCACCTCTATTAGCACGTATTCGCCTATTCCACCGCGTTTCGCGCAGTTGCTAATTCTCCCTCGACCCCACCAACGAAGGCCCCCGATAATTGCCGCGCTAATCGCCAGATTCCAAGTTTGCGTACCTCGCGGCGGATAGCGCGTCACTTTCAACGGGATATTGGCGAAACCGGAAGTCCAGCGGAGAGATTCTCGTATCCGGGGACTTTCGCGAAAAAAGAGAGGGTCGCGCCAGAAAGGGTTTCCGGGAGAGGTCGACTGAAAATGCTACCCCGCGGCACGGAGATGAAACGTTCCACGAGAGAAACAGATCGTTAGCCCCATCAATGTGCGAGAGGATTCCACGGGTTTCTTTTGTTTTCGAATTTGTTACATCATCTTCAATCGGGATGAGAATGGCGGAGGGGGCTGGCCGCTTTGTCTCGAAGATCAGGGGGCGATGGCGACCTTCGCGTGCTTTTATAAGCACCGTTCAAAGAGACCGCTAAGAGGATTAGAGGGGAATTTGCTAAGAGAATTCTTGTTAACATCGGGCTCGCTGTAAGTTTGCGCGTCGCCAGTTCAACTGGCGTTTGTTACTACTCCGCACGGATGTTACTACCGTCTGCTTGTGCTCCACGTTCCACCTTCTACGTGGATTCATTTCCGTCCGTCAGCCTCCGGCTAATGGCGTTCTCGTAAAAGTAAGTCAAAAGCCGTAACTCGATTGTTCCCTCGTTTATTAACTATCTCGTGCGCTCGCGCGCGCACTCGCGCGTGTGTCTGTGGAAAAAATCGCATTTGCCGATCTCTCCGACCGTTTCTCACTCTCCTCTCTCTTTTCAGTCGTGTTACGTTTCTTCTAATTAGTTGCTACCTCCGACCTCTCACCCACCCCCACTTTTGTCGGTGCGCGTACTCCGGCGTCAGCTTGGGGGCGGAGGGGGAGGGCGTACAAATCGCGCAACATATTTTGCTTCGCCTTAACGACACGCTTGTGCGACGCCTGTGCTTGTAGAATTGCGGGAAAACGACGAGTTTTCCTTGGCCAGCCGAGAACGCGCGTGCGGTTCTCGAGAGAAATTTGCGGTACACGAACGACACACACGCACACACATGGGGGATGTGCCGCATGTGCTGCGTGTGCCGAATCGACTCGATACGGAGTCTCGATGCTGCTGCACGGTTACATAATGGCGGAACGTGCCGGTCGTGTCTCGAGCACCGAGATTATGAGGCCAATTGCTGCTTATCACGGACATTTAACGAGCGCTAATTAAATTAGACCGCCGTTCGATCTGACCTGGCTAGATCCGCCGCGTACAGCCCACGTTAAACTCGTCCCACTCCGGAGGATTTGACTCCTCCCGATTATTTTCCCGCGTGATCTCTCCCCTTTTGAAGGTTTTTTCTTCTTTTTTTCATATTTTGTAGGAATTTTCTCACGATGATTCTCCGGAAATTTCGTTCGTCGATCCTCCCCTTCAATTTTCGATCGATATCGATCGTTGGTCAAAAAGTTCACCTGGGAACATCCAGATTCAACGGGGGGAGGAGGAGGGTGGATTTTCCGACGGCGATCGATCGGAAGCAAGCGCGGAAATTTCTATGGTAGCATGCGTGAACGTTAATTGGCCGGTCGCCTCCTACGCGAGAGTCCTCCCGAACTTCCGGTGGCGGGAACGCGTGCATACGTAGGTACGATTTTCCCGTATTACGCGATACCATCGCATGCATAAAATGCACGCGAACGTGGACATACGCGATTACTCCAAGCCCCGGCATACTGAAAATTTGATGCGTTCCAAAAACTAGCCCACATCTCTATTACAGAGCACTATCGTTTATTTACGAAGCACGCAACGTCATTTTTCATTAAAAGTCCCCAGTCCCTCCCTGCGAATTTACACACGTTTTATTAAACAAATAATTTCACGAACAATAACGCTGCGAACACGATACCAAAGGGCACGCACGCACTCACGCACTCACGAACGTAGACACGCGCGCGTGTATTTTAAACAATATTTGGTTCAATGGCGCGCGAAATTCCACGCGCGGGTTATGTAATAATTTTACATATTTCATAAGAGGAGTATATCCTGTAGACACTCCGGTGTTTTATTAAAAACCACATTTGCATCCCTTACACGCGCGCGCGCGCCATCCTCCAAATTCTTAGGCTCGTCCGTTCTTTATCGTTTTATTTAACAATTAATCGAGAGACCGAAATACCGAAAGAGAGAGAGAGAGAGAGAGAGAGAGCAGTAGAGAGTAGTCTCGTTTCTCTCGAGCTTTTTCGAGAATGGAAATTTCTAGCCATTGGGGGAGGAGGGGTTGAAAATGGTCAATTAGAGAAGAGAAAAAAGAATTCGTGGAATGCGTGGGTGAAAGATGGCGGTCGCGGAGGATGCGCGTGACAATGGACGAGATCCCGTCGATGTTGGCCAGCCACTCGTGTTTTTTCCACGCCGGTGCACATTCCTGAACGCATGAAAATCGTCCGACGCGTGTGACGCGTTACTTTCATTCATCGCTTTGTGCGCAACGCGACGCCGATTGTTTCCGTAACACGACACATCCGTCCGGGCGTCGCTTCCCCACGTTAATTCCTCGTCCTTTTACGTCATGCGCTTCTCACGGCAATCGAGTCGCTCGTGTAGTCATCTCACCCTCCCCCGTCTCTCCGCCACTTCGCGCTTTTCCACTAAAGCGAAAGCCACGCTATTTTCCAAGGCGTCTCTCCATTATGATAGAACTTGCGTCAGCCGCGATTCTCATGGCGCAATCGGTCTCTTCGGATTCGTTTCACGTGAGGAAAATCATGGAAACCCCTAGAAAAATCGAGGGAAATCAAAGAAAATCGACTTATCGACGTCAAATCCCATTGAATTTTCTTTCACCGCGTACCGTGTAACAGGTCGCGAGTTGGGTCATTCTCAGAAAAAAAAATTTCTCTCTCTCTCTCTCTCTCTCATCCGTATAGATTTCCCTGTTGTCCGGGCTGGAAATTAGCGAGCAAAGTATTCCGGAAATCGGTGGGAATTTTCAGGGAGCGATTCTCACGCTCCTTATTATTAAACGTAACGTTTGCATTGGTGCGATGACGTCACTCGAGCGTATCCGCTAAAACGAACTTAAGCGTTTAAGCAAATTAAGCCAAGATCCGGAGCAGCCTCGTTAATAAACGGGGGGGGAGGGGAGGGGAGGGCATAACATATAGCGGCGGTGTGCGTTGCGCTGCATCCTGGGAATCCGCTTCGAATCCTCGCGCGGATCCAGGAAAATTATCCCGAAACGTCTTCCGAGACTTATTAAAAAGCAGGGCGTTATTGGAAGTAACGCACAGAAGGGGAGGGGGGGGGGGGGAGGCTTTTACCTTTATAAGATAACGCGCGCTTCAGCATCGGCGGAAGTCATTCCAGCAATTTTAGCCGGTGCATCGACTGGCGGTTGTGGTTAATTTAACGCTTATGCTACCAATCCCGGGGATTCTACTCAACTATTTTCAATTATTCAGACCATTTGAACAATGGCTTCTTGATGAAGACGCCACTGCTCCCCCGCCACGGGGTAATTCGATAAACTCTCAGAAATTTAACCTCCGATTAATCGAAACTAACCTTGAACCGTACAACTCGAGACTTTTCAAACTTGCATAACTTCGGACAAGTTCATTAAGGGTAAGTTTGTCTCCGCTGAGAATAGGAATCCGCTCGGATCCGTTAGGATATCGAGTGTCTACAAATTGCACGTAATTTCATCAAAGTTCAAACGTCCGTGGATTACGCGATTGATCTCGATGACTACCGATGATCTCCCGTGAGATTCCTCGAGGATTATCGCGTTTCTTCCGCGAAGGTCACGCGTGGATTCGCTGAAAAAAAAAAAAAAATGGTCGTTCGACGCAGCGTCGCGATACGAGGAGACGAGCGTATCGGATGAGACTCGCGGTCGATCGTTACGACGAGTTGGATCCGTTTCGGCGAGAAGTTTTCGAGTGGCAATCGCGAAGAGTCGGCGGCGACGGCGACGATGATGGTAGTTTGAATGGTTTTCGTCGAATAAAGGGGAACAATCGTCGGCGGGAGTCGGCAATGACGAAAATGCCGAGGGGATCGGAATTTAACGGGCCGTTCCAACGTTAACGGTCGAGTGTCAATAACGAGGTTCGTCCGCGCTCCTCGTCTCAATAGTCTGCACGCGAGATACGAGGGTGGAATTAACATAATTTCACGTTTCACTCGAAGAAGACACAATTGGTCGCTACGTGCGTATTACTCGACCGTTCCTCGAGCGGCGGCGGCCTTGGAATACAAATTTCACGTCGTCGTCGTTGTCGTCGTCGTCGTCGTCGTAGTCAAGTCAACGATATTCCAGCCCCGTTAATTTCACGAGAATTCGCCGTTGTTTTTCTTCCCCTTTCAAAAGCTTTTCCCGCTCATCGCGCGAAGTGGCGACAGCGAGGGTGGCTACCCCTCCAGAGTTCATCGAGCGTCAACATCGCTCGATAAACAACGTCGGGGTTTCAGAGTCCTCGCACGTGTCATCGCTGCTCGATTGGCGGATTTTTGTCGGAGGTGTCCGGATTTCGTCATGAGAGACACTTCCGCGTTCCCACGCGTCCTGGGACAACTACCCTCTAGCTTTCGCCAAATGCGAAGAACCTGCCGCGCTGTATCTCGACGTCTCCTCGAACCGGAAACATTTCGCTCGCGGAAAAATGCGAAAAGTCAAAGGGGTGGTGGTGGTGGTAGCGGGGGATGATCGAGAGAAAATCTCTGGGTTTTCACTTTTCTCGCGACTGGTCAGCTGGGAATGCGGGGAGAGGGGAGTTAGGGGAAGAGGGCAGTCGGATAGGACGAAAACTCTCGAATCGAATCGTGAATTTTGGAAAATCCGCGAGGAATCGTTCGCTCGCCTCTTATGGACCGATAAGCTCCCTAAACGAATTTCCAGCGCTTATCAAATATTAAGGCGGTAATATGAGAAACTCCACGCAGCTGCGGTTAAGGTAAAATTCTTAGAAAGAGTCCAGTGTGGCGGGGCGCGGTGCTCGAAAGGAGAAACATCAGCAATATTAAAAGTACGTGGAAATGAATTTTTCCCTCTTTGAAATTACGGCTGACGGTACCGGGGGCCGGTGGTCCGTGTTTCCGAAGGATTGAGTTTTCTCATCCATTAAATTCTAACGCTAATAATAAGGTATTGCGCGAGACTAAGTAAAAGCAATAATTCAAAGACAGAACGCATCACGCAGCAGCCTCTGACGAGCTCTCGGAAGGTTTAAGTTTCAAATGGTAATTTCCCAGACTACCCCGGTAGTTTGCAACTTTTCCAATAATCCGAGCCACTGTCATTTCTGTGAATAAGCATATAACTGTTCCGAAACTTTCAACTCGCTGAAACTGAAATATTTATCATCGATTTTCAACGAGATGCAAATTGCGCGGGAGCGGCGGACCCTCGCAAGAATCGCCTGTCAGGAAGAATAAAAGAGTCGAGAGAGTCGACTTTGGATCACCAGAGATTAATCGATAGGAGAATTTCTGCATTATCCAAAACTCGTCTCTCCGGGAGGTAGGGGAGGATCCTCCTCCGGTGCTCGCGTCATTCGTTAACGGATCCTCCCCGTTAATTTATTATCGACTTTCGTCTCGCGCGTGTTCCCGAAAAGAAAAACATGTTCCACGCAAAATTCAACGATCCATCTCGACCAAAGTTCGGAAGGGTAGCGACCCCCTCCCTTTCGATTCAATCGTAGAATTTAACTGGAATTAATCGAGTTCGCTCGCGAAACACCCCGTAGTCTTTTCCTCGGAGAAGGGGGTGAGACGCGAGTGAGAGTTTTCAGCGAAAGTTTTCCCGCGCTTTTTCCACCCCCTCGGAATCCGATAGTGGGAGGAGAATTTCAGGGGAATTCTTTTCGTTTCAGTCGTGCGCGAATGGTCTATCGAGATGTCGAAGAGTCCCATTGTGTGTGTGTGTGTGTGTGTGTGTGGGGTGTAGCTGCATACCTAAATGAATATTTATTCGACTTATGGTGCTACTCCTTCGGGGGTGAGGAGGAGGAGGCATCTGACTTGTTAATGAGGACGTGCGTGCGCGTGCAGAACGCACGTGCACCGGTGCAGTGGCGGCCCTTTCTGAAAAGCGACGAGCTATGAATATCAAAGGACGAGGTGAGAAAACGCGGACGTTTCCGGCCTGGGGGAAAAATGCAGATGAATGCACGCGGCGGCGCCCTGGCTGGCGGAGTAGCGTGCGTTTCGTGAAAAGAAACGGCGGGTGCGCGCACGCGTGCGCACGCCCGTGTTAAACCTAGAAAGTGCGCCATGAGAAAGGAAGTCCGACGACGATGAAGCATTTGAAATGCAGCGCGGAGAATCGGCCACTCTCTCATTTGTCACCAATTCTTCGGAGCACGGGCGGACAGAGGGCTATAAATTATTATTCGTTTCAGCTATTTGTATAACTCCATTATGAGAGAGACTGAAATAGAAGGGATTTCTGAAACGCGATACAGTTACTCTCGCGACGGAAATGTACTAGGGTTTTTAGCGGAGACGTTTAGGAGTGTCGCGAGAGAGGAGGTGGGAACGGGGGTCGATAGCTCTGGAATTACGGGTCTGTCTCATTTATCAACGCGGCTGACAAAGGAAATAAAGTTTATCAAGTATTTATTGAAAACACGCACGCGCACGCGCGCGCACTCGCACTCGCATTCCTACGGTAAACATTCGATACCGTGGAAAACGCGAAGCGCGTCGAAAATATCTGGCGAAATTTCCAGGAGGAAAGATTATTAAGTGGTAAGAGGATTTACGGGGCAGACCGCGAGGAATATTGAAAAAGGATGTGTAGATCCTCGGTTAATTTGAGGGAAAAATTCAACGGGACGCGAAACGCGGAGAGTCGCGAGGTTGAACTTGAGAAGAGAGGATTCAATGGCAAGCCGAGGAGAGAGTGTCTTTGTGCGCCAGTGAAAATATCTGCGAGGATCCACGGTGCATTTGTGAATCATGGCGAAAACGACTGGGGTCCAAGCAGATTTCCGCTTTTTCCATTGAGCGACATCGATGGTGGGCCACAACCTCGGGAAATGCCTCTTTTCCACGGGATTTCTCGAGAATATTCCTCCTCCTCCTCCTCCTCTTCTACTTAGTCCTCCTTCCCCTTCTGTGAAAAGGATCACGTGCCGATATTTCCATCTCTCCCCGGAATTCCTTTCCACGGATCGTTTTCATTCTCCTCGGTCTCTCTCTGTTCTCTCCTTCTCTCCTCCCACCCTCCTCAAACGATCCCGTTCGCATTTTGCCAACGTAAACACTTTCGATACCTCGTACTTACTGTCACCGCTACCGAGAAACCGCAAGAACTCGCTCGAAAGAAATATTTGCGAAACTCCAAATAACGTAATGACGCGGAAACGCGTGCAGCAGCGGCAAATGACGGGGCGAAAAAACTTCTACCCTCGAGGATAACGAGCATACCCGTGTAATAATTACGGTAATGACGAGTTATTTATAAGAGCAGAAAATCGGGGGAGAATTCCACGGAAGAATCACAGAGAAAGTTTTCACCTTTCCATTTGATTTTTCTTCGCCAAAGTTTTTCTAATCCCGTTAAACGAAATTTTTCCCCCGGTAATTCTCATACTTTTCAACGCTCTTTCTCTCGACGACCTCCCCTCTCTCTCTCTACGGTCATTCGGTCTCCCTTCCTGTACATCGCGAACAATCCGGTTTTCATTTCTGCCGACCTAAACGTTTTCGATATCTCGTATTTACCGCTCGCGGTGCTCGCGGAATAGAGCTGGAACGTGTAGAGAACGTTTAAAATAAACATCGGCCGAAATTTGGAGGATAATATCGCGAAATACAGCTTGATTTTCGAGTATTTAAACAGTTTCGATATTTCGTTTACTTTTACGAACGCCGAAAGAAGAGGGGATCGACGGAGGAACAGCCGACACACGCGTATTTCGCAAAACTGCTCCGAATAATATTTATCCGATACTCGCGGGGGAAGGGGGGGGGGGAGATCAGTCGCGTCATAATTTCAAACATTTTAATATCGCTAATATTAAACTCTGATCTCTCCGGCTACATTATCTCCGTGCCTCCATTATCGATCGATATTTCCACATGGCGTCGGAGAAGGGCGGCGACCGAGGGGGGTGGGAACGTAAAAATATCAAGTGGGTCATTAGAGCGTTAAATATTTCATTAATTTCTGTCATTTTTAAGGAAACTGAGTTTTCATGGTCCGAGCGCGATCGTTATCCGATATCTCGCGAAATGGAGGATCGAAACAGTTTTATGCTCATAAGCGTACGAGGGGTAGAGCCACTTTGGGGAAAGTTGTTGGAGCAAATGCCAGAGAGAGAGAGAGAGAGGGAGATGCGGCGGGGTAAAAGCTTTTTTGTAAATCTTTTCCTGGGAAATCCCGCACGTAAGTTTGGCTATGAAGAAAAATCGACTCGCGATAGATGCAGGAGCCAGCCAGCCAGCACGTATCGTCCATCGGATGAAATTATTTACCCCCGCAAGCTGGTAATCCTCGAATTAGCCGTGCGTCGCACACGTATAACGACCTGTACATTCGGTTCGCGCGTCTACGTGCTTGGTTTTCCGAAATTTCGGCCAAAAGGACCCGATCCGTCCGATCCCCGCATTTCCCCGAGGTCCGCGAAAGCACGAGGAGGAATTAATCGCCGAGCGAAACAAGAAAAACAGAGAAGAAAAAGCGCGGCAAATCTGCCACTCGAAAATTTTCAGCCTCCAGCAAAAGATTTTTTCGATTGTTTTCCCTCCTGTTGCCACTTTTTTTTCTCCCTCACTTTTTTCACCCTTTACCGACCAGAGAACAAGCACGAGCGTTTGAGGGATTCGCGTTATTTTACGGTTATCATCCATCCATTCACCGATATCGTACGTACACACATACACACAATGAGCTATTATAATAATTAACTTTATTTAAACGATAATTATCAACAATAATAATAGCGATAATTGTATCTTTTATGAGATTCTCGATCACGATCTAATGGTACTTTGCGATAAATTAATAATATTAGTTAATAGCAAATTTAATTGAGTTTCCGCTAATACTATATCAAATAGATGGTATTTAATTTCAGAGAATTATTACGAAGTGTCGAAATCAATATAATTCGAGTGTATGTGTGAATTTGATTAACTGTACGTATCGCACAAAGGGTACTGAACGCAAATTAAATAATCTAATATCATCCGAGAGATTTTGAGCTATGAACATTTCACGATGGGTTTCCCGATATAATCAAATTAAAATCATCATTATTATTATTATCATCATTTGACCGTAAGATCTCTGATTGCCATTAAAGGAGAATTTACGTGCGTTTATAGTATTCGTAAAAGCGGAATTTATGCATGTCACTGCATTAAAGTATTACAGATTACACTCAATTTAATCAAATATTTAAGCTGTAACATGACGATAAATTATACAAATGTGCGAAAGCAATGGGCGAGATAAATTTTTTCGCGAATTCTCGAAAAGATTATGAAGGATTTCAGCAAAAATTGATATTGGCGCGAGGGAGGGTAAGGGACACTCGCGGCAGCATTTAAAGCGAAGCAATCAAAGTAATGAAATATTAAATTAGTTTTTGTCTCGGGAACCAATTCCAGGCCGAAATCCAAAACAACAGGACAATAAAGAAAATTGGTAGTTAGGCAAAGTGTTCCCGAAAACACGTAGTCGAAATTCCTTACGAAATACAGCAACAATACGTGATAATAAACGTAGTGGGGAGAGATAAGGACGAAAGTAGCACGACCGAATGGAAACGGTTTCATCGCGTTTCTGCAATTCCAACAGGAACCAATTTCGTTTATCAGTCGCGCCTTAAACTTCCCAAAGTTTAACTAGTTTCATATTGCGCACACGCGACCGAAACGGCCTCCCCCGCGAAATAGCAACTCTTTAAATTCTCATCCCCCGTAGGACGGAGCACGCGTCTGTTTTCTTTTTCTCTCTTTTTTTTTTCTTCTCTCTTCTCGAGACCTTCGATTCCACCTAATTTCAGCGACGGCCACTCAATTATTCAGTTCTTCTTACGGATTTACTGGCGTTCTCCCTCGCCATTAAACCGTGGATCGTTAAATTTCATCGAGCATTTACCAGCTTTTTCCACGAGCCCTTATTGAGAACTTGGACAAAGCATCTTGTCTAATCATCCCTGTCACTCATTGTTACAACCCGCTATGAAATCCCCGGGCATTAACGGTGATTGAACGTACAAAAATCAATATTGACTTCGATATCGAGTCAACTCGACATCACCGAGTGAAAATTCAATCTCTCGTTTACTGTTTTCTCCCTTTTTCCCCCGCCCCCTCGCTCGCTGTTCGGGAATTCGAAAAATCCTGAAACTTCGTGAAAAATCGCTCGCTGGGAAGTCTTTTCATTGCTGCGAGACGCGCCTGCAGTGCCGCTCTGATATATCCGAGTAGTTTCAAGAATACGCTTAACGTGTATTTAGAGGGGAAACTTAATAGCGCGATCTTAAAAAAAAAAGAAGAAAAGAAAACCGAAAATAGGAAAAAAGAAAATCATCGACGAGAATCATCCGTCAACGATCCTTTGCACTCGGGAAACCGATACCTCCCCCCTAACCCGTCCTGTCGCTCTTCCTCCGTCTCTTTCACCTCCAATCCCCCGTCCCTCCACCTTCGCATGTATCGCCATCCAGCCACGTCACTCTGCATTTCAGCTGTGTTTGCATTCGCCGCGTTGCACCGAATCAGCAGAATCATACGCAGATATGCAACGGAGCACGGGAGGAACATTTTTAAACTCGATAGACTCGTGGCACTCACGGCAAACATTTCTCCAGAAAGCGAATCTGATTGAAATGAAAGAAACAGCCGAGAAACGCGGCCTCGTCAAAAGTTCTCTCGTTCGAGCTGAAAGAGGAAGCGCGTCGATATTCGTTCCCACCCTCCGCACCCACCCCCGGTTTACGGTGGTAGTTTCGCGAGGATTCTCCGATAGAAATTTTTCGTCGTTTCGCGATTTCGCGTGCCAAAGGGTTGCAATTGTGCGACCGATTGACGTCTTTGGCGACTATCTTCTTACCCACGCCCTCGTCCTATTCTCGAAGTTGGCCAAAAAACTTGGAATTTCCCGGCATTGTCTGGAAATTCTGGAGAGTTGGCGGACACGCGGGGCGAATCGACTTGGCATCCGCGCGCTCGCGCGAACACATAAATGCATCCTAGCTAAGAATTAATTAGGACTTTGATGAATAAACTTGCGCCTGCACTTTCGGAGAGCCCCGATTCCCCACAGTCTGCGGAATAATTATTCATCTAGCAGCAGGCGGCGCACCTGCGGGCTGCATCTGCCGCAGCTAACCAAGTTCGGCACTCTGTTGCTCGTGAGGAGAATCTCTCCTCTCCCATCGTCCGCTGTATCTCTCTAACCCCCGCCCCCGTAACCTTTGGGCATTTCCCCCATCCTCCTCCCGTTCCCGGACGATAGCCTGCCGCGCTATTGCCCATCGGACCTCTCGCTCCTCGGCTACTCCTTTCAACGAAACTTGCGGAAAACACTAAAATAGGGGAGATCCTTTCGTTGCTACTCGATCGCCGCGGAAACAACCGCCGGATCTTCCGCTCGGCGGATTCTCCAAACGTTCCGGGAGCTCCGGACGAACTGGCGAAGTGCCCCCCTTTTAAGCTAATTTCACGCTACTCTCGGAGAACTCGACTCGTAAAGGTGGAGCGCAGTTTGCTGCGCTATCAACGAGTATAAAACTGAAAAATCAGCTTGTAAAATAAATCCTCCTTTATTTCGCCAAACACTCCGGAAGTATTTAAAATTCTCTCTCAACGCCAGTTCGATCGCTGAGCGTCGAGTCAGTTTCAGCCCCTCGGTCCTCTCCAGCTAATTTTATGCCACTTTTGCAGAAACTCGACTACTCGCGCGCTAAAGTGGAAAGTTTGCGCCGTCGATGGCCCACGAGACTCGAAACATTCGCGTGAAATCAAATCGCCGAGTCACTCGTGACTCGCTCGCGCTCTACCTCGGTCTTCCCGAGGATGAATCGTCGTCGTCGTCGATGCGACGATACGGGGCAAAATCTTGGAATTTTGAGTTTTGCGGGGATCGGAGTTTTTTTTGTGCATTTCGACATCGAACTCGATATTCCCGAGGCTGATGACCTCCCTCCGCCTCCGCGGTATTTATTATGTGACGAGGCTCGGTAACCTGAAACGTAAATCACGAAGAAACATACTAATGGGAATGTGTTATAGCAGCACACACACTGGAGCCTCCGAGGACGAGCACATGTCACTTAAAATCCCGCGCACGTAAGTGGATGCCAAAGGTCTTTAACGTTTAACCGAGTGTGCGCGCGCGGTCTAACCACGCACGGTCTTTCTCCACTTAAATCGCGACGCAGCCTCGATCGTCTCTCCCCCACAGTCGCACAGCCAGCGAATATCGAACAGCTGTGTGGAAAAACAGTGGTTTTCCAGCTTCGAAGCGATTCCCCGATCTCCTCCGTGGAGAACGATCGGCGGAGATCCTTCCGGAAAAAAACCACCACCCCTCTCGGCGGGGAGGGGTAGGATTTTGCCACGGCGCGTTCGCGAAGAGACTTCGAGGCTGCCACCTAATTTGACCGAGGGAATCGGTAGCGCGCAGTAAGTTTTCGTTTTTATTACACCTCCGGGTTTACGAGTGAATATTTTTTCAGCGCGGGAGAGAGAGAGAGAGGGAGGGAGAGAGCGGAGGCAATAAAACCTCGCTTCGCGCGCGCTCGTTCCGAGGGGGAACAGCTCGAAATTCTAAGCCGAAGAAACCTCGACTGAGATTTTCTCGATTGCACCGCGTAAAACGGGCCGCGAACATCAAACATTTTTCTAATCCCCACAGCGCGGATGCAACGCTCGCGGATGGAAACTGTGAGCGCCAACCGGAATTTCCAGTTGATCTTACAATTCCAGCCTTGTTTTTATATTCCTCCTTCGTAATGTGAGCGTTGCTCGGAGTGATCCCTTATACGTGCCCGCACTCTCAACTTTCCCAACTCGATTTATTCATTCGACATTTATTTCGGGAGAATAACACGCGCGGATACCCACCACCACCACCATCACCACCACCCCCTCGTTAAACCAGGCGAAACGCAACAAGGGCGGCTCCTCGTTCACCCCCTCGCCGAGGACTTTGCCCGCTCGCGCGACAAAAAAAAGGCACGACTTTCGCCTTTTCGCGTTTCTCGTCGAAGGAGGGGGATGTTTCCACCCCCGCCGATGTCGCTAACTCGCCGGGGGTCGAAGCTTATCGCTCGCGATCAACCCTATTAGTCTCTCTTTCGTGACAATTGCGCAAATTGGCCCGGGTCCGCGCGGGTCACGTGATTTTAAACGATTCTCAGCCAATTGCTATTCCGAACAAGTATCGAAGTGAGTAATTCGACGGTGAGCTTAAGCCCCGAATCCAGGTTCTAATTACGCCGAGCGTGACAGCCACGTTCTTCGGCATAATTTATGCGAGTTGCGGCGTAGACAATAGCTTGTACCCGCCAGGAACAACAACAACAGCGACTGGTAATACCACGAGCATCGAGCCACTATCAGTACCGTTAACCAGGACCCTCCCCCCCCCCCCTTACTCCCGTGGCACGTGTTCCATTTGGCAATTCTCACGGGGAAGCGTCGGAAAATATTGGAAGACTCCACCGAATTTCACTCGATTATTCCGACGTGTTTTTAATCGCGTGATTTCTCGCTGGTGGATATCGAAGTTCTCGGGGAAGAATCTCGGCGGGGGTCCATTTTCCCGGGGAAATTGCTGACGCCGAATCGAAGACGCGAGAAGAGGGCGAGTTGCTCTCCACACACCACCCCCCACCTCTCTCCTGTGTCGTACAACTCGGTATTTACGCGAGAAGGACCAAGTGGACTCTCCGCTTGCGCCATATTTATTTAATTCGTTAAAACAAATAAAAAATTCATATCCCCGCGCCGCAGCACGTAATACGCTGAACAAACTGTTGATCCGACAACTCGACGATATGTTTGTTCGACAGATTGCGAACTTTATTGTTTGCCGGCAAATAAAGGAAGTTCCGCGTTTCCACGGAAGGGAAGATCCCCGAGATTCCACGTCGATTTCTACGGAAAATCGCCGCTTGATCATACGTCGTCCAACCCTTTCCGGTTCTCGCCGGGGAGAGCGGGGGAGGGTCGAAAGCGGCGGCGGCGGCGGCGGTGGTGGAAGGGGATGGGAAATCCGGGTTACTCGCCCCTTTGGGAAGAAGCTTTGGAGAATCGAGTTCGCCGATTCAATTAGCAATCGGTGGACTAATAAATTTCCTCGCGAGCCACTAATTTTCGCAGGGCCGTACGTTTTCCGTTGCTGGCGCTGCTGAATATTAGCGGGCGGCTGCGGTAGATACAGGTAACCGGTAATCGCGGTAATTAACTGCCTTCCGTAATTTCCGCGCGTGGTTCGCCGGCTTGAAGCTGCAATTTGGATTTTCAAGCGTGTAGAGTGAACGTTCGTTAATTAGTCGGCCGGATCACGGGCTACAACTTTCATAGTGCGGCTGCCCGAAGAATATTAAGCTGCTAATTGTTTCTGAATTGATGCTGCGTGCGTGTGCGCTCACACATACGCGCGCGCGCCAGTGTCAGTCGAAAAGCGAATTTTCATTTTTAATCCACGACGCTGGAGACCAGGAAGAATCGTACGAGCGCGCGCGCGGTCATCGTCGCAGGGAAAATTGCACGGGAGGAAAAGCGTCGTCGGAAAGAAAAATTCGATAGACATCGGTGAGCGGACACGCGCGCGTGTGTGCGTGCGCGTTTAGGGACGAGATTTATTTTCCTTGCTCGTTCGTTGGATCGAGCGTTGCGACGGAGGGGGATAATGTCGGATTACGAGTCTCTCCCTCACCCCCTCCCCGCTATTCATAAAAGGAAGATTAACCTTGGCTTTCGGTGTCGGGAAAGCACGCGGACAGGAATGCGGATATTCCGGAAGACGCGCGCGCGGTTCCATAGTTTATTCAGAAAGTGGAAAGACAAGAAATTCGGGTGGTTCCTGCGAGGCTCCCGTGCGTGAACTATTCCAAAGCGGAGATATTAAATTACTAAGCGCTCCCGGAATAGAGGCGACCGTCAGCGAGTCTCGAAGAGCTTGATATCGACATTCCACCACTTTATACCACCCGAGCATTCCAGTGTTCCACCGGCAAAACGAATTCCTCCGGAAAAAGCTCGATCGGGACCCTCTCCCTCTCCCCCCTCGCCAGAAACATCTAAAATTTAAATCATCGTCGTCATCATCGTCGTCGTCGTCGACAACTCGAAATTCCCTGTGCCGTTTCTTATTAAAAAAAAAAAAAAAAAAAAAAAAAAAAAAAAAAATGAAACTTCATCAATGATCCAAAAAACCCGCGCACCAGATCGTTGCTCGGCCATCGCCGATTCTTCTTCGTGGAATGTCTACCGGAGGACTTCCGGTTTCCACCGAGGGCCTCTCCCACGAGTCGCGAGAACCGACGGAGAAGATTTTCGAATCGATCGTCGCAGAACGCAGACCCCGCGAGTTTCGCGATGGGAATTTGCGGGAGTCGTGGAAAAATGAGAAGTAGAAGAAGAAGAAGAAGAAGAAGAGAAAGAAGAGGAACGAGAAGAGTAGGAAGAAAATTCCCGAGAATTTTGCGGTATAATTGGAGCGGTCACGCGCGTGCCGCTCGTCACGAATTCCATCGACGGGCAGAGGGGGTTAAGCTGAACGTGATTCGCGGAATTCCCGGACCGCTGGAATTTGCATTTGTCATGGCGCTCGTTCGCCGGAAGTGAGCACGGTCACCGGCCAGGCACGCAATTCTGATTTCCCTGTTCATCCGCTCCGGGCGCGTGTGTGCTGGTGCTCGTCGGGCACCGGCAAACAATCAGAGTCCGAGGAGAGACGCTCGCTTCCGGGCTGAAAGCGAGTGTCGGAATGGCTGGAAACCATCTGGCAGTTGTTAAACCATTCGACGATCGGACGTATTCCGCTCGATAACTTTCCTTTTCTTTTCCTCCTCCTCCTCCGCCTCCTTCCCTCTTCCATTTCTTCAATTTCTTCCAGGTCTTCGTCGACGGCGAACACCATCATCGCCACTACGCCACGTCACTCTCCTTCTTTCATCTTCTCTCTTTTCTCCGTTGGTCGACCAGACTTTTTTTCCCCGACGATCCAAATGCCCGATAATGGAAGTTTTAGCATCGAACGAAAACACGGGAGGATCTAGCGAGATCAAGAGATCCCCCAGGCGTGCGGAAACTATGGAGGATTTAAATGCATTCGATCGAACGAGTTTCCGGTTTTCCTAGCTCACCACCAATTTCCTCCCTGTCTATCTTGGTTTGCTCTCTCTTTCTCTCTCTCTCTCTCTACCGCTCTCGCGCATTCGTTCGCGCGCGCGATTTCCTCGAGAGTATATTAATTCCACTGTAAGTGGATATACAAAAAGGTCCGTTAAATCAAAAGCGAATTGGCCGGAGGTCCAAGTTTTTCCACCGTTCCAACAGCATTTCTTCTTGGGGTGGTTTCCGCTATTTTATGGACTCTTCAATTTTCCCTCATTTCTCTCTCCCGGTTTCTAGCCGCTCTCGTGCTCTCGGTAGTCTCTCAAACTCGTTGGAGCTGCGATCTCTTCAAGAGAGTAGATAGGTAGGGTGTGTACTCGTGAAAGAGAAAGAGAGAGAGAGAGCGAGAGGGGTGGAAGGGGGAGGGGGTGAGCGAAGGAGGAGAGGCCGATCGGCGTTCGTCATCGCACGCCAAGCGGCAAACGACCCGCTTCTGAATATTCACGAGAGCTCCAGGGGGAAACGCGATTTCCTCGGTGCGCAGGTAACGACCAGGTCTCCCGCCCCTCCTCCGCCCTCTTCTCCGTCAGCCTTTAGAACCTTGCCGGTTAATGCCTAGCCGCCCTTAGACCCCTAGCCCACGCCATATACGCAGCCCAGCTCTAATAGACACTCTCGACGTCCTCCCCCGCTCTCCCCAGCTCCCTCCTTTACGCCAGCCCGTTTTCATCTTAATGCAGTCACCGATTAAGATCAACCCCTCTCCTGCCTCCTGCACCCCCTGCTTCGCGAACCCCGGTCTTACGTTAATCCGACAAGCTATCGGCAGTTATGCATATTAAAAGTGTTTCAAGAAATGTCGGGAAAGCTCTCCTAGACTACTTACGTCATCCCTCTTCTCTCTTCTCCTCCCCTCCCACCCCCTCCTCACCAGGGTGCATAATTATAAATGTTAAGAGCTCCTTGAGAAATCATTAATGGATGTTGAGACTGTTCCGTAAATTCACTTTAAACGAGATAATGCATCCCGCGTAGTACAGAATTAATTGATTTTTTATATTTTTCTGCGAGATAATCGAATTTCTGCAAATTATTCGTTCCGTCGTTCCTCCATTCCTGTTTTTCTTTTATTTTTGTTCCTTTT
This sequence comes from Sclerodermus sp. 'alternatusi', assembly GCA_037305995.1. Lineage (NCBI taxonomy): Eukaryota > Metazoa > Arthropoda > Insecta > Hymenoptera > Bethylidae > Sclerodermus > Sclerodermus sp. 'alternatusi'. Next base: position 7,884,688 of record CM074550.1, read on the forward strand.
GGCTATGAGTTTAATTTATGAATTTAAAGCGAGCATTGTAATTGTATTTTAGCAGAGACGTCATTATTTTATGACGCTAGCATTGTGCAACGCGCGCGTGTGTCCGACGAGAGTTTACAAATATGCGGTGCATATTAAAAATCAATGTTTTGCTTTTAAATATGTTTACCGAGTTGTTTATTCCTGTTAATAGGGTTTTTCCGTGCGATACCGATAAAGTCGCGTAGGGTTTGATTCGAGCTCGCTAGATAAATCATACACGGTTTGTATTAATAATGATTAATGGAGAGCGGTCGGTATTAATTATTTAACTACGGCGATGCTTTGTATTAATGTGGTTTCCGCTCTGGTGTAATTTTCCTATAAACCACACCCTCGCGTATCGCCTGACAAACGACGATTTCACGCGATATTACAGCAAAGTTGTTCTGGAAGTGACGTAAAATTTAATAACAATGCTGCGTCGAGCCACGCCGCGCCACGCCACGCCACGCCGTGCTGCACCGCGCCACAGCACAGCACACCACGCCACGCCACGCCACGCCGTGAAATAGAACAAGGTTTCACCGTTGAGAATTCTTCCCAGTCACTTGACGTCGGGCCCCTCCTTCCCCCTCCCCCCTCAACCACCCACTCATGTTGAAGATTGAATTCCTTGATTCTAGTGGTCGCTCCAGAAACTGCGCCTTTTCCCCCTCAACGATCCAAAGTCACGAACAATATTCACTCTAAAATATGTTTTCGTCATTTTACCGCCAGCCATAAATACATTAAAATGGAGAAAATTGATTAAAATTTCAATTAACTCCGTCCGCAAGCGGAGGAAACGAGCCGCGAGAAAAAGCGAAGGAACGAGCAACGTGGATGTTCGAGGCAGATATTCAAATCCATGGACGTTTCCATCCCCTGCCCCTCTCGCCTCCACCAATCGGCGGCGATCGTGTGTTTGAGGTACCAACGCGAGAGACCCTGGACACCGGCGGACGATCCTCGGACAATTCCACGGGGGAGACACGTCCGAGACGTAGAGTCGGATCATGGGAGAGAGGCCCGGGGAGAGAGCCGGAAAGGAACCCAAGAAGAGGACGGGACGGTCCTCCGAGTATCGTCGAGCCCCTAACGAGATAACGAAGCTTCGTATTCTTTAATCCCGCGTTAAATTACGCGGTAGTCTTTCGCGGAGGAAGCACCACGCAATAAAACGTAATAAAATGTAATAAAACGTAATAAAACGCAATAAAACATAATAAAACATAATGAAATGTAATAAAACGTTTCCTGTGCGCCGAGGAGATACTCGCGTGGATCAAAGTTCTTGGAGGAATATAATATGGGGTAATTGTAATAAAACGTTATTAGCCCTAATTCGCGGTTAGAAGATGCAGCCAGAAAATTTGTGAATTCTCAGGAGGGCAAAGTGGTCCCGCGAGCCTGGGAGCTCGCGCTGCGTCAAATTTCTCTTTGTAATGTCGAGCGAAGCTACCTGGGAAAGTCCTTAATTCCTTATCTTAATTACTCTTCTGTTCTCGGAATGTAAAGAGAGAGGAAGGCCCCAGGAAGACATTCGGCTGATGCAGCTTGCACATTCGTTGACGTTGTAATTAGAAAAGTGGCCAACTACCGCCGTTGTACGTCACTACCGGAACAGAAGTCGTCCCAAGTTTCCTCCGGTAGACTATAAAGCAACTTTGCTCGCCGGCCATTTTGCCAACCGGACGTTCTCGCGCCACAAAAGATTTTCCACCTTGTTTCCGGAACTGAAGTGGACCGCGCTCGCGACCACCCTTGTCTTCTAGGGGGGGGGGGACCTCCCGCGGAATTCATCTTCGGCGATTCTCCGCGACTCGATCCGATCGATCGACCCTGGGAGGGCTCGAGTACCCGGAGGAAGACCCCCGGAAGGAACTTTATTCAGACTCGTGCGCGCGTACCCAACTTCCGGTACTCGGGGAAATGGAAAATTTTATGTCCCACCGGTGCATTTCTCGGATTAAATCCTGATTCACACGCGCGCGCGCGGATCGCCGGACACTTTGACAAGTTCTCCTCATTGTATTTATGCGAGAAGCTCCGGGAATCTTGGGGTGCCGGCGAGAGTCCTCCTCCTCCTCCTCCACCACCCCCGGTTTCCCCGGGGTGAAGCATCGACGGGAACCTCGCGCTCCGCAAGTTGGTCGAGTCTCGAGGATCGTCCCTTAAATTATTAACGAAGTTCCGTCGAAGGACGAAAAAATGTCGCCCCGATGAAGATGGCGGGCCCTCGCTGGGTCAAAGATCCATAATAATTCCACGATGGAAAACGGGGGTGGGGGTTACGAGGGGGGAGAGAAAGAAAGAGAAGGAGCGCGGTTTTCGCGAAACTTCATCGAATCGGAAAAAGGAATTGTTTTTTCGCGACAGACGGCTTTCGGGGAAGTGTCGCGTCACCCAGCGAAGATTGAATTCCTGATTCACGTTCGAATCCAAGTTGGGGAAGACCGTGACGCGGATGCATGCCACTTATGGGATTCCGCTTCGTGGAAAAATGCATAACGCCTGGTGAAACTGCAGGATTGCGTCGGTGAAGGGGGATGAATGATGGAACACCTTGGTGTCCTCCTTTTCCCCTCTCCCCGCCCCGCCCCGCCCCCGTCAATGCCAGCTCGACATCTCGCGTATCTCGCAAAATTCACCCCCGCGCCCGGCATCCACACCGCCGGGTAAGAAACCCACCCCCGTCCCCATTAGCTTTCACCGACGAAGCGTTCTGGGACTGTAACGCATAAAATATTGCGCGCGTATAAAATACGCGTAAAATATTTCCGCGAAGCTTCGGCGGTGGTTGGCGTACGTGAAAACGCCCATCGGGGTAGTTTGGGCCTGGACACATCTATCGACGGACAACCAGCGGCATAGATTCGACGCCGATCTTGCCAAACGATCGATTTTACTAATACGCGCGCGACTGCCAGAACTCGAGATTAATGGGGTGAAAATTCCGGGGTGATTTCCGCGAAATTATCACCGCGCAATTTTTCCTCTCCGCGGGAGGGAGGATGTGACGCACGGCGGTATACGAGGAAGAGGTGGAGGAAGGGGTGAACTGCTCGTTGGGCCACGGGAACACGGGGTGCGTACAAGTGTAATCCTGCGAGTGTGTATGTTTGGGGAGGAGCGCGTATGGGTGATCGAGAAGGGTGGTTCGGGGAGGGTCGGGGAGTGCGACTGCAGCAACTTTCATTTGAAATGCATGAGCTCTGCCGACGGATCCCATGCATTTTCCGAAGTGGTTCCGCAGGACACTCCTGGGCTTACTCCGACCCACCCCCACCCCCACCCCCTCTCTCCCTCTCCCTCCCACCAGCGCGGAGAGGTGTAAAACACTTTACGTACCTTCCAAGTTCCCGTTTTCAAGCGTAGATTGACTCCGAAGTTCCGCCCCCGCCCTTCATCGAGCCTAATACCCCGTCCGCACCCCCGACCACCCCCTGGAAATAATCGACAGATGTATCGGCGATTGGCCGATTTTTTACGAGCCCGCCCCAGCTCGAGCGTTTTCTCGTCGATTAGGGGGTGCCCACCCCCGGCACACCGGGGTAGTGGTGGAGTCTTTGTCGGGATTTGGGGGCGGGGGTGTGTGTGTGTGCGGAATCGTTCGATCGTTTAATTAATTATCGAGACTGATCGATTCGACGCGCGGAAAAGTCGAAAAGATTTTCAATGGCGGCGCGGGGCGCTATTTTAACGAGTCGATTGTTCCTCGGCGCCGAGAATTAGCAGCTGCGGAAAATCGCAGCGAGCGGACCATCGAGTGCATCAACGGCGACGGCGACGTCGACGGCGGCGACGACGACGACAATGAGCAATTAACACGCACGAATCGATCGCGCAGAATTGAATATTGTTTCTGCTCGGACCCCGACAGGTTCCTGATAAAGCGAACCCCGATAATAGCCGAATCGATCGAACTACGCGTATCAAGATGTCCATTGTAGCCGGACAAGCCTCGGATTTGCACCGGCGCTGATTATAATTACGTCATGCACCAATTGGAATTTCGCACGAGCAAATTTTCGTCTCATCAGACACGGGCGTTTCGCGCCGTGCCCGTACAACGCACCTCGCACTCCGAATCTATAAGATAATTTCATGAATTTGTCGAGCAAGGCCTCGCGCCAAATTTCCACACAATGGAATTATTCATAACTGTTAAATGATCTCGAACGGATCTCCATGGAAATATCGACGTTTCTCCCGACGACCCCCCTTGCCTCTTACCTCGAGGAGCCAGGATGAGAACCCACAGGCGTCCACGAGTGGAGTCAGAGTCAATGGACGCTCAATCCCGAAGGTTGGAAACCCCCACCCCTTGTAATTCCGGCAGATCGATTTTGATTTTTCTCCCGAGATCGAACGATCTTGCGGGGGGGGGGGGTGGCAAGTGAGGGGAGAGAGCGTCGAGGGTTCTTACTTAGGGAATTTTTGAAATCTCGGTGATCGGAACATTCGGAGAGTGTACAGTCGAGGACGGATATGGAACCTCGATATCTGCCCTCGGCTGTACAGCGGGTATAGAATAGAAGTAGATGAAGGACTGGCGCAGGATTGCGGTAAGATTGTAAACTGTCAGACTAAATCGAATCGTGTGCTTGCAGCTTCCGGCTCGGGTTCAGTGATAGGGAGAGATCCGCTTCCGCCCCGTGCGGTGAGCACGTCGCAGCTGCCTCAAAGGACGTCGACAACGCAGCCAGCGCCGACAGCCGTCTCGACGCTTCCGCTGCCCAGACCCGCCAGCACCGCTCATCGGCAGCAGCTGCTTCCGGTTCACCAGTCCACCCCCCAGCAATCCTCCAGGATCCTGGAGCACGAGTCTTTACCCCTGAGCCCCCTCAGCCCTCACATCCTCAAGGCCGCCAGCAGCGGAGACGTCAGAATGGGCTCGGCTATGTAAGAATTTTTCACTTTCTCATTGCCATTTTCACTCCCGGTAAGCTCGCGATAGTCGCGAATTTCACAGATTTTCATCCCCCATCGTCTTCGCGAACGATTAAGTCTCTTTGAGATTCCTTCTCTCGAGCGAGAAGAAAGGGAGAGGGGCGACGAGACACACACACACACATCTATTGAATTAGAATGAATATAAAAGTTGAAAAAGTCGGTCAATAGATTATTGAAGAATTCTCCGGTGTAAAGTTGGGGTGGTGAAAGTTTTTGCCAATGGATCTTAAATCGACTTTATAATAATTTCATTTGAACACACACAAACGCGCGCGCGCGCGCGTGGATTTCTCGTGAAACGGGAGTATAACAAGGTTAAAACGGGAAATTTTTCCGAAAGTACTTTCCCGAATCGAACGGGGACGCATTTTAAAATTGCGTTCAGATTACATTTCGGAGCTTGACGCAACGTTTCCGGTGCACGGGATTTCGGAGAAAGAAATTTCCGTCTGCGCGCGGGAAAAAGGGCTATTGAAGTTCACAAAGGGCCCTTTGAAATTTCGCAATGTGCTTAGTTTACGATCCGCCGGCGGTGCTGCAAGCTCCGAAATCATGTCAACGGCAACTTTGTTCAAGGTTCTATCCGACGTAAAATGAAAATACTTTAGCGATTTTCTCATTGGCGTGTGGCAGCGGATGCCTGATAGCGCCACGAGCACCCGCGCGAGCATATCAATTAACAAAACTAACTACAGGCTAGAGTTTCGCCATCGAGAACTGTCCTCTCTTCAAACGAGCGATCCACTTGAAAAAATTTCCAAATTCATCGATTCCCCGGTCCATTCGATCGTAATGAAATCATCGGACGAATGAAATTGAGAAGGCGAGCGAAACGCGCAAATAAAGAGGTGTACGAATGAAAGTGGTTATTAACTTGAATTTCAGGACTAATAACGGTGAGATGAGGGATCCGAGATTGGCTTCTCCTATTGGACATTCCACTCAAAGATTGGTCAGTCCCGCTGGCCACTTGAGAGTGGTTTCACCGATCGATCATCGAGTATCCAGCCCTAGCGACAGCGAGCGCCATATTCACAGTCCAAGTAAGCTTTTTCCACTGATTTCCACGATTTCCCCGATTTCCCCGCTTTTTATCGAACCTACGAGAATCCGAGAAACTAGTTCCAATCACGATTACCACTTCCAACGACATTTTCTTTTCTCTCGTCCACCTTGACAGACAGAGAGAGAGAGAGAGAGAGAGAGAGAGAGAGAGAGAGAGAGAGAAAGAGAGGGATGTTCCTAAAATTCCCATAAGAAAAATTCTTACGGTGGAACCTCTCGTAGGATCGCAAAATCGAGCGGGAACATAATTGGGCTTAAAAGGATTAATACCGCTGCGTCTGGCCGGAACTGAATCCTGAAACTTCCGAAGTCCTGAAAAGGACATAAATTCGGGTCGTCGCGTGTCGGAGTTAATTATTCAAAGGCCCCTCGGGGGCCCGGTAAGGCGTGCGCTACCGTACAGAGTACCACATGAAATAATGGAAATCCTGTGTGCATTCATTCCCTAACCTAACCCAAACTAACCCCGGGATTCGGCGTAATTAATGTTAGAACCTTCCCCGAAGTCTGCGTTTAAGCCTTTTGCCTCTCGGCCAATTTTTTGCCGACATTTCGACGCTGCCATTAATAACTCCGCTCCGCGAGTCCACCCCTCGAAAATATCACGTAAACTCCGCGCGAGTGTTCGATTCGGTTACTGCCCCTCCGCGCTCCACCCCCGGAAAAATCGAACGCGGGAAAACTCCCCCGGAATTTTCAGCGACCTCCACGTGGACGAGCGCACCGGTAAAGGATCCTCCCTGATCTTTCAATCCCGAAGTCGCTAAGAATTCGGGAAAAGACGCGCGAGGAATGGGGTGAGGGGGAGGAGCGGGAAGAGACCGGGAAGATTTCCACGGGGAAGGAGAAGGTCCACGTGCGAGAGGACCTTTCGTCTCGGAGAATCCATGAAAACTGCAAGGGTCCAACTGCGGTGGTTGGCGAAGGGGGGGGGGTGAAACTGGCAGTGGGAAGGGTGGAAGGGGTGTTTTTCTTTCTTTCCAGCCGGTTAACTCGGACCACTGGCAATTGGAAAAATCAATGAGGAGACACCCGGTCTACACGCTGCTACCGCCTAAAACCATTATGCTCGCATGCCAAAAGCAACCCCCGCTGCAAATAATGAATTATTCATTGAGCCCGTAAGCTCCAGCCCCATTCCTTGCTTTCGTTTCGTCGGCGTTACGAGCTTAGGTCGCTGTCGCGGCTCGCTTTATATTACCGCCGGTATTTGCGAGGATCCTTCGTGTTAACAGGGAACATCCTTTTTGCCGCTCTTCCCTCCATCCAAGAAAATACGCGGCGTGTCGCGAGAAATAGTCCACTAGATTTTCCTAAATTGCCTCGAACGCGGAAAGCACGGAATCTGTTGTCGCATCAAATTCCCACCCCCGCTCGAGACACTTCTGTCGGATCTCCTGAATTTGCATCGGGCTGAAATCCATTCCTCCCCTCCGCCCCAATTGCGAATCTTGTCAGAGGCGATCGACCAGCGGGAAGACGAACCACGCGGAGGAGGGGAAAAAAAGAGGAACGTGGAGAAGGATCGTATCGATTACACGTGGATTTGGCCACCGCCGGCGGATATTCGGGAAATGGTCATGGGCGAGGGGGGTGGGTAATCCTTGTTGCTCTCTCGATTTCCCAAAGTCATAATCGTACGTCATCCGGCGTTACCTCCCGGTCCCGGTACGAGGGAATGATAGTTCCACGGTTCTTCGTCACTGGTAACCGAAATCGAGAGTATCGATTGCGGTTCCGGGACACCGTTGGACCTTGCAGAAAATTATGGCACTCGGGGGTGGATTTGAGCAGGACCCGCGCAGGTGTCCCCGTGGCGCGCGGAATATTGGCAGGATGACGCAACCGGGAGAGACGAGAGACTGCTGCGCGCACCCATCAAAAGTTCCCCGCGATTTTTACGCTTTTCACCCGAAAATATTGATACGCGCGTTTCCGGGCTGCCCCACCCTCTGCAACCCCATGGAAATCAATAAGCAATTTTCGTGGACGCCTCTCTCTCTCTTTCTCTCTCCCCCTTTCTCGATTCACGAAAACTTCCGACTATCGAAAGTCTCTTTGACGACTATCCCGAGAAAAGGGCGGGAGGGGGTGGAAATCCGAAGAATCGCGCGATTTTACTTTCTAGCGGTACAAAGTGAGCCGGAGCTCATAGTCGCGATACGTCGGATTTACACGCTGTCCGTAACGGCCGTTACTCTCCACCTCCCCTCCTCCCACAACTCGACGACCCCAAATTCCGGAGCGGTGAAAGCATTACGTAATAGGACGCTCGGCAATAAACGTGGAAAATTCGTCTTTACGATCTATTAGGGAGAATTGCTACTTTATTGATTTACGTTGCCCGTAAAGGCGGTGGAGCAGGAGGAGGAGGAGGAGGAGGAGGAGGAGAGCGGGGATCACGGGAAAAACTCGCCGAGGGATTACCCGGAGGAATTATAACTGGGTCGATTTGCGTCGAGACGGAAGTCACGCGTACCGATCACTCCACCAACTAACGGGATCGTAGGAAACGTCGACTTCCTTTTTCCTTTTGGATTTCCATAGATTTCAGCGCACTTCCGTTTCCTCGAGGAGTCTCCCGCTCGTTAACCGGTCGAGGGATCGTTAACCTTCGCCGATGTTCTTGGTGCCAACGAGACAAAACGCGAGGAAACAAAAGAAAAAGGAATCGCAGTCGTTAATCTCATCCGTTGAATCGTCATTCGTTTCAATAACGGTTCGACCAATCACTCTCGGGGAGGGGGGTGGGGAGATCTCCGACGCGAAGAGAAAACTTTGGACTTCCGTTTCCAGGTTGCGACCGAAGTCTCGGGTAAAACTTTGCTCTGGCTGGAGGAACATTAGCAGCGCGTTCCTCGCTGGACCTCGTAGCGTCTGTGGCACTCGGTAATTTTCGCGTGTTTTGCTTGCAGGCGAGAGAAAAATGAGCAGCCCCCTCGGCAGGGAGGTCGACAGGGGTGGCGGACCCGTGAACGTTTCCAGGCAGAACCGGATGAGGGACTGCAACGAGCTACTGCACAAAAGGGTGAGTAAACGAAAGCCAAGGTCATTTTGCAACACGCGCTTTTCGCGTATTTTCGTCGATTTCCCGATTTTCCGATTTCCCGATTGGCATGGCACATACTTCAGGGCAGTCGAGCGGATTGTCCTTCCTTACCCCCGCCGCAGACCCCGCGCGATTTATTCTCGCGTATCGCCGGGCTCCGTTTGCTCGACAAAACTGCCCACTCGTGCTACCCCGGGTGAAACGACGCTTTCGCCCCCTGGCCGGGGGTAAACTACCCTCTTTATCGAAGTACCAGCAGCGAGGTCGAATTTCCCAGAACGAATGGACATTCGAACGGTAAATATTGATGCCGTTCAGAGGAGAGGGAGCAAGATCGCGCCTCGAGACGCCACTGCGAAGTTGGCATCGTCTCTATCAGAGTTTCCAAAAAAATTACGAGTCCCTGCTGCATTTCGAGCGGTTCTACAGTTCCGTATAGCATTTTCAACGATAGTTCCACGAGATTCTTCGAAAATTCGGCGCTCCAAACCCCCCCCCCCCCCCCCCCCCCACGCGCCGATCGAAAAATCTATGGATCCTCGATCGTGACTTGGAAAAACGTCGAGGGCGCGTCTCGCGCAGTTCATCGAGAGAAATCTGAAACGTTCGTCTGGGAAAGAAGTCGACGGGAGCGGGGGTGAGCCGGAAGACGGGGAGGGGTCGTTAATGGACTCGTTAACTGTAGCGAGTGGGCTCAGTGCCATATAAACACGCGAATCGCGTGTCCGATTGTCTCCGGTCCCCTGAAAGGGTTTGTCGAGTCAGCCAGTGCATAATTCACGGGCACGAGACTCTCGTGTACACGCGGGCCGCTTCCGGTGGGGGCACCCGTAGGTCAAGTCGCACTTTGATCCTTCCTCGTTAATGCCAGCCAGACACAAAGCGCATACTCTCCCGCGAACTACCTTGCCGTTTGCTCCTTTGGCTTGGCGCAAAGCCACTTTCATTAGCGCGAATCGTCGACCGTTACGGAAATTCATCAGTGGATGCATCTCTCTCTCCGCTTGCATAACGGCCTCGCGAAACCACCCCCACCCGGCGAGGGAGGATTCCTCTCGGACTAATTTATGAATCGTCCGAAGGAACCCCCCCCCCCTCCCCACCTCGCAATTTTTCTCCGCCAGAAATACCCTTGCCTCCCATCCACCTCCACCACCCTTCGACCTCCACTCGACATTTCTTCCAGCTTGTCTCTCCCGCGATACTCGTCCCGAGGGGTTGGGGGATGGGGGATGGGGGTGGTTTTCCTCGACTCTTAGAAACGCGCGGATCGATTCTTCGAGTGGACGTTGTTGCCGCGCGTTTCTAATAGGAATAGTTGGCGGCGTTAGCGAACGCCCCACTAAACTCCCCGATATTGCCGGGTAATGTAGGATTGAAAGTTCCGTAACGATTATGACGTCCCATCAGAGAAAGAGAATGCCGGCCACCGCCAGGCAGGAAAAATACTTGGGAACTTTCTATCCGGGAACTTAGTGTTTCAAAGTACTTCTTTCCGGAGGTTGCGGGGCACTTAAGGTATTCTATGAAAGGTAGTGGGCTCCCGATCGTTTGGTCTGATGTTGCGGGGAGCATAATCCTCTCGGAGATAACATTACCCTAAGCCGACGGAGAAGAGGGGGAGTCTCGGTACTCCACGCAGGCAGTGCACGTACACTTCCGGTTATCGTTATCGACGACCTCACCCCCGGTATTTTTAGGCGCGTATTAAAAACTTGACTGTACTTATCGGAGCCTGACTGCCTGCCTGTTTGCCTGGCGGCCATTTTTTCACGCTCTTAAACCCCTTCGATTAAGATGGAGCCGATAAATCCAACGGGGGAGTATTGGAAAACCATTGTTATTTTAATCTCGCGTGAAAAGCGCCGTACTCGAGGACTTCCTGCCGGACTTTTTCAGCCGGGGAATATAGTCCGGCGCGAAGGTAACAACGGCACCGTAAGTGCTGTCGTCCCTCCGGCCGTTATACCTGCACGAAGACATAAAAAGAGGAACGAAGGATGGAGATGGCGCGGGAGGACGAATGGGTCGAGGGGCTGGCGAAACGAGGGGAGTCGAGGGGCCAGAGGAGCGAAAGGATAAAAGTCAGCGCGGAGAGGAGCAAGGGAACGAGGGAACGAGCTACATCGGGAGGGAGATGGACTCGTTGTGGGCGGAGGAGAAGTGGCAAAAGCGCCGGTAGAACACAGAGTCTGAGAGACGGAGAAATAGCGAGAAGAGATTAGATGGACGAGGATGGAGAACGCGCGGAACGATGGACGAGGAAGCTCACGGACGTGTGGCGAAAGAGAAGAAGACGGGAGAGACACGCATGTTAAAGTGGGAATAAAATATGAAAAGGAAGAGGATGGAGAGAAACTAGAGTTAAAGATGGGAACGCCATAAAGAGTAGGCGAATATACAACGAGAGATAAATAAATGAGGATAAACGTGGAGAACGAGGGAAGGACCAGAAAAATAGGGAAAAGGGTTCACAGGAACGAAGGTCTGTGGAAAAGAAGGAATTAGAAAACTTATTATATTCCACGTGATTATTTACTGTTACTATTATCGGTTATTAAAACATTGTCTCTGCTCAGTCTCTCTCTCTCTATGTCGCTCTCCGCTTAGTTTCAATCGTTATTGTTATTATCGTCGTTATTAGATAATACGAAAGAATTGGAAGTGGAGGGAGAAGCATCGAGGAAAATGTGAAATAAAAGAAAAAGACGAAGAGAGATACCGTGTGCTGGGGAGGGTAATGAGAGATAGAAACGGAGAGGAGGGAATAAAATAAGAAGAGACGAAAGAGAGGAAAGAGAGGCTTAAGAGATGAAGGGGAAGAGAGAGATAGAGAGAGAGAGATAGTCAGGGTCGATGCAGGCACGCAGTCAGCAGTGGTCAGCAAGAGGGCACCGAGCCAACTCGCCACAGGGACAGACTTTAAGCTTCGTTCACACCGTCTCTTCCCTTAAGCTTCATTCCTTATCTCCGATCCTCCTCCTTCTCCTCCTGCTCCTCCTCCAATAGAATGCTCCATCAATCTACGCGCATCTACACGGAGATTCGACCTGCGCGTCGAATTATTTAACTTTAATTAACTTGGTCAACATTCACCCTCTTGGCTCTGCTCCACATCCTCCGGGAGCAGATCTTCCGATGGTGAGAAGGAAACGTAGAAAAACTCGGAAACACGAGGACTTTTCCCGTAGAGCAAGGATCCTCCACGGAGAGGACCGTAAGAAACACGTATTTAAACATTTCGAGAAGTTGTTGGCAAATGATAAATCACTTCACTCGAGATCAAAGACGGTCGAATAAAATACCGACGAGGACGACGACTACAAAAAAAGAGGACGAAGAAGCAGAAGAAGAAGAAGAAGAAGAAGAAGAAGAAGACGGAGAAGATGGAAGCAAAGAAAAAGGTCCCTTTCAGGTATCAACGTAATCTTGATTCTTTGAGACATTCTCGAGACGTTTTCCGCGAGGACTTTCTTGAATCTTCCTGGAAGTGGCAGCGAGAAAACACGGGAACCTGGGTGGATTCGATATTAAGTCGTTTTTTGCGAGTCTTCTTGAGAAAAGTTGAAAGGCGTTTGCGGATCTTAAGATATGCATGAAAGGACAGGGGGGGGTGGCGGAGGGCCGGCGGAGACAAATCGTTCCATTATCTTCGGAGCTGGCTCGGCAAGTGGGAAATATCGTCCGTGTGCCGTTCGTTTCATCGCTGACACTGATTTCTTCCCGATCGTCGATTCGGCCCGGTTTGCACCCCGCTTTTTCCCCCGAGCCACCCCCCTCCCGATTCCACTTTGATTCACCCGTCAGTCGCAGCCAGCGGCTTTAATATCGCGGCTCCCCCTCCTCGCCTAATCCGCGTTGTTCCCCGAAGAATTAAGTCCCTCGGGATACGCAAGGATCCCCCTTCCTCCCTCCCCCCGCATCCTTCTCGCGTAATCGCTCTGTTGATCCTGCTCAAACAAAGCAACCTTAATCGGAGGTTGCGTCTTATTCTTCCAAGTATATTAACCTGCCCGTCATTTATCGAAAATTCCATTAATCTCCAGCGAGCCGAGGAAAACCGCGATAAAAAAAAGATTTGCGGAAACCCGAATGATTTCCCGGGGAAGAAATCAGCGCCAGTTCCACCCATGAGGGTGGGGAATTTTTCGGAGAACCTCGCGTCTTTTCGCGGTGGCCGCGGCGGGTGTCTCCTCCTTCTCCTCCTCCTCCTCCACCGAGGAAACGCTCCGCTCGCATCGGCAACGCTCAAAATACGTAGGATGGTAATTTTGTCTTTTATATCTTCGTTGGAAATAAGAAGAAAATTTAAGAAGGAAGATAAGATTAGCAAAGTTGGCGGATATTATAGTCGGCGGGGGTGGGTCGCGACGGCGAGGGAGCGAGGGAAAAGGCAGGAAGCTCCGAGAATACTCCTGGCAGAAGAGGGGGGGGGGGGCGCTACTTGCGTGGTGGAAGAAAGAGGGCTGGGAGGGGAGGGAGGAAGTATCATTTGGAAAGTTGGTCGATGGCCCGCAAGATTTGAGTGTGGAATCAAATTTCAGCAGCGACCGGAAGTGTCGCTCTGGCCTAACCACTTTGCGGAGTTTCCGTCAGTTCGACGGGGTGCACGGTACATTTTGAAGTTTCCCCGGTGCAGATAGCTGTGCCAGGAATTTCCCGGCCGATGCGCGGAGGTCATTCGCGGCTGGAACCTTATCGCGCCAAGTTTCCAGCGAGTCCACCGGGGCGCTCGATTAAAATCAGAGAATTTCCATACGGGACGCGCCACCTGAGCTTAGGCTCCTCTCCTCTCCTCTCCTCTCCGCTCCTCTCATCCACTCTCGTCTCCTCTCATCTCCTTTCCCACCGGCCCTCCTCGACATTTCCAACTGGAATTACTCACGTGGGACGCATACCGGAAGTGATTTTCCAGAATAAACTGTCTTTTTCATCGGGAAAATCTTCTCCTCCCATGAATAATTCCTCTCTCCCTGCTCCGCTCTCGTGCATCTCGCTCTTCGGATTTTCCACGTTAATTAGATCCAAAGTTTATCTATCGCCGGTAAACATTTAACCGGTGAAAAGTCCGCGGGAGCTCATTGAAAATCGGATTTTTACCTGTGCGCGCGAGCGCTCTCCGCTCTCCGGAGCGTTGCGTCATTTTTATGCAATTTTTACGCAATTCAGCAATGCCGCGACGATCCGCCATTGCGATCCATAGATCAATCGGGGCAGACGGATTAGCAGAATTTCCCGGAGAATTCACGTAACCATCGACGAGCATCGTTATCTTTCGGTATTATCGGCGCTAATATCGGGGGTGGGGTGTCCAGAGCTTCCATCGCCAGAAATTCGCAAGGGTGGTTTAGAAGTTCTACGGAGAAGGGTCGTGGGGCTGCGTCGCCTCCTCTCCCCACCCCTCGATAGAGCAGGGAGATAAAAAACGAGGAAGCTCCAGGAAGGTTTCCGTAATTCTCGCGATGAGAGAATCGAGATGATTAAAGTCCGGAGTTGTGGCTCCGGCCGTTGGCGTCCGTATTTGTGTCGGTGAGACCGTCAGACAACGTCAATTAACACAGTGCATCATCCTCTCGGGAGAGGAGGACAAAGTTTGCCCGCTGAGCCAGACGACGAAATCTTGAGTGTCATAAAACTTGGATTAATTCGACTCGCAGACTGCCACTATTAACTCTTTCGCATCCGCAGTCTTAATTTAGGTCTCCGGACTACCGGAGGGAAACGCGATACTGCAAAAATCATATTGCGGAGCCTCGTAAATTGACTTATTTAACTTTATCCCCGGTACCGGTGGATTCGCAATTAAGCCCAAAATGAAATCTCGCGAATCTCCCAGGGAAAAAAAGCTCCGCCTTCGCTCTCTCTCTCTCTCTCTCTCTCTCTCTCTCTCTCTCTCTCTCTTCTCCCGTGTAAACCGTGAAACGGATAAAAGCGGCAGGGACGGACGGGGAGGGGGAGGCTAGCGGCGAGTACGTACACGGGGGTATTAATCGCGATTAAATAAATAAACTCGACAAAGGGAATTCGTTCGTTCGTTCGCCGGACGACGAAACGCGTGCGGAGATACGAGACTCTCCTCCCGAGGAGGAGGAAGAGGAGGAGGAGGAGGAGGAGGAAGTCCGAGTAAAAGCTTGCGGAGAGGGTGGAAGGTGCGCTTTTTCCCTCGTGAAAGTGTCAGGGGAAAAAAGCGGGGGTGGGGGAGGGGTCCGATAAAAAATCAGGTCTTATCCGGGAAAAGTGTCGGCCGGTGGTCGCTGGAGGATACGTTAGCCTTTCGAAGAGGAGGAGGAGGAGGAGGAGGAGAAGCAAAGGCGGATAGAGAGGAGGAAGAGCGGGAGAAGAAGAAAGTTCCATGGCCAATTGCAAGCAGCCTTGATCCTGCCAGCCTAAAGGGCTCCGACCCTGAGACTGGTTTCACCATGTTCCTCAGTGCTGTATTATCCTGAACCACGAACCCCGCTTTTTCTACCTTCCATTTTAACGCTCGATTCTCCCATATCGTTCAAACGGATTACTTTTTCTTTCCTCCATTCCGCCATTTCTCAAACATTCCGATAAGAATACTCGCAAGAAAAATCAAGCACTCCATCATCTTTTTCCAACTCGAGTGGAAAGCTTTCCATGAAAATCACTCCAACCGGAGTCTGTATTATCCTGGCGTGTATGCACTAAACCCGTTCTCCTCTCCCCCTCTCCCCCTCCCCCCATAAAGCCCGAGCGTTCATCCATTTTTTACCGGAGACGGATTCGGTCTTTTCCAAAATTTGCCAAAGGCAGGAAGTACGTACGGTATCGTTGAAATCTTTCGACAAACTCGTCGATAAATTCTAACCCTCGGGAGAGAAAGGAGAAATTATTTCAAATTCTTTACGGGCTTTAATTAAACTTGACCAACTTAATTGGAGCACAGAATTTTCTCCCCGTATGTAGGTGTGAGTGAGATTTAATGAAATGCAATTACTATAATTGAATCCCTTATCATTTTTCTCGAATCAAAGAGTGTAGCTTTTAATTAAAAGTGATGTTTCTTAGAGCTGTATTTTCGCGTTCTTCGTAATTTCTAGTCGGTAACGCCGTTAGAGCGGTTTTCGCGTAATTTCTTGTCACCGAGGAGGCGGCGGCGGCGGCGACGGTGGCGGCGGTGGCGAGACAATTAAATTTTCACGTTTCGTTATTAGACCGCATAATTCCAACTGGCTGGTTCCTTGCTATTTTCAGTCTTAACAATCGCAAGCGTGCGCACGCGAAGAAGAGGCTTTCGCTCCGAATGGGTCCAAGTGGGAAAGCAGCTTTTGCGTAATTTCATGACCCGGGAAGTCGGTCTGGAGGGCGTTATCTCATCCTGGGCTCTCCCTCCCCCTCCCCCTCCCCCCGGAGCGGGGGAGTTTCGAAAGTGCGTTGTAACTGCTATGCAAATGTTTAACGTGTGCGGGAGCTCGTGCCATTGGACCAATTACAAGCTAATATTTCCGGAAGTGTCTTGGCAGCTGCCTCGCCACTGCCCGCAGAGCTAATCACGGGCAAATATGGCGGCCGCTTAATATCGGATGTATCACGGCACCCCCGTTAACTCGTCGCTTAACTCGCTCGCTTTTCTACTTGGTAAATATTGCGAATCGCGCCAGCCGACGGCGAAACCACCTGGCTAGGATGCGTCGGGCGCCTCCACCACCCTCGCGAGGGGTGGATCCTCCGGAGGACACGACCTGGACGGACATCCACCCCAGGTGTCCGGGTCGACCTCTTCGAGCTGGTCGAAAAATATATTACGGTACTGAGACTCGCTCTCGTTTGCGGAGACACTCTCCGAAATCCCTTGCCCTCCCCTCCACTCCTCCCCCATCCCTCCGGAGACCCAGAGGTTATTGTACCCCCGCGAACCGATCGCAGCTGCGATCCCTCGAGATGCTCGGGTCGCCAAAGATTCCTCGGAGCTGCCCGCGCTGGATAGCAACTCGATTTTTTCAATTCGAACGCCTCGCGCTCGCGAAACTTCAACGCCTGCTCCCGAAGATTAGGTCTCAAGGTCGCGTGGAAGATGGCCAGGGAAGTTCCTCGAGATGGAGCGAGCGTTCGCCGCGAATCGCGCGTCGGTCCTGGTGATTCCAAGGGGGACGGGGGCAAAGATAGCGAGGATGGAAGGTCGTGTCTGTGGTGATGATGGTGGTGGTGCTGCTGGCTGGCGATCTCCGGGGGAGGGAGGGGAGGGTGAGAGGGACGGTAATGACATTTAGATGGCACGGGTGGCACATGATCGGCGGCATTCGCGAATGAAGACGGTCAGAGAGGAGCGAGAGCCGGCGCAGACGAACAAAAGAGGCAAAAGAGCCAAAAGGAGAAAAAGGAGCAAAAGGGGAAGGAAAGAGGCAAAAGAGGCACAAAAGAACAACGTACGCTGCCAGGCCAAGAAGCGGCCCAGCAGCGGAGCACGCCGGGTGCATGCCGGGTAACCGGAGGATTCCCGAGCACAGCGCCGATCAGGCATAACGCCAGTCTCGCAGAATCTTCCTGGCACCTTCCTGCGTCGGTGCCGCATCGTTTTGGGACTCGCTGCTGCTGTTATCTTCTTCTTCCTCCTCCTCCTCCTCCTCCTCCTCCTCCTCCTCCTCCTCTTCTTCTTCTTCTTCTATGAACAAGTTCATCTCCGCAAAGGTGCGATTTTTCTGAAAAAACTGCGAAACGATTTTTTCCATTCCCATTTTTAATATCCCCTCCGCTAAGGATGACGGGGGGGGGTGGCAACGATGACGAAATCGGGAAAATTGAGAAATTCAGGGGGAGGAGGGGGTGCATAAGAGGGAGGACGCAGAAAAGTTTTCCTCGAAAGTGTACAGTGCTGGAAATTGCGAGAGGAGAGCGATGCTGTTGCGAGTGTACGTGTACTTTTGAAAGTGTGTGTGTCTGTGCGCGTGCGAAGGAGTATCGTAAAATGGCATTACGCAACGGCAATTTGTGATTGCGGTATGCGGTTGAATCGGATGTTTTATCTAGTCGCGATCGCAAGATTCGATGCCACCACCGCACGCTGGGAATGGAACGAATCATTCCCGGAGTCAGGGGAATTACAGCGGGGTATAATTGTTTATGCAAGGACGACGGCCCAGGATCTCTCCCTCTGTTTCTCTCTTTCTCTTTCTCTCTCTCTCTCTCTCTCTCTCTCTCTCTCTCTCTCCGAGGTATGGGAATTTAATGCTTCAGCGGGAGCGCGAGATTGTCATAGACACGCGTACGCGGCGCACGCGGGGATCGGAGGGAAATTCCAAGCGGTGCAATTTCCTTTGGAAAAATCAATTTGGCGTCTCGATTCTCGGAAGAATATCTGGTGCGAAGAAAATAAAAGGTGGCACCGTGGGCACTCGAAGGCAAAGTGTTGGAAAGTGGAGAAGGGTGAAGAAATGGGAGGGAGAGGGATGGAAGGGGGAAGACGAAGGCAAAGCAAAGCAGAGAGAAAGAGAGAGAGAGAGAGAGAGAGAGAACACACACATACACCAGTAGTCAAGTCAAAAGAGCCTGAGCTGTTCGCGTAAATCCAACGGGATTCAAATGAGTTTCCCTTTCTTTGAAAAGTACGGCAGGCGACAGGATAATTTCTTCTTTTCTTTTCATCTCATTTCCGCGCTGGCCCGGAATGCCGGATCCGCCGCGGCTGCGGTTTATATCGCGCTGAATGCCGCCTGAAAATAAGCGCCGTGTATTGTTGGCAGCCAAGAATGGGACTCCTGATAGAAGAAGTGTTCCGCGCCAGCCGTTCTCTCCGATATAGTCGCCGGGAAAATACCCCTACAGGCGCCACGTGATTTAAGCTCGGGCGCTTTAAGACACTCGAGACATCTCCCACCCCCCGTTCCTCGGCCCATCGCAAATTAGACGATAGAATCCTAAGATTTCGTTAAATCGGGCACGCGTCTCTTTCCTAAAATCAACCACCGCATCTCCTCCCACCCCTCTGTCGCCCGTAAGAATCCTCCTGCTAGGAAGGGGTGGGTGCGGAGGGGATGAAAAAAAAATTGGATCCACTCGAGGCAGGATTGCGAGGGCGGAATGAAAAAATCTGCCGGGGGAAACGATCGCGGTGGTAATATTCGTCGCTGCACCACCCACCCCTTCTCTTCATCCCCCGTTTCTGACGCGAGCGGAAATAGAGGGTGCACGTGATCGCGCGAAAGTTTCCTGGCGCGCGCAAAAAGACTCGTTCCGCGGTTATTCGAGCGCGTCTCGCTACGTGCGTCCGTGCAGATGCACGCGTGGCGTGGCGTGGCGTGGCGTGGCGTGGCGTGTTTGAATACGAAACTCTTTATGCAAATCCAATAATTACGAGTCGGCGGAACGGGGACCACCGCTGCCTTTACCACAGTCACCCCCATGAATATTGGGCTAACGAGAATCCGTGCTGTACCTTCTTTGCGTTAAAAAGGACCAACTCTGTCCCTCGATATTTTGGGAAAATCGTAGGAAAGCGTAAAATGAATTTTCCAGGAAAAAAGCAAGGGGTCCTTGCGCGGCGGAGGGTGGACAGAGACGTCGAGGGTTTCCCTTCCCATTTCGATCCCCCCAGGTCTATCGCTCCCGCCAAGGGGTTGTGCCCATGCCAATCGAGATCCAATCGCGAGGGGGTGAAAAGGGGTGTAACTAAAGAGTTTCAGCGACCAACGTGGCAGCTGCCCACGATTCAGTGGCCGCTGCGCACAAAAGCGAGAAAAGTCAAGTGTCCGTTAACGATAAATTGCATGCGTTTAGCAGACTGGCGTAAATTCCCAGAGAGCAGGCGTCCGGGAGGTGCCGCATAGGCCAAGTCCCGCGGGAGTGGTGCGGGTATCCGCGGGAGAGCTGCTGGGGAGGACTCACGAGGAACTGGTCCTCCTGCTGATCCAGTTACGTCGGCAGAGCGCGACGCTCTGCAAGGCCATGGAAACCTGCCACATGGAGATCGAGGCTCAGGTCGAAATCACGAGAATTTTCTCATTGCCATTTCAGGCCCTGCAAACATCCCCCTGGTGATGGTCGTCCCACGATCCTGATAACTTCACTCACCCCCTTCTTGGTGATGGATACTAATCGCTCTGCGTCTCTTTTACATTTTTGAAGGTCATCCGTCCGAAAGCTTATCACATTTCTCGCTATCTCTCCGAATGTTTCTCTTTAGCCACACGCGGGACATTCGGGGAATTCGCTTGGTGTTTCGCGACTGCTTGGAGTGTAGGAGTATAGTCGATAATCTTGATATTAATCTATAACGCATTACGCCGGGCTGTCCTGTGCTTCTTCAATCTTTTCACACATGTTTAATCTCTCTGTCTCTTTTCTCATCGTACAGAAAAAATTTCTCTAGTCCTAAGAGATGTTCCTGATATTTGTCTATTAATTCCAAAGTTTTGTCCAGTCCCACATTATAGGGTTGCAGCGTCGGAGTTTTATGGGGTTGGTCTTCTCCATCCTTATCGCGCGTGCATTGGCCAGCGATTTTTTTCAGCTTTTTCAGCTACTTTATGTTTCGCATTTAAGAAAAATACGAGCTGATTATTAGAAGCGATAGAGGGAACGTAGCGAAAGTTCCGGGACCAGGTTATATTTCTTCGTTCAGCGGAGTATAGTAGTTCTTCCGGGGAACTTTATTTAGCTTAGGGGTGGCAAGCGAGGGGTATCCGGTAAATTTAGTAACGATCAGGCGAGAAGTCCGCGATGAAGCTCTCCTGAAAATTTTCTAATTAATTAGTCGCGCTCGTCCTCTGCCAACTCGAAAAGAAGTAGCGTAAGGGATGAAAGAAATGGAGGGAGTAATTGATTCCACTGAAGAAACTCGAAAAACAAACTTGAAGTAGCCTCGACATAAGAGGAAGTGTTATTATAGCTGACCAGGACGTACGTTTCGGGTTGCTTGAAATCTCGTTCCTCTCTCTCTCTCTCTCTCTCTCTCCGCAATATCATCCGAATATTCGTGAAATTCGCAAAATCGCATAATACGACCGTTCTACGAATTTCAATTCTTTTCGGGTTAAATCCTAAGGAGCCGTAAAAAGGAACTCTCGAAAGAACCAGAGTTTCCTGATGCTCGAAACTCGTAATAGACCATTAGAAATAACTAGAAATGAAAACTCGGTCAATGATCAGCATTATCATTATCATTGGCAATGAAAATTTCGCGAGTTTTTACGATTCTCTGGATGCTCGTCGAGTCGGAAGGTCGTGTCGGCTCAGTTGGAAGGTATCAAGTTACACATTACGAGCATAATAATTACACACTCGGCAAGATTGAAGTGGAAACGTCAATATTCCCAATGACTCGAATATAGCCCTCCCCCTCGCGCACCCTTCGCGTTGTAGGGGTATCTGACTGAATATCGATTTGCAATTAGGTTAAGTAGGCGCCAATTAATCTTCGATCTCTATCCAGTCGACCGGCCCTTGATAAACAGGAGCTGGTGTGAATAATTGCTGGATCGAATTCCGACACGCGAAATCTAGAGCTCTGCTGTTTCCATTACTGAAAAATCATTCCAATTTACAATAGGAGAGGAAAGAAAGTAAAAACCTGTTACACCGCGAAAATAAGTTCGCTGAAAGGATCTCCCTGCTCGCGTTATTACCGGCATACGTTGATTTGAAAAAAGGGAAAATTGCAAGAGACACGTCCGTCGGTAAGATATGGTATCGAGAGTTGTTAATGCAAAAAGAGAAGCTGTCCGCTGTAATAGGAAATGTTTCTCTTGTCATTTGTTTCCTCTCCCTCTGCTTCTTTCCTCCCTCTAATCTTTTTTCCAGGCAAAACTTTGAAAATCTAGTGAATAATAATACGCAACGGAGACTAAAAACTGCTTCCTAACAAAAAAAAAAAAAAAAAAAAAAATGTAACACGTTACAAAAAGATACGTTTCCTGCATGTAATTAACCCAATGCTGTTACAGCGCTAATACTTTTAGGAGAAAAGTTGAGGAGTAGTTACAACTATAGAACGACGGGGTTTGCGAGGGGGGAGGAGGAAAAATGGCTTTACCGCCGTGAAAAGGGAAGAAACGAAACGAACAAACAAATAGAGGGAAAATCAAAAAGAGTGAAAAAATCGCACGCGTTATTAGAATAAAGCATAGCCCACCCTCTCCTCCTCCCCCGCGTGTGTTTTCTATTTATTCAAAATGGCACAAGTGCGTATAGTTTCTCCGACAGTCAAACTAAATTTAATGTAGCGTGTGTGCTATCCCCTTTTGTTCCGTTTCGCTTTGTTTTCTCTTAGTTCCACCGACGCTACGAATTTTTCTCTTTGTGGAAATCGGAAAGCTTTCCGGGCATAACAGTGCGGGAAACTACTAAAGCTTACTGACGAGTACGAGAATGTAAATTAAAGCAAGTCTCGTAACTGCGCTAGACGTTTCGGGCTCTAAAACACGTGGGATGAAAGAGAAAGCACATTCGCCACATTGAAATTCGTGCGAGCTACTTATTAGAGTAATTAAATAATACAGAGAGAGAGAGAGAGAGAGAGATAGAAAGTACGTACACAGATTGGCAAAGTTCATACGCGGCCCAAAGTAAATCAATTTTAATCAAGTCGAGATACGCGTCAGAGTCACGTATTCTCCTCATTAATTACTGCGTTGTAATTGTTGTATTACGTACGTGTGCGCTCACGCACGCGCGCGCGCGCATTCTCACGCAGCCATCGATAGGCGGAGGGAGAGACTTATTTCGCGATTTTGATTTTCCGAGAAAACGCCATTAAAGGCCCCTGAACCGAGCGAGGAAACAATCGGCTGCTTTCCAATTACCGCTAAATAATTCCTCATCATCCCTTACGCGATCACTTTTCAGAGCTATCGATAATTCAAAAGTAAAATCGACGGTACGCGCCGCGAACGGGGTTGCTTTTTTCACCCTCTTTTTTCCCACCCCTTAAAAACACGAGGAACGAGTTTAAGGGGAATTATGGGTGGTTTTAATTAAAAAGCTTTTCAATTATAAGCCGCGAGGGGGTTTTTCGATAATTTTAATTAGAAGCCACGTAGCAGGGGGGGTAGGGAAGGGGTTGAGGGTTACAGCGCTAGTTTTTCTAATGCCAACGTTTACGTCGAGACGAATTAATGCATCTCGCGGTGGCTGGCGTTGGTAAAATAAGCCAACGTTAG
Organism: Sclerodermus sp. 'alternatusi'; assembly: GCA_037305995.1. Lineage (NCBI taxonomy): Eukaryota > Metazoa > Arthropoda > Insecta > Hymenoptera > Bethylidae > Sclerodermus > Sclerodermus sp. 'alternatusi'. The sequence continues at coordinate 7,907,896 of CM074550.1, forward strand.
CACGGATATCATCTTTCCACGACGACCCTGAGCAACTAGTCGACAGTTCTTGCTCGACCATCGCGATGCGAGCAGCAGATCACTTTCAATTTATTTCTCCCGATCGGTCTACCACTCTACCACTCGTCTACTCGTCTACTCGTCTACTACTCGCCGTTCGTTCCTCGCTCATAACGGAATTTCCCTCTTCTCTGTCACAGGCTAGACTGGCCGAACTGGACACGCCGAGACGGCTGGAGAATCTTCAGAAACTGGAGGAACTCAAGAAACACCTGATGGACCTGGAGAAACAGGTGAGCGATTTCATTGGACGATACAAGAGTGGAAAGCGAGATAGAGATACTCGATCGAGCTCGAGGTGTTTTTCGAGATATTTTTCCGACTGCGGCAATCACGACTCGATGACGATTATTTTTAGTACGAGAAAGGCAAACCCCTGGTGAATTTGGTGGACAATATGGTGAAGCTGGGCTCGCTCTATAATCGCAACACTGCCAATGGGACCAGCAGCGTGTCTGGTTCTCGTCACGATCTGTTTCAAGAGAACACGAGAGACCATCGAGACCGTCTGGAATTCAACCAGAGGGTCCAGGAGCAACGGCTTCTGGCGGAGGAGCGCAGGGATTGGGATAGACTCAGTCCGGATCATGGCCAGCTTCAGGTACGTCTGCGCGAATGGTGCTTTTTCCACTTCGCGAATTACTCCTCCGGATTGCGCGAATTGTACGAATCGCTTGCTCCATTTCGCATATTTGCAAAATCTCTTCTTTGATGGTTGCCCACGGGTAAATTCGTTTGATTGGATCGTTTGCGCTGGTGGGGGTGGGAGGGGGTGTAGGAGAGTACGCGTGTTCGACGGTAGGTCGAGTATGACCAACTGCAGGTGTATCGACGAGAAATCACAGTTTCATATCTCAAATAAAAAGGCGGACAAAGTTCCAGCGTCATAAAACTGAACAAGAAGTTACGCGAAGTCAAGGACCAAAGTAAAAATTAATATCGTGCAGTCCCAGTAGATATCGTCGTTCCTGAAGTTAGACGATACTTCAAGAAAATCTTGTAAAGTATCTTCAACTTCCTTCGAGAGGGTGAAATAGCTGAGACGAGTATCTTCCTGCCCCTTAAAAACTCCAGCCCCACCCTCTATTCTTGAGAGACAGTTAAATTTCCTTCGAGAGGATAAAATTTCTGTTCCCTCCTCTCATCGTGATCTTATCTATTAATTTGCTCAAAATTCTTTATCCCCTCTTTTCGTTTAATCTATAAATTTACTCGAATATCTTTCTCCTTCTCACGATCTTATCCACCATTTTCAACCGGAATATTAAAATTGTGAATATAAATTAAGTCAACGAGAAAAAGAGAGAGGGGGTTGCGGGGGGAGAGTGAGACACAAGTACATTTACATAAATCTGCCATTTAATTAAAGACATGTACCAGAACTGAAAAAATGTTGTTGTAAAATATTAAAATTAGAAAACTTCGTTATATCAGGCGTACGCAAATTCGCGTAATCGTGTTCTTTGAAATGAGGATAGAGGTCGCAGACATGAATAAAAATAAAAATGCATAGAAAAAGCATAAAGCTACAACATTTTATCGTCGATGTCTTTTTATTGGAAGAAAAAGGGGGGCGGGGTAAAAAAATATCTGAAAGAGTAAAAGTTTCGACGAGGCATAAATAGTAGTGATAGGTAGAAGCAGGGATAAAATTAGGGTTGAAAAACTGAATGTTGCACGGAGTATTTTATAGTTGGAAAAAGCAGCAAAGTGATTTCTATCGAAAGGTTTTTTCGCGATATTAAAACAACGAAATTAATTACATTAGTCGAGGGATTTGCGTAATCCCATCTGCGAGGTAAAAATAAAATTGGCTCATGGGTATAAGTGTAAAGATACTTTGCGCGATAGGGGGAAAGGGGAAGCTCTCAGCATTTTGTCGTTGGATTCTTTTTTCGGTGGAATCTCGATATTGCGGTCGAAATGGGATACCTCGATGGTGGCCGAGACCTCCAGACTTATCCATTATTTTCTCCTAACAGGCTAAGGTGCAACAGCTTTACAAACTTGACCGGTTACTTCAGGAAGAATCCGGCACCCTTCAAAGTCTTCAGCAAGATAAGGTTTGTCGAATTTTAACCACAATTTACGAAAAAAAAATTAAAAAAAAAAGCGTACTCTTCTCAAGTCATCGATATCGATTCAAGTTAGAAAGAGAAACATAAATTTTCCAAAATTGTAATTTCACGAAATATACATTACCTAAATAGATATACCCAAAAAAAATATTTGTTAAATTCAAAAAAGATCGCATTACATAAAATTCTCTAGAAATACAAAAACATGAAAAAAGAATAGCGAGAGAGAGAGAGAGAGAGAGAGCAAAACAACAATTTGAAGCATTCACAAAGTTACGAGTAAATATTTGGCGCAACCGCGTCAAACTTTCGCGTAAAGAGCATGTGTAAAAACTCTTGAAACGCGTGGAAAAAGCTCAAATTCCTTAAATATTGTATTTTCATTAGACAGATTAGAACAAAGCTCTGTAATATTTCAAATTTTTCCTGGAAAGTGAAAAATGGGTTGACTTTAGCGATTTTAGCGATCGGCGGTGAATTTTCTTCGAGTGTATACACGAACGTGTGTATGTGTGCGTATCTGTGCAGGAGCTTCTGGAGAAAGCTCTGGGCGGACTTCGGCATAAATTGCAGGGAAGCAGAAGCAACCCGGTGGAAGCGGAGCGATACAGAAAGCAGCAGCTTCTCCTGGAACGGGAACTCAGTCGCGTGAGGTTGCTGCTGGCTCATAACTCGAAGGTACGAAGAAAGTTGGTTGGATCCTCCGCGAAACGCGGGGCCATTTTGTTTTTGCCGCGGTCTCGCTTAGAGCAAATAGAGATCGATTGCCGTGGACGGGACACGCTCTTCGAGCAAAACTTCGCGAACAAAATTCCTCCCCCTTTTCACCCCTTTGCTAGTCACCGCGCCAAACGGACCAGAGTGAAAATCGAAAATCAATTCGATCCTCGACGACCGGCAGTCTATTTCGAGATTTTCCATCGATTAAACGCGCACCCCCCTCCCCCTCCGTTTTTCTCTCCCCGAGCGAACCTCCCAATAATTATCTCTCCTCCTCCCCGATTAAACGCGTTCTATCTCTCCTCCGCTCGAGATGCGAATAAAGCAACGACGGTTTATTCGGCTAGTTAAAAATTATATATAGAAAACAAATGCGGAGACGCGTCACGGAGAATAGCGGCGGAGCAGTCAGTGGTAGTTTGCCGGCTAAAATTGGACTGGATTAACGGGTGATTAAATTTCAACCCGGTTGTTTCCGGGTGAAACCCCTATTCTTCCGAGTAAATTTAACAGTTGAAGCGGGCCAGAGTTTTAGTTTCATTAACGGCCGTTCTCCGCTGGCTTTTCCGTTTACGTCGTGACGGATTATTAAAAAATTTCACCTAGCTTAATGGCTCCGGTTATTCCGCGACGCTCGGACCTCCCGCTCTCCCCCCGCAGTGTCCGTTCGTGCGGTAAAGAATGTCACGTTCGTCGCGAATCGTTGAAATCGAGGGAGAGATTTGCGAAAGGGAGAAAAATTCCCGAATCGGACCCCAGTCGCGCGCAGTCCGATCGCGTCCCGATCGCTCTTGCACGATGAAATTCTGCTCTTTGCTGAGAGGGGGAGGGGGTGTGCGAAACTTTCAGAAACTGGAGGAGACGGTGGCAGAGAACGCGAGACTGGAACAGGATCTGGTTGTATTGAGACAGAAACTGCAAGCTTCTCGAAGATACGCCGGGAACATGACGAGGGACTCATCCAGTACCACTGCAGCCCTGGAAGCGGAGCTCAGAAGAGTTCAGCAGCTGGTCGGCGATCTCCAGAGGCAAAGGCAGGAACTCAGTATCCAAGTGCGCCAACTCACCGAAAAGTCCCACAGTTTGGTGCAGCAGATCAAGCCGCAGCATTCGTCGTCCAGTAAGTTAGCGCAAACGTGTCGATGTCGGGGGTGGATCGCCATCTTGATATCGGGAGCGCGAGGGTGGGGGAGAATCGATTGATGATAATTAAGTTTGGCTCCTCTGGAACTCGTTCAGCAGCCCAGGTGCACCATTCGAAGAAACGCACGCAGAATTCGTGGCTGGAGACCGATTTGGATTCCGGAATAACCTTGGACCATGGCTTGGAGTCACCGACGAGCCCCGCGTTGTCGTCGCCGAGGAACAAGCAGAATGGCATGCAGCAGACGTCCCCGGGTCAGTACAAGGAGCCGGCGGTCCCATTCAGGGAAAATTCCCACCCCCGCTACTCCCCTCCACTGGGACGTCTACAGAATCAGCAACAGAAGCACCCTTTCGGCCAGTCTGCCCAAAATCACATCTCTGCCTTATCCCCACTCCTGCGGGAACAGATACAACAGCACCAGTTGAAGCAACAATTGCTGAAGGACCAGATACAGGGTAAGGGCAGCCCGATCCAGGCGAACGTCGCTCCCCTGTACGTGAACACGGACTCCAGGAGGCAAGGTAATTCCTCGCGTGAGAAAACTTCCCCCTAATCGAAGACCCGATAGCCAAATTTTCGTCAAAAGCCAGCGTCCCAAGAGCTACGCAAGCGATTTTCAAAATATGATTTGCCTGTTTTTATCGCTGCGCAATGCTCATCGCGTTCATCCTTGTTTTTCTTCTGGACGAGCCCCCTCCCCCCTGCTAATAGGATTACCAATTACGCGCATTGGTCACTGAAATTTTTCAGATCCAGCGTCGAGGCACACGGAGAACGGCATGAACGGCATAATTCCTCCGCCGGAGTACATTCCACCCCCGCCCCCGCCCCCGCCAGCCGAGGAAACCTTGTTAATGAACGGGAATTATCTGCAAAACGAGGAGAGCAAATTTTCCGGTAAGCCGGAGTCCCGTAAAGAGGCGGAAGGTTATTATCGCCCGCGACGACGATGCGAGTAACCAGGGAAAATTGTCTCGTTTTGCACAGGTCTGATTCACAATCGGGAGAAGCAGGAGATTAAAACTGTCCGGATCGTGAAACGGGAGTCCGAGAGGCGACAGCGCGATCGCGGGGACAGGAGCGGAAACCTGGGGATTCCCCTGACGAACGGGCTCCAAGCACCTGGCGGTGCGAAGAGGCTGAACGAGGAGGATCTCGGTGGATCGCAGAATTTCGAGGTGAACTCTCCCTACTGAATCCACAAAAAACCGCGCCACCCCCTTCCTCTCCCCTTTGCCACTCGCCATAAATTCATATCGCAATCTCGCCATAAAATTCTGCTAGACGCATCACGCATCTTCAATCATCTCTCAGCAAAATTCTTATTTCTCGTTCTCTCTTTCTCTCTCTTCCTGTATGTACAAAACTTTGTTGTGGTTGAACTTTTGCATAATTTGATGTGTCGATGTGTTCGTTCGTGTATCTAGTACTTATATCTGAATTTGAACGTGCACGAGTGGTAAATTCGTTGAGGGTAGTAGCTAGAGCAGTGGCGTGACCTGTACGTTTCGAATTAGAATAAAAATGAGAAAAACGATAGGTTCTCTCTGGATGATGTGTCTCTGTGTTTCCACGTAAGTGTACGAGAGTTTCTTCTGGTCTGATTATAACGTTCTTATTCTCCTTAGGTTTTGCCGCGCGTAAAAACACTCTTCCTCTCTTCGTTTCTATCTCTCTCTCTCTCTCTCTCTCTCTCTCTCTCTCTCTCTCTCTCTCTCTTCCTCTCTCATTCTCCATTAACGCGAATACTCGAGCAAAGACTGATTTCCAGAAGGAACCGCTGGGTAGAGTAATCGAAGAATCTCCGATAATGCACGCTCAGAGCACCGTTCAGCTGACAGAGCTGGACGACGTGCAATTCCAAAGAAGCATGTCGCTCCCCAGAGGGTTCGGGGGTCAAAGACATCATCCAGGAGTTCAGCAGGGTCCGGTGCTCCCACCGCCGCGCAGCGACAGCATGCACGCGCTGAAGAATATCATGGCGAGACAGCACAGAGTCAGGGTAAGGGAATAAACCCGGGGCTGGATCCCTTATGGCGTTCGCTCCCCTCGGTCTCGATTTAACCGAGATTTCTTGGCCCGTTTCGTTGAGCCCTTGCTTTCGTTGGCCTTCTCCCACCCCCGATTACTTTACGTTCGTTCTGTACACTCCCTGCAGTTCGAAAGTCAGGACGGGAGCTCCGATAGCACCTTGTCACCGTACACGGAGAGCCAGACATCGAGTTCCCACGTGCCGATGAGCTCGCCGAACTACTCGACGAGTCCTTCGTACAGCCCGAGTCAAAGCTACTTGGGCCCCTCGTCGAGGGGCCATCATCATCATCATCACCATCATCATCAACAGCAGCAGCAGCACCAGCACCAGTACTACCCGCTGGTGGGTCACTACGCCTACTACGAGGGTTCCTTGTCATCGGTGAAACCCGAATACGTGGGGGAACCCGCGAGACCTGGATCGGGACCGGGACCGGGACCGGTGGCACCTGGTGCCCCCCAGGAGAGGACGTTCGGATCCGTGGCGAGCATAAACAGCTTCAACGAGGCGTCCCCGCAACTCTCGCCGGTCTTCAAGAGCGAGGCCGCTAAGCAGATCATCAAGGAGATGGCGGAGAAGAAGGTCGAGGGCCCCAGGAGACGCCAAGTCCCCAAAGAAAAGAGGAGGCACTACACGGTGTCTAGTAGCAAACCTGTACTTGACCTCGAGGACACCTTCTTCAAGATGGTATTTTGCCCTTTTTCTCTTTCTTTTCTCCCTCTCTTGCACTCGGTTGCGTTTCATCAGCTTTTTTCCCCAACCCCGACCCACCCCACCCCTATCTCGAAACCGAGAGAGATCCTTCTCGCTATTCTTGGGAGGGGAGTTTGTGCACGATGTCCCGGCACACGCGTGACCCTCGCCATCGGAAGAACCGACGGGGTAAGACTCTCTTTGTTTCTCCTTCGAGCAGGGCATGGGCAGGGCGAGGGATGACCTTGACATGGAACGAGCGCTCAGGCCGAGGATCAATGCACCGGATGTCGTCAGGTCGACGTTGAGTCACAAGGAGCTCAAGTACAACGAGAGTACGATCGATCAGTTGCTCGGGACCCCAAATAAGATCGTCATCCCCGAGCGTTATATTCCGGAGCAGGTAAAGTGGTTGCAGGGGTTGACTCTGACGCGAGACGTTGGACGATTCCATTTTTTACTGACGACTGCGCGGGGTTGCGGGGGTTGTTTCAGACACCGGAACTCACCGCCGAGGAACAGGAACAGCGTCTGAAGAAGGCGGAATCCATCAGGAAGATGCTGTCCGAAACTACGGTGACGGCACCCGAAGGGGGTGGTACGTAAATTCTCTTTTCTTTCGCTGGTTTCAAAAATTTCTGTCTGTCTCTCTCTCTCTCTCTCTCTCTCTCTCTCTCTCTCTTTCCTTTTCCTTCTTTTTTCGTTTCTTGCCTGGTTTTCTTAATACGATACCGTTTTACTTTTAGATGATGATGTTAATATTGAGAAATCAGATACTCTCAAAAGAAAAGTAGCGGAAGAGAAGAGGCAAAGAGAACATATCCTACAGCTAAATCAGATTCTTGCTAAACAAGTGATGGAAAAAAGTAAAATGGTAGCTGGTATGTTATGATGTATTTTCAGTGTTTTCGATGCATGACGTTGAGTGTCCTTAGTTAGCATGATTAGCACGACCAATCGATGTTTTAAGTTTTCGTGAGAAATTACTCCGTTGGACGTTCGTACCCTGACAAAACGAATCTCACTTTTCGAGTAAGATTCCGCCTGACTTGAATATTCGCATAATCGTGACAAGACGAATAACGATCATTTCTGCTCTTTAGAGTAACATCAATAGCAAACGAGGGCTGTCGGGTTTAAGGGAGCAGAGAGTATACGGCCACTCGTTACTCCGCTCCATAATGCTATTAGGGGTACTCTAGCGATACACCATAGAGATAACTTTTACGTAGATTCTTGTATCATAATTCGTAGTTGAAAAATCTGAGAACAATTTCACTGAGATAATTTCATCTGCTTTCTTACGATAAAGATTGTTTTGTCAATCGTAGCGAGTGTTGTTTGGATTGTTTGTGCTGTGTGTAGGTAACCAGGCGCACTGACTGACATGCTTCCTCCACCCCCATATAGGATCAGTACACGACATTTCTATTCGTCAGGTTTGTTTCCTTTCATTTTCTTTCATTTCCGCCAAATCAATCGCCCAATCAACAGCTTTGATCGTCCCGGTCTAACGTGACAAATGGTTTAATCTTTCCTCCTTGAACTTTTGGCAGTGAACGCCCTGGCAACGCTCCCTTTGAACTCCGAGGCCAGTTTTGAAGAAGAAGACCTGTCGCCTGTCACTCCACTCCCACTTTATCAGCAGAGGGAAAATTTCTACTCATAAGCGTCAGTCAAGCTGGATATTAATCTTATCCAGAGGAGCGAATCTTAAAAGCATCTGAAATATTACTGCCATCAACGAATAGCATTTCCAGAATCTCGAGAACCGCCTATTCTCTGCGTGAATCTCGCATTTTAATGCGCGTACAGTAACCGACATTAATGGCGTCTCCATAAATCAGGAGTATTACGTTTTATTAAAATGAGCCGGTGACAGGGAAATGCCGGTGGCTGAAAGACGCCATTTATGCCGAAATGCGCATTTCTCCCGTATTGTATATCAAATAAAAAGCATGGGACACTCTTGAACGGACCGTAAAACATTTATCGCGGCTGCTCCACCGCTCAAGATCGCACAATGTTTCTTTTTACGACGCCATCTTTTATTACTCGACGATCTAAATATGCGGAAATTTCGATTGAAATTCGATTCGGAAACTCTCCCTATCGTGTATATAAAAGTGTCTCTGCGAAATATTTGTGATCGCACCGTTGCAACAGCCAAAAGTAACGTAACGTAACGTGTAAAAGATTCATTTACTTTATTTAGCTTTAAGAATGCTAACTGTATATGCGTACGCGCTCCAAAGAGACAAATGTGCAAATAGAAGTTTTCAGAAGCCATGCCCGTACAAAACAGGTCCCGCTCAGATCGAAATTTTCATACCAGTTTCAGTTTCCTAGTCCATGTAAATAAATAATAGATAACAGTGCCAAATATTGTGCTATTCAATAATCCAGCACGATTATCATTGTCAATTAGAAAACTGTCGCGTTGGTCGAACGACGCGACAGGGAAGTCTATTTAACGCAAAAACCACAAGATGTACCATGGCGACACGGTCATTCGAATGTATCGAAGAAAAACTGTCGAGGAAAGGAATTATTTGAAGAAACTATCATTGAAAATATCGGATACGATAGTTGGAAATTTTATTCCGCTCTAATTATCGAAAGATGCGGCAAGGGATCTTGTCGATTATCCTTCTGCATGTATTGCCATAAATAATAATGTTTTCCCTTCAGTTCTTTTTAGCAACAATATCATTAATCTCGTATCTTATCTTGTGCGATAATTAATTGAAATAGAGAGAGAGAGAGAGAGAGAGAGAGAGTGTAACTGTATATAAAAATATGTTTTAAGGGAAGTCGGTTGACAGAGTATAGAAAACCTTGCGAAACGATAGGAATAGGAAGTGCAATGTACCATGCACTTTTCGTTGTGGATTTCTTTGAGAAACTCATCCTTGACGTCCTTGTAACTTCTACAGGAGCCTGTAGATCGTATGCAAGGAAAATGATGTCAAAAATTAGCGATCAACCTGTGCAATGATTTGCCGAAAATCTGGACATCGCACTTTTTATCAAATTCTTTTCAGTATATAGCATAATCGAGAAACTGTAGCGATAATACTAAGTTGCATATGCGCGTGGGTTTGTGTCTTCCATGGTATTTTCGAGATGAAAGGAGCGACTCTTGTGTTTTCATTATTTTAAATGTTTATTTTTCATACGATCGAGCTTGTTGAATTATTGAAAATGCCCTGGTTCTCGATATTACCATGGAAATCCTTAGAAATTAATCGAAGATTCTCTCTTATCCACACTCGTGTTTTAATTTTCTTACTTTCTTTCCATGTCTGTACATTGGCATGAAATGTCAATGACTTCGGTACAGCTTTAACGAAAGAAATCAGCTTCGTAGCTATTACAGAATAGTTTAGTAATATAATTAGCAATGATAAGAAATCACTATGATTCTCGTTAATCCAGCGAAACTTTCAGTCCCTGTTGGACAAAGTGTTCGCATTTTTAGCGAAGCAAAGATTTTAGGATGATGCGAGTACGATGTGATCACAAATATCGATCATTTCCGGTGTCGGCTGTTCAGCAATGAGCTGGGAAAAGGGTGCGCGATCATCCCACGTAAAACTGAAGTAAAGAATAAAACATTCTATCACTTAACGATAACTAATAATTCTAATCTCTGTTTCTCCAGACGTAACTCACCCACCCCTCACCCTCCCCGCCCCAGAAAAAATTCTTATTACATTATAAATCACGCCCGATAATATCGTCTTTTTCTAAGAAATTTTACATTGGTTTTTCCACGTATATATTGTAAAATATAGGTGTAAATTATAAAAGTATTAATATTAAGTTGACAATCCTCACCATCGATTTTGATACCGAAAATTCAATTCGTTTAGTTTAATAAGCTTTAAAAGAGCGTGCAATTGAAAAATTCACAATAAGCACACCATTTGTAATCAATGAGAGCAGAAAGGGTCGGGAGAGAAGATCAGTGACCAGAAAACACAAGCGTGCGAAAACCTGGAAGCAAAGAGCGGCGCGAGTGTCCCAAGCTCGATGTTTCTCATGCAAAATTATCGCAAAGTAACGTGGAAAGTTTCTTTCGTCATTCAATCATGCATCGCGATGCAGACCATTTGAAACGTGTTTCCGGAAATGCGTTTAGTGGTTTTACGAAAAATGACAAGTCGTATTCGAGGGACACGCGCGCTAAGATGTACACCGCTGACGGTGCTTCCAGGTTTCATGGTCTCCAAGATTTATGGATTATGATCCGAGCACGAATAAAGCCCTTATAACGAGACTATCCGGCAAATTTTAATGATAGTGGAGAGTCCTAGGGTTTTTCCGAGTTTGCTTCGAAACCTTTCATTTTAGACAATAAAACGCAAAAGGCTGCTGGCCTCGGCTACTAACAAAGTAAGGTCGATGGTAAACTAGCTTTAACAGGCGAAATTTATCGATAGTCGATACTAATTACAAGGTAGACGTACAATCGGCAAACTGTGAACATGCATAGGTCCCACGTGTCGTTAAAACAAAAGTGAGCCAAGTTAAAGTCTAACTACACTGTAAATATGTAGCTATGCGAGTATCATTACGATCACGTTATACCAAATTAGCTAGTCCGGGCAGCGAGGGCTCTCGCCCGGAATTGTAAACTCTAGATACCGCTAACAATAAGAATTACCATTTTTTTTACTCTCGATTTACCATTCGAAAAAAAAATGACCAATCTTCCAAAGTCACGATCGACTATAAATTTCACGGTCACGCTCTAGCTGCTATAAAAATACAGTTATGAAAATCTATTGATAAATCTAAGCGATTACGCAAATTTACTCTTAACGATTTATACATTAGGAAGTTATCGAATTGAGGGAAAGAGAGAGAGAGAGAGAGAGAGAGGGAGAAATTATTGTAACGATCGACTGGAGATGGTATCACACATTGTTTCTTTATTTAAGATTTCTAAAAATCGATACTGTCCTTTTGATAGTGTGTCACGTATATTGCGGAGCTCTGGATTCTTTATTGCAAACGCATTTGAGGAGGATTTGCAAGGATCAACTGTGACATTCCGCGCTTTTGTATCTCGGAACTTGCGCAATGTTATCGATGCCTGTGTAAATATCGCTGACCCCCGACCTACCCCAAAATATCTCTGTAATCGCTGTATATACGTGCACAAAGAGAAAGAGAGAGACGTAACTTTGCATAATTATTAAAGATGCTCGGTACCACGTAAAGTTCCTTGTCATAATTTCGTTGGAAAGAAAATAGCATTGCCGAAGAGGATAGGAAGAAATTCTTTGCAAGTAGAATAAATAAATATGCCCTTCTTCAATTTTTCATAAATTTCCTCTCTTAGTGCACTTGAAAACATCTCTCTCTCCTATCATTGAAAAGAATGTACCTCTTTTAAAATCCTTTTTCTTCAAATTCTCAGAATAATCTCCGCTACATTGAGATTCCCTGTTTAAATGTTTAGCAAAAGAATATCTTGCTTATTTCTAACAGATCTGTCTCTTTTTTTAGCATTCCGAGGTAAAGAAACTTTTCATAAATTTTCACAAACGCGTCACATCTTTCGAGTTTTCTTCTTTCTCTTTTTATTTATTTGTAAAAAGACGAGTCGCGAATTTGTCGAACATAGCTTTCGCAAGCTGCAAGTTTATATTTGTATCTTAATACCGGAATGAAACGTCATGTTACGTGTATGATTTTCACGATTTTTGCATTGGGCCTTAACGTGGTGCGAAAACCGCCGTCTGCCGCTACGGTGTTAACATCAAAGAATACGAATCTTCAAGATCTGAACGTATAGGCGCTCAATACCAAATTGTGTTTATATTATAATACTAATCTGTTGATTATTGCATAATTCTATATTAGCGTCATATTGGATTTTGTAGATAGGCGGAAGCCACGCATATACATATGAATAAACACAAGTATAATAAATGATCCACGCTCCTTATACATATATATATATAAATACAAAAATTCTATATAATACACAAATATATACACACTTAAGCTAAGATGAGAGCACATCAGTAAGGTTTTAAGACAGTTTTACAAAACGCAATACATGTATATCGGAGAAACTGAAAAGTCGCAAGTTTTATGACGACGACTATGCCGATACGCCGTGAGAAAAAAATATATATATACATATAAATTAATGTTACTACTGTTTCACGACAAATAAAACGCAAACTGGTTTTTATATCCTGTGGAATTTTCTCTTTCTGCTTCACCCTGTTCCCTAAATACCTTTACTACCGCCCCCTCCACGTGTTTTCTTATTTTCGATAGGATACTGACTTTTTCTCAATTTCTTGATACCAGAGGAATCTCATAAATACCTTAGATACGTTCAATTTCTGTCATTGATAGTTTATAAGGGGGAATTAAACAAATTTATTTTTTGTTGTTCATAGAACATAGAGAGTGATAGCGAATAATGCAAGGGAGGGATAATGCAAACCCTCGTGTAACATGGAACTTCCATAACGTGGATTCCATACAACGCGATACTAATTAATCGCTCTATAAGAGGGATCACTTCATTTAATACTTGAGAAAATTGGAATCGTATAGATACGATTGTCAACGTCGATTTTTTCCAAAACAGACAAGAAAAGAATAGTTGGATTTTCGATAAATGATCTACGAGATTAAAAATAAAGATTTAAGCGTAACATCTGCACATTTCAGCAATAAAAGCAAACTGTTTTCGAATATCATTAGCACACACGTGTGCGAAATATCAATGTTTGTAGAAAAGATGTCAGTATTTGCTTGGAAGGTTTTTTTTACGGTTTTCGAATTGCCTTGTGGGAGGAAACGAAAGACGAAAACTTATCGAGTGATATAAAAAAGAAAATAGAATTCAATTGGGTTCGGCTGACATTCCAGCTTGACTCACTGGCAGCATAAAAGGACCCCACAAGCGAATTCTTGTATTCTCCTAGTCTGATTTTCACAGAAGTCGCTCTGGTTAAAAGAATAAAAGACCTTTTATCTGAAAAAAATATTTACAAGGTATTTCTGTATTTAAATCGAATGTTTGATCAGAATTAAAGTAGAAGCGTACTATTTAAAGCACTTAACTTATTGGCAGGGAAAAAGAAGCAGCACATTCGCTAATCCATGGTATTTAAATATACGTTTATTAGCGCACTGTAAAAATAATCAAATAATTCCAAAAGTCAATATAACTTTGAACTCATTGAGCCAGAATTTAAAACCACCTCTTTTTAATCGAGGAAAATAAACATTAATTAAAAATTTCTTTAGCTACACATCGTGGAATTATAAATTACAGTTGTACCAATATCACCATCTGTTTTTATTCAACGTGTAGAATTAATTAATGAACCTTTGTAGAATAGTTTAAAACTGTATTGATTAATGGGGTGGTGATATCATTGATCGATACAATAATTACATGATTATTATATACTTACCTATGATAAGATCTATGAGCATTTTGTTATTGAAAATTTTTGTTATTCTGCTAATTGAATGATTATACCGCAAAACGAAATCTATCATTTTTTCATAATATCTGCACCGCATTAACTTTTCCTGTAGTTATCAATTACACAGTTTTCTTCCTTGTCATTTATTAGAATAAAATTAATATTCATTGATAAGAAGAAATGAGCAGTTTTTATTATGATTATTTATGATTGATTAATAAATATATATATTGTAAAAAAGTCGATTTCTCTTTAAATTGGTCAACATGAAAAGTATTTATAACATGAATATATTTAAAAACTGTTAATCATGAATTTTCACTTGATTTCATTGAAGCAATGATCATGATTATTATTGCCATTAAATTGAAGTTTATTATACAAGATAAAGGTCCACTTGGGAGAACAAACTCTAAAATGAACGTCATCACATGTTTATTACACGAAAGCATCGAGTTTTCTAAAGCCAACCAGAAGCGATAAGCCTATTCTTCGATTTCGCTCTGGAATAATCGAATTAATCCGCACATCCAGAATAATCTTTTCACATATGCAAACTTATCAGCTTTTGAAGGAAAATTATTTCACTCGTCAATAACAGAAGATATAGAATTACTTGGAATAGAAACTGGAACATCCGAGGAATGATGCGTCTAAGCAAAATATCTAACTTAAACAGGAAACATTGATAAGCTCTGACTTCATGCATACGTAACAATAAAATGTTTAGTCAGAAATAGTTAATGAAGAAATCAAATGAACGGTCTTCGACAATAGTATCAGAAAAGCCTTTTATTGGATATCTGCATTTTTTTTAGCAGCAATCTCCTATTATCTGTATATAAATTTCTCATAATCTCGCTACTGAAACCTTCCCTTTCAATCATTTGTTTTTAATTTCAGTGGCTCTTCCAACAGGAATTAGTTAGAAAGATATGAGTAGGGGAGAGGGGGGCGTTGATTAATTGATTCTATCCGATAAAATATTGCGTGTGGTGAGGTAGCGAAAAGCGGAAGAGGAACAAAATGAATGGATCTCACTGGGAGAGCCTGAAGATCAGCCGATGAGGAATCGATCTGCAGTTCTAGGGATTCTGCCTTCATTCGCGTGCTTGAGGTTTCCACTGTTGGCGGGAGGTAGAGGGTCGTCGAACCAGCCAATCGCACGGGGGACCGTGCACCTGAATTCTAATGAGGTCCACCGGGTATATATGAGCTTAACCTCCGTCTCAGCCACGATTTTTCCGAGTACCGGTCATCGCGAAGGTGAGTCTCTCTTTCTCTCTCTTTCTTTTTTTTTCATTCTTTTTTAATTCTTTTTTAATTCTTTATTTCTTTTTTTTCTCGTTTTTTTTTTTTCACTTTTCTCTCCTCATTTTTTTTCTGCTTCTTTTCCTTCTTCGGCATCCTCGTGTCCTTCACATTGCTATTCCAACCGTAGAATATGCATGCAACAAATATTTGTCAATTACACGAAATTCTTTCCTTCTCAAAGCCGATTGTGAATACTTGCAAAGAGTGGTGTGCTACCAGTGGACGTCGAGAGCCATTTCGATCCGCGTTACAGTTCGCGTATTTTTTTTATTAAAAAACTCCCGATCTCGATCACGACCCGATCCTGGATGTTTAAACGAGTGACGTTGCCTCGAAGTACAACGGAGGTAGTTTTAAGAACTGATCGAGATTTCTTCGAGCGGATTTTGATCCACGTCGATTGTGAGATATTCCAGCAGTGGAATAATTCCGGAGAGAAATGTGCGGGGATCGTGTTTGCTCCGTGCAATTTTCAATGCGCGTTGGTGACCAGTGAAATGGATGAACGGTGAAAAACCGATAGATTTTCCTCCGGATCGAAGCGCGTGGCTTTTCCTTCTTCGCGCGCCTGTCTCGGTAAGCAGCTGCGAGAAGCGTTTGCTAAATGTGCCGTTTTTAATTAATCGCCAATAGTGTGCCGGCTGCATACTGCATTCCAGACGCACACGCGTCATTTGTCATTTTGCAGCGCAAGTCTCCTGCACTCCCCGAGAATATTCGCAAAAACGCTTGAAACTCCCCCGTGACGAAAGAAGGAAAAATTTCTCCCTCGAAAAAATTCTGTTCTCTCGCTCCGTCGTGCATTTCCCCCCTTTGCTTCTTCATCTCTTTCGTGATACAGTTTCAATCGCGAATAGCCGATAAATAGCGCGATTGCTCCTTCTGGGATGAATTCCCCCGCCTGCTAACAATTGCACCGGTTGCTCCTCCCAGCGCCATTTCAACTTGCAATAATTAACCGTTCTCGACATTGAGAGTTCAGCTTCATTAGTATTCCGGGGAAATGTATTTTGCGAGAATTCAGAAGGGAGAGAACAAGCGGATCGCAGAAAAAGGAAGGAAAGGAAGGAGGAGAGTCCATATTGACACACGGGCAAGGCTGACTTTTTGCTCGACTTTGCCGTTTGTATTCCGAGTGCAACGAGCGGAATAGAAGTCGAAGGTTCGGATGCACCGTGCATTCCAATTCCTGAAAGAAAAAACCAGCCATAGAGAGGAAAGGACCCAAAGAGCTCTCGAGACCTTTATTTATTTACACGAGAGCGACAACTATCCGCGTCTTTTTATTTCGCGCGATCGCCACAAAACCCAAGGACGTCCTTCCTCCGGAGAGTCTCTCTCTCTCTCTCTCTCTCTCCTCTCCTCCTGTCTTCTCTTCTCTCCTTTGTCCAAGCAAAGTGGAAATTGCCGTCTCCCCGGTCTGAGAGGTACATCGAGCAAAAAGTTTTTATGAAGAGACCAAGAGTGTCAAGATCGAGTAATTGGAGCTAATTTGAAAATTCTCTCGGTCTCTCCCAGGGGTGGCGGGAAAACTATCCGTGTGCGCGCGCGCTCATCGGAGAACTAACAAACGCGGAAAGGGAGGGAAAAAAAAAAACGGACGGTGATTCGGTGCAGCGGGTAAAGCGATCAGTGATTTCTGCGCTGGATCAGGCTGGAAGAGCGCGAGTAAAACGAAGGAGGGAAAAGCCAAAAAGTCATCCTCTAGTTACCCAAATCCGTGAAGCTGCCGTCGCCGAGCCAGCAGAGCGTAACTGGCACATCCCGGGGATTCGCGGGAAACGGAGACCCCCCGGCCAGAATAATTTATTGGCTGCGCAAGAAGAGGAGCGAGGCAATTCGATTTTCCCAACGGTTGCGTAACGATTGAGCAAGTTTCTCGCGCTCCAGAGGACGCGGGTTAATTTGCGCAGAATTACGCTCGTAAAACAATGACAAACGAGTCTCGTAAAACAAAACTTTAGGACTCGTCCGGGGATTTGCGAGTTTCTGGCGCCCCTCCGCGAAGGCGCAGCACGCGCGCAACTCGACCCTCTTGGCGCGCGAGCGAGTCGCGAGACGAAGAGAAGCTCGGAGGAACTTCCGGTTGCGAAGATCCCGCGAGCGGAAGTGGCCGGCTGGTCGCAAATCAAACGAAACGCGAGGTCGCCGGACGAAATAAACGACGCGATCGCTGGAATCGACGATCGGTTCCGAACGACCTTTACAGAAACTCCTCGCGATGTCGTTTGCCGCGTGCCCGTTAATCTCGTCGAGCTGGATGACGTCGTATTTCACGTTTAGGGCCCGTAAACTCGCGGAGTATCGACCTCCGGCAAAGTTCAAGATCACAATCTGAGAAACGGGTCCACCGATCCCGGTGCGAGCCACGTTCCATTACGGTACCGGGAATTTCGAGATATCCGAAAGATAAGGAAGAACCGGTACTTCGTGGTAGACCGTCGCCCCCGTGCCCCCCCCCCCCCCTCGCGATGGAATAAAAGTATCCGTGGAAAAGGCGATTTTCGCGCAAATTTCACGGGAATAGATTCGACATGGGCTTATCGACGAAATTCCAACTACTCGAATCAGGAACTTGATAGGGGACTGATTTTCTCGAATCTCCGCTTCCTTCGACGGCAAGCGATTCTTGTAAAACTCTCCTTTCACGAGAATTTATTCATTCTCTTCCTCTCTCTCTCTCTCTCTCTCTCTCTCTTTTACATTTATTACTATCAATAGCGCTATCTATTCCATCTTCTCTTGTTCCTCCCCTCGGGAGTAATCACCGTAGGAAGGCGCGAAAATTAAATTTACTTTATGATTTTAGCCCCGACGATGGCGTTCTCCATGGGAAAACTTGCGTGCTCCCTCCCATTGTTCCTGGCACTTTTCGCCTATGCATCAGCTGGAGGTGAGTTCGTCGCGCGTGTATTCTCCGACAAAATAAAACTCGGAGCTTCTCGATTCGCGTGGGTCGATCGCCTTGAAAATCTTCTAATCGTCGTCGCTCTTCTTTCTTTTTCCACTCTCAAGATGAGAAACCAGGAAGGGTGGTCTGCTACTACAGCAACTGGGCCATTTACAGGCCAGGAGTCGGTAGCTACGGCATCGAAGACATTCCAGCCGACTTGTGTACCCACGTGATCTACTCGTTCATCGGAGTGAGCAACGTGACGTGGGAAATTCTCGTGTTGGACGACGAGTTCGACGTGGAGAAAAACGGCTTCAAGAACTTCACCAATCTCAAGCAGAAGTACCCGGGTCTGCAAACGGAAGTTGCCGTTGGTGGTTGGGGAGAGGGTGGCAAGAAATACAGCGCCCTCGTTTCCGTTCCACAACGTCGTAAGACTTTCATCAAGAGCGTGGTTGGTGAGTCGACGAAAGTCCACGTTAACGAGAAGAATAAGAAAAGAACGCGGAAGACATTTTCAAGGCTAATGCCACTCACGATCGTCATCTCTGACCCCTTATCTAGGTTTCATGCACAAGTACAACTTCGATGGATTCGACCTTGACTGGGAATATCCCGCCGCAACCGACAGGGGTGGCAGCTTCTCCGACAAGAACAACTTCTTCTACTTCGTGGAGGAGCTGCGTCGTGCCTTTGACAAAGAGGGCAAGGGCTGGGAGATCACAATGGCCGTGCCCTTGGCAAAATTCCGTCTCAACGAGGGATACCACGTACCCGAACTTTGCGCGTGAGTAAACTTCGCCGGGTTGCCCCGCCACCCCCCCGCCATCGTCGCTCACTGCCGAACTTTACGATTCTTATCGTATTTTTCTTCCGCCTTTTTTCTCAGCAACGTTGACGCTATCCACGTGATGGCCTATGACCTTCGTGGAAACTGGGCCGGATTCGCGGATGTGCACAGTCCGCTGTACAAGAGACCGCACGACCAATACGCCTACGAGAAATTGAACGTCGTGAGTAGTAGAACCCCATGAATTCTTTCTCGAAACCCACCATCGCCACCCAGTGGATGTCATTCCGCTAACGAGAAATTTTATACGGCAGAACGACGGTCTCCAATTGTGGGAAGATATGGGTTGTCCGGCTAACAAGCTCGTTGTTGGAGTTCCATTGTACGGTCGTACGTTCACTCTCAGTGCCGGCAACAAAGATTACAGAATGGGCACGTACATCAACAAAGAAGCTGGCGGTGGTGCACCCGGACCCTACACGAAAGCCAAAGGATTCTTGGCTTACTACGAGGTACCATATTCTCTCCTTCGCCATTACCCTAATTTCCACATTAATCTCACCATTTCTCCTCTCCTCCACCCCGTCACCGTTCACTTCGGCGAGTACTCATTTCGCTCCCCCTCGTTTCGTTTCGCAGATCTGCGCGGAAGTGGATAAGCCCGAGAGTGGATGGACCAAGAAGTACGATGACGTAGGCCTGGTGCCATATGCATACAAAGGTGAGCCATCGGCGCGAGACTTATCGGAGATGGTGGAGAAAAAACGCTCGAGTATGACAAATGTTCGATTCGGTTAGAATGCGAGATGCGTCGGAAATATTTAATAACGGTGCTGCTGTCCAGTCGGAGTTGAGCTTCATTAGCATACAATGGCTCCTCTGTATTTCTATTTGCGGTGTGTGCCATACGCGCGTCCACGCACGTATGTGGGTAGCTACTCCCCCGAATGCAAATGTCGCTTCTGTCAATTTCCTGAATCGTCGTCCAACGTGCCAAACAGTAAATCGTTAAATCGTGGCCGCGAGTGTGTCCGTGAGACACTTTTCAAAACTTGCAGTCAGCTCGCGCGAAAATGAGATAGCGAGCGATATCCGATTAGCGAAGTTGCATCGGAGAGGAATGCTTTGTTCCGGCAGTGATTCATCCCTCTTCTTTCTTCCTTTCGCTTCTCGTTCTTAGACACGCAATGGGTGGGATACGAAGACAAGGACAGTATAAAGATCAAGATGGACTGGCTGAAGAAGAAGGGCTACTTGGGTGCCATGGTTTGGGCTACCGATATGGACGACTTCAGAGGACTCTGCGGATCAACCAACCCCCTCTTGCACGTCATCAAAAGCACCCTGAATGGATACATAGTACCTCACAAAGAGTATCACACTACTCCTACGGTGAGTAATGCTGAGAATGAACTCACGTGGTAAACATCCGTCGTGCTCCTAGAATGCCTTTAGATAACGCAACGATAAAACTCGTCTGTCACACGAGTATCGGCGTTTTCATGAAGTATCGAAGAAAAAAGCTCGAGAGTCTCGAGTGCTATAGTTTTTGTTTGGTTCTGTGCAGCCCGAATGGGCAAGGCCTCCGAGTACCACCCCGAGTGACGGCGGCCATCAGGGTCCCACCAGGGACACCGAGGAAACTACCCGTCCCACAAGGCCATACCCAATCACCACCTCAAAACCCAACGGAAAGCCAACCGTACCTAGACCCACCGTGAAACCACCAACCGACGACAATGAAAATGAAGTTCAGTGTAATGGTCAGGACTTCATTGCTTCGACTACCGACTGTGCTGTGGTAAGGCCTCTTCTTTCATTCTCTTAATTTTCCTCCTTCTCTTTCTCTCTCTCTCTTGTTTCTCTCCGATCTGATTCGATCCTCTCTGTACAGTATTACAGGTGCGTCTACGGTAAACCCTTGAAATACCGCTGCAGAGACGGACTGGTCTACAACACGAAATCATTTATCTGTGATTGGCCCCAAAACGCCGATCGTCCAGAATGCAAGGCTTAACGAAGCATTGTTACAGCATTGTACTGTGCGTTGACTACGAAAGAATGGTCCCTGACCCGAAGACACGGTCTTGTCATTGTGATGTGTAATTATTGCTTTAATAATCATTTCTTATGTAATAGTACCTGTACAATATAAAAAACAAAGAACTATTAACAATTCCATGATATTGCACATCCGACGTTCCTTCCCAGTTATATCCAATGCAACGCGAAATCAGAAATACTCGCGATGGATACTCGTGCACGTACGTGCGTGGAGCGACGTAGAAAAGTTTGAGAAGAAAATTTGTCTCCCGGGTCTTTGCTCTCGTTGACGTGACGGGAGAGATCTCTCCGGTTAAAAAGCGCGGGAATTCCGACCAATGAGCATCGGGGACCAAGGATTTATGGCACATGCGCAGAAGGTAATGGTTCGCCATAATGGTTTTACGAAAATAGTTTGAACCACGAAGTGAATCGGTCGGGGTACTTTAGATGGCGCCATTCTTGTCGTCCAGCCCTGATTGTGCGTTAAACGAAAGTATACGGACAAGAATGATAAGAAAGAGACTGACAAATCGTGCGAGTAAGCGTCCACACGAAGAATCTTTGTAATAGGTATACGCAGAAACCTTATGCACACTTATACAGGGATATCGCACGCTTATTTAACGCTAATGGATCTAGTACATAGCGAAGTATGTAACCTACGCCGACTATGCTCCTATGAGGGAATAAATGACAAACTGGTGTGAAATCTTCAAGTTCGTCGGGTGATCGTTATCTCGTGAGCTACCTAGACTCCACGCACAGAATGCAAGTGATTGGATTAAGAATTTGCTGACGAAAAGCATTTCCTGCTTTGTATTCTTAACCTCGCTCGTTACGCCTTCTTAATCTGTCAAAACGGGCCGAAGCAAGGTCGCAAGGCTACGTGCCAAAATGAGTCTTAGCATAACAAAATTTTTCTCGAAGAAGAAGAACACTAGCAGTACTGTGGACACAGTTGCTGAAATAGGCCTACCAACGAATGTATCTCACCAGTTTCATGTAAGTAAGAATGCTGAGACTGGTCAGCTTGAAGGTCTTCCAGATCCTTGGATTCGTTTGTTGAATGCTCAATTATCCAAGTCGGAACAAGATGAGTTTCCTACTGCTGTTTTGCAAGCAATAAAGTTCTACAGTTATTCCATAAAGCGACGACCACAGGAAGAAGTGTTCAAGCCATTCGTAACAGAGAATGTTATTGCAGAGGAATCGCAGGAGATTGATAAGATTTTGACTAAGAAATATCAATCTGGAGAATCCGATGAAACAAATTCTGCTAGTTCTACGGATAGTCAGGTACAAAGGTTACCAGAGTTGCCGCCGAAGGTCAATAAGCCTCCCAAACCTGCTCCACGAAACTATGTTGAGAGAACAGAGAAAACATTGACAGAAATTCTAGAGGATTTGAGCAATTATCAGATAGATGATAATGAGGCACCTCAAGAGGAAGAATGCCCTGAATATAGAAATGAAGAGAGTCCTGTTTTGCGTAGGAAAACAGAATATACAACTGGACATCGAAATGACGAAGAAGTTTTTGCAGAGCTTAAAACTATTTGCCAACCAGGGGATCCTAATCTTAGATTTGAAAAAAGTAAAGAGGTTGGAGCAGGTGCATCTGGAACTGTATTTATAGCAACAGATTTAATAAATAATCAGAAAGTGGCTATAAAGGATATTGATTTACCAAAACAACCAAAGAAAGAAATGATATTAACAGAAATTAAAGTCTTAAAAGAATTTCGTCATACAAATTTAGTTAATTTCTTAGATGCATATCTTGTTGAAGATCACCTTTGGGTAGTTATGGAACTATTAGAAGGTGGACCCTTAACAGATGTTGTTAATGAAACAGTAATGAATGAAGGACAAATAGCTGCGGTCTGTAGAGAAGTTCTTCAAGCAATTAGTTTTCTACACTCAAGAGGTATCATACATCGAGATATTAAGTCGGATAATGTATTATTGGGGATGAATGGAACTGTAAAAGTAACAGACTTTGGGTTTTGTGCTAATATTGATGGTGATGAGAAACGTCAAACTATGGTTGGAACTCCATATTGGATGGCTCCTGAAGTGGTCACTAGAAAACAGTATGGCAAAAAGGTAGATATTTGGTCATTGGGAATTATGGCCATTGAGATGATAGAAGGAGATCCACCATACATGAAGGAAACGCCTTTACGAGCATTATATTTAATTGCATCACGCGGTAAGCCTTCCATTCCAAGTTGGAAAAAATTAAGTCCAACATTTCAAAATTTTCTTGAAAGATGTCTTGCAGTTGAGGTAGATGAAAGAGCAACAGCTGACGAATTACTTCGTCATCCATTTTTAGAAAATTGTGCAGAATTACGTACATTGACACCGTTAATTCGTGCTGCACAAAAAATTCTGCACAAAGTTTATCAATAATACACCTCCTTAAGACTTTATGCATTTGGGAATAGATTTATAATGTGATAATTTTGATGCATTGCCATATGCAGATGGTCAAGTCATATTCTTCATCTGACAATGTATTTTTTAACTTATCCTAATCAAGTAGGATTGAAAATCTGCCACATGTACAGGCTACCATTTAATTACAGTATACATTGATTGTAAGCCATCTTTTACATTTACATATTATGTATGTTTCATGTTTCTCTTACAGTAGTAGTTACACATATACAGTATAATACATAAAATTCAATAACATTAATTATCATAATAAAGAACAAAAGTTGAGATAATCATAAGCTCATATTGATACTAGATATCTGCAGTCTATTGCATTTTATAACTTTTAAAACTGATAGTATTTCACGGATGTTAGATTCTTTTAATTCTTTAAGGTATATAGCCAAATAAGTATTATTTATTATTCAAAGCCAGTAAAACTTTTGATCATATACAAAATTTGACAATAATTATAAAACCACTGAAAAATATATAATAAATAAACAGTTTAGCATTTAAAAAATAAATTAAGAAGATAGTATCATTATTATTTTTAAGAGATTCTGTACTTATTTTTAATAGCACGCATAATAATTATAATTATAAAACTCATACTCCATCAAGGTTCTAATTAATATTTTACTCTATTACAATTTTACTCAAACTATTATCAATAGAAGTTACCAAGTTTTATCTTAATTCAATTATTTCCAAAGTGCTTTTCATCTTTACATCATAAAGTATTTCCCTTTTATCAAATTTTAAGGAATATGCAATTGATTGTTCTGGGAATGTATTAAAATTCAAGTATTATAAAAATAGGCTTAAAATATTACAATTTTAAATAATACTTTTTTTAAAACTTTACTAAAATTTTATAATATCTTTACTATTTTTAAACAAAATTACTTGTGCGCCTAAGAATAACTACTGCTCAACCAAACATAATATTTTTAGATATCTATATATTGGAGATAAATAATCGTTTGTGCATAACATATTTAAAATATATCCAATATATATCATATATACATTTTTATGTATATTTTTTACGATTTTTAATCTCTAAAATATAGATATATAGTAATTGTATATATATAGATATATATAAATTTGTGTATAATGTTATCAAAGAATTGCTAATTTTATAAAGTGATGTAATTACAATAAATAATTCAAAAAGTTTGAGCAGTAAACTGAATAAAAATCACGACTGTGATAAATAAAAATAATAAAATTTATAAATTATTTAGACATTGTAATAAAACATCATATAAAATTTTAAGCAATAAATACTTTATTTACAAGAAGTTGTATTTCCATATTAATCTACCCCGTTTATTACTTCGCGAAAATAGAAACTTCAAAGGTTTTTACAAATATTCGCGTGTGTAGAATGGCATATTAGAATATTAACAGTATCCTTAACTGTTTCATATTATAAAACTAATTTATAATATAATATTGCAGATTTGTAGTCTTTACACAACTGTTTATTTTTACAGATAAAATATATCTTATATATTATTTTAATATACTATTCATATAATTTATCCGATTTTGTACCTTTATACAAAACTATATACTGTAATTAACATAAGACTTTAATTATGTTTTTAAATTGGAAATGAATTTATTAAATTGTAATTATTAAGCGTATCAGGTTGCCAAATTAGAGCAACTTAAAATATTTATTTAATCGATCCTAAAACAATTAATAGAAGTACTATTGTTCATGTGCCATTTTTAGCGTACATTATAAATAAAATTCTATTAAATTAATAGTTTTTTATACAATTTGATTGCACTCGTTCAGAGGGTTCTTTGGCGACTGTATTCATATGAATATACTTTTTTTAGTAATCAACTGATAAATTAAACGGCAATATTAGGATCGTTTGATAAATTCATTATTGATATTCTTATATATATATCGTAAAAGTGACATGTACTATCAGTCAATCTGATTTCTAAAGGTATGGGCTCTATTTACAGCGAGGAATGTTGGTTCCTCTAATATAGCTCGTAGAACTGCCAAAAAATCGGCTGCCTGTTCTTCAGAAATAGCTCGTCTATCGTGCGATAAGGTTACGATCATTTTATTAACAGTTTTGAGAGAAGGTTCTATAAACAAAATAATTAATATTAGGAGTTAGTCTTAAATAGTTTCATTAATTTATTTTTGTAAAAGACGTTTTTATACTTGCCTAGTATAGCTCGTCCTGATCCAACTGCAAGTATGGCAGTTTGTGGCGGATTTATAATAGCGGAAAATTCTCTAATACCAAACATACCTAAATTGGAAATTCTGAAAATAAAAATGATAGGATGAGATAAAATATTGCATATCAATTTACTATTAACAATATATTTGTGTATAAAATCAACTATTTTGATATAAATACGTACGTAAATGTTCCTCCTTGAAATTCCTGTGGTTTAAGTCTTCCTTCTTTTGCTTTACTAGCCAATGTCTTAATAGTTTCAGAAATTTCAGTTAAACTTTTACTAACAGCGTCGAATACAATTGGTGTAATGAGACCGGTTGGTGTTGCAACGGCAATAGATATATCAACTTTCGGAACTCGAACAATCTGTCCATTTTGATATAAAGCATTTACGTCCGGACATTCGAGAAGAGCGTGAGCTACTGCTTTGGCAATAAAATCATTGACGGATACATTAATATTTTGCGACTTTAATTTTTTACGAATTTCCAATACTTTATCAATTGTTATATCTATCGTGCAATAGGAATGCGGAATTTGGCTCTGAAATCATTTAAATAAAATTACTTTTAGGAAATTTGAAAGATTTATAAATAATTATGTATAATTCACATACTTTCGATTCTCCTAATCGTTTAGCTATTACACCTCGAATATTCGAGACTGGTATATCTTCATACGGCGAAGACTTGTCAGTAGATTTAGAAATCTCGGAAGGTGTGTCTGCCTTAACGGTCTTGGATGAAGCTAAAATTAAAACAAATAAAGAATCTTTGAGGTAAGGTGGGCTTAGCTTACAAAATCATGGTTTAAATCAAAAATAATATTATTACCAGCTTCTAGCTTAACTTTTTGTAAATTATTTGCTTGAACATATGTTAAAACATCACTTTTTAAAAGTCGATTCACGCGTCCTGTACCTTTAATTTGACCAGAACTTAGTCCATACTCTTCTAACAGTCGTTTTACAGCTAATCCATAAATTCTGAAATTTTGAATTGTATAAATTTTGAAAATAACTGTTTATTAAGTAATAAATAAATATTTACTGTCCACTAGGTGGTGGTTTTGCCCCTATTTGAGCAGTTTCAGCTGTTGGCTTGGTAGGTTTAGAGAAGACTGGTGCTGAAGGGGGTCCAGGAGCAGTAGCTGTAGGTACAACCACTTTTTTCCAATCCATTCCTTTTTCTACTATAATAGCAATTAATTTTCCTACTTCAACTTGAGATCCTTCTGCTGCCTGTTAAATTAAGTAACTTATATTTTTATTTTAATGCTAAAATTTGGCTCATTAATCAATAAAATCTTACAATTATTTTTGCTAAAATTCCCTCTTCATCAAGTTCAAATGTCATTACAGCTTTATCTGTTTGTATTTCTGCAACTGCATCTCCTGGTTCAACCTCATCTCCTTCTTTTTTAAGCCATTTTATAATAGTTCCTGATGTCATAGTTGGTGAAAGAGCGGGCATTGTAAGATTTTGTCTATTATTAAGAAGACATTTTAGTATCATTAAACTAGTACAATTAGCCATAAATAATATCAACATACTGGCCAGGTGGTGGAATAGATGGTTCTGTACTTATGTTAACAGGTGGAGGTGCAGTGACAGATTCTGAGGGTGCTGATGCACTACCAGGGAGCTCAACTGATTTCCAGTCTTCATCAGGCTCAACCGTAAGTGCTATTAATTGTCCTACTTTAATATCTTTAGCTCCTTCTTGAATCTAATAAAAAAATCTGTTATTATGACATTCAATACACTTCCATTTCTTACACTTACAATAATTTTTGCTAAAATACTCTCATCATCATACTCCATTGTGACAACTGCTTTATCAGTTTGAATGTCAGCAAGAGCATCACCAGGCTCAATCTTTTCACCTTCTTTTTTTAACCATTTGACTATGGTACCAGATTCCATAGTGGGTGACAAGGAAGGCATGAGTACTTCTTTGCCTTTTACTATAAAAAAACCAAAGTATTTGATAGAGTAATAAGAAAGGTAAAAAAATTAGATCATTTTAATACTAAAATGTGATTAAGACAACTGATTGCATAATCAAAATAATTAATTAATCGCTTAAAAAAATAATTGAATAACAATATATCTCAAAGTTATTGAACTTTTTTAGAATAAAGACTTTTTCATTCAAAAAATTCATCTTCATTTTAATGTTCTAAGATGAAATTGTTCAGTTTGCTATAAAAAATTTAACCTAAAAATCATAAAGAACATAACAAAAATAATGATTTTTTTGAATACACTACATACCATTGAGTAACCAACTTGTGTGGAAACATAATCTTTGATATTTAAGAGGTAAAGAAATACGAGGCACCACTCGATTACTAGGTTTTAAAGTAAAATATCCGATCCTGCACCTTACCATCTGCGCCATTTTTAATATCACTATATAAGAGCAGAATGATCTACAGATCCAGAGTCACGCTACTATTGACCTTTTTCGTGTCCTCTAGACCAAGGGTAATCACATTTTAATTAGAATCACTAATTAGTTCATATTAATATAAATGTATTAATATATATATGTAAAGAGAGAGAGAGAGAGAGAGACATAATGTAACTTTTGCAATTTTATTTTAATAATAAAGAAAATCATTCTTACTACATACTTTCAATTAAAATATGTATTTAATTACTCAAGAAAAGAGGATATTGTAAAAGAAATGGTAGTCAAAGAGGGCTGATATTAAATATGTACAAAATAGTTAAAAAACATAAATATTTATTTATTAATAAACCTGATACACAAATAACACATAAAAAAACAAATATTTTAAGAAATAATTAACTTAAACAATTAAATCCCTGAGTTCATTAACTCAAAAACTTATGTCTTTAATGATATAATTTAATAAATTTTTCTTTTGAATTTGTAAATAACTCTTTATACAATCAAATTTAACAATTAAAAATAGACTATATTAAGTCACAGCAATACTTGCATTTAAAGATAAATAAATAAATAATAATGTAGCCCACAAAATATGAATATCTTTGTGAATTTAAGGAAAGTTCATCATGTCTAAAACTAATTAAGGCACATTTGGTACAATTATTATTAATTCACTTTTTGCCACATTAAATGCAAAATAAATAGCTGTTATGCTTATATTCTAAGGAGAAACAGATTTCCTAAGATTTGATTTGTTATTCAATATGTACTGCCCAAGGATGCTCAGGTATATGACCATATTGTATGTCTGTTAAATGTTTCAGGAATCTTTTATAAACTGGATCAGGTTGTTCAAGAGTTGGGATATGCAAGCCTTGCCCAACAAAATCAATGTAAGATATTGGGCTTACTACACATGCTGTACCTGCTCCAAATAACTCCAATAACTGTAAGTAAATATTATGTTACATAATAAAACTCTTTTAAAACAAGATAAAAATTAATACAGAGATAAAATGACCATGTACCCTATTTTCTTTTAAAAGATGTATTACTTCAGCCATATGAAATTTTCTTTCTGTAACTTTAAAGTCCTTCCATTCGCGAGAAAGATGTAAAATACTATTTCTCACAACACCTGGTAAAATAAGTCCATTTAACGGTGGGGTTATTAACTCTTTCTCTGTAATACAATAAATATGTTATATTTTTTAATCATAAACAATTATCAACGGTGAAAAAGAAAAGCAAATAATTACCTCCATCTTCATTCACATAAAACATAAAAATATTCATAGTTCCAACTTCAGTTACTTCATTATTTTCTCCAAAGAGCCACAAAACTTGTTGCAATCCTTTCTCAGC
The DNA here is from genome assembly GCA_037305995.1 of Sclerodermus sp. 'alternatusi'. Lineage (NCBI taxonomy): Eukaryota > Metazoa > Arthropoda > Insecta > Hymenoptera > Bethylidae > Sclerodermus > Sclerodermus sp. 'alternatusi'. Next base: position 7,937,597 of record CM074550.1, read on the forward strand.
TGCCTCTCTTTGTACTTGAATTGTTGGGGCATAATTACTACCTAATTTACTATCTCCACAACCCCCAGGCCATGCTCTGGTATATCTAGGATCAGCGAGCAAAGACACTCCAACATTTGCATTTGATGGCTTAAAGTAACTTCCCACAGGAGATAGTATAACATATAATAATGCTGAATCTGAGGCTGCTACTCCCAATGTAGGCTAAAATATATTCATTGAAAATTGAATTCACCAATAAAACTATAATACAATGTCTTTTTATGATATAAAATATATATAAATAGGATCAGGAATAAACTATAAAAACAATTATCATAACAAGATTAATAAGAGGATGCATGAATCACAATATTGTCTTAACTCTATCCGTAACATATATCCCCACTTCGTCAAAAGAGCATCAGACCATCATTATCATTATTATTATCATTGAGTGTTGAGAAATGCATTGATTATTCTTTTTTAAACATTCATGACGTCTGTGACATAAGTGACATGGTTTCTACTCACTATCTTATTATGATTGATTATAATTTAATGAACAAATGTCTTCTTAGTATGATTATGCACTTGATATCTTTCCTCTCAACCTTTGCTCAACATTTCAATTTCTTTTAAATTATAAAGCAAATACTTACATCTATGCCAATAAGTGTAGGTCGAATATACAGACTAGAAGCTTCAGAATGTGGAACCCATTCTTGATCTATACTAATTAATCTTTTCATACATTTGATTAATTCTTCTCCATTAAATGTAGGTAAACCGGATCTTAATGCGGACCTGTTCATTCTTTTCATGTTTAAATCAGGCCTGAATATCCTAATTTTTCCATCAACTCCTCTGTATGCTTTTAAACCTTCAAATAACTGTAATGCATTTATTAATTATAATTATTACTATATATAAAAGATTTTAGAATAATTAATTAATCTCTATACAAAATGTATATTAAATAATTACTTCTATTGCATAATGTAACACTTTAGCTGCAGGATGAAGAACTAAATTTTCAAATGGTGTAATTTCTGGTACTTGCCAGCCACCTAGGGCTTCATGATAAGTTACTTTTAACATATGATCTGTAAAATATTTCCCAAATACCAAACTGTTGACACTAGGCTTAGGCTGTAGTTGATTTGGCCCAGCGAGCCGAACAGATAAATCTGAATACTACAAAAATACATTAAGATATATTAAGATTAAAATACTTGTAATTTTAAATATCTCATAGATAGATATTTTTAATTAATTTACAAAGATTACCTTAAAAGTACGTTCAGGTTGTAATATTTCCTTATCACAGACATTATCATCAAGTTTCAATGAGGAGCTCCACCTTACGTTAGGTTGTAACTGATTTAAAAGAGATCCAAAGGATAAAATCTGTTTGAAAAGATTAATATTTAAATTTAATACATTTCACACATTAAAATTGTGAAGACAGTTAACTGTAGTTATAGCTTACTCGAATGGTTTTTATGAATAATGGAGTAGCATAAAGCTTCATAATTTTATGTAATAATGCACGAAATAATTTAACATATAATGAGGCTACATTTTCACATCACAGTAAGTAATTAAAGTATTATTACACAACATCAAGAACCGTATTACTCGACAAACAATCGATCATTCAAGAATATTTCCATTATCTTCGATTGTTATCACTTGTCACGAATTTTTTTTCGAAGATAATAATAAGCCTAGGTCAATAACTCGTAGAATTTCCATTTCCGTCGACTGCCACCAATAAAAGAGAAGTGTAACCTTATACGTAATCACGTTTTAATTAAAATACAGCTTGTTCGTCATTCATTTAAATGGACTTTTTCGCGTAAATAGTAAAGGAACTTAGCGAAAAATGTATTCGATTAATTCAGGCATCCAGTTCTAAATTAGTCAAGCTAAAAAAAGGTACAAAGTGATTACGTTAATCACGAAAGAAAATACCCAAGCCGTGTATAAATATATACACGTATGAGAGTTTTGAAGATGGTTAAGTTAGGTTGCAGCAGGGTAAGGTTAGGTTAGATTCAAACCATGCGCATCGAATGCACGTGAGAATCGCGGTGGTAATGACCTACCTTGCGTCGCAGGTGAACCATAGTTGCTGGATGTCAATAGCAGATCAATAAACGTGCAATCATCCAGAAAAAAGTATCAAAGCGTTCAACTGAATCATTATACGCTCATCATTGAGGTTTATTCACAAAAAACAAGTATGAACAACTCGTATGGATCTTTAGAGGAATTGGTAAGTCTCTCCGATCCTGAGGATCTAACGATATTTGTTATTAAAAATGAGGAAATCACACGCGAGCGAAAAGAGAATCCGTGAGAAAAAGAAAAGAGGGAAAGGTTGAAATTTCGATTTACACTGGTCAAGCACAAGTTTCAAGTTTAATGCAAATTCCAGATTTGCTCAAGTTTAATACACGACTGTTCAGCTCTGGGGCTTGCGTCAGTTTCCTCGTTTGTTCTCGAATAATGTATTTGAATGAACCACGGGTTAATATTTTATTTATCAGCAGGCAAGGGGGAGACATAAAAAGAGATAGAAAAGTAAAGCGTTCCCCCACTCGAGAAGAGAGAAAGAGGGGCGATGGAACGGAGTTTAGTAGAGGGAAATCGGGAGGAACAACCAGGCGATAAGCTGCTATTTAAAAGAAGCTTTGCGTTATCGTGTAAGTACAACATGTTTAGGAAAGGGGAGGAAAAATTGCGATAGGGCGTAATGAGAGGGGACGAGGGGTTAAAACGCAAGAAGATAACGCGTCTTCTTACGAAGATAAGGAAGAGCAGCATGCATATCCAAACACATATAAATATTCAAGCTTTTGCCCTAAAATAATATGATATGCAACAAATATTTGTGTGATCGATTCACTACATTATCATTATTCCAATAACTAAACTTTTGTAGTGTCCCTCTTCCGGTTTGCTAATAGCTTTCCTTTGAATTTGTAATTTTACATGGTATGTGCCAACGATACAGCCGGGTCACATTTACGGTCACTTGTCAAGTGCAGGATGATAAAGATGAAATACGTTGAAGCTTGCCTTTCGAAATTCCCTTGTTAAATAATTATTAACAAAATGAATATGTATTCCTTTTATCGGCTCGATACATTTTTCTTATTGATTTAACTAATATTTTCGTTAAGTTCATCGAAAACTTTCCACGTATTCTCCAGCGGCTCCAATCTGTACGTATCTAGAATTTGATCCCGATAAAGTATTTTCGCAATAAGCTATCGCAAAAATCTCGAAAAATTAAAGCGTGTAGATACGAAGCACGCAGATCAAATGCAAAATTATAAGACACGTGTTTTTCTAAAGTCAAATAAATCGACTGATAAGAGCAAGTTATTCATAACACGTAGAGATTACTTCATTCTTTCATATTTTTTCTTTATCGATTTCTATATGTTATAACTATACGCACACATTTATAAACACCTGTGCGAACAGTTCATGCCCACTTGTGTATATATTGTTAATGTGTATAGATAAATAAAAAATAACTATATTATTTTCAGGGACTGAAAAGATGAGAAGACATAGAATTCAGCGTTAAAAAATGTCAATTTAATCGCTTCTCCTCGAAAATTTTCAGTGAATTTACGTTGCTTTTTACTCTATCTATTGCTCCTCATTATCTCTTACATATACAAGTCTATCGATACTATGAGAAATGTAAAAAATACGGGAAGTATAAAGAAAACTCGACTGTACCCAGATAGCGCAAACTTGCTAAATACATAATGCGTATATCCTGAGGATTTTATGGTATTCTAAGGATATTCGCATTTCATATTCGACAAATTTGTGCTATCTGGGTAATGCTAATATCTATATCATTGCTTGTAACGAGGAATTGAAAGGACAATAAACAAATCCAATCGAAGGACAGCCTAAAGCAGATTATGCTTGAGCGATTACTATTAATGCGACATTTTAATTTGTATAATTTACTTATTATGACGAGGCTACCAATTTATCATAATTTCCACATGTAATCGATTTATTCTGATGCAACGGAATTTCACTATTTCTATTCGTGCAACGTGTTTACGTTTTGGATGGGTAAAAAGAAGAAGAGGAAAAGAGATGAGAGGAAAAACCGTGTGATACATACCAGCCCAATATACTCGTGACTGATTGAGTACCAATTATTTATATATCAATCTCATTGCCGATTATCTTCGAATCAAGGGGGCTTACGACGTATTTAGTGGAATATCGCGCTAAATGTACATTAATGAGAAAAGACACGAGCACACATTTATTTACCGCTTCTTTCCGTATCTTTCAATGATTATAATTCTCTGTATTAATCGTATCTCTGGCAAATCGCCATAGATATGTTAAGGCATGGCCACTACACCCAACAGAAGCGAAAACAACATGTTCTGACGCATACTTTGTTCTTCGTGCGTTGATAACGTTCTTCTTCTAGAGAACCATTGAAAAACTCCGGTCAAATTTGATCGACGCATTATTCTAATGGATTTAACTACGTCATTTATCGCTGGAAAATAAGCCGTGCGTTCTTTAAATTTTTTTTTCCTCCCGCACAACTTGACACATACCTTGCGCGTCTTTTACCAGATGTACGATAATATTATTCAGTGGATGTTCAATAAAAGACGCGATGAACTGATAAGAAATTTGATAATTTTACAGGAGGCGTGGTTCGTTACGTATAAAAAATATCCAACCACATCGTATGATTCGAATTACGTGTTTATTTGTGTTCTGGAAAAGGACACGAATTCTTATTTCTTCTTTTTATAGTTACTGATATAGGCGGCAAGACAAATAAAAGTATCTTTTAAAAGTATTTTCTATTATTGCACAATATATAGTTACAGAAGAGTAAGAGGAATATCTCTCTGTTTGCAGCACCAGGGATGCAAGGTAGGTATGACCGCGGGTAATAAATAAAAGAAAGGTTTTATTTAGACACTGTTTTATTGCTATTATGTAATGCTACAAAATTGGCGAAATATTACATAATTATTACAAGGGATTTTCTTACAATTAGTGTCATTGACTGTGTTCAATGAATGACCTAATTATACTTACATAATTATATGAGTAGAATAAGATTCTATCGAATTTTATTATGAACGAGTGTTCTAACATTATAGTATTCACGTGAACCATTGCTAGAAGTGTTTTATTTTTGTGTGATGTAGAAGTGTAATAGTATTTGGAGAAGATAGTAATATCATATGTTTAGTAATATTTTTACTAGTACAAATTTTTTAAATGAGAAAGGATAAAGAACGACGTCGTATGAAAATTTGAGCCTTTCTTTTGGCACGGAAATTCGTGTTGAGTTGTACTTTTTTTTTTTCTTTCGCGTCATTTGTCCTAGTACAAACTATAAAGGCATACAAATCTGTTATGATTTTACCTTGACTACTTTTATAAAGTCAAAAGTTTATTTAAAATTGAACGCTCAAGTGTCCGAACCTTTAATTTTAATTTGACTTAGAAAATAATTCACTACAAACAGTATTGAATATTAAATCTTATTTTGGGTTATTTGTGCTATAAGATTAACTTACTATTAAGTTTAAACATGAAATATATGTTATTTGTGTGTATGTATATATAAATATGTATATATACACAAATATAACTCATTTAATTCTATATGAAAAGTTAAAATATAGATTGTAGGTAGAAGAAGAATACAGATTTATAACATATTTTTGGAAAGTAAATGAATTGTAAAACAAGCTGTTTAATCACAGTGCAGATAATGAGTATAAATATATGAAAAGTGAGCATTAACTCAGAATTTAAATGCAATATTTAAAAGTAAAACCTTATAGTATATAAACGTAATTTTTACAAGAATTCTATTGTAAATGAATTCTCTGGAGCTTAAGTTTTAACTCAGATCAAACATATTTTGTAAAGTAAAAGGGAGTAAATTAATAAGTTTTATAGAAGCTTGTGTAACGATTTAAAGTATCGGAATGTTTTTCCGTGCAATGCGTATGTGCTGACCGTGATAACTTTATATATATATGTATATATATATATATATATATATATATATATATATATGTATGTATGTGTATACTGACTGACACAAATGATGACAGTAAACTATAAAAATTTATGTTTACAGCTTGGTAGATCTATTTATTGGATAAATTAGGCCAGCAAATACATGTAAAATTAATTGAAAATAATGCATAATCAATTTTTTCAGAATATTTGTGAATTTCGCGTTGTATAAATTTCTTAATACCTATACAAGCTTCTAGTCAAAATTTAATTATTTTAACGCCCTAATAGTCAGTATACATCACAGTTAATGGAAGGATAGTTACAATTTTCTATTAAATTATGTCTTAATTTAGTTTAAAGAGTAAAAGCGTTTCTTTTTTTTTATGTACTCAGTTCTAGCGTTTTTGCTCTTTATATCATAGACCGAAATTAATCCTTCCGAAAAAGATTTTTTGCAGTCTTATTCTATAATGCAATCATATCAGTCACACCTTTTTAAAAAAACCTCTGTATTCTTTACATAATGGTTCTTTAAAAATTATTGATTTCTGGTATGACTTATCACAAACTGCTTATATAACAAAATTATAATTTTAAAATGTTCGCTAAGAGGGAACATTCGTATCTTTAGTAAATTCAACTAAACTTACAACTATATTAAAATTATATTAAGAATCAAAGATTTCATAAAATATGTATTACCGGCAGTATATATGCCCAACAGCCGATCAAATAAACATCTATTTTTTACCTAAAACGCGACACTTTTTCTAATAATTAATCGTTAATCTGTCATGCTAGAATTATGGCATTTAGTACTTAATATGAATATCTCATTATGTCTTGATAAGTTTTTATCACAATCTGAATAATCAATTGGTGTAATTTAAATGCTGTTAATAACATTTGGTGTTAAGATTTTAAATATAACTCAACACTTAAAAAGAAACTTCGAGTATATAATTTTTATATCGTTAAGCGATTCTGTACAATAAAAAGGACCCACATATATTGTTTTTCTAACATCTATGATTTCAATGACTTAGAGCGATTGAGCAATTCACTCTTGTAAATTTTCTATTATATTCGTACCTTCCTCTTTGATCGTTGTCAAGTTTCTATTATTCTGTGAAATTTCTGTAGCTGATTCATTATCAATGTCAAGACTAAGTCGATTTTCTAAATTCTCTCGAGTTTGTTCTATTCTTTGTTGATTTTCTAAAATATCTTTCTTGCGATTTGAAGTGGACATTTGCTTATCAAATTCATTATAGGTATTTTCATCCATTCCCGTCCAGTATCGAGCTATGGTAGGTGACATATCTGGTGAACTATCTGTATACGAAAAATCACCAAACCCTTCGTAAATAGGAGAATCTGATGGGCAAGGAATAATTGGATATGGTACGGAAGATTGTAAATAATCGTTTTGTGGAAGAATCATTCGGTGATAACGATTGTAACAAGTACCATCCTGATATAAAATGAATATGATTAATACTAATATTATACCTTATTTTAATTAAGTTCGAGCATGCTACACTTACGGTGTTATAATGCGATGTTAAGGCAACTTCCGACGGTCTAGATTTTACTCGTGTTGGCTGAAAGACACATAATAATATCCACATTGGTAGGAAAAATTTCAGCAACATGACGATAATCATAGTGGAACTATAGTACAGTTGTACATGATTATAAATTCCACTACAGCCAGTATGTTCTCTGCCCACTGAAAAAGATTGTTTAATAATTCAAATACTTGACTAAGAAGCAATTTTGCATAAATTAATATAAATCTCTTACTAAAAGACATGATGGCATCAAAAACTACAGACACAACAGCAGATATTTCATATACTGCTGTAATCAGCCACAAATCTCTGGTTTGAGATGTATTGGATGGTAACATTAGTACTGAAATAGTTGAATGTTTGCTGCTGTGTGTAAGGTATAATGCAACTACTGCAAAAAGTTGTACAGAGATAAAATCAGCACTTGATAACATAAGCCAATAAGGACCTGAAATTTTTATAGTTATTATAATTATAATAAAAAGGCTATACACTGCTAACCCCTTTAAGAAACTCACGGAGACATTCTACCCAAGTGGAGCTTATATCAACCATTCCCATAAGTACAACTGTTGTACAATATAAAGTATATAAACAAAGAACTGGATTAACAACATGTTGAACAATGTCATCTCGATGACGAGATCTTGCAGCCGTAGACCATTGTAAGTGACAAATCAGAATAAATTGGAATAATTTAAAGAAACTTCTTGTAAAATCTAACTGAGGATAACGAATTCCAAATATAAAACTTGCACCACTGTAAATAATAAATAGAAATTATATAAGTCCATTACTATTATTTACATAGTACATGTTTGACTTACCAGACAATGCACTCCATAGCAGATACATAAAATATAACATAATGATGCAACTGTGAATGTTTATACGAATGATACTTGATAATTTTTAGTACTATGAAAAAGAATGTTATTATGCTAATCAATGCAAGAAAACTAATCCTTCCACAGGCCACAGGATCATAAGGATCTAAGCATCCTTTGTTCAATACATCCAAGGTATCATTTCCAAATCTACGGCTGCGTGCCATGTTCAAAGCAATCTGATTCTTATACTTATATTCAAAATGATGTTCTTCTTAATACTCTACCTAAAGGAAAGAAGATATTCTTTACATTATGTCAATAAGGTTGTAAAGATATGTGCATATCGTACAAAAAAGATTACATACATATATTATGTAGAATAGTTTTATAAAAACTAGTTTACATAAAAGCTCCTGTTGCGTTGCCGTATAAAAGTTTCATCTTAAATTATGTTAGTATATTGAAGAAAAGTTTCAAAGCATTCGTATTGCTATTAAAGGTATAAAACCAGCAATTATGAAAGAGCAATACCAGCTTTTGTACATGCCATGGTTTCATTGTCTTGTGAAAGCATTGCAAAGGTATGTAGAGCTTTAGCTGTCAAAAATTCTAGAAAACCAATTTGGTTTATCTCATTTTCAGAGTGCGATAATGTAGATGATCTCCCACAGGCTTCATGTCAGAAAACTCTGCTTCTCATGTGCTTATCATTTATTTTCACCTTACAAGTTTATAAAAGACCAAATACCTATTTATTTATAGAAAACATAGGCAAACACTGTTGCCACGTCTAAAACCATTAAACCATACAGATGGCGCGACTTGTATTATTTCAACATACTTTGCGGCACGCGACCCGTTACCTTTCAAATTCTTAACATACATATCTTGTGTAATACATAATTCTTTTTTTATAATGTCGGAAAAACAGTTATCGAAATATCAAACATTCGAGCGTCATTCTGAAATCGTTTAGTGACTTGTAACCCACTAAACTTTAATTAGGTAAGCTAAAAGGAATTGCGTCAAACAATAGTAGCTATAAGTACACAACACACACACGTACTTCATAAGCATGCATATAGAATAATAAAATTGTGAATTATTCACTGATATTCCTGCAATGACGTTCATTCGAGTAATCAAAAATAGCAGAGACAATCGCAACTCATATTATCTATGTGTAGTTTCAAGCGATTCGTACACAGATCATAAATTAAAAATTTATTTACATTTGTGCGTTTTACATCGTACATCATTGGCGATTATAAACCATATTGTATTTTCTTCGATTTATAGGGATAAGAATTGGGAAAATAGAATATTTGCCGAAGAATCGGTTTAAAATCTGTTTCTGTATTGAGAGGCCAAGAATCCATGCGTGGGTGCTGGCTGGAGGCTAATTCTAATGGGCTTAATTACTTTGGTCGCTTTTCCGTCTAATTGAGAGGCTCGTTTGGCCCTCAATTCGTTAGCTCGAGGTCGATATCGGAACCACCAGTACTCGAAAGCCAGCGTTAAACACGCTAAAGCTATTCCAACGAAAATAACGATAAAAACTCCACCGATATTCTGAATACTTATACCGTCGCTCTGATCATCCTCTTTTTCACAGATCTTCATCATCGGGTTCTGCTTCCACCACTTATCCTTCATCTTCTCCAGAATCCGTTTGTTCAGAAGAATCAGGATGCTACGAAAGAGAAAAGTATGAAAATCAACATAAAAAGGTTTTCCGCCTGATCCTAACAATCCTGTTAATTTTATCCTGTCCTATCGACCCAATAATAGTATTGCAGAATTCAGGATTCTGGACACATTTAAAGAGAACGCATTTTTTGAATTTTAGATATTCTCTTTCACGTACGCATCGTTAAACTGATCCTTCAGAGGTGAGCCTTGCTGCACTGCTATGGCGTATGGTTTTCTGGAAAACTCTTCCCCCACCTGGACCAAATCGCAGTGAGTCGTGACAAGGTATTTAATAGTTGATGCATCACCGATAAATGCGAACTCGTTACTCGAGTCTAGACGACGAACTCTCCTAAGAGCTTCCTCGTTGGACTTGGGAAAACCAGCCTCTTTCATGGCTTGGAACATCTTCGTGTACTTGTCGCTAACCGGATAGTCCCAAACTGCCAGCTTGGCTCTCTCTACGTCCGATAAGCTATCGTTCAAGCTCATATCCTTCCAGATTCTACGAAAAAATTGGCCATTAGTTTCAGAAGGTAATGGATAGAACCAACGATAGAACAATTTATTAATGAAAACTAGTAAGAGGTTTTATTTACTCGTAAAATCGAGTCTCGATATCGGCCATTCTCTCAAAGTACGTGTAAGCCGGGGAATTGATGACGGGTCCATATTGGATCTTGTATTGTTTACTGAGATCATCCAAGGACTCGATAGGAGTATCCAATCTGGATACAGTAAGAAAAGCAGCTAAATTAGCCGTGTACGATGCGATAATAATAAAACCAAAAAGCCACCAAGTAGCTGCTACGAGTCTGCCTGAAAGATTCTTTGGGGCCTCACCGCCACCCTGCGGGGTCAGCGAGGTCATGCAAAACCATAGGCATTCCCTCAAAGTAAACTCTCTCTTCTCATCATCGTCCTTGTACTTCTCTCGATTATTCTGATAACTGTAGGGAGACCAACGGTCAAAGACCCACATCAGGAAGCTTGTAAAGAAATAAGCTGCCAGGATACAAAACCACACTTCATTCTCCAGGACCGTGAGGAATTTGAATAGGGACGTAGGAGTTTTCGGCTTTAGCATAAGAATAGTCAAACCAACTAGATCATAATAGGGTACCGTGAAATCCACCACGTTTTCCCGTTCCGCCATTACCCACAACGATCCTAAAGCAACATCGGCTCGTTTTTCGATCAACTCTTTTATCATCCCGTTCCAACTACCATCCTCGCTCATTTTTCCATATTCTTTATCCTCGACCTCGTGTATATCGTACTCGAAAGCAATGTACTCTCGTATCTCCTCCAGCAAGTCGATGCAGTAACCGCTCCATTTATTTTTTTCCGCATCGTACATGACGAAAGGTGGATGAATTACGGTAACCACCCTGTAGCTTGTCACAGCCGTATGATTCATGACCTCGTCCTTGGTAATCTGGAAATAAGAGAAAAATTGTATGGATTAAATCAATTGGCTGTGGAATTACTTGCAACGGATATTAAATGGGTGGTAAATTATACTTGAAGAGCCGAGTCGATACCAGCAGACCAAGTGCCGACACTCTCATCGCTGGTGACCTTCCCAGAAGAAATGGTCACCAAGTTCAAGGACATATCGAATTTTGAGCGATGCTGACCATTCATGGAGCCCCATTCGAATCCGGTGTAAACGGGTTTGATGTTTTCTGAAGCAAACTTGAGCTTGGCCAGGAAATCCAAATTTCTGCTAGGAGTATTATTACTATTATACTCGTCACATGTAATGAAAGGCGGATCCAGAGGCCATTGGCCATCCTCGATAGCAGATTTCATTGCTTCTACTCCCAGGAAGGTGAGATCGTAATAGAAGCCGGAAGATATCAGAGGTTCCTGCAGCATTCCTCCATCAGCCATCAAGGTCATGTTTTCAGCAGTTCCAGCGTTCATTGGCTTCGCGAAGAGCAAAGTGATATTCTGGCATTCGCAGCTGGGAGTAAAGTCATGCAACGTCAAGGCGAACCATCCGTACTTTCTGCCAGTGAAATTGAGCGATTGAGCTGCCTCCAGAGCTCGATTCACCGTTACCCCATCGCCAAGAACGAAGAAATTAACGATGTCCAGGTCTCGCAAGCGCGAAAGCTGTAATTTGACATCTTCCACGCTGTGACTAATTCGATTGATAACGTGTCTAGTAGGCACGTTGAGTAAAAGGCTCTTGTACTTGTGGTCCATGATGAAAAACTCGTCGAAGAGGATAGCCGCATTGGAGATCTTTAGCTGCATCGCCAGTTGACGAATCATCTCCGGTACCAAATCTGCAGGAGGCATCACTTGAATGAGGTAATCTCTTTTGTCAGATTCCAAGTGTCTCCAATAGCGAAGGTCACCCGCTTGACCATACTGGCCCGATAACGTTGGCAATCCCAAGGCCAAGGTGAAGGAATTTGCTATTTCCGCACTTGGCCCCGTTGTCGTTACATCCAGCACTAGATCAGACATGCTGCTTCCGCTGGATTTCAAGGACGAGTCCCAAATTTCGCATATTTTATCCAACGCGTCGTTTGGATTAGATTCATTGATTTGCACTATGTAGACCTTGCCCAGATAGTCGGGGTACTTCTCTTGGATGTTTTTTAGCGCGTACTCCACGCTCTTATTCGCGATTAAGTTGTCCTCGTCATTGATGATGACTGAGTAATACAAGATATATTGTTATGCAATGCAATAATCTGATACACCGGTTGAACCTATTATTCAACTATTTTGATTGTTACTTACAGAGATTCACAGGCCTTGATGTGGTTTCTGTTGTTTGTCCGTTGATCAAGTTCTCGTAGTTGGATATTGTTAGAAAAGAGAGAAGGATAATGTGAAAACGATACGTCATTTTTCTTAGAGAAGAATTCTTTAGTAAAATTTAATTAAAGGAAATATAAATGTCTAGTGATGAATGATATTCTGGCATATCAATTTGCAGATACTAATGAAACTAATTTTGGGTGCGATTTAATCTGATCGTCGTAGCAAGGAATTCATTAATTAATGGATAAAATTAATAGTGTAAAGTGTGCAAACACTAATTCCCATTTGTATGTAATTCGTTTGGATATGTGCACACTGAACGTTCTTTTTTAATGTGACGATCTAAATCTCCTGCGCAGAAGTGGCAGCGGATCCTTCTGACAGTCAGCTTTGACATTGGACAATATAAAGTTCAGGATATTTTGTTTTGTATATTGGTTGCCTCGGGGATGACCTAATAATCGATATTCACGCAACTATTTCTTTCGTCGCCTCTTTACAAGTACCATCAATTTTCAATTTAGTCGTGCCACGTAGTCCATATTTTCAATAATATTGACTAAATCCGGTCTATAAAGGATAGGTAAAAGCACAGGACTCTCGCAAATAATGTGGTTCTTGGAATATTTCATACTTCCTATATTTCAATCTTAATCAGAGAGTACAAGTTTTTAATCATTTTGAGCATTTAACATAACAATATAAAGGAAATATATATATCACATTTAATTAATATATATTTATACAAGTTTAAATGAAAATTATATGAATAGTATGTAGAAAGGAATGATGAAAGGGAGTGAGAATGAATCGCCATACTTTATTTGATGATTTATATATTCTATTTTCAACGAAAAGTACAACATTTTTAATTGTTTTAACGCTTCTTAAAAATAGGATAGAAAACGACAGATCAAATATAAAGATGTAGTTGAATCAACATGGTCTTATATAATATATAGACATACATATAATTTTTATCAGACTTCCAGCCTATAAATTAAAAAAAAACAGATAAAAAAAATAGAACATTTAAATCTAAATATTAAAGTTGTACTCACTCAACAACATATAATTAATGAGAAAATTTTTAGTGCGCATTTTAGAAATCTCGAAACAGTACACTCATTAAAAACATTTTTTGCGGGAGGTCGTATATTTTTAATATTTACTTGCTCCTTTTGTCGTTTTTAAATATTAATTTTCACACACTCAAATGCTTTTCATTTGCTAATACACAAAAAGCTCTATATAATTTAAATTGCGCATGCTACATCATTGAGAGAAATAAAAAAGCTCATAAAAAAAATTATAATTTACATTAATCTCCATTTTATAATAAGCGAGATCGAAGCTCATTAGATAACAACAATAATATCAATAATTACACGCAATATGCATCTTTGTATATTTTTACTTGTATATTTAAGTTCAATTTTATAGACGACTTTAATATTAATATCTTACATAATTTGAGAACAATTTTGATTCTTAAAAAAATTCTGATGATCCTTTATCTTCCAGCTAAATTCAAATTTAACGGAAATATAAATGTGTAACATACTCACTCGACATCTCACATACACCAACGACAGGAAAAGACCGTCAATAATAGATAAAGTTCTTAGCTATTTATAACATTTGAATCTAACATAGTTAACTCAAAGTTTTGCAGTCTCTAGTACATACATATAAGCTATACAAGAATATATAACAAAATTAAACTTTGCATTACTCTATCAGTCACTTGCACAACTTAAAATTAGTCTTAGACTCAAAATGCGGCATTACTGCAAACACGCTTGAACTTTCTCGATCCATTCTTGTGCAGTTGCGGCATCACCAGCGCAAAAATTATAAGTTCGTCGATTCGTACGAAGCTAAAAAGAACGTTTCGTTAGAATTTGTGTATTTTCCGAAAAAAATCATTCTTCTTATGAAAGAATAGTAATGGCAATGAGACACTTACATCAAAAAATGATTTGTCATCTGTTTTCTTTGGTGGTCCTGGCATAGGCGCAGTTGGAGTAACAGAAACTACTTCAGCTAAATCTAGAGAAAAGAAATAAAACAATTCAATTTACAGATTGATTAATAAACAAAAGTTACAAGTATTAAAATGAATTAATATTACACACCTATGTATCCTTTACAATGAGAGTCCTCCATGGCATCATAATACCTGAGTTGATGTTTGATAGAATCTAACACAAACCATCGCTGCTTCCAACCTTTAAGTAAAGCTCCACGTTTGTAAAGATAACCCTCGTGAGTTCTATTTTCGGCAACATTACTCGAAAATTGTTCGTAGTATTGTTGGGAAGACGTCTGTATCGTTGTAACGCCTAATTGGGTACATGCAAAGAAAAACTGGTTTAGTCTACTCTTAATGGAATTTATGTAAATATCAAGAAAAGAAATAAATGGCGTACTTGAGTTTACACTACCACTATCCCCTCCATTTCGCGTGAGTGTATGATTCTGCAAATTATCAGTAGCCGTTTTGTACTTCGTGCAATTTTTCGGTACGGAATCGGCACATTTGTCATGGCACACGTGACCGCAATCAACGCATCGCAATCCTGCTTTTACGGGACCCCAAAGAACTCCAGAACACGCATCACAATGAATTGGTGTGGCAGAGTCTAATCTTTCGAATCTAGGGAATATGGAAAACAATTATGAAGCAAATAAAACCATGATGACTTAATGAATTATGGTGAGAGGGAGTGTTTACCTATGCGGGTGAGCATATACAGATCCTTCATTACCAGAAGCGCTTCCACCAGCAAGCTTTCCTCTTAAAAGTAATTCTAAGGTGGAGCGCTTATGGATTAGCCTACCATGATATCTTACAAGCGCGGTACTGAACGATGCGTGACGCTGTAAAAAATGTTATTATTTATAAAGCACGTTTTACACCATCACCTGGCAGATTTTAGTTAAATTAGTAAGTTTAGTTCCGCATTAATCGGTTACTTACAGCAAGGGAGTCCGTATTTGGCAATTCTAATTTATCCCATAAAACTTTCCACTTTTGTGGCAAATGTCCCAATTCAGTTTCTAATTTATGAATTTCTTCCAGCAGATGCGTAAATTGATCGGGTATCATTGAACTGACGCTATCGTAGCTATACACGATAAAAAGTTTGATAATTAGAATTAGACTACACATGTAGCAATATCGATAGCATTTGTGACTTTTTATATTTACCCTTGCGTAACTATTTTGCGATTACTTTTAACTACACCATCAGCAGCTTCTGACTCCTCCTCTTGTTGGGAGTCTTGTTGCAATATTTCTAAATCGTATGCAGGTCCATGAGCTAATTCCTCTTCCAAGTAATATTGCCAAATTACAAGACTCGGTAAATGAGACACTGGTCTTAATACAGGATATTCCGTATTAGGCGTGTACATGAAGTTATAAAATAGTGGACACCTTGCATGCTGTTTTTCAATATAATCGAAAATACTTTGTCCCAAATTACAGCCAATATTAGTTCCGACCAACCGTCCACCAGGATAAATTGTATCATCATCGCTGGCAGTATCTACACCCTTATGATGACTCGTCAATGAACCCCTTTTGTCCTCAACCGCAGTAATACCACATTCTACTCGGTCAAACTCACAATCCAACAAGAAAGTACGGAAACGACAAGAAACTGAATGATAAGCTAAAAATTTTAGATAATACTCATTAAACTCAAATGCCAATGGGAATTGCTTTTGGATTTGATGCACGATATCCAAAAATTGTAAAAATGTGGGTGTGAAATTCGTTGTCTGTGAATTAGCAGCCAGATTACTTCTGTGGCCAAATCGATGACCGAATCCCAGCCATTCCTTTTCGATTAAAATCCTGAAGCCCTCGATTGTTCTATAATGAGGATCAAGACACACTTGTGCAATAGAGCATACGGTTGCTGTGGTATCCCATCCATCTTCTAAGCAAACGGCAACTGATGATCCTTGGACATCCATTAAATCGATAACAGCCCCAGCCAACTGCATTAAATTTTGTAATTGCTGCAACCACTCCGAGCCTTCGATGAGCTTGTAAAAACTTTGGTCTGATTCAACCGTGGGTGAACTTGGTACGCAAGCTCTCATTAACTTTTTAAATGCCGCTTTGGTGTGTCTAACATCGAAGTACTCGACGGGTATAAAATCAGTTTTTGGAGCTGATTCGGCCTTGACTCCTTTCATGTGTGCTTTTTCCCCGAGAATGTATAAAGCAGCCCGTTGGAAAGTATGAACACACTCAGTTCCACTATCAGAATCTGCCGAGTGTCTTACTGTCCCACGCGGCTGAGCCGATGTTAAAGAAGCTTGCGAGCTGTGTCTCTTGTCTTT